>CM035117.1:60913908-63430574 GCA_020205555.1 Panax stipuleanatus | reverse complement strand
CATCGAGTCCCAATAATTGAAACATCCTCGGGTTGTGGAACTAACTCCCATACTTTGTTTATAGTGAATTGTTAAAGTTCATCTTGCATAGCCTTGATCCAGTCTTCATCAAGTAAAGCATCTTTTATAATTTTAGGTTCAATCTGAGATAAGAAAGACAGGTGACCAGCTAAATTATGTGCTTGTGATCTAGTGATAACTCCTTTATCAATATTACCAATTACATTTTTATAGGATGATTCTTAATAATATGAGACTCCTTGGGCAAATCGTTTAACTGAGGGTTTGGATTTTCAAGGGGATTCCCATCAATAAGTGGAGATGCATTATCTAGGTTTGGTTCTTCCATATTTCTGAGAATATCTTCGATGACAACATCATTGTCAACTAACTCTTTATATTTTGGAGGAGGCTGAGTTTCATCAAAAGTTACATTCATTGATTCTTCCATAACTAGACTTATTTTGTTAAAAACTCTGTATGCTTTACTATTAAGAGAGTATCCAAGAAATATTCCTTCATCAGATTTGGGATCAAATTTCAATAAATATCCTTTGGTATTTAGAATAAAATATTTGCTCCCAAAAGCACGAAAATAATTTATTTTTGGAGTTCTTTTATAATAAAGCTCATAGGGAGTTTTGAGCAAAATATGTCTTAATAAAACTCTGTTTAAAATGTAACATGATGTTGCCACATCTTCAGCCCAAAAATATTTTGGAAGACAATATTCATTTAACATGGTATTAGCCATTTCTTGCAAAGATCGATTTTTTCTTTTCACTACACCATTTGACTGTAGTGTATAAGGAGCAGAGAAGCTATGACTTATACCGTTCTGATCACAGAACATAATAAAATCAGAATTGTCAAATTCTCTCCCGTGATCAGATCGAATATAGACAATAGAACTTCCCTGTTGATTCTAAATCTTTTTACATATGGCAGAAAAGGAGTTAATAGCCTCATTTTTAAATTTAATAAATTTAACCCATGTAAATCATGAATAATCATCAACCAAAACTATATTGTATACAGCACCACCCATGCTATGTTTAGGGATTGGTCCTATAAGGTCCATATGTAACAGTTCTAAGGGTCTAGAAGTTGACATGGTAAGTTTAGGTTTATATGATGCATGAATTTGTTTTCCTAGTTCACAAGCTTCACAAATGTGATCTTTTAAGAATTTTAATCTTGGGAGACCATGAACGTGTCTTTAGAAGAGATGTTATTTATAATTTTCATGTTGATGTGTCCTAGTCTACGATGCCACAATCAAGGATCCTCATTTGCAGATATAAGACAAATGTTATCTAGATGAGAATATATATCTAAGTCACAAGTATACACATTTTGATATCTACGACAAACTAAAATTAATTTACCAGTTTGATCAAATATAGAGTAATTATGTTTACTAAAGGATATTTTAAAACTACTATCACATAGTTGACTGATAGATAGAAGATTATACCTGAGTCCAGTGACTAACTGAACATTAGAGATGGTTATGTGGTTATTACCAACATTTCCAACTCTAATTATTTTACCTTTATTGTTATCTTCGAAAGTTACTTCACCAAAGTCTGTAGCTTGCAAATTTTTTAATTTTGATTTGTCACCAGTCATATATCTTGAGCAACCGCTATCAAGATACCATTTGCTTTTATTCAGATCTACTGCAAAACATACCTGCAATATATGTACTAATTTTACAAATTAGTACCCTCTAATAAGAAGGGTCCTTTGGGAAAGTTTTCCATTTTGTATAAGGAACATTTGAAGTTTCCTTTACCAAACTTGTCATAGGATAATCAGTTTTAGTAGAAATAAGCATTCTATAAGTAACTGGATTATGAGAAGTATGATAATACTGTCTATGAAATTCTTTTCTTGTGATAGTTTGGTGTAATGTATGTTCCTTTGGGAACCCAAATCATTTTTTCTTTATAGTTTCCATTTCTATCATTGCACATGTAAAAAGAATGACCATTTCTGTTACAGTAAGAGCATTTGGTGAAATGAGATATATGACTTTCTTTTTCTTTGATTTTAACATGATATAGTTCTTTATCTTTTGATTTACTCGTTTCTCCAGTATATCCTAAACCTTCTTTATTAAAACTACATTTTTGTTGATTTAACATGCCATCAAGATTTTCTTTTCCTTTTGTAAATTTATAAATTATAGTATTTAGATCTTCACTTTCTTTAGTTAAATTTTTAATTAAAGAATTATGTTTTTCTAATTCCAATTTTAAATGTGAATTCTCAATTTTGAGATTTCTAATTTCTTCAGTTATCGCTTGATCTTGTATTTGAGTATCTTCATTTATTACAGTAAGTGTTGAATTTTCAATTTCAAGATTTTCAATTGAGATGATAAGTGTTGAGTTTTCTATTTCAAGATTTTTATTTATTCTTTTAAATTGTTCTAATTCTTCTTTTAATGATTCATTTTCCAAGTTTACTTCATTTAAACTTTCATTGGTTATAATTAAGTTAGCATTTTCAATTTCAAAACTTTTGTTTATTTTTCTTAATTTTTGTAATTCTTCTTTTATTATTTCATTATTTTCATATAAGTGACTGTAAGCCTCTTGTAATTCATAATGATCTTCATTTATATTTTCTAAAGTATATGTAGAAAATGAGGTGTTAGGCAATTGGTGTTCAGAATTTACCTCAGATCTTGGTGATGAGTCATTGTCTGCCATTAAACAGAGATTTGCAATCTCTTCGATTTGTTCAGCAGTTTCTTCCTCGTCACTTAGATCCCATCCTTCCTCAGCTACTAAAACTTTGTTGTTGACTAGTTTTGGACAATCCTTTTTGAAGTGTCCAGGCTGCTTACATTCAAAGCACGTGTTTGAATTCTTATTTGAGTTGGAATTTCTGAAGTTGTTGTTATTTGCTTTGAAATTCCCTCCTTGTGTCTTTGGCTTGAATATTTGTTTGCTCTTGAAGTTGTTAAAGTTGTTGTTTGTCTTCATAAAGCCTTTGCCATATTTTCTTGCCTTGCTTTGAATCACTCTCCTGAGTTGTCTGGATAGTAGAGCAACTTCATTGTTGTCTAGACTTAAGAGTTCTTCATTTAGTTCTTCATCGTCGCTTTCTTGGTCTACCAGAAGGGCTTTGAAAGTGATTCCTTTCTTTTTGAGATCTGTGTCTGATCTTGCTTTCTCAATTAGCAAGTCAACTTCATGGGCACGAAGGTTTTCAATGAGATTATCAATAGGATATGTGGTTAGATGTTGCATTTACTTGATTGTTGTAACCTTCATTTTCCAGATGGATGGAAGGGTTTTGAGAATTTTTCTGCTTTTTCTCATTTGTAGTGTATGCCTTTCCCAATTGCTCTAGCTCATCAATAATTCTGGAAACCCGTGTTTCCATATCAATGATCTTTTCTCCTTCTTCAAGATTGAAGCTTTCATATTCTTGGATTAGGGCATCTTTTCTGGTTTCTTTGATATGATTGGTACCTTTATAGGTTACAATCAATTTTTTCCAAATTTCTTTTGCATTTTTGCAGTTGCTAACTCTTTTGTATTCTTTTTCAATCAACGCACTTTTTAATACTTGTTCAGCTCGGGATGCTATCTTCATAGTCTCTTCTTCTTCAGTAGTGAATTCATAGATATCTTTCTCGATGGTCTTTTCTCCTTGAATTTTTGTTGGAACTTTTACACCTCGTTCTATAGCACACCAAATTTTGATTCCTTGTCATTTGGCATAGATTTTGAAGCTGTTTTTCCAGGTAGCAAAGTTGGTAGCATCAAATAGTGGAGGTCTGGACATTGATAGTCCTTCTCCGCAACCAGTAGCATTGTAGGTCATGGATCTACTCTTAGGTATGCCTGTATTTACTAAACAAACAAGTTAAAGAGCACCTTTGATACTAATTAAAAGTCCAATAATAATCTAGAAGGGGGGTTGAATAGATTATTACAGATTTAAAAATTATCTTAGGCCTTTTTGAATTTTTAGATAATTAATTTGCAGTGTTATAAATTAATATGCAAGACAGTAAAAAATTCAATCACACAATGCACAGAGATTTATCTGATTCACAACATACACTCCTGATATGTTGCTACGTCTAGTCTCAAGTTTCTATTTGGAACTTGAGATCCTATTACTATCAGTAATAAATACTCCTTCAACAAGCGGAGAAGCCTTGACAAAGTTTTACAGACAGACTTCCTGTGACGCCCCCAGAATAGGTTTAATCCACCCAACCCATTCTGAGTCGCCAAATATATGGTACAGAATCCAAATATAATCTTTTATATCATACGGTCGTGCAAAATACGACCACACAACTGTAAGTGTCAATACAAATATGTAGAAAATATAAACACTCAAATTAATTTCTCATTATAATTATTATCACACTATTTTATAAAATAGTGAGGACTTCTACAGTTCTATCTCGGACTATGTTGGTCGTTTTACCTATCAATATAAGTGTGCAAGTATACACGGTCAACAAATAATAAAGAGTAAGTAGAGTATCGTTCCCACGGAGAATTAACTAATAAAAGCCACCAAACCACTAGCCCATAACCATTTCAGTCTTATCTAAACGAATGATCAAGTATATTGATTAAAACTATGTAATTAAACTAATATTAAATAACCCTAGAATAAAACTAGATAATGAAGACTTGAGATTACAATTTCCCCCAACACTTCATTTAAATATCCTAACTCTCTCTTTTCAACTAGTTAAATCACAAGAATTGTCATCCGAGAAATCACAATTACATAAGAGCCTCTCTCGATGGTCAATTATGAATCTTCCTAATGCGGCATGTAGGTATATGTCTATCCTACACACTATCAAGAGACCAATATCAAGAATAATTAACAAGACACATGTCACGGGAAAATCACGTTAACTACTCCTTCAATTACCAACTTTCACATAGGAAGTCATTAAGGATAGATTCTCAATTAGATACATACGGTATTTAGGTATATCTCTATCCTAAATACTATCAAATTATCTATTCTTGAGGATAATGAATAAGACACACGTCACATAATCTTATAGACTACCCACAAGAATCTCTAATTTTCGCATGATATCATAACTAGGTCTCAACCTATAATCCGTTTGTCAAGTTCATATAGGTTCCCAAGGTAATTACGAGCCAAGCAATTAATCTATAAGCATAGGTTATGAAAACCAATTCATAAGTAATCAATTAATAGCAAAGAGAGAGAAATCAATACAAACTATGTGTTGGGTTCCATTGAAATCTCAAAATAGAGTTTAACTCATGAATGAATCAACTCCACAATCCACAATTTGAATAAACATTGAAAGATTACAAATAGAAGTGAAAGAGAAATTATAAGTAAGAATAGCAAATTTGATTTCTTCTCTTGCTTCAAATCTGAAATCCCAAGAATCTTCAATAGCTTCAAGCCCCAAATCCAATCTAATCTATGGTTCTACTCAAATCTAACCTAATCTAATGAAAGAGAAGAGAGGAGAATGACTATACTATTGATCCCTAAGGGTGGAATCCCCTCTAATCTACTCCTACGTTTCTATCTCTAAGCCCTAAAATAAATCCCCCTTCTTTTCGCTTCAAACACACTCCTTAATGAAAAAATTAAGTCTAGGCGCGTTCAGGAGTGGCGCGACTGAGCTGGAAATGGCCTGGAATTGGGCACGGGAGCGCTGGAAGTAAATGTCACTTTTTTGGCCTGGGTATTGGCGCGGGCGCGCCCAGAATACACTACAAACTGGCGCGGCCGCGCCGCAAAAATTCTGCTACAGTGACCTCTGGTAGAACGGCCATAACTTTTGATCCGGGAGGAGTTACGGGGCCTGCCACCTGTCAAATCGAAGCTATCGAAGATATATACAACTTTCATTCTTTGAGAATTGAGAAATAATGGATGGATGAAGGTCTAAATTGGGCTTGAAGTGACAGTTGTGCAATGGCAACCCAAAATCGTGAAGTTCAACGTCCGTTGGTTGGTAAAAAGGTCATAACTCTCGCCTCCGAACTTTGATTGAGATGATTCAAGCCGGAAAGCTTAGAAGACTCTCTACAATATGACCCAAGTTCCAATCCAAGAACATGAAATGAACATGAAAGCCCAAACGACGTCCGGATTGCAATTTCCTTCCCTTTTAACTTCAAATGCCACCAAGAGAATTCCCAATATGAAAATTACAAAAGAAAGCAAAAATGTATGAAAAGTTAATATAACACATGAGTTTAAGCAACAAAAGAAGTGAGTTTATATCTAAATAAGTGGTTATAAAATCACTTATCAGACCATCACTCCATTCCCCGACTAGTTCCCGCAATATTCTTATTTCCTGAAGAGAACAATGGAAGAAAAGGGTGAGCTCAATTAGTCCAGTAAAGAATATTATGACTAAAATAATGAAGGATAAATTATCGTTAGTCTTTAATAAATCAGATAAAATATGATGAACAACAAGTTTTAGATCAACAACTGCATCGGAAATAACAATTCATTAGAAGAGTTAAGTAGAGAATGATGTCTACTATCTTCTATAATTTAAAAGTCCATAATCAATATTTTATTCCTGTAACATCAATCAATATATTCAAATCAATTATTCATCTTTGCACTACGGGCCAAAGATATTCATTTGTATAACTAGTGGTCATGTTAATCTTAACACTTGTCCATCTTTACACTACGGGCCAAAGATATTCATCAGGTAATCATTTATCTTTGCACTACAGGCCAAAGATATTCATCAAGTAATCATTCATCTTTGCACTACAGGCCAATGATATTCAGTTATATCACCATTTAGGACTGAGGATGATGAAAAATAATATAAGGAACGAATCCAGTGAGATAAAGGACAAAGATTAGAGATTCGTAATTTAGTTTATCCAAGTTCAAGAATACTCCATAATAATCAGTTGTGGAGCAAAATTCAAGAATGAAGATCTAAACATGGATCCAATCAAAGATAATTTGGGTAAAAAAAAATATTTTTTTACCGTGAATAGTAACTTATGAATAGTAACTCGTCATGAAAAGAAAAAAAATTTCATAAGAAAGTTCTGACCAATATTCTAGTGAAATGATATTAGATGAAGCGCAAAACTCAAGGAATTTCTGATCATTTCAGGAATTATAGAAGTAATACTTACCGTAGTAAGTTTAAATTTAAGAATATGAAATGAAATATTATCACTTTCAAAATATGGAATATGAAAGAAAATAATATTTTTTATGAATATTGAAAGAAAATAATATCATTTACGAGAAAATTAATATCATTTACCTTAGTAAAATACTAGATCTGACTAGAATATCGGATATTTTGTTGAGAAAAATCTTGCACCGTAATCCACACTCAAACTATCCTTGTACTCACAAGAAATACGCTCAATATTATAGAGAAATTTTTTTCTGATTCTAGTGTGATTTTCATTTCTAACTAAGTACCTTATTTATAGAAAAATGCCAGAACACTAATGTTGACTTTTTATACCAACGGATGAATTTTTCAAGCCTCCACCTTTGAAAATAAAGACTCAGCACACCAAGGATGATTTCAACAAAGCCTCCACCAAATTAAATTCTCACATGTTTATATAATATATATATATATATATATATATATATATTAAAACATTTATAATTATTAAAAGAATTCTAATTCCATTTTTTCCTCTTTTACCTCATTTTATTTTTATACCATAAAAATAATGTCATCGTTTAAATTATAAAATTATATTATTATATTATCACATTATACTATTATAATATAATATTATAATAATATATTTGAATAAATATTTTATCGGAGATGATAAAATGTCAACTTTCAACAAATGTCTCATACTAAAAATTCTTCCCTTTATATCAAAATTGAGTAAATATTTACTTATCATTTTATCATTAATTAATTATTATTCACAAATAATATCACAGAATCACAATAATGACAACCAGGTCGTTCCCAGGAAAGAGGGGGCTTCCCGATAAGGATTTCTCCTTACTGGCACGCAATTAGATTAACTAACCCCTTTCCTAGACAGAACTTCTTAGACATTGCCAATAATGCTGTCTAATAATATTATTCAAATAATATGAATTATTGATTTGATAATATGAAATACTGTGCAGTGGTTACTGTGATAATTATTGAATGAGTGACTTCTTACGTAAGAACCAATAATTTAAAATACTGTGCAATACCATGTGCTACTGTGCAACAACGCGTATTACTGTATTTTTATCACCGGATATTTCAACAGTTTAACAGTAACAGTTTTACCGTTATTTTTATAAAAAATTTACTTATGTCGCTTTCTATATCCGACATTCATTCCGTTGTGGGGTCCACCAATGACTGCGTCGTCGTACGAATATTCTCCGATAAAAAGAATATTCCTCGACCAAACGAATATTCCCCGATATAGCGAATATTTTATAACCACTTGCTTACTTTGTTTTGCACATTCAACCCATAACTTACCACATTTATCAAATCTACACCCTAGTATTTCAAAATAATATATAAAGAAAATTAAATCTTTATTCATAAAAGTTGGGGTCTTACAACCTCCCCTCCTTATGAAATTTCGTCCTCGAAATTGACGTACATACCTGGTATGTCGAAAAGGTGAGGATTCCTCGCTTTCATTTCGGATTCTAACTCCCAGGTCATTTTCTCGATATCATGGTTCCTTCACAAAACTTTAACTTGAGATATAATCTTTGAGCGTAGGACATGTTCCTTCTTATCCAAGATCTTGACAAGTACCTCCTCGTACGTTAAATCGTCGGCTATCTCGTCTGGTTCTATCTCAATAATGTGGTTTGGGTCTTTCACATATTTACGAAGCATGGATATATGAAAAACGTTATGAACATGAGACATGCTTGACGGTAAAGCGAGTCTATAGGCCACAGTTCCTACTCGGTCAAGGATTTCAAATGGACCAATAAATCGTGAATTGAGCTTTCCTCTCTTCCCGAATCTCGTAACTCCTTTCCATAGAGTAACATGTAACAATACATGATCTCCAACATTAAATTCTACGTCTCTTCGATGAAGATCCGCATAACGCTTTTGTCGATCTTGTGCCGTTTGTATACGTTGCCGGATCATTTGAATCTTTTTCGTAGTTATACATACTAACTCCGGTCCCAACAATGTTGCTTCACCCACCTTGTCCCAGCATACTGGAGATCGACACTTTCATCCATACAATGCCTCGAATGGAGCCATGCCTATACTTGCCTGATAACTATTGTTGTAGGAGAATTTCACCAATGGTAAGTACTTATCCCAACTTCCTTTGAAGTCTAGAACACAAAGTCTCAATAGATCTTCAAGAGTTTGAATAGTCTTTTCCGATTGCCCGTCCATTTGAGGATGATATGCAGAACTGAATCGTAAATCGGTGCCCATAGCTTTCTGCAAACTGACCCAAAATCATGAAGTGAATCTTGGGTCTCGATCCGAAACTATGGATACTGGCATGCCATGCAATCTCACAATCTCATTTATGTACATACGAGCGAGACGTTCAAGTGAATAAGTCTCTCGTATAGGCAAGAAATGAGCAGACTTGGTTAATCTATCGACAATAACTCAAATTGCATCTATGCCTTGAGAAACCTTAGGAAGACCTATAACGAAATCCATGGTGATGTGTTCCTACTTCCATTTTGGAATCTCAAGTGGTTGCAATGGACCCTTTGGCACTTGATGCTCCGCCTTGACACGTTGACACGTTAAACACCTTGAGATAAACTCCGCGATCTCTCTCTTCATATTGCTCCACCAAAATGTATGTCGAAGATCATGATACATTTTGGTACTTCCAAGATGGATTGGAAATGGTGTGTTGTGTGCTTCCATCATGATTCTATACTTCAAATAAGAGTCGTTAAGAACACAAAGTCTGGATTTGACTCGAAGTATTCTCTCTAAATCGATTCTTGCTTCTGGAATAGCATCTGCTTGCACCTTCTTCTTCATCTTTATCAGCTCTGGGTTTATAGCTTGAGCAGCTTTAACTCAATCAGTTAAAACTGGTTCTACACTTATACTTGCCATCTTCACGTGGGTCCCTCGAGTCTTTAACTCTATCTCCATCCTTTGTAAATCATACAAAATGGGCCTTTATGTTGACAACATCGCATTCGTTCCCGCATGTGATCTTCTACTCAACGCGTCAGCTACCACGTTAGCTTTTCTTAATCTTTCAACAGCTCTAACCAACGTCGTTGTTGCATATTGAGTTCGTTCTGGGTGAAGAAATATTTAAGACTCTTATGATCCGTATAGATCTCCACTTTCTCCCCATACAGGTAGTGTCTCCAGAACTTCAATGCGAAAACAACAGCTGCCAACTCTAGGTTATGAGTAGGATAATTCCTCTCATATTCTTTGAGTTGTCGTGAGGCATAGGTTATGACTTTCCCATGTTGCATGAGAACACATCCTAACTCTTTACCTGAAACATCGCTGTAGATGACAAATCCATTTGAACTAGATGGTATTGTCAGAACTGGTGCCAAAATGAGTCTCTTCTTGAGCTCTTGGAATCTCTTCTCGCATTCCTCATTTCATATGAATTTTGTATCTTTTTGAGTTAGCTGAGTTAATGGAGTAGTGATTCGAGAAAATTCTTCCACGAATCTTCGATAATAACCAGTTAAGCCTAGAAAGCTACGTACTTCGGTTACTGACTTAGGTTGCTCCCAACGGAGTTTCAACAGATAAGTCAAAGTCTAATTTCTCAGGGGTCAAGTTCAAATGTTGAGCACACGTAGGTGAAATAAAAGAATGGGTAGAACTGGTATCTAATAAGGTATAGACTTCACAAGAGTTTATGATTAGTTTACCCATGATAACTTCGTTCGGGTTCCTCGTATTTTGGGAAGTCACGACAACCGCTCTCCCTTGAACCGCTGACTTTGACTTGTCTAGGTCAGTCTTTGGTGTCACCATCCCAGTTGGACTTAACTTTTCCATAAAGAACATTCCACCCTCAACTACTTCGTCACACTCCTGATCTATGATTTAAATCATTACTCTTCGATCCATATCGAATTAGGGTTTACCGCTCTGCACAGGGTAATTCCAAACTCGATGTTGGATTCTCCCAATTGCTGTTCAAAAAGTGAAATTCATATCGTCTATTTTGGCCTTCTTGGTTCGGACGTCTCTTTCTAAATATCAACGCGTCGTGCGGCTTTTACCCATGCATCCTCCATTCTCATTCATTCAGTTGTTTCTTCTTTCATCAAAATTTTGACAATTGCATTCTCAAATTCCAGCTCTAATATCATATGCTCTGCCAGAGAGAGCTTCTGTTCAAGCTTCGCATATCAGGTAGCTAACTATTGAATTGTTGTATCCCTTTGTTCTACGACCGCCTGTCGTTCTTCTTCTTCAGTCATCACATTATCCTGGTTGGTGATTAGCGGTGCCTCAATGGTCTCATTCACTCCATTGTTTAGATTTTCAGTTGCCATTCTCAAATACTGCCACAAAATAAGGGTTAATCAAATAAATTGTCATATCACATATTAACCCTATGTTCCGACCGACCAATTAAATACCAAATAAGCTTAGGTATGACACACTAGCGAAGGATTTACTCGTCTCTCCCCTCCTAGTTCTATTCCCAGATCTTCGCCAGAGATCATATCCCTAAGCTCTGATAGCAACTGTGATGCCCCCAGAATAGGTTTAATCCACCCAACCCATTCTGAGTCGCCAAATACATGGTAAAGAATCGAAATACAATCTTTTATATCATACGGTACTGTGAGTGTCAATACAAACATGTAAAAAATATAAACACTCAAACTAAGTCCTCATTACAATTATTATCATGCTATTTTATAAAATAATGAGGACTTCTACAGTTCTATCTCGGACCATCACTCCATTCCCTGACTAGTCCTCGCAATATTCTCATTTCTTGAAGAGAAGAATGGAAGAAAAGGGTGAGCTCAACTAGCCCAGTAAAGAATACTATGACTAAGATAATGAAGGAAAACTAACTTCTTTCCTAGACAGAATTTTCTAGACATTGTCAATAATGCTGTCTAATAATATTATTCAAATAATATGAATTATTGATTTGATAATATAAAATACTTTGCAGTGGTTGCTGTGACAATTATTGAATGAGTGACTTCTTATGTAAGAACCAATAATTCAAAATACTGTGCAATACCGTGTGCTACTGTGCAACAACGCATATTATTGTACTTGTTTGATCGTGGAATATTTTTGTTGTCGGAGAATATTCGTACTACGGCGCAGCCATTTGTGGGCCCCATAACAAAAAACTGTCGGATGAAGAAAAATACAAGAATAAGTTTTCTATAAATAACGACGTAACGGTTACCGTTAACACTGTTGAAATACCCGGTGGTTAAAATAAAGTAATACGCGTTGTTGCACAGTAGCACACGGTATTACACAGTATTTTATATTATTGTTGTTTCAATAATTGTCATTGCACAGTATTTTACTTTACCAAATCAATAATTCATATTATTTGAATAATATTATTAGACAACATTATTGGCAATGTCTAAGGAAGTTCTGTCTAGGAAAGGGGTTAGGTAATTGCGCGCCAGTAAGGAAAAATTCTTATCGGAAGGCCCCCTCTTTTCTGAGAACGATCTGGTTGTCATTATTGTGATTCTGTAATATTATTTGTGAATAATTAATTATTGATAAAAATAATAAGGAAATATTTATTTAATGGAGGAATTTTTAAAGAGATAATTATTGAGAGTTGATATTTTATCTTCTTCGATAAAATAATTCATTCAAATATATTATTGTAATATTACATTATAAGTGTATGATGTAATAATATAATAATATAATAATGGTGATATTTTTGCAATAAATTCACTATATATGAATAAAATGAGGAGAAAGAGAGCAAATTGGGTCCAGAGTATTTCTATTACAAAAAATATGTTAAATATGTTGGTGGGCCCCGTTTTTTACTGAAGTGTGATTATAGTCTGCAAGTTCATCCGTATGTAAATTTGGGTCATTTTTCTTTCGAAATCTGGAAAAATTTTCTTCTACAAAGTTGTAGAGAATTAAATTTTCTATGGAATGGACATAAGATTCATATTTTTCTGATAAAAAGACTATTTATTATGAATTATTGAAGTTTCGGAATTTTAGGTCTGAATTATTTTTGTTACAAAAGGTGATTAAAACATGTTTTGTGTGGGTGGGTCCCACTTGTGGTTGGCTAATTGCTGGAAAATTTTGTTGGTTGGAGTCCGTTGAAAAAAAAATAATATTTTATTAACTTTTCTGCTTTGGCGTCCTAAGCATTTTCCTATAAATAGGGTGCTTAGTTAGAATTTGAAAATCACACCAGAATCAGAAGTTTTCTCTCTCTATAATATCGAGCGTATTTTTGTGAGTATTTAAATACTTTGAGAATTGATAAGCAGTGTAAGTTTTCTTCAGCATTATATCCGATATTCCAGTCAGAAGTACTATTCTTTTGAGGTAAGATATGTTATTTTTTTCAAAAATGATGTTATTTTTTTCAATATCATGACACCGAAATATTGGTATGAATTTTATTATAAAACTTTTACCTTTTCATATTGAGATTACTATTCACATGTACGACACTATTCACGTATACGACACTATTCACGAATACGGTACTATTCACAAAAAAATTAAAATTTCTTTTCTTTGTCCAAGTTGGCTATTTTGGTTCCTATCTTTGATTGAATCCAAGTTTTGATCTTCATTCTTGAATTTTACTCCACAATTGATTATTATGGAGTATTCTTGAACTTGGATAAACTAAATTACGAATTCTTAATTTTTGTTCTTTATCTCACTGGATTCGTTCTTTAAAATATTTTTCATCATCTTTAGTCTTAAATGGTGATACAAAAGAATATCTTTGGCCTGTATTGCAAAGATGGATGATTATTTGATGAATATCTTTGGCCTGTAGTGCAAAGTTGAATGATTACCTAATGAATATCTCTGGCCCATAATGCAAAGATGGACAGGTGTTGAGATGAACATGACTAACTGGTGATACAAATGAATATTTTTGGCCTGTAGTGCAAAGATGAATATTTGATTCAAGATATATATTGATTGATGTTACAGGGATAAAATATTGATTATGAACTTTTAAATCATAGAAGATAGTAGACATTATTTCCTACTTAACTTTTCTGATGCATTGTTACTTCCGCTACAGTTGTTGATCTAAAACTTGTTGTCCATAATATTTTATCTGATTTGTTGAAGACTAACGATAAATTAATTTTTATTATCTTAGTCATAATATTCTTTTTGGGCTAGTTGAGCTCACCCTTTTATTCTATTGTCCTCTTCAGGAAATGAGAAAGTTACAGGGACTAGTCGGGGAACCGAGTGATGGGCAGAGTTAAAAGCAGTAGTAGTCCTCACTATTTTTGTATAATAGTGTGAAAATAATTGTAACTATTGAGGACTGAATTTAAGTGTTTATATTTCGTATTATATATGATTTGTATTGACACTCACAGCTTGTATGGTTGTCCTGCTCACGACCTTTTGATATAAAAGTTTGTATTTGGATTCTGTACCATGTGTTTGGCGACTCAGAATGGGTTGGGTTGATTGGACCTATTCTGGGGGCGTTACATCTTATGTAAGAACCAATAATTCAAAATATTGTGCAACACCGTGTGTTACTGTGCAACAACGCGTATTACTGTATTTTTAATACCGGGTATTTCAACAGTTTAATAATAACAATTTTATCATTATTTTTATAAAAAATTTACTTCTGTCGCTTTCTATATCCGACATTCATTCCGTAGTGGGGTCCACCAATGACTGCGCCGTCGTTCGAATGTTCTCCAACAAAAAGAATATTCCTCGACCAAACGAATATTTCCCGACATAGCGAATATTTTATAACCACTTGCTTAATTTGTAAAATTTGCACATTCCACCCATAACTTACCACATTTATCAAATCAACACCCTACTTTTTCAAAATAATATATAAAAAAAATTAAATTTTTTTTCATAAAAGTTGGGGTCTTACACTTCCAACTGTTCACAACTACCTATTTTGGACAGCAAGCTCCATGCTCCCTCCTCAAGCTTAGCTGTACTTTCTTTAAAGTTTAGTTCTATTCTATAATCTGGTCCTGAAATAATAGCCTCTTCCTCACCTCACAAGTTTACTAGAGACCCAACTCTCAGCTAACCTCTCTACGACTCTGGTCTTGGTCGAAGAATTTCTTATCTTTCTCACAGGTACATAAAATAAACTAACTGTACTCTTTTTTTTTATAGAGAATTTTACAACAATTTGCTTCTAAAATAAGCAGATAAAATTTAGTACAGATTTATGCTTCTCAGATAAGCAAATATCAATTAAAGAGCAAAATTTCCTCCGGTCAAACTGTGGAACTGCCGTGGAGGACCCTTCACCCTTTTGCCTCTTTTGTGGATGTGGTGGCATGTTGTTACCTTGCTAAAAAATGAAGAATTTCTAAAGAACTATGGTTGCGGACTTTCGTCGAACAGTTAGTGGGCGAAGGCAATGGTGCTTGATGTTAGTGAGATTGATTGCTTTGCTTTCCCCAAATTCTTGTCACCCACACCCAAGTAGCACAAGATATATATATCACAATTACCCAACTAATTACGTAATTTCAAAATCCCCACAGATCACCCCAATTTGTCTTTAAAAATTTTAACCCAATTGGGAACAATTACCTACTTTATGCTTGATGTTAGAGTGTAGGATTTGTTGATGTTTCCAGATGATGAAGTGGTTGATGATTGATCTTCTTGTTGAATTCGGCTTTTGAGAAGATCACAATAGGGGATGGAGTCTTGAAGGTGAATTCCGTTGCTTGAGTAATTGTGGTTGATTTGAGTTGAAATGGAAAAGAGAAATGATAGTGGTGGATTTGCTTTCACGAATTCGTTGGGTTGAGTTGGGAGAATCCGATTCGGTAGGTGCGTGGAGGTAAGGTGGGAGTGAAACTATATTGTGATAGGATTCAATAAGGTTGCTACAATTGGGTTTTAAAAGGGAGTCTGAACAACTTGGTATGCCGACCCCCCGTTGGGGCGGGATATTTTGTGCTGAAACTGTAATAACCCAATATTTTTATATAATTAAATAAGAAATTTTACGTATAATTTTTTTTTATATATTATTTCTATCAAAATAAAGGTGGGAATATATGCAAGGTAAAGAATATGTATATATGTGATAAATATATATTTATTTATTTCACGAATGATTTTAAATAAATTTTTCGATAAAAGAATTGTAGATTACTATAAATTATATTCTTATAATAAACTAATTTCGATAGTAAAAAATATTTTATTATTTATTTTCCATGAAAATATGATTAATATATTATTTAAATAATATAAGAAAGGATTCTTAGAATTATTATAATAATTATTTTATTATATGAATTTATCAAGATTAATTAAGTTAATTATTTAACTTAATTAATAATGGTATATAAGGTAAAGTGTGATTATAGATCAAAACCCTAATATTGATCTATGCTGTGAAATTTCATGATTAATACAATTATTGTATAATTGTGTTTAAAAGGAAAGTATAATTATGTTATGAATAATAAGAAATTATTTTCTTAAGAAATTTGAATATTAAATGTGATTATTAATTATATTTGTATTCAAATATATGTAAGTATATTAATACAAGTTATGATTATGGATTTTAATTATAATTATAAATATTGACATAATTATATGAATATATGTTAAGAATTTATTTATTGTATTTTATTTAAATATTAAACATAATAATTGATTATGTTTGTATGTAAATGAAAGTGTGTATATTATGTGAATAAAAAAAATGATTAAGAAACCCTAATTCATAATTAGGGAACCCTAATAATAGCAAGAAACCTTAATTTTCAAATAAAAACCCTAATTATCATTTAAAAACCCTAATTTTTAATTAATGTGTTCTAATTAATTTTTTATGAAATCTTAAACTTAATTTTTCAAATCCTAAAATTATTTAACAACCCCTAAGGGTTAAAACCTAAGGGTTAAACCCTAGGAATGTGTGGGATGAAAAGAATACCCTTAAAATTATTTGTTAGTTTCTTAAAGTAACCTTTTTGGAGTTATTTTAATGGGATGACTTCCAAATCTATACAAAATATATGCCTCATCAATACTAAGATTGCTCACATGCTCAAATTTTCTCTAATCAGCCAAAAAGTGATACCTTGCATCAATTAGATTCATTGAATCAAAAGTTAAAAATTAAAGAAAAATAAACTTCATTTTATTTCTCACACAAGCCAAGACTATCTCTCGCTTCAAGCTATGAAATTCTAACTCAAACTTAGTCCCAATATCAATCAAAACACCCCATAGCAAGCCAAGATCAGAATCAAAAGGTGGAAATCACACTACAAGAAATTACACAAAAAATGACGCTAAAATTTGTCATATAAAATTCATTTTTCGTCACTAAAACATTTGGTGACGAGTGTTAATCGTCACAAAGATCGTCACCGTATGAGCGTGGTATTAGATTTATTTGACAATATTTGATGTCGTCACTAAATGTTTTAACTTATGGTGACGATCTACATCATTGTCACTATAATTAATTACTTTTAGTGACGTTAATAGCGTCACTATTTGAATGAAATTTTCGTCACTCTATATTATGTTTCGTCATCAAAACTTAGTACATTAAATGACGAAAATCTTTCTTCGTCATTAAAGGATATTGTTTTAGTGACGAAAATGTCACACTATTTAAATCATCTAATTTTAATGACGACAATATTGTTATATTTATGATTATTCTTTCGTCATGTTATTGTGTTTATCGTCACCAAAAATAAGAAAATAAATGACGATAGAACAATTCGCCACCTAATAATATATTTAAAATGACAATTATGTCGTTGTCATTTCATATTTTAATTATAATTTATTTTCAATTTATTTAATTTTATATTAACTAATCTATTGTATTAATCTATAAGCACAATTAAATCCAAAATCTCATTTAAAAATAAATAGCAAAAAAACATAAAAATTTCTGTCAACCCATTGCAAAAATTAATAATATCATTTTCAAAAGAATATTATACACTAAAATGAGTGTGAGAAATACAAAGAAACCTCAAAAGATATATAATCCATATCTACAAGTATTTGGAGAACAACATATGAAAGTGATGGGTTCAAAACCAAGTTTACAAATAAAGATCTAATGAGGTCAAGACCCTGCCTAACTCTGCGCAGATTACGTGATAGGCTTCCTTGTGTTCTCACCGTGTCATTTCTCAAATCAATATCAAGTATGCTATTTAAGGTCCCATAGTTCTTTGCTGCTTCTGTAAGACGACACACCTGAAAGTATCTACTACTGTGTTAGCTAAAGTAAATCTTGTTAGACCCAAACCAAGTAGGAGAAGTAATATGTATGGAACATAATAGAAAAAAGATAGAATATGGAATGCACCAATAAGAAGGCGTGCTATATACTTGATCTTGTAACAGTATATAATTATGTGAGATAAATAAATACTACAGTTCATTAAATTAAAAAAATATATAAATTCTGTTTAACAATTTAGAGTTTGTAAGTATAAATAATTATCAGGAATCGAAATTTTGTGAAAAAAGTCAAAACAATAAGCACTAGACTTGGTTTTCAGAATACTGGCATGCTATCTCACTCTATGAAGTCCTAGGAAAAATTATCAATGAAGACAAAAGTACCTGCAATTAGTGTGGCATCCTGCTCCATTCCAGTCGCCCTGCGAACACGAAGAAGATAAGGACTTTTTTCTGTAACGACCCCAAAATCGGGACTATCTCCCTTCCCGATCTTGTGCGTTAGATACTATCTAGTATTAGCTTTACATCAGCATTTGATGATATAATAGCTAAAAATGCAGATAAAAATAAAAATTTAATACCCACGCTGCTTTAATATCTGGCTCACTGCTGCCCACTGCTGCCATTAGGCAGCAGTTCCTTCCATCGTGTAACTTCATTTAGTGAAAATGGTAATGACTTCAAATTATTATGTTATAATTCACAATTTAATTATAACCACAAATTTTATTTTATTTCCTTTTCAAGTATATACTATATTAGTTTTAATACCCCATTACATTACCTTATGTAAATAATACACACATCACAGTTAGTTGTTCATAACTATGCTCTTACAAATCTTGATTCACATACATCACAAAACTAAAAATCTTCACTCTATCTGTAATAAACCACTTAAAAATAGAACTTTCAATAGGTTTAGTACCAGTAAGAATATAACTCCAATGAACTCAGGAACATTTAATTCAGCAATGTTGCTTTATCAAGTGACATTTTTCATAAGTTTCTATAAAAGTAGCAGCCATAAGCCATAAATGTTCAAATCAAGCAGTGGGCCCTTAAATTTTGTAGACTCTAGATACCTTAGATGGTTAGAGAGTATATCTAACCCCTCAAATGCACCTAATTACTAATTCTATGATTTTTACTTTTGACCAAATGTGTGGAAAGATGTGAGCTTAATAGTTTTCTACATGATCAAGTACTAAACACCAACTGCATGTATGATTATAACATACATGCATTAACACTATGACTAGACACACACCACACCTAAACAAAAAGAGATCAATAGAGAGGACTGTGATTAAAAATATTTGCCACCAAGAAAACTGAAAATATTAAAATGTTGAAACTTGGGTACCTAACCCAATAATTGGAAGCTTGAGGCGTGAAAAGCAATAGTAAAAGATGTAGACTCCAGGGTTCATTAACCAAAGTGTGTGCATACACAAACACATATATAAACTATTTTACTTGTAATACAAGATAAGGCGACTTAAGACTAAACAAAACATGTTTTCTATAATAACTTTCTGACTTAGAATTTGTATACACATTTCAGCCATAAATAAACATACATACATTTAGAGTTAACCTTTAACTCATATATGAATCACAATTTCACATGAACAATAACTAATTTTCATATTTTAACAAAATAGCTTTATTGAAGCAATTTTTCAAACACCTAGAATGCAATGCTTAAAAACTCAAATTTCACTTGCATTTAAGCATGCCTAACCAGAAAATTATTTTCCACAAAAATCCCTCATCACCCCAGATTTCATCTCATGCAACCTCCCACAACCAAACAGAGCGATCACAACAATTAACAACTATTATCTATTTCAATTCATTAACTTAGAAAGTATAAATAAAAATCACCTCTTTGTTGCTTGATATTATAATCAAATCCTTGCTCCAACTTGCAATTTGCTGAAGTAAACTCTTCTTTTAGTCTGCACCTTGCTTAGAATCCCCTCCACACTCAATTAATGATTTCAATTCTTAAGAAACTTAATAATTTCTTTGTAGAATTTGGAGATATATGTGTTTGTAATATAGAAATAGAGAGGTTGTGTGCAAATCTTGATATAAACGGATGGAATTAGGAAAGGAGGAGCTGAGAATGGTTTTTTTATTTTATGATTAAGCTTCATGCTCTCCTTATA
The DNA here is from genome assembly GCA_020205555.1 of Panax stipuleanatus. NCBI lineage: Eukaryota > Viridiplantae > Streptophyta > Magnoliopsida > Apiales > Araliaceae > Panax > Panax stipuleanatus. The sequence goes on along the minus strand of CM035117.1, from coordinate 63,409,970 downwards.
ATTTATTAGACAAAATTTTAGCTTAGTGTCTCTCATAGGCCTTCAACAAATGACACCTCCAGCTTAGATAAATGACTCAGCAACAAGCATTAATTTTTTTTAAAAAGTCTTAGCATCATGGTTTAGTTTTTAATTCTCAGCACATGCACTTAATACATATAACACTTCATTGTATATTTCCATACATACATAATACATACATAATTATCTTCATAATACTTGCATGTAATTCTAATAAATCATTATTTGATAAGTTCTTAGATTTCCTTCCCATAGCCAAGTTATATACCCACAATCATAACTCTGTTAATATAAAGTTACCAATTTCCAACTGTTTTAGAAAAGAAAACTTATTTCACCATTCATATGAAATCTTTAACACAATACTTCCATTTCTTAACATAACAAAGTAATTCCCAATCATAAACCAACATAATCCCAAACAACATATCATCGCATATAATTGGCTCTGCCAATATCCCAATCACAGTCTATATAAACTTTCAGTCAAATTCATAATCAACTATCTAACTTTTATTCCCTTAACTCATTTAAAATCAAATCATACAATCAAATCATAAACTATAATACTTGAATTAATTTACTAATATACCTTTGCTCCTTTAATTGATGAGTTCTTAGATTGGGTTTTAGCTAGGTGAGCACCTTAGCAAACAGGCAAAAGGGTTGGGGGTTGGTCGGTCGGAGTAGTGGGGAAGAAGAAGGCTTCGGCCGAAAATTTTGAAGGTGTATGATTGGGTTGATTCGGCAGATGGGGGAGAAGGGTTTGGTCGGCACAATGAAGGAGAAGAGAGGGCTGAGCCTTTTATAGGCCAAAAACTTTTCTCTACACGAATTTTCCTTGGTCCTTACTCCTCTTGAAGCGCACGACTTTCTCCCAAATCTTGCCACCTCCAGCTTCCTTTTTGCCGAGTTGTCCTCTGCTCTTCTACTTATTTTCCTTTCTTCCTTAGCCGACTGCCTTCTCCTTCTTATATGATCGAATAGGGCTAATTAATTTAAGGCCATGTTTGTCTTGAGTTTATTTGATTACCTTGGTTTTTATTTTAATTCCCTTACTTATCTATTGTTTTAATCATATTTTTATTTTCTTTCTTTAACTTCATAGTATATATACATTACTACATATTTCCCAAAATTCACAATATATTATTATTATTATTATTATTATTATTATTATTTCCCATTTTTCATGTAAACCATATATATTATATATTTACATATAATATATATCACATAATATCCAAAATAATTACTTTCAAATGTAATATATATAATATTATTTATATATTACATATATATACATGAAAATGCACTAAATATATTTTCATGAAAATAAAATAACTCCATCACAGAAATTATTACCTCTTATTATAATTTCTAATAATTACATTATTAGAAATTATTTCTTAAACCAATTATTTCTATCGCGAAAAATTAGTTCGTAACAAATCATACAATAAATATATATATATTCATATATTTATCATATACACATTGCACGTATTCACATATTCGATATCACATATTAATTGTAGTGTATATATATGTTAAAAATAAAAATTTAGCCACAAAATTCTTATTTTAATATAATGAAAACTTGGATTATTACATTGTAAGTTCCTTAAAAAGTGTTATTAAAAGTAAATTTACTATTGTAAAAAATTTAATCTATTTATATATAATACAATTTATATTCACTATAATTAATACTACAATCTATATATATATATATAATACAGTTTATATTCACTATAATTAATAAAAACGTTATGTAAAAAAACACTACAACGTTTTTTATAAAAACTTTATTATTTAAGTGTCATCGTTTTACTGTTTTGTAGTAATGATAAAATTATTGTTTCAAAAAATTAAATAGATTTAGATTTAAATTTTAGGATGTAATAAATTAGTTAATAACAAACTGAAATATAACTCTTTTGTGGAACATAAAAGTAATAATTTAACACACTTGATCTGTTCCACAAAAGAGTCTTAATTATTATAATTTTTTATTAATAATTTATAATATTTTAAGTTTTGAATTATTGTAATTTAATATTTTAATTAATAAAATATTTAATATTATAAATTATTTAAAAAATATTATTAAGAATAAAATTCTATTTTAAAAAATTAATTACATTATAATTTGAGTTGTAGGATACCATAAATTAACTAAGAATAAAACTCAATCTTAACTCTTTTTGCAGAATAGATGAGTAATTTTTTTAGCATTTGTGATCCATTCCACAAAAGAGCCTGTTTTTTTCCTATTTTTTTTCCATGGTCAATGTATGAAATTTTAAAGTTTAAATTATTGTAAATTTATTTACTTTGATTAAAAAAATAGTCGATATTGTAAGTTACTTAAACAATAATATAAAAACAAATTGTTGCTGTAAAAAATTAAATGTATTTATATTACAATTAATTCTAAAAAATCTATTTAAAATAAAACAGTGACCAATTTTATTTTTCACAAAAGACCTATGAACAATAATATATAATGAGCAATAATTCTTTCATTAATAGTTTTTCTCCTAGAAAATTTTATTCATAAATTGGCACCAAATATCCTTCTACCACCTCAATTTTGTAAAAGAAAAAAAATTAAATTATAAAGAATGTTTCTTTCACTAATAACTATATTGTCACTACATTTTTTTTCCTTCACATTCATTCACTAGAAAACTCCTTATGTGAATGAATGAATTCCTTCACAAAATTTCCTTTACTACATCCATAATTTCTTGTACTGATAGAAATTCTTAGTTAAATATTTTTATAAAATGGTCCTTAGTCAAATAGTAAGTTTTATTATTATCTTTTCTGTTTTTTTTAAATGAAATTTGGGCGTTTAATGGCTTTAAAAATCATTTTTTTTAAAATTTGGACGTTTAGTGGCGAACTATTATCTTGTCATATAAAATTGGTATTTGTGACAATAAAATTATCATAAATTATTAATTTTTCGTCTTTACAAAATTTGCCTCCAAAATTTCTTAAATTTTTTTGCCTCAAAATAAAATTGTGACGATATTACGTGCTTTATCACTAAATATATGAATTTATGACGAACCATTTTTGTCACTTATTCACTCATCTAATTAGTGACGAACTATTATCTCGTCATATAAAATTGATATTTATGACAATACAAATTGTCATAAATTATTAAATTTTCGTCTTTACAAAATTTGCCTCCAAAATTTCTTAAAAAAAATTTGCCTCCAAATAAAATTGTGACGATATTACGTACTTTGTCACCAAATATAACAATTTATGACGAACATTTGTGTCACTTATCCACTCATCTAATTAGTGACGAATTATTATCTCGTCATATAAAATTGGTATTTATGACAATACAAATTGTCAAAAATAATTATTTTTTTGTCTTTAAAAAATTTCCCTCCAAAAATTTTCAAAAAATTATTGCCTCCAAATAAAATTGTGATGAATTTGTATTTGACGTCACTAAATGTGAACATTAGTGATGAAATCACATTGTCACTAAATTTTACAAATAATTAATGACAAACTATTATGTTGTCATCGAAAAAAATATTGTGTGACAATAAATACTGTCATAAATTATTACAAACATGTCACTAAAAGGTTTCCCTCCAAAATTTTGGTACGAAATTCTACCTCCAAAATAAATTGTGACGAAATTTTGTTAATCGTCATCAAATGTGTAAATTAGTGACGATATAAATGATTAATAGTAACAAAATTAAAGGTCGTCACAAAAGCAAAAGTTTTAGTGACGATTATGAATTTCGTAATTATTAATTAACAAATTGTGACAAAAATTTGTGTGTGACAAAAAAATTCGTCATAAAATATGTGATTTCTTGTAGTGTCAAAGATTTCTCAAGAAGGTACAACATGAAAACCCTAATGCTAGATCCTTAAATCTTCGTTAGATTTCATGGTAAGTTGTTTGAATATGTTCTATGTTATGTGTTCTGATGATCTGGGTTGAGAAACAACATTTTCGTAACATCAAAAGGCTTGAAATCATAATTTTAGAAAACTGCCAAGAACCCTAATTTTTGTGTCTGACAGCCCAAAGTCGGGGCCTATTAATCTCACCCTATTAATGATTTGTTGTGTTTAAAGCTTGATAGGTGTAGTATGTTATGTGGTTAGTAAATTGCAAGTGGAATCACGACCATAACATGTATAGATCTAAAGTTATTAACGGTCAAAACCCGTTGACCAATCACGATTTTTTTTTTGGAAAACCCAAAAAATATAAATAGTGGTCTGACCGCTTTTTGTTGTGCTTAGATCTTGCATATGTTATGTGTTTAGCTTGTGTGGGTGTATCATTGTTATACTCTGACATATGGACTACCGAACCATGACACTAGAATACCTATATCATAACCAGAATCAAAGTTATTGATGGTTAAATATAGGTTGACCAAATTGCAAAGATGAGTTTCTGAAAATTTCAGAAATCTCAAGAACAAGTTCTGGCAGGTACTTTGACCAAGCCAGATCTTGCTTCTGTTATGTTGTTAAGCTTGATAAGTGTGTTATTTTTGTACCTTGAAATACATACTACATATGTGTAGCACTTTAACACTTTAACAAATCCCAGAATCCAATTTATTAAAGCCCAAAAGTGACCCCTCACACTGTTTTTATTTTCTGGAAATTCTAAAAAATGAAGAACATGTCTGACAACAACTTTGATCCCTTATATCTTCTTCATATAGTATAGTTAGACCACGAAATTGATATAGACTTGTAGTATTACACTAGTAAAACACCATTGAAGCTCTATCATGCCAAGAAACATTATCAGATCAAAATTATTAATGGTCAAATTAGCCCCCAGGGCATTGACCAAGACTATTCTTCATTGATGAAGAACACCTATCACGACAGATTTCGTTACTAAAGACCTTTAGCAACGGTTTAAATGAAAAATAATAATTATATTAATTAAAATAATTAAAAAAATAGAAAAAAATAGAAATTAATTTTTAAAAATTAATAAATAATTTTAAAAATTATTTTAAGTTATAAAAATTAACTTTTAATAGTTTGACATAAATTTCATTAATATTTTAATTTAATTAAATATTAATGATATTAAATTTATTTAATAATTATATTAAATAAATTAGTTAAAAATGATTTTAATATATGAAAAATCATTTTAATTGATATTAAAGTGTTAAAAAATATTTTAAGTTATAATTAATGACTTTTAATATTTTGAGATAAATTTTATTAATAATTTAATATTAATGATAATAAATTTATTTAATAATAATATTAAATAAATTAGTTAAAAATGGTTTTAATATTTTAAAAATAATTTAAAAATGATATTAAAGTTTTAAAAAGTATTTTAAGTTATAATAAATAACTTTTAATATTTTGATATGAATTTCAATAATAGTTTAATATTAATGATAATAAATTTATTTAATAATTATATTAAATAAATTATTTAAAAATAATTTTAATATTTTATAAATCATTTAAAGGTAAAATAAATATTTTAAAAATATTTTAAGTTATAATAAATAACTTTTAATATTTTGATATGAATAACATTAATATTTTAATATTAATGGTAATTATTTAAAAATAATTTTAATACTTTAAAAATCATTTGAAAGTAATATTAATGTTTTAAAAATGTTTTAAGTTATAATAAATAACTTTTAATATTTGGAAATATCATACAATAATATTTTAATATTAATGGTAATTATTTAAAAATAATTTTAATATCTTAAAAATCATTTAAAGGTAATATTAAGGTTTTAAAAATATTTTCAGGTTATAATAAATAACTTTTAAAGTGTTGACATGAAGTTCATTAATATTTTAAATTATTTAAATATTAATAATAATGAAATTATTTAACAATTAAATCATTAAAAATGATATAAGTGTTTAAAAAATCATTATAAATAATTTTAATGTTTGAAAAAAATATTATAAATGATAATTAAATTATCTAATATAATATTTAAGTTCTTGAACAAAGTTTCATTAAAAATAAATTCATTAATTATCCGAAAATGCAATCGAAATGCTGAAACGATACCGAACTCAAACCAAATCGACATAGTTTGACTAAGTATACGTTCGTATGTATTGCAATGACGGACATGAATATGTGACAACATGTTTAAGCAGTATTATGTGTTAAGTTGTATTATTCTAATTAAAAAGATAATTCTATTGATGATAGGACTTCATATTAAAGATAAAAGCGTAAGCTATACTACGTAGTAGTAATCAGCTATCAAGGCAAGTTCTCTAACTTTACTCAAATGTTATATTGATCAAGTATCTCTACTCCTCGTATTTATTTTATGCGATGAATCCTAGTAAGCTAAAAGCATGGTCATGAATAATTATTGTCAATTATTCATATCCGTAATGATATCAATGATTCATTTATGAAATTATTTTTATATTGTGGAATTTTTTCTATTCGTTTATTGTTTATTAATATCTCATTATTGTCTTTTATCGTACATGTGACACCCCCAAATCCGGGTTCTCTAACCTCAGATTCAGTGCTCACGATACATCATCAACATAAGCATTCTATATACTATTGCGGAATAATAAACATACATTGTTCATTATAATAAAATATTACATCAATATCCCAAGGTCTAATACCTTAACATAAAAGTACCTTAATTATATATAGTAACACAAAAGGTTTACATGATCATAGTATTTCATAATACCTAAGCATTTATATTAACTATTCTTTGACCTTTCCCTTGCCCTTGTCCTTCTTACTCGAACTCTCGGGCTTAGCTGAAATAATTGTTATGATATAGCAAGTGTAAGCAACTAATTTGCTTAGCAAGTTTAATTATGAAAGAGATATATCATGATTAGAAATGAATTTAACTTTCAAAGTTCAATCAGATAAATGAATAGTGAAAGAGCATGAATTAATCTTAATATTTGAATATTCGAATAATTGAATATCAGAGGTTGTGTGGTTTGAAATAACCATGAACATATACTAAGGTTGTCAGTATTTAAACTGGTTCTTTTAATAAGTTTTGGTAGTCAAGGGGATCAGCCTTTCGTACCCGGTGGAATATGCATAATCACTCAGTGTACTAGCAACAATTATTTTCCAATAATACTTTAGTAAAACTGTTCTTTTTCTCAGTCATGAGTCCTTACCATTTCAATTGGTTAGACACCGCTTTTAAAACATATTTGATTTAACAAATTTAAACATACTTGATCTAGCTGATACAATTAGCATAGATACATATCATAAACAGTTCATGAATAAAAGAACTTTAATAAATTCACAATTCAATAATGATATAACAAGAATTCAATTACACACAGTGCGAATATCAATAATCAATTTAGATGTGAATAATCAACAATAATTATTCATTAATCATGCTTCGAAAGTAATAACTCAAGTTGAGTTAAAGAACTTGTCTTGTTTGCAGACTATTACTATGCAATTCTATTTATCCGCTTAATGAATTTAAATTATTCTCTTTGGAAATACCTATCATGGATCCTTCAATTAGTATCACATATTATTCATAACATTATTATTCTTATATATTATCTAACATTAATCACATAATTTAAATATTAGATATCACATAACTCCTTAATAATATTATCGTTTCTTGATAATATTATTATTATATAATCATCTTAACTCTCAAATAATATTATTAACCTTTTAATAATATTTTATTTGTTTCTTAATATTATTAATCATTTAATAATATTTTAGTCTCTCTTTAATATTATTAGTCTTTTAATAATATTTTAAGTATCTAATATTATTAATCTTTTAATAATATTTTAACTTTCTAATATTATTAATCATTTAATAATATTTTAATATTATTAATATTATTATCATTTAATATTAATTAAATAATAATTGATTAATATTTATACTTATTTATTATTAATTAAATAATAAATAATTAATTTATTTAACTTTATGAGTCTTTTCTAATTATTTAGCTTTAATAAATAATTAACTAATATTTTTCTTTATTTATTATTTAATATTAATTAAATAATAAATAATTAATTAACACTTATCTTTATTTATTATTTACTATTAAATAAATAATAAATAATTAATTAATATTTATTCTTATTTATTATTTAATATTTAATTAAATAATAATTAATTTATTAATTTTATATTACTTAACTAACATGTGAGTAAGTAATTATAATTTTTTATTACTTATTCTCACTTAAATAATAAAGAATTTATTTATTTACTTTAAACATTCTTTAATCATTATTTAATATTAATTACATAATGATTAATAAATTATTTTACTCTATTTATTATTTAATCTTAATTCAATAACAAATAGTTAGCTTAATAACACTAATTTTCATTCATTTATCACTTAATGTTAATTAAATAATAATTAAATAATTAATCACACTTAAACAATATGTAATTAGTTTAATAATCATTTATTAGTATCAATAATTATTAATTAGTAAGTTTTAAATGATTTAAATGAGTTTAAACAATTAATTACTTAATAATTACATAATTGTCCCAAATAATTATGAGTAAAATATCTTAATGTTCTTCACAATTTTAGAAAATTTTCTGTCCGGAACCACCCCAAGAACTGGCCGAAAAAGTGGTGAACCGGCCGCCGTAAAGTTCCGGCGGTTCGCCAGAAAACTGAACCGGCTAATATTCTTTAATTTTTCTAATTTTTCGGTTTTATTTTCAATTTTGGGGTCCTTTACTAAACCCTTCATAGAACGAAATTTACAACTCCGATTGAGGCCCAATCGGACTCGTTGGATTCGTATCTTCCCGAACTACAGTTTTCTGTTATCAAACATTAAATTTGGACCCGTTTTACTCACTGAAATTGAGTCGGAAGTAGACTGTTGTGCACAGATTTCTAACAGTGAAGTGTTTTCGTATAAAATTCATATCTTCCTCATTTTAAAACATTTTTGAGTGATTCCAAAGGAATTTTGTTCTCAACTTAACCCTTTAACACGAGAAAAAAGAAAATAACAAAAATCACTTGTGGATTTCAAAATTTGCAATTTTTACGGACAAGCTATGGTTTGTTTGTTAGTAAAAATGTTTTCAAGCATTTTGCTCAACTTTTCTACATAAACACATACCAATACACAAGTTAAACCCATTAAACTCTATATCTATCATTCTAACATGCTTCTAGCCATTTAAAGCTTGAACTCCATATATCTTACATAAAAATATACAAAACATACAAGATTAGGATTTTCTTAACTTTTGAACATAGTTTTCTTTTCTTTCCTTTTTATAAACATTCTAACACTCAAACATGTAAGATCCATACATGGAACACTCAATATCATGTAGATCAAGAGTTTTAGACTTCAAGAACATAAGTCTTATATTTTTTTAAAAACTAACAAAAAAAATTAAATAAGACTTGAATTTAGGTTTTATATCTTGATTTTCTTGCAATCCTTCTCTCCCTTCCAAAATATGTGATGAACTTAGGGTTCATTAGTTTTAAAAATTCTCCTCCTTTCTCCTCCTAGTGCCCGAACACTCTTTTTTTTTTTCTCTTCTCTCTTATTTTGTTTTGTGAGCAAATTAGGAAGAAATAAAAATTGCTAGCAAAATGACCAAAAGGGTATCTAATTAGTAAATATGTATAGATATAATATGTATATCTATACATATTTTTCACATAATCTTGCTCTCCATATCCCTTCACATGGCTATCACATGGTGTTAGTTAGGATGGCTAAATGAAATTGTGACATATAAGGTGGTAGTTAGGAATTAGCCAATAAATGATTGACAAAAAATAAAAATTCACAAGCTTTCCACCTCCTCTCACATGGAAATCACATGCTCCCACATGGTCTTCACATGGCCTCACTTTTGTTTTGTTTGTTTTTTTATAACTTATATAGTCAAATGACCAAAATGCCCTTTAAGTACTGGGCCACCAATTGGGCTTCCTAAATAATGTTTTGGGCTTCTAATTTCTTTGGTTTGGGCCTTGTTTATAACATGGCCCAATACTTATAATCCTACCCTCATTATTTAGTTAGGGTTTTCATTCCACTCCTTTGGAATTTAAATAAGTACTTATGTACATTTAATCTCATAACCCCAATTAGACTTACTTAAATTAGGTTTTAAATAATTATTAACTTGAGATAATAAAATTAATCTCTTAAGTGTGTATACCTTTATATACTAATATTCTTCAATACCATAACCCTTATGTTATTCACTAACCATACCTAATGAAAAATTAGGTTATGTAACTTTCTCTTTAATTCTCTTCATACTAAATAAATATATATACATATTTATCACTATAGATAAAATAATCATATTATTTAAATATTCACATAATTATTCACTATATGTCACAAAGAATTCAATATCATGAATGCTTAATTAACATATTTATTTACAATGTGACTTAGAATTCTTGGTTATTACAATACAAGTGTCCCCACTTGTATGAACTGTTGTATTCATGCAAGAACTCTTGAACTTGAATTCTTCGATATGACAAATCATGTTACATACTATTAAACTTCGGTAAGTATTTATGGTTTAAAGACTGTCTAAGCTATTTGACTCGGCTAGACATAGTTTAAATTGTACTTTTGAATAGTATTGGTTATGATAAAATAGTCCAACTGAATTGTTTAATTAGGACTCCAGACTGAGTATGAACAACCCTTAATGGGAAAATTATTTATGTGCCCAAGGCGAACAGAGTGAACGAATTATGGTTCAAACAGATAGTATTGATCAATACAGGACATAAAGGGGCTGATCACCCTACATGTTCGTAAGACTAGAGCGATTTGCAGATGAATTTCTGTTTAAACCTTTTCAAAAATAAAAAATAAAAGTTCATTGTCCATTGACCGCTCAGTATTTATAGTTACTACGTCGTTTCAAAATTTTAAACGATTTGATATGTTATTAAGATATATTTCGAAAGACTTCACAACTATTGATTCGTTGTAGAAGTATACCTCAAACAAAATATTTACTTCTTTCAGCTAAAGTTTATTAACTGCTATTACTTACTGAGCAATTAAATGCTTATTCTTGCTTTAAATTAAATGTTTTCAGCTAAGCGTGATCAACTAGAAGGCTCTGGCAAAAATAAAGGAAAAGGAAAGCTGCAAGAATAAGTTTATGATATCTTATGTAATAGTTATATTTTATTAAGACGATAATATTTACTATCTATCATGTAATGAATGGTTTAAAGGTTGTGTATCTGGGATTAGACAACTCTGATATGTAAATTAAGTTTGTTTATCTATTTTATAAAATTATTCTGCTAAAAAAAATGACATCGTGTAGCACCAAGTTCGGGTTTCAAGTACCTGAATTTGGGGGCGTCACAGGTTGGTGTCAGAGCTTTAGGTTAGAAACCTTAGGTGGGGGATACCTTAGGCTATAACCTTAAGCTAGATAGAAGCGTTAAAAAATAAATAACTCAAATAGAGTTTAAAGGAGATGAATTAAGGAAATTCATCGTAATTTGAAATAAAAAGTAACTTATATAAACTATTATTTGTTATGTGTATATATTATGTGCTAATCAAGATAATTTGTGTATAGATGTCCGAAAGAAAATGATTAGAAGACTCTTATGTCATAAAGAAGGAGCAAATCACTCCGCCTGAAAGCAACCAAGATGAAGTAATCATTTTGGAGAACATAGATCCAGAACCAAAAACAGTGTTATTGACAGATAGTGATTCAGACACTGAAGTTGGAGCTGGCCAAGTATCAACGAAAGTGCAGAATCTAAAGAACAAATTGTTATGTTTGGAAAGATTGTTGGAAATGGAAAGGCTATTAAACAGCCAGTTGCAAAAGGCGTTAATCGAAACAATGGAAGAACAAGATAAGTTGAAGGTTCAAATTGAACAGATGGGAGCCAAATGCAGCAAATCGTGTGCAGCTCCAAGCCAGAAAGGGAAAAGAAAAATGAATGATCGTGATTTAGGAAATTCTGATTTTAATCAAGTGAACTTCAAGAAAGTAGGAACGTGTGCGAACTCTAATCGAAAACATGAAGGCATATGTATGAAAGGACAAAATGTATGCTATAATTGTGGACGTGAAGGGCATATCTCATCTCATTGCCCTGATCCGAAGCAATGCGTATGTTTTGTATGTGGGTTGGTAGGTCATCAGGCAAAGGCTTGTCCAGGATCTAGGGAAGGCGTAAGAAATGAATAGGATAAGTAAAATAGGATTATGTATGGAATATGATAGGGTATGTATAGGTGTGAAATGTATTACTTTTGCCTAAGTATCATGATGAATCCCGACTTTTGTTATCACTAAGGGATAGTAAGTGGATATGACAGCATGTACTGTGTAATGAAAAGTACTATGTACTGTTTGAATATGAATATAAATGTTCTGATATTATTATATGTCAAGATAGTATGTTGATTAAATGACAATTTATTAATTCGACAAGCTGAATTTGGGAATCCAGCAAGCTGAATTGGTCTAAATTTAGAATTTTATATTCTATCTTTTAAGATACCATTGATAATGGTATATAAATGATAAGATAATGGTTTTAAGGTTTTGTTTAACCAGATAATGCCGCCAAGACGTCAAACTCGAAACCAAAGGGCAGAAGAATCTGTAAACAACGTAGAAGGACAAGCAGATCTAATGTAGAATTTTGCAAATATGTTAGCACAAGCAATACGTAATCTAGCACCGGCAGCAAGAAGAAATAGGCCAGATAATCAATTGGCGAACTTCAAAGACTTCAAGGCAGTAGGACCGCCTGAATTCAAAGGAACGACTGACCCTATAGAAGCCCAAACTTGGGTGAAGGAAATAGAAAAAGCGTTTGTTATTGCTAGGGTAGCGGAGGAACAAAAGACAGCTTTTGCTACTTACATATTGAAAGGGGAAGCGAGCTTCTGGTGGGAGGCTAACCAAACTCGAGCCGCAGCAGAAGTGGTAACATAAACAAGGTTTAAAGAACTGTTCAACGAGAATTACTTCTCGTCCAGTATGCAAGACCGGATGGAGGTTAAATTTTTGGAATTGAAAAAAAAAATGACAGTCTCAGAATACGCCGCCAAGTTTAACGAATTAGCTAGGTTCGCTCCACAACAAGTGAATACTGAAGCAAGGAAAGCACGAAGGTTCGAACATGGTCTAAAGCCCTGGATCTATAACAAGGTTGCAGTGTTGCAGATTAACTCGTTTGGATCGTTATTGGAAAAAGCCATTATTGCCGAAGGAGGAAGTGAGGCCATGAGCCTCTATAACAAGGAAAAGAAGAATAAAGTTAAGGTTGAAGAAAAAGTTAAGGTGGAAGAAAATAGTGTAAGTGTGAAAAGAAAATGGACAAATTTTGGAAATACTGGTAATAGTCAGGGAGGAATAAGGAAAAAAGTAGAACCGTGTGGAAATTGCGGGAAGAATCACTCAGGTGAGTGTCTTAAAGAAAAGTTTGTGTGTTACAAGTGCGGGCAGGAGGGATACATCTCTCCTAATTGCCCTAATCCAAGAAAGAATAGTGGTTGTTTCATCTATGGATCAACTGATCATATGACAAAGGATTGTCCGAAAAGAAATGCCGATGGGGGAAATGCGAAGGCTGGGAAAAGCAGTGGAAAGCTGGCGATCACGTATCGAACTCCGACAAACAAGCCAACTGCGAGGACCTTCAATATGACGGTTCAAGATACGGTAGCAGCCAGGGATGGAATTTCAGGTATTGTTCAAATACATTTTTATTCTCTTATATATGGTTTTCTTATTAATAATAAATTGTTTTATTAAGAAATTTTGAAGGAGGAATTTGAGTTCTATTAGAAATCAAATTTCCGTTTAAATTAGATAGATAAGCTTTATGCTGAATAAGTTAAAGATTAGTTCGATCGAATCTGATCGAGATCTACTTGCAATGAATGTGTATATTATTTATCCTTGTGTGTATAAGTTTTGAAACGGTGATTCCGGGGACCGAATTCTTATAAGGGAGGGTGAATGTAATAACCCAATATTTTTATATAATTAAATAAGAAATTTTGCGTATAATTTTTTTTTATATTATTTCTATCAAAATAAAGGTGGGAATATATGCAAGGTAAAGAATATGTATATATGTGATAAATATATATTTATTTATTGCACGAATGATTTTAAATAAATTTTTTGATAAAGGAATTGTAGATTACTATAAATTATATTCTTATAATAAACTAATTTCGATAGTAAAAAATATTTTATTATTTATTTTCCATGAAAATATGATTAATATATTATTTAAATAATATAAGAAAGGATTCTTAGAATTATTATAATAATTATTTTATTATATAAATTTATCAAGATTAATTAAGTTAATCATTTTAACTTAATTAATAATGGTATATAAGGTAAAGTGTGATTATAGATCAAAATTCTAATGTTGATTTATATTATGAAATTTCATGATTAATACAATTATTGTATAATTGTGTTTAAAAGGAAAGTATAATTATGTTATGAATAATAAGAAATTATTTTCTTAAGGAATTTGAATATTAAATGTGATTATTAATTATATTTGTATTCAAATATATGTAAGTATATTAATACAAGTTATGTTTATGGATTTTAATTATAATTATGAATATTAACATAATTATATGAATATATGTTAAGAATTTATTTATTATATTTTATTTAAATATTAAACATAATAATTGATTATGTTTGTATTTAAATGAAAGTGTGTATATTATGTGATTAAGAAAAATGATTAGAAAACCCTAATTCATAATTTAGGAACCCTAATAATAGCAAGAAACCTTAATTTTCAAATAAAAACCCTAATTATCATTTGAAAACCCTAATTTTTAATTAGTGTGTACTAATTAAATTTTTATGAAACCTTAAACTTAATTTTTCAAACCCTAGAATTATTTGACAATCCCTAAGGGTTAAAACCTAAGGGTTAAACCCCAGGAATGTGTGGGATGACATTAATACCCTTAAAATTATTTGTTAGTTTCTTAAAGTAACCTTTTTGGAGTTATTTTAATGGGATGACTTGCAAATCTATACAAAATATATGCCTCATCAATACTAAGATTGTTCACATGCTCAAATTTTCTCTAATCAGCCAAAAAGTGATACCTTGCATCAATTAGATTCATTGAATCAAAAGTTAGAAATTAAAGAAAAATAAACTTCATTTTATTTCTCACACAAGCCAAGACTATCTCTCGCTTCAAGCTATGAAATTCTAACTCAAACTTAGTCCCAATATCAATCAAAACACCCCATAGCAAGCCAAGATCAGAATCAAAAAGTGAAAATCAAGGATTTTTCAAGAAGGTACAAAATGAAAACCCTAATGCTAGATCCTTAAATCTTCGTTAGATTTCATGATAAGTTGTTTGAATATGTTCTATGTTATGTGTTATGATGATCTGGGAGAAACAACATTTTCATAACATCAAAAAGCTGAAAATTATAATTTTAGAAAACTGCCAAGAACCCTAATTTTTATGTTTGACAGCCCAAAGTCGGGGCCTATAAATATCACCCTGTTAATGATTTGTTGTGCTTAAAGCTTGATATGTGTAGTATGTTATGTGGCTAGTAAATTGCAAGTGGAATCACAACCATAGCATGTATAGATCTAAAGTTATTCACGGTCAAAACCCGTTGACCAATCACGATTTTTTTTTGGAAAACCCAAAAAATCAAAATAGTGTTCTGACAGCTTTCTGTTGTGCTTAGATCTTGCATATGTTATGTGTGTAGCTTGTGTGGGTGTATCATTATTATACTCTGACATATGGACTACCAAACCATGACACTAGAATACCTATATCATAACCAGAATCAAAGTTATTGATGGTCAAATATAGGTTGACCAAACTGCAAAGATAAGTTTCTGAAAATTCCAGAAATCTCAAGAACAAGTTCTGGCAGGTACTTTGACCAAGCCAGATCTTGCTTTTGTTGTGTTGTTAAGCTTGATAAGTGTGTTATTTTTGTACCTTGACATACATACTACATAAGTGTAGCACTTTAACACTTTAACAAATCCCAGAATCCAATTTATTAAAGCCCAAAAGTGACCCCTCACACTGTTTTCTTTTTCTAGAAATTCTAAAAAATGAAGAACATGTCTGATAACAACTTTGATCCCTTATATCTTCTTCATATAGTATAGTTAGACCCAAAAATTGATATAGACTTGTAGTATTACACTAGTAGAACACCATTGAAGCACTCTCATGCCAAGAAACATCATCAGATCAAAATTATTAATGGTTAAACTAGCCCCCAAGGCATTGACCAAAACTGTTCTTCGTTGATGAAGAACACCTATCGCGACAGATTTCGTCACTAAAGCTCTTTAGCGACGATTTAAATGAAAAAATAATTATATTAATTAAAAGAAATAGAAATAAATAGAAATTAATTATTAAAAATTAATAAATAATTTTAAAAATTATTTTAAGTTATAAAAATTAACTTTTAATATTTTGACATAAATTTTATTAATATTTTAATTTAATTAAAATTAATGATATTAAATTTATTTAATAATTATATTAAATAAATTAGTTAAAAATGATTCTAATATATTAAAAATTATTTTAAATGATATTAAAGTGTTAATACATATTTTAAGTTATAATTAATGACTTTTAATATTTTGAGATAAATTTCATTAATAATTTAATATTAATGATAATAAATTTATTTAATAATAATATTAAATAAATTAGTTAAAAATAGTTTTAATATTTTAAAAATAATTTAAAAATGATATTAATGTTTTAAAAAGTATTTTAAGTTATAATAAATAACTTTTAATATTTTGATAAGAATTTTATTAATTTTTTAATATTAATGATAATAAATTTTTTTAATAATTATATTAAATAAATTATTTAAAAATGATTTTAATGTTTTATAAATCATTTAAAGATAAAATAAATATTTTAAAAATATTTTAGTTTATAATAAATAACTTTTAATATTTTGATATGAATAACATTAATATTTTAATATTAATGGTAATTATTTAAAAATGATTTTTATACTTTAAAAATCATTTGAAAGTAATATTAATGTTTTAAAAATGTTTTAAGTTATAATAAATAACTTTTAATATTTGGAAATAAAATACATTAGTATTTTAATATTAATGGTAATTATTTAAAAATAATTTTAATATCTTAAAAATTATTTAAAGGTAATATTAAGGTTTTTAAAATATTTTTAGGTTATAATAAATAACTTTTAAAGTATTGACATGAAGTTCATTAATATTTTAAATTATTTAAATATTAATAATAATGAAATTATTTAACAATTAAATCATTTAAAATGATATAAGTGTTTGAAAAATCATTATAAATGATTTTAATGTTTGGAAAAAAATATTATAAATGATAATTAAATTATCTAATATAATATTTAAGTTCTTGAACAAAGTTTCATTAAAAATAAATTCGTTAATTATCCGAAAATGCAATCGGGATGTTGAAACGATACCGAACTCAAACCAAACCGACATAGTTTGACTAAGTATACGTTCGTATGTGTTGTAATGACGGACATGAATATGGGACAACATGTTTAAGCAGTATTATGTGTTGAGTTGTATTATTCTAATTAAAAGGATAATTCTATTGATGATATAGGACTTCATATTAAAGATAAAAGCGTAAGCTATACTACGTAGCAGTAATTAGCTATCAAAGCAAGTTCTCTAACTTTACTCAAATGTTATATTGATTAAGTATCTCTATTCCTCGCATTTATTTTATGCGATGGATCCCAGTAAGCTAAAAGTATGTTCATGAATAATTATTGTCAATTATTCATATCCGTAATGATATCAATGATTCATTTATGAAATTATTTTTATATTGTGGAATTTTATTCAATTCGTTTATTGTTTATTAATATCTCATTATTGTCTTTTATCATACAAGTGTCCCCACTTGTATGAACTGTTGTATTCATGAGAACTCTTGAACTTGAATTCTTCGATATGACAAATCATGTTACATACTATTAAACTTCAGTAAGTATTTATGGTTTAAAGACTGTCTAAGCTATTTGACTCGGCTAGACATAGTTTAAATTGTACTTTTGAATAGTATTGGTTATGATAAAGTAGTCCAACTGAATTATTTAATTAGGACTCCAGACTGAGTATGAACAACCCTTAATGGGGAAATTATTTATGTGCCCAAGGCGAACAGAGTGAACGAATTATCGTTCAAACAGATAGTATTGATCAATACAGGACATAAAGGGGCTAATCACCTTATATGTTCGTAAGACCAGAGCGGTTTGCAGATGAATTTCTGTTTAAACCTTTTCGAAAATAAAAAATAAAAGTTCATTGTCCATTGACCGCCTAGCATTTATAGTCATTACGTCGTTTCAAAATTTTAAACGATTTGATATGTTATTAAGATATGTTTCGAAAGACTTCACAACTATTGATTCGTTGTAGAAGTATATCTCAAACAAAATATTTACTTCTTTCAGCTAAAGTTTATTAACTGCTATTACTTATTGAGCAATTAAATGTTTATTCTTGCTTTAAATTAAATGTTTTCAACTAAGCGTGATCAACCAGAAGGCTCTGGCAAAAACAAAGGAAAAGGAAAGCTGCAAGAATAAGTTTATGATATCTTATGTAATAGTTATATTTTATTCAGACGATAATATTTACTATCTATCATGTAATGAATGTTTAAAAGGCCGTGTATCTGGGATTAGACAACTCTGATATGTAAATTAAGTTTGTTTATCTATTTTATAAAATTATTCCTCTCAAAAAAATGATATCGTGTAGCACCAAGTTCGGGTTGCAAGTACCTGAATTTGGGGGCGTCACAGAAACGCCTGCTGGGGCGGGTAGCCCTAGAGCCTACTCCCGCTGGGCCGGGTAATCCCAGGCATAATTCCCCGCTGGGGCGGGTACACTCTCTGCCCACTTTGCACTTGGCTGATTTTTTTCATTCAAAGCTTGCTTGACTTTGACTCCCCTTATGTGTTTTTGTGCCCGCACCTTGATGCTATGTTTGATTGGTACTGCAAGTGCCCTGTATTAACATAAAACTTTGTCAGATAATGCTTTATCAAGAAAATGACTACTTAATATACATTATTAATACTAATTAGTATCTATTAACGAAAAATGAAGTCAAAGGATGGGTTGCCTCCCATCGAGCGCTTGATTTTAAGTCGTTCAGCTTGACTACTTCCTATTTTAGATTGGCTGGGCAAGGTTGACTGCGGTCGCCTGACGATCTATGTCACTGCCCCAATAGTGCTTGAGGCGTTGGCCGTTCAATTTTAATATTTCGGTCGAATCCCTACTGTAAATTTCAACGGCGCCGTGTGGAAACACTGTTTTAATGGTAAACGAGCCTGACCACCTGGATTTCAATTTTTCGGGAAATAATTTCAATCGAGAGTTTTATAGCAATACTGCCTGACCCGGTTCAAACTTTCTATCCATTATCTTCTGATTGTGCCATTTCTTTACTGTTTCTTTATATAGCTTCGAATTCTCGTATGCTTGTAGGTGGAATTCATCTAACTCGTTGATTTGCAACATTCTTTTATCCCCTGCTGCTGATAAGTCAAAGTTCAGTTTCTTGATGGCCCAATACGCCTTATGCTCGAGTTCTATCGGAAGGTGACACGCCTTCTCGTAGACCAACTGATATGGGGACATACCTATCAGAGTCTTGTAGGCAGTCCGATATGCCCACAGAGCGTCATCTAATTTCAATGACTAGTCTTTCCTGTTTGGATTGGCGACCTTTTCTAGGATTCTCTTCACCTCTTGGTTAGATACTTCGGCTTGGCCACTCATCTGAGGGTGATAGGCTGTGGCAATTTGGTGTGTGACCCCATACTTTGTCAAGAGAGTGGTGAAGTATTTGTTGCAGAAATGGCTCCCTTCATCACTGATTATTGCCCTTGGGGTGCCGAAATGGGTGAAAATATTTTTTTGCAAAAACTTTAAAACCACCTTCGCATCATTTGTCGGTAATGCGACTGCCTCCACCCATTTTGATACGTAGTCCACGACTAATAGGATGTATAGATTACTGAATGAAGATGGAAATGGTCCCATGAATTCGATTCCCCATACATCAAAAATCTCAACTTCCAAGATCATGTTTAGTGGCATCTCGTTCTACTTTGAAATGTTTCCCACTCTCTGACATTTATCGCAGTTTTTCACGCACTGATGTGCGTCTTTGAACAGAGTGGGCTAGAAGAAACCCGCTTGGAGGACTTTTTCGGCTGTTCTCTCACTCCCGTAGTGTCCCCCGTATAATGAGGCGTGACACGCCTGTAAGATGCTCTCAACTTCACTTTCGGTACACATCGCCAGATCATTCTGTCAGCGCACTGGATGAACAAAAATGGTTCATCCCATATATACCACTTCACATCATGTAAGAATTTCTTCTTTTGTTGGCGTGTCAAATTTGGTGGGAGAATATTATCACCAAGTAGTTCGCAAAATCCTCATACCATGGGAATTCACCGTGGTTTAAGAATAAATGCTCATCAGGAAAAAACTCGTTGATCACCACCTTATTTGTCCTGCTCTGATTCGGGTTCTCCAGTCGTGAAATATGATCGGCCACCTGATTTTCTGTCCCCTTCCGATCTTTAATTTCTAAATCAAACTCTTAAAGGTGTAAAACCCAGCGAATAAGTCTCGGCTTTGCGTCCTTCTTCTCCACTAGATACCAGATGGCTGAGTGATCTGTGTAAACCACCACCTTTGTCCCCACTAAGTATGACCAAAATTTATCAAAAGCATACACAACTGCAAGTAACTCCTTTTCAGTTGTTATGTAGTTCAACTGTGCATCTGTCAGTGTCTTGCTCGCATAATAGATGGCGTGAAAGACCTTATCCCGTCGTTGTCCAAACAATGCTCCTATGACATAGTCACTGGCATCACACATGAGCTCGAAAGGCATGGTCCAATCCAGTGCAATGATGACTGGGGCTGTGGTTAGCTTTTTCTTCAATTGCTCAAACGTCGCTAGACAGTCTGCATCAAAGTTGAACGGGACATCCTTTTCCAAGAGACTGCATAATGGCTTCGTGATTTTGGAGAAGTCTTTAATAAATCTGCGGTAGAATCCAACATGACCTAGAAAACTCCTAATCCCCTTGACTGATGTTGGTGGTGGCAAATTTTTAATAGTTTCTAACTTAGCCCGGTCGACTTCTAAATCTTTTCCAGAAATTTATATCCAAGTATAATGCCTTCTTGGACCATAAAGTGGCATTTCTCCCAGTTGAGCACTAGGTTCGTCTCCACACACCTTTTCAATACCAATACTAAATTCTCGAGGCACCTATCAAACGATTCCCCAAATAGTGAGAAATCATCCATAAATACCTCAACACTACGCTCCACCATGTTTGAGAGGATTGCCATCATGCAACGCTGAAAAGTCACTGGTGCGTTACACAGTCCGAATGACATCCTTCTGAAGGCAAAGATGCCATAGGGGCATGTGAACGTCGTCTTCTCTTGATCCTCCGGTGCAATGACGATCTGGTTGTACCCAGAATACCCATCTAACAAGTAGTAGTACTCGTGTCCAGCTAGTCTGTCTAACATCTAATTAATGAAAGGCAAGGGGAAATGGTCCTTTCTAGTTGCCTTATTCAGCTTTTTGTAGTCCATGCAGACCCTCCAGCCAGTCACCGTCCTTGTTGGTATTAATTCATTGTGCTCGTTCATGACTACTGTCATTCCACCTCTTTTCAGGACACATTGGATCTGACTCACCCAAGCACTGTCTAAAAATGGGTAGATAATTCTAGCATCCAGCCATTTCAAGATCTCCTTATTCACTTCCTCTTTCATTATGGGGTTAAGCCATCTCTGTTGTTCCACTGTTGTCTTGCTATCCTCCTCCATTAGAATCTTGTGCATACAAAATGATGGGCTAATTCCTTTGATGTCGGTGATAGTCCAACCAATCGTAGATTTGTATTCCCTTAGAACTCTTAACAGCTTACTTTCCTGCAGTTTGTTAAGCGCAGATGTAACAATAACATGTAAAATAGATGAATTACCCAAATATGCATACCTGAGGTGATTGGGTAAGGGTTTAAGTTCTAGTTTAGGTGGTTTCTCAAGAGATGGCTTCATCTTTGTTGCTGAAGTTCCTGATGTTTCCATTGGCTCAAATGGTAACTTGAACCTGTTTACTCTCGGATGGGCCTCTAACAGTTGCAGGTACTCCTTTATCTCAGAATCCTGTTCATCATAGTCTCCCATCAAAGTTGATTCTAGCGAGTCGGTACTCAGTATCCGATGTTGCTTATCCCCCACCACTGTGTCAATAATCTCCATCCAGAAACACTCCTCATCTTCCTTGGGGAAAGTCATGGCCTTAAACACGTTGAAGGTGACCTCTTGATCTTGCACCCTCATGGTCAACTCTCATTTCTAAACATCAATGAGCGTCCTGCCAGTTGCCAGAAATGGTCTCCCAAGGATTATTGGAATATCCTTATCTTTTTCATAGTCGAGAATGATGAAGTCCGCTGGGAAGATGAATCTGTCCACTTTTACCAAAACATCCTCAACAATACCTCGTGGATAAGTTACGGATCTATCTATTAGCTGTAGGGAGATGTTGGTCGGTTTAGGTGCTGGTAACCCTAACTGAGTATAAATTAACAATGGCATGAGGTTTATACTGGCACCTAAATCATATAGACATTTGTTAAAGGCCAAACTCTCTATCTTGCATGGGATGGTGAAACTACCCGAATCTTTCAACTTTGGTGGAAGCTTCCTTTACAGAATTGCACTATATTCCTCTGTTAGTGCCACAGTTTTGAAGTCCTCTAATTTCTTTTTCTTCAACAAAATGTCCTTCATGAACTTGGCATACCTGGGCATCTGCTCTAATGCCTCCGCGAAAGGAATGTTTATGTGTAGCTTCTTGAACACTTCCAGAAACTTAGTGAATTGTTGCTCTAATTTCTGCTTTCGGATCCGTTGCGAAAATGGTGGTGGGGGGTAGACTATAGGTGTAGCCACTTGTTCTATTTTTGCATATTTTTCTCCTGCTATCCCTTCCACTGTCTGTTCCACACTGGTCTCAACTTGCTTATCCATGGTCGGCTTCTCTGACTCCTGCTTGGCCAGTTGTTTCCCACTCCGAAGTGTAACAGCTTGACACTGCTAATGTCCTCCCCTCGGATTCTTTTATGTGTCACTTGGCAAGGTTCCTTGGGGTCGATTATTCAGTGCACTCACAATTTGTCCAATCTGAGTTTCTAGATTCTTAATCGCCGCCACTTGAGATTTCATCGCTGCGTCATTTCCTGTTATGTATTTTGCCAATATCTCCTCCAAATCTATCTTTTTCTTTTGATGTTGAGCTGCCTGTTGATGCTGATTCTGAAAACTAGGAGGGTATGCTTGTCATGGAGCCTGCTGCTAGTTCTGACTCTGGTTGTTGCTCCAAGAAAAGTTCGGATGGTTTCTTGCCCTCTGATTGTATGTATTCTGATATGTGTTGGGTGGCTTGTTGTAGCTACCCACAAACTGTACCGAAGCTAGGTTTATCGCACAATGTTCTATCAGATGCTCACCTGCACAAAGTTCACATATAATTGTTACCTGTTGCACGCTTCCCATTGACATGGCATCCATCTTCTTTTATAACACTGCTAGTTGTGAAGATATGGCTGTCATAGAATCCACTTGCAGAACATCTGCTGCTGTGGGTTGAGTCAATCTCTCAGTCGGTCACTGATAGCCATTTGAAGCCATTGTGGCTATCAATGCCCATGCCTCCTCAAATTTCTTTGCCCGAAAAGCTCCACCTGAGGTTGCATCGATGCTACGTATTTGACTCCCTACCCTATTGTAAAAGTTACTCAGCTGCATCCACTACGGGAATCCATGATGTGGGCACTTTCTCAACAGCTCCTTGTACCGTTCCCATGCTTCATAGAGTGGTTCCCCTTGTAGCTGTGCAAATGAAGATATCTCCGTTTGCAATTTATGTGTCTTTGCCGGCGGGAAGAACTTAGCTTGGAATTTCTACGCCAGATCATTCCATGTAGTGATTGACCCGGTGGTAGAGAATAGAGCTAACCCTTCGCCTTGTCTCTGAGTGTGAACGGGAATAACCTTAATCTGATTGCATCGTCTGACACCTCGTTGCACTTGAAGGTGTCACAGTTTTTTATGAAATGAAGATGTGTTCATTCGGGTCGTCATTTAAAAGACCCCCAAACTGACAATTATTTTGCACCATCTATATAGTCCCAGGCTTAATCTCGAAATTGTTTGCATTGATCGCCGGCCTGAAGATACTCTATTGAATTTCCAAAATCTTTGGTGTAGCATACTCCCTCAGTGGTTTATCTTTTTGTTCAACCATGTTTGTTCTGGGTGCTTCAAGTTCTTCTCGAGTCTTTGCAATCCACTTAGTTAGCTTCTGAAACCGTTTGTCGATGTCGTCCTCGAAAGGCAACAAATCTGACTTTTTCGATCTAGTTTGCACGCACTACTCGAATGTACCTAAAATAACTAAACAAACAAAACAAAAATAAAATAAAAATAAAAATAATATATATATATTTAACTAAAAATGATCTAATTAAACTGATATTGTAAGTAATAAACGCAATTACTGTCCCCGGCAACGGCGCCAAAAACTTATTGGGTAAAATCTATACGCACTACACGCAAGTGTACGTGATCAACAAGCAATATAATGATAAGTTCAGATATCGTACCCACAGAGACAATAATTCCTATTTAATCAAACAAGTACCAATTTCCTATTATTTCAGTTTTATCAAACTACTGATTAAAAGATGATTTTCTAATTAAATTACTACTTAAACCAATTATAACACTAACTTAAGATTTTAACAAGTTTTAGAGAATTAAGTCTACAACTTCACTTATTATTTCACTTCAGATGATATTCTTCTCTCCAGTTTATGTCAATTACTCCAGATTATTAATCAAGAACACTAAAGCAGATAAAACCATCTCTCGATGCATTATACCCATACTCACTCAAATCCACAGATGATATAATTAAGCAAGACAGTTTAATTAACTAACTCATTATATCTCTATGTGAATTATAATTAAATATAGTTTCAAATCAAGTTCTTATCAGATTACATATGATGTATAGATATCTCTATCCTATACATGAATTATGACTTCCAACTATGCAGAAATCACAAACATATGTCACTATGGCTAGTTCCAATCCCATATGTCATCTCTTGAATTCATATGGGATAATGGATAATTGGTGATCAAGCAATTATATAGATTAAGCACAACACATAGCAAATAATCCAAAAATAATATTCATAAACTGAATTAAAGACTATTTAATCATTCATTACATAACCAGATCCGTCATAGGCTTAAATAGAAAATTAGTTCATCATTGATGAATCACAATCCAATATCGACATCATAGAAAACATTCTGATTACAAGATAAAAAGAAAGAGATAAGATAAACTCTAGAATTGTATCACCGCTCTCCGCTCCAATCTTGCGTTCTTCGTGTTCAATCAATGCTTCAATTCTCGTTCCAAGTTGATATCCAAAGCTAGGGCTTGTATATAGCTAAATATAACTCAATATGCTTCTTTAAGTCCCTTATATATCACTATATTTGCAGCCCTAATCTTCCCCTCTTATTGCAGCCAAGTCCCAATCGAGAAAGGATAGTTGGCTAAATTCCGTGCCTCCCCGCCCCAGCGGGGCATTTCTTCAGTAAACACCCGCTCCAGTGGGTCAACACTCTGTCCGGCAGTGCTCTTACCCGCCCCGACGAGTAATTCCTTCTTTAAGCCCCTCCCCAACAGGTGGACTTGGCATGCATGCTGAAAATTTACCTTTTATGCTACTTTCGCATCCATTCCATTACTTGAACACAAGAGTATAAACCAAGTAAAAATGATAGGAAAATTACTTGAAAACATCAAGAATCAAGCTATAATGAATACCGATTCGTAGGTATGAAACCCACTCATTAAGTATTCTAGCTCTAACTCTTCTCTTCGCTGTGTAGAATCTGGGCATAGAAGGAGGCAATGAACTTGGTAGCTTTGAATATCCAACTTTCTTCTCTACTAACTATCTCTCTCTCTAAGCTATAATGTGCTAAAAAGTGATAAGGGAGGCTGCTGATGATAAGTGAATGCAACTCTCCAACTTTAGGTCATTAATACACTGATGTCTGCCTGGGAACCGGAGGTGGCGCTGCGGCACCAGTTAAAGCTGTCTGGTCAATAAGTCGCGCTACGACGCTTAGGGGGTGAGCTGGCAGGCATTTGGCGTTGTGACGCCTCTTTTATTCTATGGACCGGTGTTGCGGTGCTGACACTGGGCTTTGCTGGCATATGAAGGTGCTGCGACACCACTTTACAAAGGAAATCTAGAGCTGCGACGCCGGTTGTGAGAAAATGATAGTTTTGCCCTTTAACAGTTGGAAATAACCTAATAATCCCTGCAACACACTTTTACGCCAAATAATAACAAACACTATATAAAAGCATTATAAAATAAGATGAACAAGTAACATCTTAAGGTTTAGAGTGCTCGATTCGCTGGTATAAATCTCACTCATCAAATACCCCCAAACTTAAGCTTTTGCTTGTCCCTAAGCAAAAATATTTGAACAAAAATAACAAAAGGCAAATATAATTGTGTATCATGCGCTGAACTACTATATACCTGCATTGTGGCCTCAAGCCTAAGAATAACCATTTCAAAGAAGAAGTAAAATCATAAATAAGGCTTTGATCAAACTTCTAGCTTAAACTACTACTGATCCAAATCTATGTGTGTGTGATTACCAACTATTCTAACTAATTATAGTTCATACACATAAGCAATTGCAAAAAAAAAATGCTAACTCTATACGCTCAAGCTACGTCAAGTATTTGGAATAAGACAATAAATGCAAGAACAGACCACCCGACATTAGCATGAGAACGAATAGATTTGACTTGTGCAAAGTTCGGCTACCTTAGGTTGAGTTACCCATATAACGAGCTTTTGATCAATAACTCCCAAGGCAGATGGCTTTAGGGCACTAGGCATAGAACACCCCTAAGGATCTATTAACTCAAAAAACATTATCCATGTAACCAAACTTAAGTCAAACTAGAATTTTATCCGTTATATTTTAACTAACTCAACCTCAAGCGTGACCGTGCAATGTCTAATTACATTAGGCTCTTTAGAGTTACCCGTGTAATGAACTTTTGATCAATGACTCCCAATCAGGTTGGCTTTAGGGCACTAGGTGTAGAACACCCCTAAGGATCTATTAACTCGAGTAACAAAAGCCACGTTATCAAACTTAGTCAACTAAGGTTATCAATTTATTTTTATTTTATTTTATTTATTTATTATTATTTTTTATATGCTATTAGACCACGAATGTATCCGAACTTGCATAAGAATCTAAATCTTACTATCATTGACTCACGTAAGTTCATAAGAGCTAACGCAAAAAAAAATTCCATAATAAATTACCAATTAAGCCTATTAGAAGTAAGACTTGCTAAAACAGTTGGTATGTGCTCAATAGGATAGATAGGATCAATAGCAGTCTTAATTAAAAATTAATCTAAGAATCTCTTCCATAAATGCTTGACATCTTTGACAAAGCCATACCACAAGCATATCATTGGCCACAATAATAAATTTAACTATATATAACCCATACCAATCATATAGACAATTAAAGACAGGGTTAGTCGAAAGCTATAACATGTCACAAAAGATAAAAAGTAATGTAAACCCTTGCAATAATAACAGCTCATAATAGGGTAATAAAGTCATAACATGGCATCAAGTATACCAATCTGCATCAGCCCCAAAAAATGGCTATAATCCAAACATGATGATAAAAAGCATCCATATATAATAATAGAAGCAATTCATGCATCCATACATAATAAATAAAGCCATAACATGATAAATCCATACATAATAAATTAACCAAAACATAATAAATCCAAGGCTACTAAAGCCCAAAAGATGTCATACTAATAGTGCATAACAGTACATAGATAATACTATAATGAAAGATACAAGTGATAACTCCCCTAAACTTGTATTGGCCAATGCCCTCATTAGCTAGCCTTGCACAAATCAATAGTAGAGGGCCTGCCTTGGGGACCCGATCACTCTTTGTCGCCTACTTCGCTTTCACCTCCACCCTTGTCCTCGCCTTCGCCTTCGGGAGATAGTGGTGGATATGGAGGAAATAGAGGAATCTGGGGAAACTGGTATGGCAACATCTCTAGGTCATCACCGCCGAACTGTGAATAGATATTTGCCACTGTGGTGGCAAACTCATAGTGATACTGGGTAAAGAAATCATGCCTTTGTGAAACCGTGTCGATCATCCTTGTCTGTTTGTCAACTTTGCGGTGCAGGAGATTCAAGGAAGCCAGGATGTCTTCCAGTGGACCAGAAGACGATGCACCAAGCTCGGCAGTTTGAGTAGAGGGCTCAATCTCTGATGAAGGGGGAGGCTGAGTAGCAGGCAAGTAACCTTCACCGCGAGGGTGAGAATCGGGTACTTCCCAGACACCATAGCGCTTGATGAGGGCGTGATTAATGACCACCATGGGCAAGTCGATCAACTCTTCTGGACGCCACTGAACTCTCTCCCTTTTTCACAGCTGGGTGATCAGTGAAGAATGAGGGAGCCCTCTAGACGAACTGTTGGGATTGTACGAAATAGTGACGCAATTAAATTGCATAAAATAGCCGAAGTATGGTATATTAGAGTTTAAAAATTTCTACAAAATCATTACCCGGATCATCATTTATGCACAGTTATTAATTAAATCGATAAATAAGAAGTTTAGATTCATACCCTTGTAGAACGAAGCTTCCACAGGTACGAGTTCAACTCCTTGTTCTTCGTGATCTCTTTGAATATCCGGATTAGATTCCTTCCTTTGATCAACGTTAGCCACCCAAGTGTTTGGCCTCTAGAGGTGATCCACCAAGGAAGAAGAATTATCAAGAAGGAGGGTGGTTGGCTAAACCCTAGTTTTCTATCCTCGATAGAAAATGAGTACTCTCTAACAATTGGAATTACATTAACTGATATCTAACATAAGACTCCTTTTATATAGATATTGGTTAACCCTTCTAATCCTATTAGAAATAGGTTTTCATTTAATTAATTAAGCTCCTTTAATTAAAAAGGCTTCCCAATCATATTGGGATTAATTAATTAAACTCCTTTAATTAATTTGCCTCCTACTCTTATTAGGAATAACTGAGAGTACTTATATTAAATTAATTCCTAAACTCCTTTAGAAATTAAAATAATAATAATTTTAATAATATTAATAAGACTCCTCTTACTAATTTATACTTAAAATTTCTAAAATATTAAATAATAAATATTAAGCTATTTAATTTATTCTATCACCATAGATTAAATTAATTACACTTAATGCATTATTACAATTATGTCATTTCCTTCTTAAATAATTATTCTTTCTTTTGTGGTGTGACCCTTTAGGTTCTCCTTATTAAACCGGTTGTGAATAAATCAATTAGAATAATTCTAATCTTATTTAAATAAATAAATTAAACTAATAATCTATTTAAATAAATAATATTTATTCTACTATAGGGATAAGTCTCCCAAGCGATCAACGGCTTTCCAATTAATATAGATTTCAACATTAATCATAAAAGAACCTGTGAGTAAATAGTTATCGTACAATTCAATCCTTCCACCGTACAATGTCCCAATTAAATATAAGATATAAAATTACTGTCAAGTCTTATTTTATTTAATTATATGTATTTCGATTAGAAAATTCACAACTCCAAATAATGCAAATTAGAAACACATTTCTAATTTCATTCTACCTTGGCCAAGGACTAATGGGTTGTCATTTAACGAATCACATAGGACATATCTCTTCTTTTACTAGAAGTGATATATTATTTATTGATAATTTATTATCTCCATATGTAACTCATTATACCCAAGCATACCTTTTGATATACCCTAAGGATCTTCAGGAATAAGTCAAAGAATAATTCATTACACAAAAGATCTTATGATGATCTCAAGTCTAAGGATCACTTGTACTACTATCACATTAGGAATTCCTATTGACAGTGAAGTAAAACACCATTAGGTATTTCATAGCGAGTCACGTTCATTGAACTTATTCTCCAATAAGCACCTACATACTTGCTTTAGTGTCTCCACACAAATGATCATGAGAACAGTCATACTCATCCAATGAGCAAGCAACATATGTACCAATCTATCCGAATTTACTAATTTCGTTTTTAATAATCCCATGATTGGGAACTATTTTAGTTTTAAGCTTTCTAAGAATTTATATCTCATTAGCATGATTAACATCATGATTCTAAAAGCATTGCTTAAAACTATGGGTTATTTATATATTATAAAAACAACATCATGTAGATAATTAAATGCCTTTAATAAATGAATAGTTTTATTAATAAATAAATAAGATCGTTCACAAAGTATATGCTTTATCATCATATATGATTGGCATGTATGAATACTACTTTCAATCTCCCACTTGTACTAAAGTCAATCGCCATGGTATCTTATACCTATCTTCTCTAAGTCACGATCAAATTGTTGTTATGTTAAAGCTTTAGTAAATGGATCTGCAATGTTGTCTTGAGAGTCTACACGCTCCAAGGTGACATCTCCTCTTTCAATGATCTCATTGATCAAGTGAAATTGCCGCAACACGTGTTTGGATTTCTGATAAGACCTGGGTTCCTTAGCCTGCGCAACAGCTCCGGTGTTGTCATAGTATAAGGGGACTGCTCTTCCAATGCTAGGAACCACACTAAGTTCTGATATGAACTTCTTCATCCAAACAACCTCCTTTGCAGCTTTACTTGCTGCTATGTACTCTGCCTCTGTCACTGAATCAACAACTGTTTGCTGCTTGGAACTCTTCCAACTCACTGTGCCTTCGTTAAAGGTAAATACATATCCCATAACAGATTTATTGTCATCTTGGTCAGTTTGAAAACTTGAGTCTATGAAGCACTTGAGTTTTAATTCAGACCCACCGTAGATAAGAAATACATCCTTAGTCCTACGTAAGTACTTTAGGATATTTTTCACTGCCTTTTAGTGCTCTTCTCCTGGATTCGACTGATATCTGCTCGTTACACTAAGTGCATGAGCGAAATCCGGTCTAGTACATATCATACAGTACATGATAGAACCTATTGCTGAAGCATAAGGAATCTTACTCATACGGTCTCTCTCCTCATGTGTCTTTGGGGCCTGTTTCTTGGAGAGATTTATTCAATGGCTCATCGGCATGAGACCTCTTTTGGAATCTTCCATGCTAAACCTCTTTAGCATCGAGTTAATGTACGTTCCTTGGGATAAGCCAAGCATCCTTTTAGATATATCTCTATAGATCTTTATCCCCAAAATATAGGATGCTTCTCCCAAGTCCTTCATGGAGAAGTGTTTATATAACCAGATTTTATAGGAATGTCATTCCCTATCAGTAATATATCATCAACATATAATACAAGGAATAAAACAGCGCTCCCATTAACCTTTTTGTACACACATGGTTCATCCTCGTTTTTGATAAAATCACGCTCTTTGATTGTCTCATCAAAACGGATGTTCCATCTACAAAAGCTTGCTTCAATCCATAAATGGATCGTTACAGCTTACAAACTTGATTTGTTCCAACCTTTGAAACAAATCCCTCTGGTTGTGTCATATACACATCCTCCTCAAGTTTCCCATTGAGGAAGGCCGTTTTCACGTCCATTTTCCAGATCTCATAGTCGTAATAAGCTACAATCGCAAGCAAAATCAGAATGGACTTGAGCATTGCTACTGGTGAGAAGGTTTCATCATAGTCCTTATTTTTGTTTGAAATCTTTTGCAACTAGTCGGGCCGTATAAGTCTCTACCTTGCCGTCCGCTCCAGTCTTTCTTTTAAAGACCCATTTACACCTAATAGGCTTAATGCCTTCAGGTGGTGAAACCAAAGTCCATACTTGGTTCTCATCTATGGAGTCCATCAGATTTCATAGCTTTAAGACATTTTCCTGAGTTTTTATTACTCATAGCCTGTTCGTAATTCAATGGATCATCATCATTCATGTCGTGTACCTCATCGTCATCCTCTATGATGAATCCATACCTATCAGGTATCTTCGGTACTCTTCCAGATTTCTAAACAAAGTGTTGTATAGAAGATGTCTCTAGTTGGACAGGTTCATCCACTTGATCTGTATTGGTTTGTGGTTCTTGAATTTCTTCAAGATCTATTTTCCTCCCACTAGCCCCTTCAAGAATAAACTCATTTTCCAAGAAGGCAGCGTGTTTCGCAACAAACACCTTTTTCTCAGTAGGATTGTAGAAATAATATCCCAAACTTTCTTTAGGATATCCCATAAACGTGCACTTATCAGATCTTGTGTCAAGCTTATCATTTTGAAACCTTTTCACATAAGCTGGAAATCCCCAAATCTTAACATGCTTGAGACCAGGTTTCCTCCCTGTCCACATCTTATATGGAGTCTTGGGGACGGATTTCGAGGGGACCTTATTTAGTAAATATGTAGCCGCTTCTAGGGCATAATCCCAGAATGATACTGAAAGATCGGTAAAACTCATCATGGAATGAACCATGCCCAATAATGTTCGATTTCTCCTTTCAGATACTTCATTTAACTGTGGTGTACCTGGTGGAGTCCATTGTGAGATTATACGATTTTCTTTGAGACAATCGAGAAACTCACCGCTTAAGTATTCACCAGCTCGATCATATCAATGAATCTTAATACTTTTGCCAGTTTATTTCTCTACTTCACTTTTGAACTCTTTGAACTTTTTAAATGATTCAGATTTTTATTTCGTTAAATACACATATCCAAATCTTAAGTGATCACCAGTGAAAGTAATAAAATAAGAATACCCTCCCCGTGCATTCGTTGTCATAGGTTCACAAACGTCTGTGTGAACCAATGCTAACAACTCTATAACTCTTTCTCCTTTTCCACTAAAAGGAGATTTAGTAATTTTACCCATGAGACAAGATTCACAAGTTGGATATGATTCATAATAAGATAGCTATAAGATCCCATCCTTATGCAAATTGGATAATCTTGTTTCATTGATATGACCTAGTCTACAGTGCCACATGTGACGCCCCCAAATTCAGGTACTTGAAATCCGAACTTGGTGCTACACGATATCATTTATTTGAGCGGAATAATATAAATAACAAACTTAATTTACATATCAGAGTTGTCTAATCCCAGGTACAAGACCTTTAAAACATTCATTACATGATAAATAGTAAATATTATTGTCTTAATAAAGTCTAACTATTACACAAAATACCAAAAAACTTATTCTTGCAGCTTTTCTTCCCCTTTGTTTTTGCTAGAATCTTCTGGTTGATCACGCTTAACTGAAAACATTTAATTTAAAGCAAGAATGAGCATTCAATTGCTCAGCAAGTAATAGCAGTTAATAAACTTTAGCTGAAAGAAGTAAATATTTTTTTTGAGATATACTTCTACAACGAATCAATAGTTGTGAAGTCTTTCGAAACATATCTTAATAACATATCAAATCGTTTAAAATTTTGAAACGACGTAGTGACTATAAATGCTGAGTGGTCAATGGACCATGAACTTTTACTTTTTATTTTCGAAAAGGTTTAAACATAAATTCATCTGCAAACCGCTCTGGTCTTACGGACATGTAGGGTGATCAGCCCCGTTATGTATTTTATTGATCAATACTATCTATTTGAACGATAAATTCGTTCATTCTGTTCGCCTTGGGCACACAAACAATTTCCCCATTACGGGTTGTTCATACTCAGTCTAGAGTCTTAAATAATTCCAACTATGTCTAGCAGAGTCAATTAGTTTAGACAGTCTTTAAACCATAATACAAACCAAAGTTTAATAGTTTTTAACAGGATTTGTCATATCAAAGAATTTCAAGTTCAAGGGTTGTTGTTTGAATACAATAGTTTATACAAGTGGGGACACTTGTAAAATAAAAGACAATACTGAGATATTAATAAATAATAACCGAATTGAATAAAATTTCACAATATAAGAATAATTTCGTAGTTGAATAATGAATAACATTACGAATATGAATAATTGACAATAATTATTCATGAACATGCTTTTAGCTTACTGGGATTCATCGCATAAAATAAATACGAGGAGTAGAGATACTTGATCAATATAACATTTGAGTAAAGTTAGAGAACTTGCCTTGATAGCTGATTACTGCTACGTAATATAGCTTACGCTTTTAATATGAAGTCCTATCATCAATAGAATTATTCTTTTAATTAGAATAACATAATTTAATACATCAAACTGCTTAAACATGTTGTCACATATTCATGTCAGTCATTGCAACACATAAGAACGTATACCTAGTCAAACTATGTCGGTTTGGTTTGAGTTTGGTATCGTTTCGGCAACCCGATTGCATTATCGGATAATTAACAAATTTATTTTTTAATGAAACTTTGTTCAAGAACTTAAATATTATAATAGATGATTTAATTATCATTGATAATATTTTTTCCAAATATTATAAATCATTTATAATAATTTTCAAACACTTATATTATTTTTAATGATTTAATTGTTATTAATTTCATTATCATTAATATTTAAATAATTTAAAATATTAATAAACTTCATGTCAACACTTTAAAAGTTATTTATTATAACTTAAAAACATTTTTAAAGCCTTAATATTACCTTTAAATGATTTTTAAGATATTAAAATTATTTTTAAATAATTATCATTAATATTAAAATATTAATGTTATTCATATAAAAATATTAAAAGTTATTTATTATAACTTAAAATATTTTTAAAACATTTATTTCACCTTTAAATGATTTATAAAACATTTAAATCATTTTTTAAATAATTTATTTAATATAATTATTAAATAACTTTATTATCATTAATATTAAAATATTAATAAAATTCTTATCAAAATATTATAAGTTACTTATTATAACTAAAAATACGTTAATATCATTTTTAAAATATTAAAACTATTTTTAACTAATTTATTTAATATAATTATTAAATAAATTTATTATCATTAATATTAAATTATTAATAAAATTTATCTCAAAATATTAAAAGTCATTTATTATAACTTAAAATATTTTTTAATACTTTAATATCATTTAAAATAATTTTTAATATATTAAAATCATTTTTAACTAATTTATTTAATATAATTATTAAATAAATTAAATATCATTAATATTTAATTAAATTAAAATATTAATGAATTTTTTTATGTCAAAATATTAAAAGTTAATTTTTATAACTTAAAATAATTTTTAAAATAATTTTATGAATTTTTAATAATTAATTTCTGTTTATTTTAATTATTTTAATTAATTTTGATTAAAACTGTCGCTAAAGAGCTTTAGCGACACTAACTATCACTGTTGGTGTTCTTGAGCCTCAAGAACATTCAAAGTCAGTTACCAGGGTGCCTGGTTTGACTATCTATAGATCTTTGATCTTAATATTTTTGGGCATGTAAGTGTATTAGTGTTGTAGTATTGATGTAATACTACAATCACAAACAAGTTTCATGGCCAAACTACATCACAACAAAAAGATATAAGCCTTTGAACAAGCTGTCAGAGCTGTTCTTCATTTTCTGGGCAACCAAGAAACGGCCAGTCAACTCCAGTCAACGTACTTTGGGTCATTATATCTTGCAGGCTGTTCATGTTCTAAGTGTGTTAGACGTTGGGCTTTGTAGTACAACTACCAGGGTACACTTGTGAAGCACTTAAAGAGTCCAGATATCAATACAATAAGAGATCTAGATTGTACAAAAACTGGTCAGACACTGTTTTGGATTTTCTGGGTTTCCCAGAAATCCGATCTTAACGGTCAACGACTTTTGACTGTTTACCACATCTGATCCGTTGCTTTCTAAGGTTCGAGAGTGCTCTGGACTTGTAGTCCTCATGTCAAAGTACAATCTAAACACAAATTAACCTTCCAAACGACTGCAAGTAGCAAGATTAAGCCCGGTCAAAGTCACTGTCCGGACACGTTCTTCAATTTTCTGGGTTACCCAGAAAACTTAAGTTCGTGTTCGGTCAACGCACTTTGACTGGCCATATCTTTTGATCCATACATGATATAAGCCTGATTCCACTTTCAGAATACTAACAACATGGCATAGAACACATACAAATACTTAAACACCACATAGCATGCACAGATTGGGAATTATAGGCCTCGACTTTGATTGCCAAACAACAAAATTAGGGTTCATGCAGTTTTCAAAAATTCCTTTTTTCGTGCATCTAGATGTTATAGAAATGTTATTTCTCAACCCAGATCACTTATTAACATATCATAGAACATATTTTAACACTTAAACACAAAATATATCTAAGAATACAAGATCTAGCTTGGTTAGGATTTTATACCTTTCTTGAACCAATTTTCTGATTTCTGACTTGGATCTGTTATGATTTAGTGTATGGGATGTTATTGTTTGATATTGGGACTAAGTTAGAGAGAAAATTCGCGGGTCTAGAGAGAGAATGAACTTGGCTTGTGTATAAGAAAAATAATATGAAAGTGTTCTTTTCTTTTCTTTTCTTGCTATCCTTTGATTCAATGAATCTTGGATTGCTAGCTGTCAAGGATTGGCTGGAAGAGAAGATTTGCAACATGTGATAATATCTAGAGTTGGTGAGTCCAAATATTTTGGCAAGATTTGTAAGCTAGCTCAATTTAATAAATCTAAAAATGCTATTTTTGTAAATAATAATTTTTTTTAAGGGTATACTTGTCCATAAGGCATACTTCTAGGGTTTAACCCTTAGGTTTTAACACTTAGGGTTTGCCAAATAATTTTTAGGGTTTGAAAAATTAACTAGAAATTAAATAAAAATGTAATTAACTCACATTAATTTAAAAATTAGGGTTTCTTGCTATAATTAGGGTTCCCAAATTTATGAATTAGGGTTTTCTAATCATTATTCTTAATCACATAATATCCATACTTTTATTTAAATACAAACATATTAAATACTATGTTTAATATTTAAACAAAATAAATAAATAAATCCTTAACATATATATATATATATATATATATATATATATAATTATGTTAATTATCATAATTTTATATAAATTTTATAATCATAACTTGTATTAATATAATTACATATATTTGAAGACAAATATAATTAATAATTATATTTAATATCCAAATTCCTTAAGAAAATAATTTCTTATTATTCATAACATAATATACTTTCTTTTTAAATACAATTATATAATAATTGTATTAATTCATGAAATTTCATAACATAGATCAATATTAGGGTTTTGATCTATAATCACACTTTACCTTATATACCATTATTAATTAAGTTAAAATATTTAACTTAATTAATCTTGATAAATTCATATAATAAAATAATTATTATTATAATTCTATGAATTACTTCATATATTATTAATTAAATAATATATTAATCATATTTTCATGAAAAAATAAATAATAAAATATTTTTACTATCAAAATTAATTTATTATAAGAATATAATTTAAAATAATCAATCATTCCTTTATCGAAAAATTTATTTAAAATCATTAATGCAATAAATAAATATATATTTATCACATATATACATATTCTTTACCTTACACATATTTCCACCTTTATTTTGATATAAATATTATTAAAAAAAAAAATATATACGCAAAATTTCTTATTTAATTGTATCGAAAATATTGAGTTATTACATTCACCCTCCCGTATAAGGATTCCGTCTCCGGAATTACCGTTTCAAAACTTATACAAACAAGGGTAAATAATACACATTCATTGTAAGTAGATCTCGATCAGATTCGATCAAACTGATCTTTAACTTATTCAGCATAAAGCTTATCTGTTTGATTAAACGGAATCTGATTTCTAATAGAACTCAAATTCCTCCTTCAAAATTTCTTAATAAAAAGATTTATTATTAATAAGAAAACCATATATAAGAAAATAAAATTTATTCGAATAATACCTGAAATTCCATCCCCGGCTGCTACCGTATCTTGAACCGTAATATTGAAGGTCTTCGCAGTTGGCTTGCTTATCGGAGTTGGATACGTGATCGCCAGCTTTCCACTGCTTTTTTCAGCATTCGTATTTCCACCATCGGCGTTCCTTTTCGGACAATCCTTTTCCATATAAGTAGTTGATCCGCAGATGAAACAACCACAATTCTTCCTTGGATTGGGGCAATTAGGAGAGATGTGTCCCTCCTGCCCGCACTTGTAGCACATAAACTTTCCTTTAAGACACTCATTTGAGTGATTCTTCCCACAATTTCCACATGGTTCCACCTTTTTCCTTGTTCCTCCCTTACTATTACCAGTACTTCTAGAATTTGTCCACTTTCTTTTTCCACTGTTTCCTTCCACCTTAACTTTTCCTTCGATCTTCTCCTTATTCTTCTTTTCCTTATTATAGAGGCTCATGGCCTCACTTACTCCTTCAGTAATGATAGCCTTTTCCAATAACGTTCCAAAAGAGTTAATCTGTAGCACTGCAACCTTGTTGTAAATCCATGGCTTTAAACCATGTTCGAATCTTCGTGCCTTCCTTGCTTCAGTGTTCACTTGTTGTGGAGCGAACATAGCTAATTCGTTAAACTTGGCGGCGTATTCTGAGACGGTCATATTTTCTTGTTTGAATTCCAAAAACTTAACCTCCATCTTGTCCTGCATACTGGACGAGAAGTAATTTTCATTGAACAGTTCTTTGAACCTTGTCCATGTTACCACTTCTGCTCCGGCTCGAGTTTGATTAGCCTCCCACCAGAAGTTCGCTTCCCCTTTTAGCATGTAGGTAGCAAAAGCTGTCTTTTGCTCCTTCGCTACCCTAGCAATAACAAACACTTTTTCTATATTCTTTACCCAAGTTTGGGCTTCTATAGGGTCGGTCGTTCCTTTGAATTCAGGCAGTCCTACTGCCTTAAAATCTTTGAAGTTCGCCAATTGATTATCTGGCCGATTCCTTCTTGCTGCCGGTGCTGGATTACGCATTGCTTGTGCCAACATATTCGCAAAATTCTGCTTTAGATCTGCTTGTCCTTCTGCGTTGTTTACAAATTCTTTTGCCCTTTGGTTTCGAGTTTGACACCTTGGTGGCATTATCTGGTTAAACAAAATCTTAAAATTATTATCTTATCATTCATATACCATTATTAATGGTATTATAAAAGATAGAATATAAAATTCTAAATTTAGACCAATTCAGCTTGCTGGATTCCCAAATTCAGCTTGCCGAATTAACAAATTGTCATTTTAATCAACATACTATCTTGACATATAATAATATCATAACATTTATATTCATATTCAAACAGTACATAGTACTTTTCCTTACACAATACAGACTGCCATAGTCAGTTACTATCCCTTAATGACAACAAAAGTAGGGATTCATCATGATACTTATGCAAAAGTAATATATTTCACACCTATACATACCATATATAATCTTATTTTACTTATCCTATTCATTTCCTACGCCTTCCCTAGATCCTGGACAAGCTTTTGCCTGATGACCTACCAATCCACATATAAAACATTTGCATTGCTTCGGATCAGGGCAATAAGATAAGATATGTCCTTCACGTCCACAATTATAACATACATTTTGTCCTTTCATACATATGCCTTCATGTTTCCGATTACAGTTCGCACACGTTCCTACTTTCTTGAATTTCTCTTGATTAAAATCAGATCTTCCTATATCATGGTCATTCCTTTTTCTTTTCCCTTTCTGGCTTGGAGCTGCACACGATTTGCTGCATTTGGCTCCCGTCTGTTCAATTTGAACCTTCAACTTATCTCGTTCTTCCATTGTTTCAATTAACGCCTTTTGCAACTGGCTGTTTAATAGCCTTTCCGTTTCCAACAACCTTTCCAAACATAACAGCTTGTTCTTTAGATTCTACACTTTTGTTGATGCTTGGCCAGCTCCAACTTCAGTGTCTGAATCACTATCTGTCAATAACACCATTTCTGGTTCGGGTTCTATGTTTTCCAAAATGATGACTTCATCTTAGTTGCTTTCAGGCGGAGTGATTTGCTCCTTCTTTATGACATAAGAGTCTTCTAATCCTTTCCTTCCGGACATCTATACACAAATTATCTTGATTAACACATAATATATACACATAACAAATAATAGTTTATATAAGTTACTTTTTATTTAATTTTACGATGAATTTCCTTAATTCATCTCCTTTAAACTCTATTTGAGTTATTTATTTTTCAACGCTTCTATCTAGCTTAACGTTATAGCCTAAGGTATCCCCCACCTAAGGTTTTTAACCTATAGCTCTGATACTAACTTGTGACGCCCCCAAATTCAGGTACTTGAAACCCGAACTTGGTGCTACGCGATATCATTTCTTTGAGCGGAATAATATAAATAACAAACTTAATTTACAAATCTCCAGGTACACGACCTTTAAAACATTATTTACATGATAAATAGTAAATATTATTGTCTTAATAAAGTCTAACTGTTATACAAAATACCATAAAACTTATTCTTGCAGCTTTCCTTTCCCTTTGTTTTTGCCAGAATCTTCTGGTTGATTATGCTTAGCTGAAAACATTTAATTTATAGCAAGAATGAGCATTGAATTTCTCAGCAAGTAATAGCAGTTAATAAACTTTAGTTGAAAGAAGTAAATATTTTCTTTGAGATATACTTCTACAACGAATCAATAGTTGTGAAGTCTTTTGAAACATATCTTAATAACATATCAAATTGTTTAAAATTTTGAAACGTTGTACTGACTATAAATGCTGAGCGGTCAATGGACCATGAACTTTTATTTTTTCAAAAAGGTTTAAATAGAAATTCATCTGCAAACCACTCTGGTCTTATGGACATGTAGGGTGATCAGTCCCGTTATGTCCTGTATTGATCAATACTATCTGTTTGAACGATAAATTCGTTCATTCTGTTCGCCTTGGGCACATAAATAATTTTCCCATTACGGGTTGTTCATACTCAGTCTGGAGTCCTAAATAATTCAAACTATCTGAGTCAATTAGCTTAGACAGTCTTTAAATTATAATACAAACTGAAGTTTAGTAGTTTGTAACAGGATTTGTCATATCAAAGAATTTCAAGTTCAATGGTTCTTGTTTGAATACAATAGTTTATACAAGTGGGGACACTTGTATAATAAAAGATAATACTGATATATTAATAAACAATAACCGAATTGAATAAAATTTTACAATATAAGAATAATTTCGTAGTTGAATCATGGATAACATTACGAATATGAATAATTGACAATAATTATTCATGAACATGCTTTTAGCTTACTGGGATTCATCGCATAAAATAAATACGAGGAGTAGAGATACTTGATCAATATAACATTTGAGTAAAGTTAGAGAACTTGCCTTGATAGCTGATTACTGCTACGTAATATAGCTTACGCTTTTAATATGAAGTCCTATCATCAATAGAATTATTCTTTTAATTAGAATAATACAACTTAATAAATCATATTGCTTAAAGATGTTGTCACATATTCATGTCAGTCATTGCAACACATAAGAACGTATACCTAGTTAAATTATGTCGGTTTGGTTTGAGTTTGGTATCGTTTCGGCATCCCGATTGTATTATCGAATAATTAACGAATTTATTTTTTAATGAAACTTTATTCAAGAACTTAAATATTATAATAGATAATTTAATTATCATTTATAATATTTTTTCAAACATTATAATCATTTATAATAATTTTTCAAACACTTATATCATTTTTAATGATTTAATTGTTATTAATTTCATTATCATTAATATTTAAATAATTTAAAATATTAATAAACTTCACGTCAACATTTTAAAAGTTATTTATTATAACTTAAAAACATTTTTAAAGCCTTAATATTACCTTTAAATGAATTTTAAGATATTAAAATCATTTTTAAATAATTACCATTAATATTAAAATATTAATGTTATTCATATCAATATATTAAAAGTTATTTATGATAACTTAAAATATTTTTAAAATATTTATTTCACCTTTAAATGATTTATAAAATATTTAAATCATTTTTTAAATAATTTATTTAATACAATTATTAAATAATTTTATTATCATTAATATTAAAATATTAATAAAATTCTTATCAAAATTTTATAAGTTATTTATTATAACTTAAAATACTTTATTATCATTTTAAATGATTTTCAAAATATTAAAACTATTTTTAACTAATTTATTTAATATAATTATTAAATAAATTTATTATCTTTAATATTAAATTATTAATAAAATTTGTCTCAAAATATTAAAAGTCATTTATTATAACTTAAAATATTTTTTAATACTTTAATATCATTTAAAATGATTTTTAATATATTAAAATCATTTTTAACTAATTTATTTAATATAATTATTAAATAAATTAAATATCATTAATATTTAATTAAATTAAAATATTAATGAATTTTTTTATGTCAAAATATTAAAAGTTCATTTTTATAATTTAAAATAATTTTTAAAATTATTTTATGAATTTTTAATAATTAATTTCTATTAATTTTAATTATTTTTTATTAAAACCGTCGCTAAAGAGCTTTAGCGATACTAACTGTCACTGATGGTGTTCTTGAACCTTAAGAACATTCAAAATCAGTTACCAGGGTGCCTGGTTTGACCATTTATAGATCTTTGATCTTAATGTTTCTGGGCATGTAAGTGCATTAGTGTTGTAGTATTGATGTAATACTACAATCACAAATAAGTTTCATGGCCAAACTACATCACAATAAGAAGATATAAGCCTTTGAACAAGCTGTCAGAGCTGTTCTTCATTTTCTGGGCAACCCAGAAACGACCGGTCAACTCCGTTCAACGTACTTTGGGTCCTTATATCTTGCAGGCTGTTCATGTTCTAAGTGTGTTAGACGTCGGACTTTGTAGTACAACTACCAGGGTACATTAGTGAAGCACTTAAAGAGTCCAAATATCAACACAAAGAGAGATCTAGATTTTACAAAAACTGGTCAGACACTGTTTTGGATTTTCTGGGTTTCCCAGAAATCTGATCTTAACTGTCAACGACTTTTGACCGTTTACCACATCAGATCCGTTGCTTTCTAAGGTTCGAGAGTGCTCTGGACTTGTAGTCCTCATGTCAAAGTACATTTTAAACACAAATTAACCTTCCAAACGACTGCAAGTAGCAAGATTAAGCCCGGTCAAAGTCACTGTCCGGACACGTTCTTCAGTTTTCTGGGTTACCCAGAAAACTTAAGTTCGTGTTCGGTCAACGCACTTTGACTGGCCATATCTTTTGATCCATACATGATATAAGCCTGATTCCACTTTCAAAATACTAACAACATGGCATAGAACACATACAAACACTTAAACACCATATAGCATGCACAGATTGGGAATTATAGGCCCCGAATTTAATTGCCAGACAACAAAATTAGGGTTCATGCAGTTTTCAAAAATTCTATTTTTCGTGCATCTAGATGTTATAAAAATGTTATTTCTCAACCCAGATCACTTATTAACATATCATAGAACATATTGTTGTCCGATTTATGTAACGACAATTAACGCGCAAGTATACGCGGTCAACAAGTAATATAAGATAAGTGGAGTGTCGTACCCACGAAGACGAAGTCTTAAGTGCAAATCAAATACTAATGTAAGTTCTATACTGTCTTATCTAAACAAGTGATTAGAGATGGTATGTTAAACTATGTGATTACAACTAAAGGAGGAAAGAGAAGCAGTTGTACTAGGGAGTCAAGTTAGGATTACAATTCCCCTAATGCGTGGCATAATCTCCTAACTCTCCACATTACAAACAAATTAAGGAATGGTCAGCCGAGAATAGAACTACGCATACGCTTCTGTCGAAGGCCAAATGCACATCCCTGGCTAGATGAATCACAATATGTCTATTGGTGAAAATAACTAGACTAGGGTCATTAAGCTTAGTCTCAAGGCTACACAAGGCAAATAGAGATATGTCTATCCTATTAAGCAGTTTATGCACACATTCCCTTAGGCAAGGTCATAACAAGTGTTCTTGTATTTTAAAAGCTAGATATTAATGTCCATTTTTCAATATCCATTAATATCAATACCAAAAACTCTGTTAAGCAATCAGTCAATAAGCAAGAAATACAACAACCCATTCCAAAATGATTCATTAATATAAATAGGAGAGAAAGTTAATTAGGCTAAACAATAGGTTACATTGCAATCCTAAAAAGGAATTAGTTCATAACCATAGTGGTAATACACATTTCTATAACATTCAACATTGCTCAGTAATACACAAATAAATGAGAGATTTGGAACAAGAAAACTCCTGTTGTGAGGTTTTCTATCCCCAATTCTTCTTTTCTCCGCGTAACTTCTGAGCT
Organism: Panax stipuleanatus; assembly: GCA_020205555.1. NCBI lineage: Eukaryota > Viridiplantae > Streptophyta > Magnoliopsida > Apiales > Araliaceae > Panax > Panax stipuleanatus. The sequence goes on along the minus strand of CM035117.1, from coordinate 63,365,294 downwards.
GTGTAGGATGCAATAACTATTCTCCCTTGAAGCACATCTTCTTTCTGTTCTAGAAACTAATTAATACTACTCTGTTATCTCTTTCTGTAATCAATCTCCTCGCCGCTGTCTTTCTTTTCTATTTCCCGTGTCTCCCTTTACTACTCTTGCTTTAGGTCATTAAAAGCGAGTCAATGGCTTGGCACCGGAGGTGGCGCTGCGGCGCGGAGACTAAAGCTGTTGGGTGGCGCTGCGGCGCCACGTAGGCTTAAAAACACCAGCACTCACGCTACGACGCGAGCTCAGGAAGGACCTGTGCCGCTGCAACGCTAGATGACGTCAGCTTGTACAAGGATGCGGCGCTGCGGCGCGAGGAAAAGGCAAGCTCTGGAGCTGCGGTGCCAGAGGGTAAAAAATAACAATTTTGCCCCTATAAGCTGGAAATGACCTAAACAGCCCTGAATTATACAGGATAAGCATAATAACAACAATATATATAAAAGCAAAACAAATAACATAAAACAAGCAGCGTCTTAAGCTTCAGAGAATCTGATTCGCGATATAAATACCACTCATCACATATTTTAACACTTAAACACAAAATATATCTACGCATATAAGATCTAGCTTGCTTAGGGTTTTATACCTTTCTTGAACCAATTTTCTGATTTCTGACTTGGATCTGTTATGGTTTAGTGTATGGGATGTTATTGTTTGATATTGGGACTAAGTTAGGGAGAAAATTAGTGGGTCTAGAGAGAGTATGAACTTGGCTTGTGTATAAGAAAAATAATATGAAAGTGTTCTTTTTTTTTATTTTCTTTTTTTTTTCTTGCTATCCTTTGATTCAATGAATCTTGGATTGCTAGCTGTCAAGGATTGGCTGGAAGAGAAGATTTGCAACATGTGATAATATCTAGAGTTGGTGAGTCCAAATATTTTGGCAAGATTTGCAAGCTAGCTCAATTTAATAAATCAAAAAAATATTATTTTTGTAAATAATAAATCCTTTTAAGGGTATACTTGTTCATGAGGCATACTTCTAGGGTTTAACCCTTAGGTTTTAACCCTTAGGATTTGTCAAATAATTCTTAGGGTTTGGAAAATTAACTAGGAATTAAATAAAAATATAATTAACTCACACTAATTTAAAAATTAGAGTTTCTTGCTATAATTAGGGTTCTCAAATTTATGAATTAGTGTTTCCTATTCATTATTCTTAATCACATAATATTCATACTTTTATTTAAATACAAACATATTAAATACTATGTGTAATATTTAAACAAAATAAACAAATAAATCCTTAACATATATTCATATAATTATGTTAATTATTATAATTATCTATAAAATTCATAATCATAACTTGTATTAATATACTTACATATATTTGAAGACAAATATAATTAATAATTATATTTAATATCCAAATTTCTTAAGAAAATAATTTTTTATTATTCATAACATAATATACTTTCTTTTTAAATACAATTATATAATAATTGTATTAATTCATGAAATTTAATAACTTAGATCAACATTAGGGTTTTGATCTATAATCACACTTTACTTTATATACCATTATTAATTAAGTTAAAATAATTAACTTAATTAATCTTGATAAATTCATATAATAAAATAATTATTATTATAATTATAAGAATTACTTCATATATTATTTAAATATTATATTAATCATATTTTTATGGAAAAATAAATAATAAAATATTTTTACTTTCAAAATTAATTTATTATAAGAATATAATTTATAATAATCAATCATTCCTTTATCAAAAAATTTATTTAAAATTATTCATGCAATAAATAAATATATATTTATTACATATATACATATTCTTTACCTTACACATAGTCCCACCTTTATTTTGATAGAAATATTATTAAAAAAATAATTTATACGCAAAATTTCTTATTTAATTGTATCAAAAATATTGGGTTATTACACCACATATAGGTATAATTAACATTATCTCTTTTTCTTTTTCTTAGTTTTTTAAATTTGAAATATATTTTCATGCAAGTCAAGTATATAAAGTCCATTTCGCAAACTACAAACACCATATAAAATATTGTTATTATAAATAGAACAACTGTTCTTTATTATAATGTCAAATCCATCCATATCTAATACGAAAACAAAAATAATATTTCTAACGATATTCGAAAACAAATAATAATTATTTAAATAAATAGACTTGCCCGTAGGCAGTGCTAAACAATAAGTGCCTACGGCTAATGCAATAACCTTTGCTCCATTTTCTATTCGTAGGACAACCTCATCCTTGTTCAGCTTTCTACTTCTGACCAGTCCCTGAACAGTATTACATATGTGAGAACCACAGCCGGTATCCATTACCCAAGTAGAATTTTGACTTTCTGAAAAATTAATTTCAATCATGAACAAAACTTGATTGGAAGTCGAAGCTTCTCCAATCTTCTTATCTGCCAGAAACTTCTTGCAGTTCCTCTTCCAGTGACCCAACTCGTTGCAATAGAAGCACATTCCTTTGCTAGCTAGATCAGGTTTCTTTTGTTCCTTTCTGTTCACCTTGCCTTTAACCTTCTTAGATTTCTTCTTTTTCAGAAGATACCTTGGGCCTCTTCCTTTTCTTGGAAGAATAATCAACCATTAAGACATGGTTCTTCTTGGATGGGAAGTGACCACTTGCAGTTTTTAACATGTTAAGTAATTTAGGCAAGCTGACATCTAACTTATTCATGTGGAAATTTACAACGAACTACGAGAAGGTCTCAGGGAGTGACTGCAAGACTAAGTCTTGACTTAACTCCCCATCCATGACGAACCCAAGCTGTCCAAGGCGTTCAATCAGATTGATCACCCTTAGGACATGAGTCTCAACGGCAGTGCCCTCGGACATCCAAGATCGGAAGAGCTCCTTAGATATCTCATATCTAACAGTCCTACTTTGTTCACCATAGAACTCCCTGAGGTGAAGCAACATAGTATAAGCATCCATGTTGTCATGCTGACGTTGAAGCTCGTTATTCATGGATGCGAGCATGATGCACTGAGCCACAGATGCATCATCTTGCCACTTTACAATTGTGGCAATCTCTTCCTCAGAGGCTGATTCTGGAACAGTTCCAGGGACAAGCGAATTTAGGATATAAGAAATCTTTTCAGTAGTGAGAAATATTCTCAGATTCCTTAACTAGTCCGTATAATTCGGTCCGGTCAGTTTGTTAGCATCAGGTATGCTACGCAGTGAAATAAGTGATTTCGACATTTTTAAATTTCTGCATGTGAAAAGATAATATTTTAGCAAACATTCATTTAATTAGTTTTATATATACCAAAATAAATTAGGTCTTATTTTAAATTTGTATCTCCCACTATGTTTTTCAAACTATATTACCCTCACTGATATAGTTCGGCAATATCTAATTAAAGATTCGCTAGTGAGAATAAGGATCCCATTTCAAATGTATATAGTCTTGTGTGTGCACAACAAACCATATATAAATAAATAGGTAGACAACTCTTTGTCAATTACATCAACATGTAACTCCTTTTTATTTTTGCCTCTTAGATCATAATGGTCAAGTGTGTGCACATCCGAACTAAAATTATTTAATTTAAGTCCAACCTAACACTCTATATATTAAAAAATGAAAAATATTGTCCTTGTGTGTGCACAACGAAATAATATTGTTCAATTTTCTTTATAAGCATCAAATGTGATTAAATTAACATCTTAAATATTTAATACTTGCCTTGTTTGTGCACAACAAACTCATATTAAATATTTAATACTCTATTCATTTTATCATGCTAGAAGGTGACGTTCGATATTCCAAATATCTTTGAACGCTTTAGACTTAATGTAATTTCTTTGAGGGTTTGTTATTATTTGTCTCATCTTGTTTAATGCGCATACACATATATATATAAAATACGCGTCATTTTATTAAACATGAGAAACATGTTTGCATAAAATATAATATACATAATACTTAGCATGCACATATAAAATACTATATTCTACCCGAATTGATTATGAATTTTTATTTTAGTTTGGTTCACTAGAGCCACCAAGTGAACCAAAAGGTCAAACCTAGGAGTGCAAGAATTTAAATTTAAACGTAACCATTACATTTAAACCAGAGCTCCATACAAACGGGTCTTCACGCGCTCCTTGCTCCTTGGTCTCCAATTTCTTCAAAATAATTCTAACTATTTCTATTACATTAACTATTTAATTTAAATAGAAACCTTGATCAGCAGTCAAGGGAAAGTACATAGGAGAGCGATAGAATTTTACATCATGAAAAATCAGAGAAGACGAGGTACGCAGACCCCATTTAATAAAACCCATTCAAGCATTCAACTAAAATAAAATTCAATCACATTGGTCAATAGTCCATAATCAACTCCATTTATTATCATACATATCACCATATGCATCAATAAATAAACATTTAATATATACACTGTTATCGATCTAATGGACAAACTTAGTTAATTTCGAAAACCAATTTCAACTCTAATTAGTTCTCATGGAATATAATTCCAACTCTAATTAGTTAGCATAAAATTCAATTCTAATTAAAATAAATAACTTTATTTTAATCCAATTCCAAATCTAATAAACTCCTTTATTAATCTGAAATTACAGAAAATATTAATTTTAATTTTTAATTAAAATAAACCTTTTATCTAAAAAAAAAAAAAATTCTGCAGGGGTGGCGCTACAGCGCTGCCATTGCACTTGCATCATCATCTGGTGCACGGAGTTGGCGCTGCTATTGAACTAGCATGCAGCGCTGTCGCGCCATGTCATCATCAGTGTGACCCAGACCCGGCGCTGCAGCGCTGCGAATGGCCTAGCATTCGGCGCTACAACGCCACGTCACCATCAGGAGACCTGACACGGTGCCGCGACGCGGCTGTAAGGCATGAAGCTGGTGCTGCAGTGCCACTGGGCAGTGTGAGTTTTCCTGGTTCACGAATTGAGCAGTTTTTTCTCCAAAAACTAAATTCCTAGCTAACTATTATGCCCAATTAAATTGTTAAAAACACATATCAGTATATTTATTAAATCTAGACAATTAATAGCTTGCATAAAGGTTTGACTCTGACGCCACTGTTGGGATTGTACAAAATCGTGACGCAATTAAATTGTACAAAATAGCGGAAGCATGGTATATCAGAGTTTAAAATTTTTTGCAAAACCATTACCCGGATCATCCTTTATGCACAGTTATTAATTAAAACGATAAATAAGAAGTTTAGATTCATACCCTTGTAGAACAAAAATTCCACTGGTACGATTTTAACTCCTTGTTCTTCGTGATCTCCTTGAATAACCGGGTTAGATTCTTTCTTTTGATCAACGTTAGCCACCCAAGTGTTTGGCCTCTAGAGGTGATCCACCAAAGAAGAGGAATTATCAAGAAGGAGGGTGGTTGGCTAAACCCTAGTTTTCTATCCTCTATCAAAAAGAAGTACTCTCTAACAATTGTTATTGCATTAACTGATATCTAACATAAGACTCCCTTATATAGATATTGGTTAACCCTTCTAATCCTATTAGAAATAGGTTTTCATTTAATTAATTAAACTCCTTTAATTAAATAGGCTTCCCAATTATTAGACCTGGCAAACGGGCAGGCCGGGCCGGGCAGGGCCGAGAGCGGGCCGGGCCAAAAACGGGCCAGGCCAAAACGGCCCGCATTTTTCTGGGCTGAAATATTGCGGCCCGTGGCCCAACCCGGGCTGGGCCGGCCTGCGGGCTTTTGCCTTATTTTTTTATTTTTTATGTTTTTGCAAAGATTGTGCCATAACTTTGCCTTATTTAATAAAGTGCAAAGTTGTTTGATAAAACTATTTTTCTTAGTCTTATTTAATAGAAAGGACTACTAGTACAAATGTTGTAGTCAATCTTATTTTGGAACAAAAGAAAAATATAGAACTAATAATATTCTATTTAACTATTAATTATTATTAATATGTAACTTACATATTTAGTACTAATAAGTGTAGTTAAATATAATTTAATAGTTATAATTAATAGGATTAGAAAACAATGGCTTACTTTTTATTGAACATAGGTGAGGTATATATACAGGTACAAGATGAGATTGGGTTGTTTATAATTGCACATGCTTTACACGTTGCGGAAACTAATTGTCCATTTATAATTGCACAGGCATACATAATGAAAGTGAGTGTCTATTAAGTACGAAAATAAGTAGCAATGAGATGGGTGGTCAATAAATGGAATTTAGTAATTTGTTTTTTTTTCTAATCATGACTTTATTTATGGGGTGGTTCATGGTTGTGTGGTGGAAAGTGGTTCAACTTGATAAATAAGTGCATAACTTTTTGTAGTATAACTTTGCAATATTATTTTTGGTAAAAAAAAAGAAAAAAGTACGGGCAGGCCGGGCCACCCACGGCCCGGGCCAAAAAGGCCCAACTTTTCATGGGCTGCAATTCTAAGGCCCGTGGCCCATGTTTTTGCGGGCGGGCTGGGCCGGCCCGCGGGCCCGGGCTTATTTTCCCAGGTCTACCAATTATATTGGGATTAATTAATTAAACTCTTTTAATTAATTTACCTCCTACTCTTATTAGGAATAACTGAGAGTACTTATATTAAATTAATTCCTAAACTCCTTTAGAAATTAAAATAATAATAATTGTAATAATATTAATAAGACTCCTCTTATTAATTTATATTTAATATTTTCAAAATATTAAATAATAAACATTAAACTATTTAATTTATTCTATCACCATAGATTAAATTAATTATACTTAATGCATTATTATGATAATACCATTACATTCTTAAATAATTATTCTTCTTTTTATGGTGTGACCCTTTAGGTTCTCCATATTAAACTGGTTGTGAATAAATTAATTAGAACAATTCTAATCTTATTTAAATAAATAAGTTAAACTAATAATCTATTTAAATAAATAATATTTATTCTACAATAGGGATAAGCCTCCCTAGCGATCAACGAATTTCCAGATAATATAGATTTCAACATTAATCATAAAAGAACCTGTGAGTAAATAGTTACCGTACAATTCAAATTTTCCACCATACAATGCCCCAATTAAATATAAGACATGGAATTACTGTCAAGTCTTATTTTATTTAATTATATGTATTTCGATTAGAAAATGTACAACTCCAAATATTGCAATTTAGAAACACCTTTTTAATTTCATTCTGCCTTGGCCAAGGACTACTGGGTTGTCATTTAATGAATCACATATGACATATCTCTTATTTTACTAGAAGTGATAGATTCTTTATTGATCATTCATTATCTCCATCTGTAACTCATTATACCCAAGCATACTCTTTGATAGACGCTAAGGGTCTTAAGGAATAAGTCAAAGTATAATTCATTACAAATAAGATACTATGATGATCTCAAGTCCAAATATCACTTGTACTATTATCAAATTAGGAATTACAATTTGACAGACAAGTAAAACTCCACTAGGTATTCCATAGCGAGTCACGTTCATTGAATTTATTCCCCAATAAGCACCTACATACTTGCTTTAGTGTCTCCACACAAATGATCATGAGAACAATCATCCTCATCCAATGAGCAGGCAACATATGTACTAATCTATCCGGATTTACTAATCCCCTTTTTAGTAATCCCACGATTGAGATCTATTTTAGTTTTAAGCTTTCTAAGAATTTAGATCTCATTAGAATGATCAACATCATGATTCTAAAAGCATTGCGTAAAACTATGAGTTATTTACATATTATAAAAACAGCATCATGTAGATAATTAAATGCCTTTAATAAATGAATACTTTTATTAATAAATAAATAAAATCGTTCACAAAGTATATGCTTTATCATCATACATGATTGGCTTGTATGCATACTACTTTCAATCTCCCACTTGCACTAAAGCCAATCGCCATGGTATCTCATACCCATCTTCTCTAAGTGACGATCAAACTACTATTGTGTTAAAACTTTAGTAAATAGATCTGCAATGTTGTATTGAGAGTCTACACGCTCCAAGGTGATGTCTCCTCTTTCAATGATCTCCTTGATCAAGTGAAATCGACGCAACACGTGTTTAGATTTTTGATGAGACCTGGGTTCCTTAGCCTGTGCAATCGCTCTGATGTTGTCACAGTATAAGGGGATTGCTCCTCCAATGCTAGGAACCACACTAAGTTCTTATATAAACTTCTTCATCCAAACAGCCTCGTTTGGAGCTTCACTTGTAGCTATGTACTCTGACTCTGTCACTAAATCAGCAACTGTTTACTGCTTGGAACTCTTCCAACTCACTGCGCCTCCGTTCAAGGTAAATACATACCCCGAAATAGATTTACTATCATCTTGGTCCGTTTGAAAACTTGAGTCTGTGAAGCTCTCGAGTTTTAATTCAGACCCACCGTAGACAAGAAATACATCCTTAGTCCTTCGTAAATACTTTAAGATATTTTTCACTGTCTTCCAGTGCTCTTCTTTTGGATTCGACTGATATTTGCTCGTTACACTAAGTGCATGAGCGACATCCGATCTAGTACATATCATACCGTACATGATAGTTCCTATTGCTAAAGGATAAGGAATCTTACTTATATGGTCTCTCTCCTCAGGTGTCTTTGGGGCTTGTTTCTTGAAGAGATTTATTCCATGGCTCATCGACATAAGACCTCTTTTGGAATCTTCCATGCTAAAATACTTTAGCATTGAGTTAGTGTACGTTCCTTGGGATAAGCCAAGCATCTTTTTAGATATATCTATATAGATCTTTATCCCCAAAATATAGGATGCTTCTCCCAAGTCCTTCATGGAGAAGTGTTTAGATAACCAGATTTTAATCGATTGTAGCATATGAATGTCATTCCCTATCAATAATATATCATCAACATATAATATAAGGAATGAAACAGCGCTCCCACTAACCTTCTTGTACACACATGGTTCATCCTCGTTTTTGATAAAATCAAGCTCTTTGATTGTCTCATCAAAACAGATGTTCCATCTACGAGAAGCTTGCTTCAATCCATAAATGGATCGTTGCAGCTTAAAAACTTGATTTGTTCCAACCTTTGAAACAAATCTCTCTGGCTGTGTTATATACACATCCTCCTCAAGTTTCTTATTGAGGAAGACCGTTTTCACGTCAATTTGCCAAATCTTATAGTCGTAATAAGCTACAATCACAAGCAAAATCCGAATGGACTTTAGCATTGCTATTGGTGAGAAGGTATCATCATAGTTAACTCCTTGTCTTTGTTTGAAATCTTTTGCAACCAGTCTGGGCTTATAGGTCTCTACCTTGCCGTCCGCTCCAGTCTTTCTTTTAAATACCCATTTACACCCAATAGGCTTAATGCCTTCAGGTGGTGAAACCAAAGTCCATACTTGGTTCTCATCCATGGAGTCCATTGGATTTTATGGCTTCAAGCCATTTGCCTGAGTTTTTATTACTCATAGCCTATTCGTAATTCAATGGATCATCATTATTCATGACGTTTACCTCATCGCCATCCTCTATGATGAATTCATACCTATCAGGTATTTTCGGTACTCTTCTAGATTTACGAATAGGGTGTTGTCTAGAAGGTGTCTCAAGTTGGACAGGCTCATCCACTTGATCTGTATTGGTCTGTGATTCTTGAATTTCTTCAAGATCTATTTTCTTCCCACAAGCCCCTTCAAGAATAAACTCATTTCCCAATAAGGCAGCTTGTTTAGCAACAAACACCTTTTGCTCAGTAGTGTAGACACTCGAGATTTTCCTTGCCCCGATACTCATCAAGCTCAACCCCGATCTCAACCCAAATTCGATCCATAATATCGGTGCTCTAGTCAAATCCGATTCCCAATATTGGTAATCAAGTTTCAACAGTCAATCAAATCATCAATCAAGTTTCGACAGTCAATCGGACCATCAATCAAGCTCCGACAGTCAATCGGGCCATCAATCAAGCTCCGACAGTCAATCAGACCATCGATCAAGCTCCTACAGTCAATCGGATCATCAAGCTCAACCCCGGTCTGAACCCATGAGGTACCAATCAGCCCCGGCAGCAACCCGAGAGGTATCAATCAACCCCAGAAGTTAAAATCAACCCCGGTCTCAACCAGAGAAGTGTAGGTCATCCCCGGTCTCAACCCGGGACGTCCGGCCAACTTCAGACATCAGCCTGAAGCATCGCAACAACTCCATAGAAAAACTTGAAATGACCACGTCAGCCTCAGAGACCACCCTGAGGTCAAAAGACTCGATTGGGATCCAAGTCTTGGAATCAGCTCCCGAAAGTCAACCAGCGACCATGTCGACACTGCAGGCAGCCCTGGGAGGGGTACAACAATCATTTTACCAACTTTCAACTGACTTGTTCAAACTCAAGACAAATTGATGCTGCCAAAGTCAGAATGAACCCTAACGACGATCCCGAGTGGCAACAACGCAAGACAGTTCAACGGATAAACTGCGGTGAATTGAAGACCTGGTTATGAACCCGTCTTCCTGGACCCGAAAAATATTTTTTCCCATGTCATTGCAACACTCTCTGCGAGAGCTTTCCGGAAAGGTATCGCACGCCTCAAACGAATGCTCCTATCAATAGTTAGAAAGTTTTCGACCGGACATCGCATTGCTCGGAGTGCACGTACTTCGAGAGGACCAAGCCGGGCACGCGGGACCCACCTAGAGTGGCCGCACCTCTACCTGCGGCAACTGCATGTAGAGGTGTTGCTCCCCCCCTCTATAAATAGAGGGGCAGCCCCCTCTCATTTGCATAAGCAAGGAGCGCAGCGAAGCCCTGCCCGATTGATTTTTTGACTTTTACACCTCTTCCCAACCCAAATATTTTCATTCCAACACATAGATATACCCATTTACTACCACATATCAAAAAACCACAGGTAGATTTGGACGTTTAAGGCCTACGATTCGGCAAAAAGCCCGTAGTGAAGCCCATTGTAAGTATTTTTACTATCAGCAAGTCAATACTACTATTTTGCACTGTTTTACACCTGCACATCAAGTTTTATCTTCTAAATATGCCCGGAACTTAGTTCCGTGGCCATTTTCTTCAAAAATTGATACATTTTTGTACATAAACTCTGTTTTCAACATTTTTACAACTCGAATTGACTATCCGTCAGCTCCAGCAGCTTCAATGCACTAGCACACACAGTTTTGGCAACTTCGCCGGACTGGGTTGTCTTCCCAGTCTGGGTTTGGAATTTTTCTGTATATATTTAACTATTTATGTACTAACATTTCAATTCTGTCAAGACCGGAATTCAAATCCGAGGTAGTTTATCGCTTTTATAGATATTTACGTATATCTAAGTAATTTTCACCATAACTGGTCTTCGTACCAGTATTGGTTGACTACATTCTTGTCAATATATATATTTTAATTCAGTCCGGGCACAGGCGTGAAAACCCATCGCCATTTTTATTATTTTTGCACACTTCGACAAACTGGGTGCTCTCCCTAGTCACTGGTTGACTATTTTTCTGCAATTTACATTTCAGTTCGGCTTGTATCATTTTGTGGCCTTTTTACTGCTTTTATATATATTTATGCATATATAAGCAGCCTTCATCATCACTGGTCATCTTTCCAGTCTTGGTTGACTATGTTTCTGTCAATATATATATATTTATATATATATTTCAATTCCAGTCCGGGCTTGCGAGTGAAAACCCATTGCCCTTTTACAACTTTTGTATATATATATATTGCTTACCCAATTCCATTCAACTATTGCATTTAACATTCATTTGTATATGAATCTACATTAATATATCTGCGGGTGGACTAGATTTATCTAAATCTCGCCAATTCTAGCTTTCGACTGTTTAAACAGGTCCCGACAGAACCTGAATGCTATAATGGCTGAGATTTCTTTAAATTTAGTTATTTTAATAGTTTTAACACTGAAAGCAAACTCGCGTCCCTTAGATCGCTATCTAGTGGGAGCGAGACGCTTTGGTCAAGCGCAGCCAGGATTTATTGATGAATCTTTGGTTCCATTGTGACGTGAGGATGTATATATATCTGTTTCTGTACAAATTTGAACTGTGCAGGTTTTGGCTACTCATATATAAGCCTAGGAATCGTGGGATTCATGATCAAACTGATCAGAATCTGATTCCCACGATGGACAAACTCCAGTTTGTAGATGTACCCTGCCAGTTTTTTCTGTAAAATGTACATTAACAGACCTTAAAACGATTTTTCGAATTTAAGGTCTCAACATAGTAAAAATATGGATTGTCATGTCAGCGTCCCTCCGATGATTTTCATACCCATGAGGAGACCAACACTTTATATTTCTGTGGTCAAGGATGCTTCGCAACCCGACAAATCACCATTTGCATACAGCTTTAAGGCTATAAAGATAAAATTGAGAGTAGCGATATGCTTCAATTCCTATGTTAGTGTAAGGGTTTGATAAAACCAGCTTTCAAAACATCACTATTAATTCAATTCAAAAGCTTTTGCAAATCAAATTAAATGATTCTTTTTGCAAATCAAATCAAAGATTGATTTTCAAATCAAATCAAACCCTTCGTATATAGGCTCAACGAAGCCTGTCAAAGATTTTAATCAATCAAAAGGCCCAATTTTCTAACAGCATTCACTCACGCATTCCAATTTTAAGGGAAATATTGAAAAGATTGTGGTACCATGTTTACACGGGAGTCGTGGGGTGCCTAACACCTTCCCCACACTTAACCAAGCCCCCGAACTCAAAACTCTGATTTCAAAGATCAAGTTTCGGCAGTGTCCAGTAATTGGGCCTCTTTTTAAATTAAATTCGGTTGAGTTGGTACAACCATTTTCAAAATTACCAATTGGCGACTCTATTTAAATCAAATCAAATCGTCGACATATACATATATTGGCCTCTTTCCTAAAAGACCTTCAAAACCTTTTTTGCAACAAAAAGAATAAGGGTAGAGATAACTTAGGAAGATCGATTTGAGGAAAACCGGGTTATAAACTGACCCGCGGTATTTCTTAAATTTTCCAACGTTGACAAGTAGGATTGTAGAAATAGTATCCCAAACATTCTTTAGGATATCCCACAAACGTGCACTTATCAGATCTTGTCCCAAGCTTATCATTTTGAAACCTTTTCACATAAGTTGGACTACCCCAAATCTTAACATGCTTAAGACTAGGTTTCCTCCCTGTCCATATCTCATATGGAGTCTCGGGGTCGGATTTTGAGGGGACCTTATTTAGTAGATATGCAGCCGCTTCTGGGGCGTAACCCCAGAATGATACTGGAAGATCGGTAAAACTCATCATGGATTGAACCATGTCTAATAATTTTTGATTTCTCCTTTTCGATACTCCATTTAACTGTGGTGTACCTAGTGGAGTCCATTATGAGATTATACCACTTTCTTTGAGACAATCGAGAAACTCACCACTTAAGTATTCACTACCTCAATCTGATCGAAGAATCTTAATACTTTTTCCAGTTTATTTCTCTACTTTACTTCAAAACTCTTTGAACTTTTCAAATGATTCAGATTTTTATTTCATTAAATACACATATCCAAATCTTGAGTGATCATCAGTGAAAGTAATAAAATAAGAATACCCTCCCCGTGCATTCCTATTAGCTCTTTACTCATTTCTTAAATATTCAAGTTCATACTTAAACATTTAAATAATCCACACTTGAACACATAGCACGTCAAATAACTTCTTTATTCATTCATAGTTTTAAAAACATAGAATAGATAGCATTCCTGCTATTTTCATCATCTTTTCTGAACTGAAAAAGTTACAGGATTACATTATCATCTTATCCCATTATTATCTCAAATTTTGGGATTTACATTTATTTATTACATAAAGAAACATATAGTTTAATAATTCTACTGTTTAGGCATGTTAATACATCGCACAGCCTCTATGCGTTCTTCCTGCATCACCCAGAACACCGTTCTTCGATCCACCGCGTACCATGATAAGCCTTAGAACTGAGCTGGGTAATAAAAGACACGATCCTGGGTTCTATCTATAGCCGTATGGAAAGCGTATTCCGTTTCCCTCAGTTTGGCCCTCTTTACTTCAGCCTCATCTTCAGCTCGATCGGCTAGATAAGTAGCCCTCACGCTTGTTTCCTCCGCTCTAGCACGCTTTTCTGACTCCTCTTGGATGTCATTCTTCAGCTTCACCAGCTCGGTTCATGCATCGTCTCTTTCCCTATCCATGTGGACTAGATCCCACTTCGCGTTTCCTAGCTCACTGTCCAGCTCTTCGATCGTCTCATCTTGCTGCTGTATGGTAGTCCGACTCTAGTCCACCAGTTCCTGAAGCTCCACGTTGCGGTCGTAGATCGCCTCGTACATCTCAGCACTAGTAGAGTGAGGTGGGAATTACTCCTCAGGATCCTCTTCCTCTTATTCCTCCTCTTCTGACTCATCCTCATCCTCATCCTCTGGATTAGATGTCGGCTCATGCTCCTGACCAGCTGTGGTGATCAATGGAGATGGCTCTCTCTGAACCTATTGCTCCCAGACAACATGGATGCCACGGGGCTCCTCGTCTCTAGGCACCTGAGGTAACTCCTCTTTAGCCTGACTGGACTATCCAACGTTCGTCATCCTGACAAAAGAATTTTAAAGTTTAATTATTACGTGATATCGAGTCATCACTCTTCGAATACTTAAACGTAAACATATAGCACAGTGTAATTTATTTTCTTTACCTATCACCACTATCTTTTCAATCTTCCTATAAGCTACCTAAGGTTTTTCCCCCCACCTAAGGTTCATAACCTACTGCTTTGATACCAACCTGTGACACCCCCAAATTCGGGTACTTCATTTCTACACGATTTGGTGTTCACTTTCTAAATAAAACATACATCTACCCAATAATAAGGAATGCAAAATAAATTACAACCTTATAATTAAATTAAAATCTTCCTTATCAAAAGGATTACAACCTTATCCAAAAATAATCCTAGGTTTGCTAACCTTAACTTAAATAGTAATTGCGAAAATAAAATAACATAATTAAATCTTATTACAATCAAACTCAAAAGACAACAAGTCTTCACTTGTTCAGTTTGCCTTTGCCCTTACTAGTTGATGGAGCATCAACACTTTCAACTTTAGCTGCAATGGTTATTTAAATTGCAAGAGTGAACAAACAACAGCTCACTTGGATTACAAGAATATGACATAAACTGAATATCTTCAATAGATTTGAATAACTTTTTTTTCATAAAGAATTGAATAATAATTCTTTCTTCAATATTTAAAATTTCGAATATTAAAATCATCTGAGGGTCATAAGACCTTGAACTTTGTCCTAGGTTATAAATATTTCTATCTAAAACCTTTAATAGTCATTTAGACTATGGACCCTTAACTCGTACTTAGGGGGATCAGCCATTCGTACCATGTATTGTGCACAAACATTTAACGCTTTCGCGTAGTAACCTCCCCTAACAAATAGGGTTGTTCATCTCAGTATTTGATACAAGTCCACACCAAAGAAAATTTGGTTTGGATAAGCTTACAAGGAAATTTGGAGTTCAACTCTCATCAACTAAGGAGTAATTGAATCGACTTACAATAACTTAGAAAAATTCATAAATAAAAGATTATGAATAACTCATGCTTTAGAATTAAACTTAAAGCATTTAAAAGATAAGATAGACCTTACTTGAACAATTAAGTCAAGGTCACTTTAATTAAATCATGAACTTTTAAATAGATACTTGTCCATTGCAGAAATAAAAGGACAATCTCAACTACAATAAATATTTGAATTTAAAACACTTGTATAAAAATAACAAGTTTGTGTTTAGAAAATAACAGAAAAGGCCGAAACTCAGATCCCTGGACCCCAGAACCAGGATACAATCAACAAAACTTCAAAAATCACCATCCTAAACTAAGAACAGGAAGCTGGTGACATTCTCAAGAAAATGCAACAAATAGAAGAAACCCTCCGGTCCATCAAAGGAACTGGGGCATTTGGCAGTGTCAACTACTCAGATCTATGCATATTTCCCGGGGCTCGGTATCCCAAAATATTTCAAGTCCCTGATTTTGAGAAATATGACGGATTAGGGGATCCTTATACACACCTGAAAGTTTTCATTGGAGAACTCGGATCCTATGCTGAGGACAAGAAACTTCGAATGCAGTTATTTCAGAAGAGTTTAACTGGAGAAGCCAGAGCCTGGTATGCCCGTCTGGACAACTCCAAAATCCATAGTTAGGAAGAATTGGCCCATGCCTTCTTAGCCAGTACAGTTTCCAATCTCAGCTAGCTCCTGATCGGTATCAAATTACCAAAAATCAAGAAGAATAACACTGAATCATTCAGAGAATATGCCCAGCGATGGAGACGGGTGGCAGCACAAGTCACCCCAGCCATGACTGAATCTGAAATAGTCATGTCTTTCATCGATATTCAAGAAGCTTCTTATTATGAAAAGGTCCTAGCAGGCATAGGAAAGCCTTTCTCTGAAATGATCAAACACGACGAAATGGCCGAAATGGGACTCAAGTCCGAAAAAATAAAAGACCTAACGGCACTCGAAGCTGTTGCTGAGCATATCCAATCTGGAAATTACAGGAGTAATCCTCGGAGGGTCCATAAAAAGAAAGATGAAGAAGTTTCCTTAGTGTTATAAGGACAAAATTCAAGCGGTAATTCAAACAATACACCCATTCAAAAGGGGAACTATACCCCTTTCCAAGCTGCAACACAGCCTTCAAATCCTTCATTCTAGAAAAAATATGGAGGTCAGACGCAGAAGGACTTTCACCCCACTAGGGGATTCACTCGAGAATGTCTTCAAACTTCTGACAGCTCAGAAGAAGATTGGCCAACTCCTTTCGCCAACTAACACTAATTCAAGGAACTTCGACCCTAGCAAGAAGTGTTCTTATCATTCCGGATCACCGGGTCATGACACCCAAGATTGTTGGTCTCTCAAGCATAAAATCTAAGATTTGATTGATAATGGAGAAATTGTGGTCACGAAGCCCGATCAATCGCATGTCCAAGATAACCCTCTCCCACAAAACAAGGAGGAGAGTGTCAACATGATCAACAGTTCAAGTGGAGAAGGATCCAAGTACCTCCGCTATGTTAAAGAATCAACTTAATCCAACAACATCAGCCCAATGAGTTGGGAAGGTTTTGAAAAATAATTCCTCATAGAGTAAGAAATAAAGTCTATCAAGGAATAAATCGAGCAGTTGGCTGAACTGGTCGTCTACCAACATCAACTCACCAGAAAGATGTTGAAGCAAATCCATCAACCTATTGGCAGTCGCTCTCCTCCAGCGGAAGTTAATTCCAATCAAGATCATAGCCAGACTTGTGAGCTTACACCCTAGACTGACAAGTGGATCGAAGAAGCAAGTGTCCAAGCAGCATTCCTTGGGCACGTGGTATCAAAACATGGAGTATCTGTTGACTCGGCGAAGATGAAGCAATATAAAGTTGGGAGCAACCTAAGTCGGTGACCGAAGTACGTAGTTTTCTAGGCTTAGCTGGTTATTATCGGAGATTCGTGGAAGGATTTTCTCGAATTGCTACTCCATTAACTCAGCTGACTCGAAAAGATACAAAATTCGTATGGAACGAGGAATGCGAGAAGAGCTTCTAAGAGCTCAAGAGGAGACTCATTTCGGCACCTGTTCTGACGATACCATCTGGTTCAGATGGATTTGTCATTCACAGCGATGCTTCGGGCAAAGGGTTAGGATGTGTTCTCATGCAACATGGGAAAGTCATAGCCTATGCCTCGCGACAACTCAAGGAATATGAGAGGAATTATCCTACTCATAATCTAGAGTTGGCAGCTGCCATTTTCGCATTGAAGATCTGGAGACACTACCTGTATGGGAAGAAAGTGGAGATCTATACGGATCATAAGAGCCTTAAATATTTCTTCACCCAAAAGGAACTCAACATGCGGAAACGACGTTGGCTTGAGCTGTTGAAAGATTATGAACATACCATCCAATACCATCCTGGAAAAGCGAATGTGGTAGCTAACGCGTTGAGTAGAAGATCATATGCGAGAACGAATGCGATGCTGTCAAGGCCTATTTTGTGTGACTTATAAAGGATGGAGATAGAGTTCAAGACTTCGAAGACCTATGCGATGATGTCAAGTATACGCGTAGAACCAGCTTTGATTGATAAAGTTAAAGCTGCTCAAACTATAGAACTGGAGCTGATGAAGATGAAGAAGAAAGTGCAAGAAGGTGCTATTCCAGAAGCAAGGATCGATGAAGAAGGAATACTTCGAGTCAACTCCAGACTTTGTGTTCCCAACGATTCTGACTTGAAGTATAGAATCATGATGAAGGCACATAATACACCGTTTGCAATCCATCCTGGGAGTACCAAAATGTATCGTGATCTTCGTTATACATTTTGGTGGAGTAATATGAAGAGAGAAATCGTGGAGTTCATCTCGAGGTGTTTAACGTGTCAACGTGTCAAGGTGGAGCATCAAGTGCCAAAGGGTCTATTGCAACCACTTGAGATTCCAAAGTGGAAGTGGGAACACATTACCATGGATTTTGTTACGGGTCTTCCCAAGGTTTCTCAAGGCATAAATGCAATTTGGGTTATTGTCAATAGATTAACCAAGTCTGCTCATTTCTTGCCTATACGAGAGACTTATTCACTGAAACGTCTTGCTCGTATGTACATAAATGAGATTGTGAGATTGCATGGCATGCCAGTATCCATAGTTTTGGATCGTGACCCAAGATTCACTTCACGATTTTGGGTCAGTTTGCAGAAAGCTATGGGCATGGATATACGATTCAGTTCGGCATATCATCCTCAAACGGGCAGACAATCGAAAAGGACTATTCAAACTCTTGAAGATCTATTAAGACTCTGTGTTCTAGACTTCAAAGGGAGTTGGGACAAGTATTTATCATTGGTGGAATTCTCCTACAACAATAGTTATCAGGCAAGTATAGGCATGGTTCCATTCGAGGCGTTGTATGGACGAAAATGTCGTTCTCCAGTATGCTGGGTGTAACGACCAGGAATTTTAAACTTCTTATTAATTTGATCTATGATTTAAAATTTTTAGGAGTTAATTTTTCAAACTTATTTAAACCTTATGTGGTTATGTGCTTATTTGAATTTAACCTATGCGAATAAATGCTAGGATTTTTATTAAAGGGAATCACTAATGGTTATTTAAATTAGTAGATTAACCTTGAGACTTTTACATCAGAATATTGATAAAAAGTGTTTGTAAATTATATATTCAAATTTCTTGAATATAGTGTAGAGATTTAATTGGGATTAATTATTTATATTTGAGTAATTAATTGATAACGTATGAAATTATTATTGTTGTTGATTTATAATTATTATGAATAAATAATAATTAATGAATTGGGAGTAATTAATTGATAATGTGATGATTAATTATTATTATGAATAAATAATAATTAATGAGTAAGAGATAAATAAATACAATAATATTATATTTAGTTGATTAATTGTTTTATACAAACATGTGTTATATAAATGGTAGTTAACTATAAGGTGACCTTTGATAAGGCTATTATATATAGTACAAGGTGATACATTAATATGTCTCTATATTATATGTATAGACTATATAGTAAGACTAATGGCATTATTAGAGTTACATCATAATATGGCTTATGTGACATGATATGGGTGAAAAGACATTAATATGTATACCCTATTACTTAATATTATATCAATAACATTATTAATTGATAATGATTTCATTAAGTTATTATAATAATAACAGTTATGGTATTGAATAATGAGCAATACACAATTATATTATATTTGGTGTTAGCAGGAAAATGTACATGGATTATATGTATGTACACTACTTGATACCTTGTAATTAGGAATTATATTGTATGCCCTTTAAATTATTATAACCTGTGTTATATGAAATAAATTGTGTATACATTATTTATAACCTATGTATATACTATGTGTATATATATTATCTAAGTGTAGTTAATATAAGCTATGTACTGGTCATGCATGATATGCACCCAATTGTTAGTTGCTGAGAATTGTCCTTATATGAGAGCCCAGCTTCTTCTCCTTCACGTGAAACACCTACATGCCTAGCTACTCTACTTCTCCTTATTTTCTTTAACAAGTCATAGCTAATGAGTATGGGGGGAGTGGTTTCCATGATTATAATCACCAACTCCCACCAACTTCTTCTTACCCATTGTATATTCTAGCAATCCTTTGTTTTGATTTGGTGAACAAAGCTTGAAATCGTGTATTGAATTGGCTATATATATAGAACTCTCTTCCTTCTCATTTTATTGAGATTTTCATATAACGAATATAAGTGTAAGAGATATCAGTGAGGAAGAATTGGTTTAGCAGCAAGAACTAGTGCATTCCATATCAGAGGTATAACCAATTTCATTCAAGTTCTTCATTCTCTGTAAAATTTCTAATTCTTGATTCTTTAAATTGAGCATGGATTGATTTTTAAGTTGATTGGAACATGATTGTTAGGTAGCATATAAGTTATTATACATGTTAGAATTATGTTAGAAATTGTTAGAATGATTTTCGTTGGAGAAATTTTGAGTTGGAGTTGCAGAACTGCCGAAGCTGCACAGCTTGAGGGCTGGCCGCCAGCCTACGCAGTTGCGCCAGTATTGCACTGGCCAGCGGCGCAGCTGCGCCATTGCCTCTCTGCAGATTCCTGCCTCTTTTTTGTAATCTGGTCATTGTTAACTTAGTTACACTACTTAGGCCAGCATGAGGAATATGTTAGCATATATTCATGTGTTTATTGAGATAGCGTGGGTTGTTTTAACTTCATTAAAATCCCTTGCTAAGTGAACTTAGAATTTGAAAAGGAACTTAGAACTTTTAAAGTAAACTTTAACATGTGTGTGTCATGTCTACATTCTGATTTTTCAGGTATGATAATATAATGTAGAGATGCATGAAAGATGTATTACCTTGTGTATATAGGTATCATAATATAACTTGAACACGTGGACCTTAATAGTGAACATTTTTAACGAAACATATGAGTTTCAAAGGTGAACGTTAGCATGAACGCATTTTGTATATTCTGATTTTTGGCAAGCATGATAGTATGATTTATATGAACATAGGATGCATGATTAGAGTATGAAACACACTAGCATACGAGATTGATGGATTTAAGAAGTTTTCATGGAAAACTTAAGAACTTTCAAAGTAAACTTGACCAATAATTTTGTCTTGTGATATGAGAGCATTCATGTGGCTTTGGTATGTGTTTATAATGCAAGTGAGTCCTATTTACAAAACACTTTGCTTATACTAAACGACCTTTGTGGACTTAGTATACTTTTCAAAGAAAACTTAAGATTTGAAAGTTAATGGCATCAATTACCATGTGAATTATGTTGTGATCATACAAGTATATATATTAGGAGTTCATTATGCCTATAGACATATTAATATGGACCTCATTTGTTTATACATGGATTTCGCACGTGCACACATATTCATAGAAAATGAATTTCTAAAGCATAGACTATGTGATTAAAGTAGTATACGCACAAGCATGCTTACTAAGTATTGTTATCTTCGTAATGTGGTAATATGACTATGAAGCTAACCCTTGTAACATGGAATTGATTAGCTTAAGGTATGTGAATTACCGGCATGAAAACATATGATTTTGAATTGAATTAGAATGAACATGTTAGCTTTCGAACTTGAGTTAGATAAACTTGATAAACATGTGTGTTGATTTATATCAGTAACTAGAAGTGCTATGTGCTCAAGCCTATATTGACACATAGAAACTAAGTAATCTAAAGTTAGTAAATCTAAAGACAGGATTAGATTGACTTACGTGAACTATGTGATAGAATTATATAATGACTAGATTCTTATATGTGTGAACTTATATTAGTTTATATATACTAATTGGAGAGATCGACTTTTTAATATTAGGTCGTTCCAACGCCGTTTAATTAAAGCTAGAATTATTTGTAGCCGAGCAATCAGGCAAGTCTCCCTAACTTTACGCAAATTTATATTGAGCAGGGTATTATTATATTGCAAGTTTTCCTGAACTACTCTTTTATTTGAGCAAGTTTTCTTGACTTATACTTATTTATTGTACAAGTATTCGGACCCTATGGTGCAAGTATTCTAAATTCTTGTACTACCTTATTCAATGAACCGTGTAAGCGAGTTTCTAAACTTCACTTGTTTTTGGTGAAAGTTTCCTATCCTTCTTATATTGTTTTGAGTAGGTTATTATTGTATTGTGAAAGTTCCCCGAACTTCACACTTTGGTTATTGTGAAAGTTCTCCGAACTTCACATTTTGAGTATTGTGAAAGTTCCCAGAACTTCACACTTTGGTTATTTTGCAAGTTCCCGAATTTTATTTCTTTATTATGCAAGTTCTCTAAACTTATACAAACTCGTATATTGTGCAAGTATCTTATCTTTGTGTTTACTTTACTCAAAGAGCGTTGTAAACAAATGTCCTAACCTATGCATTTACTTTATGCAAGGGATCTATTATAGTGAAATTCCCCGAATTTCACTCTTTGATGTTGTAAGTGTCTAAGCCTATGCATTTATTTTATGCAAGAAATCTATTATCGTGCAAGTTCCCCGAACTTCACACGTTGAGTATTGTGCAAGTTCCACGAACTTCACATGTTGAGTATTGTGCAAGTTCCCAGAACTTACACAAATTCATATATTGTGCAAATTCTAAACTTCACTTTGTGCAAATTCTCTATCCTTCTCATATTGTATTGAGTATGTTATTGTTGAATCGAAAGTTGTTTACTTAATTGCTTGAACTTTATTTCCAAGCATGTTATTTATTGGTTTAATTACTTATCAATTATTCCACATTGATATTATTGATGTCCGCACCTAGTGTATTTGAGCTCGTACAGTCTTGGACTTGTACATTATTCAAGGTTCTAAATTTCTTGAACTATGTCAGTAAGAGTCTGAATCTTTGCTCGGTCAGACTAGTGTATGAAGTTTTCTTTAAAGCTATCCAAACCAATTGATGGTAAGGACTCTTAGACGGAACAGAACACCCCTTATATGTAGGAGTGTGCCCAGGTATCTAATATATATGATACGAGTAAGCAGATATAAGTGTTATGCATATTCACGTTGTGCCCGAGGCTGATCTCCTCGAGGTACTAAGTTTCTGTAGCCAGAAGCCAGTAATCCAAAAAGGGTCAATTAGCTATTAAACCCATTGGAAAGTTATAGTTCAAAGTCTACTCGACTATCAGTCATTCTAAAGGCAATTATTATATTTGCTTTTAATAGTCAGATTATTGAATCTTTCAGATATTCATAGTGTTGAATCATGCAGGTTGTTGAACCTTACAGATATTCATATCGTTGAATCATACAGATATTCATAGTATTGAATCATACAGATTGTTGAATCATTCTTACATTCATATTGTTTAATCTTTAAGATATTCATTTTGTTGAAATCATTGTCAGATATTTTTCCATTCATCATGATATATCCTTTATTGTTGTATTTAAACTTACTGAGCAAACTTGTTGCTCATTCTTGCTATATCATGACTTATATTGTAGTTAAGCCCGAGACTTCAGGGAAGGACAAGGGTAAAGGGAAGATCTAGGATTAATTTGCAAGGAGCAGACTTTATCTTTATGTCTAGTTTAATTACTGTTAATGTAATATGAACCCTAATGATTATTCTAGGGTATGTTTTTAGTGATGTATTAAGGTTATCGAATCTTGGAACTAGTAACACCTTTTGAATGAACGACATACGTTTATTATATTCCGCATTTTAGTTATCATATGTTACTTAAAGGTGGATGTTAGTATTGTTTCGTGGCGACCGGACCGGGGTCAGAGGACCCGGATTCGGGGGTGTCACACTGGGAAGAGGTGGGCGAAGCAACATTGTTGAGACCGGAGTTGGTACATATGGCTACGAAAAAGATTCAAATGATCCGGCAACGTATACAAACTGCACAAGATCGACAAAAGAGTTATGTTGATCTTCATCGAAGGGACGTGGAGTTTAATGTCGGAGATCATGTATTATTACGTGTTGCTCCATGGAAAGGAGTTACGAGATTCGAAAAGAGAGGAAAGCTCAACTTACGATTCATTGGTTCATTTGAAATCCTTGACCGAGTAGAAAATGTGGCCTATAGACTCGCCTTACCTCCAAGCATGTCTCGTGTTCATAACATTTTTCATATATCCATACTTCATAAATATGTGAAAGACCCAAATCACATTATTGAGTTAGAACAAGACGAGATAGCTGAAGATTTAACATACGAGGAGGTACCTGTCAAGATCTTGGATAGGAAAGAACATGTCCTACGCTCAAAGGTTATACCTCAAGTTAAAGTTTTGTGGAGGAACCATGATATCGAGGAAATGACCTGGGAGTTAGAATCGAAAATGAAAGCGAGGTATCCTCACCTTTTCGACATACCAGGTACGTACGTTAATTTTGAGGACGAAATTTCATAAGGAGGGGAGGTTGTAAGACCCCAAATTTTATGAATAAGATTTAATTTTCTTTATATATTATTTTGAAATAGTAAGGTGTTGATTTGATAAATGTGATGAGTTATGGGTAAGATGTGAAAAGTTTACAAAGAAAGCAATTGGTTATAAAATATTCGTTGTGTCGGGGAATATTCGTTTGGTCGAGAAATATTCTTTTTGTCGGAGAATATTCGTACGACGGCGCAGTTATTGGTGAACCCCACAATGGAATGAATGTCGGATATAGAAAGCGACAGAAGTAACCTTTTTATAATAATAACGACAAAACTTTTACCGTTAAAACTGTTGAAATACCCGATGGTTAAAATACAGTAATACGCGGTGTTGTATGGTAGCATACGGTATTGCACAGTAGATCTAATTATTGATTCTTACTTAAGAAGTCACTACTCAATAATTGTTACTGTAATTACTGTTCAATATTTTATTTTATTAATTCAATAATTGCTACGTTGATATTTTATATTAGTGATTCAATAATTGTCATTGCACAGTATTTTAAATTATCAAATCAATAATTCATATTATTGAAATAATATTATTAGATAGCATTTTTGGCGATGTCTAAGGAAGTTCTGTCTAGAGGGGTTATTTAATTGCGCGCCAGTAAGGAGAAATCCTTATCGGAAGGCCTCCCCTTTCTTGGATACGTCCTGGTTGTCAATATTTTAGTTCTGTAATATTATTTTTGAATAATAAATTTTTAATATATATCATAAGGAAATATTTATTCAATATGGATTAAAACGGAGGAATTTTTAACATGTGACATTTGTGAAAGTTGGTATTTTATCTTGTTCGATAAAATAATTCATTCAAATATATTATTATAATATTACATTATAGTAGTATGATGTGATTATATAATAGTATGATTTTTATAATTTGAATGGTAACATTATTATAGTAAATTCATGGTATAAAAGTAAAATGAGGTAGAAGAGAACAAATTGAACTTGAATTCTTCTGATATAAGCAATGATGTCATCGAAACGATGAGGTAAACAATGATGTCATCAAAACGATGAGGTAAGCAATGATGTCATAGGATCGATGATGTCATAAATTATGGCGAAAAAACTATTTTATCCTTACTCTGCCGAGCCTAAAAATAGAACCTCATTTCTTCATTATTTCTCCCCAATTCACTAAAGCTATAGAGAGAGAAAGTATAGAGAGAATACGAGAGAAATAAGAAGAGTATTATGCTATTACACTAGTGCAGTCTCCAAAATATTAAGGTAAGGGATATTATTTCTTTCGTATTCATGAAGAGAGTTATTTTCTTCAATACTCGTAAGGGTTGTTATTCCATTCTTTATTATTCTGTTGGAATAACCTGTCTACGCGGACTACCGCATGCATAGTAAAATCCTGTTGTTATTCCATTCTTTATTATTTTGTGAGAATAACCTGTCTACGCGGACTACCGCATGCCTGGTGATCGAATAACCCTTCGTATTCAGTTGTTATTAAATTGTGAAAATAATCTGTCTGAGCGGACTATCGCATGACGGGTGAAAATTTAATTGCAGTTCGTATGTTGTTTCTTTTCAGATTTCTATCTCTAAACTTACTACGGTAAGTATTGCTTCTATAATTCCTGAAATGATCAAAAATTCCTTGAGTTTTGCGCTTCATTTAATATCATTTCACTGAAATATTGGTCTGAACTTTCTTGTGAAATTTTTATCTTTTTATGTCGAGTTACGATTCACGAGTTACTATTTATGAGTTACTATTTACGGGATACTATTCACGAAAAAAAATATTTTTTTTCTTTCCAACTCATCTTTGATTGGATCCAGGTTTTGATCTTCATTCTTGAACTCTTGATAAATTTTCTAATATTTGTCTTTTATATCACTAGATTCGTTATTCGTATTGTTTTTCGTCATCCTCAGTCCTAAATGGTGATATAACTGAATATCTATGGCCTGTAGTGCAAAGATGAATGGTTACTTGATGAATATCTTTGGCCTGTAGTGCAAAGATGAATGATTACCTAATCAATATCTTTGGCTCGTAGTTCAAAGATGGACAGATGTTGAGATGAACATAACCAACTGGTGATACAAATGAATATCTTTGGCCGTAGTGCAAAAGATGAATATTTGATTCGAGATGTATATTGATTGATGTTACAGGGATAAAATATTGATGATGGACTTTTAAATCAGAGAAGATAGTAGACATCATTATCTACTTAACTTTTCTATTGAATTGTTATTTTCGCTGCGAATATTGATCTAAAACTTGTTGTCCATAATATTTTATCTGATTTGTTGAAGACTAACGATAATTTATTTTTCATTATCTTTGTCATAATATTCTTTACTGGGCTAGTTGAGCTCACCCTTTTCTTCCATTGTTCTCTTCAGGAAAGGAGAATATCGCGGGTACTAGTCGGGGAATGGAGTGATGGTCCGAGTTAGAGTTGTAGAAGTCCTCACTATTTTTTTGTAAAATAGTGTTATAATAAATGTAATGAGGACTTAGTTTGAATGTTTATATTTTCTACATGTCTGTATTAGCACTCACAATTGTGTGGTCGTATTTTGCACGACCGTTTGATATAAAAGATTGTATTTAAATTCTGTACCATGTATTTGGCGACTCAGAATGGGATGAGTATTGAACCTATTTTGGGGGCGTCATATCAAGCCTGAGGCAGATAGCGAAAAGGGAAAAGAAATTATCCTGTATAGAGGACGAGACCCATTCGCTAACATAAAAGTCATTATCAACTACGAAGGGATGAATGATGAACTCCCAGATAGTGACGACGAAAATCGTGCTCACTTTCCTCGCAGCAAATAGAGGAACAATCCCCAGAAAAGCCTCGGCCAAATCCTAAAGGATGTCTCAGTTGTCATCCAAGGAGAGACAGACGAGCACACTTCCAGCATCCTCCCTATCCATGAGGATCTAACCCTGGATAATTGGAGCAGTGTCCCTTGCCTCAGTCGAAAAGGGTAAAGGGGAAGACAGTCAATTTGCCCTTAATTATGCTTTCATTTACTGCTTACTTTTTATTACACAGTTGGAGCAGTCACTTTTGTCATGCTTTACAAATGCTATGTGTATTTAAGCAGTTGTATATATTAATGAAAGCATTTTTATTTCCAGGACCCAAGCATTGGATATGTGTGTCTCTGCTGATGAGATGCCAACCTGTCAACATAACTCTAACCATGATGCAAGATTGAGCTTCGACTTGACGGATCTTGATCAAGAGGAGGAAGATGACTATGAGGTGCTAGAGGAGATTAAGGAATGGGTCGAAGACAAACCCAAACCAAACCTCGACCAAACCTCCACCATTAACATAGGAACCTCCAAAACCATCAAAGAAATCCAAATAGGTTTAGACCTCACATCGGATCAAAAAGTCGACCTGATCACTCTCCTGACACAGTACCAGGATGTATTTGCATGGTCGCATGAAGACATGATCGGTCTATCCACAGACATTATCATCCATCGAATGCCCATCAAAGAAGGGTTCAAACCAGTCAAACAAAAGCTCAGACGATTGAAACTTGAGTGGAGTCTCAAAGTCAAAGAAGAAATCGTTAAGCAATTCAAAGCTGGGATCATCATGGTATCAACATATCCCAAAAGGCTATCAAACATAGTCCCCGTGACTAAACTAGGAGGGAAGGTACGAGTTTGCATGGATTACCAGGATCTAAATAAAGCCTGTCTAAAGGACAATTTCTCGGTACCTTTCATCCACATCCTGATTGACAACACTGCACAGTATGACATGTATTCATTCGTGGATTGCTTTGTTGGTTACCATCAAATCATGGTTGCTGAAGAAGACCGGGAGAAAATAACTTTTATCACTCCCTGGGGAACTTTTTGCTACCAACGACAATCCTTCGGGCTCATCAATGTTGGAGCAACGTATCAGCGAGCCATGATGGCCCTCTTTCATGATATGATGCACAAAGAAATAGAAGTCTATGTTGACGACATCATCATCAAGTCCCGGAGAGAGGATGATCACATAGACTATCTCAGGAAGTTGTTCAACAGGTTGCGTAAATACAACCTCAAGCTAAATCCCGCTAAATACACTTTTGGCATCAAGACAGGCAAACTGCTAGGATTCCTGGTGAGCAATCGGGGCATTGAGTTAGACCCTGCGAAGATCAAAGCCATTTCTGAAATGCCAGTGCCTCGTACAGAGAAGGAGATACGAGGATTCCTAGGAAGGATCAACTTCATAAGTCGATTCATTTCAAAGCTTACAACAACTTGTGAGCCCATCTTCAAGCTGTTAAGGAAGAATTCCTCCATTAAATGGAATGAGGATTGTCAACAAGCCTTCCTTGCCATCAAAAAGCAGCTTGTCGAAGCACATATTTTGGTAGCTCCAAGGGATGGAGTCCCCTTATTCATGTACCTATCCGTCAATGCCAATGCCATGGGCTGTATGCTAGGACAGAAGGATGATAGTAGCAAAGAAAGAGCTATCTACTACATCAGCAAAAGATTCAGCAGCGGGGAATAGAAATACACCCTAATCGAAAAGACAAGCTGTGCATTAGCATGGGCCGCCATGAGGTTGCAACACTACTTGCATGGGCACACGACGTACCTCATATCCTGCATGGATCCACTCAAATACGTCTTCAACAAACCAATGTTAAATTGCCGGCTGTCTAAATGGCAGTTGATTCTACAGCAGTTCGACATTGTCTACGTGACTCAAAAGTCTATCAAAGGCCAAGGCATTGCAGATCAATTAGCAGAAGCACCTTCAGGAGGCTTCGATCCCCTAGAGACATATTTTCCAGATGATGGGATTATGACAATTCAACAACTCCAGTCAGAGAACACAGTCCAACCATGGAAAATATATTTCGACAGAGCGGTACACATGGAAGGTTTTGGAGCTGGGGCAGTCCTTATCTCTGGTACAGGTGATCAATATCCTGTGGCTACCAAACTTTAATTTGGCAACACCAACAGCACGGCCGAGTACGAAGGCTATATACTGGGGTTGAAACTAGCCCAATTCATGGGTATCAAACACTTATTGGTCTTTGGAGATTTTGAGTTGGTCATCAGACAAACCACCGACAAGTATCTCATAAAAGAACTGCATCTGCTGCCATATCATCAGCAGGTCCTCAAAATTTCCCAGGAGTTTGAAGCAATAACCTTCGTCCACATTCCTCGGGGTCGAAATGACTTTGCCGATGCACTGGCAACGTTGGCTTCATTAATTCGCATATCCAACAGGAGCGGGTTTCCCAACATCTAGTTTAAAAATAAAAAAGCTCCAACATACGGGTATTACATTGGAGAAGTATCAGACAAAATACCTCCTGTTAAGCAACCTTGGTTTCAAGACATCAAAGAATATCTCTGTGATGGATCTACACCCGCTGGTGCAAGCCAATTAGAGAGGAATCTCAGAATGGCCATGAAGTTCTATCTGAGCGGAGATGCACTTTATAAAAGGGATGCTGGAATAGGCTTGTTAAGATTCCTTGACAAGGAGCAAGCCCAAAGACTAATGGATAAAATTCATGGTGGAGTCTGTGGTCCACACATGAGCGACCATCTGCTGGCCAAGAAGATAATCAGAACAGGACATTGCTGGATCTCGCTCAAAGCTGATTGCGATGATCACGTCAAGAGATGCTTTCAATGCCAAATACATGGAAATGCCATCCACGCTCCTCCAAATGAGCTGCACAACATGATTGTACCATGGTCTTTTTCTATGTGGGGAATGGACGTGATAGGTCCAGTCGAACCCAAAGCCAGCAATGGTCATCGGTTCATATTCACCATGATCGACTACTTCACCAAATGGGTTGAAGAAGCTGCTTTTCCTAAAGTCACAAAAGAGGTCATCATCAGTTTTATCAGAAATAATATCGTCTGTTGATATGGACAACCGGAGGTGATCATATCAGATAACGCCAAAAACCTAAAAAATCAAATGATGGTAGAACTGGAAGCAAGTTCCACATCAAGCATCTCAACTCCGTCATCTATCGGCCCAAGATGAACGGTGCTGTCAAAGAGGCCAACAAAAACATCAAGAAGATCATGCAAAAAATGTCCGCTAATCACAAAGACTGGCCTGACCTGCTACCTCTCACCCTGTTAGCCTGCAGGACGTCAATGCGTACCTCTACTGGGGCTACCCCCTATTCACTGATCTATGGCATGGAAGCAGTCCTCCACATAGAAGTAGAGATGGAGTCTTTGCGAGTATTAATAGATGCTCAAATGGGCGAAGATCAATGGTTGCAAGACTGATATCATCAAGTATCCCTGATAGACGAAAAGAGGGCCACAACCATTTTCCACAGACGGTTATACCAACAAAGGATCGCCAGGTCCTACAACAAGAAAGTCCGAATTCAGCAATTCAAAGAAAATGATTTGGTGCTAAAGAAAATCCTGGCCAATCAGGACGAAGCCAAAAGAAAATTTTCCCCAAACTGGGAAGGCCCTTTCATTGTCAAGGAAGTGCTGACAGGGGGAGCCATCAGGCTACAAGAAATAGACTGGAACAAATTTCCCCAACTCATCAATTCAGACACCGTGAAAAAGTACTACGTCTGAAGCACATACATACCCGCATCTGGGTCCTATAAATTGAATCAAGTTTGTCTTTTCACTAGAGAAGCATGAACTACGAATGACCTGATCTTCCTCAACCCGGTAGTACGTAGGCAACCATTTATGGTGTGGTCAAACTAAGCAAAAATCCAAAGAACTTGCAAATCCTAGCATCAAATTCCAAAGCTCATCAAACCAAATTAAAACCCCAGATAAACTCTTTGCAAACCTCTTTAATTAAACAACTAGAACTACACATGGCCTGATCTCCCTCAACCCGGGAGTACGTAGGCAGCCCTCTACGACGCGGTTTGACCTTTAAAAAAAATAAAAAAATGGAAGACCAGTTCCAAGACACCAAAGACAAATAAAAGCTAAATACTGTCAAGCTGTCTGGTTACCAGACCCATTTGAGGAACTCCCATGACACCTCAACTGTCAGTCCATCAAGGAGAAGCTCAAAATACATCAATAATTGCTAGTCATAATAGAAGTTGTAATCATTTAGCGATGATAATACATATCTAAGCAGGAAAGTATCTCAAAAATATATTTCTCTGATATATAAACTGCTTTATATACATAGTTCCCTGTACATGACAAAAATGGGTGATCTAGTCTGTGCAGGAAAAATAAAGCTGGTCTATAGACGCAAGGACAAGCGGGTCAGCAATGCCAGCATGGCATCTCACTCTAAAGAAGGAGGAGCATATGTAAGAGTAGTCCACTCAGCCTCTATACGGCTCAGAACATCCACAGTCATCTGTAAGGTGGCACTGTGGTCATCAATGTAAGCACTCATCTCGGTAACTAAACCATTGGTGTAAAATCGGAGAGCAGTACTATCAGCAATGTGGAAATCATGGGAAGCTATAGCCTCATCCCTCTCTGCAAAAGCTGCATCCCGAGAAATTAAAGTCTCCACAATCTCAACATATGCTGCATCTCTGGCTGAGCGAACCTCGTCTCGCTCCACAATGGCGGTATCCAAAGCAGAGTGAAGCTCCTCCCGCTCAATCAATCCAGTATCCAAAACGGTCTTGAGATCATCCCTCTCAGCAAAAGCTAAGTCCCGGCCAGACAGGGCAGCCAACATCTACGCTCTAGCTGAATCTCTCTCAAAGGTCATCCTAAGTAGAGAATCTGATAAAGCTAGATCAGTCTCTGTGGGAATAATCGCGGGATCACTAATCAAAGCTACTGCCAAATCTACGAATAGCTTATCCTTAGTAGGAGAATCGGGATCCTCTATGGGCTCCTCCTCGTCAGAATCCGCAAGCGAAGATAAATGAAGCTCTGCTACTGCGACTGCGGTCTCTGCCTCTAACCATGCAGAATATTCTGGAGAATGACCCGGATGTCTACTGGAGAACTCAGCCCTCTCCCTGTGAGTCCAACACTCATAGACTCTAACCAAGTCGGCCGGTGACATAGATGAAGCCGACATCCTCTGATCAGCAGAATCCTCAAAATGGTGTATACTCTGCCACTGATCAAACTGCTCTATAACTGACAAGGGATGATAAGTAGTCACACCCCTCAATCCTGACAAAGGTAAAAAATCCATGCCAAATGCATGAGTAATGAAGCTGAACGGGGTCGCCATCCCTGAGCATAACAAAACTGCGAACGGATGCTCAATATCCGACAAAAATGCTAACCAGGACTCTGAGTAGACGCAATCAGGCAGACGGAAGGAGTAAACTGAGGATATCTCATGGCTAAAACAATAGGCATGAGGTCTAAAGGATCCAATCGGTTGTATGTGTTATATCAACCACATATACAGCACGACCGAGCTACCCTGAAAAAACCCCGCTGGATGGGTGCTGCAATAGGTGAGCCACCTCAGAGTCTCCGCCAAGATCATGGGGATAATGGTACTACCCTGCCTAAGGGCTCTGACTACGATAACCAATCCAACATCAAGGTGATCTAAACGCAATGGCATGTAAACATACGCCACGATGTACATCAGCAGCATGTCTGATAAGTGGTTTTCATGACCACTTATTCAGATATTATCTAACTTGTTTTGTTGCTTAAACTCAAGTATCATTGTGCTTTACATGTGTTTTTGCTTTGTTTTGTAGATTTCCTGTTTTGGAACTCCTCTTGGTGCATTGAGCTAAAAAGGACAAAAGATTGCCAAAAAGGGACAAAGCACAGAAATATGCTTAAGGCATGATGATAGCATGAGTGAAGGGGCAATGAAATGTGATGATGCTACGAGGCTCAAAGGATGTAAGAAGGAATGAATGAAGATGGCAGCTAGAAGCAAGCAACAGCAAAATCCAAATTTTCAAAGTCGCGCGGCCGCGCTTGATGTTAGGCCAAATGGCGTGCGGCCGCACCTGTCTCCAGCAGACCAAACTTTGACTTCTGCAATTAAACAGACGGGGCTTGGCTTTAGAAAAATTATATCAGGGCTTTTGCCCATTTTTGATGAAGGGAATATACACTCTTTTTGGGAGCTTAGCTTAGCCCTAGCATAGCATTGTTCTCTTCTTCTTTTTCCTTTCATTTCCTTGTCTAGATTAGGTTAGGAGTAGATTAATTCTAAGTTTAGTTAGTTAGTTTCTAGGGTTTACTTAGGTGTTGAAGATTGAAGCAAGTGTATTTCAGTAAAGATTCAACAAAGGGGCTTGAGCAATCAGATTTGCATTCTCTATCTTTATACTTTTCTTGCTCTTTCTTTGTAATCTTATGATGTGTATTGAACTTGTGGATGGTATATTTGAGTCATTTATGACTTAAACTTTATTTTAAGATTCCAATGGAACCTTTTGAGTAGTTTATATTAATATGCTTCCACGTTGTTCTTATTGATTGTTATGTGATTGTCTATTACGATTCGTGCTTTCATTGTTTAATTGATTCGCGACCAATTACTGTAATAACCTATATGGACTTGAAAAACAAAATGTGGGTTTAGATCTAATCGTAGTAGCGGGTGATTGTATGTTTACATGACATTAGACGTATGATTTGTGCTTAGGATAGACATATACCGAAGCGCTGTTCGTCGTTAAATGAGAACTTGGACTTAAACCCTAATTATTTATAAATCACATAGACATATAGGGGTTTAGATAATGTGGGTGTTCATATAAGTTCTATCATCTGTGGATTGTATATGATATGGATTAGGTGCATTGAAAGATGGCCTTCTCTCACTTTCGTGTTCTCGGCTACCAATTTGTGACGATGAATTTGACCTAACTGGAAGTATGTTGATTTAGATGAATTATTAGGGGAAGTTGAGATCTCATATCTTCATTATCTGATTTTACTCTAGGGTTATAGTTTAAGTTTATTTACTTGTCTAGTTTTAATTTAAAACACTTTATCGCTCTTTTAAATAAGACTGAAATGATTATGGGCTAGTGGTTTGGCGAACTTTTATTAGTTAATTCTCTGTGGGAACGATATCTGTACTTACTATTTATTACTTGTTGACCGCGTATACTTGCGCGTATTTTGTCGTACCTAATCGGGGACAACAAGTTTTTGGCGTCGTTGCCGGGGGGTTAATTTGATAACTGTTTGCCAACATTAGTTTCAATCAAATTAGTCTTAATTTAAACATTTTATTTTTGTTTTAATTCTCTTCATATATTATCTTTTCAGGAAATATGGATCTCAACGCTTATCCATTGTTTTACACAAGGAAAGAGCAACCAAGGGAAATAGGGAATGATGGCCTCGACCCGATTACTACATTAGAAGTTAGACACTGTTACAGCCCAACAGAGTCAAGAGACGGCAATAACTTATAATTATGGTGCTGGAAACTATATGAGCCATCAGGATCCCATCAGTTATGGACAAGAGCATTATGGGGGTGATTACTTCAAGCACGAGTATTCCAATTATCACCAAGATTTGGAGTATCACCCAAACTCTTCAACGAGCTATTATCAAAACCAATACTGCGATCAAAGTCCAATATATGCACCAGACCCCACATATCAATCTCCGTGTTTACAAAAAGAACAGTCGACAAAGGAATTCATGTATAGGGCCTTAACAAACCAGGAGGAGATGATTTGGAAAGTTTGTGTAGAAATTCCATAGCATCAACAAAGGAGATCTTGATTGAGCAAGCGAAGTCGATTGAGAATCTTCAGAATTGGTGGATCAAATTAGCACGACTTTAATGAAGGAGGAAGTGATTGAGCAAGGTATAAAGACTCAAGATCTTCAGAATCCAATACCTCAACTGTTTGAAGTCGTGAGCAATGGCCCTCAAAATACTTGGTGCTATGATATGGATGCTGAAACTGATGGAGAGCCAGAAGTGCACTTGCAACTGGATGAACTAAAAGAAATGAATATTGAGGAAACACTTGGGGACGTGAAAAATTTTGAATGTGAGCCAACCATGACAACACCCCAGGTGCTTTCTCTGCCAAAGTTGAAAAAGCCAATGAAGTTTGCACACCCGTGTCCCCTTGGTAGTCACATCACATATATGGATCTTGATGATATGAGAGAGTCCACATTCTGGAAACCATGGTGGTCTGAAGAAGAGAGAATTGAAGAAGAGCCCGTTGTGTGGTCTGTGCCTCAATGCCCCAATAGCTTCACGAACATAACGGAAGAAGTGCCTAGCTCCCCGAACTTCAAAATGGGGAATTCATATACACATCATATGCTAAACGAATTAAATCCGAAGTGTCTTATGATGGGGAACCTCCAAATTCACACGACAATTCTAATGGATGGTGGGTTTCTCAAATATCGTCGGGAAATCGGATAGCGGTGTCAAGAGAAAGTCTAGATAACGGACTATAAACTGAGCGCTCGATGGGAGGCACCCCATCAAATCTCTCTCTCTACTTGTTTAATTCTACTTACTTATCTCCATTTCCTCCCACCTGTTTAATTCTTAGTAGTTTAATTTTTAGCTAAAATTTTTTGAATGCTTGTAGAATTAGGAGCTCAGTGCCTTCATTTTTTGGGCTTAGGCATTGGTGCGTGAACTTTTGGGACTATAACGTATTGGACATATTTTGATGCACTAGTATGTTGCATATACGCATATAGAGAAATTTTTGGGAATTCACATGCATATGTCTCCCTTTGTTTAATTCTCTTAGTCGTAAATAGTTGATATTTAATTTTGGTAGTTAAAGAGGGCTTGATAAGTCTTGTATGCATGTTTCAGGTTAAAGCTGCTTGAAATGAAGAAAAACTCAAAGACCAGCCTCAATGCAAGACAAAAGCTGCAGACAATCAAAAATATGGGTATCCGCGGTGCCGCGCCTGGATAAGCTTAAGTGGGAGTGCGGCCGCGCCTCGTGCATTTTGTTCCAGAGTTAAGTAAAAACTCGGCAGATATTGAACACACCCCTTCATTTCATTTCAGACGAGCTCGGCCTCAACCTCTCTAACTCCAACTGTAAGACCCCAAATTTTATAAATAAAGATTTCAATTTCTTTATATATTATTTTGGAAATAGTAAGGTGTTGATTTGATAAATGTGATAAGTTATGGGTGAGATGTGCAAATTTTACAAAGTAAGCAAGTGGTTATAAAATACTCGTTTGGTCGAGGAATATTTTTTTTGTCGAAAAATATTCGTATGACGGCGCAGTCATTGGTGGACCCCACAACGGAATGAATGTCAGATATAGAAAACGACATAAATAACCTTTTTATAAAAATAACGGTATAACTTTTACTGTTAAAACTGTTGAAATACCCGGTGGTTAAAATACAGTAATACGCGGTGTTGCACAGTAGCACACGGTATTGCACAATAATTCTAATTATTGATTCTTACGTAAGAAGTCACTACTCAATAATTGTTACGGTAATTACTGTTTAATTTTTTTATTTTATTGATTCAATAATTGCTACGTAGATATTTTATATTAGTGATTCAATAATTATCATTGCACAGTATTTCAAATTATCAAAACAATAATTCATATTATTTGAATAATATTATTAGATAGCATTATTGGCAATGTTTAAGGAAGTTCTGTCTAGGAAATGGGTTAGTTAATTGCGTGCCAATAAGGAAAAATCTTTATCAAAAGGCCCCCTCTTTCCTGAGAACGACCTGGTTGTCAATATTGTAGTTCTGTAATATTATTTGTGAATAATTAATTGTTGATATATATGATAAGGAAATATTTACTCAATGTGGATTTAAACGGAAGAATTTTTAGCATGTGACATTTGTTGAAAGTTAGTATTTTATCTTTTCTAATAAAATAATTCATTCAAATATATTATTATAATATTACATTATAGTAGTATGATGTGATTATATAATATTATGATTTTTATAATTTGAATGGTAACATTATTATAGTAAATTCTTGGTATAAAAGTAAAATGAGGTAGAAGAGAACAAATTAAATTTGAATTCTTATGATGTAAGCAACGATGTCATCGGAACGATGAGGTAAGCAATGATGTCATCGGAATGATGATGTAAGCAATGATGTCATAAGATCGATGATGTAAGCGATGATATCATACATTATCACGAAAAGACTATTTTACCCTTACTCTGCCAAGCCTATAAATTGAAGCTCATTTCTTCAGTATTTTTCACCAATTCACTAAAGCTATAGAGAGAGAAAGTATAGAGAGAATAAGAGAGAAAGAAGAAGAGTATTCTGCCATTACACTAATGCAGTCTCCAAATTTTTATTAAGGTAAGGGGTATTATTTTTTTCGTATTCATGAAGAGAGTTATTTTCTTTCAATACTCGTAAGGGTTGTTATTCCATTCTTTATTATTCTGTTGGAATAACCTGTCTACGCGGACTACCGCATGGATGGTAAAATCATGTTGTTATTCCATTCTTTATTATTATGTGGGAATAACCGGTTTACGCGGACTACCGCAAGCCTGGTGAATAACCCTTCGTATTCATTTGTTATTAAATTGTGGAAATTATCTGTCGGCGCGGACTACCGTCTGACGGGTGAAAATCCATTTGCAGTTTCGTATGTTGTTTCATTTCAGATTCCTAACTCTAAACTTACTACGGTAAATATTGCTTCTATAATTCCTGAAATGATCAGAAATTCCTTGAGTTTTGCGCTTCATCTAACATCATTTCACTGGAATATTGGTCTGAACTTTCTTGCGAAATTTTTATTTTTTCATGTCGAGTTACTATTCACGATAAAAAAAATTTTATTTCCAAATTATCTTTGAGTGGATCCAGGTTTTGATCTTTATTCTTGAACTCTAGAAAAATTCTCTAATATTTGTCCTTTATCTCACTGGATCCGTTATTCGTATTATTTTTCATCATCCTCAGTTCTAAATGGTGATATAACTGAATATCTTTGGTCTGTAGTGCAAAGATGAATAATTACGTGATGAATATCTTTGGCATGTAGTGCAAAGATGATTACTTGATGAATATCTTTGGCCCGTAGTGCAAAGATGGACAGGTGTTGAGATGAACATGACCAACTGGTGATACAAATAAATATCTTTGGCCCATAGTGCAAAGATGAATAGTTGATTCGAGATTTATTTATTGATTGATGTTACAGGGATAAAATATTGATAATGGACTTTTAAATCAAAGAAGATAGTAGACATCATTTTGTACTTAACTCTTCTAATGAATTGTTATTTCCGCTGCAGTTGTTGATCTAAAATTTGTTGTCCATAATATTTTATCTGATTTATTAAAGACCAACGATAATTTATTCTTCATTATCTTAGTCATAATATTCTTTACTGGGCTAGTTGAGCTCACTCTTTTCTTCCATTGTTCTCTTAAGGAAATGAGAATATCGCGGGTACTAGTCGGGGAATGGAGTGATGGTTTGAGTTAGAGCTGTAGAAGTCCTCACTATTTTTTTTTAAAAATAGTGTGATAATAAATGTAATGAGGACTTAGTTTGAATGTTTATATTTTCTACATGTCTGTATTGAGACTCACAGTTATGTGGTCGTATTTTGGACGATCGTTTAATATAAAAGATTATATTTGGATTTTGTTGAGTGTATTTGGCGACTCAAAATGGGTTGTTATTGAACCTATTTTTGGGGCGTCACAGTTGGTATCAGAGCTTAGGGATATGATCTCTGGCTGAGATCTGGGAATAGAACTAGGAGGGGAGAGACGAGTAAATCCTTCGCTAGTGTGTCCTACCTAAGCTTATTTGGTATTTAATTGGTCGGTCGGAGCGTAGGGTTAATATGTGATATGATAATTTGTTTAATTAACCCTTATTTTATGGCAGTATTTGAAAATGGCAACTGAAAATTTAAACAATGGAACGTATGAGACCATTGTGATGTCAGGAAAAGAAGAATGGCAGGCGATCGAAGAACAAAGGGATACAGTAATTCAAGATTTTGCTACCCGATATGCGAAGCTTGAACAGAAGCTCTCTCTGGCAGAGCATATGATATTAGAGCTGGAATCTGAGAATGCAATTGTTAAAATTCTGATGAAAGAAGAAACAATTGAACGAATTAGAATGGAGGATGCATGGGTAAAAGCCGCACGATGCGTTGATATTTTAGAAAGAGACGTCCGATACAAGAAGGCCAAAATAGACGATATGGATTTCACTTTTTGGACAGCAATTAGGAGAATCCAACATCGAGTTTGGAATTACCCTGTGCAGAGCGGTCAACCCCAATTCGATATGGATCGAAGAGTAATAATTCAAATCATGGATCAGGAGTGCGATGAAACAGTTGAGGGTGGAATGTGCTTTATGGCAAAGTTAAGACCAGCTGGGATAATAACACCAAAGACTGTCCCAGACAAGTCAAAGTCAGCGGTTCAAAGGAGAGCGTTTGTCGTGACTTCCCAAAATACGAGGAACCCGAACGAAGTTATCACGGGTTAGTTAATCATACACTTTTGCGAAGTCTATGCCTTATTAGATACCGGTGCTATCCATTCTTTTATTTCACCTGCTTGTGCTCAACGTTTGAACTTGACTCCTGAGAAATTAGACTTTGTCTTATCTGTTGAAACTCCGTTAGGAGAAATCTTCGTTACATTCACAGTTATAAATCTTGCTTGATTCAAATTGGTACCCTCATCCTACCTGTTGATCTTATATCTTTGAAAATACTTGCATTTGACGTGATTTTAGGAATTAACTGGTTAACCACTTATCATGCCAAAATTGATTGTTTTCGTAAGGTTGTTAGTTTTCATATTCCGAATCAACTTGTTGATCCAAACCACCAAATCACTAAAATCAGTCAATGTCATTTCAAGTCATAAAGCTATTCGTTTATTGAAAAATGGATGTCAAGCTTTCTTAGCCCATGTCACGGATTTAAATCAGAATACATCAGATTTGAATGATATTTTTGTTGTTAATAAGTTTCTTGATGTATTTCCCAAAAAACTTTTCGGTCTACCCAAAGAACGTGAAGTTGAATTCTTTATTAACCTTGAACCCAATACAAAATCCATTTCTAAAATCCCATATCGAATGGCTCCTATTGAACTTCAGGAGTTAAAGGTCCAACTACAGGAGTTGTTAGACATCGGTTTTATACGTCCTAGTACGTCTCCTTGGGGGTGCTCATGTTTTATTCTTAAAAAAAGAAGGACAGTAGTATCCGACTATGTATTGACTATCGGGAGTTGAATCATGTCACCATCAAGAATAGGTATCCGCTACCTCGCATTGATGACATGTTCAACCAGTTGCAAAGTGCGCAATTCTTCTCAAAGATCGATCTCCGTTTTGGATATCATAAGTTAGAGATTAGAATTGATGACAATACAAAGACTACCTTTAGAACTCGATACACGCATTACGAATTTCTAGTTATATCTTTTGAATTGACCAATGTCCATGCTGCGTTCGTGGACATGATGAACCGAATATTTGAGAAAATATTTGGATCATTTCGTGGTTGTCATTATTGATGACATCCTAATATACTCCGAAAGCCTCGAATATATTTCTTTACTTAGAATGGTGTCAACATGCCACAACGACGTTAGCTTGAGCTATTGAAAGATTACGAAAATACCATTCAGTACCATCCTGGAAAAGCAAACGTGGTAGCTGACGCATTGAGTGGAAGATCGTATGCGGGAACGAGTGCGATGCTGTCAACACAAAGGCCTATTTTGTATAACGTACAAAGGATGGAGATAGAGTTAAAGACTCCATGGACCCACGTGATGATGTCAAATATACGCGTAGAACCAGCTTTGATTGATAAAGTTAAAGCTGCTCAAGCTATGGATCGGGAGCTGATGAAGATGATGAAGAAAGTGCAAGAAGGTGTTATTCCAGAAGCAAGAATTGATGAAGAAGGAATACTTCGAGTCAACTACAGACTTTGTGTTCCTAATGATTCTGATTTGAAGTATAGAATCATGATGGAGGCACATAACACACCGTTTGCAATCCATCTTGGAAGTACCAAAATGTATCGTGATCTTCGACATACATTTTGGTGGAGCAATATGAAGAGAGAAATCGCGGAGTTTATCTCGAGGTGTTTAACGTGTAAACGTGTCAAGGCGGAGCATCAAGTGCCAAAGGGTCACCTTGCAGAAAGTTATGGTCACCGATTTACGATTTGCTGGTCCATTTGAAATTCTTGACCGAGTAGGAACTATGGCCTATAGACTCGCTTTACCATCAAGCATGTCGCGTGTTCATAACATTTTTCATATATCCGTGCTGCGTAAATACGTGAAAGACCCAAACCACATTATTGAGTTAGAACCAGACGAGATAGCCAAAGATTTAACGTACGAAGAGGTACCTGTCAAGATCTTGGATAAGAAGGAACATGTCTTACGCTCAAAGATTATACCTCAAGTTAAAGT
This sequence comes from Panax stipuleanatus, assembly GCA_020205555.1. Taxonomy (NCBI): domain Eukaryota; kingdom Viridiplantae; phylum Streptophyta; class Magnoliopsida; order Apiales; family Araliaceae; genus Panax; species Panax stipuleanatus. The sequence continues at coordinate 63,323,299 of CM035117.1, read as the reverse complement.
TTTGTGGAGGAACCATGATATTGTGGAAATGACCTAGGAGTTGGAATCGAAAATGAAAGCGAGGTATCCTCACCTTTTCGACAGACCAGGTACGTATATTAATTTCGAGGATGAAATTTCATAAGGAAGGGAGGTTGTAAGACCCCAAATTTTATAAATAAAGATTTAATTTTTTTTATATATTATTTTGGAAATAGTAAGGTATTGATTTGATAAATGGGATACGTTATGGGTGAGATGTGCAAATTTTACAAAGTAAGCAAATGGTTATAAAATACTAGTTTGGTCGAGGAATATTTTTTTGTCGAAGAATATTCGTACGACGGCGCAGTCATTGGTGGACCCTATAACGGAATGAATGTCGGATATAGAAAACGATAGAAATAACCTTTTTACAAAAATAACGGTATAACTTTTACCGTTAAAACTGTTAAAATACCCGGTGGTTAAAATACAGTAATACGCGGTGTTGCACAGTAGCACACGGTATTGCATAGTAATTCTAATTATTGATTCTTACGTAAGAAGGCACTACTCAATAATTGTTACGGTAATTACTGTTCAATTTTTTTATTTTATTGATTCAATAATTGCTACGTGGATATTTTATATTAGCGATTCAATAATTATCATTGCACAGTATTTCAAATTATCAAATCAATAATTCATATTATTTGAATAATATTATTAGATAACATTATTGGCAATGTCTAAGGAAGTTCTGTCTAGAAAAGGGGTTAGTTAATTGCACGCCAATAAGAAAAAATCCTTATCGGAAGGCCCTCTCTTTCCTGGGAACAACCTGGTTCTCAATATTGTAGTTCTGTAATATTATTTGTGAATAATTAATTGTTGATATATATGATAAGGAAATATTTACTCAATGTGGATTTAAACGGAAGAATTTTTAGCATGTGACATTTGTTGAAAGTTAGTATTTTATCTTTTCTAATAAAATAATTCATTCAAATATATTATTATAATATTACATTATAGTAGTATGATGTGATTATATAATATTATGATTTTTATAATTTGAATGGTAACATTATTATAGTAAATTCTTGGTATAAAAGTAAAATGAGGTAGAAGAGAACAAATTAAATTTGAATTCTTATGATGTAAGCAACGATGTCATCGGAACGATGAGGTAAGCAATGATGTCATCGGAACGATGATGTAAGCAATGATGTCATAAGATCGATGATGTAAGCGATGATATCATACATTATCGCGAAAAGACTATTTTACCCTTACTCTGCCAAGCCTATTAATAGAAGCTCATTTCTTCATTATTTCTCACCAATTCACTAAAGCTATAGAGAGAGAAAGTATAGAGAGAATAAGAGAGAAAGAAGAAGAGTATTCTGCCATTACACTAGTGCAGTCTCCAAATTTTTATTAAGATAAGGGGTATTATTTTTTTCGTATTCATGAAGAGAGTTATTTTCTTTCAATACTCGTAAGGGTTGTTATTCCATTCTTTATTATTCTGTTGGAATAACCTGTCTACGCGGACTACCGCATGGATGGTAAAATCATGTTGTTATTCCATTCTTTATTATTATGTGGGAATAACCTGCCTACGCGGACTACCGCATACCTGGTGAATAACCCTTCGTATTCATTTGTTATTAAATTGTGGAAATTATCTGTCGGTGCGGACTACCGCTTGATGGATGAAAATCCATTTACAGTTTCGTATGTTGTTTCATTTCAGATTCCTAACTCTAAACTTACTACGGTAAGTATTGTTTCTATAATTCCTGAAATGATCAGAAATTCCTTGAGTTTTGCGCTTCATCTAATATCATTTCACTGGAATAGTGGTCTGAACTTTCTTATGAAAATTTTATTTTTTTCATGTCGAGTTACTATTCATAAGTAACTATTCACTGGGTACTATTCACGGTAAAAAAAATTTCCAAATTATCTTTGAGTGGATCCAGGTTTTGATCTTTATTCTTGAACTCTAGATAAATTCTCTAATATTTGTCCTTTATCTCACTGGATCTGTTATTCGTATTATTTTTAACCATCCTCAGTTCTAAATGGTGATATAACTGAATATCTTTGGCCTGTAGTGCAAAGATGAATAATTACGTGATGAATATCTTTGGCATGTAGTGCAAAGATGATTACCTGATGAATATTTTTGGTTCGTAGTGCAAAGATGGACAGGTGTTGAGATGAACATGACCAACTGGTGATACAAATGAATATCTTTGGCCCATAGTGCAAAGATGAATAGTTGATTCGAGATGTATATTGATTGATGTTACAGGGATAAAATATTGATGATGGATTTTTAAATCAAAGAAGATAGTAGACATCATTTTGTACTTAACTCTTCTAATGAATTATTATTTCCGCTGCAGTTGTTGATCTAAAACTTGTTGTCCATAATATTTTATCTGATTTATTGAGGACTAACGATAATTTATTCTTCATTATCTTAGTCATAATATAATCTTTAATGGGCTAGTTGAGCTCACCCTTTTCTTCCATTGCTCTCTTCAGAAAATGAGAATATCGAGGGTACTAGTCGGGGAATGGAGTGATGGTCTGATTTAGAGCTGTAGAAGTCCTCACTATTTTTTTTTATAAAATAGTGTGTTAATAAATGTAAAAAGGACTTAGTTTGAATGTTTATATTTTTTACATGTCTGTATTGAGACTCACAGTTGTGTGGTCGTATTTTGCACGATCGTTTGATATAAAAGATTGTATTTGGATTTTGATGAATGTATTTGGCGACTCAAAATGGGTTGGTATTGAACCTATTTTGGTGGCATCACAGTTGGTATTAGAGCTTAGGGATATGATCTCTGGCGGAGATCTGGGAATAAAACTAGGAGGGAAGAGACGAGTAAATCCTTTGCTAGTGTGTCCTACCTAAGCTTTTTTTGGTATTTAATTGGTCGGTCGGAGCATAGGGTTAATATGTGATATGATAATTTGTTTAATTAACCCTTGTTTTATGGCAGTATTTGAAAATGGAAACTGAAAATTTAAACAATGGAACGTATGAGACCATTGAGACACTGCTAATCACCAACCAGGATAATGTGATGTCGGGAGAAGGCAGGCGATCGAAGAACAAAGGGATATAGAAATTCAAGATTTTGCTACTCGATATGCGAAGCTTGAACAGAAGCTCTCTCTGGCAGAGCATATGATATTAGAGCTGGAATCTGAGAATGCAATTGTCAAAATTGTGATGAAAGAAGAAACAACTGAACGAATGAGAATGGAGGATGCATGGGTAAAAGCCGCACGACGCGTTGATATTTTAGAAAGAGACGTCTGATCCAAGAAGGCCAAAATAGACGATATGGATTTCACTTTTTGGATAGCAATTGGAAGAATCCAACATCGAATTTGGAATTACCTTGTGCAGAGCGGTCAACCCCAATTCGATATGGATCGAAGAGTAATAATTCAAATCATGGATCAGGAGTGCGACGAAACATTTGAGGGTGGAATGTGCTTTATGGCAAAGTGAAGTCTAGCTGGGATAGTAACACCAAAGACTGTCCCAGACAAGTCAAAGTCAGCGGTTCAAAGGAGAGCGTTTGTCGTGACTTCCCAAAATACGAGGAACCCGAACGAAGTTATCACGGGTTAGTTAATCATACACTTTTGCGAAGTCTATGCCTTATTAGATACCGGTGCTATCCATTCTTTTATTTCACCTGCTTGTGCTCAACGTTTGAACTTGACTCCTGAGAAATTAGACTTTGTCTTATCTGTTGAAACTCCGTTAGGAGAAATCTTCGTTACATTCACAGTTATAAATCTTGCTTGATTCAAATTGGTACCCTCATCCTACCTGTTGATCTTATATCTTTGAAAATACTTGCATTTGACGTGATTTTAGGAATTAACTGGTTAACCACTTATCATGCCAAAATTGATTGTTTTCGTAAGGTTGTTAGTTTTCATATTCCGAATCAACTTGTTGATCCAAACCACCAAATCACTAAAATCAGTCAATGTCATTTCAAGTCATAAAGCTATTCGTTTATTGAAAAATGGATGTCAAGCTTTCTTAGCCCATGTCACGGATTTAAATCAGAATACATCAGATTTGAATGATATTTTTGTTGTTAATAAGTTTCTTGATGTATTTCCCAAAAAACTTTTCGGTCTACCCAAAGAACGTGAAGTTGAATTCTTTATTAACCTTGAACCCAATACAAAATCCATTTCTAAAATCCCATATCGAATGGCTCCTATTGAACTTCAGGAGTTAAAGGTCCAACTACAGGAGTTGTTAGACATCGGTTTTATACGTCCTAGTACGTCTCCTTGGGGGTGCTCATGTTTTATTCTTAAAAAAAGAAAGGCGGTAGTATGCGACTATGTATTGACTATCGGGAGTTGAATCATGACATCATCAAGAATAGGTATCCGCTACCTCGCATTGATGACTTGTTCGACCAGTTGCAAAGTGCGCAACTCTTCTCAAAGATCGATCTCCGTTCTGGATATCTTCAGTTAGAGATTAGAACTGATGACATTCCAAAGACTATCTTTAGAACTCGATACGCGCATTACGAATTTCTAGTTATATCTTTTGAATTGACCAATGTTCATGCTGCGTTCATAGACATGATGAACCGAATATTTGAGAAAATATTTGGATCATTTCATGGTTGTCATTATTGATGACATCCTAATATACTCTGAATGCCTCGAATATATTTCTTTACTTAGAATGGAGTCAACATGCAACAATGACGTTGGCTTGAGCTATTGAAAGATTACAAAAATACCATTCAGTACCATCTTGGAAAAGCGAACGTGGTAGCTGACGCATTGAGTGGAAGATCGTATGCGGAAACGAGTGCGATGCTGTCAACATAAAGGCCTATTTTGTATAACGTACAAAGGGTGAAGATAGAGTTAAAGACTCCATGGACCCACGTGATAATGTCAAATATACGCATAGAACCAGCTTTGATTGATAAAGTTAAACCTGCTCAAGCTACGGATCCGGAGCTGATGAAGATGAAGAAGAAAGTGCAAGAAGGTGTTATTCTAGTAGCAAGAATTGATGAAGAAGGAATACTTCGAGTCAACTACAGACTTTGTGTTCTTAATGATTCTAATTTGAAGTATAGAATCATGATGGAGGCACATAACACATCGTTTGCAATCCATCTTAGAAGTACCAAAATGTATCGTGATCTTCGACATACATTTTGGTGGAGCAATATGAAGAGAGAAATCGCGGAGTTTATCTCGAGGTGTTTAACGTGTAAACGTGTCAAGGCGGAGCATCAAGTGCCAGAGGGTCACCTTGCAGAAAGTTATGGTCACCGATTTACAATTTATTGGTCCATTTAAAATTCTTGACCGAGTAGGAACTGTGGCCTATAGACTCGCTTTACCTTCAAGCATGTCTCGTGTTCATAACGTTTTTCACATATCCGTGATACGTAAATACGTGAAAGACCCAAACCATATTATTGAGTTAGAACCAGACGAGATAGCCGAAGATTTAACGTACGAGGAGTTACCTGTCAAGATCTTGGATAAGAAGGAACATGTCTTACGCTCAAAGATTATACCTCAAGTTAAAGTTTTGTGGAGGAAACATGATATTGTGGAAATGACCTAGGAGTTAGAATCGGAAATGAATGCGAGGTATCCTCACCTTTTCGACATACCAGGTACGTACGGCAATTTCGAGGACGAAATTTCGTAAGGAGGGGAGGTTGTAAGACCCCAAATTTTATAAATAAAGATTTAAATTTCTTTATATATTATTTTAGAAATAGTAAGGTGTTGATTTGATAAATGGGATAAGTTATGGGTGAGATGTGCAAATTTTATAAAGTAAGCAAGTGGTTATAAAATACTCGTTTGGTCGAGAAATATTCTTTTTGTCGAAGAATATTCGTACGACGGCGGAGTCATTGGTGGTCCCCACAACGGAATGAATGTCGGATATAGAAAATGACATAAATAACCTTTTTACAAAAATAACGGTATAACTTTTACCGTTAAAACTGTTGAAATACCCGGTGGTTAAAATACAGTAATACGCAGTGTTGCACAGTAGCACTCGGTATTGCACAGTAATTCTAATTATTGATTCTTATGTAAGAAGTCACTACTCAATAATTGTTACGGTAATTACTGTTTAATTTTTTAATTTTATTGATTTAATAATTGCTACGTGGATATTTTATACTAGTGATTCAATAATTATCGTTGCACAATATTTCAAATTATCAAATCAATAATTCATATTATTTGAATAATATTATTAGATAGCATTATTGGCAATGTCGAAGGAAGTTCTGTCTAGGAAAGGGATTAGTTAATTTCGCGTCAATAAGAAAAAATCCTTATCAAAAGGCCCCCTCTTTCTTGGGAACGACCTGGTTGTCAATATTGTAGTTCTGTAATATTATTTGTGAGTAATTAATTGTTGATATATATGATAAGGAAATATTTATTCAATGTGGATTTAAACGGAAGAATTTTTAGCATGTGACATTTGTTGAATGTTGGTATTTTATCTTTTTCGATTAAATAATTCATTCAAATATATTATTATAGTATTACATTATAGTAGTATGATGTGATTATATAATAGTATGATTTTTATAATTTGAATGGTAACATTATTATAGTAAATTCATGGTATAAAAGTAAAATGAGGTAGAAGAGAACAAATTGAATTTGAATTCTTATGATTCAAGCAATGATGTCATCGGAACGATGAGGTAAGCAATGATGTCATCGGAATGATGATGTAAGCAATGATGTCGTAAGATCGATGATGTAAGCGATGATATCATAAATTATCGCAAAAAGATAATTTTACCCTTACTCTGCCAAACCTATAAATAGAAGCTCATTTCTTCATTATTTCTCACCAATTCACTAAAGCTATAGAGAGAGAAAGTATAGAGAGAATAAGAGAGAAAGGAGTATTCTACCATTACACTAGTGCAGTCTCAAAATTTTTATTAAGGTAAGGGGTATTATTTCTTTCGTATTCATAAAGAGAGTTATTTTCTTTCAATACTCGTTAGGGTTGTTATTCCATTCTTTATTATTCTGTTGGAATAACCTGTCTACGCGGACTACCGCATACATGGTGAAATCCTGTTGTTATTGCATTCTTTATTATTCTATGAGAATAACCTGTCTACGTGGACTACCGCATGCCTGGTGAATAACCCTTCGTATTCATATGTTATTAAATTGTGGAAATTATCTGTCGGCGTGGACTACCGCCTGACGGGTGAAAATCCATTTGCAGTTTCGTATGTTGTTTTATTTCAGATTCCTAACTCTAAACTTACTACGGTAAGTATTGCTTCTATAATTTCTGAAATGATCATAAATTTCTTGAGTTTTGTGCTTCATCTAATATCATTTCACTGGATTATTGGCCTGAACTTTCTTGTGAAATTTTTATCTTTTCATGTCGAGTTACTATTCATAGGATACTATTCACGATAAAATAAATTATTTTTTTATTTCCAAATTATCTCTAATATTTGTCATTTATCTCACTGGATCCGTTATTCGTATGATTTTTCATCATCCTCAACTCTAAATGGTGATATAACTGAATATCTTTGGCCTGTAGTACAAAGATGAATAATTACGTGATGAATATCTTTGGCATGTAGTGCAAAGATGATTACCTGATGAATATCTTTGGCCCATAGTGCAAAGATGGACATGTGTTGAGATGAACATGAACAACTGGTGATACAAATGAATATCTTTGTCCCATAGTGCAAAGATGAATAGTTGATTCGAGATGTATATTGATTGATGTTACAGGGATAAAATATTGATGATGGAATTTTAAATCAAAGAAGATAGTAGACATCATTTTCTACTTAACTCTTCTAATGAATTGTTATTTCCGCTGCAGTTGTTGATTTAAAACTTGTTCTCCATAATATTTTATCTAATTTGTTGAAGACTAACGATAATTTATTCTTCATCATCTTAGTCATAATATTCTTTACTGGGCTAGTTGAGCTCACCCTTTTCTTCCATTGTTCTCTTCTAGAAATGAGAATATCGCGGGTACTAGTCGGGGAATGGAGTGATGGTTCGAGTTGGAGCTGTAGAAGTCCTCACTATTTTTTTTATAAAATAGTGTGATAATAAAAGTAATGAGGACTTAGTTTGAATGTTTATATTTTCTACATGTCAGTATTGACACTCACAGTTGTGTGGTCATATTTTGCACGACCATTTGATATAAAAGATTGTATTTGGATTTTGTTAAGTGTATTTGGCGACTCAAAATGGGTTGGTATTGAACCTATTTTGGGGGCGTCACACCAACCCTCAAATTCTTTCATTCCTACATCACTCTACAAGCCATCAAGATAAAATCTTCAATCCCATTATAACCTCATCTTCAATCTCCTTCACAACCCTTTCCACCCCAAACCCTAGTTCCAGTCGAAATTAACCTCTTTAGCATCTCAATTATAAATTCCCACATCTGTTCACCATCATTCATCCTCTCAAACTCGTTCATATATCCCTCGCGAACAATAGAATCCCTCTACCCTCACCAAAATAAATTCTGCAGCAGAGAGGGACATTGAATAAGTGGGCAGAAATTGTAGTGATCAATTGGAGTGGCTGTTGGACAGGGTTACTGGAATTTAAGAGGCTTGAACATAATCTGCGTTCGGCTGGGGCAATAGTGTTGTAGGTGAAGAAGATTAACAAAAGTACAGCTGCCTGTTCAATCAAAATGGCCTCTAAGCATAGTAGGAGAGAATCTACCTCAATGGGCAGCGATTCTGAGCAAGGGGGAGGTGGCATCGATTACAATGATCACAAGTTCATTAGTCTTAAGGCTCAGAAATTCTTGCACGACGCTTTGGTAGGCAGAACATTTGTATTGGAGTGAGGATTATCGCCTGACAGGAAATTGGACGGGCATATAGCAGCTATGATTAAAGGGAGGGGCTGGAATCTTTTCTGTGAGGATCCTATGGCAGCACCCATATCTGTGGTTCAAGAATTCTATGCCAATGCTAAGTTCACAAAGTCCAATAAGATATTCGTGCGGGGCTGTGAAGTGTCCTTTGCCAAGGAGAGCATCAACGAGCTATTCGGTTTACCGAACATTGCACTGGATCATCCCGAGTCTCTTTATGCTAGGGAGTGGGGCTCGGAGCTTGACGATATATGTACCTATCTGTGAATGCCAGGCACGACATGGAAATTGAAGCAGGGCACTGATCAGAAGCTGCACTTTCCCCAGGCCGCCTTGAGCAGATATGGAAAAGCGTGGTACAGCTTTATTTGTGCGAATCTGATGCCAACACGGCATCAGAATGAGGTCACTAAGGACAGGGTTGTTTTGCTATATGGGATCATCAAGGGTAAGAAAATTGATTTGGGATATGTGATTAACAGTTCAATCCGCAAATTTCTGAGTGGCGGTAATTCAGCTGGTATCCCACATGCATCAGTGATCACCAGGCTCTGTGCTATGAATGGAGTTATGTGGACTGAGGCCGAGACGATGCAGATGCCCATGAGCACCATTGACCACCCGACCATTGAATCATTCAAAGTATGGAAAGAAGGCAAATCCCATCCTCAGGGGGGCGGGGTTTATATTGCCAGAGCAGAGAGAGGCATGGGAGACTTCTGAGAGGGTGCCACCAGTGCAATCTGAGTCCTCCCACACGGTTCATAAGCATATAGATAGGATGGAGAGGCGATTGCAGCGCAAGATGAATGCCATGAGCACGAACTTCCAGGCCTTTATGATAGATTTTTGTGGGGCATTGTCCCAAGCTTTCGGCCAGATGGGAGTGCAGGTGCAGTTCCCTACATATGGATCCATTGTTGCCTACCCCCCTCCAGACACACCTCCATAACAAGCCGAAGAGGAGGAAGACGAGGACGAGGTTGAGGGCGACGACGAAGCCGACTAGGGGAGTTCCTTTTTACCTTTTACTGTGACACCTCCAAATCCGGTATCTTAATTTCCACAAGATTTGGTGTTTACTGTTCAAATATCATATGACTATCTACCCATAATAATAAAATTCATTAAATAGTTAAATAATCCATCATCTTTACAACATCTGAATTAATAAATACATAATCAATCCCAGGTTATACTTAACCTTAAATCTCTGTTGCGAAAACGTAAACAAATAAATCTTAATAAATACACACAAGTCTTAAACTTTAACATTTTATTAATACTACAAGTCTTCAACACTTGTTAGCTTTTCCTTTTCCCTTGCTACTAGAAGGTTCATCACTTCGTTCATTCTTAGCTACAATGTTATTATGCAAGAGTGAGCACGAATGTTCGCAAGTATAAAAATATGACAGTAATAACATGCGAGTGAAATCAAAGAAATCTGAATAACAGAAAGCTCAACTTTTGAATCAGGAATAATAATCGAGAATCAAATTACATCTGAAGGTCATAAGACCTTTAACTATGTCCTAGGTCAAGTATATTAACCTTTAACCTTTAACAGTCATAAGACTATGGACTTTACTTCGTACTTAGGGAGATCAGCCCTTCGTATCGATACTGTGCACATTACCTCAACGCTTAAAGCATCATCAATTCCCCTTTCATAGGGTTGTTCATCTCAGTTTGACATCAGAGTCCGCACCAATAAAGTTTGGTTTGGATAACTCCATAGTAGTTCTGGAATTTAGAACGCTCATCAACTATGGACTAGTCGAATCAATAAGGGTTCGCTAGTCTTAAAAGATTCAACAATATAGGATATTCAATTTGAATAATAACTTCTCAAGGGTATACAATCGAATAAATATTGTATACTGAATGATACTTTTAAAAGAACCATAACAACTCAATGTAAAGATTTGAGTTTAGGAAACTTGCTCAATTTAAAGAGTATAGTTAGACAACTTGCTCAATTTAAATGTTTGAGTTTAGGAAACTTGTCTCGTGCGCAAGCTACAATTATAACTCACGTTCTTTTATTACTCTTACCTATCAACACATTCATAATACCAATTTAATTATTAGTTTAACATATTTCCCGAATCTCAATATCAATCTATGAACACATTATTTAGACTTTACAAATAATGATTTAAGTCATGTAATTAATTTATTAATTAATCACGTAACATAAAATTATTAAACTTATATTAACATCTTAGCGTATATATAACATGTCTTCATGTTTATTAGATTTAAAGCACATTACTCAAAATTTAACACTTAGAAATTTTTTTCGAATTTCCCAGACAGGCGCGGCCGCGCGACATTAACCCTTTGGCACGGCGTGGTCGCGCGGCTACGAATTTCCAAAATCTTTCAAAGAACACAGAACTCGCCCATTTTCTCCCAATTTATACCAATATACTGATTTATAATGTTACCCATAAATTAAAAACATCATGGGAACATCACAAATCATTACTAACATGTTCTTAACATTTCAACTCATGAAATTACACAACTTAATACAATCAATTTCACTGTTCTTCATAGTTTTGCAAAGTTTTTATGAAAAATATGAAATCTATCATTACGAATTCGTTACTACACCGAATTCACTCATTCCAATTCCATTTTCTTCGTTTTAACATATACAATCATAATCATGTTTTAATTTTAATACTAACATATGATTAAAGCATTTAATTTACCCATATGGGTTATTCTCACAACATTTATACTCTGTCTTTTAAAAAAACCCAATTCTTAACAAAATTACATGGTGTGATCACTATAAATCATGGATACATGATCCAACACATAATACTTAAATATACGGTCACATATATGATCATATCTTAATTTAATTTACCAAAATAATTCTTAACAGTGAATTTTTACAAAGACGTATAAAAACTCTGTAACTTTTCAAAAACCCAATTAAGGCCTAATTATATAATTTTGATCATTTTAAATCATTCATACCAAATATAAAACACGATATAATCACACATCCATATAGATATAGTCATATCATGCCTTAATTATGAAACCCAATTTTACAGTAAACTTAAAGTACGTAATGAAGACTTTGACAAATTTAGATTTTGAAAATTAAAAAGAAGGGATTACCCTTTAGTAGATGATGAAGATGATCAAAAACAAAACAATGATTTTTCAATCTCTCATTCAATTAATTAACTCTTACTTCCTCTCTTTTTCTCTGATATTTCTCTCTTCAAGTTTCTCTAACTTTTTCTCTGAAGTTTGGATATGAATCCTAAGTCTAATGTAACAACATCTTTATACGTATATTTTATATCCGTTGCATTGCTAACTGCTAACTCCCACAAGGGCCTTGTTTGGCTAACACACTAATTTTTTTTTCTATTTATTTTAATTAACTAGTTTACTATATAGTTAATTGTAACACTTTAATTAAATCAATTAATTTTATTTAAATTAATTAAATAAAATAAAACAACCTCAAATTAAACACATTGTCACATAATTAATATTCTCATTTATTAATTATGTCAATTCATTAATTCTCTAATTAATTAGGATAACATTATGCTTATTTAATTAATTTATTTAATCAAATAAATTCAATTAAATATATACTTTGAACTATAAAATTACTACACATAAATTTAATTAATGTAACACATATAATTAAATTAATCTATCATAAATTCATAAATTAATTATTTAACTTAATAATTAAATTATTAAAAAATATTTATTTATTTCAATAAATATTCAAATAATTGTACAAAATTCACGTTCGTCACATTTACCTTCAATGAGGACATTAAACACTTTAAGTTTGGGGGTATTAGGGTTTATTTTGCATGTAGTTAATTCATATCCTATTGCATTTTATTTAGTTCATATAGTGCATGTAGGTCGTATTTTGTTAAAATTTGTCAAAATTTTAAAATTCTTGTTTTGTTTTGTTAACTGTGTTAGGACATATTGCATGAATCCAGTTTCTAGTTGGGTTGTTATTTATTTGGCCTATGAGGAAACTAAAATTACTTGATTGATTGAACCGATTTGAGACTTAAGCTTGATAATATTGTCATATATGTAAATCCTTATCTGTCAGATACTGTGTAATCGGTTAGCACGATAGAGTAACCACCATGATTTGCTCACTTTAAATTTTCACATACTTGTCTTCTGGTGGGAAATCTGTGTTTTAATGAAAGAGTTTCAGTAATCAAATAATAATAACTAAAACTGTTAAAAGCTTAAGTTTGGGGGAAACAGGGGGTATGCATGCTATTTCGAGAGATGGAGCGTAAGACGCATTCTCGTATGAAAAATAAAGAAAAAGAATAGAAAAACAAAAAAATGCAAGAAACGAAAAAGAAAAATGATTTAGAATAAACACTTCGGCTACGTCGAATCCTGTGGCCTTTGATATTCGAGTAAGTAAGCCCTAGGGGTGTCTCTACACCCAGCGCCCTAAGGCCTCGCGGTCTGGGAGTCGTTGGTCGAAAGCTCGCTACACGGGTATCATTGAAAAGCCTAAGAGGACTAGGCATTGCACAGTCAAGTGTGTACACGGGAAAGTGCAAAAACACCCTCGTGAGTAAGTAAAAGCTTAATAAATCCCTTGTTGACTCTTAGCTTAAGTAATGCATGGTCTTGGTTAGAACTTATCTAATTTACTACTTTTCTTGAGTTAAAACTTGTTTTTCCCCTAAGAAGCATAGTATATGATGTATTTGTTCGAAAGCATGTTTAATGGTTGCTAGGCACACACACACTACATCAGTGCTGACAAGTTTGGATTTACAAGGATATGCCTTACGATCTTGTCTTGGGTAGCTTATCTGTTTGATTAGCCTGTGATTTTTCTGAGGCATTTCATTTGAATATAAATTCTGACTGAGACATGGATTCGCATTCATGATAGGATAGGTTGCATTCATTGTAGATACTGCATTGCATCTTTTGTATGGTTTTGTTTTGGTTACTTGAGGGCAAGCAACATTTAAGTTTGGGGGTATTTGATAAGTGGTTTTCATGACCACTTATTCAAATATTATCTAACTTGTTTTGTTGCTTAAACTCAAGTATCATTGTGCTTTTCATGTGTTTTTGCTTTGTTTTGTAGATTTCCTATTTTGGAACTCCTCTTGGTGCATTAAGCTAAAAAGGACAAAAGATTGCTAAAAAGGGACAAAGCACAAAAATAAGCTTAAGGCATAATGATGGCATGAGTGAAGGGGAAATGAAATGTGATGATGCTACGAGGCTCAAAGGATGCAAGACCGCAAGAATGAAGATGGCAGCCAAAAGCAAGCAGCAGCAAAATCCAAATTTTCAGAGCAGCGTGGCTGCGCCTGATGCTAGGCTAAATGGCGCGCGGCCGCTCCTGTCCCCAGCAGACCAAACTTTGACTTTTGCAATTAAACAGACGGGGCTTGGCTTTAAAAAAATTATATCAGGGCTTTTGCCCATTTTTGATGAAGGGAATATACACTCCTTTTGGGAGCTTAGCTTAGCCCTAGCATAGCATTGTTCTATTCTTCCTTTTCCTTTCATTTACTTGTCTAGATTAGGTTAGGAGTAGATTAATTCTAAGTTTAGTTAGTTAGTTTCTAGGGTTTACTTAGGTGTTGAAGATTGAAGCAAGTGTATTTCATTGAAGATTCAACAAAGGGGCTTGAGCAATCAGATTTGCATTCTCTATGTTTATACTTTTCTTGCTCTCTCTCTTTGTAATCTTATGATGTGTATTGAACTTGTGGATAGTATATTTGAGTCATTTATGACTTAAACTTTATTTTGAGATTTCAATGAAACCTTTTAAGTAGTTTATATTAATATGCTTCCATGTTGTTCTTATTGATTGTTATGTGATTGTCTATTACGATTCGTGCTTTCATTGCTTAATTAATTCGCGACCAATTACTATAATAACCTATATGGACTTGAAAGACGAAATGTGGGTTTAGATCTAATCGTAGTAGCGGGTGATTGTATGTTTACATGACATTAGACGTATAATTTGCGCTTAGGATAGACATATACCGAAGTGCCGCTCGTAGTCAAATGAGAACTTGGACTTTAACCCTAATTATTTGTAAATCACATAGACATATAGGGGTTTAGATAATGTGGGTGTTCATATGCGTTCTATCATCTGTGGATTGTATGTGATATGGATTAGGTGGCATTGAAAGATGGCCTTCTCTCACTTTCGTGTTCTCGGCTAGCGATCTGTGACGATTAATTTGATCTAATTGGAAGTATGTTGATTTAGATGAATCATTAGGGGAAGTTGAGATCTCATATCTTCATTATTTGATTTTACTCTAGGGTTAATTAGTTTAAGTTTATTTACTTGTCTAGTTTTAATTTAAAACACTTTATGCTCGTTTAAATAAGACTGAAATGATTATGGGCTAGTGGTTTGGCAAACTTTTATTGGTTAATTCTCTGTGAGAACGATATCTGTACTTACTATTTATTACTTGTTAACCGCGTATACTTGCTCGTATTTTGTCATACCTAATCGGGGATAACAATGTCTATCCTGGTTGTCTGCCACTCCTCTGCAAAAATGACAAAATCTCCAACATGACGGTAGTAGCTATCAAGCTCACCATAACGCTCTATCAAGAAGTCAAGGGAGATCACATGCCCTGAAACGATCTCATCCATGACTATGCTCTGTCGAAGACCGGACAGCCGAGTAAACGGTCTCCGCATATCACTGATAGCTATTCGAGCACACGATGACTCTAAATCCAAGCCAGTAAATCTCAGGTACTCCTCCAGAGTAGGCGAAAGCTCACACCGCCCAATGAAGAATACCTGTCTCTCCGGTACCCATAAGGGTAGGACGCCATCAATAAAGCCGTCTGGAACCCTAAAATCTACAAGGGCCATCGAATGCCCCAGCATCTGGTCAACTGTCCCCCTAGCTGGAATGGGCAGACTATTATACTATGACCGCAACGATGCCTCCACCTCTGACAGTGGCAAATGCTCTATACGGCTAACTGCAGATATCGTCATCTGTAGCACCGTATCATAAGACCGTCTAGAGGTTAAGTTAAATCGCAGCTGTATGAATGCATACACATGATACATGCATGATGACAATGATATAAACATGATGCAGCAGATAAAGATGACAGAAATATCTACAAAAAGCTATCTACTGCATACATCATCCCTATATCCTGGTACAAAGTGAAAGGAAGAATACAGGGAAATGGGGCACCACCACCCAGCTAATACAGTGGTCTATAAAAATGATGGCACAGACGCTGAATAGCCAAAATAGTGGCTGACCAAAAATATAGCTGCCATAACTATCACAGGAAGTCAAAGACCTCTGTGTCAAACCGATCGACCTGCTCCAGATCCTCTGTTTGCACAAAGCTGCTGGGATCAGACATATCTAGGCTGTATAAGGGAGGATCTGCCCCTATATAACTGCTACTGAATGGATCTGAAGAGGGGCCTGCTCCAAAGCTATGGGTCAAATGAAGCTGCCTCTGATGGATCTCGGCCAAGGTGCCTGATAAAGAAACGAGCTTGGTCCAACTCCCTGGTCAGATGTGCTATCTGGTCTGCATGAGTAGGCTCTCTAATATAAGCTATCCAGTCCGGCATCATCACAAACCCCGACACCATGTTTGCCATAAAATGGGTGGCACAAGTCTGAGCCCCGATAGTGCGAGAACTACTCCACCAACTGTAAAAAGATGCCTGGCTGTATGGGCCCTCTGATAGATCAAAGCCGTTTATACCCTCCAAAGGGATGTCTGTCAAAGGCACGGACAATGGCCAGTGATGCCAAGCAGGAGGAGCAATGGGAATGCGGATCTCCCCTGTGATGCTTTGAATGGCACGCTCTCCAAGATAGAGATCCCAACCTCCTTTCGTCAACATAGGGACTCTGCGGGTCGATAAATCAAACTCCCGTCCAGTGGGGAAACCTCCATCAAATTCGATGGTCAAGTGCTCGGATGTGTACGGCGTCCAGGTGATCAAGCCCGCCATCAAAAGCTCCAACTGCATACGGGCATAAGTGAATCCCTCAGCAACAGGGACCTCCATCAAAATGAAGTGATGCCATCTCCATCTACGTGGATAGGTCTCCATCCCTAGTGCTAAAACGAGCCATAGACAAGGAAGCCTCTCAAATGCCCAAAGCTATCCATGCAAATATCAAAAGTCCTTAGTGACCAAGACTGCCAAAAATAAGTGCAGAAATCAAAAAGGTACAGAAAGATGTCCTCACCAGCAAAAACTAATGGAATCCTAACCAAGCCTCCGTCACACCCTCCGAAAGCAGGCGCATGCCCCGGAGAAAATAGGCAAAGGTATAGGAGCCCGAATCAAAGTCACTAAGGCACTCTACATGTTAAGTGGCGCTAATCAAAGCAAAGGACACCGTCGACGAGTTGTCCGCCACAAAACAACCCCTGATGATCGACAAAAATAATCGCCTTAGAATGCGATCTATAGCCCTCCAATCATCAGGCGGAGGCAACTGCAAAGTCCCGTCTTGGGCATCTATACTCAAGGGACCAGATCGGACTGCCCGACCTTTGAATGCCAACTGAGGGACTCCCAACAGGGATCTAACTGCGGTGGGAAAAATATCAGACACGACAAGCACTGTCTCACCCTTAAACTCAATGCTGGTGATAAATCACCAGTCCATAGGAGTCATCATCACCTCGCAATCAAGCAGATGAAGGGACTGAGTCTGGTGGAACCAGCGCTCAGATAAAGCCCTCATATACCCCCAAGGGCAACAGCGGGGCAGGATCGAGAAGAAGGCTTAAAATCTCCATCCATCTACTATCTCCCTATAATCCTCGTGTAGAGTCTAATAGAGGGAGTGCACACTAAACCAGTTCCCTCGAGGCTGTGTAGGCCAGGGACCTGCATGAAAAATTAACCCATGTCAAAAACCTGTGCCTCGAAAATGGCTAGAAGATGGGAAAAGAATCCAGAGGGAAGAAAAAACTTCAAGTCACCTCGTTGGCCTGAAGATATCTCAAAGGATGGTGACTCACGTCGCCCAGCAACTCCTGTGTCTGCACAGTAATGCCCGGGACCTCCGCACGTGGAACCTAAGCTGGAACAGGAGCAACAAAAGCAGCCTCATTGTCATCAATGTCAATGGGCTGCTCGTTCTGTGCTGGACGTATCCTGCTCTCTAACAATCTATGAGGCATTCTAGCTGGACTGGCCTATGGGACGGCAGAAGCTCTCCTCCGTCTAACGCCTGATGAAACCCTGGTAGAGCTACCGGGTCTATCGCGATCCATTGTATACACCAGTACTCCGAAATCACCTCAGACAGGGTGTGGTAAGCCTAAAACCTGTGGCTTATTAATCAATCAATCCAGCATACATATCTAAGTCCTAAAACATGCATGGGTTCATCAAAAATACCCCGTACAGCCAAAACTACATGTTTTCAAAATCCCAGAAGCTCAAAACCTGCATTGGGTCAGTAAAAAAGTCCCCACATAGTTAAAAATGCATGCTTTTCAAAACTTAAGATTTTGGAAAAATTTCTCCAGAGTCTCCTTTGTAAAATGGACTGTCCACATGTACACATGCATGTCTAGGTGGCCATTCAGTAGCACACCTACCCAAAAATAGAAACAGTTCATATTTACTACAATAAATCAAAAACCAGCCCCACTTGGTCTCCAAAATACCATAGGCATTTTTAGTTGAAAGTCCGGGCTCGCTAGGCCTCAAAAAGGATGATTAGACTGATCCAAAAGTGAAAAATTGACTGTCTCAGAACCTAAATTTTCTTATATCCAAACGTTCATCACATTAAGATATGCATACATATGTAGACAGAAAATTTTTACAGGTCATATAGACATACATTTTTCATACATTGCATTTGAAAGCACCCTAGGTGGTTCGCATGCTTTTAACAGTCAAAAACTACAAATAAAGCATGTAAAACGTTACCTGCGTTGTGCTGAACATGTAGAAATTGACGAAATTAGAATTCAACTGCCAGAACTCCTTAGATCTGAAAAAGAAGATCGAAAATCTTTTCGCTGCTCAAACGGAAAACTTGCAAAATGAAAAATTTTGCAGCACATTAAATAAGCTGGGTAGCCGCAGCCCACCTACGACTGACTGTCGCACCTCTACCTACGGCAGCCCTGGTGGGTCCCACTCCTCCTGGGCCCGATTGGGTTTGACTCAAAAAGGAGTTTAAACGGGCTGCCAAGTCAAATCTGAAGAGAAATCGCTACGCGATTGAGTGGTTTGTCCAGAAATCCTGTGTTTAAGTAGTGTAATCCCGACGGAAAGAGGAATTACATGAGGACCCTTGATATTCATCCCGGAGCCATGTCCGAGGATCAAAAGATCAAACTGCCAAAAAATTGCTCAAGAATTGCACAAAACTGCCAAAAACTGCCGTTTTTCAAAGTTCGGGTACTGACCGAAGCAGTTTCAGCCGTTGGCTCAGCCCCAGCAAAGTTCGGGTATTGTCCAAAGCAGTTTCAGCAGTTGGCTCAGCCCCAGCAAAGTTTGAGTACTGACCGAAGCAGTTTCAGCCGTTGGCTCAGCCCCAGCAAAGTTCGAGTACTGACCGAAGCAATTTTAACCGTTGGCTCAGCCCCAGCGAATTTTAGGTACTGACCGAAGCAGTTTTAGCCGTTGGCTCAACCCCAGCAAAGTTCGGGTACTGACCGAAGTAGTTTCAGCCGTTGGCTCAGCCCCAGCAAAGTTCGGATACTAACCGAAGCAGTTTCAGCCGTTGGCTCAACCCCAGCGAAGTTCGGGTACTGACCGAAGCAGTTTTAGCTGTTGGCTCAGCCCCAGCGAAGTTCGGGTTCTGACCAAAGTCAATTTCAGCCGTTGGCTCAGCCCCAGCGAAGTTCGGGTTCTGACCAAAGCAGTTTCAGCCGTTGGCTCAGCCCCAGTGAAGTTTGAGTACAGATCGAAATACAGTCCAATCATTGACTCAACCCTAATGACGCTTCAACTGACAGCTTAACCCCAGCTAAGCAATAGAAGGGATCTAGCAATGGAAACAATTATAATAATCCATCACCACTGATGGAATTTGTTATACACATCCTCAAAGGGGATCATTGAGGTAGTATCCATCAAGACGGAAAAATCTATGAATAATGTCATCCCCAGCAGAAAATGACAAAGGTAGTTCGCGGTAACTCCCTAATACCATCAATGGCTATACAAGACGGCGTCATCCCCAGCCAAGTGATAACGCACGCAGTAAAAAGTAGCCCCATTCTACTTCAAGACGCCCAACCTTCTAAATGACTCTGGCATTTTCTATTCCCAGTGTCTACTAATCTTTATCCTATCCATTCCACTACGTTACAAGGTCATGAAAAAGAGGGGCATCTGTAGACACTCGAGATTTTCCTTGCCCCGATACTTATCTAGTAGAAGGGTAAAACTGTTAATAAACCCAAATCTGATCCACAATATCAGTGCTCCAGTCAAATCTGATTCCCAATATCGGTAATCAAGTTCTGACAGTTAATCGGACCATCAATCAAGTTTCGACAGTCAATCGGACCATCAATCAAGCTTCGACAGTCAATTGGGCCATTAATCAAGCTCCGACAGTCAATCAGACCATCAATCAAGCTCCGACAGTCAATCAAATCATCAAGCTCAGCCCCGATCTCAACCCGAGAAGTGCAGGTCATCCCCGGTCTCAACCCGGGACATCAGGCCAACTTCAGACATCAGTCTAAAGCATCGCAACAACTTTATAGCAAAACCTGAAATGACCACGTTAGCCTCAGAGACCACCCTGAGGTTAAAAGACTCGACTGGGATTCAAGTCTTGGAATTAGCTCCCGAAAGTCAACCAGCTACCATGCCGACACTGCAGGCAGCCCTGGGAGGGGTACAATGGTCATTTTACCAAATTTCAACTAACTTGGTCAAACTTAAGATAAATCGATGCCGCCAAAGTTAGAATGAACCCCAACGACGATCCCGAGTGGCAACAACGCAAGACAGTTCAACGGACAAACTGCGGGGAATCAAAGACCTAGTTATGAACCCGTCTTCATGGACCCAGAAAATCTTTTTTCCCATGTCATTGCAACACTCTCGGTAAGAGCTTTTCAGAAAGGTATCGCACGCCTCAAACTGACGCTCTGATCAAAAGTTAGAAAGTTTTTGACCGGACATCGCATTGCTCGGAGTGTACGTACTTTGAGACTACCAAGAAGGCACGCGGGACCCACCTCAAGTGGTCGCACCTCTACCTGCGGTAGCCACATATAGAGGTGCTGCTCCCCCATCTATAAATAGAGGGGCAGTCCCCTCTCATTTGCATAAGCAAGGAGCGCAGCGAAGCCTTGCCCGACTGATTTTTTGACTTTTACACCTTTTCCGAACCCAAATATTTTCATTCCAACACATAGATATACCCATATACTACCACATATCAAAAAACCACCAGTCAATTTGGACATTTAAGGCCTACGATTCAGCAAAAATCCCGTAGTGCAGCCCATTGTAAGTATTTTTACGATCAGCAAGTCAATACTACTATTTTGCACTGTTTTACACCTGCACATCAAGTTTTATCTTCTAAATATGCCCGGAACTTAGTTCCGTGGCCGTTTTCGTCAAAAATTAATATATTTTTGTACATAAACTCTGTTTTCAACAGTTTTACAACTCGGATTGACGATCCGTCAGCTCCAGTAGCTTCAATGCACTAGCACACACAGTTTTGGCAACTTCGCCGGACTGGGTTGTCTTCCCAATCTAGGTTTGGCCTTTTTCTGTATATATTTAACTGTTTATGTACTAACATTTCAATTCTGTCAAGCCCAGATTTCAAATTCGAGGTAGTTTACCGCTTTTATAGATATTTACGCATATCTAAGCGATTTTCACCATAACTGGTCTTCGTACCAGTATTGGTTGACTACATTCTTGTTAATATATATATTTTAATTCAATCCGGGCACAAGCGTGAAAACCCATCGCCCTTTTTACTATTTTTGCACACTTCGCCATACTGGGTGCTCTCCCCAGTCACTAGTTGACTATTTTTCTGTAATTTATATTTCAGTTCGGCCTGGATCATTCTGTGGCCTTTTTACTTCTTTTATATATATTTATGCATATATAAGCAGCCTTCATCATCACTGGTCATCTTTCCAGTCTTGGTTGACTACGTTTCTATCAATATATATATCTACATATATATTTCAATTCTAGTCCGGGCTTGCGAGTGAAAACCCATCACCCTTTTATAGCTTTTGTATATATATATATATATATATATATATATATATATATTGCTTACTCAATTACATTCAATTGTTGCATTTAACATTCATTTGTATATGAATCTACATTAATATATCTGCGGGTACACTAGATTTATCCAAATCTCCCCAATTCTAGCTTTCGACGGTTCAAACATATCCCGACAGAACCTGGAATCTATAATGGCTGAGATTTTTTTAAATCTAGTTATTTTTATAGTTTCAACACTGAAAGCAAACTCGCGTCCCTTAGATCGCTATCTAGTGAGAACGAGACGCTTTGGTCACGCGCAGCTAGGATTTACTATTCAATCTTTGGTTCCATTGTGACGTGAGGATGTATATATATCTGTTTCTATACAAATTTAATCTGTACAGGTTTTGGCTACTCATATGTGAACCTAGGAATCGTGGGATTCATGATCAAACTGATCAGAATCTGATTTCCACGATGGACGAACTCCAGTTTACAGATGTACCCTGTCAATTTTTTTTTATAAAATGTACATTCACAGACCTTAAAATGGTTATTTGGATTTAAGGTCTCAACATAGTGAAAATATGGATTGTCGTGTCAGCGTCCCTCCGATGGTTTTCATACCCATGAGGAGACCGACACTTTATATTTTTGTGGTCAAGGATTCTTCGTAGCCCGACAAATCACCATTTGCATGTAGCCTTAAGGCTATAAAGATAAAATTAAGAGTAGCAATATGCTTCAATTCCTATGTCAGCGTAAGGGTTTAATAAAACCAGCTTTCAAAATATCACTGTCAATTCAATTCAAAAGCTTTTGCAAATAAAATTAAATGATTCTTTTTGCAAATCAAAAAAAAGTAATGGCTGAGATTTCTTTAAATCTAGTTATTTTTATAGTTTCAACACTGAAAGCAAATTAGCGTCCCTTAGATCGCTATCTAGTGGGAACGAGACGCTTTGGTCACGCGCAGCCTGGATTTACTGATGAATCTTTGGTTCCATTGCGACATGAGGATGTATATATATCTGTTTTTATACAAATTTAAACTGTGCAGATTTTGGCTACTCATATGTGAACCTAGGAATCGTGGGATTCATGATCAAACTGATCAGAATCTGATTTCCATGATGGACAAACTCCAGTTTACAGATGTTACCTGTCAGTTTTTTCTGTAAAATGTACATTCACAGACCTTAAAACGGTTATCCGGATTTAAGGTCTCAACATAGTGAAAGTATAGATTGTCGTGTCAGCGTCGCTCCGATGGTTTTCATACTCATGAGGAGACTGACACTTTATATTTCTGTAGTCGAGGATGCTTCACAGCCCGACAAATCACCATTTGCATGCAGCCTTAAGGCTATAAAGATAAAATTGAGAGTAGCGATATGCTTTAATTCATATATCAGCGTAAGGGTTTGATAAAACCAGCTTTCAAAACATCACTGTCAATTCAATTCAAAAGCTTTTGTAAATCAAATTAAATGATTCTTTTTACAAATCAAATCAAAGATTGATTTTCAAATCAAATCAAACCCTTTGTATATAGGCTCAACAAAGCCTGTCAAAGCTTTCAATCAATCAAAAGGCCCAATTTTCAAATAGCATTCACTCACGCATACCAATTTTAAGGGAAATATTAAAAAATATTATGGTACCATGTTTACACGGGAGTCATGGGGTGCCTAACACCTTCCCCACACTTAACCAAGCCCCCGAACTCAAAACTCCGATTTCAAAGATCAAGTTTCGACAGTGTCCAGTAATTGGGCCTCTTTTTAAATCAAATTCGGTTGAGTTTGTACAACCATTTTCAAAACTACCAACTGGCGACTCTGTTTAAATCAAATCAAATCGTCGAAATATACACATGTTGGCCTCTTTCCTAAAAGACCCTTCAAAACCTTTTTTGTAATAAAAAAATAAGGGTAAAGATAACTTAGGAAGATCGATTTGAAGAAAATCGGGTTATAAACCGACCTGCGGTATTTCTTAAATTTTCCAACGTCGACAAGTAGGATTGTAGAAATAGTATCCCAAACATTCTTTAGGATATCCCATAAACGTGCTCTTATCAAATCTTGTCCCAAGCTTATCATTTTGAAACCTTTTCACATAAGCTGGACTACCCCAAATCTTAACATCCTTAAGACCAGGTTTCCTCCCTGTCCACATCTCATATGGAGTCTTGGGGACGAATTTTGAGGGGACCTTATTTAGTAGATATGCAGCCGCTTCTAGGGCATAACACCAGAATGATACTGGAAGATCGGTAAAACTCATCATGGAATGAACCATGTCTAACAATTTTTGATTTCTCCTTTCTAATACTCCATTTAACTGTGGTGTACCTGGTGGAGTCCATTATGAGATTATACCATTTTCTTTGAGACAATCGAGAAACTCACCGCTTAAGTATTCACCACCTCAATCTGATTGAAGAATCTTAATACTTTTGCCAGTTTGTTTCTCTACTTCACTTCTAAACTCTTTGAACTTTTCAAATGATTCAGATTTTTATTTTATTAAATACACATATCCAAATCTTGAGTGATTATCAGTGAAAGTAATAAAAAAAAAGAATACCATCCCCGTGCATTCTTATTAGCTGTTTACTCATTTCTTAAATATTCAAGTTCATACTTAAACATTTAAATAATCCACACTTGAACACATAGCACGTCAAATAACTTCTTTATTCATTCATAGTTTTAAAAACATAGAATAGATAGCATTCCTTCTATTTACATCATCTTTCCTAAACTGAAAAAGTTACAGGATTACATCTTATCCCATTATTATCTCAAATTTTGGGATTTATATTTATTTATTACATAAAGAAACATATAGTTTAATAATTCTACTGTCTAGGCATGTTAATACGTCGCATAGCCTCTCTGCGTTCTTCCTCCATCACCCGTAACACCGTTCTTCGGTCCACCACGTACCATAGTAAGCTTTGGAACTGAGCTGGGTAATAGAAGACACGATCCTGGGCTCTATCTATAGCCGTATATAAAGCGTATTTCGTTTCCCTCAGTTTGGCCCTCTTTGTTTTAGCCTCATCTTCAGCTAGATTGGCTCGATGAGTATCCCTCACTCTTCTTTCCTCCACTCTAGCACGCTTTGCTGACTCTTCCTGGATGTCGTTCTGCAGCTTCGCCAGCTCGGTTAATGCATCGTCTCTTTCCCTCTCCATGTGGACTAGATCCCACTTCGCGTTTTCTAGCTCACTGTCTAACTCTTCGATCGTCTCATCTCGCTGTTGTATGGTAGTTCGACTCTCGTCCACCAGTTCCTGAAGCTCCACGTTGTGGTCGTAGATCGCCTCGTACATCTCAGCACTAGTAGAGTGATGTGGGAATTCCTCCTTGGGATCCTCTTCCTCCTCTTCCTCCTCTTCTGACTCATCCTCATCCTCATCCTCTGGATCAGATGTCGGCTCATGCTCCTGACCAGCTGTGGTGATCAATGGAGATGGCTCTCTCTGAACCAACTGCTCCCAGACAACATGGATGTCACGGGGCTCCTCGTCTCTAGGCACCTGAGGTAACTCCTCTCTAGCCTGACTGGACTCTCCAATGTTCGTCATCCTGACAAAAGAATTTTAAAATTTAATTATTACGTAATATCGAGTCGTCACTCTTCGAATACTTAAACGTAAACACATAGCACATAAAGTAATTTATTATCTTTACCTATCACCATTATCTTTTTGATCTTCCTATAAGGCTACTACCTAAGGTTTTTCCCCCCACCTAAGGTTCCTAACCTACTGCTTTGATACCAACCTGTGACACCCCCAAATTCGGATACTTCATTTTCACACGATTTGGTGTTCACTTTCTAAATAAAACATACATCTACCCAATAATAAGGAATGCAAAATAAATTACAACCTTATAATTAAATTAAAATCTTCCTTATCAAAAGGATTACAACCATGTCCAAAAATAATCCCAGGTTTGCTAACCTTAACTTAAATAGTAAATGCAAAAATAAAATAACATAATCAAATCTTATTACAACCAAACTCAAAAGACAACAAGTCTTCACTTGTTCAGTTTGCCTTTGCCCTTACTAGTTGACGGAGCGTTAACACTTTCAACTTTAGCTGCAATGGTTATTTAAATTACAAAAGTGAGCAAACAACAACTCACTTGGAATACAATAATATGACATAAACTGAATATCTTCAATAGATTTGAATAGCTTTTCTTTCATAAAGAATTGAATAATAATTTTTCTTCAATATTTAAAATTTCTCATATTGAAATCATCTAAAGGTCATAAGACCTTGAACTTTGTCATAGGTTATAAATATTTTTATTTAAAACCTTTAACAGTCATTTAGACTATGGACCCTTAACTCGTACTTAGGGGGATCAGTCATTCGTACCATGTATTGTGCACAAACATTTAACTCTTTCGCGTAGTAACCTCCCCTAATAAATAGGGTTGTTCATCTCAGTATTTGATTCAAGTCCACACCAAAGAAAGGTTGGTTTGGATAAGCTTACAAGAAAATTTGGAGTTCAACTCTCATCAACTAAGGAGTAGTTGAATCGACTTACAATAACTTAGAAAAATTCATAAATAAAAGATTATGAATAACTCATGCTTTAGAATTAAACTTAAAGCATTTAAAAGATAAGATAGACCTTACTTGAACAATTAAGTCAAGGTCACTTTAATTAAATCATGAACTTTTAAATAGATACTTGTCCATTGCAGAAATAAAAGGACAATCTCAACTACAATAAATATTTGAATTTAAAACACTTGTATAAAAATAATAAGTTTGAGTTTAGATAACTTGCACAATATAAGGATAAAAGAACTTGTATATACTTAACGAGTTTAGGGATAGAAGACTTGCCTCAAGCACATGCTACTATTATAAACCACGTTCTTTAACACTTCCTACACATATATATTTAACCATAATAATCTAAATTAGTTAACACGTAACTAATTCACATAATTAGTTAACCCATCTAGGTTAACTCATTCTTCTTTAATTATTAAGTTAATAATTAATTATCACATAATTAATCACATCACATAATCATATTACATGCTCATATAATTAAATCAAATAATAATTATGTACTCGTATTAAATTATAATTAAATAAATTATAATTTAAACATTCACTTTAATTATAATTAATCAAATTATAATTATATTTTATTTTAATTAAATTATAATTAATCAAATTATAATTTATAATTAATAGAACTACATCATGCATTTATTAAATTATAATTACACAAATTACAATTTATAATTAATCATTTACTTGATTAAAATTAATCAAACTATATTCATTATAATTTAAATTAAACCTTTACTTTAATTATAATTATTCAAATTATAATTACATATTATATTTTATTAATATAATCTATTAATATTCATTTAGCATTTTAATGTATGTCTAACATATTATCACATAATCACATTAGGTTAATTTTCATTATCTAAACAAAAGTACACAAGATTTAAAAATTTTCTTTTCTGCCACCCCCTGCCGGGGCGGGGTTTTTAACTTTGATTGGCCAGCCGAGGCAGGCCCCCTGCAGCGTCGGCAGACAGGTTCGAGAACTGTGTAGAGAAAAAGCCAATTTGACTTATTTTTCCACATCGAGTTTCGAATTTAGCCAACCAATTACACATAAAACTTTACAAAAATATAATATTAAAGTTTCTAACATGTTTTAACACATTGAATCATTAAAACACATAATCAAAAACTCAATTTCATGATTTTTAAAGAAAAGTCATTGTTAAGTGTTCTTGATGAAATTGAACACTGAACTTTTATTTTTAAACCAATTCACACAATTTCAGGTATAGTAACTAAATTTTTAAACATGCTATCATCATCTACAATTAATTTAAACAAAAATGAACAATCAAACATAAAATTTTGATTTTAAAAGAAAACTATACATATTTTCAAAATACTTTACTGTGATTCTTGATGAACATGAATCTCTCATGTTCATCTTGTATGTAAGAACCCGAATTTTCAAAAATTATTAAAATAAAAATTTAATAAATAAAATTCTTAAGGAATGTGTTGGGTTCAAATGAGAATATATAAATGCGTTATGAGTATGTGGTATTGCGTTGCATAGGGTAATATGAACTATGCAATATGTGATTTTGTGTTTAATAAGTATATTATTATTATATATTTGTTAGTTATTGAGGAGACGATTTATTTGGAGTAAAGAAGATAGATAAAATTTATCTATCGATACTAAATAATTTATAAAATTATTTTAGCATAGTAAGTTGGTGACATTAAACACCTTTAATGAATAATCACCAACTTCTTGTGTATGTATACTAGTAATTAGTATGATGAAATAAAGGTTATTACTAGTGCTTAAGCTATCCATGGATGGATTGAGATAGTAAAGCATGAATTAGTTAAGGGAATTAACTAATAAGTATAAATATTGGTTAAATTAAACTGAAAGTTATATTATGGAATAATATAATTTGAATATTAAAGCCTTAATTAACTTTGGTGATATAGTAAGGGGTTTAAGATCACTTAAGTAAATAGTGAGTTAATACATGTGTGCAGTATGTGATTATAGTAAGTGCCCTTATATATATTACTTAGCATGGAAATATGTAAATGTGTGAACGACGTTAATAATATATATATATATATAATAATAATATATATATATATATATATATATATATATATATATATATATATATATATATACGTTGTTAAACCAATATATCTTTAAATAAATATTGATTAGAGAATTAATTAATATTTGAGATATGGTTAAATGTATAGATTAAAGAAATTATTTTGGGGACAATTTATAGAAAGGAAAGAGAAATAATTATTATATATTTCTAATAAAGGATATTAAAATAATTTTTAATATTGAATTATTTTAATAAAAGGGAGAATGTCATTTTAAATAATAATAATAATACCTTATATGTCTTTGTATGGGGTAATATGTATGAATAAGTAATATGATAAATATATTAAAATATATTTGCTATATGTAAATAAATTGATAGGAAATAAACTTATTATCTATTTTCTATATATATAATATGTGTATATGTGCCATACATGTAATTACTTTAGTGAGACGTGAATATTATTTTAAAATAATATCTTGAGAAAATGAGTAAATCGTTTTATTTGATTAATGCCTCTATTGGAGAAAATGTAATAAAAATATTTTATATCATGTTATGAAGGAATACATAATAGTAATTATATCTTATGTATTTCCAAGAGGGTTAAAGCTATAAAAGAAAACTAAGCTATTTAAATGTATTAAATAACTTAAGTTATTATTTTATCGTAGATTTTATAATTTAAATAATTAATAGAGTACATATTAATTATCCTAAGCATAAAGGTTATACATATTATAAGTGTATAATTATTTAAGGTAGCTAGATAACCTAGTATTAAAGTGCATGTGTTACACAAACCTTATAATAAAGGAATATTAAAGTGTGGCGAAAGTGATAATGAGCTTAATATTGAGCTTGTGAAATATGCGTAGTGTGGCAAAGTGGTAGAATGAACAATTCATTAAATAAATTAATGAATGAATGATTAAACATATTTGATTAATGTTACTATGAGAATTAATTGCTATGTGCAAGTATATATGTTATGAGAACATATAAGTAAGTATTATAATGATAATACTTTATGACTATATTATAAGATGTAATATTAGTTGGTGAGATTATTGTGTTAAGCTTGAGACCTATTAATTTCTAAGCTTATATAATTATGCTTTGTGTAGCATAAATAGTAGAGTTAAATCAATTGGAGGTCTAACTATAATTATTAAATGGTGAGTTAATAAATAATTGTTATTAATTATCATTATAATATTTGGGTGTATTTGGGATAATAAATCTTATAGACAATGATGGGTTAAGAATACCCGACTATATTATATTTAGCCCAATTAAAATATTATTTGGGCTAGCCCAATGTACATGGGATATAAGATTTTATATTGGTGTATATTTAAAATATAAGTATACTTCCTATATGTGGGTATGTACATATATATGTGTATATATATGTGCCCATAACTTATATTAATATAGCAATATTAAGTTATTAAAGTGCGACTTGTATTGTCTAAAATAAAATAAACCTAAGTATGTTATGTGTGTATATATATATAAGTTTATAGTATATGATATTGTTTCATTTACTACTTGCAAGTTGCTGAGATTGAGAGCTTGTCCCAAATTAAGTGGCCTTTCCTCATTCACGTGTATAGCCATGAGTGGCCTAAGCCTATTCTCCTTCATTGGCAATTCTAAGCAACCATAGCTAATAATGAGAAGGGGAGTTGCTCTAACAGTAAAAATCAACCACTCTTACCAACTCCTCCTTGCACATTGGATTCTTCATCTTCCCATTAGTTTGAATTGATGGGTTATTGCATTGTCTGTGTAATGAAGTTTCTATAAATAAAGCTCTTCTCTTCTCAAAATCAATTGCTGAGTTTCTATCAAGTATAAGATATAGAGTGAGTATACTAATTGGAGAAGAAGACTAAGAATTGGAGATTTCAACAAGCATAGAATTTTAATTCACAAAGGAATACACGCAGTGCAGATAAGCTTTAAGCAGTTAAGTCGTAGTTAATAAACTACGAATCAGGCAAGTCTTTCAGTTCCTATTTGTTATATGAATGCGATAACTGTTAGTTGAATGGTATTATGCTATGATGATGTTGACTTATATATGAAATGTATATGAGATATGTTTAAGATTGAACGTTGATCTTTGATGATATACTTGTAAAGTTAATCTCTATGCCTGTTATGTGAGAAGTAACATGCGTAGTAAATTTAAATGATTATGAATGCATGAACTAAGCATGATATTATATGCTATGTGATGTATGAAAACTGTTATAATTGCTGAGATGTCGAGCTCACTCTTGTAAATAACTATTTTTGCAGGTTAAGGACTCACGGTAAAGTTACGTGTTGATAGAGTTCAGTAGTATCGCAAGAAGATTATTACTTAGTTAAAGTTATGCTCTTGAACCATGTTTAGGTTCTAGGAGACATACATAATAGTAGTTTACGATGTTTAATACATGTTAAGTTGTAAAGATGTATTAACATACATAGAGGATATCGAGTTGAGATGTAAAAGTTTATACAGTAATTCGAATAGAGTGAATCATAACATAAGTTGATTCAAGGATATGTAATTGATTCAAAGTTATGAAATCAATAAAAAAAATTTATTCAAAGGATATAGAAAAGTTTAAATTATTCCGTATTTTTATAACATCTATTATGATGTAAAGAAAAGAATGGTAAATGACCAAGATTGAGTACTTATTAAAGTTTGGGGTCATTATACAGATCCTAGAAACGAAATGAATTTATATTCTAAGTTTGTAATAAAGAGAAGTTATATTCATTAATTTATGAATAAAAGATGTAATAGTTTGACGATAGTAGTATCGTGGCGGACCGGATCCGAGGTTCGAAGGGACTCGGATTTGGGGGCGTCACACTGTATCTACGAATTAACAACTTAATTAAGCATGAGATTCATATAAAAGCATGCTATAAACATAATATATATATATATATATATATATATATATATAAATCATGTTTATACAACTTTCATAAGAACTCACTTAACAGAGAACTAAATTTCATGAAGAACATAAAGAAAACATAATTAAAAAAAATTGGGAATTGAGATTATACCCTTATACTTAGTGAGGAAGAAGATGAAGTTGATTGCTTTGATTCCTCAAACTTTCCTTTTCTTTCTCTTCTTCTTCTCTCTTTCTTTCTCTGTATTCTCTCAAACTTTATCTTTTCTCTCTGTATTTTCTTCTCTTCTTCTAACACTGACAAACTCTATCACTTTAACTAACGTAATATAAAATATACATAACTGATATATGTATATAATATAAAACATAATTACATAATACATAACTGCCAAATAATTATATCTCTACTTAATACATAGTAGTTACAAAATTTTTGAAAACCAAAAGCCATAAGGCTTTGTTTGGAAAAATTCCTTTAATTTTAAAAACAGATTATTTAATAGTTAAGGCCTTGTTTGGTAAAACATGATTAAAACAAAAGTAAGGGCCTTGTTTGGTAAAAACTATTTAAAATCCTTTTTATTCTTTTAATAAATCCTTTAACACATATTCTTTTAATAGTTAAGGCCTTGGCAGTGTGCGTTTTTCTGGTTCGCGAATTGAGTAGTTTTTTTCTCCAAAAACTAAATTCCTAGCTAACTATTATGCCCAATTAAATTGTTTAAAACACAAATTAGTATGTTTATTAAATCTAGACAATTAATAACTTGCATAAAGGTTTGGCTCTGACGCTACTGTTGGGATTGTATGAAATCGTGACGCAATCAAATTGTACAAAATAACAGAAGCATGGTATATCAGAGTTTGAAAATTTCTACAAAACCATTATCCGGATCATCCTTTATGCACAATTATTAATTAAAATGATAAATAAGAAGTTTAGATTCATACCCTTGTAGAACAAAAATTCCACAGGTACGAGTTCAACTCCTTGTTCTTCGTAATCTCCTTGAATATCCGGGTTAGATTCTTTCCTTAGATCAACGTTAGCCACCCAAGTGTTTGGCCTCGAGAGGTGATCCACCAAGGAAGAGGAATTATCAAGAAGGAGGGTGGTTGGCTAAACCCTAGTTTTCTATCTTCTATCAAAAAGGAGTACTCTCTAACAATTGGAATTGTATTATCTGATATCTAACATAAGACTCCTTTTATATAGATATTGGTTAACCCTTCTAATCCTATTAGAAATAGGTTTTCATTTAATTAATTAAACTCCTTTAATTAAATATGCTTCCCAATCATATTGGGATTAATTAATTAAACTCCTTTAATTAAATTGCCTCCTACTCTTATTAGGAATAACTGAGAGTACTTATATTAAATTAATTTCTAAACTTCTTTAGAAATTAAAATAATATTAATTATAATAATATTAATAAGACACCTCTTATTAATTTATATATAATATTTTCAAAATATTAAATAATAAAAATTAAGCTATTTAATTTATTCTATCACCATAGATTAAATTAATTACACTTAATGCATTATTACGATTATACCATTACCTTCTTAAATAACTATTCTTCCTTTTATGGTATAACCCTTTAGGTTCTCCATATTAAACCGGTTGTGAAAAAATTAATTAGAACAATTCTAATCTTATTTAAATAAATAAATTAAACTAATAATCTGTTTAAATAAATAATATTTATTCTACAATAGGGATAAGCCTTTCTTGCGATCAACGACTTTCCAGATAATATAGATTTCAACATTAATCATAAAAAAACCTATGAGTAAATAGTTACCGTACAATTCAATCCTTCCACCATACAATGTCCCAATTAAATATAAGACATGGAATTACTGTCAAATCTTATTTTATTTAATTATATGTATTTCGATTAGAAAATGCACAACTCCAAATAATGCAAATTAGAAACGCCTTTCTAATTTCATTTTGCCTTGGTCAAGGACTACTGGGCTGTCATTTAACGAATCATATAGGACATATCTCTTTTTTTTACTAGAAGTGGTAGATTCTTTATTGATCATTTATTATCTCCATATATAACTCATTATACCCAAGCATACCCTTTGATATACGCTAAGGGTCTTAAGAAATAAGTCAAAATATAATTAATTATACACAAGATAATATGATGATCTCAAGTCCAAGGATCACTTGTACTACTGTGACACCCACCAAATCTGGGTACTTCGTTTCCACAAGATTTGGTATTCACTTTCTAAATAAAACATACATCTACCCAACAAATAGGAATGTAAAATAAACTACAACCTCATCAATAAATAAAATCTTCCTTATGAAAAAGGATTACAACTTTAATCCAAAACTATCCCAGGTTTGCTATCCTTAACATAACAAATAAGTGCAGAAATAAAACATTATAAACTAGGTCTTATTACAATCAAGATTCAAGATAACAAGTCTTCACTTGCCCATCTTTTCTTTCCCTTTACTTGTTGACGGTATGTCAACATTCTCGGCTTTAACTGCAAGGGATTATAAAATACGCAAGAGTGAGCAAACAAAAGCTCACTTGAAATGTACAATGATATGTCATGACTGAATAACTTCAAGAGAGTTTGAATAACTTCACTTTCATCAAAATAAAGAATTGAATAAAAATTCTTTAATCATATTTAAAATTCGAATATAGAATTTATCTGAGGGTCATACGACCTTGAACTACGTCCTAGGTTATTAATATTTCTATTTAAACCTTTAACAATCATTGACTATGGACCTTTAACTCGTACTTAGGGGGATCAGCCCTTCGTACCATGTATTGTACACAAACATTCAACGCTTTCGCGTAGTAACCTCCCCTTATAAATAGGGTTGTTCATCTCAGTATTTGAGTACAAGTCCTTACCAAAGAAAGTTTGGTTTGAATAACTAAAAGAAAATTTAGAGTTTCAACTATCATCAACTAAGGAGTAGTTGAATCGACTCACAATACTTTAACAGTTCAATAATATAAGAATCATAAACCAATGTAAGATACAACAATAGATTTCATAATAACTAGACATGTTTTGGAATAACTGAAAGCATTTGAAAGATTGGTGGATCTTGATTGAACAATTAAGTCAAGATCACAACATTATGATAATAACTTCAATACTTGTGCATTATGAACATTAGAATACAATATAACTTGTACAATATATAACAAGTTAAGAATCGGAAATAAACTTGCATGATATAATGAGCAAGGTTAGAAACTTGCACAATGAAAAGATACCATGAAAGAACTTGCATAACGTAGAAGAATAATGATTAGAAAACTTGCTTAAGTAAAAAGATAAGGAGTAGAGAACTTGCCTCAAGCGCAAGCTACACTTTACTATTACAAACTACTTCCACAATTACCCTACATGTCACGTGGTTTTTATAATATCAATTAGTACACGATTGTTACGTTAACGTCGTGGAACTTCTACTTAAGTTCAACTCACAACGTGATTTACAACATTAGTCGCTAACTAGCCACAAATATGAGTTTAACTCACGATCATACACGTATAGCACTTTAAACTATTATATCGTACTCTAGGATAATAATTTCCAAGTACACACATAATATAATAACGTAAGACTTCAAATTATCTTAAACACATTAAAAGTATGTTATCTCATTATCTATTACACTTAACAAGTCATCAATATGTGTTAACTAAACAAACACGGCACAAAAACTCAACGAAGCACAAAATATTTCCCCGGATAGCAGGTTAACCTGCTGGGGCAGGTCCCCCAAGGCTAAAAGCCCCGCTGGGGCGAGGCCCACTACTGGTGGGTCCCCCTAGCTCGCGAACGGCAGAGAAATAAGCCAATTTGGCTTATTTTTCACACCAAAATTCGATTTTTCTCAACAAATAAATCAAGTAAAATATTTATTTAATTCAATAAATATTTACAATTAATATATGAAATCTCGTTCGTTACAATCTTCCCTCCTTAAAAGGATTCTGTCCCCAGAATCACAACATAAAAAAAAATTCTGATCTGTTACATTCTTCCCCCCTTAAAAGGATTCTATCCCCAGAATCGATATATAAGGGGTTACACAAGAAACTAAGCAAATAATTAAGGATACAATTTCCTCATTACATCTTCGAGTTCCCACATGGCTTCTTCAGTACTGTGGTTCCTCCAGATTACCTTAACAGAAGGTACCACTTTATTTCTAAGTACTTGTTCCTTCCTATCAACTATTTGAATATAAACCTCTTTATAAGTTAAGTCTTTATCAAACTGTAAATGCTCGTATTCTATTACATGTTTATAGTCGTGTTTATTCGGTCGTAACACGAAAATATGGAATACGTTGTGTATATTGTCCAGCTCCGAAGGTAACGCCACCTTGTAAGCTACCTCGCCCACCTTTCGTAGTACCTCGAAATGTCCAATAAATCGGGGACTCAGCTTCCCCTTCTTGTCAAATCGAATCTTCCCCTTCAAGGGAGATACCTTCAAGAAAAAGAAGCTTCCTGGTAAGAATTCTGGATTCTGTCGATGTTGATCGGCATATTTCTTTTGTCTTTCTTGAGCAGCAACCAATCTTGTTCTAATCAGCTTCACGATCTCAGCAGTTTGTTGTACTAGTTCCGGTCCCAACAATTGACGTTCACCGACTTCATCCCAGCACAAAGGAGTTTTGCACTTTCTACCGTATAACGCTTAATAAGGCGGCATGCCAATACTCGCGTGGTAACTATTGTTGTAGGCAAACTTTACCCACGGTAGATGATCATCCTAGCTTCCTTTGAATTCCATCACGCAAGCTCTCAGTATATCCTCTAGCGTCTGAATTGTTCTCTCGCTCTGGCCATCAGTCTGAGGACGGTACGCTGTACTCATTCGCAATTGCGTTCCCAGACACTCTTGCAAATGTTTCCAGAAATTCGACGTAAAACGTGGATCTCTGTCAGATACAATTGACACTGGTACATCGTGTCGAGCAATGATTTCCTTTACATACAGCTTTGCTAGCTGATCCAAGTTGTACTTAATCATGATCGGTAAAAAGTGGGCTGACTTCGTCAGTCGATCCACTATCACCCATACCGCATCCAAACCCTTCTGAGTTGCTGGAAGACCAACCACAAAATCTATCATGATATGCTCCTACTTCCACTCTGGAATTTCCAATGGTTGTAGCAATCCGCTAGGTCTCTGGTGTTCTGCTTTGACTTTCTGGCACGTTAGACATTTCGCAACGCATTTAGCAACGTCCCTCTTCATATTCGGCCACCAAAAATGGTGCCTGAGATCCTGGTACATCTTCGTACTCCCGGGGTGAATAGAATATCTTGAGCTGTGAGATTCGCTCAAAATCTCCTCTTTGACTTCTGATACTGGCGGTACCCAGATTCTTCCTTCAAATCGTAACATTCCTTCGTTATCGATTTTGAACTTGATTTCTTCACTGTCGAGTACCCTCTTCCGGATCTTCTTGCATTCTTTGTCGTGTAATTGTGCTTCTTTCACTTTATCTACTAGAGTAGAACCAGTAGTTACTTGAAACAACATCTCATCCGATTCCTTCGGATACTTCACTTCCAGTTCCAATCTAGCCATTTGTTCTATTAACTGGTCCTGATCAGTTAACATGTTTATCTTCTCCCGACCCTTTCTGCTCAAAGCGTCGGCTACGACGTTAGCTTTACCCGGATGATAAATTATCTCGCAGTCGTAGTCTTTGATCAGTTCCAACCATCTTCTCAGGTGCATGTTCAAATCCTTCTAGGTGAAGATATACTTCAGACTCTTATGATCTGTGTATATTTCACACTTCTCTCCATATAAGTAGTGTCTCCATATCTTTAGAACAAACACTACCGCCGCTAACTCCAAGTCATGGGTTAGATACCCCTTCTCATAATCCTTTAGCTGACGTGATGCGTAGGCAATGACCTTTCCATTCTGCATCAGCACGCAACCTAAACCCTTATGTACGGCATCACTATATACCACAAAATTTTCTGTACTATCCGGTAAGGATAATACAGGCGCAGTACTCAACCTCTTCTTCAGCTCCTGGAAACTTTCCTCACACTTTTTCGTCCAAACAAACTTAACTATTTTACAAGTCAAATTCGTCAATGGAGTTGCGATTCTAGAAAAGTCTTGGATAAATCTCTGGTAATAACCTGCCAATCCCAAGAAACTCCTCACTTCAGACGGTGTCTTCTGTTGATCCCAATTCATTACCGCTTCAACCTTCGACGGATCCACCAAAATCCCATCTTTGTCGATCACGTGACCAAGAAATTGCACACGTTCCAACCAGAATTCGCATTTTGAGAATTTTGCATAAAGCTTCTCTCGCCTCAGCGATTCCAATGTTAGTCTCAAATTTTCGGTGTGTTCTTCCTCAGTTTTAGAATAAACGAGGATGTCATCTATGAACACCACTACGAACTACTATCACATTAGAAATTACTATTGACAGACAAGTAAAACTCCATTAGGTATTCCATAGCGAGTTACGTTCATTGAAATTATTCTCTAATAAGCACCTACATACTTGCTTTAGTGTCTCCACACAAATGATCATGAGACCAATCATCCTCATCCAATGAGCAAGCAACATATGTACTAATCTATCCGGATTTACTAATCCCCTTTTTAGTAATCCCATGATTGGGAACTATTTTAGTTTTAAGCGTTCTAAGAATTTATATCTCATTAGCATGATCAACATCATGATTCTAAAAGTATTGCTTAAAACTATTGGGTATTTACATATTATAAAAACAGCAACATGTAGATAATTAAATGCCTTTAATAAATGAATACTTTTATTAATAAATAAATAAGATCGTTCATAAAGTATACGCTTTATCATCATACATGATTGGCTTGTATGCATATTACTTTCAATCTCCCACTTGCACTAAAGCCAATCGTCATGGTATCTCATACCCATCTTCTCTAAGTGACGATCAAACTGCTGTTGTGTTAAAACTTTAGTAAATAGATCTGCAATGTTGTCTTGAGAGTCTACACACTCCAAGGTGACGTCTCCTCTTTCAATGATCTCCTTGATCAAGTGAAATCTCCGTAACACGTGTTTGGATTTCTGATGAGACCTGTGTTCCTTAGCCTGTGCAACAGCTTCGGTGTTGTCATAGTATAAGGGGACTGCTCCTCCAATGCTAGAAATCACATGAAGTTTTGATATGAACTTCTTCATCCAAACAGCCTCTTTTGTAGCTTCACTTGCAGCTATGTACTCTGCCTCTGTCACTGAATCAGCAACTGTTTGCTGCTTGGAACTCTTCCAACTCACTGTGCCTCCGTTAAAGGTAAATACATACCCCGAAACAAATTTACTGTCATCTTGGTCCATTTGAAAACTTGAGTCTGTGAAGCCCTCGAGTTTTAATTCAGACCCACCGTAGACAAGAAATACATCCTTAATCCTTCGTAAATACTTTAAGATATTTTCCACTGCCTTCCAGTGCTCTTCTCCTGGATTCGACTGATATCTGCTCATTACACTAAGTGCATGAGAGACATCCGATCTAGTACATATCATATCGTACATGATAGATCCTATTCCTGAAGCATAAGGAATCTTACTCATACGGTCTCTCTCCTTAGGTGTCTTTGGGGCCTGTTTCTTGGAGAGATTTATTCTATGGCTCATCGGCATGAGACCTCTTTTGGAATCTTCTATGCTAAATCTCTTTAGCATCGAGTTAATGTACGTTCCTTGGGATAAGCCAAGCATCCTTTTAGATATATCTCTATAGATCTTTATCCCCAAAATATAGGATGCTTCTCCCAAGTCCTTCATGGATAAATGTTTAGATAACCAGATTTTAATCGATTTTAGCATAGGAATGTCATTCCCTATCAATAATATATCATCAACATATAATACAAAGAATGAAACAGCGCTCCCACTAACCTTCTTGTACACACATGGTTCATCCTCATTTTTTATAAAATCAAAATCTTTGATTGTCTCATCAAAACAGATGTTCCATCTATGAGAAGCTTACTTCAATCCATAAATGGATCGTTGCAGCTTACAAACTTGATTTGTTCCAACCTTTAAAACAAATCTCTCTGGTTGTGTCATAGACATATCCTCCTCAAGTTTCTTATTGAGGAAAACCGTTTTCACGTCCATTTGCCAAATATCATAGTCGTAATAAGCTGCAATCGCAAGCAAAATCCGAATGGACTTGAGCATTGCTACTGGTGAGAAGGTTTCATCATAGTTAACTCCTTGTCTTTGTTTAAAAATTTTTGCAACCAGTCGGGCCTTATAGGTCTCTACCTTATCGTCCGCTCCAGTCTTTCTTTTAAAGACCCATTTACACCCAATAGGCTTAATGCCTTCAAGTGGTGAAACCAAAGTCCATACTTGGTTCTCATCCATGGAGTCCATCTCGGATTTCATGGCTTCAAGCCATTTCCCTGAGTCTTTATTACTCATAGCCTATTCGTAATTCAACGGATCATCATCATTCATGACGTGTACCTCATCGTCATCCTCTATAGCGAATCCATACCTATCAGGTATCTTCGGTACTCTTCCAGATTTACGAACAGGGTGTTGTACAGAAGGTGTCTCTACTTGGACAGGGTCATCCACTTGATTTGTATTGGTTTGTGGTTCTTGAATTTCTTTAAGATCTATTTTCCTCCCACTAGCCCCTTCAAGAATAAATTTATTTTCCAAGAAGACAGCGTGTTTCGCAACAAATACCTTTTGCTCAGTAGGATTGTAGAAATAGTATCCCAAACTTTCTTTAGGATATCCCACAAACGTGCACTTATCAGATCTTGTCCCAAACTTATCATTTTGAAATCTTTTCATATAAGCTGGACATCACCAAATCTTAACATGCTTAAGACCAGGTTTCCTCCCTATCCACATCTCATATGGAGTCTTGGGAATGAATTTTGATGGGACTTTATTTAGTAGATATGCAGCCATTTCTAGGGCATAACCCCATAATGATACTAGAAGATCAGTAAAACTCATCATGGAACGAACCATGTCCAACAATGTTCGATTTCTCCTTTTAGATACTCCATTTAACTGTGGTGTACCTCGTGGAGTCCATTGTGAGATTATACCATTTTCTTTGAGACAATGGAGAAACTCACCGCTTAAGTATTCACCACCTCGATCTGAT
This sequence comes from Panax stipuleanatus, assembly GCA_020205555.1. NCBI lineage: Eukaryota > Viridiplantae > Streptophyta > Magnoliopsida > Apiales > Araliaceae > Panax > Panax stipuleanatus. The sequence goes on along the minus strand of CM035117.1, from coordinate 63,282,262 downwards.
CAAAAAATCTTAATACTTTTACCAGTTTATTTCTCTACTTCACTTCTGAACTATTTGAACTTTTCAAATGATTCAGATTTATATTTCATTAAATATACATATCCAAATCTTGAGTGATCATCAGTGAAAGTAATAAAATAAGAATATCCTCCCCGTACATTCGTTGTCATTGGTCCACAAACGTCTGTGTGAACCAACGCTAACAACTCTGTAACTCTTTCTCCATTTCCACTAAAAGAAGATTTAGTAATCTTACCCATGAGATAAGATTCACAAGTTGGATATGATTTATAATCAGATAGCTATAAGAGCCCATCCGTATGCAACTTGGATAATCTTGTTTCATTGATATGACCGAGTCTACAGTGCCACATATAGGTATAATTAACATTATCTATTTTCCTTTTCTTAGTTTTTTCAATTTTGAAATATATTTTCATACAAGTCAAGTATATAAAGTCCATTTCGCAAACTACCAACACCATATAAAACAATGTTATTATAAATAGAACAACTGTTGTTCTTTATTATAATGTCAAATCCATCCATATCTAATACAAAAATAGAAATAATATTTTTAATGATATTCGGAACAAAATAACAATTATTTAAATAAATGGACTTACCCGTAGACAGTGCTAAACAATAAGTGCCTACAGCTAATGCAGCAACCTTTGCTCCATTTCCTACTCGTAGGACAACCTCATCCTTGTTCAGCTTTCTACTTCTGACCATTCCCTGCATAGTATTACATATGTGAGAACCACAGCCGGTATCCAATGCCCAAGTAGAATTTTGACTTTCTGAAAAATTAATTTCAATCATGAACAAACCTTGATTGGAAGTCGAAGCTTCTCTAAGCTTCTTCTCTGCCAGAAACTTCTTGCAGTTCCTCTTCCAATGACCCATCTCGTTGCAATGGAAGCACATTCTTTTGCTAGCTAGATCAGGTTTCTTTTGTTCCTTTCTGTTCACCTTGCCTTTAGCCTTCTTAGATTTCTTCTTTTTCAGAAGATACCTTGGGACTCTTCCTTTACTTGGAAGAATCATCCACCATTAAGACATGGTTCTTCTTGGATGAGAAGTGACCACCTGCAGTTTTCAACATGTTAAGTAATTCAGGCAAGCTGACATCTAACTTATTTATGTGGAGATTTACAACGAACTGCGAGAAGGTCTCAGGGAGTGACTGCAAGATTAATTCTTGACTTAACTCCCCATCCATGATGAACTCAAGCTGTCCAAGGCGTTCAATCAGATTGATCACCCTTAGGACATGAGTCTCAACGGCATTGCCCTCGGACATCCGAGATCGGAAGAGCTCCTTAGATATCTCATATCTAGCAGTCCTACTTTGTTCACCATAGAACTCCTTGAGGTGAAGCAACATAGTAGGAGCATACTTGTTTTCATGCTGACGCTGAAGCTCGTTATTCATGGATGCGAGCATGATGCACTGAGCCATAGATGCATCATCTTGCCACTTTATAATGGTGGCAATCTCCTCCTCAGAGGCTGATTCTGGAACAGTTCCAGGGACAGGCGAATTTAGGATATAAGAAATCTTTTCAATAGTGAGAAATATTCTCAGATTCCTTAACTAGTCCATATAATTCGGTCCGGTCAGTTTGTTAGCATCAAGTATGCTACGCAGTGAAATAAGTGATTTCGACATTTTTAAATTTTTGCATGTGAAAAGACAATATTTTAGCAAACATTCATTTAATTAATTTTATATATACCAAAATAAATTAGGTCTTATTTTAAATTGGTATCTCCCACTATTTTCTTCAAACTATATTACCCTCACTGATATAGTTCGGCAATATCTAATTAAAGATTCGCTAGTGAGAATAAGGATCCCATTTCAAATGTATATAGCCTTGTGTGTGCACAACAAACCATATATAAATAAATAGGTAGACAACTCTTTGTCAATTACATCAACATGTAACTCCTTTTTATTTTTGCCTCTTAGATCATAATGGTCAAGTGTGTGCACATCCGAACTAAAATGATTTAAGTTAAGTCGAACTTAGCAATCCATATATTCAAAAATGAAAAATATTATCCTTGTGTGTGCACAACAAAACAATATTGTTCAATTTTCTTTATAAGCATCAAATGTGATTAAATTAACATCTTAAATACTTAATACTTGCCTTGTGTGTGCACAACAAACTCATATTAAATATTTAATACTCTACTAATTTTATCATGCTAGAAGGAGGCGTTCGATATTCCAAATATCTTTAAACGCTTTAGACTTAATGTAATTTCTTTAAGAGGTTTGTTATTATTTGTCTCATCTTGTTTAGTGCGCATGCACACATATATTCTAACTATTTCTATTTCATTAACTATTTAATTTAAATAGAAACCTTGATCAGCAATCAAGGGGAAGTACATAAGAGGGAGATTGAATTTTACATCAAGAAAAATCAGAGAAGACGTGTTACGCAGACCCCATTTAATAAAATCCATTCAAGCATTCAACTAAAATAAAATCCAATCACATTTGTCAGTAGTCCATAATTAACCCCATTTATTATCATACATATCACTATATGCATCAATAAATAAACATTTAATATATACACTGATATCGATTTAATGAGCAAACTTAGTTAATTTCGGAAACCAATTTCAACTCTAATTAGTTCTCATGGAATATAATTCCAACTCTAATTAGTTAGCATGAAATCCAATTCTAATTAAAATAAACAACTTTATTTTAATCCAATTCCAAATCTAATAAACTCCTTTATTAATCTGGAATTACAGAAAACATTAATTTTAATTTTTAATTAAAATAAACCTTTTATCTTTAAAAAAATAAAATAAAATTTTTTTCTGCAGGAGTCTGCCATTGCACTAGCAACTCATCAGCATCTGGTACACGGAGCTGGCTTTGCAGCGCTGCTATTGAACTAGCATGCAGCGCTGCCGTGCCACATCATCATCAATGTGACCCGGACCCGGCGCTGCAGCGCTGGGAATGGCCTAGTATCCAGCGTTGCAGCCCCACATCACCATCATGAGACCGGACACGGCGCCGCGACGCTGCTGCAAGGCATGAAGCCGGCGCTGCAGCGCCGCTGGCAGTGTGTTTAACCTCTAGAGGTGATCCACCAAGAAAGAAGAATTATCAAGAAGGAGGGTGGTTGGCTAAATTCTAATTTTCTATTCCTTATAGAAAAGGAGTATACTCTAACAATTGAAATTGCATTAACTGATATCTAACATAAGACTCCTCTTATATAGATATTGATTAACCCTTCAAATCCTATTATAAATAGGTTTTCATTTAATTAATTAAACTCCTTTAATTAAATAGGCTTCCTAATCATATTGGGATTAATTAATTAAACTCTTTTAATTAATTTGCCTCCTACTCTTATTAGGAATAACTGAGAGTACTTATATTAAATTAATTCCTAAACTCCTTTAGAAATTAAAATAATAATAATTGTAATAATATTAATAAGACTCCTCTTATTAATTTATATTTAATATTTTCAAAATATTAAATAATAAACATTAATCTATTTAATTTATTCTATCACCATAGATTTAATTAATTACACTTAATGTATTATTACGATTATGCCATTACCTTCTTAAATAACTATTCTTTCTTTTATGGTGTGACCCTTTAGGTTCTCCATATTAAACTGATTGTGAATAAATCAATTAGAATAATTTTAATCTTATTTAAATAAATAAATTAAACTAATAATCTATTTAAATAAATAATATTTATTCTACAATAGGGATAAGCCTCTCTAGCAATCAACGACTTTCCAGATAATATAGATTTCAACATTAATCAGAAAAGAACATATGAGTAAATAGTTACCGTACAATTCAATCCTTCCACCATACAATGTCCCAATTAAATATAGGACATAGAATTACTGTCAAGTCTTATTTTATTTAATTAAATATATTTCGATTAGAAAATTCACAACTCCAAATAATACAAATTAGAAGCACCTTTCTAATTTCATTCTGCCTTGGCCAAGGAATACTGGGTTGTCATTTAACGAATCACATAGGACATATCTCTTCTTTTACTAGAATTGGTAGATTCTTTATTGATCATTTTATCTCCATATGTAACTCATTATACCCAAGCATACCCTTTGATATACCCTAATAAGGAATAAGGTAAAGTATAATTCATTACACACAAGATATTATGATGATCTCAAGTCCAAGGATCACTTGTACTACTATCATATTATGAATTCCTAGTAACAGGCAAGTAAAAATCCATTACGTATTCCATAGCGAGTCAAGTTCATTAAAATTATTCTCCAATAAGCACCTACATACTTACTTTAGTGTCTCCACACAAATGATCATGAGAACAATCATCCTCATCCAATGAGCAAGCAACATATGTAACAATCTTTCTGAATTTACTAATCCCCTTTTGAGTAATCTCATGATTGAACACTATTTTAGTTTTAAGCTTTCTAAGAATTTAGATCTCATTAGCATGATCAACATCGTGATTCTAAAAGCATTGCTTAAAACTATGGGTTATTTACATATTCTAAAAACAGCATCATGTAGATAATTAAATGCCTTTAACAAATGAATATTTTTATTAATAAATAAATAAGATCGTTCATAAAGTATATGCTTTATCATCATACATGAATGACTTGTATGCATACTACTTTCACAACTACCCTTTATAGCCTTTAGAATGGAGTCTTGAATGGCGACGCCAATGTCCACTTTCAACCAAGTGACGATAGAAAAAAGTAGTATGGTCCGCTCCTTTGTTACATTGATGTGGTGGCGAGTGGGCATGATGTAAGTTCTTCGAGGCACAACAGTTATATAGAAGGGGGGTTGAATAGATAATTTAGAACTTTTTCCTTTTCAAAATACTTATCAGATTTGTTAATTAAGTAAATTAATTAAACAAAGAGGAATAAATAATTTATTTGTTCCCCTTAACATAAAGCAAGTTTATAGTGTGATAAGCAGTTATAGCAGTTATGACAGATATAACAGATATGGCAGATATAGAAGACACAGTGATTTTAAGTGGTTCAGAGCACTCAAGACTCCTAGTCCACTCTTCTACTCCATGAATAGGAAATCCACTAAGGATATCTTTACAATCTTTGAATCACTTAGATTCCTTCAAGACCAGCAGTCTTGGAACTTCTTAGTTCACTGAGAACTCTTCAAGTCCAGCAGACTTGGAATACACTTGTAATGAGAACTCTTCTACTCCATCAGTAGGAAATCCACTAAGGATATCTTTACAATCTTTGAATCACTTAGATTCCTTCAAGACCAGCAGTCTTGGAACTTCTTAGTTCACTGAGAACTCTTCAAGTCCAGCAGACTTGGAATACACTTGTAATGAGAGATAAGTTCTTGGTTATGCTACTCAGTTGCCGTTAAGCATATGTTCGAAAGAACTGAGTAGCGAAGCAAGCTTTCTTTCAGGATCGTAGTGTTTGACTTTGAGTGTTTTTCATCTTTGTTCGTTCTTGCTTGCTTGATCTGAATCTCCAATCTATTTTGCTTATGAAGGAGCCTTTGAAATCTTTCCGTTGAAGGCTTTCGTTGGAGCATTTAATATTTTAGACATTTCTGAGCACTGATGTTGACTTTCTTGGAATATGTAGTCCTGCTGTCTGACTCGCCTGACACAGCAGACTGCTTTCTCACCTAACACCTGAAAAGGTGCTTTCAGCAGACAGAAAGTACTCTCCTTAGCTTTTTCCATACGTTTCTTTGATTTAAACTAAGGATGACTGTTGGATCATTGGGACTCCCGAAATATCAACGTCCATAAGCCATTCTTCATTTGTTTGACATCTTCTTTCATCAGATAGGCGAATCTTGATTCTCTGATGCTAACTTAAGAAGCACCACGATCGTTGTCTTCTTACCACGAACGTTGTGTGTTGGTGTGCTCGATATTGATTCAGTCTTGATCGTAGAGAACACTATAATTTTGTTTAATCTTTGATAAACTACGATCTTTACTTGCTCATTTTGCAGACTCGACGTTTTCGAGAGTTGACTGCAATTATTGACTTGGCTCGGCAGGTGCTCGGACTGTCTCCATGATTTTGAATGTGGCTTCCATGATAAACTATGATTATAGAGCGACTTCCTCGATACCCCATGATTCTGTCTTAGGTTCTGAAAACTCTTGGTTGGCTCGACAGACTACGATTCTATTGAAGCCTAACTATTACATTGCAAGAGATCAACCTAACAGACTTGATATTTCTTCTATACATTCATTTATAGAATGATAAACATTTAGCTCAGATCAACCTAACAATTTTGATCTACCATCTAAGTTCTTGTACATGTGTTCTCATAAGGACTTTACACATAAGCATATTTATTTACTTTCAACATAAAATTTTAATATGCAATTCCCAACACATGATACTGGCACAGATGAAGCTGTACCAGGCCTTGCCATACTTACTGAGCGCTGCCAGAGGGAAGCTTATCTTCTCCCCCGTGAATTGGTTTGTTTTCCAGTTTGTCCCAGGCTTACACAGGCGTTTGATGATGTCGTCCAGATTGTATCTCGAATTCCCATTCTCTAGATAGTCTTTGCTATGGCCCGACACTTGGAAAAAGGCATTCACCGTCGCACTGTCATAGGCCACCGACTGACCTCGCACTGTCACCACAGTAGGACCCTCAATACTAGCATTAGTGTAAAACTCACAGACCAATGATATAACTGCATTCTCTGGCTGCAGTGTGAAACGAACCCATTTTTTCTCCACGATTATGGCCCATATTTCACCGTCTTTCTTTGGGTCCAACCGTAGGCCCCTCTCAGGCACCATACTCTTTCCGAGAATGGACGAGTTATAATTCCCCCAAGCTTCCTCGATGACAAACTTAGCTTTGTCCCATTTTGGTGCGGCTTGGGAGGAGCTATCCTCGGTTCGTGAGCATTTCGATGCCATTTCAAAGTGGTTGCTTGCTGCGGCTAGTATAACCAATTCAAATGCCAATGCCAAACCAATGCAAGCTAATGCCAAATTACAGTCAATGAGCAACCCAACAATTGCCAAGTCAATGCTAAAGTGAATGCCCCAAGAACAATCCAAACTGATGCCACGGTAATTCTCAACAAAATTTAAGCTAGAACGTGTCAATTCAGAATTGAATACCAATGCAATCCAAGCCATAATGTGCCAAAAACAACCCAAAATTTCACTTAGGCAAACTGTCGAACACCTTGTGTGCGCCGCCCTAACTCCACCTTGACAGCCCTTGGTTGAATACCCTCTAACCAAATTTTCGTCAGTGGAAATCAACCCAAACAGAGAGATAATTAGATACCCAAAAGAAATCTTAAGAAGAATCAAAGCTTAGAACTCAACTTAAACCCAAGTTTGTTTGGAGAAGAACTAACAATCCCAATTACCTTAAACGTAGAACCCTTAGTTGAATTCAATTTCTGGTCCTTGAATTGAGCAATTGAATGGGGGTTTAATTTGGTGAAGTTGATTTGTATTTGAGAGGGTTAGGAAGTTGAAGTTCGATTGGGGAAGAATAGGGTATGTCTGCTACTGCTGTTGAGAGTGATGGGAGTTGCGTGATTTGGTTGCCAAGAAAAGGCTAACCTAAAAACAAAATATCGCTAATGGAGCCGCGGCGCAAGGAATCCTTATTTGTTAGGCACTGCGATGTCTGGTATTTAAACTTGAATCTATCGAGGCAATATGGCACAAGTCCAAGAAAAAACTAGGGCGTCGTGGTGTAACTTTGTAGAAGGTTGGGGTCATTTGAGGCATTATGGCGCGCACTGCTACGAAAATAGAGGCGCGGCGGCGCGAGTCCTGTACTCTGGGCTTTGAGGTAGGCGCTGCGGCGAGGCTTGGAGAGTAAATTGGTGGCGCCGCAGCGCTTGCCATGCACCAAACAAAAAAAGTTAAGTTTTTTTGCAGATTCTACCAAAACACATAGGCAACACTTTGTACTAGAAACATATGAAAAACTATACATGTAAATGTTATCCGTTTTATACAATGACAAATACGCACAAGTGCACACGGTCAATCAAGTAATAAAGTGATAAAAAAGTTGTCGAACCCACAAAGAACAGTTACTAACAATTATTCCAATTATCAAATTTCTATCATTTTATCTTACTTAAACAGTCACTCTAGTTGATTTGTGAAATTGTTTTGATAAAAAGCATATAAAAACTAATTAATTAATAGTTGTTGATAACCAGATGATAAAGTAATAGGAATATTAGTTCATAATCCTAATGAAAACCATCATCTCAAACATAGATAACATTCAAAGTTACACATAAAAAATTAAAAAGAAGAAGAAAAACTCTAGCAAGAATCTCCAATCTCCTTAAGCTTCAATCTCTGAGTTATCTTTTTCTCCAATCCAATCTTCAAACCTCCTTAGGTGGTTGTCAATCCTTGTAGTTCAATAATCTCATCCAAATCTAAGTTATAATCAAGTATTTATGAAGAGAAACCATAACACATTAGGCATCCCAAAATCCTATTAGAACTCAACTTAGATACTATGACACCCAAATAAGCTCTCTCCCAGCTGTCCGGTATTCCTTGCGTTGTTCTTAGGCTATTTTGGGTGCGCCCCGTGCTACAGTTGCAGAAAATCTGATGGTCCGGCCTGCCCCGTGCTAGTTTTAGTTCATTCTGGCGCGCTGGTCATTTTTTTGTTGCGACGTCTTTTGGTAAAATGACCATAACTTTTGATTCGGGATGAGTTACGGATGCCACTGCCTATCAAATCAAAGATCTTGAAGAGATATACAACTTTCATTCTTTGAGACTTGACAGATTCGGGATGAAACATGGTCGAAATTTGGCTTCAAGTGGATACTATGTAAATGGCAAGAATGATTACTCTGAGCTTTGATCTCTATTGATAAAAATGTCATAACGTTTACATCCGATCTCCGATTTAGACGATTCAAGATGTTCTGGAAAGCCAAGAAATAGATCCACCATAAAATCTAAGTTTTAAGCCAAGAACATGCATCCAACTTAGCATTAAAAGCTTTGAAATCTCTCCTTATTGTCTTTGCTTGTATATTGTACTCCAAAAGATGTCAGGATTGCTTTTCCTTGCTTCTCCATGCCAGTGTAATGTTATAGCCTACTCGTGTCTTGCTTAGCTGTGCCCAGCTCGAACATCTTAGCTCCACTTTGACACCGCTTCCAAGTTGCTTCATTTTTCAAATCTTTGTTCTATTTTCCCTTTTCCTACACAAGATCAATTAAACACTTAAAAAGGAACGAAAAATACTCGAAAACTCACAATTCATCAAACTAAAGATATCCAATTCATAGGTATAAAACCTACTCATCATTAAACAAAACTTAATTAAAACTAAACTAACAACTAAACTAACTAAAAGCTTCTATATTAGCAAGTATTTAACAAAAACTATACCAAAGTGTACTATATCAAAACTGAAACACAACAAATCAACATGCTACAAGATTACCAAAATATATAACAAAAGTTACCCATATTGCAAGCATGCTACTATATCAAAACTGACACTTTGGTCAAAAACTTACATTTTACCAAAATGAACTATATTGCTATAATAATACCAAAACATATTGACAAGATACTATTGACACACTACTATACAAACGCAAACCTAATATCATGAAAACCTACTACGCCCCATACTAACTACTATAACAAATGAAAACAAACTTATTAATATAATAGAAAGCTAAAAGGGTATAAGAATGATACTGAAATGGGGTTGCCTCCCAATCGAGCGTTTATTTTAAAGTCATCAGCTTGACTATTTCTCCCCGCCTCATACCGGGTCCCTAATAATGCTTAAGACGTTGACCATTCACTTTGAAAGTTCAGGTAGAATATGGGTCTTCAACCTCAATAGCACCATGTGGATAAACTTTCACAATTTTGAATGGTCCCTACCATTTGGACTTCAGTTTCCTGGGGAAGAGTTTCAATCTGGAGTTAAAAAGAAGCACATTCTGCCCTGGTTCAAATTCTCGTTCTACTATCTTCTTGTCGTGCCACCATTTTGTCTTCTCTTTATACAACTTGGCCTTTTCATATGCTTAGAGCCTGAACTCGTCCGACTCATTCAATTGTAATAACCGTTTTCACCCGCCGCGTCCAAATCGAAATTGAGCTTCTGAATTGCCCAATATGCACTATGCTCTAATTCAACAGGTGTCGACGTTGAGAAAAATCTTTTGGACATATCTTCTTTTCCCTAAATTCTTGAGTGTCTTCTATCCTTGTTTGTCTTATCTGTTTTATGAAGGGTGAAGTTTTTAGGAAAAGGCCAACATGTATCATATTGATGATTTGAAAGGTTTACTGAGTCGCTAGTTGGTATATTTGAAATGGTTGTACCAACTCAACCGAATTTTGTTTGTTTTTTGCAAGTAGGCCTAATTACTGGACGCTGTCGAAACTTGGCCTTGAAACCGAGATTCATAAAGTTCAGGGGCTTGGTTAAGCGGGGGGAAGGTGTTAGGCACCCCCCGACTTCTGTAAAACACGGTTACCGCATCTTTTCAATATTTCCCTTTTTTAATTGCAATGTGTGTGTGTATGCTGAAAGTAATTGAGCCTACGTTTGTTTGATTTGAAAGTAGTGCCATGCATCGTTGGACCTATATACGAAGGGTTTGATTTGTGGGAAAATTCTTTTTTTAGACAAGATATAAAAATGACGTTTTGAAAGGTGGTTTTCAAACCCTTTCACTCGCATAGGAATTGAAGCCTGTTGATACTTCCATTTTATTTTATTCCGCCTTTGGCTTGATTTGGATGTTTACTGTCGGGATGCGAAGCATCCTTGACTACAGAATGTATATACAAGTGCTGGTCTTCTTTTGGGCATGAAAGCCATCCAAGTGACTCTAGCAGTACAAACCATATTTCACTATGTTTAAGACCTTAAATTCGGATAACCGTTTTAAGGTCCCTCGGATGTACATTTTACAGAAAAACTGGCAGGATACATTTACAATGTGGAGTTGTCCATCGTGGGAATCAGATTTAGATCAGTGTGGTTGATCATTAATCCCACAATTCCTAGGCTCACAGAAAATGATTAAGAAAACCTGCACAGCACAGATATTCACAGAGAATGCAAATTGTACTCTAGACGTCGCAAAACAAAGGATTCATCAGTTAAATCCTTGCATGCGCATAGCCAAAGTTTCCTGTTTTCGCTAAATATGGATCTAGGGTCACATAGTCGATTTAATATTTACAAAGCTAGAAAAACTAAATTCAAATAAATCTTAGCCATTCTAGCTTCCCGGTTCTGGTTTGACCGATTTTGAACCGCTTGAAAGTTAGAAAGGGCTAGATTTAGATAAATCTAATCCACAATATTTACATCAGTGCAGATTCATATCAAATGAATATTTAAAGCAAATATTTAATCACACTGAATAAAGAATATATATATATATATATATATATATATATATAAGCTGTAAAGGACCACGAATTTCCAATCCAGGCCCGACGAAGAAATTGAAATATATATATATATATATATATATATATATATATATATATATATATATATAAGCTGTAAAGGGCCACGAATTTCCAATCCAGGCCCGACGAAGAAATGTAAATATATATATATATATATATATATATATATATGTATAAAAGCTGTAAAGGGCCACAGATTTCCAATCCATGCCCGACGAAGAAATGTAAATATATATATATATATATATATATATATATATATGTATAAAAGTTGTAAATAGTCACGAACTTCCAATCCAGGCTCAACTGAGAAATATAAATATATATATATATATAAGCTGTGAAGAGCCACGAATTTGCAATCTAGGCTCGACTGAAAAATATAAATATATATATATATATATATATATATATATACAAAAGCTATAAAAGGCCACGAATTAGAAATCCAAGCCTGATTGAATGAAAAGTTAGTGTGTATATATATATAGTCAGTTATATATATAATAAAGCTAAAAAAGCCACGAATTAGCAATCCAGGCCAAACAAAATAGTACAAATATATATACATAGTTATATATATATAAAAGCGGTAAAAAGTCACGGATTAGCAATCCAGGCTGTGCAAACAAAGAAAAACGTATATATATACTCATATATACTAAAAAGTAAGCTAGAAAGGCCACAGATTTGAAATCCGGGCGAAACCAAAAGCTAAAATTTCATATGTACGTTCACATATATGCAATAAAGTAGTAGAAAGTTTTTTATTGTAAAAATACTTACAATAGGCAGCGCTACAGGCTTTATGCCACTTGGAGGGCTTTAAAACTCCGTTTCCACCGGTTAAAACTTGATATGTCGTAGAATATACATATGCAAACGTATTGGTAGAATAAAATTAAAGTTTGGAGTACTAGAAGTAGGGCTAAAAGTCAAAATGGACGGAGTTTCTATGCTTTTTTGTTCTTTTTTCTTCTTTTTTTGCAAAGGTGGGGGGTCTTATTTATAGACCAGATGGTAGCGGGTCTACCCGCTGCTTCCACGTAGAGGTGAGGCTCTCCGAGTGGGGTCCACTCCCGTGGGCCCCATTATCTCAAAGTACGTGCACTCTGACCAACGTTAGGTATTCTTCGTTCGAACCTTCATAACTTTTAATCCGGGCATCCGTTTGAGGCGTGTTATACCTTTCCGGAAATCCCTTTCCGAAAGTGACACAATGACATGGGATTTGACCTTTTCTGAATTCAGGAAGATGGGTTTATGACTAGATCTTCATTTTTTGCTGCCCATTCGTTGAGCTGTCGTGTTCTATTTTCACTCGGGATTGATGTTATGGCTTTTTCTGACCCTCATTGCATCAATTTCGCTTGATTTTGACTTAATTTGACGTCAAGTCGGTAAAATGACCATTTTGCCTTTCCAGGGGTTGTCTCCCTAATTGACAAGGTTTTTTGACTGTATTCTTGGGGTTGTCTCCGAGGTTTGATCCCAGCAGACTCTGTTCTTCCTCAGGGTTGTTTTGAGTTCGACTTGGTCTCCCAGGGTTATCTCTGGGTATGAATTGATACTTTGGGGTTATCTTCAAATGTTGAATTGGTCTCCCGGTGTTGTCGTCGGGGTTGCTGTGCCTCCGGGGTTGTTGTCGGGGCTTGACTTGATATCCCGGTGTTATTATCGGGGTTGACTTTGAATCTCCTGGTGTTGTCACCAGGGTTACTGTGCCTCCCGGGGTTGTCATCAGGGTTAACTTGACATCCCGGTGTTGTCGTTGGGGTTGCTGTGTCTCTGGGGTTGTTATCGGGGCTCCTGTACCTCCCGGGGTTATCGTCGGGGTTGACTTGATATCCCAGTGTTGTTTCTGGGGTTGACTTTGAATCTCCCGGCGTTGTCGACTGGGATCACTTGATGATTTGGACTTTCAGGGTTGTCTCTGGAAGGTAAAAGATGGTTTTGCCCTCCTGCAGGTGTAGACGGTCGAAATTTTATTTCACTGTTACTAACACTATAGGAGGGCAAGACTGTCTTTTTAACTTAACTCCGGTCTCAATACCGGGTCATCAACTGAACCCCGGTCTCGATACCGGGCCATCAACTCAACCCTGGTCTTAATACTGGGCCATCAACTCAATCCCGATCTCAATACTTTCATCAACTTAACCCCGATCTCAATATCGGGCTATCAACTCAACCCCGGTCTCAATACCGAGCCATCAACTCAACCCCAATCTCAATACCAGGCCATCAACTCAACCCCGACCTCAATGTCGGGCCGTCAACTCAACCCCAGTCTCAATACTGGGCCCTCAAGTCAACCCCGATCTCAATACCAGGCCATCAACTCAAACCCGGTCTTAATACCGGGTCAACAACTCAACCGCGATTTCAATACCGGGCCATCAACTCAACCCCGATCTCAATACCGAGCCATCAACTCAACCCCGGTCTAAATACCGAGCCATCAACTCAACCCCGGTCTCAGTACCGGGCCATCAACTCAACCCTGGTCTCAATACTGGGCCATCAACTCAACCTTAATCTCAATATCGGGCCTTCAAATCAACCCCGGTCTCAATGTCGGGACATCAAATCAACACCGGTCTCAATATCGGGTCATCAACTGAACCCTAGTCTCAATACCGGGCCGTCAAACCAGCCCCGACCTCAACCCGGGAGATACAGGTCAGCCCCAGTCTCAACCAGGGAGGTACAAGTCAGCCCTATTCTCAATATCGGGCCGTCAAATTAGCCCCTGCCTCAACCCGCGAGGTACAGGTCAGCCCCGGTCTCAACCCGGGAGGTACAGGTCAGCCTCGGTCTCAACCCAGGTGGTACAGGTCAGCCCTGATCTCAACCCAAGAGGTACAGGTCAGCCCCGGTCTCAACCCAGGAGGTACAGGTCAGCTCCGGTCTCAACCCGGGAAGTACAGGTCAGCCCTAGTCTAAACCCAGGAGGTACAGGTCAGCCCCGGTCTCAACCCAGGAGGTACAGGTCAGCCCTAGTCTCAATCTGGGAGGTACAAGTCAGCCCCGGTCTCAACCCGGGAAGTATATATCAGCCCCGATCTCAATCCGGGAGGTCATGTCAACTTCAGAAACAATCCTAAAGCATCACAACATCTCCAAAGGAAAATCTGGAAGGACTAAGTCAGCTTCGGAGACAACCTTGAGGATAAATAGACTCAAATGGGATTCAAACCTTGGAAACAACCCCAGGAAGTTAGCCAAAGGCCATACCAGCACTAAGGGCAACCCCGGCAGTGGCAAAATGGTCATTTTACCAACTTAAAGCCGATTCATTCAAACTCAAGCCGAATTGATGCTACTAAGGTCAAAACAAACCATAACAATTATCCCGAGTGGAGGCAGCGCAAGACAGCTCAACGGACAAACTGCGAGAAATCAAAGACCCGATTTTGAACCCGTCTTTTTGGACTCGAAAAAGGTTTTCTCCAATATCATTGCGACATTATCGGTGAGGGCTTTTCAGAAAGGTACAGCACGCCTCAAACGGTAGCTCCGATCAAAAGTTAGAAAGTTTCGAATCGGACCTCACATTGCTCGGAGTGCATGAACTTCGAGACGACGGGACCCAGCACGGGACCCCTGCCACGTGGAGCAGCAGGTGGACCTGCGGCAGCCGCGGGTTGACCCACTTCTCCCAGGTATATATATATTAGGTGACCCCCAGCTCATTTTATAATTCAAAAATGCTCTGAACCCCTGCCTGTTTGGATTTCCAACCATTTTCTTGTCTTCCAAACCCAAAAATTTTCACTCTAACACGTAGATATACCCACATACTACCACATATCAAAAACTGAGCAGTAGAATCGGACGTTTAAAGCCTATGATTTGGCAAAAAACCCGTGTAGCAGTCCATTGTGAGTATTTTTACGATCAGAAAGTTTATATTACTGCATTTCACTTTTATACACTTACATGTCAAGTTTTGTTTTCTAAAAAATGCCCGGAACTCAGTTTCGTGGCCGTTTTTGTTAACTTTTGATACATTTTAGTACCTAAACGCATTTTTTGGCATTTCTACAGCACGGATTGACGATCCATCACTTATAACAGCTTTTATATACTAATATCTTCGTTTTGAGCAACTTCGCCGGACTGGGTTATCTTCCCAATCTGGGTTTGGCTTTTTTTGTATATATTTAACTATATATATACACTAACATTTTAATTCTGTCAAGCCCGAATGTCAAATATGCGGTAGTTTACTGCTTTTATATATATATATATATATATATGCACTCTTCACCGGACTGGGTTATCTTCCCAGTCCCGGTTTGACTATTTTTTGTCTATATGTAAATTCCTAGTTCGGCCTAGATCATTTCGTGGCCTCTTATTGTTTATATATATATATATGGGCTTAGGATAGAATGTCCATTGCCCTTTTATAGCTTTTATATATATATATATATATATATATATATATATCAATTCTGTCGAGCCTGGTTAATTCTGTGGCTCGTTTACAACTTTTATATATATATATATATATATATATATATATATATATATATATATATATATATATATATATATATGAGCCTAGGATAGAATGTCCATGGCCTTTTTACAGCTTTTATATATATAGATATATATATATATATATATATATATATATATATATTTCAATTCTGTCGAGCCTGGTTAATTCTGTGGCTCTTTTACAGCTTATATATATATATATTTCAATTCCAGTCTGGGCAAAGGATAGAATGTCCGTTGCCCTTTACCGCTTTTATATATATTTCTATTCTGTCAAGCCTGGATCACTTTGTGGCTTTTTACAGCTTTTATATATATATATATATATATATATATATATATATATATATTTACATTCCAGTCCGGGCATCGGAGTGAAAATCCATCGCCCTTTACAGCTTTCGTATATATAATTATATATATATATATATGGCTTTGCTCATTTTGATTAAATTGTTACTTTAAATATTCATTTGATATGAATCGGCACTAACATTTCTGCTGGCGAACTACATTTCTTTAAATCTCGCCAACTCTAGCTTTCAAACGGTTCAAAATAGGTTCATACACAACCGGCAAGCTAGAATGGGTGAGATTTACTTAAATCTAATATTTTTTCTAGTTTCAGTTATGAAAGCAACCTCGCGGCCCTTAGATCACTATCTAGTCAGAACGAGATGCTTCGGCCATGTGCGAGCCATGATTTACTTATGAATCCTTGGTTCTGGCGATATTTTGATATATTTCTGTACAAATTTGAGCTGTGCAAGTTTATTGGCTTCCCTATGTGAGCCTAGAAATCGTGGGATTCATAATCAAACAGATCAGAATCTGATTCCCACGATGGACCAAGTCCACTTTACAAATGTACCCTGCCAGTTTTTCTGTAAAATGTACATACAAAAGACCTTCAAATGGTTATCCGGATTTAAGGTCTCAACATAGTGAAAATATGGTTTGTTGTGTCAGAGTCACTCTGATGGCTATCATGCCCATGAGAAAACTAACACTTGAATATATTTTTTGGTCGAGGATGCTTCGCAGCCCGAAAATCACCATTCAAATTGAGCCAAAAGGCTGAAAAGATAAAACTGAAGTATCGATATGCTTTAATTCCTATGTTATCATAAGGGTTTGAAAACGGTTATCCGGATTTAAGGTCTCAACATAGTGAAAATATGGTTTTTTGTGTCAGAGTCACTCTAATGGCTATCATGCCCATGAGAAGACATACACTTGTATATATTTTTTGGTCGAGGATGCTTTGCAGCCCGACAATCACCATTCAAATTGAGCCAAAAGGCAGAAAAGATAAAACTGAAGTATCGATATGCTTTAATTCCTATGTTAGCGTAGGGGTTTGAAAACCTGCTTGTAAAACATCATTTCAATAATCTTATCGAAAAAAAGAAGCTTTTGCAAATCAAATCAAACACTTTTGCAAATCAAATCAAAGTCTTTTTGCAAATCAAATTAAACCCTTCGTATATAGGTTCAACGATGAATAAACGTACTTCCAATCAAAGCATAAGCCCAATTTCTTCCAGCATTCACACACACATTTTAGATTTAAAAGGGAAATATTGAAAAGATGCGGTACCGTATTTACACGGTAGTTGTGGGGTTCCTAACACTTTCTCCACACTTAACCAAGCCCCCAAACTCAAAACTTCAGTTTCAAAGATGAAGTTTCGACAGTGTCTAGCAATTGGGCCTCTTTTCAAACAAAACTCGATTGAGTTGGTACAACCATTTCAAATCTACCAACTGGCGACTCAGTAAAATGTTCAAATCATCGACATGATACATGTTGGCCTTTTCCTAAAAAACCCTTCAAAACCTTTTTCACAAATAAAAAGAATAAGGGTAGACAAAACTTAGGAAGAGAGAAAGATCCGGGTTTGACCCGACCAGCGGATTTTTTTCGACGTCGACAGGTGGCGACTCTGCTGGGGACAGTAGAGGGCTTAGGACGCGTTCAAAATATTTTCAAACATTTCCTTTTTTCCTACGTATGTGTGAATGCTGCGTCTTTACATTGAATGAATGCGTGAATGCTGCCTCTTTTGAATGCGTGAATGCTACATTGAATGAATGTGAATGAATGCTTTCCTGCTTTTTTAATGCTTCGCACCCATATTAGTGCTTCACACCCATGTCATCACATGCATAACGGTGAGGAACGATGTATGTATGTTGTGTGATTCCTCCACCAGGAGGTAAACCCGTAGGTGATAAGTAATGTCTTCGATGGCGACTAAGTCTTCGGGGCTCATGAAAAAGCACCACTCAGATTCGCTCCAGTTGAAAGATCGGATTAATTTTCCCTTTAGTAGATTGCAATAATCTGAGGCCCTTCATGCCGAAAAAGCCTCGAAAGTAGCCTAAGATAGGTCAGTCTCTGATTAACCAAATCCGATGGGAAGCTTCTTCATGCCTTCCTCTTTCAATTCAATGTCAAGTTTCCAATGTAAAGGACCACAATGTAAATATCATAATAAAATTTTACGTTCCTTGTCATATACATATTATCATGTCATCCTGTCATCAAAACAACTGACCTCTATTTTGCAAGATAAGATTTAAAAACCACAAAAACACATCATGGCATGCATCCTATCCCTGCCTACTTCAGGAAATTGACACGCCTACATTTTATTGTAGGTGAAAAATTGGTCCCGTTACTAGATCTTAGTCTAAGAAAGCACTAAGTCCATCCACGGGCATGACTTCCAGTGCTCAGCCAGAATCCACCACTGTATCTAGGGAAGAGTTTGAAGGACTGAAGAACCAGATAGCCGAATTGGCCAATTTCCTGAGAGAACAAAATAAAGCTCTTAAAGGGAAGCAAGCACAGGGTCATACAGAACCAGGAACACCTGGTGGCAATCAAGAGACCGAAAATACAAATACTCAGATTCCTGGACCACAAAACCAGGACACAACCAACAAAACCCCTGAAATCACCACCCTCAACAAAGAGTAGGAAGCTGGTGGCATTCTGAAGAAAGTCCAACAGATGGAAAAAACCATCCGGTCTATCAAAGGGACTGGGGCATTTGGCAGTGTCAATTATTCAGACCTCTGTATATTCCCTGGGGCTCGTTATCCCAAATAATTTAGAACTCCTGACTTTGTGAAATACGATGGATTGGGAGAACCCATACACTCATTTGAAAGTATTCATTGGAGAGCTCGGATCCTATGCAGAGGACAAAAAACTCCGAATGCAGTTATTTCAGAAGAGTCTGACCGGAGAGGCTAGAGCCTGGTACGCCCGTCTAGACAACTCCAAAATTCACAGTTGGGAAGAGTTGGCCCATTCTTTCCTCAGTCAATACAGTTTCCAGTCTCAGCTGGCTCCAGACAGATACCAGATTACAAAAATCAAGAAACAAAGTACTGAATCATTTAGAGAATATACTCAACGGTAGAGACGGGTTGCAGCACAAGTATCAAGTACAGTATCTATATGAACTATACATCTGAATGAGGGTATTGAATGATCTTGGGAGTTCTATAAGCACTGAGGTAACCCCTCAGTTCCAAGAACAATCGTATCATTTGTACTGTGAATGTCAGATGGATAGGAATTATTGATATACAAGAAATATCTGTAAGATCATAAATCTATACATCCAAGTGAGGGTATCCAGATATAAAAATTGTTCTAACAAAAACTCTTAACTGATTGGGATACTATGAATTTTGGATTTATAGAAGTTATTGTCTTATAGAATATTTATGTGAGCACCAAATCTGCTACAGAAAAGGTTGAGAATTTGGGGGCGTCACAATTTGGTATCAAAGCATTAGGTTAGAAACCTTAGGAGGAAACCCTTAGGCTATAACCTCGAAAGTATTTAGACGATAAAGGAGATAAGCTCAAATAGAGTTATTATAAGAGGCGAAAAGTTGTTAGGAAAGTTAATAGATAGGAATATTAATAAAGTATTAAGTTATGATTTGTAGATCCTAATCGATTTTATAAATCTGATTGTAGGATGTCGGAAGAACGTCAGATAATTGAAGTTGAGCAATCCATAGACGCGGTACCACTACAGATGATACCTCCTCGTCGGGCTTGGAAAAATAAGGCTTACAGTTCAGGACCGAGTGTGGATAAAGAGGTCGAATACCTAGAGGAAAGGTTACAAAAGCTAGAGAAGATGGTGGAAAAGCTAAAGAAAAGGATAGCAACAAAGAAGAAAGAGCTGTAGACTAAGGGAATTTCATAATATAGTTAGTGATAGGGATGAATCGCTAGTCGGATATGCTATGTAGTTTCTTTTCTGTCGTGTGTAAAGCTAGTGATCTAAAATGAGTCACTAGATATGTATATATAGACTTGTAATGTGAAATACAAATTTCTGTTATCAAACTGAGTTGTTGAATTATTGAACTGATATTCATACTTAGTTATTTGTTATATTTACATAAATGGCACCCAGAAGGAGACCTTGTGGAGAAATTAAAGAGGAACAGGAGGAGGAAAACCCTACCCAAACACTGGTAAATATTCTTGTCGGAGCTTTGCAAGGAAGGCAAGCTAATACATTACCAGCTACACCCAATAACCCAACCACAACTCAATTTAAGGATTTTAAACTAGTGGGACCACCAGAATTCAGGGGAATAGATGAGCCAATAAAAGCTCAGACTTGGATTATCGAGATGGAAAAGATGTTTAAAGTAACCAAGGTGAATGATGACCAAAAGGAAGATTTTACCACTTTCTTTTTAAAGGAGGAAGCTAATCATTAGTGGGAAGCAAACAAGGGGAGAGCTGGAGAAAGTGCTACTAATTGGGACAAGTTCAAGGAGTTTTTCTTTGCCAATTACTTTCCAACTTCAATGAAGGATCGTATGGAGGTTCAATTCTTGGAATTGAAATAAAGGGAGATGAAGGTGTCACAGTACGCAACCAAATTCAATGAGTTGGCGAGGTTCGCATCACATCAGGTAGATACCTAGGCAAGAAAGACAAGGAGGTTTGAAGGGGGGCTGAAACCCCAAATTCAGAGCAGAATATCGGCATTTCAGGTGAAGACTTTTGCGGAGATCTTGGAAAAGGCCATTATAACAAAGAAGGAAGGAGAGGCTCTATTGCAGTTCAATAAGGAGAAGAGGGTTATTACAGGAAAGGGCAACACGAGTGGGAGTAACAACAACAACAATAATAAGAGAAGGTGGGAGGTAACTTTTCCAAACAACCCTGGAAAAGGGGGCTATAATCCTAACAACAATGCCAACAAAGGAGGGAACAACAACAATCAAAGAATTGAGCGCTGTCAGATATGTGGAAAGAATCATAAAGGGACATGCTATTTTAGAGGAATGACTTGTTATACCTGTAGAGAAGATGGGCATTATTCCAACTAGTGTCCCAAAAAGAAGGAGAAGAGCAAGAATGTTAAATATTTCAACTGTGGAATAGAGGGCCACGTGTCTAAATTTTGTCCAAAACCTACGAAGGTGAATGTAGGAGGAGGTTAAAATTTCAACAATAACCCAGGAGCAGCAGCTGCATGAGTTGCTCTGAATCGTCCAAATGCAAGAACTTTTAACATGACAGTGAGGGATGTTGTGACAGCACAAGACGTGGTGACAGGTATTATACAAATTGATGCCATAAATGCCTATGTGTTATTTGACTCTAGTGCTTCTTTTTTGTTTGCATCTGTTGACTTTGTTAAAAGATTAAAAATGTCATGTGAAGATTTAGATGTTCCTTTCAACGTAGAAATTGCTAACAAAGAAATGATCCCTGTTCATACAGTACATAAGAATTGTAGTGTAGAAATTCAGGGGCATACGTTACCGGTAAACCTTATACCTATACAACTAGGGGAGTTTGATGTAATCTTGGGGATGGACTGGTTGGGTAGGCATAAGGCAGTAATTGATTGCAAGCGAAAACAAGTAAGCTTAAAGACACCTTTGAAAACAAAGGTGGTGTTCAAGGGCAGCTGTTCACCAAAGCAAGTCCGGTGTTTAACGGTTACGCAGGCTAAGAGATTACTTCGAAAGGGTGGTACCGGATACTTAGCATATGTGGTGGATACAAGGAAAGAAGGGGGAAAGTTAGATCAAATACCTATAGTAAATGAGTTTTCAGACGTGTTTTCAAGTGATCTACCTAGTCTTCCACCTGACAGGGAGATTAAGTTTGTAATTGACCTTGCACCTAGTACAACACCAGTTTCAAAGGCACCTTATAGGATGGCACCAGTAGAGTTGAAGGATTTGTATATTCAGTTACAAGAACTCTTAGACAAGAAGTACATACAACCTAGTGTTTCACCCTGGGGAGCACCTGTATTGTTTGTAAAGAAGAAGGATGGGATGTTAAGATTGTGTATAGATTATCGGGAGTTGAATAAGTTGACCATCAAGAATAAGTACCCTTTACCAAGGATTGATGATTTGTTTGATCAGTTAAAAGGAGCTGAGCATTTTTCAAAAATTGACTTACGATCGGGTTATCATCAACTGAAGGTAAGGAAAGAAGATGTACCAAAGACCGCCTTTAGGACCCGATATGGACATTATGAGTTTCTTGTGATGTCCTTTGGGTTAACAAATGCACCAGCAGCTTTTATGGATTTAATGAATAGAGTGTTTAAGTCATGCTTGGATAAGTTCATGGTGGTGTTTATCGATGATATATTAATATACTCTAAGACACGGGAGGAACATGCGGAACACTTGAGAAAGGTATTAGAGATATTAAGAAAGGAACAACTCTACGCAAAATTTTCCAAGTGTGAGTTCTGGTTAGAAGAAGTCCAGTTTCTAGGTCACGTAATTGATAAGAATAGGGTGGCAGTGGATCCGGCAAAGATAGAAATAATCATGAATTGTGACCAACCAACAACACCAATAGAAGTTCGCAGTTTTCTTGGTTTAACAGGGTACTATCGTTGTTTTATAAAAGATTTTTCCAAAATAGCGACCCCGCTAACCAATTTAACTCGAAAGACTATGAAGTACAATTGGACAGACAAGTATGAGGAGAGCTTTCAAGAATTGAAGAAATTATTGAGCAGGGCACCAGTACTGTCATTACCAGATGATACTGGGGGTCTTGTGGTTTATAGTGACACTTCACACAGGGGTTTAGGATGTGTGTTAATGCAACATGGAAAGGTGATCGCCTATGCTTTGCGACAACTTAAAGATTATGAGAAAAGGTATCCTACTCACAATCTGGAGTTAGCAGCAGTAGTTTTTGCTTTGAAAATTTAGCGAAATTATTTATATGGGGGAAAGTGTGAGATATACACAGATCACAAAAGTCTAAAGTATATTTTTACACAGAAGGAGCTGAACGTGAGACAGAGAAGGTGGTTAAAGTTAATCAAGGACTTTGATTGTGAGATCCTATATTATCCTGGTAGAGACAACGTAATGGTAGATGCATTGAGCCGGAAGAACCATGAAAGGTTGAATATCATCACAAACAACGAGGTACTGATAAAAGAGTTTGAAAAACTCGAGATTGAAGTAAGAGCTCCAACTAACTCTAACTAGAAGCTATTTGTGATAGAGACAGCCTTAACCTTAATGGATAAAATCAAAGAGATGCAGGAGAACGATGAAGTATGTTAGAAATGTAAGGCCGAGATAACTCATGAGAAGAATATTAAGTTCCGACTTGACAAAGAAGGAGTACTGTGGTATGAGGATAGAGTGTGGGTTCCAGCATTACATGTATTGAAAGATGAAATCTTAATAGAAGCCCATAGTTCTAAGTTTGCGCTGCACCCGAGGAGTACTAAGATGTATAAAGACGCGAGTCAGCATTTTTGGTGGTCGAACATGAAAAGAGAGATAGTGGAATGGGTAAGCAAGTGTCTCATGTGCCAAAGAGTTAAAGCCGAACATCAAAGACCTAGTAGATTGCTACAATCTCTATCGATTCCTGAATGGAAGTGGGAGCACATCACCATGGACTTTGTGGTAGGACTTCCTGTCACTCAAAAAGGCCATAATGCTATCTGGGTAATAGTTGATCGTCTCACCAAGTTCGCCCATTTCCTACCTATTAAGGTTACTTATAATCTCGATCAGTTGGCAAAGTTATATATAAAATAGATTATTTCTAGACATGGAGTTCCTGTATCCATAGTGTCAGACAGAGATCCGCGGTTTACTTCAAACTTTTGGAGGAGTCTTCAGTAGCACTTGGGAGCCCAGCTGAAGTTGAGTGCAACATATCACCCGCAAACCAATGGACAAAGTGAGAGAACCACTCAGACGCTGGAAGATATGTTAAGAACCTGCATTATGGATTTTATAGGGAGTTGGGAGGATCAGTTGCCTTTGGTCGAGTTCGCATACAATAATAGTTATCAAACCAGTATTGGAATGCCACCATATGAAGCCTTGTATGGTAGGAAGTATAGAACACCTTTATGCTGGGATGAAGTTAGAGAAATGCAAATGCTTGGACCTGAGTTAGTTCAACAAACCACTGAGAAGATTCGAGTTATACGACAACGGTTGCAAGCATCTCAAGACCGACAGAAGAAATATGCAGATCAACACATACAGCTAAAAGAGTTTGGTGTGGGGAGTCATGTTTTTCTAAAAGTATCTCCTTGGAAAGGCAAGATTCGTTTTGGTAAAAAGGGAAAACTAAGCCCGAGATTCATTGGTCCATTTCAAGTATTAAGGAGAATAGGTGAGGTAGACTATGAGGTAGCCCTACCCCTAGAGTTAGGACACATCCATAATGTGTTTCATGTGTCTGTGCTACGTCTGTATAAACCTGATTATAAGCATGTGATAAACTATGACCCTGTTCAGATAGAGAAAGATTTATCGTATGTAAAAGTTCCGGTATAGATAGTTGATCGGAAAGAATAGGTGTTGAGAAATAAGGTTATATCATCGGTTAAAGTAATCTGGAAGAATCATGATGTTGAAGAAGCTACATGGGAGCTGGAAGATAAGATGCGAGAAGATTTTTTGCAGTTATTTTCATAGGGTGTAATTTCAATTTCGGGACGAAATTCTTGTAAGAGAAGGTGATTGTAATATTCCAAACCTTGAACAGGAATATTAATATAAAAAGTAAATTCTAAAATGTATTATATCTTGTGCGATGTGTATTTAACTTTATTATTAGTATATATAAGTACATATTCACACATAAGATATAACTATGAAACTATATATGGAAGGTTTTATAAGCAAACCCTAAATTAAGATTTTTTATAAATAAAGAATCGTAACCCTAATTATTATAATAAATGGCAATTATAACATAATACATTGATAATGTTATATAGGATTATAAATATATATATATATACATATATATATACATATATTTTAATGTATAAGGAATTAAGGAATTAATTGCAAAAGATTTTTAGAAAACCCTAATTAGGGATTAGGAAACCCTAACCCTAATTATAAACCCTAATTTAAATTATAAACCCTAATTCTAAACTAACAAAACCTAATTGTTCATTATTATTTTTAAATTTTCTATAAAGGGTATGAAATGATTAAATTACCCTTGTATTTAAGTGGAAAATTACCAAAATACCCTTAGTACATGTAAAATGACTAAAATACCCTTATTTGTTTTGTTTTAAATGAGATAAGTACAAATCTTTTACTTAGAAAGTAAAAGATTTTCTCTATCTGATTATTACCACAAGGGCTTGACAACATAACCTATATCAATTAATGCTCTAGGATTACTTGTCAAAATAAGAAAGGAATTAGGTGTTTAACCCCACTTGAACTTTTCATAGAAGGATAGGTTATAAGAACACAAGGCCACGATTTTCCTACTTAAAAATATACACTCAACTGACTCAGAAACAACACTTAACAAGCCAGAACAGAATCAGAAAGAGAAAGAACCAAAAGAGCTCACAAAAGGGTAAAAACCTAACCTTACTTAATTTACTCTATTGCAAAATTTGATTGTTGTTATTGTTGTTTAAATATGTTCATTAAGTTGTCATTTAGTGTTTTGGGTTGCTAAAACATGGATCTATAACAATTAAAAGCATCAAAATAGAGTTTTAAGAAAAACTGTCAAAGTTGAAAGACAGGGTCTGACAATGAATGTCAGCCCTCGTATCTCGCTAACTGGTTGTTGTTTAGATGTGTTTAAAGTTGGTAGTTGTAGTATGTAATGTTGGTAGTATCCTAGAAGTGATAGAATGACAATCGGAATAACAGATCGAGAGTTATAGGTGGTCTAAACCGGTTGACCGAGCATGACAAAGCATTTTCTGGGTAACCCAGAAAATTTAAGAACGAGCCTGACAGGTAGTTTGACTGGCCTTGATCTCGCTACTGACAAGCTGTTAGGATGTTAAGTTGTGTTTAGGTTATACCTTGATATGAGTACTACATAACTAGAGCACTCCCGAGCCTTAAAAAGTAACTGGCCGAAAAATATAAACGTTCAAAACTCGTTGACCGTCCAGATCCGATTTCTGGGTAACCCAAAAATTTTGACCAGCGGCCTGACAGGTTGTTTGAAGGCTTAGATCTTGCTGCTTGTTAGTATATGGACTCTGTTACTGCTCAAATAGTGTACCCTGGTAGTTAGTCTATAGAGCCCGACGATTAAAACACCTAAATCATAAACATACTGCTCAGTATAAGGCCAGAAATGTCGTTGACCGGCGTTAACCATTCAATTCTGGGCAGCCCAGAATTGAAGAACAACGTTGGTAGGGTGGTTTGACCGGCCATGAGAACCTGTAGAAATGTTGTTAGGTAGTGAAATGAACATTGGTGTGTAGTATTATACAAGCACTACAACTTCATTACACTAGACTGCCCAGAAACCAAATGGATTGTCAGCAAAGTCAGGTCAAACGAGGCTCCAATGCGTTGACTGGCCTGTTCTTGAGTTGGCCAAGAACAGCTAAGGCAACAGATCCGTCGCTATAGACCTTTAGTGTAACGACCCCAAAATTCTTACAATATAATTCTCATTCTCGATCGTTAACAATATAACTTTAATCTATCTTTACATCATTATTCGATATTAAAATTACTAAAAATACAGAATATTTAAAACTTTTATACAATCTTTCTTTATTGCCCTGAATCACAACCTTTACATTACAAATATTTGATTCAATTCTATTACATGAATCGATTCCTCTAAGTTACTATACAAAGTATTACATCACAAGCAATATCCACTATACATCGGATAGCTCAACTTTACAACTTTAACAAGTATAATACATCCAAAACAAACACATTACTCATCTAGAATAAATAATTTCTTGCATCGCTATTGATCTTAACATTCAATTAGCAATATCATTACCTTACATCCTTGACCTGCAAAAGTGGTTATTTGCAAGAGTGAGCTCGACAGCTCAGCAAGACCTAACAGTTTCCATGCATCACATAGCACATAATAACATGCTCAATATACATCTCATAATCATCAAAGTAACATGGCATACATGCTTTAATTCACATAACAAATATAAAGATTGAGTTCCTTACTCAATCAACATTCTTTAATCAATCAATGTAGTCATAATTTGACTTTAACATTTCATGCTTGCAACATATATAACATATCATGCTCTTTGCAAAATAATTTAAAACAGTTCATCATCAAGTTCACGTAGAAAATAGGAACTGAAAGACTTGCCTGGCTTGTAGATTATCAATTACCGAAAAATAGCTTAATATAATCTGCTTCATGATCCTACATAACGTATTACCATACGCATCAATTATTAGTCACCTAGCAACGCTTAGCAATCGCTTAAGTAAATTCTAATTTACACTTCATAGTTCTCTCCCACTTATTTGGCACACACTGTCAAATTTATATGTATAATTAACAATATAAGTTAATTATCACATAGCTAATCCTCATCATTAGTTAACCAATTTAGGTTAACTCATTCCTCATTAACTAATAAGTTAATAATTAAGTACCACATAACTAATCACATTACATAATCATATTATATTTCACATAATTAATCAATTAATAATTACATACTCATATTAGAATATAATTAAATAAATTATAATTTAAACATCCACTTTAATTATAATTAATCAATTATAATTACATCTTATGATAATCAAATTATAATTACAAAATGTATAATTTGATTTAAACCACTACTCTAATTAATCAAATTATAATTAAACAAATTATAATTTATAATTAATCAAACTACATCATGCATTAAATTATAATTTCAACATATTATAATTTAAATTAAATAATTACTTAGATTATAAATAATCAATTTCAATTTATGCACTCATTAAATTATAATTAAATAAATTACAATTTAAATTACACATTCACCTTAATTATAATTATTCCAAATTATAATCACATATTAAGTTATAATTACACAAATTATACTTCAAGTTAAATATTTGCTTTGATTATAATTAATCAAACTATATTCATTATAATTTAACAAATTATAATTTAAATTAAACCTTTTCTATAATTATGGTTACGATGTACGTCGATACTAACACACATACGTGAGGCTAAACTCACGATCAACCACATCATACACGTATAGTACTTTTACTATCATATTGCATCTTACGATAATCATATCCAAGCACACATATAATATAACAACATAAGACTTCAATCTATTTTAAACACATCAAAAGTATGTTATCTCATTACCTATTACACTTAACAAGTCATAAAAATAAGTTAGCTAAACAAACGCGACATGAAAACTCAACGAAGAAAAAATAAAATTCCAGGACAGCATTGTGCCCCGCTGGGGAGGGTGGTCCAAGGGTAAAAGCCCCACTGGGGCGGGACCCACTGCTGTGGAAACCCCCTAGCTCGCAAACGATAGAGAAATAAGCCAATTTGGCTTATTTCTCCACACCAAAGTCCGATTTTTCTCAACATGATGAACATGAAACTTGGTAACAACAAAATTTTAGACTCTTTAACATGATTATAACATATAAAATCCTTACAACAGATAATCAAAACCAAGTTTTCATGATTTTTAAAAAAAACTACAATATCAAGCGTTCTTGACAAAAATTACTATTACGAATTCATTTTTCAATCAATTCATGTAATTACAATTGCAATAACTCTAATTCTTAACATATTAACATAACCCATGATCAATTTAAATAATAATCCATAGTCAAACACCAATTTGATAGTTTCAAAGGCTATTCTTTCAAAATTAGTTTACAGTAAATCATTATGAACATAATTTCTTCTTGTTTATCGAAATTACATGGATTGAATTGTTAAAACAACCATATAACTCATATAATAACATCAATATATATATATATATATATATATATATATATATCACATATATACATCATGATCACATAATTTACACAAAAGGTTTTTACAGAGAAGTTCTTTTATGAAGAAACATGGAATATGTAAAACACAAAATAGAGAAGATTTAAGCATGGAGATTATACCTTTTGCTTTGCTTATTGGAACGAAGGAGATGATGCTATCTCAAGCTTCCTTCTCCCTTCTTCCTTTTTCTCTCTTCTTCTTCGTTCTTTGTCTATCTCTTTGTTTAACCCTTGTTTTTGTTCTTGACTAACTCGAACTCTTCTAACTCTAAACTAACGTATATTATAATTCTATAGATATAATATACATATAACATATATACATAACATATAACTTATAATATATTTATGTATATAATAAATCCCATCATAAATACATAGGTTACAATTCTTTTGAAAATCAAAAGCCTTAAGGCTTCGTTTGGTAAAAACGACATTATTTTTAAAAACAGGTTTTTAGTAGATAAGGCCCCGTTTAGCAAAACGAATATAAAACTGTGCAAAGGCCTTGTTTGACAAAACGGTTTAAAAAAACTCTTTTAATAAATCTTTTAACACATATTTGATGCTACACTTTAATTAATTACATCTTAGCATTCTAATTTAATTAATTAAAGTTAACATCAATTAATCACATAAAAATTGCCACATAACAATTATAATCACTCGCTAATTATAATTTCATGTAACAATTACTACATAACTTCATCTAATTTAATTATCCCAATTAAATTAGAACTATAACATAAAATCATTACATATTAATTAAATTAAATATTAAATATTCATTTAATTAATATATTACACTTAATTACATTACTCCATATTAATCACATAATTATTTATTTAACTCAATAAATAATTTAATTAAAATATTTATTTTAATTCAATAAATATTTAAATCTTCTTCACATTAATTCACATATTTCACAATATATGGCACGTATACATATACTCAAACTTAAAACATCAGATAATAAGAATTTTATTTATTAAATTCTCATTTATAAATTCTTAAAAATTCGGGATGTCACATTTAGCGACGGGTTAAAATTTAGAAATAATTAAATTAATTAAAATAATTATAATAAATAGAAATAAATACTAAAAAAATTCTAAAAAATCATTTTTAATTATAATAAATAAATTTTAATATTTTGACATAAAATTTTATTAATATTTAATTTATTTAAATATTAATGATAATAAAATTAATTAATAATAAATTACTTAAAAAATTAAATTAATAGTTTAAAAATTATTTTAAATAATAATAAATTATTTAAAAAGGATATTAATGATTTAAAAATCATTATTAATAAAAATAAATTATTTAAAAATAATATTGATGATTTAAAAATCATTTTACATGGTTATTAAATATTTAAAAATAATATTAATAACTTAAAAATTATTTTAAATGATATTAAATCATTTAAAAATTATTTTGAGCATTTGGAAATTATTATAAATAATAACTAAAATATCTAAATAAGATATTAAAACTTTTAAATAAAGTTATTGAAAAACTAATTCAATAGCTATTCAATAAAGCTATAAAATACCGAACGGACTCCAAAATCAATCCAGACACTAATAGTTTAATTAGAAATTAATTGTTATCATTTCTAATGACTGTTATAATATATATAGGTTGCGAGTATACTTTCAAATAACTTAAGTAGCCGATCGTGATAAAGGCAAGTTTTTCTAACTTCATTTAATTTCAATATTAAATGTAAGTCTTGTATATTGATATACAAAATTGTTATAAACATTATTCGTGATATCGGTGATTTGAAAAAGGTTATGATTTATTGTTCAAGCATAACTAAGACATATGAACTGTTATTTGTGTAAATTATTTTTGATTTGATATTAAAGCATAGACTGTGTTCACCAATGTTGTTGGTACAAATATATATACTGATACTATCAATGACCGGCAGTTTTACACTGACCGGGTAGTTATTAATGACCGATAGTTTTACACTGACCGGGTAGTTGTGGTAGGATGATATGCATACTCCTAGATGGTGTGGTTAGCCAAATCAACTCGGGTTGCTAAGTCTATATGACTGACAAAAACTCGTAATATATGGGATTTGGCAGATCAAACCTTAGTATATATATGTGAAAATTACTCTGAACTATATGTTCCTTCAATTCTGACATTGTGTGAGTATAAACTATAAATCTTTAAAACTTGCTAAGCCTTTTAAAGCTCATCCTTGCAATTACTCTTTTCCTTTGCAGCTGCATCTAACACTCAAGAAGGTTCAGGAAATCATACTTGTGGGTAGAAGTAACCTATAAGAACGAATGTTTATTGAGTTAAGACTAAGAATGTAATTTGGTACTTCTCTGATGTAATGGTTGAATAATATGTAACCAGATATTATTATGTTGAATGGTTTTACGTTATTAATAGTGAATAGTATCAAGTACAGTATCTATATGAACTATACATCTAAATGATGGAATTGAATGATCTTGGGAGTTCTGTAAGCATTGAGGTCGCCCCTCAGTTCCAAGAACAATCGTATTATTTGTACTGTGAATGTCAGATAGATAGTAATTATTGATATACAAGAAATATTTGTAAGATCATAAATCTATACATCCAAATGAGGGTATCCAGATATGGAAATTATTCTGACGAGAACTCTTAACTGATTGGGATACTGTGAATTTTGGATTTATAGAAGTTATTGTCTTATAGAATATTTACGTGAGCACCAAATCTGCTACAGGAAAAGTAGAGAATTTAGGGGAGTCACACTCATTACTATTCCATTACTCACAATAATAATTAATCAACATATTATTAATTAATTACCCATTAATAGGTTATCACTAATAACAATAATTAATTAACAATATAATATTAATTAATCCTTCGCTTATTGATTTTCCTCTTCAATTAATCAAACCCTCAATAATTCTCATCTCGTGCCACACAAGGCATGTTACGAGCTTATCATAAACTCCATATTTTTCTCAATTATTATAAATTCAACTTAAATTAATTGAATTACTCATCACATAACACATAAACATTTATATTCGAATAAATATTCAATTTTTATTATTATCAATATTAATATTATTCAAAAAATTCTCGGGTATTACAAAATTAATACCCCACACATCAAAGATTTCAACAATTAGGATAGGGTTATGTGGCATTTGATTCCTATGAGATATATTACCAGTCTTTTAACAATTTTCACACGATTTACAAAACAAATAAGAGTCTTTGAAAATAGAAGGCCAAAAGAAACCACTCTCTAACACCTTACGTGCTGTTCGCTTAGGTCCAAAATGATCTCCACAGGTATAGGAATGACAGAAAGTTAGAATAGGGTTGAATTCATTATCAGGTACACAACGTCTAACTATCTGATCAGCACAAAATTTCCATAAATATGGGTCATCCCACACATAATGTTTTGCATCACTCCTAAGCTTTTCTTTCCGAGATTTGGAAAAATAACTGGGTAAATACGCACTTACCAAAAAATTCACAATATCGGCATACCATGGAGTTGTGTTGCCAATGGACAGTAGATGCTCGTCCTGGAACATGTCATGTAAAGGTAGTGCTTCCTCCTACTTGAGAATTCTACTCAAGTGATCTGCCACCAAGTTGTCCGCACCCTTCTTATCTTTAATTTCCAAGTCGAATTCTTGCAGCAGCAAGATCCACCGTATGATTCGAGGTTTGGACTCCTTCTTGGTCAGCAGGTACCTGAGAGCAGCATGGTCAGAATAGACTATAACTTTAGTACCAAGTAGATATGATTTGAATTTTTCTAAAGCAAATACAACAGATAAAAGTTCTTTTTTCGTTGTTGAATAGTTTATCTGAGCCGTGTTCAACGTTCTTGAAGCATAGTAGATGACATGGACAGCTTTGTCAATATTTTGACCCAAGACGGTGCCGACAGCATAGTTGCTTGCATCACACATTATCTCGAACGGGAGTTTCCAATTTGGTGGTTGAATGATAGGGGCTGACGTCAATAACTTTTTCAAGGTATCATAAGCCACCTTGCATTCATCATTAAACTGGAATTCTTCATCTTTCTGAAGCAACTTGCATAAGGGCAATGCTATCTTGGCGAAATCTTTGATAAACCTACGATAAAATCTTGCATGTTCAAGAAAAGAACGAATCTCCAGCATATTGACGGGGTAAGGCAATGCTGATATGATATCAATTTTAGCTTTATCGACTTCTGACCCATTAACTGACACTACATGACCAAGCACAATTCCTTGTTCTACCATAAAGTGACATTTTCCCCAATTTAGCACAAGGTTTATTTCTAAGCATCTATCTAGTACACGTCTAAGATAATCTAAACAGGCATCTAATGAATCACCATGAACTGTGAAATCATCCATAAAGACTTCAATGCATTCTTCTAAAAGATCTGAAAAGATACTCACCATGCATCGTTGAAAAGTACCTGGGGCGTTGCAAAGTCCAAAGGACATTCGCCGGTAGGCAAAGGTTCCAAAGGGACACGTGAATGTGGTCTTTTCCTGGTCTTTGGGGGTGATCACAATCTGGTTATAACCTGAAAAACCATCTAGAAAGCAATAGTAAAAATGTCCAGCTGATTATTCTAACATCTGATCAATAAAAGGAAAGAGAAAGTGATCTTTTCTAGTTACGGTGTTCAACCTTCTATAGTCGATACACACTCTCCAACCTGTTTGCATTCCTGTGGGCACTAACTCATTATTGTCATTCTTGAGAATCGTGATACCAGATTTCTTAGGAACTACCAGCACTGGACTTACCCATTGACTGTCGGAGATGGGGTAGATGATTCCTGCATCAAGCAGTTTAATTACCTCTTTCTTCACTACCTCCATCATCGATGGGTTCAACCGTCTCTGTGCATCTCTCGTCGGTTTAGCTCCTTCCTCTAACAAAATTCGATGTATGCACAACGCGGGACTAATACTCTTGATGTCCGCTATAGTCCAACCAAACACTGTTATGTGATCCCTAAGGACTCTCAATAATTTTTCTTCCTGCACTTTGGTTAGATTACTAGCAATTATCACAGGTAAAGTCTCATTAGCCCCTAAATATGCATATTTCAAGTGTGTAGGTAATTGTTTCAATTTAAGAATTGGAGCTTGCTCCACAGATGGTAATAATTTTTGATGAGTTACAGGTAATTGAATTAATTGGACTGCATGCTTATCTGTGTGTTTAGGAAATGAATGTAGTGCAGCCAAATTTTCCTTCAATTCCTGATCATGCTCAAGTTCATATGTCCCATCCAGGTCCAAACTACTGGAAATAGCCACCTCCAAGCTGTCTCTTTGAATTTGTTCAAAAGTCTTTTGCACTAGAGATTCACACACATCAATTGCAAAAACTTGAAAAATATCACTAGGGTACCTCATGGCATCATATATGTTGAATTGGATCTTCTCGCCATCAAACTCCATTGTCAAGGTCCCGTTGTGCACATCGATCATGGTCCTTGCTGTCTTTAGGAAGGGTCTTCCTAGCAAGATGTGAGATGGGTTCGGGGATGTATCATCTTTCATATCCACAATGTAAAAATCTGAAGGAAAGATTAGTTCGTTCACCTACACCAAGACATCTTCAACTACCCCTCGGGGGTAGGTGTTAGTACAATCAGCCAATTGAATAATAACACCAGTATTTTTCAAAGGTCCAAGATTCAGAGACTTATAAATAGATAATGGCATAACATTAATTGAAGCAGCTAAGTCTAGCATGTCTTTTTTAAATCTAGTGTTTCCTATTTTACATAGGATCATAAACATGCCTGGATCTTTACATTTAGGTGGCATTTTTCTTTGCAAAACTACTGATACATTCTCCCCAACTATGACTTTCTCATCATTTTCCAATTTACGTTTATTAGTGCACAATTCTTTCAAAAATTTAGCATACCGTGGCACTTGTTTAATTGCATCAAGTAGTGGAATGTTCACTTCTACCTTCCTAGAGGTTTCTAGAATTTCTTTATCTTGTTCATTTTTCTTTGAATTTTTAGAATTTCTATGAGGGAAGGGAAGTGGAATATCATTAATCTGACAAGGAGGTTTAGGATGTACCTTAGTTTTCTCCGGTTCCTCCTTTGCTTGCTCTTTCTCTAACTCAACTGTAGCTATAGGTGTATCCATCTGTTTTTTGCTCCGCAAGGTTATGGCACTGGAATTCTCCTTTAGGTTCACAACAGTCTGCGATGGAAGCTTCCCTGAACCTTGAGAGTCCAACCGACCTACAGTAGTGGCTAATTGGCTCATTTGACTCTCCAAGCTGTGGATGGAAGACTTCGTCTCTTGTTGGAATTGTTGTGTCTGTTGTATGAACGCCTTGAACATGTCCTCCAAGGATGTTCCAGGATTGGCCGGTGCTGCTGGTCTGGGTTGGTACTGTGGCTGATTTGGCTGAAACTGTGTTTTAACTGGGTAAAACCCTTGTGCCTGCGGCCTAGCACCCCCATAACTGAAGTTAGGATGATCCCTCCATCCTGGATTGTATGTGTTGGAGAGAGGATCATATTTTTCTGCGGCTGTGCTTGGTAATTCCCCACTGCATTAGCTTGTTGTGTATTATCTTCCTCTTGTAATGTCAGGCATGCATCTGTAGGGTGCCCCGCCATTAAACAAATTTGGCAAGCTTGTGCAACTGGCGAATTACCTGTAGCTAATTGTTTCACCAAAGTAGTTAAGTCATAAATCTATTGTTCTACATTGGTCATGCTTACCTCACTTACCCTTTGTGCTGGATGATTATTCCTTGTTCCATATTGTTGTGCATTAGCCGCCATGTTTGCAATCAGATTCTTTGCAGCCTCCGGTGTTTTATCCATTAATGCTCCTCTACTAGCAGTGTCGATCATACTCCTATCCATCGGTATGAGCCCTTCATAAAAGTAGATGATGAGGTGTTGATCGTCGATCTAGTGGGGTGGACAGCTGGAGCAAAGCTTCTTGAATCTCTCCCAGTATTCATGCAGTGTTTCACCACTGAATTATCGGACTTCGCAAATTTCCTTTTCATATGTTGGCCACTCTTTAAGCTGGGAAGTACTTCTCCAAAAATAGCCTTTTCATATCGTTCCATGATTGTATTGATCTCGAGGGAAGATAATACAACCAATCTTTTGCTAAGTCCCTCAGTGAGAATGGGAAAGCTCTCAGCTTAATCTGCTCCTCTGTAACATTGTGTGGCTTCATGGTGGAGCACACAACATGGAATTCCTTCAAATATTTGTACGAATCTTCACCTATAAGACCACAAAAAGTAGGCAAAAGGTGAATTAGTCCAGATTTTAGTTCAAACGAAACATTTAAAGCAGGATATTCAATACAAAGAGGTTGTTGAGTAAGATTAGGAGTTGACAACTCCTTTAAAGTTCTGTTATTTGGCACCGCCATCTCCTCTTCTGATTCGCTTGAAGAAGATTGGTCCGAAAGTAGTGTGAGTGCGATGTTGAGGCTCGGTGATGGAGCTTCATCGGAATCTGCAAGTAAACCTTGGTTTTTTTGAGCTTCCGTCCTAAGCCTTCTTGCAGTTCTCTATATTTCTGGATCAAATTTCAAGTCAAGAGAGTGAGAGGATCGAGGCATAAAAATACAAATAAAAAATTGAAAACAATTGAATAAATAAAAATAAATAACACTCCCCGGCAACGGCGCCAAAATTTGGTAGCTGTCGTCTAGCACTACAAAATTTACCTTACTCTTTATTCAACTAATTCAAGAACTAGTATAGTAATAAGCAAGGATCGATCCCACAGAGAGTGAATTGTATTTTAATTATCCAATGATTTCCAATGAATTGGGGGTTTTTGTTTGAAAACAGTTTAATTAACTAAAGTGAATTAATAAGAAAATATCAATGAGTAAAAGAGTTCAATTCCTCAGTTCAGTATCCCTTTTTCACAATTATGAATTAATCAAGTAATTATACTATTTACCCTTTCAATGAGATTAATAACCCTAGATAACTGCAATCGCAAATTACTCAAAATTCTCCTTAAGTGTTGATCTAATGCGACGATCGCCAACAATAGATTCTAACTAACATACAACCTAGAACTATCAGCCTAGATTTAATATGATAGAAGCATTAAGCATGAGAATTAGATTATTCCAAGAAATAATTACACAATCAAGAATTATTTAACTTGTCTTCTGAAAATCTTAACAATATTTCAAAGCTTGAACACAATAAAATATCATTAATTGTTACTTAGATTAGACACACTTCGTTTGCTTAAAATATGTCTTAATTTAACAGATATTATCAATTTACTAATTTAATCCTGCAAAAACCAAATTAGTCAATTGAATAACATACATGAAAGTTTATACAGATAATCAGAATAAATCTCAATATGAAAGAATAAATATTATAAACTTAATCAAACCATAAATTGTTACTTAGGTTCAACATCCCTTCAGAATTGAAATAAAGAACTTAGCCTGACATGCTTGAATCTTTAAAACAAAGGTTTGTAGCCTCCAAGCAATCTAAGAGAATATCGAATAATAGATCTTCTAAACCTCATAAAACAACTTATATTTATGGCCTAGACAAACCCTAGTTAAATTAGACAAGTCCCCAATCCTATTCCTACTTAACTTCATATTTAAAAATACTAAATCTGGCAAATCCCGTCCGTCTGGCGCGGTCAGTGCTGCTTCCCTTCATAATATGGCGCCGTCAGCGCCCGCTATGCAGAGTCTTGGCAATGTCCAGGCGCTCAGCGTTGTCTCCCTTCATTCCGCAGTGCTGCCAGCGCTCCCTATACAGCATCTCTCCCCTGCTCTAGCGCGATCAGCACTTGAATCACACTAGCCATGGCGCGGTCAGTGCTCTTCTATCAGTCTTGTCTGAATTTCATTCTTTTCAGTTTCAAGTCCATCCTAACCCTCATACCTGCATTATAAACACAAAACATCAAAAGTAATACGAACAATACCTAAAAACTTACAATATAACAAGCTAAACGAGATCAATTCGTAGGTTTTCAACCTACTCATCACATAACCCCAGAATGAAATTGGAAGTTCGGTAAAACTCATCATGGAACGAACCATATCCAACAATGTTCAATTTCTCCTTTTAGATAATCCATTTAACTGTGGTGTACCTGGTGGAGTCTATTGTGAGATTATACTATTATCTTTGAGACAATTGAGAAACTCACTGCTCAAGTATTCTCCACCTCGATCTGATCGAAGAATCTTAATACTCTTGCCCGTTTGTTTCTCTACTTCACTTCTAAACTCTTTGAACTTTTCAAATGATTCAGATTTGTATTTCATTAAATACACCTATCCAAATCTTAAGTGATCATCAGTCAAAATAATAAAATAAGAATACCCTCCCCGCATTTGTTGTCATAGGTCCACAAACGTCTGTGTGAACCAACGCTAACAACTCTATAACTCTTTCTCTTTTTCCACTAAAAGGAGATTTAGTCATTTTACCCATGAGACAAGATTCACAAGTTGGATATGATTCATAATCAGATAGCTCTAAGAGCCCATCCTTATGCAACTTGGATAATCTTGTTTCATTGATATGACCGAGTCTACAGTGCCACATATAGGTATAATTAATATCATCTCTTTTCCTTTTCTTAGTTTGTTCTATTTGAAATATATTTTCATGCAAGTCAAGTATATAAAGTCCATTTCGTAAATTACCAACACCATATAAAACATTATTTTTATAAATAGAACAACTGTTGTTCTTTATTATAATGTCAAATCCATCCATATCTAATACAGAAATAGAAATAATGTTTCTAATGATATTCGGAACAAAATAACAATTATTTAAATAAATGGACTTGCCTGTAGGCTGTGCTAAACAATAAGTGCCTGCAGCTAATACAGCAACTTTTGCTCCATTTCCCACTCGTAGGACGACCTCATCCTTGTTCAGCTTTCTACTTCTGACCAGTCCCTGCACAGTATTACATATGTGAGAACCACAGCCGGTATCCAATACCCAAGTAGAATTTTGACTTTTTAAAAATAATTTCAATCATAAACAAACCTTGATTGGAAGTTAAAGCTTCTCCAAGCTTTTCTCTGCCAGAAACTTCTTGCAGTTCCTCTTCCAATGACCCAGCTCGTTGCAATGGAAGCACATTCCTTTGCTAGCTGGATCAGGTTTCTTTTGATCCTTCATGTTCACCTTGCCCTTAGCCTTCTTAGATTTCTTTTTTTCAGAAGATACCTTGGGCCTCTTCCTTTTCTTGGAAGAATCATCCACCATTAAGACATGGTTCTTCTTGGATGGGAAGTGACCTTCTGCAGTTTTCAACATGTTAAGTAATCCAGGCAAGTTGACATCTAACTTATTCATGTGGAAATTTACAACGAACTGCGAGAAGGTCTTAGGGAGTGACTGCAAGACTAAGTCTTGACTCAACTCTCCATCCGTGACGAACCAAAGCTGTCCAAGGCGTTCAATCAGATTGAACACCCTTAGGACATGAGTCTCAACGGTAGTACCCTCGGACATCCGAGATCGAAAGAGCTCCTTAGATATCTCATATCTAGCAGTCCTACTTTGTTCACCATACAACTCCTTGAGGTGAAGTAACATAGTAGTAGAATCCATGTTTTCATGCTGACGCTGAAGTTCGTTATTCATGGATGCGAGCGTGATGCATTGAGCCACAGATGCATCATCTTACCACTTTACAATAGTGGCAATCTCTTCCGCAGAGGCTGTTTCTGGAATAGTCCCAGGGACAAGTGAATTTAGGACATAAGAAATCTTTTCAGCAGTGAGAACTATTCTCATATTCCTTAACCAGTCCGTGTAATTCAGTCCGGTCAGTTTGTTATCATCAAGTATGCTACACGGTGAAATTAGTGATTTTGACATTTTTAAATTTCTGCATGTGAAAAGACAACATTTTAACAAACATTCATTTAATTAATTTTACATACCAAAATAAATTAGGTCTTACTTTAAATTGGTGTCTCCCACTATTTTCTTCAAACTATATTACCCTCACTTATATAGTTCGAAAACATCTAATTAAAGATTTGCTAGTGAGAAAAAGGATCCTATTTCAAATGTATATAGCCTTGTGGATAGCACAATAAACCATATATAAATAAATAGGAAGACAACTCTTTGTCAATTACATCAACATGTAACTCCTTTTTATGTTGCCTCTTAGATCATAATGGTCAAGTGTGTGCACATCCGAACTAAAATGATTTAAGTTAAGTCTGACCTAGCACTTCTATATATTCAAAAAAGAAAAATATTATCCTTGTGGATAGCATAATAAAACAATATTGTTCAATTTTCTTTATAAGCATCAAATGTGATTAAATTAACATCTTAAATACTTAATACTTGCCTCGTGGATAGCACAACAAACTCATATTAAATATTTAATACTCTATTAATTTTATCATGCTTGACGGCGACGTTCGATATTCCAAATATCTTTGAACGCTTTAGACTTAATATAATTTCTTTGAGGGGTTTGTTATTATTTGTCTCATCTTGTTTAGCGCGCATGCACACACACACATACACACACACACGTATATATATATATATATATATATATATATATATATATATAAAATACGCGTCATTTTATTAAATATGTGAATCATGTTTGCATAAAATATAATATATACTATACTTAGCATGCACATATAGAATACTATATTCTACCCGGATTGATGATTGACTTTTAT
Source organism: Panax stipuleanatus (assembly GCA_020205555.1). Taxonomy (NCBI): domain Eukaryota; kingdom Viridiplantae; phylum Streptophyta; class Magnoliopsida; order Apiales; family Araliaceae; genus Panax; species Panax stipuleanatus. The sequence goes on along the minus strand of CM035117.1, from coordinate 63,241,144 downwards.
TCTACTTGGATGGTCTCATGATACAGTTCTACAGATGTCTACATCTATCGTCAGCCGGATTGAGCACACGCCACCCACATTGATAGCCTCTTCTTTGGGATCATGGTATGACAATTTGCCTCCCACAGATAGGGCGACAGTTGATCAGGTGTTGGGTCATTCCATGGTCATCTTAGCTTTCCAGGTACCATTGGGCTTTGTAGACAGCATGCTATCTTGTTGGATACCTGAGCGACAGGTTTTTGGGTTCGGTATCTACAAGCTAACTCCTACGTTAAAGGAGTATGAGCACATTATTGATTTACTGTTGGATAAGCCTTGTGCTAGGATGTCCATCAGCGATATGAGACGGCAGTTTATGACCCTGACTGGTTTGCGGCGTAGAGTCATCGCGGATGTTATCACTTCAAAGCATGTGGTGTCCTTGGATTTCTTGATTGATCGATTTGGCTTGATGGGCAACTATGCACGATATTTAGGAAACTTTATTATAACTGCAGGGGAGTGGCAGATTGCTCGCGTAGATATTCTGTTGATGTGCGTCATAGGTTACTTGTACATGTCGCTGTATATGGACCATTTGGACATCAACCTGATCACAATGGTTCACGTTCTCAGAAAGGGTTGTACCATCTTGCCCATGATATTGGCGGAGACCTTGAGGTCGGGCCACATTTTGCCATACCCATTCTGTGGGGTTCTTCAAGGGGAGTGTCATTTTATTATACGTGTGGTTCATGAAACACTTGAGACCGATCGGCATATTTAGACATCACGGGTATTGTTTTAGTTATGAGATAGCCATGTCCTATTCTTTTCAGTTGGCTGAGTGTACAGATGCGGCAACTTGGTTGGATTTTTTAATGACGATCGAGGATCCCTTTGCGATCTTATCATGTTCAGGACTCAGCTCTCCTTATAGCTTCAATACTCATGCAGTTGGCATGGATTATCTACCCTTGACTGGTCTAAGAGGGGTGACCACATATCATCCATTGGCTGTCATGGGACAGTTTGACCAGTTTCAGGACATTTACCACTTTAACGGGGCTACGGATCAGCGACTATCAGCTTCATCTCTGTCAGCAGATGATTTGATCAGGATTTATGACTGTTGGAATCGTCGTGAGAGGGCTAATTTTTTGACTAGTCATCCGGGTCGTTCTTTAGAGTACTCTGCATGGCTAGAGGTAGACATTGCATCGACCGTGGTTGTTCACTCAGAGCCGAGTATTGATTCTGATGAGGAGGAGCCTATGGAGGACCCTGATTCTCCCACCGAGGACGAGTTATTTGTTGGTTTGACAGCAACTTTGGTTAGTGACACCCCAAGCACTTCTATTGTTACGGATCCATCTCTTATAGATTCATTAGCTCGAATGACCTTTGAGAGGGACCAGGCTAGAGCGCTGATGTTGACAACCTTTTTTGGCAGGGATGTTGCTTTTATCGATAGGGACGATGCTCGAGCCACTCGGGACGCAACTTTTGTCGAGAGAGATGATGCCCTAGTTGCTCGGGATGCTGCTTTTGTTGAGCGGGATGAGGTTCTATGTCGACGTCAGGAAAAATCTTTGGACAGATCTTCCTTTTCGTAAATTGGATGTCTTCTACCCTTGTTTGTCTTATCTATTTTATGAAGGGTGAATTTTTTAAAAAAGGTCAACATGTATCATGTCGACGATTTGAAAGGTTTACAGAGTCGCTAGTTGGTGTATTTTAAAATGGTTGTACCAACTCAACCGAGTTTTGTTTGAAAAGTTTGCAAGTAGGCCCAATTACTGGACGCTGTCAAAACTTGGCCTTGGAAACCGAGATTCATAAAGTTTAGGGGTTTGGTTAAGCAGGGGGAAGGTGTCAGGCACCCCCCCGACTTCTGCGAAACACAATTACTGTATCTTTTCAATTTACCCTTTTTTATTTACAATGTGTGTGTGTATGCTTAATGTAATTGAGCCTATGTGTTTGATTTGAAAGTAGTGTCTGATAGTAGTGTGCATACAAGCCAATCATGTATGATGATAAAGCACGTACTTTGTAAACAATCTTATTTATTTATTAATGAAATATTCATTTATTAAAGGCTTTTAATTATCTACATGGTGCTGTTTTTATAATATGTAAATAACCCATAGTTTTAAGCAATGCTTTTAGAATCATGATGATGATCATGCTAATGAGATCTAAATTCTTAGAAAGCTCTAAAACTAAAATAGTTCCCAATCGTGGGATTACTAAAAAGGGGATTAGTAAATCCGGATAGATTGGTACATATGTTGCTTGCTCATTGGATGAGGATGATTGATCTCATGATCATTTGTGTGGAGACACTAAAGCAAGTATGTAGGTGCTTATTGGAGAATAAGTTCACTGAACGTGATTCGCTATGGAATACCTAATGGAGTTTTACTCGCCTGTCAATAGGAATTCCTAATGTGATAGTAGTACAAGTGATCCTTGGACTTGAGATCATCATAGTATCTTGTATGTAACAAATTATACTTTGACTTATTCCTTAAGACCTTTTAAGGCATATATAGGGTATGCTTGGGTATAATGAGTTACATATGGAGATAATGAATGATCAATAAAGAATCTACCACCTCTAGTAAAAGAGGAGATATGTCCCATGTGATTCGTTAAATGACAACCCAGGAATCCTTGGCCAAGGTGAAATGAAATTAGAAAGGAGTTTTTAATTTGCATTATTTGGAGTTGTGCATTTTCTAATCGAAATACATATAATTAAATAAAATAAGACTTGACAGTAAATCCATGTCTTATATTTAATTGGGACATTGTATGGTGGAAGGATTGAATTGTATGGTAACTATTAACTCACAGGTTCTTTTATGATTAATGTTGAAATCTATATTATCTGGAAAGTCGTTGATCGCTAGGGAGGCTTATCCCTATTGTAGAATAAATATTATTTATTTAAATAAATTATTAGTTTAATTTATTTATTTAAATAAGATTAAAATTGTTTTAATTGATTTATTCACAACCGGTTTAATATGGAGAACCTAAAGGGTCACACTATAAAAGGAAGAATAATTATTTAAGAAGGTAATGGCATAATCGTAATAATGCATTAAGTATAATTAATTTAATCTATGGTGATAGAATAAATTAAATAGCTTAATGTTTATTATTTAATATTTTGGAAATATTAAATATAAATTAATAAGAGGAGTCTTATTAATATTATTACAATTATTATTATTTTAATTTCTAAAGGAGTTTAGTAATTAATTTAATATTTAGTACTCTCATTTATTCCTAATAAGATTAGGAGATAAATTAATTAAATGAATTTAATTAATTATTCCCATGTGGTGGGAAGCCTAAATTAATTAAAGGAGTTTAATTAATTAAAAGAAATCCCATGTCTAATAGGATTAGAAGGGTTGACCAATGTCTATATAAGAGAAGTCTTATAATAGATATTAGATTGATGTAATTCCAATTGTTGGAGAGTACTCCTTTTCTATAGAGGATAGAAAACTAAGGTTAAGCCAAACACCCTCCTTCTTGATAATTCATCTTCCTTGGTGGATCACCTCTAGAGGCCAAACACTTGGGTGGCTAACGTTGATCAAAGAAATGAATCTAACCTGAAAATTCAAGGAGATCACGAAGAACAAGGAGTTGAACTAGTACCTGTGGAAGCTTCGTTCTACAAGGGTATGATTCCATAACTTCTTATTTATCGTTTTAAATTAATAATTTGCATAAAGGATGATCCGGGTAATGGTTTTGTAGAAATTTTTTAAACTCTGATATACCATGCTTCCGCTAATTTTTGCAATTTGATTGTGTCACGATTTCGTACAAACCCAACAGTGGCATCAGAGCCAAATCTTTATGCAATTATTAATTTATTTTTGATTTCATATACATATGGGTATGTATTTAAAATAATTTATTGGGCATAATTTTATTGTATAAAATTATATTTTATTTTTATTTTATTTTTTTAAAAAAAAGATTTTTTTTGGGACGAATCACAATTTTTTTTTGGTGCTAATCTTGAATTCTGCAAAGAAAAGGTGTTGTCTATTTCCTACTCCAAAAAGAAGGTGACCCATCATGAAAGGACTTTTTTTAATAAACCTGCAGGACTCTTTTAATAAAAGAAGGTGACTTCTTTTTAAAAAATAAATATGATATATTTATATATTATATTCTAAATAATTTTATAATTAAAATAAAGAGTTTATTTTAATCTTGAAATTGGATTTCATGCAATTTAAAATTGCCCATTAAATGATACTCATATATATATGGAATGTTTTAATTCATGAGATGAATATTTATTTATTGATATATATGGTGATATGTATGAAAATAAATGGGGATTGATTATGGACTATTTGACCAATGTGATTGGATTTTATTTTAGTTGAATGCTTGAATGAATGGGTTTTATTAAATGGGGTCTGCGTACCTCGTCTTCTCTAATTTTTTTTCTTGATGTAAAATTCTATCTCCTTCCTATGTACTTCCTCTTGACTGTTGATCAAGGTTTCTATTTAAATTAAATAGTTTAATGTAATAAGAATAGTTAGAATTATCTTGAAGAAATTGGAGACCAAGGAGCAAGGAGCGCGTGAAGACCCGTTTGTATGGAGCCCGAGTTTAAATGTAATAGTTATATTTAAATTTAAATTCTTGCACTCCTAGGTTTGACCTTTTGGTTCACTTGGTGGCTCTAGTGAACCAAACTAGAATAAAAGTCCATAATCAATCCGGGTAGAATATAATATTCTATATTGCATGCTAAATATTATATATATTATATTTTATGCAAACATGCTTCGCATGTTTAATAAAATGACGCGTATTTTATATATATATGTGCATGCGCGCTAAACAAGATGAGACAAATAATAACAAACCCCTCAAAGAAATAATATTAAGTCTGAAGCGTTCAATGATATTTGGAATATCGAACGTCGCCTTCTAGCATGATAAATTAATAGAGTATTAAATATTTAATATGAGCTTGTTGTGCTATCCACAAGGCGAGTATTGCGTATTTAAGATGTTAATTAATCACATTTGATGCTTATCAAGAAAATTGAACGATCTAGTCTTGTTGTGCTATCCACAAGGACGAACATTTTTCTTTTTTGAATTTATGGAAGTGCTAGGCTGGACTTAACTTAAATCATTTTAGTTCGGATGTGCACACACTTGACCATTATGATTTAAGAGGCAAAATAAAAGGAGTTATATAGTGTTGTAATTGACAAGAGTTGTCTACCTATTTATTTGTATATCGCTTGTTGTGCTATCCACAAGGTTATATACATTTGAAATGGGATCCTTATTCTACTAGCAAATCTTTAATTAGATGTTGCCGAACTATATAAGTGAGGGTAATATAGTTTGATGAAAATAGTGGGAGATACCAATTTAAAATAAAGACCTAAATTTATTTTGGTATGCAAAATTAATAAAATGAATGTTTGCTAAAATGTTATTTTTCACATGCAGAATTTTAAAAATGTCTAAATCACTAATCTCACTACGAAGCATACTTGATGCAAACAAGCTTACCGGGCCGAATTATGAGGACTGGCTAAGAAATCTGAGAATTGTTCTCACTGCTGAAAAGATTTCTTATGTCCTAAATTCAACTGTCCCTGAATCTGTTTCAGAAACAACCTCTGAGGAAGAGATTGCCACTTTCAATAAGTGGCAAGATGATGCATCTGTGGCTCAATGCATCATGCTCGCATCCATGAATAACGAGCTTCAGCGTCAGCACGAAAAAATGGATGCTCCTGCTATGCTGCTTCACCTCAAGGAGTTGTATGGTGAACAGAGTAGGACTGCTAGATATGAAATATCTAAGGAGCTCTTCCGATCTCGGATGACCGAGGGTACTGCCGTCGAGACTCATGTCCTGAAAGTGATCAATTTGATTGAACGCCTTGGACAGCTTGGGTTCGTCATGGATGGGGAGTTGAGTCAAGACTTGGTCTTGCAGTCACTCCCTGAGACCTTCTCGCAGTTTGTGGTTAATTTTCACATGAATAAGCTAGATGTCAGCTTGCCTGAGCTGCTTAACATGCTGAAAACTGCAGAAGGTCACTTCCCATCCAAGAAGAACCATATCTTGATGGTGGATTCTTCCAATAAAAGGAAGAGACCTAAGGTATCTTCTGAAAAGAAGAAATCCAAGAAGGCTAAGGGAAAGGGGAAAGAAAAGGAACAAAAGAAACCTGAACCAGCTAAAGGAATGTGCTTTCATTGCAACAAGCCGGGACATTGGAAAAGGAACTGCAAGAAGTATCTAGCAGAGAAGAAGCTTGGAGAAGCTTCGACTTCCAATCAAGGTTTGTTTATGATTGAAATTAATTTTTCTGAAAGTCATAATTCTACTTGGGTATTGGATACCGGCTGTGGTTCTCACATATGTAATACTGTGCAGGGACTGGTCAGAAGTAGAAAGCTGAACAATGATGAGGTGATCCTACGAGTGGGGAATGGAGCAAAGGTTGCTGCATTAGCTGTAGGAACTTATTATTTAGCAATGCCTTTGGGCAAGTCCATTTATCTTAATAATTGTTATTATGTTCTGAATATTATTAAAAACATTATTTCAATTTCTGTATTGGATATGAAGGATTTAACGTTGTTATAAAGAACAATAGTTGTTCTATTTATAAAGACGATGTTTTATATGGTATTGGAAATTTGCGAAATGGACTTTATACACTTGACTTACAAGAAAATATATTTCAAATTGAACAAACTAAGAAAAGAAAAAGAGATGATATTAATTATACCTACATGTGGCACTGTAGACTCGGTCATATCAATGAAACAAGATTATCCAAGTTGCATAAAGATGGGCTCCTCGAGCTATCCGATTATGAATCATATCCAACTTGTGAATCTTGTCTCATGGGTAAAATGACTAAATCTCCTTTTAGTGGAAGAGGAGAAAGAGTTACAGAGTTGTTGGCATTGATTCACACAGACGTTTGTGGGCCTATGACAACAAGTGCACGGGGTGGGTATTCTTATTTTATTACTTTCACTGATGATCACTCAAGATTTGGATATGTGTATTTAATGAAATACAAGTCAGAATCATTTGAAAAGTTCAAAGAGTTCAGAAGTGAAGTAGAGAAACAAACGGGCAAGAGTATAAAGATACTTCGATCAGATCGAGGCGGAGAATACTTAAGCGGTGAGTTTCTCAATTGTCTCAAAGAAAATGGTATAATCTCACAATGGACTCCTCCAGGTACACCACAGTTAAATGGAGTATCTGAAAGGAGAAATCGAACACTGTTAGACATGGTTCGATCCATGATGAGTTTTACCGACCTTCCAATTTCCTTCTGGGGATATGCCCTAGAAACGGCTGCATACCTACTTAACAAGGTACCTACCAAATCCGTCCCAAAGACTCCATATGAGATGTGGAAGGGGAGGAAACCAAATCTTAAGCATGTTAAGACTTGGGGTTGTCCAGCTTATGTCAAAAAGTTTGAACATGATAAGCTACAGACTAAATCCGAAAAGTGTAGATTTGTGGGATACCCTAAAGAAACTGTAGGGTATTATTTCTATCATCTAACTGATCAAAAGGTGTTTGTTGCGAAACATGCTGCCTTCTTGGAAAAGGAGTTTATCCATGAAGGGGTCAGTGGGAGTAAGATATATCTTGAAGAAGTTCAAGAACCAAAAATTACCACGGATCAAAGTCAGGTACCTGACCAAGTAGAAGAACCTACTATACCACACCCTGTTCGTAAATCTTGGAGAGTACCGAAGATACCTGAGAGGTATGGATTCGTTATAGAGGATGACGATGAGGTACACATCATGAATGATGATGATCCATTGAATTACGAACAGGCCATGAGTAATAAATACTCAGGGAAATGGCTTGAAGCCATGAAATCCGAAATGGACTCCATGTATGAAAACAAAGTATGGACTTTGGTTTCACCACCTGAAGGCATTAAGCCTATTGGGTGTAAATGGGTCTTTAAAAGAAAGACTGGAGCGGACGGCAAGGTGGAGACCTATAAGGCCCGACTGGTTGCAAAAGGTTTCAAACAAAGACAAGGAGTTGATTATGATGAAACCTTTTCACCAGTAGCTATGCTCAAGTCCATTCGGATTTTGCTTGCAATTGCAGCTTATAACGACTATGAGATCTGGCAGATGGACGTGAAAACGGCCTTCCTCAATGGAAAACTTGAGGAGGATGTGTATATGACACAACCAGAGGGATTTGTTTCAAAGGTTGGAATAAATCAAGTCTGTAAGCTGCAACGATCCATTTATGGATTGAAGCAAGCTTCTCGTAGATGGAACATTCGTTTTGATGAGACAATCAAAGAGTTTGATTTTATCAAAAATAACGATGAACCATGTGTGTACAAGAAGGTTAGTGGGAGCGTAATTTCATTCCTTGTATTATATGTTGATGATATATTACTGATAGGGAATGACATTCCTATGCTACAATCAATTAAAATCTGGTTATCTAAACACTTCTCCATGAAGGACTTGGGAGAAGCATCCTATATTTTGGGGATAAAGATCTATAGAGATAGATCTAAAAGGATGCTTGGTTTATCCCAAGGAACGTACATTGATACGATGCTAAAGAGGTTTAGCATGGAAGATTCCAAAAGAGGTCTCATGCCGATGAGCCATGGAATACATCTCTCCAAGAAACAGGCCCCAAAGACACCTGAGGAGAGAGACCGTATGAGTAAGATCCCTTATGCTTCTGCAATAGGATCTATCATGTACGTTATGATATGTACTAGACCGGATGTTGCTCATGCACTTAGTGTAACGAGCAGATACCAGTCGAATCCTGGAGAAGAGCACTGGAAGGCAGTGAAAAATATCCTAAAGTACTTGAGAAGGACTAAAGATATTTTTCTTGTCTACGGTGGGTCTGAATTAAAACTCGAGGGCTTCACAGACTCAAGTTTTCAAACGGACCAAGATGACAGTAAATCTGTTTCGGGGTATGTTTTACCTTGAACGGAGGCGCAGTGAGTTGGAAAAGTTCCAAGCAGCAAACAGTTGCTGATTCAGTGACAGAGGCAGAGTATATAGCTGCAAGTGAAGCTGCAAAGGAAGCTGTTTGGATGAAGAAGTTCATAAATGAACTTGGTGTGGTTCCTAGCATTGGAGAAGCAGTTCACATTTACTGTGACAACACAGGAGCAGTTGCACAGGCTAAGGAACCGAGGTCTCATCAGAAATCTAAACACGTGTTGCGGCGATTTCATTTGATCAGGGAGATCATTGAAAGAGGAGACGTCACCTTGGAGCGTGTAGACTCTCAAGACAACATTGCAGATCCATTTACTAAAGCTTTAACACAACAGCAGTTTGATCGTCACTTAGAGAAGATGGGTATGAGATACCATGGCGATTGGCTTTAGTGCAAGTGGGAGATTGATAGTAGTGTGCATACAAGCCAATCATGTATGATGATAAAGCACGTACTTTGTAAACAATCTTATTTATTTATTAATGAAATATTCATTTATTAAAGGCATTTAATTATCTACATGGTGCTGTTTTTATAATATGTAAATAACCCATAGTTTTAAGCAATGCTTTTAGAATCATGATGATGATCATGCTAATGAGATCTAAATTCTTAGAAAGCTCTAAAACTAAAATAGTTCCCAATCGTGGGATTACTAAAAAGGGGATTAGTAAATCCGGATAGATTGGTACATATGTTGCTTGCTCATTGGATGAGGATGATTGATCTCATGATCATTTGTGTGGAGACACTAAAGCAAGTATGTAGGTGCTTATTGGAGAATAAGTTCACTGAACGTGATTCGCTATGGAATACCTAATGGAGTTTTACTCGCCTGTCAATAGGAATTCCTAATGTGATAGTAGTACAAGTGATCCTTGGACTTGAGATCATCATAGTATCTTGTATGTAACAAATTATACTTTGACTTATTCCTTAAGACCTTTTAAGGCATATATAGGGTATGCTTGGGTATAATGAGTTACATATGGAGATAATGAATGATCAATAAAGAATCTACCACCTCTAGTAAAAGAGGAGATATGTCCCATGTGATTCGTTAAATGACAACCCAGGAATCCTTGGCCAAGGTGAAATGAAATTAGAAAGGAGTTTTTAATTTGCATTATTTGGAGTTGTGCATTTTCTAATCGAAATACATATAATTAAATAAAATAAGACTTGACAGTAAATCCATGTCTTATATTTAATTGGGACATTGTATGGTGGAAGGATTGAATTGTATGGTAACTATTAACTCACAGGTTCTTTTATGATTAATGTTGAAATCTATATTATCTGGAAAGTCGTTGATCGCTAGGGAGGCTTATCCCTATTGTAGAATAAATATTATTTATTTAAATAAATTATTAGTTTAATTTATTTATTTAAATAAGATTAAAATTGTTTTAATTGATTTATTCACAACCGGTTTAATATGGAGAACCTAAAGGGTCACACTATAAAAGGAAGAATAATTATTTAAGAAGGTAATGGCATAATCGTAATAATGCATTAAGTATAATTAATTTAATCTATGGTGATAGAATAAATTAAATAGCTTAATGTTTATTATTTAATATTTTGGAAATATTAAATATAAATTAATAAGAGGAGTCTTATTAATATTATTACAATTATTATTATTTTAATTTCTAAAGGAGTTTAGTAATTAATTTAATATTTAGTACTCTCATTTATTCCTAATAAGATTAGGAGATAAATTAATTAAATGAATTTAATTAATTATTCCCATGTGGTGGGAAGCCTAAATTAATTAAAGGAGTTTAATTAATTAAAAGAAATCCCATGTCTAATAGGATTAGAAGGGTTGACCAATGTCTATATAAGAGAAGTCTTATAATAGATATTAGATTGATGTAATTCCAATTGTTGGAGAGTACTCCTTTTCTATAGAGGATAGAAAACTAAGGTTAAGCCAAACACCCTCCTTCTTGATAATTCATCTTCCTTGGTGGATCACCTCTAGAGGCCAAACACTTGGGTGGCTAACGTTGATCAAAGAAAGGAATCTAACCTGAAAATTCAAGGAGATCACGAAGAACAAGGAGTTGAACTAGTACCTGTGGAAGCTTCGTTCTACAAGGGTATGATTCCATAACTTCTTATTTATCGTTTTAAATTAATAATTTGCATAAAGGATGATCCGGGTAATGGTTTTGTAGAAATTTTTTAAACTCTGATATACCATGCTTCCGCTAATTTTTGCAATTTGATTGCGTCACGATTTCGTACAAACCCAACAGTGTCGTGCTTCGTTGGACCTATATACGAAGGGTTTGATTTATTTTGAAAAGTCCATTTTAGACAAGATATGAAAATAACATTTTGAAAGATGGTTTTCAAACCCTTTCGCTCACATAGGAATTGAGGCCTTTTGATACTCCCATTTTATTCTATTCCGCATTCGGCTTGATTTTGATTTTTTTATTGTCGGGATGCGAAGCATCCTCGACCACAGAATGTATATACAAGTGCTGATCTTCTTATGGGCATGAAAGCCATCAAAGTGACCCTAGAACTATAAATCACATTTCACTATATTGAGACCTTAAATCCAGATAACCGTTTTAAGGTCCCTCTGATTTACATTTACAAGAAAAAAAACTGACAGGATGTATTTACAATGTGAAGTTGTCCATCATGGGAATCAGATTTAGATCCGTGTGGTTGATCATTAATCCCATGATTCCTAGGCTCACATAAAATGATCAAGAAATCCTGCACAGTAGAGATATTCACATAGAATGTACATTTAAATCTAGATGTCGCAAGACAAAGGATTCATCAGTTAAATTATTGCATGCGCGTAGCCAAAGCTTAACGTTCCCACTAGATATGGATCTAGGGTCGCGTAGTCGCTTGAATATTTACAAAACAAGAAAGAAAGCTAGATTTAAATAAATCTTAGCCATTTTAGCTCCCCGGTTCCGGTTTGACCGATTTTTAACAGTTTGAAAGTTAGAAGTGGCTAGATTTAGATGAATCTAATCCACAAAATTTACATTAGCACAGATTCATATTAAATGAATAATTAAAACAGATATTTAATCACATTGAATAAAGAATATATATACTTATATATATAAAAAAAAAAGCTGTAAAGGGCCAAAGATTTCTAATCTAGGCCCGACTGAGAAATGTAAATATATATAAAAGTTGTAAAGAGCGACAAATTTTCAATCCAGACTCGACTGAGAAATATAAATATATATATATATATATATATATATATATATATATATAAGCTTGAAAAAGGCAACAGATTTTCAATCCAGGCCTGACTAAATGAAATGTTAATATATACAATTAGTATATATATATTAAAGCTGAAAAGGCCACGAATTAGCAATTGTGACGAACGAGTTTTTTTTAGTTGTGATTCTGGGGACAAAATCCTTTTAAGGAGGGAAGACTGTAACAAACAAGATTTTTGTATATTAATTTTTAATATTTATTGAATTAAATAAATATTTTAGTTGATTTATTTATTGAGTTGAATAAATAATTGATGTGATTATGTTGTGGAATAATTTAATTAAATGCAATATATAAATTAAATTGATGTTTGAGTAATTTTGTAATGAAGTTCTAATTTATTTGAGATAATTAATTTAGATAAATATTATGTGGTATTTGTTAGTAATGATTTAATGATTTAATGAATAATTATAGTAATGTCTAATTTATTTTAAATAATTAAATTAGAGATTTAATAATTTGTGACATGAAATTATGATTAATGAGTAAATTATAATTGTGTAGCAATTTAATTTATGTGGAAATTTTATTTAATAAATTGATGTTAGCTTTAATTTAATTAAATTAGAATAGTGAGATTTAATTAAATAAAGTGTGACATTTAAACAATGTACTAAAAGAGTGATTAAAATAAAAGAGTTTTAATTCTGTTTTGCCAAACATGTCCCTTAAGTCTATTTTAAATTAGTTTTACCAAACAAGGCCTTAGTTCTAAAAATCTATTTTTTTTCTCTTAAATAAGTTTTGCCAAACAAGTCTTATGGCTTTTGATTTTCAAAATAAAAAGTAACTGATAAAATAGTTAATATAGATATTATGTTATATCAGTTATTATATTATATATCTATCAGTTATATGTATATTATATTATACGTTAAGCAAGAATGAGTAGAATATCAGAGTAAGAAAAGAGAAAGAGCAAAAAAAGAAAACTAGAGAGAAAAGAGAGAAGAAAGAAGAAGAAGAAAGCTTGTGAATTCAAAAACCCATTGTGACGCCCCCAGAATAGGTCCAATCAACCCAACCCATTCTGAGTCGCCAAACACATGGTACAGAATCCAAATACAAACTTTTATATCAAAAGGTCGTGAGCAGGACGACCATACAAACTGTGAGTGTCAATACAAATCGTATATAATACGAAATATAAACACTCAAATTCAGTCCTCAATATTTACAATTATTTTCACACTATTATACAAAAATAGTGAAGACTACTACTGCTCTAACTCTGCCCATCACTCTGTTTTCCGACTAGTCCTTGCAATATTCTCATTTTCTAAAGAAAACAATAGATGAAAAGGGTGAGCTTAACTAGCCCAATAAAGAATATTATGACTAAGATAATGCAGAATAATTTATCGTTAGTCTTCAACAAATCAGATAAAATATTATGGACAACAAGTTTTAGATCAACAACTGCAGCGGAATTAACAATGCATCAGACGATTAATGTTTACTATCTTCCATGATTTAAAAGTCTATAATCAATATTTTATCCATGTAACATCAATCAATATATATCTTGAACCAAATATTCATCTTTGCATTACGACCAAAGATATTCATTTGTATCATCGGTTGGTCATGTTCATCTCAACACCTGTCCATCTTTGCACTACGGGCCAAAGATATTCATCAGGTAATCATCCATTTTTGCACTACAGGCCAAATATATTCTTTTGTATCACCATTTAAGACTGAAGATGATGAAAAATATTTTAAAGAACGAATCTAGTGAGATAAAGGACAAAAATTAGGAATTCGTAATTTAGTTTATCCAAGTTCAAAAATACTCCATAATAATCAATTGTGGAGCAAAATTCAAGAATGAATATCAAAACTTGAATCCAATCAAAGATAGGAACCATAATAGCAAATTGGACAAAGAAAATAAAATTTAATTTTTCTGTGAATAGTACCGTATTCATAAATAGTGTCGTATACGTGAATAGTAATTCCGACATGAAAAGGTAAAAATTTTCATAAGAAAAATCATACTTCATGAATAGTACTCGTGAATAGTACCGTATTCGTGAATAGTGCCATATACGTGAATAGTAATCCCGACAAAAAAGGTAAAAATTTTATAATAAAATTCATACCAATATTTCAATGAAATGATATTGAAAGCCATAACATCATTTACGAAAAATATAACATCCCTTACCTCAAAAGAATAGTACTTCTCATTGAAATATCGGATATAATGCTAAAAAAAACTTGCACTGTATAGGAACACTCAAAGTATCTAAATACTCACAAAAATACGCTCGATATTATAGAGAGAGAAAACTTCTGATTCTGGTGTGAATTTCAATTCTAACCTAAGCACCCTATTTATAGAAAAATACTTAGAACGCCAAAGCAGAAAATTTAATAAAATAATATATTTATAAAAAAAAATCCGCACACCTCCTTGACCATTTCATCAGCCCACACAAGTGGGGCCCACCATCAAAAAATCATTTTTATTAAAAAAACATTTATAACCCCAAAAATCAATTATTCCAGAACTTCAATAATTCATAATAAATAGCCCTTTTATCAAAAAAAATACGAATCTTATGTCCATTTCATAGGAAATTTAATTCTCTACAACTTTGTAGAAGAAAGTTTTTTCAAATTCCGAACGAAAAATGACCAAAATCCACGAACGGATGATTTTCCACAACAAAATACTAATAAAAATACATCAACACTAATTCCTTCATTTATATCCACAATGAATAAATATTTCCTTATCATATTAATTAATAATTAATTATTCATAAAAAATATTATAGAACTACAATATTGACAATCAGGTTGTTCCCAGGAAAGAGGGGGCTTTCCGAAAAGGATTTCTCATTACTGGCGCACAATTAGGTGATCAAACCTCTCCTAGACAAAACTTCCTTAGACATTGCCAATAATGCTATCTAATAATATTATTCAAATAATATGAATTATTGATCTGATAATGGGAAATACCATGCAGTAACAGTTATTGAATTAACAATAATATAAAAATACTGTGCAATACCGTGTGCTACTGTGCAACAACGCGTATTACATAACTTTAACCACTGGGTATTTCAACAGTGTTAATGGTAACAACTACGTCGTTATTATTAAAAAAACTCATTCGTGTCGTTTTCTCCATCCGACAGTTTTTCGTTATGGGGCCCATAATTGGCTGCGCCGTCGTACGAATATTCCCCTACAGCAAGAATATTCCACGACCAAACGAATATTCCCTGACAACAATGAATATTTTATAACCACTTGCTTATTTTAAAATATTTGCGTATTTTATCCATAACTTACCACATTAATCAAATCAACCCCTTACTATTTCAAAATAATATATAAAGGAAATTTAATTTTATTCATAAAAGTTGGGGTCTTACACCCATCATCACCATCTTCATCTTCTTCTTCTAGAATCAAGGGTATAATTAATTTTTAAATTATGTTCTTCAGAGTTTACTTCTCTGTAATTTGGTTTTTCATAATAATTGTGAGTATATGATATATGTATGGTAAATTATGTATATAAACTATTATATATGAGTTATATGATAATTTAAGTGGTTCAATTCATGTAAATATGATGAACACGAAGAAATCATGTTCATAGCAATTTACAGTGAACTATTTTAAAACAATGGTGTTTTCTTCAAAATAATAAAATTAAATGTTTTTAATAGATTGTTGTAATGATTATATGTGTTAAAACATGTTAGAAGCATGAAGTTAGCATTTTATGAAGTTTTATATGCATTATGTGAGTTTAATTCTGAGTTTGGTGCAAGAAAATAAATCACATTGGTTTTTTCCTGCACAGTTCGCTAGGCTGTCTGCGTCTGACTGTGACGTGGCGCCGCAACGCCAGTTCTGTGAGTAAACTGGGCGCTGCAGCGCCATTGCAGAGTCAAGTGATGTGGCACGGCGCCGCAGTGCCAATTATGTTTGTTAACTGCAGCGCTGCAGTGCCAAGACCAATTTTCAGAGAGTGCTGATATGGCAGCGCGGTAGCGCCAGTTCTGAGTATAACTGGAGCGCTGCAGCGCCACCTATGCAGTTTAGCTAGAAAATTATATTTAAATGTATAACTTTATGAGCATGATAATGTAATAAATATAAGAGCATGTTAATAAAATTATATATTAATTGGACATTATTAAATTATATTTTTAAGTATGAAATGTATGATTTTAAATTATAATTTGGTTAATTATAAGTTTGATATGAATGTGTGGTTTGATCATATTATGTGATAATTAGTGATTAAACCTAATAACTAAAAGAATATTGACTTAACCTAGATGGGTTAACTAATGATGTAAATTAGCTATATGGTAACTAATTTATGTTACTATTGTTAATTGCCAAGAACGAGATAATAATTGCTAGCTTACGCACGAGGCAAGTTTTTCTTAAACTCTACTTTTAATTACGCAAGTTATCTTACCCTAACTCAGTTATGTTTACCTTTATTTGAGAAAGTCCTTTTATTCTGTAATGGACAAGTATTTTATTGAAGTTCATTATTAAAATAATGTAACCTTGACTTAATTGTTCAAGCAAGGCTTTAATTATATCTTTCAAATGCTTTAAGTTTATTTCTAAAGCATGACTGTTGAATATGATGTCTATTGTTATGACTTATAGCTATTTCATAATTCTTTGTTATCGAATTCTTAATTATTGTAAGTTGAATCAACTACTCCTTAGTTGATGATAGTTGAACTCTAAATTACCCTTTTAGCTTATCCAACCCAAACTTTCTTTGGTGCGGACTCGTTAATTAAACTGAGATGAACAACCCTAGTAATAGGGGATTACCATGAGAAAGCGTTAAGATGTTTGTGCACAACACATGGTACGAATGGTTGATCTTCCTAAGTACGAGTTAAGAGTCCATATAGCTTAAGATCTTCCTAGGTACGACTATTAAAGGTATGAGCAGAAATACTTACAACTTGGGACATAGCTCAAGGTCTTATGACCCTCATATGAATTCTAAATTCTATATCCAATTCTTGATTATCGATGATAGAAATGTTATTCAATTCAGTTGAAATTATTCAGTGATATGTCATCATTATTATTTTTTTATTCAAGTGAGCTTTTGTTTGCTCACTCTTGCATATATATAACCACTGCAGCCAAAGTTGAGAAGGTTGACGAGCCGTCAACCAGCAAAGGAAAAGGCAAGATGAACAAGTGAATACTTGTTCATATTTATGATATGATTTGTAATAAGACTTTAAGTTATTATGTGATGTTTTATTTTCTGCATTGACGATGTTTAAGGTTAGAAACCCTGGGAACGTTTTGATAAGTTGTATTCCTTTTTGAAGGAAGATTTTTATTTATTAAGGTTGTAATTTATTTTGCATTCCTTATTTATGGGCAGTTAGTTATGTTTTATTTAGACAATGAACACCAAATCCTGTGGAAATGAACTACCCAGATTTGGGGGTGTCACAAGTTGGTATCAGAGCTTTAGGTTATGAACCTTAGGTGGGAAACCTTAGGAAGTAGCCTTATAGGAGATCGAGAAGATAGTGTTGATAGATAAAGATAATAAACTACCTTATGTGCGATGTGTTTATGTTTATGTACTCGAAGAGTATCGATCGATATCACGTAATAATTAAACCTTAAAATTTTGTTGTTAGGATGACACGATTGTTGGACAGTCCAGTCAGGTTAGGGAGGAGTTACCTCAGATGCCTAGGGATGAGGAGCCCCGAGACATCCATACTATCTGGGAGCAGTTGGTTCAGAGAGAGCAATCTCCATTGATCACAGTATTGGGTCAGGAGCATGAGTCAGTCTTTGACCGAGACGATGAAAATGAGTCAGAGGAAGAGGAGGAGGATCCTGAAGAGGAATTTCCACCTAACTCTATTAGCGCTGTGATGTACGAGGAAGTCCATGACCGCAACATTGAGCTGCAGGGTAGAGTTGGAGAGCTAAAGGATCTGGTGGATGAGAGTCGGACTACCATACAGCAGAAGGAGGGGACGATTCAAGAACTGGACGAGCATCTTGGAAACGCGAAGTGGGATCTAGTTCACGTGGAGAGTGAGAGGGATGATGCACTGGCTGAGCTAGAGAAACTGAAGAACGACATTAAAGAGGAGTAAATGAACCGTGCCAGAGCGGAGGATGCTTGCTTAAAGGCTACTCAACGTGCGGATCGAGCTGAAGACGAGGTTCAAGCGAAGAAGGCCAAGCTGAAGGGGATGGACTATACTTTTCATTCGGCTATAGATAAGGCCCATGATCGTGTCTTTTATTACCCAGCTCAGTTCAAGAATTTACCGTGGTATATGGTAGATCGCAGAACAGTGTTTCGGGTGATGGAAGAAGAACGTGGAGAGGCTGTGCGACGTCTTAACATGCCTAGATAGTAGAGTAATAAACTATGTGTTTATTTATGTATTAAATAATTATAGTCCCATAATTTGAGATAATAATGGGATAAGATGATGATGTAATCCTATAACTTGTTTCAGTTCAGGAAAGATGATGTAAATTGCAGAGATGCTATCTATTCTATGTTTTAAAAACTATGAATGAATGAAATATCAACGTTTATTGAAGTGCTATGTGTTCAAGTGTCAATTTGTTTTATGTTAAATGTTTAAGTTGAACTTAAATATTTAAGAGATGAGTAGGGATCTAATAAGAGTATATCTTAACAGAAAGATGCCTCCTAGAAGAAGACCAGTACGTCAACAACCAAAGGGTTCTACAAACAACAACAACAACGATGAGGCGAATGTCAATCCAGTTCAGCAACTGGTGAATTTACTGACAGGAGCGCTTGCAAATCAGCCGCAAGTACAAGCCGCGACATTCAAGGAATTTAAAGCGGTAAGACAGTCGGAACTCAAGGGATCGGTAAATCCGATAGAAGCCCAGACATGGGTAATGGAAATGGAGAAGGTCTTCGATGTGGCCAGAATTAACGATGACCAGAAGACGGCATTCGCGACATTTATGCTGAAGTTAAAAGCTAGCTACTGGTGGCAGGCTAACAAGACTCGAGGAAGAGAAGGTGTGATAACATGAGACAGATTCAAAGAAATGTTCTTTGAAATGTATTTTCTAATGAGCTCGCAAAATCAAATGGAGGTTCAGTTTCTAGAGCTGAAGCAGGGAACGATGTCGGTGTCAGAGTACGCCGCAAAGTTCAACGCGAGCTGGCAAGGTTTGCAACATACCAGGTTATTACTGATGAGAGGAAGGCAAGAAGGTTCGAGCATGGATTAAAGCCCTGGCTGTATAGTAAGGTCTTTATGTTCCAGCTGAACACGTTTGTTGTAGTATTGGAAAAGGCGATCATCGCGGAAGGTGGGAGCGATGCCTTGACAAAATATAACCAAGATCTGAAGAAGAAGAAGAATGAGACTGAGAACAAAGCTGGTGGTAGTGGTACCAACCAGAAGAGAAAGTGGAACGACAACACATCTGCTGGGAGTCAACAGGGAAGCCGGCAGAAGAGAAAAATTGAAGCATACGCTACAGGTGGGAAGAATCACACTGAGGTGTGCTTGAGAGGAAAGCGAGTATATTTTAATTGTGGTCAGGAAGGCAACATTGCGTCAAATTGTACTAACCCGAAAAAGGGAGCTTGTTTCATATGCGGGTCTAAGGATCATATGGCCCGGGATTGCCCTAAGAAGCCAGCTGGAGGGTCGACAAAAGGGAGAGAAAATAGTAGCGACAACACTTTAACTATAGCTGGACCACCACAGTCGAGCCGACCCACCACCAGGACATTTAACATGACGGTACAGGATGTTGTCCAGTCCAAGGATGTGGTGTCAGGTGTTATCCCTATCAATAGTATTAATGCTTACATACTATTTAATTCGGGTGTTACTTATTCATTTATATCCGATAATTTTGCTAAGAACTTAGACTTACCTAAAGAGGAATTAGTTTACCCCATGAACATAGAGATTGGGAATAGGGAGGTTATTCCTGTTAGGTTTGTACATAAGAATTGTAGATTGGTCATTAAGTTATGAGTTGATGGTAGATTTGATTCCGATTAAATTTGGAGAATTCGATGTTATACTGGGTATGGATTGGTTGTTCAACCATGGGGTGGTAATTGATTGCCAAAAGAAGTCTGTAAACCTTACGACTCCGTCGAAGGTAGTGTTTTGTGGCAGCAAATTGCCTAGACAAGCGAGTTGTCTGACGATTATGCAAGCCAAGAAGTTATTGAAGCAAGGCTGTATATGGTACTTAGCCAACATAATGGATACTCGTAAGGAGAGTCCAAAGATGGAAGGGATATCAGTGGTTAGGGAGTTTGTGGATGTATTTCTAAGCAATTTGCTAGGACTTTCGCCGGATAAAGAGATAGAGTTCGTGATCGACTTAGCACCAGGGACTGCTCAGATATCAAAAGCCCCGTACAGAATGGCTCCGGTCGAGATGAAGGAGTTGATGGTTCAACTGCAAGAGTTGCTGGACAAGAAGTACATCTAGCCGAGCGTATCACCATGGGGAGCGTCAGTATTGTTTGTTATGAAGAAGGATGGATCAATGCGGCTTTGCATTGATTATAGGGAGTTGTACAAAGTCACGATCAAGAATAAGCATCCTTTACCTAGGATCGATGACTTGTTCGATCAACTGAAGGGTGCTAGATACTTCTCAAAAATTGATTTGAGAAGCGGGTATCATCAGTTGAAGGTCAGGAGGGAGGATGTATCGAAGACGACATTTAGAACTCGGTATGGACATTACGAATACTTAGTGATGTCATTTGGTCTAACGAATGCACCAGTAGCATTTATGGATTTAATGAATAGGGTATTTAAGCTATTTCTAGACAAGTTCGTAGTGGTGTTCATTGATGACATTTTGGTATATTCCAAAATTAAGGAGTAACACACTGAACATTTGAGGCTGACATTGGAATCGCTGAGACGTGGGAAGTTGTATGCGAAGTTCTCGAAGTGCGAAATTTGGTTAGAACGCACTAGTAGAAAAAAGTAAACAGACAACGTTTAAAAAGTGTTGTAATAGGTCCCCCAAAAGTGTCGTGCTTAGCAGTGTCATCTATTAGACACAAATAGACAACATTTAAAAAACGTTATTTTTTGACACATTAGACAACGTTTTTTCAAAAAAGTGTTGTCTATTTGTTAAATAGACAACGCTTTTTAGACACAAATAGACAATGTTTAAAAAACGTTGTCTTTTGACACATTAGACAACGTTTTTTCAAAAAAACGTTGTCTATTTGTCAAATAGACAACGTTTTTAGACACAAATAGACAACGTTTAAAAAATATTGTCTTATGACACATTAGACAATGCTTTTTCAAAGAAACGTTGTCTATTGGACACATTAGACAACGCTTTTTTGAAAAAACGTTGTCTATTTGACACATTAGACAACGCTTTTTTTAAAAGCGTTGTCTATTGTATACATTAGACAACATTTTTTTCTAAAAAGCGTTGTCTATTTGACACATTAGACAATATTTTTTTTAAAAAGTGTTGTCTATTTGACACAATCCACAACATTTAAAGCCAAATTATAAGCATTCTATGTTTCAAAATATCATACATTCCAATAATATCATACGTTTACAGTTTAAAATTCACTTATCAATATAATTACTACTACGTACATTAAATTGCGAATTTGACTACATCCACAAAATATACCAAACTATCCATAAAATTAAGATGTTAGCCTCTTCTTGTGCTAGCTCCACTGTAGTTAGCTTTTCTCTCAGTATTTCATTCTCCTCTGCTATCCTCCTAGTTGAAGCAAGGTTGTTGCTATATCTCTCCTGTGCTCTGAATTTTAGTCTTTCAGCCTTCACCTACAAGTTCAAAAACACACTCACTAACAATAAAGAGCACTATCATAAATTACGTCAACTGAATAAAATAAATGAAAGGAATTTTGGGAAAGGTAAGCACTAGTAAGTATCAATAACTAGCTAATCTGGGATATTTGTTCTCAGAAATGATAATTATTCTTTACTATATACGGTGTGGTGTCTTAAGTTCAGAGGCTAATAATTACTCTCTCAGTATTTCATGAGTTCTTTGTTTTCTTCAGTCTTTTCCTATTATTTTATTTTTAACATTTTGAATTTATTTTTATTTTTTCTAACTTTGATTAATGTCATAATCTCCATAAAATAGTATTTTCCTTCTACACTTTACAGATTATTATTTCCTTCAAATGGGAAAGGTTATACCTTGTACCAAGGAGCGAACAGATATTTTCCTTCTACAGTCTACAGGTTTAAATTTGTTTAAGATCATAACCTCCAACAAACCATGATTTCTAAAGTTGAATCATATTCTCATGTTTCTAGGGCCTAAATTCAGGACGAGTGTATAACTGTATGACATTTTTCCACCGTCCTGCTTGTCGTATTGAAACTATTCTCGAGACAATGATTGGAGTTGATGTCCACGAATGAAAAAATAAACAAAATTAACAGACCAGCAACAAAATGGATTTAGGCCACTGTATTTAAGAGAAACACCTTATCTAGACATTCCAAATCAAATGAGAAAACCATTCTGCTAATCCAGACACCATAACACACAGAATATAACAAGAGAAGATTTCATACCAGTATCAAATCAGAAGCTGGCAGAAATTCAACTTGATGGGTTACAAATATTACAGTCTTAGTAGCTAATTCTGTCATTATGTATTCCTGCAGTTCCATGTTAGATGTTTAGCTAGACACTATTCAGCAAACAGAAAAACTGATGACATAATAACCAAGTCTAACCTTAAATAGTTCTGAACCGTTGTGTGCATCAACGGCACTGAAGAGATCGTCAAGTAAATAAATGTCTGCATCTTGATAGAGTGCCCTCGCAAGTTGCACACGCTGCTTCTGGCATTCTTTTGCTCTTTTTTAATTTTTTTTATAATAACTTAAATAACACAGAATCCTCAAATAACAAGAAGGAGATGGGGAAACAAAACAAAGCAGAACAGCCATGCCCAAATATAGGGGATGTTACCCTACCTTTATACCATCTCGAGACTAACTTACAGAAGTTACAATCTACAGCTTAAAAACAACCTATATCGTACAAACAAAATGGCAAACCTGGGGGAGGGGAGTACTGAAGAGAGGAAGAAGCAAACCATTTTTACAGATGTGAAACTTCTACATGAAGTATCTGAGAGCTTTCTTCCTTCTAGAACCCCTTCACCATAGAGTTCATTCCATTGTAGAAGCTCTGTCATGTTCTGGGACTCGAATGAAACACTTGCACAAACCTCAAGGACATTGTTTTATATTACTGTTATAACAAAAAGAGAACTCTTTGAATGGAACAAATAAATTTTACAAATGGGACTCTTCTTGTAGAATGGGGTAATACATGGTTTCATTTATAATCTGAACATATCTAGGAGACAAAAAGATTTGTTCAAAGACTTGGCTAATACAATTTTTTCAAAGCTCATCTACCGATCGTCATTTTATTAAAAGCACAATAATGCTAAAACATACCTTTTTCTCCTTTTCCAAAACCTCTCTAATTGGGCGATGTGCAGCAGTTACCAATGTTCTAAAAGGCGCTAGGCGGGAGGTGGGCGGCCAGGGGACCTAGGCGGAGCCTAAGCGAGATTTTTTATTTTAAGACAATTTTAATATTTTATCTTACATTTATCCAAACAAAAAATAATATAAAGCAAAACAATCTATAATATAGATAATAAAGGCATTTACTTAAATTTCAAACATATATCCATATTGTCAATGTCAAAGTTCAAACACAAATATGCAATTGTTCAAAGTTCAAACATATCTTTAACGTATTAGTTTTATTCATAAACAAGATTGCTATTAAATAATAAAATTTTAAATTTTAAAAATTCATTTCAATATTAAAACTTAATAAACTAAATATAAATTTAAGAATTATATTGAATTAAACTAAATATTACAAATGTATCATCATTTATATAATTGAAGCTGATACAAGTTCAAAAAATTACAACTATAATAAAATTATCCATTTTAACTTGATCATTTTCACTTCTTGTTGTGATTTGATATGCTACAAACTGCATTATGAATATGGTAAATCATTAGAAAAATAAATATATGTCCCCTAACGCCTCGCCTAGGCCTAAGGCGGCAAAAAAATCACTCCACGAAATTAGACGGGGCCTAGGCGGAGATTTTTAGAACACTGGCAGTTACACAGATTCTGCAACATTAAAAATGTAAGAAACCACAATCCTCCCAAACATATGTCAGACTAGGAGTAGTCCTTGTACGAATATAAAATTACAAAAGACAACCTTAAGGTCGCTTCCAGAATATCCATCAGTCATGCTTGCAACTGAATCCAGATCAACATCAGCAGACAAGTCCTCTTTTGCTAGTATCACCTTCAGAATTTTTGCCTGAGAACACGTGAAAAGAAAATATCACATTCAAGCCACTGAAATCAAATGCCACTGAGCCAGATGGCCAATGACACCTTGGATAGTTGTTGGAATAGTCTCAATTTGACCTGCAGATTTTCCCCAGTAAGAAATTATATGCATAATAAACATGAAATATAGTATACTTTAAGCAAACCAACTACGTTTTTAAGCACAGAATTCTCACTTACTCTTTGGACATTGACTTGTAGCTTCCTCTTTTATTGGTCCAAAAATTAGAGCTCCAAGCTGAATCAGCTCTCTCTTGTTTCCACCCTTCAATTGCTGGTTATACATAATAAAGATCTCACCTATATCCATTTCCATAAGACTCAATTAGATGTCAAGAACACAAACTATATACAAGATGCTATCAATATTTTCAGATGTCAAGAACACAAACTATATACAAGACGCTATCATTATATAGTCAGTTAACTTAGAGAGCTCGATATCAGTGAATATTTTGTCATACAACTTCAGACCTCTCACAACATTCACCTGCCAATCATGATTAACTTTCAATCAGCCAAAAAACCAATCAGAGAAATATCATATGGGTATTCATCAACTGACTTATATCTTCCTATACAAAAAAACAAAGTTCAACTTGTGAAAGATAGAACTCGCCATATGCCCTTTCATTGGCTCCTTAGCTACGAACCCTTTTGTCATCTTGATTTGAGCGCGACGTGCTTCACATTCCTCATGCTTGGAGCATATCTCAAGGTTCTCGAACACGGGCTGCACTTCTTGAGATCCTGCATCCAAAATAGCATGGATAGAATGGATTAGTATCAGTATAACGAAAACATAGACAGGACCGAATAAATTCTGAACAGAAAGCGACTTTTAGTACAGTACTAATTGCTACGACTATATAGAGGTTGAACAAAAAGTTTAGGCATGCTTGCAACAAACATTTGATTCATTTAGCGAGCTACATTCCTATATATCAAAATGAAAAATATCAAGATCTGGATGTGTTCTGCTGCTGCAAACACACGAACATGTGCCAGCTATTGATAGCAATTTTAGCAACATTACGTGCAAAAGTTTCATATAATCCAGATTTAGTAACATAGTAATTTTCATACCACAGATCCTCCAAGTAAAACTACCACATTTCCCTCTTCAAAACACTAGTTATAAATGATAAGAAAACGCTTCTTATGATTAGTCACCATGTATTGAATTTTAATTTTTGAGTGAAATTAACATACAACATTCTTTACTAGAAGGAGAGTAAAGTTCATATTTTTCTAAAAAAGTATTATAGTGGTAGGCTCAGTTTCTCTTTACACATTTTGGTGGAAGCTTCAATATTTGTGATAACGGATATAAAAATTAAACATCTAATTCGTTCACTACTAATCAATAGTATCTTCTTCTTCTTTTTTACGCTAGACTTGGTAAAACTCATATATGTGTTCTTAGAAGCGACTTCTTGATGCAATTGAACCCCTATTTGGTGAAGAACAGACCCAACAAACAAATATCAGATTTTATCTCCCAAAAATTAGTTGTAAATAGACTTGAAAGAAACAGCACTAAAGATTAAAAAGCTCATACCATGGTTGCCGACATCTGACAGCTTCTTGACGGACAACCCTTTTTATCACTTGCAGAGTAATAAAAATCATTGTTAACTGGAACTCACACAACGTAAAGGGATACTTAATAAGAAGTTAGTATGTTAGAAAGATGGATGTGCCTAAACTGTTTCCTTCCGTTTTTAGTATCTTACACTTGGGTGCTTGGGTGTTTATGCAACATGCTTGATCAACATATTGCATCAGTTTATCACGAATATTCAATTTCCAAAGAATGTCCGATAGACAAAGAATCCACTTCTCTTTCTTTTGTCAAATTTACATGTTTGACATGTATTTAGCCTCATTCAACACCTGACCATACTGCCAGATAAGTCAAAACGTACACCCCCATATCGCATCTGATGCTAGTCCATACTCTCAACAAACCCCAAATAATCATCTCTACTATGCAGGGTATAATTCTTAACTCAAAAGAAGAATTCCATTATGTAGGAACATATGAGTACAGTTACATTCATCGCATGCAAGTGGAATCACATTACCGGCTCTGCGCTAAGTTGCACCTATTTAGTTCCCACAAAGAAGCAGATAATCTTCAATGTTAGTATTCACCCCAATGATAAACAAGTACAATGAATAAAATGTTGAATAATAACAAAGTACTAGAAAGATGAACAGCAAATAGATATTGTGAAGTGCCAAGCAATGATGGCTGCCAATGAAAATGGCATAGATAATTAAAATAACTAACTGCATGAACTTCTGGAACTGGTTGGTTAGATACACCATATTCATAGCAGGCAGCAACAAACAGCAGGAGTTTCCAAACATATTAAATGTCCTTACTTGAAAAGCGTTAACAAAATGAGCAATTACAATAGAAAACTGTCAAAAGAATAAAGAACTGCGACAAAAGCAAGTGGATTTTGAAATTCAAGTAAGATATTATGACAAGTACATTAACAATTAAAATCTTCAAAATTTCTAAATCTGTACCAAAACTGTAATGTCACGTACATAGGCAGTCAAAAACTAATTCTATATTTGCAAATGTAAATCCTAGTTATCACCAGTAAAAATAAATCATTAACAACCAATAACAGATGAAGTCATCCAACAAATGAACTAGCACTATCCTAGAAAATGCATATATGTATGACATGACTGAAACTCCCGAGCCACAAAAAAAAGGAGCAGAAAATGAATTAGGAAACAAAATATAACAATAAAATACGATTAGCAGCCGATTGTAGCACATCCCCTCCCTGACTTTAGGATTCACTAAGGAATAAGCCAAGGAAAACTAGCACCAACCTGCTGGTCATACCATCTAGGCTCAGTAGCCTAGGAGATTTTTCTTTCCCATTTTTAATAAACAACACATAATGAAAGTCTATAATATATATAGCTGAAGGACTTGAGATGTAATCCAAACAACCAAACGTCCATCTTTGCGAATCACAAACGTCCGTTTCTTTTCATGATCCAGATATGTTTGAACAAATCAACAGAACAATTTGAGAGCTCGAACATATGTAAAATAAATGGATGAAATGGAAAATGGAAATCAATTGGATCGATAATTACCTCTAGCTTTCTTGCCGATATCGGAATAGAGACCTGGCCCTTTCACCATCTCTTCTTCTTCCCAGAAAATAAAAGGAAAATTATCGAGAGAAAAATGTTTAGATGGAGATGGGAAAATGTTTTATTGTTGAACTCATAAGGCTGTACTCTTCGTTTCTTTAAGGCTTAAGCTCGACCTTCTGTTGTGAAATGGGATGATTACAATAAAGAATCGGTTAAGAAAAAGAAGAAATCAGAGTATCAAGAAAGCAAAAATGGCGGAAGAATAATGAAATGTAAGAAAATCGGCTAGAGAGAGAAATATAGAGAGAGAAACAATTTTATTTTCATAATTCTGGATATCCTTTTTCAATAGAAATACCTTCTTCTATAGCTTCACTCTACTCCTATAACTAAACAGTACACTAATTACACATTTTAACTATAACTACAGTTAACTAGCCATGACTAATATTTTTCCTATTTATTAATATTCTTATCACATAACATTCCACCCTCCTTAAAATATCCTTGTCCTCAAGGATTGCAAAACAAAAGTTGATGAGGCTGTCTTGATATTGTATTGGGTGGTTGCAGCCTCTAAATGCATTCCATTCCTCCCGGATCAAACACCATAATTTTTGCAGCCAAGACAATTAACCACTGAAACTCTTGACAACAATTCCAAATGAAATTCACTAGACCATTCTGTCCCATTTTCTTGAGCATTGAACCACAAACAGGTGCATCAAAAAAATTTGAGCCAACTATAGTGAAAATCCCAGAAAAGTCAACCATGTAGTCGACCTTGTAATCAGCCCATGGAATCTCTTCCAACTTCCTTATGCTAGCAACCTTGATCTTCCTTCCATTAGTTTTTAAACTGAACCCATCCATTAGTGTGACTGATCCTGTGAAAACTCCATGGCCAGATTCATATTTGAACATGTAAGCCTTGTAATAATTACCCACCATTGGACTGTTGAACATCTTTGAAGCTGGTTGTTTTGAAATTTTCTCACGATTACACTTATCTCCTTCATTAGAAACCATGAATTCTTCTTCCCATGTAGTGGTTTCAACACTACTAATATCCGAGTGGTCATCCCCTCTCAACTTCTGTTTGCAGTCGAAAAACAGCCCCTCATCTTCAATGTAGGACAAAGGAGGTTTTTCCACATCTTGATCCCTTTTACCAACTTCCATTTCCTTCACAACAATGTTTTTTTGTGGTGTTTCAGATTGTTCCACCAAACCCTCAAGATAATATTGATGAATTTTAGCTTGGTTATAAGCAATAGAGAGGAATTTTGGACATAACTTTTGCACCCAACTTCTAAACTCCTCATTTAATCCCTTTATAAAGTACTCAACAAAAATTATCTCTGTTAACCCTTGATTTTGATTTGAAACCACCAATTGCAACTTGTGAAATCTTTCAATATACTCAAAGACTGAGCCTTCTTGATGGATCCTATTGAATCTAAGCCTAACAATCTCAGTTGGATCCAACCCTTCTCTAATGAGCTTTTCATTCATAATTTCCAACATAGTATCAAGTGTGCTCCAAATTGACTTAAAACAACATCTATGTTTTGAACCATTTTTGGAATGAAACAAGATAGAAATTAGAATCGTAGATGGAGAAAATTGATCTGTCTACAGAATTGGGACAATGATTTTCTAGTTTCAAAATGCCACTGGGTATAATTGCTGACAAAAAAATGGATCAAAAGGGAAAACATGGAAGTCTAAATATAGAGTACAAAAGAATTTGAGAGAAATGATGTAGTATAGAGCGATTTTGGAAGAATTGATTTAGGGCTTGTACCAATTAATTTTTCCTGCCCTTCAAGATTGTTCTTCAACAATTGTTGACAGTTGAGCTGCTTGTGCCCATATGAGAGACAACAATTTGATTCATGGCTTGTTGAAAATATATTTTCTTAGATTAGGATTTAGGACAACTCTGATTTATAAACACCGTAGCAGTTGGACGCAACCAATTTTCCTACTAAAGATCTATGGTTTCAAGTGCCCATTTAATCAGAATAGTCATCACGATTAGTTGGTATAAGAGTTCTAGTGTGTAGATCCGTAATGGGTTTTAGGTTTTTTAAAATGATAAAAGGAAAAGAATTGAAAAAAAGAACAAAAAATTGATGGGAGATTAGAATGGACAGACGTTGAATTAGAGAAAGGTGAAGAAGATTTCTAAAATTAGGGCCAAGGAAGGTGCTGCTTTGATACCAAATGTTGTGAAATGGGATGATTACAATATAGAATCGGTTAAGAAAAAGAAGAAACAGAGTATCAAGAAAGCAAATATGGCGGAAGAATAATGAAAAGTAAGAAAATGGGCTAGAGAGAGAAATATAGAGAGAGAAACAAATTAATTTTCATAATTCTCGATATCCTTTTTCAATACAAATACCTTTTTATATAGCTTCATTCTACTCCTATAACCAAACAAACAGTACACTAACTACACATTTTAACTATAACTACAGTTAACTAGCCATGACTAATATTTTTCCAAATTTATTAATATTCCTATCACATAACACCTTCCGAGAACAAATAGACAGATCCAACGCCCGAAGGCTGTACTCTTCGTCTCTTCGCCGTAATCGCCTAGGGCGTCCCAGATCTCAGATGAAATTGATGGACCTGGAGGGCTTGAGAGGGCTAGGGCTTCGATTGAGAGGTATGATAAGGTATAAATCAAGCTAGGCCTTCAATTGAAAGAAGAAAGAACAGACAGAATAAGAAGAAACCTCCGTGTTTTTTCAAGCCTATACAAATTAAACCTCCGTGTTTTTTTTAAAAGACAACGTTTTCTTTAAAAAACATTATCACTTTAAAACAAAAAATTACTCATTTCAAATACATAACGCTTTTGTGTATCAAACCACAACACTTTCTCAAAAAAACGTTGTGAAAAAATAAGCCACAACGTTTTTTATAAAAACGTTGTCTATTAAGTGTATCTATTTACTATTTTGTAATAGTGACGTGTGCAATTTCTTGTCCACGTGATTGACAAAGATGGAATTTTAATGGATCCGTCGAAGGTTGAAGCTGTAATGAATTGGGATCAGCCAAAGACACCGTCAGAAGTGAGGAGTTTCTTGGGATTAGCAGGTTACTACAGAAGATTTATTCAACACTTTTCTAAAATTGCAACTCCGTTGACGAATTTGACTCGGAAAACGGTGAAGTTTATTTGGACGGAAAAGTGTGAGGAAAGTTTTCAAGAACTGAAGAAGAAATTGAGTATTGCGCATATGTTGTCTTTGCCTGATAGTGCAGGAAATTTCGTGGTATACAGTGATGCTTCACATAAAGGATAGGCTTTGTGCTGATGAAGAATGACAAAGTCATTGCTTATACATCACGTCAGCTGAAGGATTATGAGAAACTGTTTCAAGTAACTACCGGTTCAACCTTGGTGGACAAGGTGAAAGAGGCACAACTATATGATGAGGAGTGTGAGAAGATCCGGAAGAGAGTAACCGATGGTGAAGAGATAAAGTTCAAGATTGATAATGATGGACTGCTATGGTTTGAAGGGAGAATCTAAGTACCGCCAGTACCAGAAATCAAAGAAGAAATTTTGGGCGAAGCTCATAGTTCGAGATATTCGATTCACTCCGGGAGTACGAAATTGTACCAGGATCTCAGACAACATTTCTGGTGGCCGAATATGAAGAGAGACGTTGCTGAGTGTGTGGCGAAATGCCTAACATGTCAGAAAGTCAAAGAAGACCACCAGAGACCAAGTGGATTGCTACAAACGCTGGAGATTTTAGAATGCAAGTGGGAGCATATCACGATGGAATTTTGTGGTTGGTCTTCCAACGACTCAGAAGGGTTTTGATGCAGTATGGGTTATCGTGGATAGATTGACGAAGTCAGCGTATTTCTTACCTATCAAGATTAGATTCAATTTAGATCAATTGGAGAGGCTGTACGTTAAGGAAATTATTTATAGACATAGTGTTCCGGTATCAATTGTATCCGACAGGGATCCGCGTTTCACATCGAATTTCTGGAAGCGATTACAGGAATGCCTGGGAACGCAATTATGAATGAGTACGGCGTACCGTCCTCAAACTGATGGCCAGAGCGAGAGAACGATTCAGACTCTAGAGGATATGCTAAGAGCTTGTGTTATGGTCTTCAAAAGAAGCTGGGTTGATCATCTACCGTTGGTGGAGTTAGCTTACAACAACAGTTAACATGCAAGTATTGGCATGCTACCTTACGAAGCATTGTACGGCAGGAAATGTAGGACTGCATTGTGCTGGGATGAGGTTGGTGAACGACAACTGTTGGGACCGGAATTGGTGCAACAACTTACTGAGATCGTCAAGCTAATCAGAACAAGATTAGTTGCTTCTCAGGACAAACAGAAGAAATATGCCGATTATGTGACAACCCGGATTTTCAAAAATTATTATAATAAGAATTTAATAAATAAAATTCTTATTACGAGATGTTTTGAGTTTGGATATGTGTATATATGTGTTATATGTTGTGAAGTATATGATGTGGTGTGAATATAGAATATATATATATATATATATATATTCATATGTTGAAAGAATGAGGTTTAATAGTTAATTTAATTTAACTGTTGAAGAAATTAAATGAAGTTATTACGAAAAAGAAATTAACTGAATATTATTAATTAATTTAATTAAGTTACAGATTATATTATGAAATAATATAATTTGATTATTATGCCTTGTTGGCACTATAATGGTTATGAATTAAATTTCATAAATAATGTTCTTAATGAAAAATAATGAAGTAATGTGAAAATAATTGTTTTAATAAAATATGAAGGTAATATATTACATGTAAGAGTAATACGTTTATGTAGTGGCTTAATATATTATATTTAGCCAAGTGTATGTAAATGAGTATGAGAATGAGAAAAACCAATATAATTATAAATAAATATTGGTGTTAGATGAATTAAATAAATATTTTAGTTGGAATACTTATGGAATAAGATAAATATTCGATGAAAATTATTATGGAATAATTTATTCAAGTATGAGAATATAAAATAAAATAATGTGAAATGATTTTGTAATCAGTGCGTATTTTATTACGCTAATGGAATAAAAATACTCTAATTTAATTAAATAATTAAATTAGAGAAGTGAGAATTTGTTAAATAAAGTTATAATTATAATGGTTGAATAGAAATTATAATTTGACTTATAAGATCAATATTTTTCTTAAGGATTTAAGTTTAATTTAATTCAATTTAAAATATTAGAATTTGATTAAAAGGAGTGTGACATTTGTGAACCATATGATAAGGGGATTATCAAAATAAATTAGTAAGAGGTTGTTTGAGTTCTAGCCAAACATGGTCTAGAGGCTCTTTGTATTTGCAACTGTCGTGACTCTTTGTATTGGTAACTGGCCAAGCCACGTCTAAGTTAAGCTTCAGATATATTTAAGCTATATTTCTAATGCTAAGAGTTAGAAAACAGAGGAGAAGAGAGGAAGAGAGGAAGAGGAAGAGAAGAAGAGGTTGTATGTGAAGGATGGAGAATCAAAGAAAAAAATAAAAAGATTATTTGAGTTTTCTATCTAATCAAAGGTAATAATCTGGTTTTAAACTCTAGTTGTGTTTTTCTTAAAATTACTTCACTGTAATTGAGTTTTGATGATGAATTTCTTGGTATGTTTATGGGTATGAATAATCCGTTATATATAATCTATAACTAGTTTTGGGTTATCAAAATCATGAAAAATATGATGAAGAAGAGGAAATTGAGTTATTGATGAAATATGTATGTTATGACTTAGTTGGAGTCAAAAATTGAGGGTTAGTTCATGGATAGACTATGAAATTGATAAGACATGTTGTTAGTGTGTTGAAAAACAAAAACAACGAAGTTTAAACGGATTGATTTGGTTAGGAATTGAATCCGTGGTGAATGAATTCGCTAAATATGTGTAAAACATAAAAAAGTAGCATGGACACTAAATTGGAACCCTTATAATGAATTTTTAATATTTTTGAAGTGTTATAATTATCATGTATATGTGTAGTTCTATGAATTATGAATCCATAGAGTCAAAAACAGACTCAATCGGATGTGCGTAGCTTGATTTATGAAGATTAGAAGGAGAAAAGGGTCAGAAATTCGCGAAGAACCAAGCCTGGAACCTCCCTCTGCCCCTTGTGGCGTAGCTGCGCAGCCCCCAAGGCCATTTGGGGTGCAGCTGCGCCGGTCATGGTCAGAAAAAAATAAATAAACAAACACTATTTTGACCTGCTGTGGTAGAACAGCCATAACGTTTTCATACGAACTCCAATTGAGGAGATTTAAGATGATTCGAAACAAGCACGAGTAGACCTACAACTTTTGTTCTTTAAGTTTTTCTATTTGAGGTCAGTAGCAAGGGTCAAAATGGTCAATTTGGGGACTGATGTGTATTCGGAGGCAATCGGAGGGCGTCGGGCATGCACGTATGCAAGTGTAGTGCTTCGGATGCTAAACGATGTTGTCCTATGTTATAAAACATGAATGTTAGTAAAAATAATTATGCTTGAAATTAATAAATGATGTATTAGATTAGTTGTATAAGTATACTAAGCATGCACAAGAGAGACAATTCGGGCGGGTGACGAATGAACGTCGAAATGCCGTGACAAGTGTTAATGAATGTAAAAAGTGTTTCAAGTCAAATGAAATGAACGTTATAAGATATGAAATGGGGTTAGTATAAAACCAATAAGTAGTCCTAGCAAGACTTAAACACTTGAATGAATTACAATCAAATTGAATGTTGTGTATTGATAATAGGAAGGGTTATGAGATGTAGAGTAAAGTTTACATTACAACTAAGCATTGCTATGTGACTAATAATTGATGTGCATGGTTATATAATTGTTTAGAGAACGTGAAGTGCAGATAGCTGTAAGCTGTTAAACTGTTATTGGTAAACAATGATCAAGGCAAGTCTTTCAGTTCCTATTTTCTACGTGAACTTGATGATGAACTGTTTTAAATTGTTTTGCAAATAGCATGATATATTGTATATGTGTTGTAAGCATGAAATGTTAAAGTCAATTTATGACTACATTGATTGATTAAAGAATGTTGATTGATTAAGGAACTTAATCTTTATATTTGTTATGTGAAGTAAAGCATGTATGCCATGTTACTTTAATTATTATGAGATGTATGTTGAGCATGTATTTATATGCTATGTGATGCATGAAAACTGTTAGATCTTGCTGAGCTGTCGAGCTCATTCTTGCAAATAATCACTTTTGCAGGTTAAGGATTCAAGGTAACGCTATGTGCTACTTGAAAGAAATGAATCAGATGTAATGCATAAAGATTTGTATACTTTGGCTGAATTGTTGTTATTTTGGACACTGTTTAAGGTTTCAGATAATGTATTTGATAATGTATGATGGCTAACAGATGTTGAGTTGTAAAGTTTAAATTTTACCCGATGTATAACGGTTATTGAACGTGGTTGTAAGTTTTAGTTTATAATAACTCTGACGAAGCGATTCATGAAATAAAGTTGAATCAAAGTTATGTAATGATAAAGGTTGAGATTCAGGGAAATAAAAAAGGAATAATATAAAAGTTTTAAATATTCCGTATTTTTAGTGATTGTATCATTGCTTAATGATGTAAAGTCTGAATAAGGATGTATTGTTAACGACTGATGTCGAGAGTTGTATTGTATGAATTTTGGGGTCGTTACAGATTATCATCGTCAGAATCGAGAGTTTGAAGTGAGAAGCTTCGTATTTCTAAAGGTATTTCTCTGGAAGAGGAAGATTCGATTTGGCAAGAAGGGGAAACTGAATCCCTAATTCATTGGAACTTTTGAGATACTGCGAAGGGTTGGTGAAGTAGCTTACAAGGTTGCGTTACCTCCGAAATTAGATCACGTTCATAAAGTTTTTCATATTTCTGTGTTACGACCATACAAACACGATTACAAGCATGTGATAGAGTATGAGTCGTTATAGTTTGATAAAAACTTAACATATGAAGAGGTTCTTGTTCAGATAGTTGACATGAAAGAACAAGTACTTAGAAATAAAGTGATACATTCTGTTAAGGTAATCTGAAGGAACCACAATGCTGAAGAAGCTACGTGGGAACTCGAAGATGTTATGATGAAAACTTATACTCGATTATTTGTTTAATTTCTTATATAACGATCATGGGGACATAATCTTTTTAAGGGGGGAAGAATGTGACTAATGAGTTTTTTTTAGTTGTGATTATGGGGACAAAATCCTTTTAAGGAGGGAAAATTGTAACAAACAAGATTTTTGTATATTAATTTTTAATATTTATTAAATTAAATAAATATTGTAGTTGATTTATTTGTTGAGTTGAATAAATAATTGATGTGATTATGTTATGGAATAATTTAATTAAGTGCAATATATGAATTAAATTGATGTTTGAGTAATTTTATGATGAAGTTCTAATTTATTTGAGATAGTTAATTTAGATGAAAATTATGTGATATTTGTTAGTAAGGATTTAATGATTTAATGAATAATTATAGTAATGTCTAATTTAATTTAAATAATTAAATTAGAGATTTACTAATTTGTTACATGAAATTATGATTAATGAGTAAATTATAATTGTGTAGGAATTTAATTTATGTGGCAATTTTATTTAATAAATTGATGTTAGCTTTAATTTAATTAAATTAGAATAGTGAGATTTAATTAAATAAATTCTGACATTTAAACTATATAGTAAAAGATTGATTAGAATAAAAGGGTTTTAATTCTGTTTTGCCAAACAAAGCCCTTAAGTCTATTTTAAATTAGTTTTACCAAACAAAACCTTAGTTCTAAAAAAAATTCTCTTAAATGGGTTTTGCCATATGGCTTTTGATTTTCAAAATAAAAAGTAACTGATAAAATAGTTAATACAGATATTATGTCATATCGTTATTATATTATATATATATTATACGTTAAGCAAAATGAAGTAGAATATCAGAGTAAGAAAAGAGAAAGAGCAGAGAAAGAAAACTAGTGAGAAAAGAGAGAAGAAAGAAGAAGGAGAAAGCTTGTGAATTCAAAAACCCATCATCACCATCTTCTTCTTCTTCTTCTAGCATCAAAGATATAATTAATTTTTAAATTATGTTCTTCATAGTTTACTTCTCTATAATTTGGTTTTTCATGATAATTGTGAGTATATGATATATGTATGTTAAATTATGTATATAAACTATTATATATGAGTTATATGATAATTTAAGTGGTTCAGTTCATGTAAATATGATGAACACGAAGAAATCATGTTCATAGCAATTAAAGTGAACTACTTTAAAACAATGGTGTTTTCTTCAAAATCATAAAATTAAAGGTTTTTAATTAATTGTTGTAATGATTATATGTGTTAAAACATGTTAGAAGCATGAAGTTAGCATTTTATGAAGTTTTATATGCATTATGTGAGTGTAATTCTGAGTTTGGTGCGAGGAAATAAGCCAAATTGACTTTTTCCTACACAGTTCGCGAGGTTGTCTGCGTCTGACTGTGACGTGGCGCCGCAACGCAAGTTCTGTGAGTAAACTGGGCGCTGCAGCGCCACTGCAGAGTTAGGTGACGTGGCACGGCGCCGTGACGCCAATTATGTTTGTTAACTGTAGCGTTGCAGCGCCAAGAGCGATTTTCAGAGAGTACTGGCGTGGCAGCGCGGTAGCGCCAGTTCTGAGTATAACTGGAGCGCTGCACCACCACCTATGCAGTTTAGCCAGAAAATTATATTTAAATGTATAACTTTATGAGCATGATAATGTAATAAATATAAGATCATGTTAATAAAATTATATGCTAATTGGATTGTATTAAATCATATTTTTTAAAATAAAATGTATGATTTTAAATTATAATTTGGTTAATTATAATTTTGATATGAATGTGTGGTTTGATCATATTATGTGATAATTATTTATTAAACCTAATAACTAAAATAATGCTTAGTTAACCTAGATGAGTTAACTAATGATATGAATTAGCTATATGGTAACTAATTTATGTTACTATTGTTAATTACGTGTACGTAGGATAATTGTGAAACAAGATAATAATTGTTAGCTTACGCACGAGGCAAGTTTTTCTTAAACTCTACTTTTAATTACGCAAGTTATCTTACCCTAACTTGGTTATGTTTACCTTTATTTGAGC
Organism: Panax stipuleanatus; assembly: GCA_020205555.1. Lineage (NCBI taxonomy): Eukaryota > Viridiplantae > Streptophyta > Magnoliopsida > Apiales > Araliaceae > Panax > Panax stipuleanatus. The sequence continues at coordinate 63,203,027 of CM035117.1, read as the reverse complement.
AAGTCCTTTTATTCTGCAATGGACATGTATTTTATTGAAGTTCATTATTAAAATAATGTAACCTTGACTTAATTGTTCAAGCAAGGCTTTAATTATATCTTTCAAATGCTTTAAGTTTATTTCTAAAGCATGACTGTTGAATATGATGTCTATTGTTATGACTCATAGCTATTTCATAATTCTTTGTTATCGAATTCTTAATTATTGTAAGTTAAATCAACTACTCCTTAGTTGATGATAGTTGAACTCTAAATTATCCTTTTAGCTTATCCAACCCAAACTTTCTTTGGTGCGGACTCGTTAATTAAACTAAGATGAACAACCCTAGTAATAGGGGATTACCATGCGAAAACGTTAAGATGTTTGTGCAGAATACATGGTACGAAAGGCTGATCTTCCTAAGTACGAGTTAAGAGTCCATATAGTCTAATGACTGTTAAAGGTATGAGTAGAAATACTTACAACCTGGGACATAGTTCAAGGTCTTATGACCCTCAGATGAATTCTAAATTCTATATCTAATTCTTGATTATCGATGATAGAAATGTTATTCAATTCAGTTGAAATTATTCAGTGATATGTCATCATTATTATTTTTTATTCAAGTGAGCTTTTGTTTTCTCACTCTTGCATATATATAACCATTGCAGCCAAAGTTGAGAAGGTTGACGAGTCGTCAACTAGCAAAGGAAAAGGCAAGATGAACAAGTGAAGACTTATTCATATTTATGATATGATTTATGAAAGTCCAATAATAATCTAGAAGGGGGGTTGAATAGATTATTATCGTTTAAAAAATTATGTTAGGCCTTTTTGAATTTTTAATAAATTAATTTGTAGTGTTAAAATTAATATGCTATAAAAAAAATCAATCACACCATGCACAGAGATTTGTCTGGTTCAAAAAATACATCCCAGGTATGTTACTACGTACAATCTCAAGTTTCCCTTGAGATCCTATTACTATTAGTAATAAATACTCCTTCAACAGGTGGAGAAACCTTTACAAAGTTTTTAGAGACAAACTTTCAACTCTCAACAACTACCTATCTCGGACAGCAAGCTCTTAGCTCCTTCCTCAAGCTTAGTTGTACTTCCTTTTAGATTAGTTTTATTCTATGATCTGATCTTGAAATAACTGTTTCTTCCTTTCCTAACAAGTTCATTAGAGACCCAACTCCCTACTAACCTCTCTAAGACTCTAGTCTTGGTCAAAGAATTACTAGTTTTTCTCATAGGTACATAAAATAAACTAACTCTATTCTTTTTCCTTTTTACAAAGATTTTTCAAAGTGCTTCTTAAATAAGCAGATAGTAATTTAACGAACAGATATAGATTAAATAAAAATGTGCTTCTTGTTTAAGCAATTATATCAATTTCGATTTTTAGCACAAAATTGCTTCTTGTGTAAGCAATTATATAATTTGAAGTAACTGAAAATAAAAGAGTTTTAACACAATTATTTTTCTAACAAATATTGTATGAATGAAATTCAAATATGTATGATTAATTAATTAAATTAAGTTAAATGAAAGTAATAATTTAATTAGTTAAACAATGCTTAATATAACAAATAAATTTGTTTAACTCGGATAATATATAATAATATTTTATCTATTATGTGATATGTTATAAACAAAGTCACTCAGTACTTGTCGACGTCAGGGAAAAATTCGCGGGTCGGGTCACAACCCGGATCTTTATCTCTTCCTAAGTTATCTCTACCCTCACTCTTTTTATTGCGAAAAAGGTTTTGAAGAGTTTTTTTAGGAAAAGGCCAACATATATCATGTCGACGATTGAACGTTTTACAGAGTCGCCAGTTGGTAGATTTAAAATGGTTGTACCAACTCAACCGAGTTTTGTTTAAAAGAGGCCCAATTGCTGGACACTGTCAAAACTTGATCTTTGAAAACAAAGTTTGAGTTCGGGGGCTTGGTTAAGTGTGGGGAAGGTGTTAGACACCCCACAACTCCCGTGTAAATACGGTACCGTATCTTTTCAATATTTTCCTTTAAAACTAAAATGTGTGTGTGAATGCTGTTTAAAAATTGGGTCTATGTTTGATTGGTTGAAAGTAGTACTTTGCTTTGTTGAACCTATATACGAAGGGTTTGAGTCTTTGATTTGATTTGCAAAAGTGTTTGATTTGATTTGCAAAAGCTTTTCTTTTGATTGAATTAAAAATGATGTTTTAAAAACTAGTTATCAAACCCTTACGCTAACATAGGAATTGAAGCCTGTTGATACTTCCATTTTTTATCAAGGCTTGTATTTGAATGGTGATTGTAGGGCTGCGAAGCATCCTCGATCATAAAATATATACAAGTGTCGGTCTCCTCATGGGCATGAAAACCATAAGAGGGACTGACATGGCAAACCATATTTTCACTATGTTGAGACCTTAAATTCGGATAACCATTTTAAGGTCTTTTGTATGTACATTTTTATAGAAAAATCGGCAGGGTACATTTGTAAACTGGAGTTTGTCCATCGTGGGAATCAGATTCTGATAAGTTTGATCATGAATCCCACGATTCCTAGGCTCACATATGAGTAGCCAATAAACTTGCACAGCTCAAATTTGTACAGAAACAGATATATACATCCTCACGTCGCAATGGAACCAAGGATTCATCAGAAAATCCTGGCTGCGCGTGGCCAAAGCGTCTCGTTCCCACTAGTTAGCGATCTAAGGGTTGCGAGTTTGCTTTTTTCAACTAAAACTACAAAGATACTAGATTTAATTAAATCTCAGCCATTCTAGCTCCCAGGTTCAGTCTGTACATGTTTTGAATCGTTTAAAAGCTAGAGTTGACGAGATTTAAATAAATGTAGTTCGCCTGCAGATATGTCAGTGTCGGTTCATATAAAATGAATATTTAAAGCAACAATTTAATAAAAGCGAGTAAAACAATATATACACAGTTATATATATGAAAGCTGTAAAGGACAATGGGTTTTCACACCGGTACCCGGACTGGAATCGAAATATATATATATATATATATATATATATATATTTATAAAAGTTGTATAAAAGCCACGGAGTGATCCAGGCTGGACAGAATTGAAATATATATAGAAAAATAGTAAAAAGGGCGATGGGTTTTCACGCCTGTGCCCGGACTGAAATTGAAGTGTGTATATATATATATATATATATATATATATTAACAGAAAAGTAGTCAACCAAGACTGGGAAGAGAACCCAGTGGTGGTGAAGATTGCAGATATATAAAAATAGTAAAAAAGCCACAAAATGATCCAGGCTGAACTGGAATGTAAATGTACAGAAAAATAGTCAACCAGGGACTGGAAAGATAACCCAATAATGGTGAAGGGTGCAAAAATAGTATAAAGGCCACAGAATAACCCAGGCCGGATTGAAATGTAAATATATATATATATATATATATATATATATATATATATATAGACAGAAATGTAGTCAGCCAAGACTGGGAAGAGAACCTAGTGGCGGTGAAAGTTGCTTATATATGCATAAATATACATAAAAGCGGTAAACTACCTCGGATTTGACATCTGGGCTTGACAGAATTGAAAGGTTAGTATATATAAAGTTAAATATATACAAAAAAAGCCAAACCCGGACTGGAAAGATAACCCAGTCTGGCAGAGTTCCTTAAAACCAAGGTGCTAGCGCACTGAAGCTGTTAAAGCTGACGGATCGTCAATCCGAGTTGTAGAAATGCCAGAAAATGCGTTTATGTACAAAAATATACCAAATTTTGATGAGAACGGCCATGGAACTAAGTTCCGGGCATATTTAGAAAACAAAACTTGATACGCAAGTGCAAAACAGTACAAAAAAGTAGTATTAACTTGCTGATCATAAAAATACTCACAATGAATTGCTACACGGGCTTTTTGCCAAATTATAAGCTTTAAACATCCGAATCTACCGATTATTTTTTGATATGTGGTAGTATGTGGGTATATCTACGTGTTAGAGTAAAAAAATTTGGGTTTGGAAGACAAAGGTTTGGTCGAGAAACGAAACGGGCACTGCTCCAGAATAATTTCTAACTTGAAAATGAGCTGGGGGTGCACTTCTATATATAGACCAGATGAAAGAGGCTTTACCCACTGCAGCAGCGAGTCTACCTGCGGTTCCATATGGCAGGGCCCACGTGGCGGGTCCCATCGTCTCGAAGTACGTGCACACCGAGCAATGCGATGTCAGGTTTGAAACTTTATAACTTTTGATCGGGGTGTCCGTTTGAGGCGTGCTATATCTTTCTGGAAAGCCCTCACCGAGAGTGTCGGAATGACATATGATTTTCAAGTTCAAAAATATGGGTTCATAACTGGGTCTTCGTTTCCCCGCAGTTTATCCGTCGAGCTGTCTTGTGCTGTTTTTACTCGAGATCACCGTTATGGTTCTTTCTGACCTTGGTGGCATCAATTCAGCTTAAGTTTGACCAAATCTGCTTCAAGTTGGCAAAATAACCATTTTGCCCCTCCCGGGGTTGCCTTTAGTGCTTGTATGGTCTTCGGCTGATTTCCCGGGATTATTTCTGAGACTTGGATCCCAATTAATTCTGTTTGTCCTCTGGGCTGTCTCTGAGGCTGACTTGGTCATTCCAGGTTTTCCTCTGGAAATGTTGTGAGGCTTTAGGATTGTTTCTAAAGTTGATCTGACTTCCCGGGTTGAGACCGGGCCTGACCTGTACCTCCCGGGTTGAGACCGGGGCTGATGTGATGCTTCGAGTTTGTCTCTGAAGGTTGAATTGGATCCTAGGGTTATCTCTGGGGATGAACTGGATCTCCCAGTTGTGATCGGGGCTTAACTGTACCTCCCGGGTTGCGACCAAGGCTGAATTGATATCCCAGTATTAAGACTGGGGTTAATCTGATGGCTCGATATTGAGATCGGGGTTGAACTGATGGCGTAGAATTGAGACCGGGGTTGAACTGATGGCCCGGTATTGAGACCGGGGTTGAACTGATGGCCAGGTATTGAGACCGGGGTTGAACTGATGGCCCATCATTGAGACCGGTGTTGAACTAATGGCCTGGTATTGAGACCGAGGTTGAGTTGACATCCCGATATTGGTGATCGGGGCTGAGAAGACAATTTTCCCTCCTGTAGGGTTAGTAATAGGAAAATAAAATTTTGAGTGTCTACAGATGCCCCTCTTTATCATGTTTATGCAATGCAATCGAATGAACATGATAAAGATTTACTAGACACTTGAAATATGACAGAATATTAATGGTGCAAATCGTAATGCAATGGATGTTAAAATGTTTTCGCAAATCGCATTTCGCACTTCGCAAATCGCATATTGCATCGCAAATCACAAATCGCATATCACATCGCAAATCGCAAATTACATCGCAAATCGCTTACCCTGACTGGTCATGGATGATGCCTGTGTTAGGGCTGATCTCAACGGTTGACTTTCATCAGTGCTGTTGATGTCTATGCTGGTGTTGACTCGAACAGTTTAATTTCCATCGGTGTTGCCGATGCTTTGTTCGATGAAGATAAACTGAAATGTTTTCTACATTTCTGCTGGGGGATGAAGTCCTTTATAATATCCTTTGCTGTTGATAGGATGCCATTGGTAGGCTATTATAGTTAAGCTATCACAGACTGTTCTTGTCACTTTCTGCTGGAGCTGACGTCATCCGTGGTAGCTTTTGGTGTTACCTTGGTTTAAGCCCAATGGTTTCTCACATCTGCCGATACTATCAGGGGGAAAATTTTCTCTTAGCTGATGCCGTTGTACATTTCTGAAGGCTCCTCTGCTGGGGATATATCTCTTTTTTTGAGTTACCTCAAGGGGTGCTTCCGATGCCTATCCTGATGATAACTTACACCGGTAGTTTGCAACAGTGCCTACCTTGATGGTAGGGACAATGGTTGATCATTGGACTGTCCCGATGCCTACTCAAACGGTAGCAAACTTTTCATCGAGTTTGTGTATTTAATGTGTATGCATATTTAACTCTACTGGGTATGTATGCCTAACTTTTTAATGCAGATGTGTGCTGATGTAGCGCTTGTTGCACATGTGCATACCAGACATGATATGAGATCTTAACTTATCCTAGGTTGATGCATATATGCTTAATTGAATCGACGTAGAACCATACCTCACCCATTCTGAGGCAATTTGGAGTTTCTTTTCATGCATAAATTTTGATAGGCTTAACAGCTACAACTCCCAGATGGCTCCTTTTGTCATTCGCTGAGCAAATTTGGATGTTCCCCTTTCATATGCCGTCTTTGGTGAGGATCTCGCAGAGGCTGCTATTTTTTTTGATCAGGATCTGGTACTAGTCCCCCTGATGGTCCAGACACTGATGGCTTTACTAGTGAGGTATCTTGACATATTCGTTGAAGTAGTATTCAACGGCTTACATCATCGGATTCTTCTCAATGCCCCTTATAAGTATTTGTATAACATATTCCATCATCTGTCCTCTGTGGGCATGGATTGATATACTGTTTCTGCCATCGGACCATTCCTGATGTTTTGCTGGGGTTGAGCCAACGACTGATAGTGTCAAGCAATCTGACCTTTCCTGAAGTGACCTTCAATGGCTAAATGTCACCAGACCATTTTCGATTCTTCGCTGGGTTGTGCCAACGGCTGATCATTGACTGTGAAAAGGGGCAAGCTCTTTACTTGTGACCTTGCTGGGTTAAATGTTGACTTGGCTTATGACTCGGGTGTTGCTGACGTCCTGGAGGATGTAGCTCGTTCTTTCATTGCCCAGTTTTGAACTTCGATGTAGAGGCCTCGACTTGTGAGGACTTGGCGCATGTTGACATATTTGATGGTGTAGATTTCATTCGCTAGATCTTCTCTCGTCGAGCGTTTATTTTTTTTGAGTTAAGGACTCTCTTGAGAATTTTTCCCTTTTTGTGGAAGGACAGCTTATGTCGCCTCGATTTCTTTCAATTTCTTGGAATCGATAATGCCCCAGCCCTTTCACAGGTTGTTACTGGGGTTCACAGAAGAAACTAGCTTTGTTAACCACATCTAGAGTGAGCCATATCCTGCACGAGACAAATGACAAAATTACGCCAAAAGCTTGATAGCTTGGGCCATAGGGAGTAGTACGATCTTGTGAATGGGGCATTTAAAATTAAAGTTTATGAAATTGAATGCTTGTATTCATCGAGCTCTTATCTTATCACTAAAAATCTTGAAATTAAGCATGAAAATGAACTTTTTCTAAGGAAATCAAAATTTTCATTTGACAAGTTATGAAATCGCAAGAATACTTTTAAGCGTCCATGGTCATTTTTTATGGGTAGGATCAAATTCAAAAGACTCATCTCCCTTCATTAGAGACACATCATCTTCGCTCTAGACACTGCTCTTCACAAGATTAACATCATATGACATGTGCGCTGTTAGTGATGCAACCCTTAGCAGGGGTTTCTCTTTTGTGACTTTAGATGATCTCATTTTCTTGCAAGATTTTTTGCTTTCCTCGCTTAACTTTGTCTCATTTTCTTAGGCTTTTCAGGGTCACCCATATAATGAGTTTTGGACCAATAACTCCTAAACCAGATGGTTTTAGGGCACTAGGTGTTAAGACACCTCTTCGAGTTTACTGGCTCGAGTAACAAAGGCCACACTTCGAGACAAGTCAAGCGATCTACTCTTTTTGATCCTTGCCTGAGTTTGTACAAGATTCATTTTCTTAGGCTCTAAATTACCCGTGTAGCGAGTGTTGGGCTGGTGACTCCCAAACCAGATGGCTTCAGGGCACCAGGTGTAGAGACACCCCTCGGGCTTAATTACTCGAGTAACCTAGGCCATAATTTGGATCTGCTCATGTTTTGCCTTCTTCTTGTAATGCTCATTTTCTTAGGCACTGAGTTACCCATGTAACGAGCGTTGGGTCGGTGACTCCGAAACCAGATGGCTTTAGGGCACCAGGTGTAAAGACACCCCTAAGGCTTAATAACTCGAGTAACCCATACCACGATTCGAGACATTAGGCTGGCTACTAATTGTCATCCTTGTTGCCATAGTTTCATACCCCACAGCTAAAAGTTAGGGTGATCGTAAAGTGCAGACATGCATATGAGGTCAAGTTTGTTCCAAAAAGTGCTTTAAACTAGGATGTCGTGCCTAATCAAAGGATTGAATTGTCTTAATTCTCTAATCGTTCCTAGGATTCTTGCTCCACGGACGCTTATCGAAATTAGTCCAATTCATAACAAGTTAAGCAAAAAACTTTTTCCCTTTCCTCTTTTTTCTTAGGTTCTAATGCAAAATTTATCTATACTTAACGTGTATACCCTTACTAATGCATATAACTGGAAGTTGAAAGCACATAAAGAGATGAAAAAGGTGTACCTTATCAGTGGATCGAAGTATTCTAAGAAAATTATGATTAGAAAAGACAGATTGATCATACCGGATCGCCAATAATGGAAGCTTTGATGATGACAGACCATGATGATGGTGTTGATTGGTGCATTTTCATTGGATGGTTGATAAATGCCCCAGTGTTGAATTATCGCAATTTTCAAAATTGGTCCAGTCTTGTTGTAAGGGTCCCAACATCGGATTGTCTTGGATTCTGAACTTACCAGTCTTGCTTGTCATCTAGGTTGAATGCTTTGTTGTATATTTGACAAATGGGCTGATAGGGCGCCACGATCATAAGAGTCTTTTACCTCAGAACCCATATGGTGAACATGTAGTGGATATGTGCATTGATGTTTGGATGCCCCAATCATTGTTTCTGACTTGTGGGCGCAATTGACTTTGATGGTTGATATCGAAAGGCCTGCGGATTCCACTAAATTGGACTCACGGGCTTGCGATGCTTGATGATATAATGGCTTTAACCAGATTTGGTTTGATCAGTGAAGTTTAATCCGTGGCCTTTTTCTCAGGGAACAGATCATCAGGTATGAAATAAACTTTTTCATGACGGTCGCCCCTATTCTTCTGTAGGTCAAAAGAGATCAAGTCTTCTCGCACATCAGGAGTGATGAGTTATGATGATTGCCATTTCATCCATGTGACTGATCGTCTTGATGTATCGATGTCTCTTACTTTTGAGACTTGCTCCGGATTTGATGGAATAACATTGAGGTGCTATTGGGTCCTCTCGACATGTGTCATTGATCTTGAGTGTCTTTCTTGGATGTAGGCTTTTTAGGTTTTGCCTCCATGAGTTAACTTCTACGCTGGAGGAGTATGAGAGCCTTTCAGATTTGGTACTGGATCTGCCTTGTGCCAGGACATTCATCAATGAATTGAGACAATCGTTCATAGGTATGAAAGGCCTGAGGCGCCGGGTCGTTGCTGAGGAGATTACTGCCGGACCTGTAGTGCCTATGGACTCTTTAATTGATCGATTTGGTAGGTTGGACAGCTACGAGCGATTCCCTAGGGATTTTATTATTCTGGCAGATGAGTGGCGGTTTATACGAGTGGATGCTCTATTGATGTGCATCACTGCTTATCTGTACATTCCCCTGTATATGGACCACTGAGATAATGGCTTGATGGTAGTGGTCCGTGTCCTCCGACAGGGTTGTACGATTCTGCCGATGGTATTGGTCGAGACTCTGAGGTCGGCTACTTTCTGTAGTACCCATCAAGGGGTATTTTTTAGAGGTAGCACCGTTCTGCTATTCGTATGGTTCATGACGCATTTTAATCCGATCGGCACCTTTAGACACCGTGGGTACTGCTTTACCAATGACATAGCCATTTCCTATTCCTTCCAGCCAGCGGAGTGTTTAGATGCGATGTCATGGTCGGCCTTTCCGTCGGAGATTGAGCATCCCTTTTCGATTTTTCCATGCTTAGGGTTGAGTTCCCTTTATAGCTTCATCACTCATATAGTTGGCATAGATTATCTACCCTTAGTGGGTTTGAGGGGGGTGACCACATATCATCTACTGGCAGTCATGGGCCAACTTGATCAGTTTTATAGCATTCACCACTTTGAGGGGGATATGTATCCATGTATATCAGCTTCGTCTTGGCCGTCTGCTGACCTCACCATTACTTATGATTGTTAGACTCATAGGGAGAGGGCTAATTTTTCTACTAGCCATCCAAATCGTTCTCCAGAGTATTCCGCATGGTAGGAGTCAGATATTGCATGGGCTGCGGTTATTCAGTCAGCTCGGAGTATTGATTCAGATGAAGAGGAGCCTATGGAGGATCTGATTCTCCCACCGAGGATGATTTATTTTTGGCTTGACAGCATCTTTAGTCAGTGATCCTTCGAGTATCCCTACCGGGACATATCTAGCTATTGCTGATTCACTAGCTTGGATGACTTTTGAGGGAGATCAGGCTAGAGCATTGATGTTGACATCCCTTTTCATCAGAGACACAACTTTTGCTATTAGAGACGAGGCTGGAGCTACTCAGGATATAACATTGGTTGAGAGAGACGAGGATCGATCTACCCGAGATGCAGTTCTTGAGGAAAGAGATGAGGTTCAATCTAATCGTGATGCGGCTTTTAAGGAGATTGATGAGGCCTTAGTTGCTAGGGATGCCACTTTTGCTGAGAGGGACGAGTAGCTACCCGAGATATTTATATTGCGGACATCACTGCACTCAGATCATAAACGGACAACCTGGTTAGAGAGATGAGTGCTTTCATAGATGGTCATAGCAGCACTATGCAGATGGCAGTGGATGTTCTGGATCGTATGGAGACCGAGGGTTAGACGCTTGCAGCTGCTCCTCCATCTTCAGAGAGATGCCATGTTGGCACTGTTATCCCGCTTATCCACGGGTTCAGAGACTAGCTTTGATTTTCCTCAGCAGGGCCTGTTGACCAGGAGGTTTGATAGAATTTAACCTTTATATGGTTTTGGTGTCTTGGAACTGGTTTTATATTGGTTTTTTGTTTTTCTTTGATGGTCACACCGCACCATTGAATGGCTGCCTACGTACTCCCAAGTTGAGGGAGATCAGGTCATTCGTAGTTCTAGGTTTTTATGTGAGAGGTTTGAGAAGTGTCTTTGAGTTTGATCTTGGTTTGATGGGTTTTTAAAATTTTTGTTTGGATTAGAGGGTTTTTGAATTTTTTTGTTTTGTTCGACCGCACCAAGAATGGCTGCCTATGTACTCCCGGGTTGAGGGAGATCAGGTCATTCGTAGTTCCGACTTTGAAAGGTTCGATTTTTGATTTTTTTTTCTTTTTCTTTTTCTTTTTTGATTTTTTTGATTTTTATATGCATAGAAAATAAAAGGCATAACGCTAATAAAGTGATAAAGTCCCAACGTCTCTTGAAACTCGCAACTTTCCTCTGGATCTACGTCTTCTTGGCTAGCTGAGGCCTGATAGTCCAGTTTTCAGTGGTTATGTTGCCTTCGAGGCTCGTGATAGAGGTTATCTCCTAGTCATGAATATCTTCAATCACGACCATAACTTAATCGCTTCTTGAATCAGTATATCCCTCAAGGAGGCTCAAACTGGACTCGTCGCAGAAAGGGATGAACTCTAGATTCCTCGATGGGTTGGCTTCCTCGAGGACTTCACCACCTTTTTCTTCATCTGTTCCTTCACCTCTCTCATGGGCTTGAGAGGATTTGACTATGAGATCACTCTCAAACTGTTGTATTTCTCGCAAGGAACTTTCCTCTTTGGCTTTTTCCACCGTGGGAATGATCAGTATCTCCTCCTCATCATCCAGGAGGTAAAATCAGGAATGTAGTTGTTGGCTTTGGGAAACAAGATATTTGATAATGTTGGATGAACTTCCTTGGGGGATTCTCTTGTCTCCTCTGTCACTCCCATCATCAGTTCGCCTTGTGTTCTTCCAGGATTGGTGCTTACAGCCATCACCTACTCTGAACTACCGGCCTTGAGTGGACATCTTAAGCTCTTTATTTCTCTCTCGCCTTTTTTGGTCATGGGGACTTCTATCTTCAGTTCTCCACTTTTAATGAGATTCTGGATTTTATGTTTTAAAGACCAGCATTCCTCAGTTGTATGTCCAATTGAGTTAGAATGGTAAGCACACCTCTTGTTGAGATCATATTGCCTTTCTTTGGGATCCATAGCTGGAGCGAGCTCAGTGATCTTTTTCTACGCAATCGACAGCGCTAATACATTTTCCAACGAGTCTCCCAGGGGAGTGAATACCCTTCTCCGCCTACTCTCCCCGACTCTCGGTGCAGTAGGATTTCGAGGGTTTACCAGTGTTTGGAATGTTGCTTGATATTTCATACTTGGGAATTCGCTTTCCTCCGGACGATTCTTCCTTTGGCGAGATCTTCTAGTCATTTTACCATTCCACCTTTCTCGTCTACTTAGCATGCTTTGATATTCTTCATTTAGCTGGCTGATCTTGAAGGGAGATAGGCTTTCATTCTAAATAACATCCTCTTTCTCTTGGCTTTCTGATAGTTGAGTGAAAAGCTACCTTGTATCTTGATGTTGGCGCACTACCAGATTAGCCAGCAGAGTTACTTGATGTTGGATCGCATCCAATTTTTGCATCACTGTAATACCTTCCTCTGTATTTTTTAGTTCTAGGACATTTGTTCTGTTCCTTTGGGGGTATTCCTCCATCCTTCGTATGTATTTATGATTTGGATACATTTCATCGCTTCCTGACCCGATCATGTTTACTCCCTTCGTATCATGCGGTATCAGAAGGTTGGTGTTGACATTTGGATGGTCAGGTTGTTGGACCACAATATCACCGTTTTCGATCAGGTTTTAGATTTTATGCTTCAAGGACCAACAATCTTATGTATCGTGTCCTGGAGATCCTGAATGGTAAGCACATCTCTGGCTAGAATCGTATCTTTTGCTTTTTGGATCCAGAGGTGGAGCCAGTTTGGTAATTTTCTTGTGATCTATTAACATCACCAACATGTTTTCAAGGGAGTCTCGTAGTGGAGTGAACACCCGATTTTCTGTTCTTTTAAATTTTCTCTTTTTATCCTGGCATTGGTTGAATACGGCCTGTTGTTGAAATGACAAATTGTCTTCCCTCTTCCAAATGGGGGAACTATGGTTGGGTTTCCTAGATTGCCCCTGTACAATGAGGGATACTTCTTCATCGCCTTTTATGGGTACCCTATTGGGAGCGTTCACATAGTTACCCGTCTGTATATGCTCTGCGACTACTTTCAAGGTCATGAGATCTTTAATATTGCCTGCTTTCAGGCCCATCTCTGTCATTTCGCCGTGTTTGATCATATCTGAGAATGGCTTTCCTATTCTAGCTAGGACCCTCTTATAGTAAGGTGCCTCTTGGATGTCTATGAAGGTCATCACCATTTCAGTTTCTATCATAGGCAGGCTGACCTGTGCTGCCAGACGTCTCCATCTTTGGGCATACTCATGGAAAGACTCAATACTCTGCTTTTTGACTTTGGACACTTGATACCGATTCGGAGCCATCTGAGACGGGAAGCTGTATTGAGTTAGGAAGGCATGGGCTAACTCTTCCCAACTGTGGATTTTTTCATTATCAAGTCGGGCATACTATATCCTAGCCTCTCCAGTGAGACTCTTTTGGAAAAGCTGCATTCTGAGGCTTTCATCTTCAACATAAGACCCTAGCTCGCCAATGTATACTTTCAAGTGCGTATAGGGATCGCCTGCCCCATTATATTTTTCAAATTTTGGGACTTAGAATTTTTCAGGATATCTAGCCCCTGGGAATATGCAGAGATCTGAATAGGTAACACTTCAAAGGTTTACAGTCCCTTTGATTACCCGGATGGTTTCTTCCATTTGTTGGACTTTCCTTTGGATATTGCCAGTTTCCCGATCTTCCCTGAGATTTGTGATTTCAGGGGCTTTGTTGATTCTTTTACTAGACCGAGGTTCAGGGATCTGTATTTCCCCCTTTTTGTCAGTACTTTGATTGCCACCCTGTGAGGAGGACTTGGTTTAATTGGGCATTGCCTGGCCCTGAGTGCTTTTACTTTGTTCTCTTAGGAGGATGGCCAACTCTGCTATTTAATTCTTAAGTCCCTCAAACTCTTTTCAAGATACGAAACTTGATTCGTGTTGGCCACTTTTAGCCATGCCAATGGATAGACTTTGTGCCTTTTTAGATTTAGACCTAGTAACATGACCAATTTTTTACCTACAACAAAACGTAGGTGTGTCAATTTTCAGAGGTAGGTAGGGATATGATGCATGCCATGATGTGTTTTTTAATTTTATCCTGCAAAATAGAGGTCAATTATTTTGATGACAGGATAACATGACAGGTTATTTTTGACAGGAAATGTAAATCTTTCATTATGATATTTACATTGTGATCGTTTACATTGGAATTAAAAACTAGACATTGAATCGAAAGAGGAAGGCATGAAGAAGCTTCCGTTGAATTTGGTTAATCAGAGGCTGACCTATCTTAGGTTACTCTCGCGTGGCTTTTCGGCATGAAGGTTCCTAGATCATCGCAATCTACTAGAGGAGAAATTAATCTGATCTTTCAACTGGAGTGAATCTGAGTGGTGCATTTTCATGAGCCCTAGAGACTTAGCCGATTCCCAGAGACATTACTTATCACCGATGTGTACATCTGCATACATCGTGCCTCACCGTTATGCATATGATGACAGTTGGTGCGAAGCACTAATATGGGTGCAGAGCACTAAAAAAATAGGAAAGCATTCATTCACATTCATTCAATGTAAAGACGCAGCACTCACTCATTCATTTAATGTAGAGACGCAAAATTCACGCATTCATAGTTTTGAAAGGGAAATGTTTTGAAAAGATTTGAAAGCGGCCTAAGCCCTTTACTGTCCCCAGCAGAGTCGCCATCTGTTGACGTCGGGAAAAAATCCACGGGTCGGGTCACAACCCGGATCTTTACCTCTTCCTAAGTTATCTCTACCCTCACTCTTTTTATTGGGAAAAAGGTTTTGAAGGGTTTTTTAGGAAAAGGCCAACATATATTATGTCGATGATTGAACGTTTTATAGAGTCGCCAGTTTGTAGATTTGAAATGGTTGTACCAACTCAACCGAGTTTTGTTTGAAAGAGGCCCAATTGCTGGACACTGTCGAAACTTGATCTTTGAAAACAAAGTTTAAATTCGGAGGCTTGGTTAAGTGTGGGGAAGGTGTTAGACACCCCACAACTCCCGTGTAAACACGGTACCGCATCTTTTCAATATTCCCCTTTAAAACTGAAATGTGTGTGCGAATGCTGTTTGAAAATTGGGCCTATGTTTGTTTGATTGAAAGTAGTGCTTTGCTTCGTTGAACCTATATACAAAGGGTTTGATTTAATTTGCAAAAAGTCTTTGATTGGATTTGCAAAAGTGTTTGATTTGATTTGCAAAAGCTTTTCTTTTGATTGAATTGAAAATGATGTTTTGAAAGCTGGTTATCAAACCCTTACGCTAACATAGGAATTGAAGCCTGTTGATACTTCTATTTTTTATCTTTATAGCCTTAAGGCTTGCATTTGAATGGTGATTTTCGGGCTGCAGAGCAACCTCGACCACAAAATATATACAAGTGTCGATCTCCAAATGGGCATGAAAACCATCGGAGGGACTGACACGACAAACCATATTTTCACTATGTTGAGACCTTAAATCCGGATAACTGTTTTAAGGTCTTTTGTATGTACATTTTTACAGAAAAATTGGCAGGATACATTCATAAACTGGAGTTTGTCCATCGTGGGAATCAGATTCTGATCAGTTTGATCATAAATCCCACGATTCCTAGGCTCAAATATGAGTAGCCAATAAACTTGAACAGCTCAAATTTGTACAGAAACAGATATATACATCCTCACCTCGCAATGGAACCAAGGATTCATCAGAAAATCCTGGTTGCGCGTGGCTAAAGCGTCTCGTTCCTACTAGATAGCGATCTAAGGGCAGCAAGTTTGCTTTTTTCAACTGAAACTAGAAAAATACTAGATTTAAATAAATCTCAGCTATTCTAGCTCCCCGGTTCAGTCTGTGCATGTTTTGAACCGTTTAAAAGCTAGAGTTAGCGAGATTTAAATAAATCTAGTTCGCCCGCAGATATGTCAGTGCCGATTCATATAAAATGAATATTTAAAGTAACAATTTAATAAAAGCGAGTAAAACAATATATACACAGTTATATATATGAAAGCTGTAAAGGGAAATGGGTTTTCACACCGGTGCTCGGACTAGAATTGATATATATATATATATTTATATATATATATATATATATATATATATATATATATTTATAAAAGCTGTATAAAAGCCACGGAGTGATCCAGGCTGGAAAGAATTGAAATATATATAGAAAAACAGTAAAAAGGGCAATGGGTTTTCACGCCTATGCTCGGACTGAAATTAAAAAATATATATATATATATATATATATATATATATATATATATATATATACATTGACAGAAAAGTAGTCAACCAAGACTGGGAAGAGAACCCAGTGGTGGTGAAGATTGCAAATATATAAAAACAGTAAAAAGGCCACAGAATGATCCAGGTTGAACTGGAATATAAATGTACAGAAAAATAGTCAACCAGGGACTGTGAAGATAACCCAGTAATGGTGAAGGGTGCAAAAATAATATAAAAGCCACAGAATAATCCAGGTCGGACTGAAATGTAAATAATATATATATATATATAGACAAAAATGTAGTCAATCAAGACTGGGAAGAGAACCTAGTGGTGGTAAAAGTTGCTTATATATGCATAAATATATATAAAAGCGGTAAACTACCTCGGATTTGACATCCGGGCTTGACAGAATTGAAAAGGTTGTATATATACAGTTAAATATATATAAAAAAAAAATCCAAACTCGGACTGGAAAGATAACCGAGTCCGGAAGAGTTGCTTAAAACGAAGGTGCTAGCGCACTGAAGCTGTTAAAGATAACGGATCGTCAATCCGAGTTGTAGAAATACCAGAAAATGCGTTTATGTACAAAAAGGTACCAAATTTTGACGAAAATGGCCACGAAACTAAGTTTCGCGCATATTTAGAAAATGAAACTTGACACGCAAGTGCAAAACAGTACAAAGAAGTAGTATTAACTTGCTGATTATAAAAATACTCACAATAGACTGCTACACGGGCTTTTTGCCAAATCATAGGCTTTAAACGTCCGAATCTATCGATTATTTTTTGATATGTGGTAGTATGTAGGTATATCTACGTGTTAGAGTAAAAAAATTTGGGTTTGGAAGATAAAGGTTTGGTCGAGAAACGAAACGGGCAGGAGTCCAGAACGATTTCTAACTTGAAAATGAGCTGGGGGTGCATTTCTATATATAGACCAGGTGGAAGTGGCTCTACCCACTGCAACAGCAGGTCTACCCACGGTTCCACGTGGCAGGGCACACGTGGCGGGTCCCGTCATCTCTAAGTATGTGCACGCTGAGCAATGCGATGTCAGGTTCGAAACTTCATAACTTTTGATCGGAGCTTCCGTTTGAGACGTGCTATATCTTTCCAGAAAGCCCTTGCCGAGAGTGTCTTCATGACATATGATTTAACCCTTTTCAAGTCCAAAAAGATGGGTTTATAACTGGGTCTTCGTTTCCCCGCAGTTTGCCCGTCGAGTTATCTTGCGCTGTTTTCACTCGGGATCACCGTTATGGTTCTTTTTAACCTTAGTGGCATCAATTCGGCTTAAGTTTGACCGAATCGGCTTCAAATTAGCAAAATGACCATTTTACCCCTCATGGGGTTACCTTTAGTGCTGGCATGGTCTTCGGCTGATTTCCCGGGGTTATTTTCGAGACTTGGATCCCAATTGATTCTGTTTGTCCTCAAGGCTGTCTCTGAGGCTGACTTAGTCATTCCAGGTTTTCCTCTGGAGATGTTGTGAGGCTTTAGGATTATTTCTGAAGTTGATCTGACTTCTCGGGTTGAGACCGTGGCTGACCTGTACCTCCCGGGTTGAGACTGGGGATGATGTGATGCTTCGAGTTTGTCTCTGAAGGTTGAATTGGCTTCCCAGGGTTATCTCTGGGGCTGAACTGGATCTCCTGGTTGTGATCGGGGCTTAACTGTACCTCCCGAGTTGCGACCAGGACTGAATTGATATCCTGGTATTAAGACCGGGGTGATCTGATGGCCCGGTATTGAGACCGGGGTTGAACTGATGGCCTGGTATTAAGACCGGGGTTGAACTGATGGCCCAGTATTGAGACTGGGGTTAAACTGAAGGCCCGCTATTGAGATCGGGGTTGAACTGATGGCCCGGTATTAAGACCGGGGTTGAACTGATGGCCCGGCATTGAGACCGGTGTTGAACTGATGACCCGGTATTGAGACCGGGGTTGAGTTGACATCCCAGTATTGGTGATTGGGGCTGTGGTTGTCTCGGTATTGGTGACCGGGGTTGAGTTGACATCCCGATATTGGTGATCGGGACAGAGAAGATGGTTTTTCCTTCCTGCGGGGTTAGTAACAGGAAAACGAAATTTCGAGTGTCTACAGTACTATAAGGAATCGTACGGTCGGATTCTCTCAGTTAAGAAGAATATCTCCGTAGCCTTGCGACGTCTAAGTATGATAGTATTTATTATTTTTACAATTGATATTTATATAAATATTTTCAATAGATCACTTGGATTTTCAAATACGGTTCGGATGATTCACTCTTAGAGGAATTATCTTAGTGTTATTTTGAACTATCAAGTGTAGATCTATTTTATAATATTTATATAAGTAATATCAAATACAAAGTTACTTAGTACTATAAGGAATCGTACGGTCAGATTCTCTCACTTAAGAAAAATATCTCCGTAGCCTTGCGATGTCTAAGTATAACATTCTATTTGATAAATAGATGAAATATAGATATATAAAATTGTGTATAATAATTTATATTCGCATATCTATAAATATAAATAAGTAAGAGATAATTTATATAAACTCAATTAAATGACTTATCTCAATTTACTTAGATCAATTTTCCCTTCTCAAGTAATCAGAACTTTTAGCAATAAGAGATTGTAAGTTTTTAGAGAGAGTATGTAGGCAAGTAGAGTAAGCTTTCTTTTCAAGTGAATTGATAAAAACCAAATGAATGAAAGACTCTCTATTTATATAATTTTGAGATCGAGGGCAAAATAGTAATTTTGAAATCTATTTTTATAATCAACGGATGAGATTTATTTGATTTGAAATCAATGATTCGGACGAAATGTTATGCACGCGGATTGCCAAATAAAAGTTCCTGAAGAAACTTTGTTTTCTCAATGTAATAAATGCCAAGCATTTAATTCGGTCAAGGAAAGAATTTTGTGCTTTAGATTTCAAAAACTCAGCATTTTCTACAAACCATTCAAGGCAGCATTAAGTATTCTCAAATTCGGTCAAGCAAGGCAGCATTAATTCTTCTCAAATTCGGTCAAGGTAGTATTAATGCTTTCAGAGCATTAACTTCATAACATGTCATGAAGAATGTCACAATGGACATCCGCAAAAGCAAAGGTTTTAAAGCCATATGCCCATAAGTATATATTTCATATGTATGTAAAAGTTAACCTATACGTGTATGTACAATTTTAATGCTTGTAAGCTTTAATTCTTTTAATGCCCATATTTCCATAATGATGATATGTAAAAATTCTTTTTCCCTTTATTTTATAGAAGTTTAATTTTAATAGGATCTCATTGCCTTGAGATATGTTAATGTTTGAATCAATTTATTGAACACTTGATAATTATATTATATCAAGGTTAATAGAAATTAATTCAGATATATTTAGAAAATAATAGTTAAATCCAAAGAAAATAAGAAAAATATATTTAATTGTTATCATTAAAATAAACTAAAGATTTTGAGGACCTATCAATTTATAATAAGACTTTAAGTTATTATGTGATGTTTTATTTTTCGCATTAACGATGTTTAAGGTTAGAAACCCTAGGAACGTTTTGATAAGTTGTATTCCTTTTGAAGAAATATTTTTATTTATTAAGGTTGTAATTTATTTTGCATTCCTTATTTATGGACAGTTAGTTATGTTTTATTTAGACAGTGAACATCAAATCCTGTGGAAATGAAATACCCGGATTTAGGAGTGTCATAGCAATCCAGGTCAAACAAGTTAGTATATATATAATTATATATATATATAAGCAATAAAAAGCCACGAATTAGCAATCTAGGCTAACGAAGTTAGAATAAATATATATATATATATATATATATATATATATATATAGTTATATATATATACGAAAGCAGGTAATGCCACAGATTTATAATCCAAGCTTGACAGAATTGAATGTTAGTATATATATAGTCAGTTATATATATAATAAAGCTAAAAATGCCACGAATTAGAAATTCAGGCCAAACAAAATAGTATATATATATATATATATATATATATATAGTTATATATATAGGAAAGCAGTAAAAAGCCACGGATTAGCAATCCAGACTGTGTAAGCAATAAAAAACTTATATATATACTTATTATATATATATGTATATATATAAGTAAGCTATAAAGGCCACGAATTTGAAATTCAAGCGAAGTCAGAAGCTATAAATAAATAAATAAATATATATATATACATATATATATATATATACGTTCATATATATGTAATAAAGCAGTAGAAAGTTTTTGATCGTAAAAATACTTACAAGATGTAGCTCCACGGGCTTTAAGCCACTCAGAGGGCTTCAAATCTCTGTTTCCTCCGATTAAAACTTGATATGTTGTAATATATATGTATGCAAACGTATTAGAAGAATAAAATTGAGATTTAGAGTACTAGAAGTAGGGCTAAAGGTCGAACTGGGCAGAGTTTCTCTATTTTTTTCTATTTTCTCTTCTCTTTTTTGCGAAGGTGGGGGGTCTTATTTATAGACTATATGGCCGCGGGTCTACTCACGGTAGCCGCGAGTAGAGGTACTGCTCCCTGAGTAGGCCCCGCTCTTGCGAGTCCTGTTTCCTCGAAGTACGTGAACTCCGACCAACGCGATGTTTGCTTCGAACCTTCATAACTTTCAATCCGGGAGTCCGTTTGATGCGTGCTATACCTTTCCGGAAAGTCCTTTCCAAGAGCTACACAATGACCTGTGATTTGACCTTTTTCGAATCCAAGAAGATGGGTCCATTGTTGGTCGTTTTATCGATCAATATATTCATGCAAGTATACACGGTCAACAAGTAATAAAGTGTAAGTACAGATATCGTTCTCACGGAGAAATAATAGATAAAAGGTTGCCAAAGCACTAGTCCGTAATCATTTCAGTATTATTTAAACGGGCGGTAAAGTGTTATAAATATAAAACTAAATTAACTCTAGACAAGGAATTAAACTTAAACTAACTAATCCTAGAGTAAAATCAGATAATGAAGATAAGATATCTCAATTCCCCCTAATGATTCATCTCAATCGATATACTTCCAGTTAGGTCAAATTAATCACAATAGTTTGTTAGCCGAGAACACGAAAGTGAGAGAAGGCCATCTTTCGATGCACCTAATCCATATCACATGCAATCCACAGATGATAGACGCACGTGAACACCTACATTTCCTAAATCACTATATGTCTATGCGATCTACAAGTAAATAGGGTTTAAGCACAGGTTCTCTATTGACTACGGGCGGCGCTTCGGTATATGTCTATCCTAAGCATAAATCATACATTCAACGCCATATAAACATACAATCGCCCACTACTACAATTAGATCTAAACCCACACTTTGTCTTTCAAACCCATGTGGATTATCACAGTAATTGGTCATGACTTAATTAAGCAATAGAAGCATAAATCGCAATAGACAATCATAAAACAATAAACAAGACCAACATGGAAGAGAAATCAACATCAACTACTCATTAGGTTCCCTTGAAACCTCAAAATAGATTTAGGATATCATAATGAAGCACATCTATCATTCACAAGTTGAATATACATCATACGATTACAAAATAGAAAGCAAAGAGAGTTTAAGGATAGGAAATACAAATCTGAGTCTCTAAGCATCCAATATTGAATCTTTAATAACATCCACTTGCTTCAATCTTCTTCTCTAAACAAAACTCTAGAAACTAACTAACTAATCTAACCATAATCTAGAACTAATCTACTCCTAATATAGATAAAATATAAAGGAAAAGGAAGAAAGGAACTAGGGCTATGGCTTAAGGCCAAAATCTGATCCCTACTGGTGATTCTTTTATCAAATGGGGCATGAAACCCTTATAAGCCAGTGTCTCCTGTCTGTCTAAGCGAAGGTCAAAGCCTGGCAGTATTTTTGACTGGCGCGGCAGCGCGTGCTTAAGGCTTGAAGAGGGCGCGGTCGCGAGGCTCTGGAATCCTGAGTTCTGCTGGCTTTTTGCTGCTGGCTCAAGGCTGGCTGCTGCATGCTTTCTTGCTGCTTTCATTTGCACTTTTTAAGCCTTATTTGTTGCTCCTTCACCCATGCAATCCTTATGCTTTAAGCCACTATCTGTGCTTTGCCCCATTTTAGCGTTCTTTGGCTCTTTTTCGCTCAATGTGCACTAAAGGAATTCCTAAACTTGAAAATCACAAAACAAGGGAAAAACACATGACAAGCACAAGAATACTTGAGTTTCGGCAACAGAACAAGCTGGTTACTATCTGAATAAGTGGTCAACAAAACCACTTATCAAATACCCCCAAACTTAAACGCTGCTTGCCCTCTAGCAACCAAAACAAAACTAAACAAAAGATGCAATGCACTATCTACAATGGATGCAACCTACACTATCATGAATGCGAATCCAAGCCTCAGTCAGTATTGATCTTTCATAAGCACTGCCTTAGAAAAATCATAAGACAATCAAATAGAGAGAGAGAGAGACCCAAAAACAAGATCATACGGCATATTCTTGCAAATCCAAAGCTGTCAGCACCGAAGTATTGTGCGTTGTGTGCCTAGCAACCATTAAACATGATTTTGAACAAATATATCATATACTATGCTTCTTAGGGGAAAAACTAGCTTCAGCTCAAGAAAAGCAGTAAATCAGATAAGTTCTAACTAAGACCATGCATTACTTAAGATAAGAGTAAACAGGGGATTTATTATGCTTTTATTTACTCACGAGGGCGTTTTGCACTTTCCCGTGTACACAATCGACTGTGCAATGCCTAGTCCTCTTAGGCTTTTCAATGATACCCGCGTAGCGAGCTTTCGACCAACGACTCCCAGACCAGACGACCTTAGGGCGCTGGGTGTAGAGACACCCCGAGGGCTTACTTGCTCGAATATCAAAGGCCACAGAATTCGACGTAACCGAAGTGTTTATTCTATTTTTTTCTTTCTTTTTCAAAGAATTTTTTTTCTTTTTCTTTTCTTTTCAAAGGGGAGTGCGTCTTACGCTCCATTTCCCTACATAGCATGTATAACCCCTGTTTCCCCCCAAACTTAAGCTTTTTACAGTCTAGTTATTATCATATGAGAACTGAAACTCTTTCATTAAAACATAGATTTCCCACCAGAAGACAAGTATGTGAAAATTTAAACTAGGCATGTCATGATGGTTACTCTATCTTGCTAACTGGCTACACAGTATCTGACAGATAAGGATTTATATATATGACAATATTATCAAGCTTAAGTCTTAAATCAGTTCAAAGATCAAGCGATTTCAGCTTACTCACAGGCCAAATACATAGCTAACCAACTGAAACTGGAGTCATGCAAAATGTCCTAACACAGAATGCAAAAAAAAAAAAAGATTTTTAAAATTCTGATAAATTTTAACAAAATACGATCTACATGCACTAAATGACTAACACAGTACGATCTACATGCACTAAATGACTAACACAGTATGATATGAACTAACACAACATGAAATGAACTAACTACATGCAAAAACAAAACCCCACTTGTTGGTCTTACTTTAAACATAGCCTAATCCAGCCTTCCATATCTGGCTAGGGATTTGAACTGGACTTCTGATTCCTTGCTGACTCTTCCCCAACCCTTTTCCAGGCCAGAAACCCAAGGATATCATTTCTTGACCAACTGACATTACTTCGGTGGAAACTCTTGGCTTTAAGGCTGTGGCCCCAATAGGTAGGTATTGAGTGTTGCTCACTTCAAGGGCTTGAAAACTGACAGGCTCAACTCCTTCATCAAGACTGATCACATGCATATCTCTTTATATATGGACATGATATTCTGGTTCGGCATTGACGGTTACCAAATTGCCATTAATGATGTACTTAACTTGTTGATGAAGGGTGGACGAAACTGCTCCAGCCATATGGATCCACGGTATTCCCAACAGTAAATTATATCCTGTGGTGATGTTTAGTACTTGGAAGGATACGTAGAAACTATGGGGACCAATCTCTAATAGAAGCTCAATTTCTCCTACAGCCTCTTGCCGAGATCCATCAAAGGCCCTTATGACTACATGACTAGTCCGAATTCGATTTGGATTGATCTTCATTCTTTCTAATGTGTTATAGGGATAGATTTTCAGGGATGATCCTCCATCTATCAATACACCTCCGACCACATGTACTAAGGTATCTCTCACATCAATAGCAAAAACTTGCCCTATATCACTAGGGTACCTCATGGCATCATAGATGTTAAATTGAATCTTTTCTCCATCGAATTCCATTGTCAAGGTCCCATTATGCACATCAATCATGGTTTTTGCTGTTTTTAGGAATGGCCTTCCTAACAAAATATGGGAAGGGTTTGGTGATATATCATCTTCCATGTCCACAATGTAAAAATCTGCAGGAAAGATTAGTTCGTTCACCTGCACTAAGACATCTTCAATTACCCCTCGGGGGTAAGTGTTAGTACGATCTGCCAATTGAATAATCACACCAGTATTTTTCAAAGGACCTAGATTTAAAGAGGCATAAATAGATAAAGGCATAACATTAATTGACGCTCCTAAATCTAGCATGGCCTTTTCAAATCTGGTGTTTCCTATTTTGCATGGGATTGTGAACATTCCTGGATCTTTACATTTAGGAGGCATTTTTCTTTGAAGGACAGCAGATACATTTTCTCCAACAGTAACTCTTTCATCATTTTGCAATTTTCTTTTATTAGTGCATAATTCTTTTAAAAATTTTGCATATCTTGGCACTTGTTTGATTGCATCAAGGAGAGGGATGTTTACTTCTACTTTCCTAAAAGTTTCCAGAATTTCTTTTTCTTTTTCATCTTTCTTTGTGGTTTTAGAATTTCTGGGAGGAAATGGAAGAGGAATGTTTTTAAGCTGATTAGGAGGGTTAGGTTGTACCTTGGATTTTTCTGTTTCCTCCTTAGCTGCTTCCTCCTCAAACTCTACGGGGGTAGGTGGTGTATGTAACTGTGTTCCACTCCGCAAAGTTATGGCACTTGCATTCTCCCTTGGGTTGACTACTGTTTGAGATGGTAATTTTCCTGAGTCTTTGGATTCCAATATCCCCACAGTTGTAGCCAGCTGTCCTACTTGGTTTCTCAAATCTTGAACCGAAGCTTTTGTCTCCTGCTGGAACTGCTGTGTCTGATTCATGAACGCTTTGAACATATCCTCCAATGTAGTTCCAGTAGGTGCAGGTGCTGCTTGCTTAGGTTGATATTGAGGTTGGGCTGGTTGGAAGCCCTGCTGCCTCGGTGGGAACATTCCTTGTGTTTGTGGCCTGTTCCCTCCATAACTGAGGTTCGGATGATCTCTCCAGCCTGGATTGTAAGTGTTTGAGTAGGGATCATATTTCCTTGGTTGTGTTTGGTAGTTACCTACTACATTGGCTTGCTGTGCATTCTCATCCTCTTGCAATGTTGGGCACGCGTCAGTAGCATGCCCTGCCATTAAGCATAATCCGCACGCCTTCGCAACCGACACGTTTCCTGTTGTTAATTGTTGCACCACAGCAGTTAAGTTAGAAATCTGTTGTACCAATTCACTCGTGCTTACCTCATTTACCTTTTTCGGAGTATGATCATTCCTTGTTCCGTATGTTTGCAATCAGATTTCTTGCAGCCTCTGGTGTCTTGTCCACTAATGCTCCTCCACTAGCCGCATCGATCATACTTCTTTCCATTGGTATCAATCCCTCGTAGAAGTACTGAATCAAGTGTTGCTCGTCGATTTGGTGGGGAGGGCAGCTGGAGCACAATTTCTTGAATCTCTCCCAGTACTCGTACAGTGTCTCTCCACTAAATTGTCGGATCCCGCAAATCTCCTTCCTTATGTTGGCCACTCTTGAAGCAGGAAAATATTTCTCTAAGAATAGCCCTTTCATGTCGCTCCATGAATTTATTGATCCGGATGGGAGATAGTACAGCCAATCCTTCGCTAAATCTGCTAGGGAGAATGGGAAGGCTCTTAATTTGATTTGTTCCTCTGAAATTCCGTGTGGTTTCATGGTCGAGCACACCACATGGAACTCCTTCAAATGCTTGTATGGATCTTCACCTGTAAGACCACGGAAAGTAGGCAAAAGATGAATTAATCCGGATTTGAGTTCAAATGCAGCATCTAAAGCAGGATATTCAATGCACAAAGGTTGATGAGTAAGATTAGGAGTAGCCAATTGTTTCAATGTCCGATTGTTGTTGGGCTCCGCCATCTTTTCTTCTTCGTCTGATTCGGTGAATGATTTGTCAGAAAGTAATTCCAAAGCTAAGTCGAGGCCCGGTGATGATGCAGAAGCCTCGTCTAAATCTGCAGTAGACTGTTGAACTTTTTGCTTTCTTAGCCTCCTTGCAGTTTTCTCAATCTCTGGATCAAAATCTAATATAGTAGCCTGAGAAGATCGAGTCATAAAACAAAAACAAAAGAAATAATAAAACAAAAACAAAACGCACAATTACTCCCCGGCAACGGCGCCAAAATTTGGGAGCTGTCGTTCACACTCCTAAATTAACCTCACTTTCACTTCACGAATTTAAATAATTAGCACAGTAGTAAGCAAGGATCGATCCCACAGAGAGTGAGTTTGTTTTAGATTTATTCTACTATTTTAACAGAAAATAAAGATGGGGGATTTTTGAAATTGTTTTAAACTAAGAAAAACAGAATTTAAATAAAGAGATTAACCAAATATGTAAAAACTTCAGTTCTGTAGTTCAGTTTCACCAAGCACAACAATCAATTAATCAAGTTATTATTCTTTACCATTCAATGAAACTATTAACCCTAGATAACAATAAGCTCTGCTATCCGAAATTCTCCTTAGATATTCACTGTATGAAACAAGCTCTTCACCAGATTCAACTATCATATAACCTAGAACAAGCTCTCTAGATTTAATATGATAGAAGCATTAAGAAATAGAGAATTAGGCTAATCCAAGCAACAAACACATAAGCTCGATTTGTTTAACTTGTTTTCTGATAATCTTAGCAATACCCAAAAGCTTGTCCACAATTAGTATCACTAATTTACTACTTGTGATGAAGACAGATATCAATTACACGTAATACCAATCTTAATCTAGCATATGATAATGATTAAATTAACTCAATTGGCCATATCAAATTAATTAGATCAATTAGCATGCAATCAATGAAAACAGATTATCAGAAGAAATTTCATACAAGAAGGAATAAATAATAATACTCAATTAATTAATTACTTGTAACAAGGTTCCACCTCCCTTTAGAACTGAATAAAGAAACTAGCCTGACATGCTCCAAGTCTGCACTTCAATGAGGTATGATAGTTGGTAGAAGATTGAATGAATAAAACCTTGACTATCATCCTCTATTTATAGTGCTAGACAAGGACTTAAATCCTATGAGAACTAGGAATCCAAATCCTAATAGGAATTACAAAACATAACTAGTTTCCATAAAGAAATAGAATCTAATAAGAAAATAAAATCTCAGTCCAAAGAAGTCCTAATTCTAATAGTAATATCAATCCAATTCCATGTAGGAATCTCCAAATATTGAGAAAGTCAACTGCTGGTCAAACTCCTCTTCAATTCAACTCCAAATCAACTTGTTTCCATCCTTTTAGCTTTAATTCACCTGAAAATAATAAACAACTTATTAAGCTCATATACACATGAAACATGTAATAAAATCAAATGTAAAGGAATAAAAAATCATGAATATTGTGTACTTATCAGTATACAGCCGTTTCTAGGGCATATTCTCAGAAGGAAATTGAAAGGTCGGTAAAACTCATCATGGATCGAACCATGTCCAACAGTGTTCGATTTCTCCTTTCAAATACTCCATTTAACTGTGGTGTACCTGGAGGAGTCCATTGTGAGATTATACCATTTTCTTTGAGACAATTGAGAAACTCACCGCTTAAGTATTCTCCACCTCGATCTGATCGAAGTATCTTTATACTCTTGCCCGTTTGTTTCTCTACTTCACTTCTGAACTCTTTGAACTTTTGAAATGATTCTGACTTGTATTTCATTAAATACACATATCCAAATCTTGAGTGATCATCAGTAAAAGTAATAAAATAAGAATACCCACCCCGTGCACTTGTTGTCATAGGCCCACAAACATCTGTGTGAATCAATGCCAACAACTCTGTAACTCGTTCTCCTTTTCCACTAAAATGAGATTTAGTCATTTTACCCATGAGACAAGATTCACAAGTTGGATATGGTTCATAATCGGATAGCTCGAGGAGCCCATCTTTATACAAGTTGGATAATCTTGTTTCATTGATATGACCGAGTCTACAGTGCCACATGTAGGTATAATTAATATCATCTCTTTTCCTTTTCTTAGTTTGTTCAATTTGAAATATATTTTCTTGTAAGTCAAGTGTATAAAGTCCATTTCGCAAATTTCCAATACCATATAAAACATCGTCTTTATAAATAGAACAACTATTGTTCTTTATAACAACGTTAAATCCTTCCATATCCAATATAGAAATTGAAATAATATTTTTAATAATATTCGGAACATAATAACAATTTTAAGATAAATGGACTTTCCCGAAGGCATTGCTAAATAATAAGTTCCTACAGCTAATGCAGCAACCTTTGCTCCATTCCCCACTCGTAGGATCACCTCATCATTATTCAGCTTTCTACTTCTGACCAGTCCCTGCACAGTACTACATATGTGAGAACCACAGCCGGTATCCAATACCCAAGTAGAATTATGACTTTCAGAAAAATTAATCTCAATCATAAAGAAACCTTGATTGGAAGTCGAAGCTTCTCCAAGCTTCTCCTCTGCTAAATACTTCTTGCAGTTTCTTTTCAATGTCCCGGCTTGTTGCAATGAAAGCACATTCCTTTAGCTGGTTCAGGTTTCTTTTGTTCCTTTTCTTTCCCCTTTCCCTTAGACTTCTTGGATTTCTTCTTTTTAGAAGATACCTTGGGCCTCTTCCTTTTATTGGAAGAATCCACCATCAAGACATGGTTCTTCTTGGATGGGAAGTGACCTTCTGCAGTTTTCAGCATGTTAAGCAGCTCAGGCAAGCTGACATCTAGCTTATTCATGTGAAAATTAACCACAAACTGCGAGAAGGTCTCAGGGAGTGACTGCAAGACCAAGTCTTGACTCAGCTCCCCATCCATGACGAACCCCAGCTGTCCAAGGCGTTCAATCAAATTGATCACCTTTAGGACGTGAGTCTCGACGGCAGTACCCTCGGTCATCCGAGATCGGAAGAGCTCCTTAGATATCTCATATCTAGCAGTCCTACTCTGTTCACCATACAACTCCTTGAGGTGAAGCAGCATAGTAAGAGCATCCATGATTACATGCTGACGCTGAAGCTCGTTATTCATGGATGTGAGCATGAAGCATTGAGCCACAGGTGCATCATCTTGCCACTTATTGAAAGTGACAATCTCTTCCTCAGAGGCTGTTTCTGAAACAAATTCAGGGACAGTTGAATTTAGGACATAAGAAATCTTTTCAGCAGTGAGAACAGTTCTCAGATTTCTTAGCCAGTCCTCATAATTCGGCCCGGTAAGCTTGTTTGCATCAAGTATGCTTCGTAGTGAGATTAGTGATTTAGACATTTTTAAAATTCTGCATGTGAAAGAAAATAACATTTTAGCAAATATTCATTTTATTAACTTTGCATACCAAAATAAATTTAGGTCTTTATTTTAAATTGGTATCTCTCACTATTTTCATCAAACTATATTACCCTCACTTATATAGTTCGGCAATATTTAATTAAAGATTTGCTAGTGAGAATAAGAATCTCATTTTAAATGTATATAACCTTGTGGATAGCATAACAAGCGATATACAAATAAATAGGTAGACAACTCTTGTCAATTACATCACCATGTAATTCATTTTATTTTGCCTCTTAAATCATAATGGTCAAGTGTGTGCACATCCGAACTAAAATGATTTAAGTTAAGTCCAGCCTAGCACTTCCATAAATTCAAAAAAGAAAAATGTTCGTCCTTGTGGATAGCAAAACAAGACTAGATCGTTTAATTTTCTTGATAAGCATCAAATGTGATTAATTAACATCTTAAATACGCAATACTCGCCTTGTGGATAGCACAACAAGCTCATATTAAATATTTAATACTCTATTAATTTATCATGCTAGAAGGCGACGTTCGATATTCCAAATATCATTTGAACGCTTCGGACTTAATATTATTTCTTTGAGGGGTTTGTTATTATTTTGTCTCATCTTGTTTAGCGCGCATACACATATATATATATATAAAATACGCGACATTTTATTAAACATGCAAAGCATGTTTGCATAAAATATAATATATATAATATTTAGCATGCAATATAGAATACTATATTCTACCCGGATTGATTGTGGACTTTTATTCTAGTTTGGTTCACTAGAGCCACCAAGTGAACCAAAAAGGTCAAACCTAGGAGTGCAAGAATTTAAATTTAAACGTTTAAATCCGGGCTCCATACAAACGGATCTTCACGCGCTCCTTGCTCCTTGGTCTCCAATTTCTTCAAGATAATTATAACTATTTCTATTACATTAAACTATTTAATTTAAATAGAAACCTTGATCAGCAGTCAAGGGAAAGTACATAGAAGGGAGATAGAATTTACATCGAGAAAAAAATTAGAGAAGACGAGGTACGCAGACCCCATTTAATAAAACCCATTCATTCAAGCATTCAACTAAAATAAAATCCAATCACATTGGTCAAATAGTCCATAATCAATTCCTATTTATTATCATACATATCACCATATATATCAATAAATAAATATCCATCTCATGAATTAAGACATTCCATATATATATATGAGTATCATTTAATAGAAAATTTTAAATTGCATGAAATCCAATTTCAAGATTAAAATAAACTCTTTATTTTAATTATAAAATTATTAAAATTATAATATATATATATATATATATATATTATATAAACAAACGTATATATATAAGCATATATATTAAGTATACGTAATGGATTCCTTCATAAGCTTATATATTATACCACTTCAGGTATACTTAATATATATATATATATATATATATATATATATATATATATATATATATATATATATATATATATATATATATATATATATATGTACCACTTCCTTCAAAACACCTTTTTGGGTCACCATTATAAGAATCAATCCTAATTCACTTTAAAGTATTTCTGCAGAAGGATTCTATATATATAATATATATGCGTGACTCACCATTTTTTTTAAGACAAAATTCGCCAGCTTCTTTTAAAACAAAACCGTCAGGTTCTTTTTATTTTATTTTTTTTTAAAAGGAATTCGTGGCCTATTTTTCTTAATAATCCGGATCCCACGCAACAGATCCAACAGCAATATGCACGGCGGAAGAGAAAAAAAAATTCGCAATTTTTTTTTTTAAAAATAATTTTATATAATTAATTATGCCCAATAAATTATTTTAAATACAATGAAATTAAAATAATTAATAATTGCATAAAGGTTTGGCTCTGATGCCACTGTTGGGTTTGTACGAAATCGTGACGCAATCAAATTGCAAAAATTAGCGGAAGCATGGTATATCAGAAACTCCTTTCTAATTTCATTTTACCTTGGCCAATGATTCTTGGGTTGTCATTTAATGAATCACATAGGACATATCTCCTCTTTTACTAGAGGTGGTAGATTCTTTATTGATCATTCATTATCTCCATATGTAATTCATTATACCCAAGCATACCCTTTTATATACCCTAAAGGGCTTTAAGGAATAATTCAAAGTATAATTCATTACATACAAGATACTATGATGATCTCAAGTCCAAGGATCACTTGTACGACTATCACATTAGGAATTTCTATTGACAGGCGAGTAAAACTCCATTAGGTATTCCATAGCGAGTCACGTTCAGTGAACTTATTCTCCAATAAGCACCTACATACTTGCTTTAGTGTCTCCACACAAATGACCATGAGATCAATCATCATCATCCAATGAGCAAGCAACATATGTACCAATCTATTCGGATTTACTAATCCCCTTTTTAGTAATCCCACGATTGGAAACTATTTTAGTTTTAGAGCTTTCTAAGAATTTAGATCTCATTAGCATGATCATCATCATGATTCTAAAAGCATTGCTTAAAACTATGGGTTATTTACATATTATAAAAACAGCACCATGTAGATAATTAAATGCCTTTAATAAATGAATATTTTATTAATAAATAAATAAGATTGTTTACAAAGTACGTGCTTTATCATCATACATGATTGGCTTGTATGCACACTACTATCATAATTCTAGAATAACAAAACTTAATTGATCATAATTGTTTTTAAATTTTCTAAAGATAATAGGAAATGACTAAATTACCCTTGAATTTAAGTGGAAAATTACCAAAATACCCTTAATGAATGAGAAAAGACTAAAAGGCCCTTAGTTTATTTTGTTTTAAAGGAGATAAGCACAAATCTTTTACTTGGCAAGTAAAAGATTTGCCTTATCTAATTTACCTCAAGGCTTGACAACACAACCTCTTCATTTAATGCTATAGCCTTACTTGTCAAAATGAGATAGGAATTAGGTTTCTACACTTAGTTGAACTTTTCATATAAGGATAGCAGCTAAGAACATAAGGCCACATTCGATACAATTAATGTATACACCCAACTGACTAATAAACAACTCCCAGCAAGCTAGAACCAGAATCAGAAAAGAGGAAGAAAGCAAAAAGTACTCAAAAAGGTTAAAAACGTAACCCTAGTTAAATTTTTAAATTCTGAAAGTTATATTGTTGTTGTTATTGTTTAGATATGTTCATTAGTAAGTTATTAAGTGATCTGGGTTGCTAAAACACGAATCTATAACATTTAAAAGCATCAAAATGGAGATTTAAGCAAAACTGTCAAAGATGCAAAACAGGGTCTTACAACGAATGTCAGCCCTCTTATCTCGCTAACTGTTTGTTGTTTAGGTGTGTTTAAGGTTGGTATTGTAGTATGTAATGTTGTTAGTGGACTGGAAGTGATGGGATAACAATCAAAACACAAAATCGAAAGTTATTAGAAGTCCAAGGTCGTTGACCGACCAGGACCGCTAGTTTTCTGGGCAACCCAGAAAGCTTAAGAACAAGCCTGACAGCCTAGTTTGACCGGATAAATCTCTCTCCTGTTAGTTATTTTAGATATAAATTGTTAATCAAATTATGCTTTGACGTGGGTACTATAGTACCAGAGCCCTCTAGTGCTCTAAACATTAACTGATCGAATGCTATAAAAGGTCAAAACGCATTGACCGTTAAGGTTTTGTTTCTGGGTAACCAAGAAACCCAAAAACCGATCTCTGACAGCCTTTTTGAAGGCTAAGATCTGGCTATAGATTGATATGTATACTCTGTGACTGCTCGATCAAGGTACCTTGGTAGTTAGTCTATAGAGCCCGACGACTAGAACACCAAAATATTAACCGGCCGGAAAGATATAAGACCATAAAGGTCGTTGACCGGCATTAACTGGGCCTTTCTGGGCAGCCCTGAAAGGAAGAACAGCCTTGGGGTGGTTGCTTTGACCATCTGTGTGAACTTGTAGAGATGTTTTTAGGTAGTAAAGTGACTATAGTTGTGTACTACTACATCAGTACTACACTTCCATTGGATTAGATTGCCCAAAAACCAATTTGATTGCCAGAGAAATTGAGTTAAACCAAGGACCAGCACGTTAACCAACGTGTTCTTGGCTGGGCCAAGAACATCTATAGCAACACTTCTGTCGCTAAAGGTCTTTAGCGACAGGCAATATTTGAAAATTAATTTTATTAATTAAAATAAATATAAAAAAATATAAAATAAATATAAAAAAATTCTGAAAAATCATTTTTAATTATAATAAATAATTTTCAATATTTTAACATAAAATTTTATTAACATATAATATATTTAAATATTAATAATAATAAGAGTAATTAATAATAAATTAATTAAAAAAATATTAATGATTTAAAAATCATTTTAAATAATAATAATTTATTTAAAAATGATAATAATGATTTAAAAATCATTATTAAATAAAATAAATTATTTAAACATAATATTGATGATTTAAAAATCATTTTAAATGGTTAATTAAATATTTAAAAATAATATTAATAACTTAAAAATTATTTTAAATGATGTTAAATCATTTAAAAATTATTTTGAGCATTTGGAAATTATGATAAATAATATCTGAAGCATATGAATAAGATATTAAAACTTTTCAATAAAATTATTAAAAAACTAATTCGATAACTATTCAATAAAGCTGTAAAGTACCGAACGGACTCCAAGATCAACCCAGACACTAGTATTTTAATTAGAAATTAATTACTATTATTTCTAATGACTGTTATAATATATATAGGTGGTGAATATACTTTCAAATAGCCTAAGTAGTCGATCATGATAAAAGGCAAGTTTTTTTTAACTTCATTTAATTTCTATATTAAATGAAAGTCATATATAATGATATACGAACTTGTTATAAATATTATTCGTGATATCTGTGATTTAAAAATGGTTATTGCTTATTGTTCAAGCATAACAAATTATATGAGCTGTTGTTTGCGTAAAATATGTTTGATTTGATATCAAAGTATAAATTGTGAAAAAACCAATATTGCTTGGTACATATATACCTTGACCATGTTGGATTGATAGGATGATATGCATACTCCTAGGATATGATTAGGCTGAATTCCTATGAGATATCCAAACAGAACTCCTATATGTCTTCGTGACTTCTAGGAATGATAGAACTCCTATAAGTCTTTGTGACTCTTAGGAATGCGAGAAAAATACTCTGAATTAAATACTTCCTTAAATTTCGATACGGTGTGAGTATAAACTATAACTATTTAAAACTTGTTGAGCATTTCAAAGCTCATTCTTGCAAATATTCTTTTCCTTTGCAGTCGCACCAAACGCCCAAGCAGACTCAGGAATGCATACATATGAGTAGAAGTAATTAGGGGAAACATGTGTTTATTGTATGAATACTAAGAATGTAATTTGGTATTTTATGATGTAATATTTGAACCGTAGGTAAGAAGATACTATTATGTTATTAAATTATTAGTTGAATGGTTTTACATTGTTAATGGTGATTAGAATCAAGTACAGTATCTATATGAACTATACATCTGAATGAGGGTATTGAATGATCTTGAAAGTTTTGTAAGCACTGAGGTACCTCCTCAGTTCCAAGAACAATCTTATCATTTGTACTGTGAATGTCAGATAGATAGGAATTATTGATATGCAAGAAATATATGTAAGATCGTAAATCTATACATCCAAGTGAGGGTATCCAGATATGATAATTGTTCTGATGAGAATTCTTAACTGATTGGGATACTGTGAATTTTGGATTTATAGAAGTTATTATCTTATAGAATATTTATGTGAGCACCAAATCTACTACAGGCAATGTAGAGAATTTGGGGGCGTCACAATTTGGTATCAAAGCCTTAGGTTAGAAACAATAGGAGGAAACCCTTAGGCTATAACCTTGGAAGTAATTAGTTGATAAAGGAGATAAGCTCAAATAGAGTTATTGCGGGAGAGGGAAAGTTGTTAGGGAAGTTAATAGATAAGAATACTAATAAAATAGTAAGTTATAATTTTTATCAGATACTAATCGATTTTATAAATCTGATTGTAGGATGTCAGAAGACCGTCAATTGATCATAGCAGAGCCAACAATTGATGTAATGCCGTTGCAAATAGTACTCCCTATCCATACTTGGATAGAATAGCCTTCAGGATCTAGGGTCTCTCAGGAAATAGAGTACATGGAGAAAAAGTTGAAGAAGTATGAGAAGATGGTAGAAAAGCTAAAAAGGAGGATAGCAAGAAAGAAGGAAGAACTTTAGACTAAGGAAAAAAAATTCTATAATATAGCTAGTGATAGGGATAGATCGCTAGTCGGATAGGCTATGTAGTTTACTTTCTGTTGTGTGTATAACTAGTGATCTAAAATGAGTCACTAGATATGTATATATAGGTTTGCCATGTGAAATACAAATTTTTGTTTATCAAACTGGGATGTTTAATTATTGAATTGGTATTCATACTTACCTATTTGTTATATTTAGATAAATGGCACCAAGAAGAAGACTTCGTGGGGAAATTAAGGAGGAACAGGAAGAGGCAAATCCTACCCAAACCCTAGTAAATATTCTGGTAGGAGCTTTACAAGGAAGACAAGCTAATGCGATACCAGCTGCACCCAATAACCCAACCACAACTCAGTTTAGGGACTTTAAATTAGTGGGACCACCGGAGTTCAGAGGAACTGATGAACCCATAAAAGCTCAGACTTGGGTTACTGAGATGGAAAAGATGTTTAAAGTAACAAAGGTAAATGATGATCAAAAAGTAGACTTTGCTACTTTCTTTTTAAAGGATGAAGCTAACCACTGGTGGGAAGCAAACAAAGGGAGAGATGGAGAAGGTGCCACTAATTGGGATAAATTCAAGGAGTTTTTCTTTGCCAATTACTTTCCAACTTCAATGCAAGATCGTATGGAGGTTCAATTTCTAGAATTGAAACAAGGAGAGATGACAGTTACACAGTATGCAGCCAAATTCAATGAGTTGGCTAGATTTGCATCACATCAGATAGATATTGAGGAGAGAAAGACAAGGAGGTTTGAAGGGGGACTGAAACCCCAAATTAGAAGTAGAGTATCTGCATTTCAGGTAAAGACATTTGCGGAGATCCTGGAAAAGGCTATTATAACAGAAAAAGAAAGAGAAGCTTTATTGCAATTTAATAAGGAGAAGAGGGTGATTACTGGAAAAGGAAACACGAGTGGGAGCAACAGTAACAACAATAAGAGAAGATGGGAGGTAGCTTTTCCAAACAACCCTGGAAAAGGAGGTTATAATCATAACAATAATGCCAACAAAGGAGGTAACAACAACAACAATCAAAGGTTTGAGCACTGTCAGATATGTGGAAAAATCACAAAGGGGAATGCTATTTTAAAGGGACGTATTGTTATACCTGTGGAGAAGATGGGCGTTACTCCAAATGGTGTCCACAAAAGAAGGATAAGAGCAAGAGTGTCAAATGTTTCAACTGTGGGGAAGAGGGTCATGTGTCAAAGTCTGTCCAAAACCCAAGAAGGTGAATGTGGGAGGAGGTCAGAATTCTAACAATAAATAAGGAGCATATAGGATGGCACCAGTAGAGTTGAAGGAGTTGCATGTTCAGTTACAAGAGCTTTTATATAAGAAGTACATACAACCTAGTGTTTCACCACGGGGAGCACCTGTGTTCTTTTTAAAGAAGAAGGATGGGACGTTAAGATTGTGTATAGATTATCGGGAGTTAAATAAGTTGACCATCAAGAATAAGTACCCTTTACCAAGAATTGATGATTTGTTTGATCAGTTAAAAAGAGCAGAGCATTTTTTGAAAATTGACATACGATCGGGTTATCATCAACTAAAGGTGAGAAGAGAAGATGTACCAAAGACCGCCTTTAGGACCCAATATGGACATTATGAGTTTCTTGTGATGTCTTTTGGGTTAACAAATGCACCAGCAGCTTTTATGGACTTAATGAATCGAGTGTTTAAATCATGCTTAGATAAATTTATGGTGGTGTTTATTGATGATATCTTAATATACTCTAAGACACGAGAGGAACATGCGGAACATTTGAGAGTGGCATTAGAGATATTAAGAAAGGAACAACTTTACTCAAAATTTTCCAAGTGTGAGTTTTGGTTGGAGGAAGTTCAATTCCTAGGGCACGTAATTAATAAGAATAGGGTAGCAGTGGATCCAGCAAAGATAGAAACAATCATGAATTGGGATCAACCAACAACACCAACTGAAGTTTGCAGTTTTCTTAGATTGGCAGGGTACTATCGTCGTTTTATAAAAGATTTTTCCAAAATAGCAACCCCGCTAACCAATTTAACTCGAAAGACTGTGAAGTATAATTGGACGAACAAGTGTGAAGAAAGTTTTCAAGAATTGAAGAAATTGCTGAGTAGGGCACCAGTATTATCATTACTAGATGAAACTGGGGGTCTTGTAGTCTATAGTGACGCTTCACACAGGGGTTTAGGATGTGTGTTAATGCAACATGGGAAGGTGATCGCCTATGCTTCACGACAACTTAAAGATTATGAGAAAAGGAATCCTACTCACGATCTGGAGTTAGCCACGGTAGTTTTTGCTTTGAAGATATGGAGGCATTATTTGTATGGGGGAAAGTGTGAAATATACACAGATCATAAAAGTCTGAAGTATATTTTTACACAAAAGGAGTTGAATATGAGGCAGAGGAGATGGTTAGAGTTAATCAAGGACTTTGATTGTGAGATCCTATATCATCCTGGTAAAGCTAACGTAGTTGCAAATGCATTGAGCCGGAAGCATCAAGAAAGGTTGAATACCATTACAAACAATGAGGTTCTGATAAAGGAATTTGAAAAACTTGAGATTGAAATAAGAGCTCCAGCTAACTCTAATCAGAAATTATACGTGGTAGAAACAGCCTTAACCTTATTGGATAAAATCAAAGAGATGCAGGAGAAGGATGCAGCATGTCAGAAATGTAAAGCCGAGATAACTCATGAGAAGAATATTAAATTTTGATTAGATAAGGAGGGAGTACTGAGGTATAAAGATAGAGTGCGGGTTCTAGTGGTACAGATATTGAAAGATGAAATCTTAGCAGAAGCCCATAGTTCCAAGTTTGCTGTACATCCGGGAAGTACTAAGATGAATAAGGATTTGAGTTAGCATTTTTGGTGGTCGAACATGAAGAGGGAGATAGCATAATGGGTAAGTATGTGGCTCACATGCCAGAGAGTTAAAGTTGAGCATCAAGGACCGAGTGGATTACTACAACCTCTATCGATTCCTGAATGGAAGTGGGAGCACATCACTATGGACTTTGTGGTAGGACTTCCTGTCACTCAGAAAGGCCACAATGCTATCTGGGTAATAGTTGATCGTCTCACCAAGTCAACCCATTTTCTACC
Organism: Panax stipuleanatus; assembly: GCA_020205555.1. NCBI lineage: Eukaryota > Viridiplantae > Streptophyta > Magnoliopsida > Apiales > Araliaceae > Panax > Panax stipuleanatus. The sequence continues at coordinate 63,163,673 of CM035117.1, read as the reverse complement.
TATCAAAGTCACTTATAATCTTGATCAGTTGGCCAAGTTATACATAAAAGAGATATTTCTAGACATGGAGTTCCTGTATCCATAGTATCAGATAGAGATCCACGGTTTACTTCGAACTTTTGAAGAAGTCTGCAGGCGAACTTGGGAACCCAACTGAAATTGAGTATAGCATATCACCCTCAAACCGATGGCCAAAGTGAGAGAACCATTCAGACGCTAGAAGATATGTTGAGAACCTGCATTATGGATTTTAAAGGGAGTTGGGAGGACCAGTTACCTTTGGTAGAGTTTGCGTATAATAACAGTTATCATGCCAGTATTGGAATGCCACCGTACGAAGCTCTGTATGGAAGGAAGTGTAGAACACCTTTATGCTGGCATGAAGTTGGAGAAAGACAAATGCTTGGACCTGAGTTAGTTCAACAAACCATGACAAGATTCGAATTATACGACAACGGTTGCAAGCATCTCAAGACCGGCAGAAGAAATATGCAGATCAACACAGACAGTTAAGGGAATTTAATGTTGCAAGTCATGTCTTTTTAAAAGTATCTCCTTAGAAAGGAAAAATTCATTTTGGTAAAAAGGGAAAGCTGAGCCCGAGGTTCATTGGCCCATTTCAAGTATTAAGGAGAATAGGTGAGGTTGCCTATGAGGTAGCCTACGAGGTAGCTTTACCCCCAGAGTTAGAACACATTCATAATGTGTTTCATGTGTCTGTACTACGTATGTATAAACCCGATTATAAGCATGTGATTAACTATGAACCTGTTCAGATAGAGAAAGACTTATCATATATAGAGGTTCCAGTGCAGATAGTTGATCGAAAGGAACAGGTGTTGAGGAATAAGGCTATATCATCGGTTAAAGTAATATGGAAGAATCATGATATTGAAGAAGCTACATGGGAATTGGAGGATAAAATGCGAGAAGACTTTCCGCATTTTTTTCATAAGCTGTAATTTCAATTTCGGGACGAAATTCTTATAAGAGGGGGTGATTGTAATATTCCAAACTTTAAATAGGAATATTAATATAAACAGTAAATATAACTATGATTAATATCTTGTGTGATATGTACTTAACATTATTATTGGAATATATATAATTATAAAACAACGCATAAGATATAACTGTGTAAATAGGATATAAGGTTTTATAAGTAAAACCCTAATTGATAATAAGAAATACTAACCCTAAGGGTTATAATAAATGGAAATTATAACATGATACACTAATAATGTTATATATTATTGTATACATATATTTAATATGAAATATTAAAAATTTAACTGGAAAAGATTGTAAGGAAACCCTAATTAAGGATTAGGAAACCCTAACCCTAATTATAAAACCTAATTTAATGTATAAACCCTAATTCTAGACTAACAGAATTTAATTGAATTTAAGTGGGAAATTACCAAAATACCCTTATTGAATGCGAAAAGACTAAAATGCCCTTAGTTTGTTTTGTTTTAAAGGAGATAAGCACAAATCTTTTACTTGGCAAGTAAAAGATTTGCCTTATCTAATTTTACCTCAAGGCTTGATAACACAACCTCTTCATTTAATGCTATAGCCTTACTTGTCAAAATGAGATAGGAATTAGGTTTCTACACTTACTTGAACTTTTCATATAAGGATAGCACCTTAGAACATAAGGCCACATTTGATACACTTAATGTATACACCCAACTGACTCATAAACAACTCCCAGCAAGCTAGAACCAGAATCAGAAAGAGGAAGAAAGCAAAAAGTACTCAAAAAGGTTAAAAACGTAACCCTAGTTAAATTTTTAAATTTTGAAAGTTAAATTGTTGTTGTTATTGTTTAGATATGTTCATTAGTAAGTTATTAAGTGATCTGGGTTGCTAAAACACGAATCTATAACATTTAAAAGCATCAAAATGGAGATTTAAGCAAAACTGTCAAAGATGCAAAATAGGGTCTTACAACGAATGTCAGCCCTCTTATCTCGCTAACTGTTTGTTGTTTAGGTGTGTTTAAGGTTGGTAATTGTAGTATGTAATGTTGTTAGTGGACTGGAAGTGATGGGATAGCAATCGAAACACAGAATCGAAAGTTATTAGCAGTCAAAGGTCGTTGACCGATCAGGACCGCTAGTTTTCTGGGCAACCCAGAAAGCTTAAGAACAAGCCTGACAGCCTAGTTTGACCGGATAAATCTCTCTCCTGTTAGTTGTTTTAGATGTAAATTATTAATCAGATTACGCTTTGACGTGGGTACTATAGTACCAGAGCCCTCTAGAGCTCTAAACATTAACCGATCGAATGCTATAAAAGGTAAAAACGCATTGACCATTAAGATTTTGTTTCTGGGTAACCCAGAAACCCAAAAACCTATCTCTGACAGCCTTTTTGAAGGCTAAGATCTGGCTATAGATTGATATGTATACTCTGTGACTGCTCGATCAAGTTACCCTGGTAGTTAGTCTATAGAGCCCGACGACTAGAACACCAAAATATTAACCGGCCGGAAAGATATAAGATAATAAAGGTCGTTGACCGGCATTGCCTGGGCCTTTCTGGGCAGCCCAGAAAGGAAGAACAGCCTTGGGGTGGTTACTTTGACCGGCTGTGTGAACTTGTAGAGATGTTTTTAGGTAGTAAAGTGACTATAGATGTGTACTACTACATCAGTACTACACTTCCATTGGATTAGATTACCTAAAAACCAATTTGATTGCCAGATAAATTGAGTCAAACCAAGGACCAGCACGTTGACCAACGTGTTCTTGGCTAGGCCAAGAACACCTATAGCAACACTTCTGTCGCTAAAGGTCTTTAGCGATAGGCAATATTTGAAAATTAATTTTATTAATTAAAATAATTAAAATAAATATAAAAAAATTCTGAAAAATCATTTTTAATTATAATAAATAATTTTCAATATTTTAACATAAAATTTTATTAATATTTAATATATTTAAATATTAATAATAATAAGAGTAATTAATAATAAATTACTTAAAAATAATATTAATGATTTAAAAATAATTTTAAATAATAATAATTTATTTAAAAATGATAATAATGATTTAAAAATCATTATTAAATAAAATAAATTATTTAAACATAATATTGATGATTTAAAAATCATTTTAAATGGTTAATTAAATATTTAAAAATATTTAATAACTTAAAAATTATTTTAAATGATATTAAATTATTTAAAAATTATTTTGAGCATTTAAAAATTATGATAAATAATATCTGAAGCATATGAATAAGATATTAAAACTTTTCAATAAAATTATTGAAAAACTAATTCGATAACTATTCAATAAAGCTGTAAAGTACCGAACGGACTCCAAGATCAACCTAGACACTAGTATTTTAATTAGAAATTAATTACTATTATTTTTAGTGACTGTTATAATATATATAGGTGGTGAAAATACTTTCAAATAGCCTAAGTAGCCGATCGTGATAAAAGGCAAGTTTTTTTTAACTTCATTTAATTTCTATATTAAATGAAAGTCATATATAATGATATACGAACTTGTTATCAATATTATTCGTGATATCTATGATTTCAAAATGGTTATTGCTTATTGTTCAAGCATAACAAATTATATGAGTTGTTGTTTGCGTAAAATGTGTTTGATTTGATATCAAAGCATAAACTGTGGAAAAATCAATATTGTTTGGTACATATATACCTTGACCATGTTGGATATATAGGATGATATGCATACTCCTAGGATATGATTAGGCTAAATTCCTATGAGATATCCAAACAGAACTCCTATATGTCTTCGTGACTTCTAGGAATGATAGAACTCCTATAAGTCTTTGTGACTCTTAGGAATGCGAGAAAAATACTCTGAATTAAATACTTCCTTAAATTTCGATACGGTGTGAGTATAAACTATAATTATTTAAAACTTGTTGAGCATTTCAAAGCTCATTCTTGCAAATATTCTTTTCCTTTGCAGTCGCACCAAACGCCCAAGCAGACTCAGGAATGCATACATATGAGTAGAAGTAATTAGGGGAAACATGTGTTTATTGTATGAATACTAAGAATATAATTTGGTATTTTATGATGTAATATTTAAATCGTAGGTAAGTAGATACTATTATGTTATTAAATTATTAGTTGAATGGTTTTACATTGTTAATGGTGATTAGAATCAAGTACAGTATCTATATGAACTATACATCTGAATGAGGGTATTGAATGATCTTGAAAGTTCTATAAGCACTGAGGTAGCTCCTCAGTTCCAAGAATAATCTTATCATTTGTACTGTGAATGTCAGATAGATAGGAATTATTGATATGCAAGAAATATCTGTAAGATCGTAAATTTATACATCCAAGTGAGGGTATCCAGATATGATAATTGTTCTGACGTGAACTCTTAACTGATTGGGATAATGTGAATTTTGGATTTATAGAAGTTATTATCTTATAGAATATTTATGTGAGCACCAAATCTACTACAGGCAATGTAGAGAATTTGGGGGCGTCACAGTAATTAATGAATTCTAAATAATAAAAGCTCGTCTTTTGAATCAAGATTAGAAAACAAGATCAAAATTACTTCTGAGGGTTATAAGACCATGAACTATGTCCTAGGTTATCAAGTATTTTTACTTTAAACCTTTAATAGTCATAAGACTATATGGACCTTACTTCTCGTACTTAGGGGGATCAGTCCTTCATACCATGTATTGTGCACAAACACCTTAACAATATCGCGTAATATAATCCCCTATATTAGGGTTGTTCATCTCAGTTTTGACATAAAAGTCCGCACCAAAAGAAGTTTGGTTTGGATTAGGTTCAAGGGTAATTTAGAGTTCAACGTTCATCAACTAAGGATTAGTTGAATCCATAAAGAATAGCTAATAAATTAGCCTTTACAAGATAAAACTCCAATAATAATAACATACAATATTTGCAACTGAATAAACCTTATGCATTGGAGTATTGCTTTCGAAAAAATGGCTCAATAATATTAAGTTAAGGCTAAAATACTGGCTCAATAATAGATTAGGAGCTTACAATCTCATAACATAATAGATTATAAGAACTTGCACAACAATATCAAGTTAAGGATAAAAAACTTGCGTAATCGTAATCAAGATAGGGTAAGGAACTTGCCTCGTGCGTAGATTAAACAACTTACAGTTACACAATCACCAAATATCCTACATATACCATTGGAATCAAACATCCATTAGACATACTAACACTATAGACTTAGTTCCCATTTAAGTTCAACTTGTTATCTTAAATCAAGTTCTGACCATTAACACCAACCACAATTTACAAATATGAAATCTCTACTAGCCAACAACACGTCTTTACACAACAATATCAAATCTCATGAACCACAAGTTTAAGTTATACACAATTTAATAATTCTTAACTTGAAATCACCACATACATGTTAACAATCTATTATAACCTCTTGTTATATTCCTAACACACTATCATGCTTATTAAACTAGGTTAAACTAACATGTCATGACTGAAAACCAAAAAAAAAAAAAAAACAACTTCATCTCTGCATTTCCCATCGGGGCGAGGATCTGTGCTGAAAAAGGCCCGTCGGGGCGGATAACTTTGTATGGAGAAACCTGCCGGGGCGGGTTTCCCTAGAGTAGACTTCTACAGTTCGTGAATCAGCATGTTTTCCAAGCCAAAACTCACAAATTTCATCATTCAATCAACAAATAAGATATACCCAGATGTTATATACTTTGAAAAATCATATCCCAACACGCCTAGCATGCTTCTAACATCAAAAACCAAGAAAACAACCAAAATCAAGGATTTGAAACCATGTTCATGTTATTTTTTCCAAAATTAACACTTTTAGAGAATCATCACATTACAGATTTGTTTCTTGTTCAAATAAGTCCATATGAATTTCATTCTTTTCGTTTCTTGATATATTAACACAAACTATGATCAATTTACAATTTAAAACATGAATTGGACACAAAATTTGACTCCAAAATCATACATATTATATATATATATATATCACCAAGAACTCAAGAACACAAAAATCTCAATACTAAAACATAATTTCATAAAATTTCTTGCTGAAAATCATTTCTAAATGATAACCCATAGATTATACAAACTAATTAACACATATAACTCAAATTCTCACAAGTTAGCCATAGAAACTCAACTTTTCCATGAAAACTCAAGAACATGAGAAATAGAGATTATAACTTGGATTCTTACCCTCTGATTCTTGTTTAGACTAAGCAAGGATGATGTAGAATTGCTTGTTTGCACTCCTTAATTCTTCAATTTGGCTTCTCAAATTCACAGACTCTCAAGTTTCTCTCTGATTTTCTCTGACTTAGCAAATGAGTAAATGAGCCTTATGAAATATTACGTATAATATAATTGATATACCCACTATGTGTATTGCATAACGTGGGTATCAGTTATGCGCATTATGGCTCAGCAGTTGTCATGCTCCCCAAGGCCTTGTTTGGCTAGCCCTTAAAAGACTCCTTTTAATTTATTTTAATAATTTACTTATCATATAGTTTATTTGTCACACTTTAATTAATCAACTTTTAATATTTAACTTCCACTAAAATAAATTTAATATTAACTCATTAAATCAAATTACCACATAATTATAATTCTTTAACAAATTATTAAATCTCCAATTTAATTATCAAATTAAATTAGAACAACATTATAAATGCTTAGTAATTCATTTAATTTAATTATTCAAATTAAATTAAAACTTTAAACTATAAATCATTCAACATTAATTTAATTAATGTAACACATTTAATTAAATTAATCTACAACAATTCCATCAAATATTTATTTAACTCAATAAATAAATCAATAAAAAATATTTATTTAATTCAATAAATATTTAAAATTAAATACAAAAACCTCGTTCGTCACATAGATGATCTAGCAGTAATCATTTTCAGACCCAAATCGCAAATTCAGACCCAAATTCATCAATTTCAGACCCTTAGACCCAAATTCGCCAATTTCAGACCAATTAGAGGCCCAAATTAACTAATTTTAGACCAAAAATTTATGTACTTCTAGTAATATCAATCAAAAAAATACAACAATTTTAGACCAATATGCACATTCCAATACCAAATTCACACCCAATTCAATAACCAAATTTCAAACCTATGAAATTTTATACCCAAATCAATACGAAATAATCTTATGTTACAGCTGAATGAAAATCATTGAACATACTTACCTTGAAAATTAGTTTTGATTCTACTTAAAGGGAAAGAACGCATCGAGGAGCGGAACAGAGGCAGTAACAGCGGCGACGACGACGACGACTGGGACTGACACTAACAACTGAGAGAACAGAGAGTGGATGAATGGTGGTGGCTGAAGAACATGAGAGATGAGAGTGAGAGAGTGAGAGATGCGATTGAGAGAATGAGTGATGAGAGCGAGAGATGTGACTGAGAGAGTGAGAAACTGAGAGTGTGAGAGATGATGCGGCTAAACAAATTGAAAACTAATTTAGGTTTTATTAGTTATTTACGATCGAATTTCCGTCGGAAAAAAGTCCTTCGCAATTACCTTTTCCTCGACGGACTTTCCATCGAATTTAACCACATTCACTACAAAAAAAAACAGTCATTGCCGATGGTCAGTGCCGTCGCCAATGACTACACTGCCGTCGGCATTGATGTCATTAGCGACGGAAGTAACCGTCACGAGTACCGTCGCCGCTAAGGTCGTCGCCCCTGGTCCCCGTCGTTAGCCGTCGGCAACAGTATCATTGGCGACGGGACTCACTAGCGACGGCATATACTGAATGATGACGGTCCCAACGATGGCGAAGCCGTCGGCAATAGGAACCCAAATTTTTTGAAGCCGCACTCATTGGCGACGGCCGCGCCGTCGACAATGACTTTGTGCGGTCGGTAATGCCCTCTTTAAATTGTTCGGCTTAACAATTGTTAAATTGATTTATTGGTTTCATGATAACTCTTTTAAAATGTTATTTATGAAAATTTAAGCTATCTAATGCCAATTGCTTTGGTATTGATAAAAAGGCAAGTCTAAGAATGAACTGTCAAATGTATTTAGTTGTTTATTCGACTAACACGTATGGTGTCAAAACTAAATGTAAACACGTTTAACGGATGAGTGTTGATCACCATAGAGTACTATAGGCTGATCACCTAGAAGTGCTCGTAAGATATATCGGATTTACAGTTTATTTATCGGGAAGTCCCTTTTTAATGAAAGAAAATGGTTAACTCTCGGTTGTTTGACCATCTAAGATTCAATATTCATATTGTGGTTCTAAAAATATTTTGACAAATAAAAAGTATCATTTTTTATTATTCTTATTGATTCTCAATTATTTGCTCAGTTGTTGAATATTAAATGCATGATTCTTGATTTTGTTGTTGTTAAACTATATACTTGTTGAGCAATCAAATGATCATCCTTGTTTGAATTATATAAATTTCAGCTAAGGCCGAAAAGATTGAAGGGTCGGGGAAGGACAAAGGAAAGGCAAAGTTGTAGAATTAACTAGCCTATATAATAATAATATTACTTTTGTAATAACTTCTATTATGATGTAATGAACATGTAATGGTTATAAATAATCGGGGAGAATGATTGAAATATTATAATAATATAGTAATTACATTAATGTTAATTCGAGTATATAGTAATATGTTTTGAATAGCCATCATTTGTGATATCATTGTTCATACCCTCGGTATGTGCCAGAAAATACATCTTTGCAAATCAATCTTGCACTCCTTGTAGGAACATCTCATTCCTTTCCTGGCTTTCCTTAACAGGAATCTAGATTTTTTTTCTCACTGGCCGGTTTGACCTTAGGAATCAGCATACCTGACACAAAAGAAGGAATTTTTCTTGTTGGTTTTACGAATCTGGCATCCTTGAGATCGGGTAGAAGACTGGTAAATGCCTAAACCGGCTGATGCTTATGCGGGTTCTTGTGATTTGATCCATAAGAATAGCCTAATTCAGCCTTCCCTGTTTGGCTAGGTATCTAAACAAGATGTTTAATCCCTTGTTGATTTTTCCCTAGCCCTTTGTCGGGACAGAAATCCAAAGATATCATTTCTTTACCGACGAACATCACTTCAGAAGAAATTCTTGGCTTCAAGATTGGGGCCCCAATGGGTCGATAGTGAATGTTGCTCACTTCGAAGGCTTAAAAACTGGCTGGCTCAACTCCTTCATTGAGGCTGATCATAGGTATATCACCTTGTACATAGATAGGATATTCTGGTTCAGCATTAACAGTGACCAGATTACTATTGTTGATGTACTTGACCTGTTAATGAAGGGTGGATCAAACTGCTCCTGCCATATGGACCCACGATCTTCCCAACATTAAATTATATCCCGTAGTGATGTTCAGCACTTGAAAGGATACGTAGAAGGTATATGGGCTTATCTCCATGGGGAGTTCGATTTCTTCTACAGCATTTCGTCGATACCCATCGAAAGCTCTTATGACTATATGGCTACTCCAGATTTGACTTGGACTGATCTTCATTCTTTCTAGAGTGTCATAGGGATAGATGTTCAGGGAAGATCCTCCATCGATTAACACGCCCCCTATCACATATCCAGAGGACATCACTGCTATATGCAATGACTTGCAATGACCAGTCCCTTCCACTAGTATGTCATCATCAGTGAAAGATATCACATTGCTGTTGAAAATGTGTTCTATCAAGTGACGGATGTGACGCCCCAAAATAGGTTCAATACTCAACCCATTCTGAGTCGCCAAATATATGGTACAGAATCCAAATATAATGTTTTATAACATACGGTCGTGCAAAATACGACCACGCAAACTGTGAGTTTCAATAAAATTCGTATATAATACGAAATATAAACACTCAAATTCAGTCCTCACTAATTACAATCATTATCACACTATTCTACAAAATAGTGAGGGCTGTTATTGCTCTAACTCTAACCATCACCCCTATCCCGACTAGTCCGTGCGACATTCTCATTTCCTGAAGAGAACAATGGAAGAAAAGGGTGAGCTCAACTACCCCAGTAAAGAATATTATGACTAAGATAATGAAGAGTAAATTATCGTTAGTCTTCAACAAATCAGATAAAATATTATGGACAACAAGTTTTAGATCAACAACTGCAGCGGAAATAACAATTCATTAGAAGAGTTAAGTAGAGAATGATGTCTATTATCTTCTATGATTTCAAAGTCCATCATCAATATTTTATCCCTATAACATCAATCAATATATATCTCGAATCAAATATTCATCTTTGCACTACGGGCTAAAGATATTCATTTGTATCACCAGTGGTCATGTTCATCTCAACACCTGCCCATCTTTGCACTACGAGCTAAAGATATTCATCAGGTAATCATCTTTGCACTATAGGCCAAAGATATTCATCAAATAATCATTCATCTTTGCACTACAGGCCAAAGATATTCGTTTGTATCACCATTTAAGACTGAGGATGATGAAACATAATATATGGAACGAATACAGAGAGATAAATGACAAAGATTAGGGATTCATAATTTAGTTTATCCAAGTTCAATAATATTCCGTAATAATCAATTGTGGAGCAAAATTCAAGAATGAAGTTCAAAACTTGGATCCAATCAAAGATAATTTGGATAAAAAATAATATATTTTTTATCGTGACTAGTAACTCGTGAATAGTAACTCGTCATGAAAAGATTAAAATTTCATAAAAAGTTCATACCAATATTTTAGTGAAACGATATTAGATGAAGCGCAAAACTCAAAGAATTTCTGATCATTTCAGGAATTATAGAAGCAATACTTACCGTAGTAAGTTTAAATTTAGAAATATGAAATGAAATATTATCACTTTTATAATATGGAATATGAAAAAAAATAATATTTATTATGAATATTGAAATAAAATAATATCATTTACGAGAAAAATAATATCATTTACCTTAGTAAAATACTAGATCTGACTGGAATATCGGATATTTTGTTGAGAAAAATTTTATACCGTAATCCACACTGAAACTATCTTTATACTCACAAGAAATACGCTCGATATTATAGAGGAAAAATTTTCTTATTCTGGTGTGATTTTCATTTCTTAACTAAGCACCTTATTTATAGGAAATGCTTAGCACACTAGGATTGACAAAATTTCCTACGGTGGCTTCTCATCACCCAACTTTGAAAATCAAGCACAACACTTTTGAAATAATGCTCAGCACATTTCACACCAACAAAAGACAAGAGTGAGACCCGCACATTCTAGAAAATCTTCCACCAAAAATTAATTCAGACTCAATATTTTGAAACTTTAATAATTTATAATAAATAACCCTTTTATCAAAAAAATATGAACCTTATGTCCATTCCATATAAAATTTAATTCTCTACAACTTTGTAGAAGAAAGTTTGTTAGTTCCCAGTAGGCACACAATAGATCTTGAAGGGGAGTTGAATAGATCCTTTGCGTTTTTAAACTCTTTTCCATTTTATTTTGTATTGCTAAGAAGTTAGCACATGACAAACATAAGAATCATTTCAAGCACAGCGAAATAATTTAAATGTCCCCTTCATTGATATATTGATAAACATTGATACATTGTTCTTGAAGTTAGTTTAGATGTAAGTAGTTAATACAAACATAACAGTTATAGCAGTTAAGTGCATAATGTAAACAACAGTAAGTAAATAACAGAATTTAAAAGACACAAGGGGTTTTAAGTGGTTCAGAAATTCAAGCTCCTAATCCAGTCTTCTGCACACTCGCAGGAAATCCTCTAAGGAAGGGCAACACCCTGAATCACTAAGATTCCTTCAAGGCCCGCAGCCTTGGAACTTCAGTTCACTTAGAACTCTTCAAGTCCTCTGACTTGGAACTCCTTTAGTTCACTAAGAACTCTTCAAGTCCTCTGACTTGGAAATCCTCTAGTTCACTAAGAACTCTTCAAGACCCGCAGCCTTGGAACTCATTTAGTCCCTCTGGAGAAGGACCCCTCAGGCCCTGGCTACTCGTTGTTGTAGTTGTTGTTGTTGTTGCTGCTTTGCTGCTAAGATAACTTGAAGCTTTATCATCTCTTATACTTAGCATCTTGGCTTGGTCCTCAGCATTCTGCTTTGAGTCTGGACCTCTTCTTCTCAGGTGCAGCTGATCTTCATTCTGTTCAGCTCATCTTCTTCTGATGTCATATATGCACCATCACCACATAGGACTGCTAGGGCTTTTCATTGTGGGTCATCTTCTTTTGGTCCTTAGCAGCCCTTGAACCCTTCTTGATAGATAAGCAGACATGGTTGTGCATCTTTTCCTTTTCAGCTTCTGGTTCTTCATGGTGATTCGTAGAGTGGCTCTTCTGATCTTCTTTATGCTTAGCCACTTTCCTGAATGCTATCTTCATGGCCTTCTGGGCTCTCAGCTTAGCTGCCATCTTTAGTGGCATTCTCATCCTTGTTGAGTGAAGCTTTTAGTCTGTTCAAGTCCTTCTTTCAATTTGCTTCACTTCCACTTTCCTAGTCTCACTGCCACTAAGACTTGTTCTGTTAAGCTCTGGTGGAACTCGTAGAGTCAACAATATAGCATTCCAATAACTCAACGATTCTAGAACTTAGCAACACTTTCATCTTTGAAGCTTCAGATGTTAAATACCCTTCCAGAATCTTCCCATTGGAAAATAGCCGTTGGAAGCTATTTGAATTGCTTCACAGATCTCGAGTTATTTGGTGCAGACTGCTGATGTGACGTGACAGCTCCTTTTTAACTTTACTGACACAGCAGTATGCTACTTCACCTACCGCCTTAGAGATGTCACTATTTTGTGTCAAGCTGGTAGTCACCTTTATTTCTTCTTTCTGACTTCTTGATCAGAACATCAGAAATTATCCTTCTGCATAGATGCTCTCAATCAGCAACGCTCGAATATCAGTCTTCAGATTAAATCGTTGTCAATGCTTCAATCTTCAGATGACCGAACTCTACGATTCTGATGCAGATGTTCTTGGACCTTGATCGTAGTGTGTCTTATTGAATGTTGCTATTTGATTGGTTGAGACAACACTACGATTCTAAAGAGTGTGCTTTAGATATGCAATATAGAACACCTCTTCCTTTTCTTGTGCAGTGCTTCAACACTTCTGTTTGCCTTGACTAATCTCAGGAACTGATAGCTTGACTCCTTGTTCTGGCCTCCTTCTGAATAGTAAGACACGTCAGATTTGTGGCATACCCAGCTCTCTTTCTCCTGGTGATCTCCCGTTCACCTATCAACAATGGTCTGACCCATGCTTAATCACTTCTGTCTTGTTCTTCATAAGCTGGCCAGTATCTCTATGTAAACTGTATCAGTTCCTGCTTGTTCGGCAAACACTACGTTCCTGGTTAAGCTCAAGATCGTTCTTTTCTGTTCTCTTGACAGCTACTGCACTTGCTGACTTTCTTTAGTCAGTCACTTTATCTGAAGTCTTCTTCTAATCGGCTTGTGGAAGACTTCATCATAAATGGCTTCACAACTCAACTTGGATGACGATTGAGTTGGTGCTTAGATCTTCTGTTTGCTTAATTGCCATTCGTTGAGTGCTCTCTGGTTTCCTTCAGGTGGAATGTATCTTTGCAGCTTAGACTAGAGGCTTCATCCTTTGTATATTCTGGGAGTGCTCATCTATTGAGAATCGTGTTGACACTAAGATTCTTCCTTGGCATTGTGAGCAATCTCTGTAGAAGCCTTAGTTCTGCAGACTACGATTTAGCCTTGTTTTTACAAACACTACGACTCCGAGATCAGACCTTGACAGACTACAATTTCTGCCTTCATGCTTGCTATCCTCGTCTGATCTAGCTCGACTATGATCTCTGCCTCTGATATGATTAGTAGACTCCACTACTTCAAGTGTGATCTACGATTCTTAACTTGGCTCTGGCAGATGCTCAGTCGGCTCATAGACAAGTTGTCTCTATGATTTTGAACATGACTTCCTCAGCAGACTACGACTCTGAGAAAGTTCTTCTCGACACACTACGATCCTTCCTCGTTTCTCATGGCAGACTACGAAGTTTGAGATCTACTATCTTGTAGACTACGATTCCGCCTTGATATTTCTCGACTCTTCCTTGTCTCTCCTAGCAGACTATAATGCTAGTGCAGTGCTCGACGATCGGATAAGCCTATCTATTACACTTTATAAGATCAACCTAACAAGCTTGATCATTCCATATTTATAGTCCTTGTACATCATTTCTTTTTAAGGACTTTACAAAGCTATTTTGCTTATGTAGGATCAACCTAATATATTTGATCATTTCAATCTAAGTCCTTGTACATATATTCCTATTATCTATCGAAGGACTTTACAGCTTTTATCAATGCAAGCATACTTGTATATTCATTCATTTATATCATAATTAAATCATATAAAATAGGAATAACATTCTCATGTATATTCCTAACAATCTCCCCCTATTTGATTATGACAAAAATAATCAGTGCATATGCATGAGATGAATGGATCTTATATACAGTGAGCAGGTGTATTTCTAAAGCAGATAATCATGAAAGTCATTGATGATAATACGAAATTACATACACTATGACACTTTATATTCTGGATCCAGAACATACCTAACTAGATAGAGATGTACCTCTTCTGCTCCATGTATGTCTCTAGAATGTCTGTTGATCAGCTTCTGCTGCTGCTCATCTTTCTTTCTTCTTTCCCCTGCTTTCCCTCAGATGCACGCGTTACTTCTTTGGCTTGATCAGCCTCTGGTTCAGTTGCATGCTCTCCTTTGTCTGGCTCCCCCTCAGATTCTGTGTTCATAGGGTTATCATTTTTTGGCTCCCCCTCAGATGATGACTCTGCTTCTGCTGCTGTTCTTACCTTCTTTGTTTCTCTGCTTCTCTTCTGCTTAGACTTTAGTCTCCTTATTGAGTACTCTCTTGAATCTCTCTTTTGATGTATCTTTTTCTACCCCTTTTTGTCATTAATCACTTGTGAAAGTTGCTCCATGTTTGACATAAGCTGCTCTATCAAGTGAGAAGAGTTACCAACCTCGATCTTGAGTTCTTGTTGGCTTATCTCAAGTTGGAGAGAGATAGACTGTTTCAGATCGTCAATCTTGTCAGAAATAAATAGGATTTGGTCTTTATTTGCCTTCTGAACTCGTAGAGCTTCTTCCTTCTGTTCACTCATAGCCTTCTGAAGTACTTGATCCCTTAGTTGAAGCTTGAGGGATATGTTTGAGAGTCTGGCTTGAAGTCTTGTTGACAAATCATTGTCTTTTCCTGTTGACAGGTCCTTTACTCCTGCAACCATGAGATAGATTTCTTCAACCAGTTCTTCTGAGGACTTCTGAAACTCTTGCTCTTGAGTAGGTCCGGCATTATGTTGTTCATCATCTTTCTGAGCAGCTGGTTGATCAGCCTCCTGCTGAGTATCAGTGTGAATTCTACGATTCTCGCTTTTGGATAGACTCTCAAAGGTGGTGAGAATCTGGTAAATCGTTGAGTTCCATGCTGCTTGGGCAGAGTACAGATTTTTAAATTCAACTTGATCATCTTCAAGGATAGAGTGAGATGACTCTACGATTGTAGAGTTGAGCAGAATCCTACTTCCATCTGAATCTGCTCGACAATCGTAGGGGATGTAATAATTTTTAGCATGTCTATAAACCTTGAAGTGAGATTGGCCTTTGATCAGCAAAGTTGCAAACTTCTTCACCCTTGGAAAGTTCTGTGCCACGAGCTCTAGATTTGGAAGGTGAGAGAAGCACTATGTGAGATATCCATTGTCTCCGGTGAGGGATGCCTTTACCCATGGCATGTGAGGATAAAACCACCTTATCGCATGGTCCTTGACTTCAGGCTCATATATCAGAGTTGAAGTATCCAGCTTTATAGCTTTGAGATTGTTGAGCAGATATGCTGCGGTCATCTTCACCACATTCAGCCTCTCATTTCCAAGAACTAAGCCATTTTCCTGGAAGCACATCTAGTGGTTCTTCATCAACTTCCACCACTATTCTTCTTTTGGGATGATCAGGACAAGGAATGTGAAAATCTTCTGGCACGTCATCCTCATGACTGGAGTCTCCTTCAATTTCTTCATGATCTGATCTGGAGTCAAATTGGTGTAGACTTCCTTCAACTGACTCATCAGTTTGGTCATGCATTTGATCATCATCTTTATCATTATTTGCAGCAGAGCTTGTCTTTGCAAAATCACTAGTCACTTTCACCTCTGCAGTCTTGAGCCTTTTGTTGCTAGCTTTTTCTGATATTGTCTTCCCTTTTCTCTTAGCATCTCCGCCCTTGGATTCAGCCTCATCATCACTGATTTCAATTGTCTTTGAAAACAATCCTCCCCTTTTTGAAACCATTTTGGCAATCAATCTGTTGCTCTTCCTTCTTCTTGGGGGTTCAACTTTAGGAGTTTCAGACCTTTCTTCATCTTCAGTCTTTGAAGTCTCTGATTCATCAGACAAACTTTCTTGAGATTCAACAGCAGGAGTGACAGATACTTCTTCTTTAGATCTTTCATCTTTTGCCCCATCAGATAGACTCCTTGGTACTTCAGCACTAAGAGATCTAACTGCTTCATGATCAGATTCTCCCTTATCAGCAGAAAGGCTACTCTGTGAATTGGCTATAAGACTTGCATATTCTTTTTCATCACCATACTTGCTCCTTGAAGATTCATCCTTAGATCTCTCAGTTCCCATCTCATCTTTTGACTCTACGTTTTCTTCTTCAATAGATAAACTTCTTCGGGAACCTGACTTCTGTCGCTGCACCACTTTGGTTTTCTTCTTTGCAGGCTTTACAGACTTGAGCTCTGGGATAATTGCACCTTCATAGGATGAAGACTCTTCTTCTATCATGGTAATTGCCTTCCTCTTCCTTGAAGTACTTTTGCTGGTGCTGCCATGTGTCAGCCGTTTGTTCTCCATTGGATTTTTCTTCCAGTTTACAAGCAGCTGTGTAGTCATTATCTTATGGCTATTAAGGACTTCACCTTCATCATCCTTAATTTTATTCCTCAGCCTCTTCTTTAGAATGATGCTCAGTAATCTTCCATGAAAAACCTTTGTGAGTGGTTTTCCTGTTAACCTTTTCTTCTCCACCTTGTTCAGCCATTTGGATATTTGATCAAGCAGGATAACTTCAAAATTGATTTGCTTCTTCAGAACTATGGCAGACATGATCTTCAGCTGTTGATCAATCACAGTGTCATGTGTAGTGTCCTTGCATAATACATTTGCCTACAATCTCTGCAAGGAACTCAAACTCTTTAGGAAACTCCTTTTTCTTCATATCTTTTAGACTAGGATTTCTTTTGTATCTCATAATCTTCTTGGCTCCTTCCACATCAACTTCATCAAGGCTTTTCAGTCCTAGGTCAGGAAAACCTAAGCACTGATTTATGTCAGAAGACTTCAGCTTTAGAATTTGCCCTTTTACCTTGGTAGAAAGAGTTCCAGAACTCATAGTTGCATTTGAGTGAAATTCTTTAACCAGGTCAACAGATATTCGAGTGTTTGACTTAAGACATTCTGAGAATCCAGCCTTCTTCACAAGTTTAAGAATATCTCTGAACTTCTTCTTATATTTCTCGAACGTCTTGGTTCTGAGCTGAATGCCAGTGATTACTCGCCAGTTTGCCATTTGGAGAGTTAGGGTTTACTGAGTTTATGACTGTGTGAGAATCTTGTGAGATATCAGGAAACAATTCCAGATTTGATAGTTATTTGAGAAGATCTGGATGTTTGGAAGTTTAGGTTTTGGCTTGAGAGGATAAGTGTATGGATTTGATAGATTTGTAGCCGCTAAAATGAAACAGCCAATTATTTGAATTTCCCTCTTGTAATTGTTCCTTTCACGTTTCTTAGTGGGACAGTTGTAAGACGTTGATAGGTCCCAATCTGTAACTTCTCCATCGTGTCAGTTAATCAGATTCAACTTTTCTTCTGTTAACTATTAACTTCTTAAATCCGTGGAGTGACTTATATCTTAGCTCAGTACTCCACGATTTCCCAGACTAGTCTACAACCTTTGCTTCTTCTTCGATGATCGTAGTCTATGGTCATGCTTCAATAGACAACTTCTCCATTAGACTCTGAGGGATTGACAATTCTCATTTACAGCTAGTAATCTTCTGATGAGATGCTACTTGCTTCAGCAAAGATTCTTATGATGTAATTAATATTTGCACTTCTTTTGGATTAAGGTTGCTCAGGAAAGGCCAACCTCTTATACCAAGGCTAAGGATTAGGTTTGTCCCTGAGGCGCTTATCAGATGAAGAGCTTTATACATGCTCAGTACTGGCATCATATTTGACCTCTCTGCTGGGAAGTTCATTCACCAATTCTTGATATTCAATGGTGATGTTTTTGGTGTAGACTGTAATCGTGGTGTCTTTCTATTCTTACACTATGATCAGATGTTTGATCGAAGGCACTCCACGATTTGAGGTGGGTGGTAGATATGGTTATCAGTAGCACATTTTGGGACGTTACTACTGACTATGGATCTTCATTTGATTCATCAGCCACAAAGTTTTGGGACTTTGTAACTGGGATATTTCTGTTTTGGGTTAGCTCCTGTTCTCTAAGATCTTGGCAGAAGTGGTCTTGATAATCGTGGTGTAATAGATAGACATGCATCATGATTGTCTTATCTTCTGAGTTTTTCTCACAACTTCTAGCAAGAATTCCACTTCTTCATTTTGCTCCCTGAGCTTCACCATCTCCGTTCATAATTTTTCTGGGCTCTACAATTGGTGACACTTCTTCAATCGTAGTGAGTAAGAACTTCTTTGTTCTGTGATTGCTTTTCTTCTTCTTCTGAAGTTCACAGCTTTTTCAGCTTCTTACTTGATCTTTCTGAGTCAATCAAGTGACTATCTTTTCTACTTGGAAGATCTAAAGAATTTGCTTCATCAATCATCTTTGGCACCTTTAGTGCTGCTGCTCTTAGCAGATCACTGCTCCACTATAGACGATGCTATCTTCTCAAAGCGGTATGAATTCTTCTTCTTCATATGCATTAAAAGGCAGCTTTGCATATCTCCTTCTGACTAGAATCATTACTATCATGTAAACCTCCTTGCATCATAGAGATATATCTTCAGAACTGATTACTCCACGATTGTTGACAGAACTACCAATGTAGTCTTTTTTATCTGACACCTGAACAGGTGTTTACAGCAGACTTGTAGTCTTTCCTTAGTTTCTTCAGTATACACTAAGGATAAATGAAGAATCATTTGGGAATATCAATTCATCAACATTTATCAGCCTTTCTTTAGTTGGTTGCCCTTCCTCCTTTATCAGAACTACGGACTTTGATGCTGACTGGAGGGACACTACGATTGTGGTCATTGTACCATAATCGTTGTGTGTTGGCTTGCATAGGCTTGACTCAGTCTTGACCGTAGAGAACACTATGATTTTCCTTAAGCTCTTTGATAGACTGCACTCGTGGAGTTCTGCTTCTATGGTGCATTCTTCATGATCAATACTTGATGATCCTTTGATGTGAACTTCTTTGATATTCCCTTTGAGTTGATATGCTTTATATGAATAAGCATAGAGGATCTTGGCATGAATGGTCAGCTACCATTTGAAGATCAGTAATCAGGTGAGCTTTATTCATGTGGGCTCAACTCATCTTTAGAAATCGGCTTTGGCATAAGATGAGTTTTGACAAAAACATTGCTGAAATATCTTGAGCCTCCAGCTGGGTGAATCTTCGTGACTGAAGCCATCTGCTTCAGCATTCCTTAGTGTGGTCAGATAGACCAAGTATCTGCAGGTTAGATAAATTTCTATATTTGGTACCCATGGTTAAATGGGTCCTGCTAGGTTAGTTTCTAAAAAACCCCTATTCCTCATATACTAGAATTTACATCAACTTTATCATCGATAATTATATCTATGCATGTATCAGATTTAGATATGACATTTAAAATGCATAATTCTGAGTGTGTGTAATATTAATCATTTTAATAAGACACTATTTTTCTTTGAAGGTTTCACCCTTTTCTTGGTTATGTTCATAGATTTTGAATGTTCACAGAGTAGGGATCAACTCTATTACTTATATGTATCTGGTTGATTCATGGAGATGATCAGTTTCTAAGAATCTTCAAGATACTCCTCTGGAACTGATCATACTCTACATATTATTAAAAACATAGAACATGGGTTTGTACATACATACCAGCCCTTTAGCAAGAATTACTCCACTTAAGCTTAGTTAAATCCTGATGTGCTTATGACCTATTTCAGACTTCTTTCAAGATGTTATCTTCAACCTAAAACTTGGATGGAGAGAAAGTTCGTTAGCAATTAAGTTTCAAACCTTAGTGTAGTTTCTCTATTCCCCTTTTTAGGAAGAGTATGGTCTCTTGATAGAATACTGTTATAGTGAATAAGGTGATGCAACATGATATTCATATAAGTATAAATGAGGAACTGTACCTTTACACTGTCAGTTTCTTGACAGTCACTTTCTTGCTATAATGATGTTAGGCATTGATGTGCATATGTTTGCATTTAATGCTGACAGCCTGTTGCTCCATTTGACCTTTGATCAATCATATAGTCTTAGAGATATAAGCTAGGAAGGTCTTGACAACTTTAACTCTTTGACAACCTTGAACCTCAGGGTTCACATCCAACTACTGGTTAGCCAAATACATATTGGAGAATTTCTTCTTTCTCCTCTGGATAAGCATTTCTTTGCGTGTATGGCTTTTAATCTTTCATAATGGAGGATGCTTGATTCTTTGCTGTTGATGCCTCTTGACTTCCCATCTCTGGTCTTCAGACTACAAGATTAACTGTGGACAAGGATTGGTCTTGTTGCTATAACATTCAAGAACATGGACCAATCTGAGCAGCATCAGGTGTATATACACATTTACCTGTACACATTATTTTCAACGTATGAGCTCATCTACATTTACAAGTGACTTACTACTAAACTAAGTTTAGAACAATGTTTGTGCCTAGGATCAGACTCAAAGCGATTAGCTTTTGAATATAGCATGAGAACCAGCTCTGATACCAATTGTTAGTTCCCAGTAGGCACACAATAAATCTAGAAGGGGGGTTGAATAGATCCTTTGCATTTTAAAACTCTTTTCCATTTTATTTTGTATTGCTAAGAAGTTAGCACATGACAAACATAAGAACCATTTCAAGCACAGCGGAATAAGTTAAATGTCCCCTTCATTGATATATTGATAAACATTGATACATAGTTCTTAGAGTTAGTTTAGATGTAAGTAGTTAATACAAACATAATAGTTATAGCAGTTAAGTGCATAATGTTAATGGCAGTAAGTAAATGACAGAATGTAAAATACACAAGGGGTTTTAAGTGGTTCAGAGACTCAAGCTCCTAATCCACTCTTCTGCACTCTCGCAGGAAATCCACTAAGGAAGGGAAACACCGTGAATCACTAAGATTCCTTCAAGGCCCGCAGCCCTGGAACTTCAGTTCACTTATAACTCTTCAAGTCCTCTGACTTGGAACTCCTTTAGTTCACTAAGAACTCTTCAAGTCCTCTGACTTGGAACTCCTCTAGTTCACTAAGAACTCTTCAAGACCCGTAGCCTTGGAACTCATTTAGTCTCTCTGGACAAGGACCCCTCAGGTCCTGGTTACTCATTGTTGTAGTTGTTGTTGGTGTTGCTGCTTTGCTGCTAAGATGACTTGAAGCTTTATCATCTCTTATACTTAGCAGCTTGGCTTGGTCCTCAGCATTCTGCTTCGAGTCTGGACCTCTTCTTCTCAGGTGCAGCTGAACTTCATTCTGTTCAGCTCATCTTCTTCTGTTGTCAACTATGCACCATCACCACATAGGACTGCTAGGGCTTTTCATTGTGGGTCATCTTCTTCTGGTCCTTAGCAGCCCTTGAACCCTTCTTGATAGATAAGCAGACATGGTTCTGCATCTTTTCCTTTACAGCTTCTGGTTCTTTATGGTGATCCGTAGAGTGGCTCTTCTGATCTTCTTTATGCTTGGCCACTTTCCTGAATGCTATCTTCATGGCCTTATCAGCTCTCAGCTTAGCTACCATCTTCAGTGGCATTCTCATCCTTGTTGAGTGAAGCTTTTAGTCTGTTCAAGTCCTTCTTTCAATCTGCTTCACTTCCACTTTCGTAGTCTCACTACCACTAAGACTTGTTCTGTTCAGCTCTAGTGGAACTCGTAGAGTCAACAATATAGCATTCTAACAACTCAATGATTCTACAACTCTGCAACACTTTCATCTTTGAAGCTTCAGCTATTAAAATACCCTTCCAGGATCTTCCCATTGGAAAATAGCCGTTGGAAGCTATTTGAATTGCTTCACAGATCTCGAGTTATTTGGTGCAGACTGCTGATGTAACGTGACAGCTCCTTTTTGACTTTACTGACACAACAGTCTGCTACTTCACCTACCGCCTTAGAGATGTCACTATTCTGTGTCAGGCTGGTACTCACCTTTATTTCTTCTTTCTGACTTCTTAATCAGAACATCAGAAATAATCTTTCTGCATCTATGCTCTCAATCAGCAACGTTCAAATATCAGTCTTCAGATAAAACTGTTTCTAATGCTTCAATCTTCAGATGACTGAACTCTACGATTCTGATGCAGATGTTCTTTGACCTAGATCGTAGTGTGTCTTGTTAAATGTTGCTATTTGACTGGTTGAGACAACACTACGATTCTGAAGAGTGTTCTTTAGATATGCAATGTAGAACACATCTTCCTTCTCTTGTGCAGTGCTTCAACACTTCTGCTTGCCTTGACTGATCTCAGGAACTGATAGCTTGACTCCTTGTTCTGGCCTCCTTCTGAATAGTAAGAAACGTCAGATTTGTGGCAAACCCAGCTCTCTTTCTCCTGGTGATCTCCCGTTCACCTATCAACAATGGTCTGACCCATGCTTAATCACTTCTGTCTTGTTCTTCATAAGCTAGCCAGTATCTCTATGTAAACTATATCAGTTCCTGCTTGTTCGGCAAACACTACGTTCCTGGTTAAGCTCAAGATCGTTCTTTTCTGTTCTCTTGACAGCTACTGCACTTGCTGACTTTCTTTAGTCAGTCACTTTATCTGAAGTCTTCTTCTAATCGGCTTGTGGAAGACTTCATCATGAATGGCTTCACAACTCAACCTGGATGACGATTGAGTTGGTGCTTAGATCTTCTGTTAGCTTGCTTGTCATTCGTTGAGTGCTCTTTGGTTTCCTTCAGGTGGAATGTATCTTTGCAGCTTAGACCAGAGGCTTCATGCTTTGGATATTCTAGGAGTGCTCATCTGTTGAGAATCGTGTTGACACTACGATTCTGCCTTGGCATTGTGAGCAATCTCTGTAGAAGCCTTAGTTCTGCAGACTACGATTTAGCCTTATTTCTACAAACACTACGACTCCGAGATTAGACCTTGACAGACTATGATTTCTGCCTTCATGCTTGCTGTCCTCGTCTGATCTGGATCGACTACGATCTCTGCCTCTGATATGATCAGTAGACTCCACTACTTCAAGTGTGATCTACGATTCTTAACTTAGCTCTGGCAGACGCTCAATCGGCTCATAGACAGGCTGTGTCTACGATTCTGAACATGACTTCCTCAGCAGACTACGACTCTGAGAAAGTTCTTCTCGACACACTACGATCCTTCCTCGTTTCTCCTAACAGACTACGAACTCCGAGATCTACTACCTTGCAGACTACGATTCTGCCTTGATAGTTCTCGAGTCTTCCTTGTCTTTCCTGGCAGACTACGATGATGGTGCAGTGCTCGACGATCAGACAAGCCTATCTATTACACTTTATAAGATCAACCTAACAAGCTTGATCTTTCTATATTTATAGTCCTTGTATATCTCTTTTTAAGGACTTTACAAAGCTGTTTTGCTTATGTAGAATCAACCTAACATATTTGATCATTTCAGTCTAAGTCCTTATACATATATTCCTATTATCTATCAAAGGACTTTACGGCTTTTATCAATGCAAGAATACTTACATATTCATTCATTTATATCATAATCAAATCATATAAAATAGGAATAACATTCTCATGTATATTCCTAACAAAGTTTTTCCAAATTCTGAACGAAAAATGACCCAAGTTTACATACGGATGATTTTTCCACACTCACCACTCTTGAAAATCTCCAGCACACTCAAAATTTCAAAGCCTCCACTTTTGAAATAATGAATTCCACCACATGTTTATATATATATATTAAAACATTTATAATTATTAAAAGAATTCCAAATTTCATTTTCTCTCTTTCATCTCATTTTATTCATATATCGTGAATTTATTATAAAAAAATATCATCACATTATATTATTATATTATCACATTATACACTTATAATGTAATATTATAATAATATATTTGAATGAATTATTTTATCAGAACAGATAAAATATCCATTCTCAATAATTGTCACTTTTACTAAAAATTCCTCCGTTTAAATCCACATTGAATAAATATTTACTTGTCATTTTTATCAATAATTATTATTCACAAATAATATTACAGAATCACAATAATGACAACTATGTCGTTCCCAGGAAAGAGGGGGCTTTCCGATAAGGATTTCTCTTTACTGGCGCGCAATAAGATTAACTAACCCCTTTCCTACACAGAACTTTCTAGATATTGCCAATAATGTTGTCTAATAATATTATTTAAATAATATGAATTATTGATTTGATAATGTGAAATACTGTGCAGTGGTTACTGTGATAATTATTGAATCAATAATATAAAATATCAACAGTAACAATTATTGAATCAATAATATAAAATATTGAACAATAATTACTGTAACAATTATTGAGTAAGTGACTTCTTACGTAAGAATCAATAATTCGTAATATTGTGCAATACCGTGTGCTACTGTGCAACAACGCATATTACTATATTTTTATCTCCGGATATTTCAACAGTTTAACGGTAACAGTTTTGCCGTTATTTTATAAAAAGGTTATTTCTGTCGCTTTCTATATCTGACAGTTATTCTGTTGTGGGGCCCACAAATGGCTGCGCCGTCGTACGAATATTCCCCGACAACAAGAATATTCCACGACCAAACGAATATTCTCCGACAACAATGAATATTTTATAACCACTTGCTTACTTTATAAAATTTGCACATTCCACCCATAACTTACCACATTTATCAAATCAACACCTTATTATTTCAAAATAATATATAAAGAAATTAAATCTTTATTCATAAAAGTTGGGGTCTTACAACCTCCCCTCCTTATGAAATTTCGTCCTCGAAATTGACGTACGTACCTAGTATGTCGAAGAGGTGAGGATACCTTGCTTTCATTTCTGATTCTAAATCCCAGGTCATTTCCTCGATATCATGGTTCCTCCACAAAACTTTTACTTGAGGTATAATCTTCAAGCGTAGGACATGTTCCATCTT
The DNA here is from genome assembly GCA_020205555.1 of Panax stipuleanatus. Lineage (NCBI taxonomy): Eukaryota > Viridiplantae > Streptophyta > Magnoliopsida > Apiales > Araliaceae > Panax > Panax stipuleanatus. The sequence goes on along the minus strand of CM035117.1, from coordinate 63,138,199 downwards.
ATCCAAAATCTTGACAGGTACCTCCTCATACGTTAAATCTTCGGCTATCTCGTCTGGTTCTAATTCAATAATGTGATTTGGGTCTTTCACATATTTACAAAGCATGGATATATGAAAAATGTTATGAACACGAGACATGCTTGGAGGTAAGGCGAGTCTATAGGCTACAGTTCCTACTCGATCGAGAATTTCAAATAGACCAATAAATCATGGGTTGAGCTTTCCTCTCTTTCCGAATCTCATAACTCCTTTCCATGGAGCAACACATAACAATACATAATCTCCGACATTAAACTCCACGTCCCTTCGATGAAGATTAGCATAACTCTTTTGTCGATCTTGTGCAGTTTGTATAGGTTGCCGGATTATTTGAATCTTTTTTCGTAGTCATACGTACTAACTCCGGTCCCAACAATGTTGCTTCACCCACCTCGTCCCAGCATACTGGAGAACAACACTTTCGTCCATACAACGCCTCGAATGGAGCCACGCCTATACTTGCCTGATAATTGTTATTATAGGAGAATTCCACCAATGATAAGTACTTATCCCAACTCCCTTTGAAGTCTAGAACACAGAGTCTCAATAGATCTTCAAGAGTTTGGATAGTCCTTTCCGATTGCCCATCTTTTTGTGGATGATATGCCGAACTGAATCGTAAATCTGTGCCCATAGCTTTCTGCAAACTGACCCAAAATTGTGAAGTGAATCTTGGGTCACGATCCGAAACTATGGATACTGGCATGCCATGCAATCTCACAATCTCATTTATGTACATACGAGCAAGACGTTCCAGTGAATAAGTCTCTCGTATAGGCAAGAAATGAGTAGACTTGGTTAATCTATCAACAATAACCCAAATCGCATTTATGCCTTGAGAAACCTTGGGAAGACCCGTAACGAAATCCATGGTAATGTGTTCCCACTTCCATTTTGGAATCTCAAGTGGTTGCAATGGACCCTTTGGCACTTGATGCTCCGCCTTGACACGTTGACACGTTAAACATCTCGAGATAAACTCCACGATCTCTCTCTTCATATTGCTCCACCAAAATATATGTCGAAGATCACGATACATTTTGGTACTCCAAGATTAGATTGCAAACGGTGTGTTGTGTGCCTCCATCATGATTCCATACTTTAAATCAGAATCGTTAAGAACACAAAGTCTGGAGTTGACTCGAAGTATTCCTTCTTCATCGATTCTTGCTTCTGGAATATCACCTTCTTGCACCTTCTTCTTTATCTTCATCAGCTCCGGGTCTGTAGCTTGAGCAGCTTTAACTTTACCAATTAAAGCTGGTTCTACGAGTATACTTGACATCATCCCGTGGGCCCCCGGAGTCTTGAACTCTATCTCCATCCTTTGTAAGTCACACAAAATGGGCCTTTGTGTTGACAGCATCGCACTCATTCCCGCATATGATCTTCTACTCAACGCGTCAGCTACCACGTTTGCTTTTCCAGGATGGTATTGAATGGTATGGTCATAATCTTTCAACAGCTCAAGCCAATGTCGTTGCCGCATGTTGAGTTCCTTCTGGGTGAAGAAATCTTTAAGGCTCTTATGATCCGTATAGATATCCACTTTCTCCCCATATAGGTAGTGTCTCAAGATCTTCAATGCGAAAACGACAGCTGCCAACTCTAGATCATGAGTAGGATAATTCCTCTCATATTCCTTAAGTTGTCACGAGGCATAGGCTATGACTTTCCCATGTTGCATGAGAACATATCCTAACCCTTTGTCCGAAGCATCGCTGTAATTGAAAAATCCATCCGAACCAGATGGTATCATCAGAACAGGTGCCGAAATGATTCTCCTCTTGAGTTCCTCGAAACTCTTCTAACATTCCTCACTCCATCTGAATTTTGTATCTTTTCGAGTCAGCTGAGTTAATGGAATAGCGATTCGTGAAAATCCTTCCATGAATCTCCGATAATAACTAGCTAAGCCCAGAAAGCTACGTATTTCGGTTACTAACTTAGGTTGCTCCCAACAGAGTTTCAACAGATAAGTCAAAGTCTAATTTCTCAGGGTCAAGTTCAAACATTGTTCACACATATGTGAAATAAAAGAATGAGTAGAACCGGTATCTAATTAGGTTTAGACTTCGCAAGAGTTTACGATTATCTTACCTGTGATAACCTCATTCAGGTTCCTCGCTTGTTGGGCAGTTACGACAAAAGCTCTTCCAAGAACCACTGACTTTGACTTGTCAGGGACAGCCTTTGGAGTCACCAACCCTACTGGACTTGGTTTCGCTACAAAACACACTCGAGCTATGTGACCTTCCTTTCCACAGTTATAACACACCTTGGATTGCTGTGTGCAGTTGGGACTGATGAGTCCCTCTTGCCCGTATTTATAGCATACGACCGGCGGTTGTCTCCTCCCTTAGAAACAGTTGATGCTAGTGCTACTGTCACCGTTTTCATATTCTCATTATTGTACCTTCTCTTATTGAAATCTCCCCCCGACTCACTTCTTCTATTATCATGGCCACGATTACCACCGGAGTGGTTACCGCTTCTGTCATGATACTTTTCTCCCCGCTGGTTGTCATTGTTCCAATGACTGCTGCCACCGGTATGACCTTGGTTGTTGTCCCTTGGTTGAACATAATCATTATCTCGTTCTAACAATTGGGCCCTGTTCACCACATCTGAATATAAAGAAAGTTTGTGAGAAATGAGGTACTAACAAATTTTGGGTTTCAAACCTCTTAGAAACATCCGCGTCATACGTTCCTCATTATCCACCAAATGAGATACGAACCGGGATAACTCCGCGAACTTAGCCTCATACTGGGACACAGTCATGTTGTCCTGTTCCAATTTGATAAAATCTACCTCCTTTATATGACAAATACTTTCTGGAAAGTACTTGTCATTAAACAGTTTTTGGAACTCCTCCCAAGACATCTTGAGTACGGCAGGCTGGGTACACTTCACAGATTCCCACCAGTAATCTGCCTCTCCATGGAACATAAACGTGGCGAATGGAACCTTCTGTTCCTCCGTGCATCCCAAGACATCAAATATCTTGGTAATTTGCTTAACCCACGTCTCTGCCTTGATTGGATCTGGCTTTCCCTGAAACTTTGGTGGTCCCAACTACTTGAACTGCTTGGCAATGACAAGCCGCGAGTTGTTATTATTTCCACCTGTATTATGAATACGAGTCTCCCTCATCTGGTTTTGCATGAACTGCAAAAAGCTTCTAAACATCCCATCGTTCATCGTTTGATCGGTAGTGTCGTTTATAGGAGGAATATTGCCTTCTTGTTACACGTTCTCCTGGTTGGTGATTAAAGGTGTTCAACGCTCTCATTCATTCCATTGTTTAGATTTTCAGCTGCCATTCTCAAATACTACCATAAAATAATGGTTAATTAAACAAATTGACATATCACATATTAACCCTATATTCCGACAAACCAATTAAATAACAATTAAGCTTAGGTAGGACACACTAGCGAAGGTTTTACTCGTCTCTCCCCTCCTAGTTCTATTCCCAGATCTCCGCCAGAGATCATATCCCTAAGCTCTGATACCAACTGTGACGCCCCCAAAATAGGTTCAATGCTCAACCCATTCTGAGTTGCCAAATACATGATACAGAATCCAAATACAATCTTTTATAACATACGGTCGTGCAAAAAACGACCACGCAAACTGTGACTTTCAATACAATTCGTATATAATACGAAATATAAACACTCAAATTCAGTCCTCACTAATTACAATCATTATCACACTATTCTACAAAATAGTGAGGACTGTTATTGCTCTAACTCTGACCATCACCCTGATCCCCGACTAGTCCCTGCGACATTTTCATTTCCTAAAGAGAACAATGAAAGAAAAAGGTGAGCTTAACTACCCCAGTAAAGAATATTATGACTAAGATAATGAAGAGTAAATTATCGTTAGTCTTCAACAAATCAGATAAAATATTATGGACAACAAGTTTTAGATCAACAACTGCAGCGGAAATAACAATTCATTAGAAGAGTTAAGTAGAGAATGATATCTACTATCTTTTATGATTTAAAAGTCCATCATCAATATTTTATCCCTGTAACATCAATCAATATATATCTCGAATCAAATATTCATCTTTGCACTACGGGCCAAAGATATTCATTTGTATCACCAGTGGTCATGTTCATCTCAACACATGTCCATCTTTGCACTACGGGCCAAAGATATTCATCAGGTAATCATCTTTGCACTACAGGCCAAAGATATTCGTTTGTATCACCATTTAAGACTGATGATGATAAAAAATAATATAAGGAACGAATCGAGTGAGATAAAGGACAAAAATTAGGGATTCGTAATTTAGTTTATCCAAGTTCAATAATACTCCGTAATAATCAATTGTGGAGCAAAATTTAAGAATGAAGCTCAAAACTTGGATCCAATCAAAGATAATTTGGATAAAAAAAATAATATTTTTTTACCGTGACTAGTAACTCGTGAATAGTAACTCGTCATGAAAAGATTAAAATTTTATAAAAAATTCAGACCAATATTCTAGTGAAATGATATTAGATGAAACGCAAAACTCAAAGAATTTTTGAGCATTTCAGGAATTATAGAAGCAATACTTACCGTAGTAAGTTTAAATTTAGAAATATGAAATGAAATATTATCACTTTCATAATATGGAATATGAAAGAAAATAATATTTATTATGAATATTGAAAGAAAATAACATCATTTACGAGAAAAATAATATCATTTACCTTAGTAAAATACTAGATCTGACTGGAATATCGGATATTTTGTTGAGAAAAATCTTGCACCGTAATCCACACTCTAACTATCCTTATACTCACAAGAAATACGCTCGATATTTTAGAGAGAAAATTTCCTGATTCTGGTGTGATTTTTATTTCTTAACTATGCACCCTATTTATAGGAAATGCTTAGCACACCAGGATTGACAAAATTTCCTATGGTGGCTTCTCATCACCCAACTTTGAAAATCAATCACAACACTACTGAAATAATGCTCAGCACATTTCACACCAACAAAGGACAAGAGTGGAACATGCACATTCTAGAAAATCCTCCATCAAAAATTAATTCAGACTCAATATTCCGAAACTTTAATAATTCAGAATAAATAGCTGTTTTATCAGAAAAATATGAACCTTATATCCATTCCATATAAAATTTAATTCTCTACAACTTTGTAGAAGAAAGTCTTACTAAATTCTGAACGAAAAATAACCCAAGTTTACATACGGATGATTTTTCCACACTCACCACTCTTGAAAATCTCCAACACACTCAAAATTTCAAAGCCTCCACTTTTGAAATAATGAATTCCACCACATGTTTATATATATATATATATATATATATATATATATATATATATATATATATAAATTTATAATTATTAAAAGAATTCCAAATTTCATTTTCTCTCTTCCATCTCATTTTATTCATATATCGTGAATTTGTTGTAAAAACTATCATCACTATTATATTATTATATTATCCCATTGTACACTTATAATGTAATATTATAATAATATATTTGAATGAATTATTTTATCAGAACAGATAAAATATTTATTCTCAATAATTGTCACTTTTACCAAAAATTTCTCCGTTTAAATTCACATTGAATAAATATTTACTTCTCATTTTTATCAATAATTATTATTCACAAATAATATTACAGAACCACAATAATGACAACCAGGTCGTTCCCAAGAAAGAGGGGGCTTTCCGATAAGGATTTCTCCTTACTGGTGCACAATTAGATTAACTAACCTCTTTCCTAGATAAAACTTTCTAGACATTACCAATAATGTTGTCTAATAATATTATTCAAATAATATGAATTATTGATTTGATAATGTAAAATACTGTGCAGTGGTTACTGTGACAATTATTGAATCAATAATATAAAATATCAACGGTAGCAATTATTGAATCAATAATATAAAATATTGAACAATAATTACTGTAACAATTATTGAGTAAGTGACTTCTTACGTAAGAATCAATAATGCATATTACTATATTTTTATCACCGGGTATTTCAACAGTTTAACGGTAACAGTTTTACCGTTATTTTATAAAAAGGTTATTTCTGTCGCTTTCTATATCCGACAGTTATTCCGTTGTAGGGCCCACAAATGGTTGCGTTGTCGTACGAATATTCCCCGACAACAAGAATATTTCACGACTAAATGAATATTCTCCGACAATAATGAATATTTTATAACCACTTGCTTACTTTGTAAAATTTGCACATTCCACCCATAACTCACCACATTTATCAAATCAACACCTTATTATTTCAAAATAATATATAAAGAAATTAAATCTTTATTCATAAAAGTTAGGGTCTTACAACAGAACTTTTCTATGTCCACTGCCTTAGGCAGATGTGCTTCTTCCAGCATTTGTATAAAGATTTTGCGATGATCTTCCAAAGACAAAACAAAATTCAGAATGGATACCTGTTGGGGTGCCTCTTTTAATCTTTGCACAACCTTGGCTTCATTATGCCCCATTTTTTTGAGGAATTCTTCAATCTTTTCCTCGGGCGCTCTACCCTTGGTTTTGGTGACGGGCTTTATTACTCGCTGAGCGTGTTTTCCTTTGATATAGTAGCAGTGTGATTTGATGTTGATCCCTCATTCTCCCCATAGTTGTATGGGACTCTTTTTCAAGCTGATTAAGGTATACTGCGATTTGAATGGCAATATCAGTGGTTCTGGTGCAACCACTTTCACATGATTCTTTCTTCCTTTATCCCCCTTTCCTTGAATGATCAGGGGTACTGCAACTACATCCTTTTCACAGGAAATGACTTCCACAATATCTGTGACGCCCCCAAATTCCAGGACCATCACGGGGTCGCTCGAATTCGGTTCATCACGTGCTCGTGTTAATACATCACAATAATAATAACTAAATATCACACAATCACAGCGAAAATTCTAGTCTAGAATAATTTACAATGATTTATTATAACTATTCCCCCAAGTCTCGCAACCTACAGTACTTAATAGATTACATAATAATATCAATTAACGACTTATTACATAATCTAACTTAAGCTTAAACATAATCAAATCCAGTCTTACTACATCATCTTAATACAATATTAAAATATTTAAACATAAAAGAGACAAGCTAGTTGGTAGCCTTGCCCTTGCCCTTGCCCTTATCAACGCCCGAAGGTTCGCCCTGCTTTGCCTTAACTGAAATGTTTTAGGGAAAGCAAGAATGAGCACAAATTTCCCAGCAAATAATATACAATAAGGGTAAGTGATATAATTCTTAATTCTCGAAAGGGTATAACAAAGTTTGATAGTTCAAGGATAACAATAATATCAACAGTTTTCGATAATAGTCGCTAAAGACAGAATAATATCAATGTGATTCAATAATAAATCAATTCAAGATTTCAAGATAACTGAATACTGAGCAGTCACTAAGGACTATGAACTTCTACTAGAATTAACAGTAATAAAGTGAAAATCCAACAAAAACAGGTACAACAGGTGATCAGCCTAAAGCACCATCGTTATGCATAACAATCAATCATACCCAAGTGCGCGTGTCGGTTCTCCGACAATTATATATTCCCTTCAAAGAAGGTTGTTCTTCTCAGTCAAATACAAGATCCTGCACCAATCAATTGGTTTGGGTCGCATTTTAATAATATAAGTCTAGCCGAATCAAATGGCATAGATACTTTCACAATATTCAAGAACAATACCAAGTTCCACATGAATAATAGCTTTAATGAAAGAAAAGTTCAAGTATGCTAATTCAATTCAAACGATTAAGTAGGAAACTAGTTCGCAATATACAAAGATAGAATACTTGTATCCAAAGAGATAAGATTTAGATAATCGCTTATGATATCTGTTGAATAAAGTAATACAAGGGTTTAGGATACTTGCACTTTAAAAGAGTGTAAGTAAGAGAACTTGCCTTTAGCGTAGTTTATCCACGAAAAGCAAATCAACACTTTTGAATTCCTATCGTAATACAGTTACGTATATATATGATATTCATTAGTCATATAATTTAACTTCACATTTGTCTTCGAATATACGATCAACACATAAGCTAAGTTTTAACCTAGCTACACAGTTATATAGTATTATATTAATATAATTTCTATCCTTAACATTCCTCCTTTAGAGTTTAAACACATTCTCATGTCATATAAGATCGCAACAATTAGCAAACATGCTCTCATATCACATAAAACCATAATCAATACTAAATATATTTCATTTTAGCAAGTTATGGCATTCTCATAAGTTAACCGTCAAAATCGGATTTAAGTAACATCATATAATATCACGTAGCATGTATTCATATTTAAAGGATACTTTCATGCTAGTTCAACCTTTTCACATTCAATTTACATGATATAGGGTCTAAGGTAATACTCTTAATAACTTTAGTTCATTCGAGGTTATAAAGTCACAAGGTCTATTATGCTTGCCTTTTAAACACATAAGATAATCATATTAAGCATACTTATGAGTATTCGCATTCCATATATGTGACTATCACAGTTATTAGTTGAAAACATGTTTCGTTTATGCTAAACTTGGTTTCACGACCTGTAACATAGTAGGCAAACATAGATGATACTTTAACAAGTATAAAAGTATTATCAAGTATGATCATAACTTTCAGAATATGAATCTTGTAATTAACATGTTAAGGTTCACCATCAAAGCTCATATTTTCATCAGTAAGTCTTACTAACATGTTCGTGTTACATCATGAAATCCGTATACACAAGTCAATAGGTCTGACACGCATTTTGAGGTTATATAAACATGCCCGAAAAATCAGAATATATATGTGGTCTTTACATGTCAATATCAACCTTCAAAACTTGTATTTTTGTTAGAAATGTTCAATAGTGAGGTTTAACATGCCCTTGTCATACTATGAACCATATATATATAAGTTAATATGTCTTTCATGCATCTCTACCTTATACCAACATGCTTTGAAAATCAGAACATCAAAGTGCTACACACATGTCAAAGTTAGTTTTCAAAACTTTGATTTTCGTTAGGAAAGTGCACTAGTTAGGTTCACATGTTAATATTATATCACGATACATATATACTTAAGTCAATATGCATTTCGTGTGTGTTTAGGTCATACCAATATGTCTCACAAGTCAGAATGTCTAAAATGGATATAACGAATCAACGTCCATTTTGAAATCCTAAGTTTATTTCGAAAATCTATCACTTCATCGTTTATGTAAGTGATCCGAATATAACATGCTCGATCTAGTTTAACAAGTCCATATATATGTATTAATCATATCAGCATGCTTGTTCTATTTTATTTCATCAACTAACATGTAGCAGACATCAAGCAGGAAACAACAATTCAAAATTTGCAAACAGTGTCCTGCGCAGCATACTAAGGCCAAGCCGGCGTAGCTGTGCCACCCCAGGTTCTGGCCAGACTGCAGTCTGCTTCGGCAGACATTATCCCAAATCACAAAATTACTTCACGAAAACTTTTCTAAGCAGCCACATTATGGTTTAAACATGTTTATAAGTCTATATAACAACTAAGAACATGTTCTAATCCAATCTAGCATGAATTGAAATCAAAATTAAGAATTGGAAACTTCGACAGTAAACAAAATGATGAACTAACAACGAAGGATTTATACCTCTACAAATGCAATGAACTTGCTGCTATCTCAATAAGGCTTAACACAGATATATATATATATATATATATATAACTCTTAACTCACTATTTAAGCAATTCTCAGCAAGGTGAAATGAGAAGGGAGGGAGCCATATTTATAGAGAAAACTTGGACTGGGCATTTGTATTGCACTGAGGTTGGAGTTCATGGTGTAATGGAAGAAAATATTGGATAATTGAGAGTGGTTCAACAACCCATCACCAGCCATCCCCATAGCCATTGGCTTAGCAATCATCTCCTAGTTCATAGCTATTGCACCAAGCTTAGCAGATCACGTAAAGGAGATATAGGTTACTATTTGGTAACTGATTTTGGGACATTGATTTAAAAGCTCAACAACTTGGTTAAACAATGCTTAGTTTGGTTTCTTTGATTACCAAAAATATAATTTTAATGTACATTATTACTATAAATGGAAGGTTTAGGGATTATATATGTACTCATATCATATAAGCCATGTACATTTTATCAGGCATTCTCACATTACATTATTTCCTTCATTAAATTCTACAATCAACAAGTGATTTCAATATATTCATGATATATCATTTTAATATACACTTCACATACATTTGTCACATACACATTTCATGTAACCTTTACAACTTAATAAACTTTACTATATAGTTTATACATACATGCATGGTCACACTTAAGTGTCTCTCTACACTATATAATATAGTTATATTCCATATACTTTATATATTCAAGTATTGCACATTTGCACATATCAATTAATATAATCTTATTATATTAATAACTCACTTATTTGCCAAATAAATAAATTATTTATCTCATTGATTAATTAACAATAGTATTAATTAATCCATTCCTCATTGATTATTAATTTTTATAATAATTGATTAACACTTATATGATTAAATATCACATTAAATAAATATAAATCTTATTATATTATAGACACGTTGCTCATTATTATTATCATTTTTTGTGCAATAATAATATTCACATATTATGAATTAATCACCATTAATATTCTATAACCATTAATTAATATTCTACGATAATTAATATAGATTAATGGTTCGCTTAAATTAATATAATTATTCTTATATTACGTCACTGTGCCACACAAGGCTTTCACGGGTTTATCGCAAACTCCACATATTCTCAATTATTATAATTATTCAATTTAATATATAATTGAATTAATCATTCTCATAACACAAAATCATTTATATTCTAATAAATTCTCATTTCTATTAATATATTTATTTAATAATATATGGAAATTCTCGGGTATTACAATATCTTTCAAAATCCATGTCATGGGAGGAAATATCATTTCTTTACCAGGAAAGCCATTATCTGGACTTGCTTTTAGCAGTTTTTGACTTTCAATCAGGTTCTAAATTAAGTGTCGAAGTTCCCAACATTATTCTGTATCGTGACCAAGAATGTTGGAATGATATTGACATATTTTGGAAGAATTGAACTTCCTTGATCGAGGATCCACTAGAAGAAATAGATGTGTGACTTTTCCCTCATTGATCAACATCATAAGAATTTTTTCCATAGGCTGATCCAAAGTTGTGAATTTTCTCTTGAAAGCAAACTCTCTATGAGCTTGGACTCTTTCTTCCCTGACAACTTTGTCTGCCCAGGTTTCAACATTGTCTGCCCAGGTTTCATATTCATGGAACCTATAGTGATCTTTCCTTGCAATTGGAAGAATTTTAGGCGTGGGAGGATTTGTTCTCCTTTGGTTGACTTGAGCTATCAATTGTCGTGTCACTTGGTGCTAATATATCGTTAGTTCTACCAGTTGACCAATCTGTTCCTTGGTAGACTTCATTTCTTGTTCTATCAAAAAGCGGCATTCTGAATAATCCATTTGACAGAGCTATCCTTGCATGTTTGTGGAGAATCCCCTATGTATTTGAGGTACTTGTAACCTTCTCCATTCCCCATACTGATCATGTTGACTCCCTCCTCATTGTGTTGAGGCAAAGGGTTATCTTGAACATATGGCTACTCTAGTTTTGTAACCACAATCTCACCACTGTTGATCAGGTCTTGGATCTTGTGCTTTAGAGACTAACATTCTTGGGTATCATGGCTTGGAGCCCCAGAATGATAAGGACATTTCTTGCTTGGGTCAAAATTCTTCCCACTTGGATTGGCTGGTGGAAGGAGCTAAGCAATTTTCTTCTGTGTTGTCAAGAGCTTGAGTATATTCTCAAGCGAGTCCCCTAAGGATGTAAATGGCCTTCGACGTTTCGCCTCTCCAGCTCTTTTGAACCTAGGAATTAAAGGTTGCACAGATGTTTGAAAAGGTGAATAATTTTTCCTTTGAATGGGCAGGTTTTGGTTGCCTCTCTGAGTTTGACCTTGGAATACCAAGGATACATCCTTTTCTCTCTTCTTATAAACTCTCCGAGGATTATTCCCATAATTTCCCGCCTAAATGTGCTCAACCACGACTTCTAAAGCAGTAATATCTTTAATCTTTCCAGACTTCAGTCACATCTCAGCCATTTCTCCGTGTTTGGTTATCTCTGAGAATGGTTTTCCTATGCTTGCTAGGACCCTTTCATAGAATGGAGCTTCTTGTATATCAATGAATATCATTACATTATCAGTTTTCGTCGTTGACAGAGTGACTTGAGCATCCAGACGTCTCCATCTTTGGGCATATTCATGGAAAGATTCATTGTTCTACTTTTTAACCTTGGTAATCTGATACCTGTTCGGAGCCATTTGTGACTGGAAGCTGTATTGATTTAGGAAGGCATGAGCTAGCTCTTCCCAGCTATGGATTTTGGAATTATCCAGTTGATCATACCAGGCTCTGGCCTCTCCGGTCAGACTTTTCTAAAATAATTGCATTCTCAACTTCTCGTCCTCAGCATAGGATTCGAGTTCTCCAATGAATACTTTCAAATGGGTGTAAAGATCTCCCAATCCATCATATTTTTTAAAGTCCGGGATCTGGAACTTGTCTGGATAACGAGCCCCAGGAAAGATGCAAAGGTCTGAGTAGTTGACACTTCTGTAGGATCTAGTCCCTTTGATTGACCGGATTGTTTCTTCCATTTGTTGGACTTTCTTTCGGATATCCCCAATGTCTCGATCTTCTTTGAGATTGATGATTTCAGGGGTTTTGTTGGTTTTTTCATTGTTTTGAGGCTCAGGTATTGAGCTTCCTTTTTCTTTTCAGTCCCTTTCCGCCACCTTGTTCGAAGAACTCTGTTTGGGTGGGTATTTGTTGACCCTGAGTACTTTTGCTCTATTTTTTCAAGAAAACAGTTAATTCTGCATCCGATTTCTGAGTCCCTTGAATTCTTCTCGAGACACGAAGCCTGTCCCCTGTTGGGTACTTTCTTCCATGTTAGTGTGTAGGCTTTTTGTCATCTGAGATTTGGATCTGGTAGTGGGACCAATCTTGCCTACAATAAAAGTAGATAGTTTAGTCTTGATGGACACAAACAGTATGCATGTTATGCAATGTGTTAAGTTTAGCGGTTTTTTAATATTTTCCTGCAAAACAGAGGTTAATTGTTTTGATGACAGGATATTATGACAGGATTTGATATTTGATAATATATATAAAAGAATATTTGACAGGAATTGATATTTGACAATATTTAATATTTGACAGGAATTGATATTTACAACAGTTAATATTTGACATGGAATTGAAAGGGAAAGGTATAAAGAGCCTTCTTTTCGCGTTTGGTTTATTAGAGGTTGACCTATCTTAGGTTTACTCTCACGGGATTTTCGGCATGGAGGTTCCCAGATCATCGCAATCTACTAGATGGGAAGTTAATCCGATCTTTCAACTAGAGCAAATCTGAGTGGTACCTTTCCTGAGCCTCACATAGATTTAATCATCGCTAGAGTCTAGTAATCAGTGATCGACGGGTTCGCCTCCTAGTAAAGGAATCACACAACATACATTCATCGCGTCTCACCGCATGCAAAATGATAACATTGTGCGAAGCACTAATATAAAGCGTGGTAAAGAGACATTCACATCCATTTAATGTAAAGACGTCATTTCACACACAGGCACAAAGAAGGGAATTGAAAAGTTTGAAATGCGGATTAAGCCCTCTACTATCCCCAGCAGAGTCGCCACCTATCGAGGCCGGGAAAGATCTTAATCCCTCTTCCTAGGTGTTTCTTACCCTTTATGTTTTCTATGTTGATTTATCTTTCTTTAAGGGTGAGATTTTAGAAAGAGTCTGACATAAAATGTCGACAATTTAAAAATATTGATTTTATTGGTCCGAATTAGACAGAGCCGCCAGTTGGTATGAGTTAAAATGGTTATACCAACTCAACCGAGTTTTTAAAGATTTTGCAATATGGCCCAATATTGGACTCCGTTTAATTGGTCTTGAAAACCAAGATTCATAGAGTTCGGGGACTTGCTTAAGCGGGGAGAAGGTGTTAGGCACCCCCCGACTTCCGTGAAACACGGTTACCGCGCTTTTCATTTCCTAATTATTGTGTGTGTATTGTAGTTAATTGGCCTAATTGCTATATTTGAAAGTAGTGTTGTGCTTCGTTGGACCTATAAACGAAGGGTTTGATTTATTAAAAAGTCCATTTTAGACAAGAATATGAAAGTGATGTTTTGAAAAGTGGTTTTCAAACCCTTTCGCTCGCATAAGAATTGAAGCCCTTTGATACTTCTATTTTATTCCATATCCGGCTCGTCTTGATTTTATTCTCAAGATGCGAAGCATCTTCGACAATGTAATATATATATATATATATATATATATATATATATATATATATATATATATATATATATCAGTGTCGGGCTCCTTATGGGCATGAAATCCATCAAAGTATGCCCGAGCACCACAGATATGATTTTTATTATTTCGGGTCCTTAAATTCGGATAACCGTTTTAGGGTCCTATATTTACAAGTACAAAATTTGCAAGCTGGCTGTACAGCTCAACCAGGTGCATCATGAAAACCAGAGCTAGATCCATTGATTAAATCTTAGATCCTGTAGCTCCTAGGCTCACAGAAAATCAAATAAGTAGCCTGCATAATGAATATATTGAGTTAAAACGTAAAACTATACTAGACATCGCTAAACGAAAGATTCATCAGTCAAATCTTCGTACGCGAGTAGCTCATAGCTTTCAGTTTCCTCTAAATACAGATCTAGGGTCACGTGGTTGCTAAATATTTACGAAAACTAGAAAGAAAACCAGATCTGTACAGATCTTAACCATTCTAGCTTCTAATTTCAAGTTTTACAACTTTTGAACCAGTTAAAAGCTAGATCTGGCTAGATCTAATATAGATCTAGTCAATAAAGCTCAAATATTAACTATTTACAAGAAATGAATGGTTAAAACTTTATATCTGACGAATATAAGCTACTAAATATATGTATATAGTACTTATATACGTATTGGAGTAAGCGAAGAAGACAAATCTGGCAAAATCTTATAGTATACCGCGACAACGGCTCTCGAACGGCTTTTGGAGCCCTGATACTCGTTTCTCACCGGTTAAAATTTGATATGTTGTAGTATATATGTATATGCACATTTACAAAGAAGTTTTACAAGAATCGGAGTACGTTAGAGGCTCCGTTTGGCTATCTTAGCATCTATTTCTCTCGGCGCGGCTCTTTATTTTTCTCTCTTTTTCAATAAACTAAGGGGGAGGACATATATATAGACTCGATCAGTCGCAGGTCTACCTACGACAGCCGCAGGTCTATCTGCGGCTGGGCCTGGTGGGCCCCGCTGTCTCGAAGTACGTTCACTCCAACCAATGCATTGTTCGCTTGAACCTTCATAACTTGCAATTCGAGAATCAGATGGAGGCGTGCTATACCTTTTCGAAAAGCCCTTTTCGAGAGCTACACAATGATATGGGACTTGACCTTTTTTGAACCTAGGAAGATGGGACCATGACCAGATCTTTGATTCTTTGCAGTCAGCCCATTGAGCTGTATGGCGTAGTTTTCACTCGGGATTATTGTGATGGTTCTGTGCGACTTTCTTCTTAGTGATTTGATCTGATTTGATGTTGAGTTGGAAAAATTACTCTTTTGCCCTTTCAGGTTGGTTCCGGGCTTGACGTGACTACAGCTGTCTTTCTTGGGGTTATCTCCAGGGTTTGACTGCTGTTGACTTTTGTATGTCTTCAGGGTTGTTTCTGAAGTTGATTTGATGATTTTCGAGGCTATCTCTGGGGAGATTGATTTGATGATTTTCCGGGGCTGTCTCCGGGGGTCTGGTTTGATGATTTCCCAGGACTATCTCTGGGTGTCTTGCGTAGTTTTCACTCGGATTGTTGTGATGGTTCTGTGCGACCTTCTTCTCAGTGATTTGATCTGATTTGATGTTGAGTTGGCAAAATTACTCTTTTGCCCTTCTGGGTTGGTTCCAGGCTTGACGTGACAATAGCTGTCTTTCTTGGGGTTATCTCTAGGGTTTGACTGTTGTTGACTTCTGTATGTCTTCAGGGTTGTTTCTGAAGTTGATTTGATGATTTTCGGGGCTATCTCCAGGGAGATTGATTTGATGATTTCCCGGGGCTGTCTCTGGGGTTCTGGTTTGATGATTTCCCAGGACTGTCTCTGGGTGTCTAGTTTGATGATTTCCCGGTGTTGTCTTTGGGGGTCTGATTTGATGATTTAGACTTTCAAGGTTGTCTATGGAAGGTAGAAGACGATTCTGCCCACCTGCATAGTTAGTAACATGAATACAAAATTTTGGAGTGTCTACAGTAGGTTAAAATAACTCCACGTGGACTTTAGCCCACCATATAATTTGGGCTCAAATAATTATGCTCTAACAATGGTCTTAACTATTTAACATAGAAATATAGTTGATTAATTATGATAGATATTTTTATCTAATCATTGAAAGAGATTTGATGAATAACTTTGAATTCTCGGTTAACAACTTGTTATGGTTAATTAGTCAAAAGATAGAGTAAGGAGATTTAAGCGAGGCATTGGTCGAAATTGTAATCTTAGTCGTAAAATCTGATATAATATTTTGCTAAGTTGTTTAGTTTAATTCTAATTTAATAGTTTATACTCTTTAACTCATGTGTTTAAATAAAATCGAATTGATATAAAATTAGTAATTGGTTAATATTATTAGTTTATTTCTCATGGAAACGATATTCTACTTACTCTATATTACTCTATATATATATATATATATTGTAAGTTTTATTTTCAGTAACTTGTTTGTAAATAGATTATCTTTCAATAAATGATATTTTAGTAAACTGCTATTATCATTTCTTATAATTATTGCTATAGTTGTGATTTAGATTGCATGCGCCTCTCTCTTTTCTTCCTTCTCTTCTGCCTCCCAATGGTATCAGAGCCAAGTTATTTGTTTGTTAATTGCTGATCTTATCTGCTCAGTTCAGTTATTTTTAAAAAGAATAAAAAAAATCCCTTTTCTTTGTTCTTAAGTCACCTAGCTCTTGCTGTAGAACACCGTGTTCGCCCCAGTCTAATCACCCTTGTAAGTCTCAGAGTGGAGCAGTGTCGAGTACAGACTTAGAACATAGGTAGGAGTCTGCTTAAGGTAAGAAGGGTATGTATGGCAGAACTCTAAAAAATTTAGGTTTTTATTTTTAATAAAAATGAGTAGACTGTTCAGATCCAGTTCTTCAGTTAGCAACCGATCAACTTTACCTCCTGTTCCAGACATAGTTAACTAGGAAGAACATAGTTATGAAAACAATAGTCAAGCTTTAAATAATTGGAGCCTCCCTAGTGTTTCCCCTAGAGAAATATATCAGTCAATCTTCATTGATAATTTTAAAACATATTATAATGTTAAAACTGTTGAACGTGTTTATGCTATTAATAAAGAATATGAAAATTGTAGTCTTTTGACTCCTGATGTTGTTAACAAACATAGGAAGAAGGGTTACAATTTTATTCACATAGGATTAGTTCAAGTGGCAGTTAAGCCATTAAATATTAAGGGAATAAACTCGAGTATTTTTCTATGTCTAAGAGATGCTCGTTTTCTTAATTATTTCCCTAATATTATTGGTATTACGGAATCAAGTCTGCATGATGGTCCTATCCATTTCAATTGCTTTCCTGATTTTCCTCTAAGCCTTAGTGATTTTAATTTATTAAAAGCCTTAACCTTAAACATTAAAACTGCAAGAGAAATAACTCAAATGATTGAGGGTTCTCAGCCTTTAGCCTTGATCTATAGAATTTATTATAAAGTTATGAAGACTAATTTAAATGTTCATGCTCTTAATAAAAGTCCTAAAGATTACACTGTTTTAATTCAAAGCAGTACTAGTAATGCTAATGTTCAGACTCCAAAAACTATTCTTTAGAAAGACATTACTTTACCTAGTCACTGGACTTTACCTAATGAAATACCTCAAAAACCAGTCATTAACAATTTGTTAAATGTTGAAAATATTAAATAATTTTCTGATGGTACTATAAGAGTCAGTTTTGAACGTACCAGAAGACCTTTAATTATAGAACATTCCACTAGTTCTTCAGTTCCTTCTCCTAGGGATACTGAAATTCTAAGTAATACTTCTATCTCTGATATAAAATTAAAGGGTATTTTAAATCATGGTCAAACAAGTCATCTTTGTTACACCACTAATGAATCTGTAGATGAGGAACAAGAGCTTTCTCCTATACCTTCATTAGGTCCTACACAGTCAGATTTTAAAATTCCTATTAATCCTCAGTTACGTGTTCTTACAAAAGAATTAAAGTTAGATTGGGAAACTCTTATTAAAGATTTTAATTCCAAATCTAATAAAGATAAAAGACATGTTTTTCGTAATAATTACAATAAGCATGACAGAAATAAAATTGTTAATAAATGAAAACGATTTATTAACAAGTAAAAGATAAACATTACCTTTTATGATTGGTATGAAGAATATCATTATAAATGTAATGTTCTAACCAAAAGTCAGTGGACTAAAGAGGATAAGACAAAAATTTCGGCTAGTCATCCTCCGTTAGAAACTGTTCTTTTATCAGTAAAAAAACACTTCAGTCATCGCTAGTCCTTTTAAATTTGCTGATGGTCATAAAGATGAGAAGAAAATTATTGAACAAAATAATTTCACTAATCAGTATTTAGCCACGATAGGAAACCAGTTAGATAAGATTGAAGAAAAATTTGATCAAACTGTTGTTCAAAACCCGGATAAAAAGATCGATAAACCTTTATTAAGTCTCCCAGAAAGTAGAGTAGGTTTGGGATTACCTAACAAATATTCTGCTCTAGTTAAAACTATAGATAAATTATTTAAAAATATGAGTTCTGGTGAAACTAGTAGTACAATTGCCGTCATAGATCAGATTGAAGAATCTGAAGATGAAAGCAGCAGTCAATCAGATAATAAATCTGAAACAGTTTCAGTCCCAGATCTTAACGACCAGTTAAATAAGTTAACTTTTAATAATACAAGTATAACAAAAAATTGGTATTCTAGACCCACACCTCCAGATCTTCAGTTTGAAGAGAAAAATCTAGATAATCAATTTTTTGTTTCTTCTAATAAAATTTATGAATGAAATATTGATGGATTTAGTGAGCATCAAATTCTCACTAAAATGAATCATATGTCCATGGTCGCCTATAGTTATATTACATCATTCAGCAGTTTAACACAACCTGAAGTTGTTGAAATACTAACTAATGGTTTTACTGGTGTCCTTCGTTCATGGTGGGAAAAACACCTCGATGAAGATGCAAGGCTCTCTATAATTCGTGCGGTCCAACTAGATGATGATGGCCATCCAATCTTGAGAGAAGATATTATTTTTGGTCCTCTAGATGGAGTAAATACATTAATATTCACCATAATAAAATATTTTATTGGAACTCCTAGTAATATTACAGAAAGAATTCATGATCAGCTAAGTAATCTCACTTGTCCCACTCTAAGTGATTTTAGATGGTATAAAGATGTCTTTATTTCTCGTGTTATGATGCGGAATGATAGTAACAAGCCTTTCTGGAAAGAAAAGTTTGTTAATGGTCTTCCTAATTTATTTGTACACAAAATTAGGGAAGAACTCAGTAAAAATTTAGGATATATTGATTATGATAACCTGACTTATGGCGATATAATTAGTTATATTCAAAAAATTGGTTTAAAAATGTGTATTGACTACAAACTTGCTAAACAGGCTAGTAAAGACAAAAACAAAGCTAAGTATGAGCTTGGTACTTTCTGCGAACAATATGGTTTACCTCCGGTTGCTCCCTCTCGTAGAAAGCATCGAAAAAAACATATTGAAAAACGCAAAAGTAGTAAACATCATAAGAAAAGATCTAGTCAGCCTAAAACACAAGATAATTATTATGAAAAACCCAAATCACGTAAAAAAATCATAATAAAATATCAACAACACAAAGGTCTAAGACATATGACAAGAGTAAAATCACTTGTCATAATTGTGCTAAAAAATGTCATTATAAAAGTGAGTGTAAAATTAAACAAAAATTGAGTCAGTTAAATATTTCTGTTGAAGACACAGATAAGATTTTAGAATTAATAAGAATGGAGAATGACGTTGACAGCAACGATAATTCTGATATTCCTTATTCTTCTAATGGCGATGATAATAATCAAACTGAAAGTGAAAACGAAGAAGTCACTCTATGCATGGATAATTGCAGATCTGTTTGCTGCAATAAAACAATAAATGTTCTTAACAAAGATGACGAATAAAGCTCTTTGTTAATTGATCTAATCAGTAAAATTACTGATCCCGAGTTAAAAACACAATATATGAAACAGTTAAAAGAATTGTTAACTAAAACTAATTCAGGTAAGAGTAAGATTGTTGAAGGAAAAGAAAAATCAATTATCAGTCTTAATAAAACTCCTGATAAAAAAGTCACCCTTCCTGAATTAAATCTAGAGGTTAATAAACTTAAAAAGGAAATTTCAGGTCGAAACAATGAAATTTCTGATTTACGCAAACAAATGATTGAGTTAGCAAGTAAAGATTCAAAACTTCACGTTTTCGAGTTATCAACTGACATGGACGAAGCAGAATCTTCGAATGCTAAAGACGAGGCAATCCTTATGGTTCAAGGGTTTTCTTTAAAAATATTAAAAGATGTTACCATCCAAAAATGGTATATTATCATTAAACTAGTTATCGATAAAACTTTTACAATTGAGCTTCCTGCTTTAGTAGATATTGGTGCAGATCTTAATTGTATTCAAGAAGGGTTAATCCCTACTAAGTTTTATAAGAAAACTAATGAGAGATTGAACTTTGCTAATGGTAGTAAGATGGAAATAAAATATAAACTTTCTAAAGTTCATATTTGTCAAGATAATATGTATTTTAAAACCACTTTTGTTTTAATTCGCAATTTGACAGATAAGATTATTTTGGGTGTTCCGTTTATATATTTGTTATATTCGTTTACTACTAGTAATAATGGATTGACCACTGAACATTTGGGTCAAAAGGTAGTATTTAAATTTATTACTCAACCCAAAGAAAGAGATTTAAAATTTATTCAAGATGAATCTATTTCAAAGTCCTTAAACTTATTAAATTGCAAAACAACTCAGTTAAAATTCTTAAAAGAAGAAATTAAATATAAACGTGTTGAAGATCTTCTTCTACATGAAAAAGTTCAGAATAAGATTGAAGAACTTAAGAATTTTATGAGTAAAAACCTTTGTTCTGATTCACCAAATGCTTTTTGGCACAGAAGAGAGCATGTTGTAAGATTACCTTATGCTAAGGAATTTAAAGAACATTTAATTCCTACTAAGGCTCGACCTATACAAATGAATCATCAACAAATGGAACTTTGTAAACAAGAAATTAATGATTTAATTGCAAAAGGATTGATTAAACATAGTAAGTCACCATGGTCCTGTCCAGCTTTTTATTTTAATAACGAAGCGAAGAAGGAGAGAGGTGTCCCTAGATTAGTCATCAACTACAAACCATTAAACAAGGTCTTAGAATGGATTAGGTACCCATTACCTAACAAAGAAGATCTACTTAGTAGAATTAGTAACGCCACCATTTTTAGTAAATTTGACCTTAAATCAGGATTTTAGCAAGTTAGTATACATCCTAGTGATAGGTACAAAACTGCTTTTACAACTCTTTTTGGTCATTACGAATAGATTGTTCAACCATTAGGACTCAAAAATACTCCTAGTGAATTTTAGAATATCCTTAATGATATTTTAAACCCATTTAGTCATTTCATCATCGTTTATATCGATGATATTCTCATTTTCTCCAAGTCAATTGATGAACAACATAGACATTTGAGTTCATTCTTTAAAACAATCAAAGTTAATGGTTTGGTGTTATCCCCTACTAAATGTAGTCTTTTTCTGACTCGAGTCAAATTTCTTGGTCATGACATTAATCATGGTCTTGTTCGACCCATTCAGCGTGTCATTCAATTTGCAGATAAATTTTCTGATAAAATCATTGACAAAACTCAGCTTCAGCGATTTTTAGGATCTCTGAATTATGTTGGTAAATTCTACCAAAATCTTAGAAAATTTTATAAACCTTTGTTTCAGCGTTTGCAAAATAATCCCCCTCCATGGACTGATGAACACACATCCATCGTCCAACAAGTCAAAAAATATGTTAAGGTATTGCCTTGCCTTGCCTTGGCATCTCTAATAAATCTGCATTTAAAATTATTGAAACTTATGCTTCTGAAATTGGATTCAGAGGTATTCTGAAGCAGAAATTAACCCCTGCTTCCTCGGAACAAATTATTCGGTTTCATTCTGGTGCATGGAATTCAACCTAAAGCAATTATAGCACAATTAAAAAAGAAATTTTAGCATTAGTTTTATGCATTAACAAATTTCAAAATGATCTACTAAATCAAAAAAATTTGGTTCGAATTGATTGCAAATCTGCTAAATATATCTTAGAAAAAGATGTTAAAAATATAGCTGCTAAGCATATTTTTGCTAGATGGCAATCTATATTAAGTATTTTTGATTTTAATATTGAATATATTAAAGGTAGTCAAAATTATGTTCCTGATTTTCTCACTAGAGAGTTTATCAGTTCAGGTACCCCGCAAAAATGAGTGTGAGAGGTGGTAACACTTTAGTTAAGCCCCATCCCAAGTCAAAGGCCCAAAAGAGGAACTCTAATTCCTCATCTAGTAAGCCCAGTCCCTGCAGTGGACGTAGCTAATAGGTATCATCTTCTTGGTACTGTTCGAAGGCCCTATAATACGATTTTGGCCCAGTCAAAGTCAATTGATCCGTTTGCTTCGTCTTCTTCCTCTAGTAACCATAATCATGTTCAACTGCATTTGCAGTATGTTCTTAACAGTCAATTTGTTTCATATTGAATTCCATATGAAACCAAAAGATGATCTTGTCAAATTGGCCTCCCAGGTCTTCCCAACTGGTTGGCACTTCCTTCCTCTTGCTCCTTATAAATCCCTTGCGGTTTATAAGAAAATTCTTATCCAAACCGAGTCAATCCTCATCAAACCTATCTATGATATGAATGATAATTCCAAAGTCATCTATCATTCTTTATATATTAAACAGATTATCTCAATACCTGATTGGGATAATCATCCCTCTGATCTTAAACAGTTATATAATCAGAATAGTCAATTTTGCTATTATGATTATATTGAAGCATGACATAAGATTTTCTTATACCAAAATCCTTCTTTTAGTCATTCATAGTTTATTCAGTTCGACCACAAATTCAAAAGTCAGCTTCCCCTCTGATTTACTCTTTAGTGGGCAAGGTACGGACCTACTTTCGATATCTTTCCTCAAGAGCTTAAACCTCAAGTTAATCATTTTTGTAATCGAAGTCCATACAATCAAAAATTCGATTGTATTACTATTTTACTCCAGTTCGTTAGTAAATACAAAATTTCATGGATTCTTAAATGGCAATATAATCTTCAAACTCCTGTCGTTGAATTCATTTTTTAGTCATCAAGTGGACAATCTACGGTCGCTACTCATGTCAGTCAACTAACCATGGTTACCCGCATGTTTTTCATTAAATGGTGGGATAAGTTCGATATACATCATATCATTGGTCAAGTTCAAATGGAATTTCCAATAAATCTCATTCCTATTAAATTAGTTCCATCCAAAGGTTCTTCTTGTAAATCAACTAAAAAATCTTCTCAGTCAAAACCTCTGGATTTTTCAGATATAACGAAATGTTCTAGTGTAGAATTAAAAATGCTTGCTCAAATTATTCAAGACAGAGTCAACAATCTCCATGAAGAAATTTCAGCTTCTGAAAGTTCATCTTCTTCATCCAGCAACCCTAGTTCCAGTAAAAATGTGTGCGATGCTGAGGATCCATATGGCAGCATAGACCTCCAAGATGCTCAGGACCCATTTGCATGAGTCATCATCAGTAGCAGTCAGCATCGGTGTTTTCACGTGATACTTTTTCACCGAAAGTAGCCGAAAGATAGTCTGTATTATTTTCTTTAGTCAAAAGTTGTAACCTGCTTTTGCAAAAGCAGCATTATTTAGTAACTTTTTACTATTCATCAATAGTAAAAGTTGTCTGTAATTATTTACTTTAGTAAAAGTTTCACTGTTCAGCAATAGTTACTTAGGTTTGTAATCATTCGAGTCTATAATAGTTCCGATTTCTTATTCTATAAAAGGAAATCGAAGTCATTTGTTAGAAGCAGAATTTGAAGTCCAATAGAGAGTTTTAGAAAGATTCAGATTCCTATCTGATTAATCTTTAAACCTCTACTTCTTCTTAGTAACCAATGTTAGGATTATTTATATAATCGAGTCTAGTTGTAAGTTTTATTTTTCGTAACTTGTTTGTAAATAGATTATCTTTCAATAAATGATATTTTAGTAAACTGTTGTTATCATTTCTTATACCATTTCTTATAGTTACTGCTATAGTTGTATATATATATATATACAAATATAGTTAAACAGTACCAATATATATATTAGAAAATGCATATTTATTCATAAAAAATAAGTCATTATTTAAGCAAATTTCATAGTGAATACCCTTTTTCTCTCTTTATGGTTTGGTCAATATAGTTTTTATCCCTCCACTTTACCTCCTTTCACATGTCAGGCTAGCACTTAACAACTATGCTGTGAGGCCTTTAGCAGATGGTGAATCATTACAACTTTTTTTGGGCAGCATTCTGTGCCAAAATTTCGTTTCCTCTTAGTAATTCATAGTCTTTGAAAGTATTTTTTTTGATAAACATCAATAGTCCCGTAGTTGTATATATATATTCTGTTTGTTTTCTTTTGTTGGACTATTTCTCCAATGATGATTTAGCAACACGAATGGATGACTAAAGTTCCAAGTTTGTATCTATTATTGGATGAGTTCATTGTACTGTTACAACTGAGTGATAGCTTTTCCCGCGCTACCTTTTTACGTCAATATAAAAAAAAATTGTATTCTTTATCATACTTTCTTCTTTTGGGTGCTTATGGGTGTTGCAAATATCATTTATTACTATACGAAACTCGGATGTGCCCCTAATGTTGTTTTTCCATCAGAAGAGAGATTTGAGTGGTGGTGTTTCGTTTAATTAGTATAGAAAAAACAAAACTTTAGTTATTTTGGGACTTCAGTTTGGGACATGTGATTTATAATAGTCTGATTCGTAATCAATATGATATTTCTTTGTAGTTTGCTTAACTGGTACCAACTATATTAACCATTTGATTTATTTTATGTTTTCATACAGGTTGGTGATCTCTCTGTTGAGGTAAAGGATTACATTACCGCGACTGCTTCCAAGAATCTAACTTATATGCCTCACACGGCTTGGAGGTATCAGGCCAAGAGGTTTAGGAAGGCCGAGTGCCCTATTGTGGAGAGGCTGACAAACTCTCTGAAGATGCATGGGCGCAACAATGGGAAGAAATTGATGGCAGTCCGCATTGTTAAGCATGCAATGGAAATTATCCATTTGTTGGCTGACCAGAATCCCATCCAAGTCATTGTTGATACTGTAATCAACAGGTATGCCAACCACAATATATGATTTTTATTTCTCTGTTGATTTTCTGTTCTAAAACTTTTCTGGCTTGAAGTAAAAAGCTTAGCCTACGCTCCTCACATGATAGGAATACAGGATTTTACTGGCTTCTTGTTTCTATATATTTATCATTTATGTAATAAAATCAAAAACTCATCATTGTAGGACCCAACGTCAAATTAAGGAGTAAAAGTCTTATGGCAGTTCTACTGGTGTATTTGGTGGTATGCTCAGTTCTATTACCAGCATACTACAAGTTCTCAACTTTCATAATCTATTTTGCTCTATATATTGCATATTTAGTTCTTTCCCTTTGTTATAGTCGACCAAGGGAAGACCCTACTCGCGCGTATTGGTTCTGCTGGTGTTGTGAGGCGTCAAGCTGTTTATATTTCTCCACTGCGACGCGTCAACCAGGCAATCTATCTCCTTATAACTGGTGCTCGTGAGAGTGCTTTCAGGAACATCAAGAGCATAGCTGAGTGTCTCGTAGATAAACTTATTAATGCCGCAAAGGGGTCTTCCAACAGGTAACAAAGGGCTAAATTTGCGAATCTCCTTGCTTGCTCTCTTTGCCAAGTTTACACTGTTTGGCTCATTGTATAAACATTGCTTGATTGCTGCTTCTTTTTCATACCCGTCCTGAATATCTTTCTGGATGCTACTGTGAATATTGATCCATACAGTATCTAGAAAAGGTTAACTTAACTTTTAGAGTTGTAGATACACTTGAGGTGAGCTCATACACCGTTGCCTACCAATGTGGTTTATTTTCTTTCTTTTAAGACATTAATATGAATATAATGCACCAAGTTTGTGAATTGAATTGTGTTATGGTCTATTTTTCTAGGATGGCCTAATTTTAATGTCTAATGATCCTCCTGTTGGTTTCATACAGCTATGCAATTAAGAAGAAAGCTGAAATTGAGAGAGTCGCAAAGACCAACCGTTGAGACTGTATCGTGTGGAAAGTATCACCTTTACGTCAAGACATTTTTGTTTTGTGGTGCTTACTTCGCCGATGCCTGCCAAAATTGGCCCCGGCCCGTAAAAATTGGTCTTTGGGCTTAACTTTTTTAGCCCATAAAAATTTAGGTCATTTTTGTCCGACCCAAATTTTGCCCGACCCAAATTTAGACCGGCCCGTTGTGGCTCACCGACGGGTGGCACAGCCTGGCCCGCGGGCTAATTTTTTTTTTTTTAAAAAACAATACTTTTCTTAAGAATTGAACTCTAAACCTCCTCTCACTCCTTAAACAAATGCTCAAACCAACTGAGCGACAAGAGTTTTTTATTTTAAAGTCACTCTATATATATCATGGCACTGACAGTTACGTTATTCATGTGACAGTCACGAGAATTAGTTGGCCTAATGAATAATTTTTGAAGTTGTGTTGTGAGTTGTGACTCAACAATGATATGAGTATCCAATGCATGCATGTGTCAACATCTAACATATTCACATCCACTAATCGACTCCAATGTGAGAGCAATAGAGTCAGTGATTTTGTGGTAAACAAAAATCAAAACATGAATAAAAATTGGGTACAAAAGAGTAGGTTATTAAATGATTTTCTCCATAACTAGTTTTTTTACTCAATAAATAGTAAAAGTTAAATTAGTAACAAACAGATCACATGCACCTTGCATCACTATTACTTTCTATATATATATATATATATATATATATATATATATATATATATATATATATACACACACACACACACGCATATAAAAGTGATATGAAGATTGTATATTAATGTAGACTTAATCTACCGGTTGTGTTTGATCAATTCTTGTGATGGACTAGATTGAATAAAACAAAAAGTATTAAAAAGAGATATAGTAAGGTATAGAGTGACTTTAGAATAAAAAACTCTTGTAGCTCAGTTGGTTTGAGCATTTGTTTAAGGAGTGGGGGAGGTCAATAGTTCAATTCTCAAGGAGAGCATCATTTTGTTTTTTTTTAAAAAAAAAATCGCGGATTGGCCTGGCCCGGCCCAACACGGGCCACGGGGCTCATATTTTCAGCCAAAAAAATACTAGGTCATTTTGGCTAGGTTCACCGTCGGCCCGTTTGTCAGATCTACGCCTTGTATACCCTCAAGCAAATTATGAAGAAGCAAAGTTGGTGATGAATCTGTTGTAGTTTTAGGGGATTAGGTTGCAGTTTGTAATCTATTTTCGTCTGGTATGTGTAATACCCGCAAAAAATAAATAAATAAATGATATTTTAAAATTTTGTTTAAATATTTTAATTGGATTTTTTTTTGTGTTTGGGTCAAATTATATTTAATTGATGTGGACTATAACAAATAAGGAATTTCATTAATTTAGGCCTTTAAACTTATTGGGTCTAAATTATATTTGTTTAATATTAAAATCTTTTTATAATTAGGAGAATTAATAAGGTCATTAATAATAAATAACTAAAACTTAATCTTTCTCATATGTCTTTGTTACGAACTAATCGAAGGGAGGCAGCATATACTTGTCTGGTTCCTTCGTAGGAGAATAAGAGAGGGTTGAAAAAAAATCAAGATACCTTTAATAAGGTATGTATCTTTTTAAGATTTATTATTATATTGTCAAGGAATATGCATTCATCCTTCTAAGGAGTAGCAGTAACACTTGTAATTGATTGACATGACAATATATATATATATATATATATATATATAAAAGGAATTTTGTCAAAATTAAACTTATAATTCAGATTTTTAATAAGGCTATAACTAGAAATTATCTGTTATAATAATTATTATGGTATTATATGGAATTATTTGAAAGTTTAAATTTGGAATTTACAGGAACATAATAATAATATTAATAACATGATTTTATTAACGGGTTAAAGATAGAAGAATATTTTTATAAGTGTGCTTATATTTATTATTATTTTATTTAATTAGTTCGAACGGAAGGAGTTTAACGAACTATATTGGGATAATAATTTTGGGTATTACATTACTTAATTCAGGTACGAATTTCGTACTCTTTCAGCGATAATCTTTTTAATTTTGTTATGTTCGTTTTGTTTTTCGTTTAGATTTTGTTTGTTGTTTCACTTGATCGTTCGTTCTCAAATTCATGTGATGGTTTCGTTTTGGCGTTGATATTTGGAACTCATATTTGTTCTCTTTAGACTAGTGTATCATGTCTAGAGTTTAGTTCGATATTTGTAGTAATGTACATGTTAATATATTTTTTGAGACTTTGTGTTGTTGATTCGTTTCAATTTAACATGTACGTATTAGAACCCCTTTGTGTTGATATTATGTCGCATGTGTTGTGACATGATATTTTTGTTAGAATATACCGTAGGGTATACCTGAGCTATAACCACCCGTGGGAGTACCACAGGCATGTCCTCTTGGCACCGAGGAATGACACCTTCCGTGGCGGTGTGATCAGTCCACGGTGTCTCCGTTTTGTGCTCCGGTGCGAGTTGGCCATTTGATGTTTTGTTGTGGGAGGCGTATGGGTCGACCCTAGTTTTCTGTTTTGTTCTGCGGAATGGTAATGTTGTGCCAAACACGCCTTTCGATTTTACATACATTTGGATTCGCGGTCCAATGTGTGTGACTTGCATGTGTGGCATTATTTGACTTGCCTGTGTGGCAAGGTATATTTCTGTTTTATTTTGAGCTCGGTATGAAATAACACCCAGCCATTTAATTCAGCCTATTATTTCGTTGTATTAGTTTGTTCGTTACGGTTCAGTTCATTTATTGAGTCGGTTATCTCAGTTCTTTATTTTTGTATTCTATATCCGTATTGGGCAATTGGCTCATGCTGTGTTTTTCTTCCGGCAGGTAATCAAGGGGATCAAGGGCAAGTGCGATGAGAGCTCCCTTCTATCCAATGATTTAGATATATTTTGTTAGGCTATGATACATTGATTTTTTGGAGTTATAATAACTATTTCATATTATGGTTTGTGCCAGTTTGGCATTGATTCTGGTTTGACCTTTTAATATTTATTGGTTATAAAGACTATTCTTTGGTGGTTTAGACCTTTATTATGATTTCTTCGGTTATGTTGTGTTTCAGGTAATCTTTCTTTCTATTTCGGAAACGGGGTGTTACAGAGTTGGTATTAGAGCTTAGGTTCTTTCTTGTAGAAAATCTATTTAGGTTTGACCTGTGAGTTATGGGTAGACTTCTAGGTTAGGTTTTGTTCAGTTTGATTTTCTATTTAGCTATATTCGAATCTGTCTTTAATCTGTTTTGCTTATATTCATTGATCTCTTTCTTAGATGGCTTGTAGATCCGCTAGAGTTGCTGGGAGACGAGATAACAATAAAGGAAGAGGTGATGGTCAGCCCAATGAGCAACTTAATGATCAGATTAATGCTCAATTGGCTACCTTGGTGAATCAGGCGGTTAATCAAGCTTTATTGCAGTTGGTGGCACAGGTTGTACAGGCAATGCAGCAGCCGCCAGAAATTCCTGAGTAGGGGAACTCGGGAAATAATGGTTAACATGCAAATGAAGAGGAAGGGAATGCGGATGGTCTTGATCAGCTGGTGTTTCCAATGTATGTATGGTTGGAGAGGTTTCAAAAGCAGAAGCCACAATCATTCAGTTCTGCTCCGACTCCAATTGATGCGAAGAATTAGATTGCTCACTTAGAGAAGATCTTTGATGTGTTGGGGTGCTCAGATAATCAGAGAGTGTTTCTTGATGCTTACAAGCTAGAGGGGGATGCACAGAGGTGGTGGAAAGCGATGAAAACAACAAAAGGTGATGGTTATGCTGAGGCACTTAGTTGGGCGGAGTTTTATGAGGTCTTTTATCAGCAGTACTTCCCAGCTGTTGATAAAGAGGCCTATGCTAGAGAGTATTTGTCTATTCGGCAGAAAGATGATGAGTCCATCACAGATTTCATGACGAGGTTCACCAGGTTGGCAGGCTTTGCGGGAACCTATGCAGGGACTGCAGCGGAACAGGCGGAGAAGTTTAAGTGGCGGATTCATTATAGGTATCGCCAACATCTCATTAACACCAAGTTTGTAGATGTGTCAACTATGGATAATGCGGCTAAGAACATTAAGATGGAGCGATAGGACTTTTGGTCTTCTAAACCGGAAGGGAGTCGAAAGAGGGACAGAGATGACCAGCA
Source organism: Panax stipuleanatus (assembly GCA_020205555.1). NCBI lineage: Eukaryota > Viridiplantae > Streptophyta > Magnoliopsida > Apiales > Araliaceae > Panax > Panax stipuleanatus. The sequence goes on along the minus strand of CM035117.1, from coordinate 63,107,305 downwards.
GGGTCAAGCTTTGGGTCAGCATGGGAGAAATCAAGGTGGTCAGTGGAACAGAAATCGTGGTGTCTAACAAGGCAAGTGGTGTGGCCATAATCAGAATAGGGGTTATCAACAGTTGCCACAACAGGGGCAGAATCGTCAGCTTCAGCTACCTTGGTATGGTCAAAATCGTCAGCAAGGGCAGAATCGTCAATAGGGGCAAAATCAGGGTCTTTATCCGGGACCAGTTGGTGGGGGTAACCTAAATCATATTCTGATAGCTCCTTGTACTATGTGTGGGGCTAATCATCTGGGGAGACAGTGTCATAGAGTTACCGGTGCATGCTTCTTGTGTGAACAGATGGGTCACATGGCTAGAGATTGTACTGGGCAACGTGGTAATGGTGGAGGTGGTGATAATGGTGGTAATGGAGGTCAGCGTCAAGGTGGTCGCGTGTTTGCCTTGACACATAATCAGGCGGCAGGTACGCTATGTACTGTTTCTGGCACTCTTTTAGTTAGCAATCGTGAGGCTTCTGTTTTATTTGATACGGGTTCTACTCATTTTGTTGTTGCTCAGTCTTTTGTTAGGCACCTTGGTGCGCCATCTCAGTCTTTAGATTCTGTTATGTCTATTGCTACCCCGATGGGAACTTCTGTTGTTATTTCTAGTTTATATCGAGGGTGTGCGATCAGTTTTGGGGATAAGATTCATATGGATAATCTTCTTCCAATGTGTATGCACGATTTTGATGTTATTCTCGGGATGGACTGGTTGGATAAGCACCAGGCCACTATCGACTGTCAGACGAGGAAGGTTATATTTAGGGATGTGAAGTCTCCAAAATTTGTGTTTTAGGGTTCATAGCCGAGTAGAGTGGTGAAGTTGATTTCAGCTTTGAAGGCTGAAAACTTAGTGGCAAAGGGTTGGGAGGGGTATTTGGCATATGTGAAAGATACCTCTAAAGGTGAGTCTCGTATTGAGGATATTTCGGTTGTTAGTGACTTTCCCGATGTGTTTCTTGAGGAGTTGTCAAGGTTGCCACCGTAACAGTGTAGACACTCGAAATTTTCTTTCCCTGTTATTAACACTGTAAGAGGGCAAGAATGCTGTAAGTTCAACCCCGATCTCAATATCGGGCCGTCAGATCAACCCCGATCTCAATATCGGGTCATCAGTTCAACCCCGATCTCACTATCGGGCCATCAGTTCAACCCCGATCTCACTATCGGGCCATCAGTTCAACCCCGATCTCAATATCGGGTCATTAGTTCAACCCCGATCTCAATATCAGGCCGTCAGATCAACCCCGATCTCATTATTAGGCCTTTAGTTCAACCCTGATATTAATATCGGGTCATCAGTTCAACCCCGATCTCAAATTGGGCCGTCAGATCAACCCCGATCTCAATATCGGGTCATCAGTTCAACCCCGATCTCAATATCGGGCTATCAGTTCAACCTCGATCTCAATATCGGGTCATCAGTTCAACCCCGATCTCAAATCGGGCCATCAGATCAACCCTGATCTTAATATCGGGTCATTAGTTCAACCCCGATCTCAAATCAGGCCGTCAGATCAACCCCGATCTTAATATCGGGCCATCAGATCAACCCCGATCTCAATATCGGGCCGTCAGATCAACCCTGATCTCAATATCGGGTCATCAGTTCAACCCCGATCTCAATATCGGGCCGTCAGATCAACCCCGATCTTAATATCGGGCCATCAGATCAACCCCGATGTCAATATCGGGCCATCAGATCAACCCCGATCTCAATATTGGTTCATCAGTTCAACCCCGATCTTAATATCGGGCCATCAGGTTAGCCCCAGTCTAAACCCGGGAGGTACAGGTTAGCCCCGGTCTCAACCCGGGAGGTATAGGTCAGCCCCGGTCTCAACCCGGGAGGTACAGGTCAGCCCCGGTCTCAACCCGGGAGGTACAGATCAGCCCCGATTTTACCCCAGGAGGTCAGCTTAACTTCAAAAATAATCCTGAAGCATCAAAACATCTCTAGAGGAAAACCTGGAATGACCAAGTCAGCCTTAGAGACAACACTGAGGACAAATAGACTCGAATGGGATCCAAGTCTTGGAAAAATTCCTAGTAAGTCAACCGAAGGCCATGCCAGCACTAAGGGCAACCCTGGGAGGGGTAAAACGGTTATTTTACCAACCCTAAGCTGATTCGATCAAACTCAAGTGGAATTGATGCCACTAAGGTCAGAACGGACTATAACGATGATCCCGAGTGCAAACAGCGCAAGACATCTCAACGAACAAACTGCGGGAAATCAAAGACCTGCTTATAAACCCATCTTCTTGGACCCGAAAAATGTTTTATCCCATGTCATTGTGACACTCTCAGCGAGGGCTTTCCAAAAAGGTATAGCACGCCTCAAACGGACGCTCCAATCAAAAGTTAGAAAGTTTTGACTTCGACCTCTCGTTGCTCGAAGTGCACGTACTTCGAGACGACTGAACCCAGTATGTGGGCCCCACCAAAGGAGCCACACCTCTACCAGTGGTAGTAGCAGGTAGGGTGGAGGCTCCCTGGCTTATAAATAAGAGGTCACCCCCCTCTCATTTAAAAAAATCCAGAAACGCTCTAAACCTTTGCCCGTTTGGTTTTCAGCCATTTTCTTGTCTTCCAAACCCAAAATTTTTTACTCTAACACGTAGATATACCCATATACTACCACATATCAGAAAATAACCGGTAGATTTGGACGTTTAGAGCTTATAATTTGGCAAAAACCCCATGTAGCAGTCCATTGTGAGTATTTTTACGATTAGCAAGTTAATACTACTTCTTTGCACTTTTATACACTTGCATATCAAGTTTCGTTTTCTAAATATCCCCGGAACTTAGTTCCGTGGCCGTTTTCATAAACGTTTTGTATATTTTTGCACATAAACGCATTTTGTAGCATTTCTACAACTCGGATTGACGATCAGTCACTTCCAGCAGCTTCAGCATACTTGCATCTTTGATTTAAGCAACTTCGCCGGACTAGGTTATCTTCCCAGTTCGGGTTTGGTTTTTTTTTTATTATATATATTTAACTGTATATATACTAACTTTTTAATTCTGTCAAGCCCGGATGTCAAATCCGATGTAGTTTACTGCTTTTATAAATATTTATGCATATATAAGCAACTTTCACCACCACTAGGTTCTCTTTCCAGTCTTGGTTGACTACATTTCTGTTAATATATATATATATATATATATATATATTTATATTTCAATTCGAACTGTATCATTTTGTGGCCTTTATACTATTTTTTGCACCCTTCACCATTACTGGGTTATCTTCCCAGTCACTGGTTGACTATTTTTTTGTACATTTACATTTCTGTTAGGCCTGGATTATTCTGTGGCCTTTTTACTGTTTTTATATATAAATATGCATATATAAGCAGCCTTCACTATCACTGGGTTCTCTTCCCAATCTTGGTTGACTACTTTTCTGTCAATATATATATATATATATATATATATATATATATATATATATATATATATATATTTCAATTCAAGTCCGGGCACCGGCATGAAAATCCATCGCCTTTTTTTAATTATTTTTCTATATATATTTCAATTCTGTCCAGCCTGGATCATTCTGTGGCTTTTACACAGCTTTTATAAATATATATATATATATATATATATATATTTCAATTCAAGTCCGGGCACTGGTGTGAAACCTATCGCCCTTTACAGCTTTTGTATATATATCTGTATATATATATGGCTTTACTCGCTTTTATTAAATTGCTGCTTTAAATATTCATTTGATATGAATCGACATTAACAAATTCAGCATTTTTCAGTTATAAAAGCAACCTCGCCCCTAGATCACTATCTAGTGGGAGCGAGACGCTTCGGCCAGGTGCGAACCAAGATTTACTGAATGAATCCTCGGTTCCAGTGGCATTTGGGATAAATATTTGTTTCTGTACAAATTTAAATTGTGCAGTTTTACTGGCTACTCATATGTGAGCCTAAGAATCGTGGGATTCATGATCAAACTGATCAGAATCTGATTCCCATGATGGACAAACTCCACTTTACGAATGTACCCTGCCAGTTTTTCTACAGAAATGTACATACAAAAGACCTTAAACCGGTTATCAGAATTTAAGGTCTCAACATAGTGAAAATATAATTTGTCGTGTCAGAGTCCCTCCGATGGCTGTCATGCCCATGAGGAGACTAACACTTGTATATATTTTGTGTTCGAGGATGCTTCGCAGCCCGACAATCACCATTCAAATTGAGCCTTAAGGCTGAAAAAGATAAAACTGAAGTATCAATATGCTTCAATTTCTATGACAACGTAAGGGTTTGAAAACCTTCTTTCAAAACATCATTTTAAATCTTTTAGGAAAAAAAACTTTTGCAAATTAAATCAAAGACTTTTTTGCAAATCAAATCAAACCCATCATATATAGGTTCAACGATTCATAGACATGCTTTCAATCAAACATAGGCCCAATTTTTAAAAATAGCATTCACATATACATTTCAGTTTTTAAAGGGAAATATTGAAAAGATGTGGTACCGTTTTTACACAGGAGTCGTGGGGTGCCTAACACCTTCCCCACACTTATTCATGCCCCCGAACTCCAACTTTATTTTCAAAGATCAAGTTTCGACAGTGTCCAGCAATTGGGCCTCTTTCAAACAAAACTCAGTTGAGTTGGTACAACCATTTCAAATCTACCAACTGGAGACTCTGCAAAACGTTCAATCGTCAACATGATACATGTTGGCCTTTTCCTAAAAAACCTTTCAAAACCTTTTTCACAATAAAAAGAGTGAGGGTAGAGATAACTTAGGAAGAGAGAAAGATCCGGGTTGTGACCCGACCCGCGGATTTTTTCTCGACGTCGACAGGTGGCGACTCTACTGGGGACTACAGTAGAGGGCTTAGGCCGAGTTCAAATCTTTTCAAAAATTTCCCTTTCAAAAATACTTATGTGTGAATTCTGCGTCTTTACATTGAATGAATGCGTGAATGCTGCGTATTTACATTGAATGAATGTGAATGAATGTTTTCCTACTTTTTAGTGCTTTGCACCCATATTAGTGCTTCGCACCCATGTCATCATATGCATAACGGTGAGGCACAATGTATGTGAATGTATGTTGTGTGATTCCCCTCACAAGGAGGCAAAACCCGTCGGTGATAAGTAATGTCTCTGGGGACGGCTTAGTCTCTGGGGCTCATAAAAATGCACCACCCAGATTCGCTCCAGTTATAAGATCTGATTAATTTCCCCTCTAATAGATTGCGATGATCTGGGGACCTTTATAACAAAAAGCCACGAGAGTAGCCTAAGATAGGTCAGCCTGTAATTAACCAAATCCGATAGGAAGCTTCTTCATGCCTTCCTCTTTCAATTCAATATCAAGTTTTCAATGTAAATATCATAATGAAAGATTTACATTTCTTGTCATATATCTCTTGTCATCCTATCATAAAAACAACTAACCTCTATTTTGCAGGATAAGATTAAAAACCACATCATGCCTCCTATCCTTACCTACATTAGGAAATTAACATGCCTACGTTTTGTTGTAGGTGTGAAAAATTGGTCTTGTCACTAGATCTAAGTCTAAGAAGGCACTGTGTCCATCCACGGACATGACTTCGAGTGCTAAACCAGAATCCACCCCTGTATCTAGGGAAGAGTTTGAAGGAATGAGAAATCAGATAGTCGGGTTGGCCAATTTCCTGAGAGAACAGAGCAAGGCCCTTAAAGGGAAGTAAGCCCAAACTCACACAGAACCGGGAACAGCTGGTGGTAGTGGTGGCAGTCAAAAGACTAAAAAGACAGAAACTCAGATTCTTGGACCACAAAACCAGGACACAACCAATAAAACCCCTGAAATCACCACCCTCAACAAAGAACAGGAAGCTAGTGACATTCTGAAGAAAGTACAGCAGATGGAAGAGACTCTCCGGTCTATTAAAGGGACTGGGGCCTTCGGCACTATTAATTATTCTGACCTCTGTATTTTCCCCGGGGCTCGTTATCCCAAAAAATTTAGAACTCTCGATTTTGAGAAATACGATGAATTGGGAGATCCCTAAACCCACCTGAAAGTATTCATTGGAGAACTCGGATCCTATGCAGAGGACGAGAAGTTTCGAATGCAATTATTTCAAAAGAGTCTGACTGGAGAGGCCAGAGCCTGGTATGCCCATCTGGACAATTCTAAAATTCACAGCTGGGAAGAGTTGGCCCATGCCTTCCTCAGTCAATACAGCTTCCAATCTCAGCTGGCTCCAGACAGATACCAGATAACCAAGATCAAGAAAAAGAACACCGAATCATTCCGAGAGTATGCCCAACGATGGAGACGGGTTGCAGCACAAGTCACCCCAGCCATGACTGAGTCGGAGATAGTCATGACCTTCATCGATATCCAAGAAGCTCTGTATTATGAGAGGGTCCTTGCAGGCACAGAAAAACCATTCTCTGAAATAATCAAGCACTGCGAAATGGTAGAAATGGGGCTCAAGTCCGGGAAGATAAAAGATCTGACCGCCCTCGAAGCTGTTGCTGAACATATCCAGTCCGAAAATTACGGGAGTAATCCCCGGAGGTTAGTTAAACAGCATGCCCATTCAAAGGAGGAACTATACCCCTTTCCAAGCGTCAGCACAACCTTCAAACCCTCCATTCCAGAAAAATATGGAGGTCAGGCATCGAAGAACTTTCACCCCTCTAGAGGATTCACTTGAGAATGTGCTAAAGCTATTGACGGCACAGAAGAAGATTGTCCAACTCCTTCCACCCACCAATACTGGTGGACAAAATTTTGATCCAAGTAAGAAGTGTGCTTATCATTCCAGATCGCCGTGCCATGACACCCAAGACTGTTGGTCTCTCAAGCACAAAATCCAAGACTTGATTGATAACAGAGAGATCATGGTGATAAAGCCTGAGCAACCGCATGTACAGGACAATCCTTTCCCTCAGCATAAAGAAGAGAATGTCAATATGATCAACACCACAAATGGAGAAGGATCCAAGTACCTCCATTATGTGGGAGAATCAACTCCATCCAGTAACAATACCCCAGACAGTTGGGAAGTCTCAGAAAGGAGGTTCCTGATAGAGCATGAAATAAACTCTATCAAGGAACGAATCGAACTACTAGCAGAACTGGTCATTTATCGGCATCAGATCACCATAAAGATGATAAAACGGGCCAACCCGTATGACGATGATCATCCTCCCACGCCGGAGATAAGTCCCATTCCTATGAGGGATCACTACCGGCATCATGAGCATAAACCCTGGGCTGACAAGGTGGCCAAAGAAGCAGAAACTGTCCAAACTGGTAGAAAATTCCTATTTCAAAGGAACTTCACAAACATGAACCAATCAATGGAGGAAATCCTCCAAATGTTAATCAACGAGGGAATGGTTGCAGACTTATTACCTCCATTGAACCCTCGATCTAAGAAATTCAAACCTGACCAAATATGTATGTACCACTCCAAATCACCCGGCCATGATACTGAGGATTGCTGGGCACTTCTTAACCTGATCCAAAACATAATTGAGAGTGGTGAACTGATAAGAGGAAATCAAGTTCTCAACCTCCCAGATAAAGATACTCTATGGATCCCGACTACATGGAATCAGGGTACAGTAGCTGTCATCTCTTATGATAAGGAGTCCAACTATCACACCCTTAGTCCTACCAGGAAAAGGGGTCCAAGAAATGCAAAATCCTGTGAAGGTGGCCGCACTCGAGCCTTTAATCTTGCCCTTCAAACCTCAGTATCCAGTTATTAGTCTGAAGAGGGTCCCATGGAACTACGGGAATGATGAAGTTCCACTTCAAATAACATTGCCATCGTACCAAAGGATAATCCATTATACCTGCCTCAGCGGGTGATTAAGCCAGTCATCAAAGCCAAAGTAAACGTGGCTGATGAGAAAATCGAAGAGTTCCTCAGTAAAATGGGACACAATAAAATCAAGGTGGTGCAAGGCTTGAAAGGCACATCCAAGCAAATGTCCATCCTAGACTTGGTCCTATCATCAGTGGATCATCGCAACATCATAGTGAAAGTACTGGAAGAAGCCCATCTAACGCATACCGTGGATGCCGAGAAATTCCGTCACGTGGTAGAATACATTTTTAACAACAATGTGATATCTTTCACTAACGATGATGTCCCTGCAGAGGGAACGGACCATCATATGTCCCTACATATAGATGTGATGTCTTCCGGGTACGTGATCGAAGGAGTGCTCATAGATGGAGGATCATCCCTCAACATCTGTCCCTATGACACCTTGGAAAAAATGAAGATCAACCCAAATCGGATCAAAACCAGTCCTGTGGTCATCCGGGCTTTCGATGGATCTCGTCGACGAGCTATGGGAGAAATAGAGCTTCCATTGGAGATTATCCCACACACTTTTTATATGTCCTTCCAGGTGCTCAACATCGCCACTAGATACAATTTGTTATTGGGCAGGCCCTGGATCCACATGGCAGGGGCAGTGCCATCCACCCTCCATCAATAGCTCAAATACATTATCAACGGTAACCTCATTAAGGTCAATACCGAACCAGAATACCCTGTCTACATACAGGGAGACATGCCAGTGATTAGCCTAAATTAATGTATTGAACCTGCAAGTTTTCAATCGCTGAAGGTGAGTGATACTCATTATCTACCTAACGGAGCACCAGCATTGAAGCCTAAAGTTTCCCTTGAAGTGATGACAGTGGGCCAGGAGATGATATCTTTAGGTTTCCAACCTGGAGAAGGGTTAGGAAAGAATCAGCAAGGTATCAAGAGTCCAGTACAAATCCCTAGCCAAACTGGGAGAGCAGGATTGGGATTTTCATCCGGATCAACCCACACAAGCATCTTAAGGCTCATGCTTCCACAATTTTGCTGCCAAACCTTACGGGTGACGGATGGGTGAAACCAATGAGGAAGATCCCTACTGTGATATCATCTATGCTATTTCCTCTAATCATACCTGTCAATGAAAGAAAAGCCCTCAAGCCTGAGGCAAATAGCGAAAAGGGAAAAGAAAAGATCCTGTACGAAGGACGAGACCCATTCGCTAATATGCAGGTCATCATAAACTATAAGGGTATGAATGACGAGATTCCAGACAGTGACGACGAGGATCATATTCAAATTCCTCGCATCAAAAGGGAAAAGTGGGGCAGTTCGAAGAAAACCCCCGGACCTATTTCGAAGGATGTCTTAGTAGTCATTTTTGACTAAGCGGATGGTCACCAATCTTTGATCCTCCCTGTTCATGAGGATCCGACCTTGGTTAACTGGAGCAGTGTCCCTTGCCTCAATCGAAAGGGCAGAGAGTATATCTGCCCTTTAAACTTGCTTTCATTTACTGCTTACTTTTGATTGCATAGCTATAGCAGTAACTTTTGTCATGCTTTGCTAAATGCTATGTATATTTAAGAAGTTGTATATATTAAAATAAAAGCATTTTTGTTTTTAGGACTCAAGCATTGGATGTGCTTGTCTCTGCTGATGAGATGCCAACCTGTCACAATGACTACAACTTTGATGTAGAACTGAACTTTGACTTGATGGATATTGATCAAGAGGAGGAAGATGACTATGAGGTGCCCGAGGAGATCAAAGAATGGGTTGAAGACAAACCTAAACCAAACCTCGACCAAACCACCACTATCAACATAGGAACCTCCGAAAACATCAAAGAAATCCAGATAGGTTTAGACCTCACACCAGACCAAAAAACCGACCTGGTCGAACTCCTAACACAGTTCTAGGATGTATTTGCATGGTCACATGAAGATATGATTGGCCTGTCCACTGACATTGTCATCCATCGAATGCCCACCAAAGAAGGATTCAAGCCGTTCAAACAAAAGCTCAGGCGATTAAAACCTGAATGGAGTCTGAAAGTCAAAGAAGAAGTTATTAAACAATTCAAAGCTGGAATCATCATGGTATAGACCTACCCAGAGTGGCTTTCAAACATAGTTCCCGTGCCTAAACCCGGAGGGAATGTACGAGTATGCGTGGATTATCGGGATTTGAACAAAGCCTGTCTCAAGGACAATTTCCTGGTACCTTTCATCCACATCTTGAAAGACAATATGGCGCAGTATGACATGTATTCCTTCGTAGATTGCTTTGCTGGTTACCATCAAATCATGGTTGCTGAAAAGGACCGGGAGAAAATAGCTTTCATCACTCCCTGGGGAACCTTCTGTTATAGGCGACTCTCCTTCGGCCTCATCAATGTCGGAGCCACCTATCAGCGGTCCATAGTGACCCTGTTTCATCACATGATGCACAAAGAAATAGAAGTTTATATGGTTGACATTATCATCAAATCCCGGAGGGAGGATGATCACCTTGACCATCTCAGGAAGCTGTTCAACAGGTTGCGTAAGTACAACCTCAAGCTAAATCCCGCCAAATGTGCTTTTGGCGTCAAAGTAGGTAAGTTGCTGAGATTCTTGGTGAATAATTGGGGCATCGAACTAGACCCTGTCAATATCAAAGCCATCACTGAGATGCCAGTACCTCGAACAGAGAAGGAGATACATGGGTTTCTGGGGAGAATCAACTTCATAAGCCCATTCATTTCCCAGCTCAAAGCAACCTGTGAACCCATATTCAAGCTACTAAGGAAGAATTCCTCCACCAAATGGAACGAGGATTGTCAACAAGCCTTCCTTGCCATCAAGAAACAACTGGTCGAAGCACCTGTTTTGGTACCTCCGAGGGATGAAGTTCCCTTGTTCATGTACCTGTCAGTCAATGCCAATGCAATGGGTTGCATGTTGGGATAGAAAGATGATAGTAGTAAAGAAAGAGCCATCTACTACATCAGCAAAAGATTCAGCAGTGGTGAGCAGAAGTACACTCTGATCGAGAAGACATGATGTGTGTTAGCATGAGCCGCAATGAGGTTACATCACTACCTCCATGGGCACACGACCTACCTCATATCCTGCATGGATCCACTTAAATATATATTCAACAAGCCAATATTGAATTGTCGACTGTCCAAATGGCAGTTGATCCTACAACAGTTTGACATTGTCTATGTGACTCAGAAGTCAATCAAGGGTCAACGCATTGCAGATCAATTAGCTGAAGCACCTTCAGTAGGGTTCGAGCCCCTGGAGACTTATTTCCCAGATGATGGAATCTTGGCGATTCAACAACTCCAACAAGAGAATACAGTCCAACCACGGAAAATGTATTTCGACAGAGTAGTAAACATGGAAGCTGCCGGAGCTGGGGCATTCCTAATCTCTGGTACAGGAGAACAATATCCTGTGGCTACCAAACTTTAATTTGGCAACACCAACAACACAGCCGAATATGAAGGCTGTATAATGGGGTTGAAACTAGCCCAATCCATGGGTATTAAACACTTACTAGTCTTTGGAGCCTCTGAGTTGGTCATCAGACAAACCACTGGGCATATCACACCAAAGAACTACATTTGCTGCCCTATTATAGGCAAGTTGTCAAAATATCCTTGGAGTTTGAAGACCTAACCTTCAGACATATTCCTCGGGGTAGGAATGACTTCGCCGATGCATTGGCAATGTTGGCTTCATTAATCCGCATATCCAATAGGAGTGGGATTCCCTGCACCAAATTCACAATTCAGAAAGCCCCTACATATGAGAATTACATCGGAGAGGTACCAGATGAAATACCTCCTGTGAAGCAGCCTTGGTATCAAAACATCAAGGAATATCTACGAGGTGGTGGATCTACACCCACTGGGGCAAGCCAATTCGAGCGAAAGCGAATTCACAAGATGGTTATGAAGTTCTATCTGAGCGGAGATGCACTCTATAAAAGAGATGCTGGAATAGGCTTGTTAAGATGCCTTGATAAAGAGCAAGCCTAGAAACTGATGGATGAAGTCCACGGTGGAGTCTGTGGTCCACACATGAGCGATCACCTGCTGGCCAAGAAAATATTAAGAACAGGGCATTATTAGATCTCGCTCAAAGCTGACTGCGATGATCACGTCAAGAGATGTTATCAATGTCAAGTATTGGGAAATGTCATACATGCTCCTCCGAATGAGCTACACAACATGAGTTCACCATGGCCTTTCTCCATATGGGGAATGGATGTGATCGGCCCAGTGGAACCCAAAGCCAGCAATGGTCATCGATTCATCTTCACCATGATTGATTACTTCACCAAATGGGTTGAAGCAGCCTCTTTTCTTATGATCACCAAAGAGGTCATTATGGGTTTCATCAGAAACAATGTTGTTTGTCGATATGGACAACCAGAGGTGATCGTATCAGACAACGCCAAGAACCTGAACAATCAAATGTTGAGAGAACTGTGCAGTAAGTTCCACATCAAGCATCTCAATTTCGTCATCTATTGGCCCAAGATGAATGGTGTTGTTGAAGCGGCCAACAAGAACATCAAAAAGATCATCTAGAAAATGTCCGCCATCACAAAGAATTGTCTGACTTGCTTCCCCTAACCCTGTTAGCATACAGGACATCAATGCGCACCTCTACTAGGGCTACCCCCTACTCATTAGTTTATGGCATGGAAGCAGTCCTCCCCATAGAAGTAGAGATGGAGTCCTTGCGAGTGTTAATCGATGCTCAGATGGATGAAGATCAGTGGTTGCAAGACCGATACCACCAATTGTCCCTGATAGATGAAAAGAGGGCTACATCCATTTTCCACGGACAGTTGTATCAACAAAGGATTGCTCGATCCTACAACAAGAAGGTCCGAATACGATAATTCAAGGAAAATGACTTGGTGCTGAAGAAAGTTTTGGTCAATCAAGATGAAGTTAAAGGAAAGTTCGCCAATAATTGGGAAGGCCCTTTTATTGTCAAGGAGGTGTTGACAGGAGGAGCTATCAGATTACAAGAGATGGACGGGAGCGAATTTCCCCAACTCATAAATTCAGACACCATGAAAAGGTACTATGTCTGAAGCATACATGCCTGCATCTGGGTCCTACGAATCAAATTAGGTTTGGTTTTTCACTAGAAGGCTGGAACTACGAATGACCTAATCTCCCTCAACCCAAGAGTACGTAAGCAGCCATTTCTGGTGCGGTCAAACTAAATAAAAACTCAAAAACTCATCAAACCAAACTCAAAACCCAAGACAAATACTTTTCAGACCTCTCTCACACAAAAATAGAGAGGTATGGCTATGCCACCCTGGCATCTCTCTCTGAAGATGGAGGAGCAGCTGCAAGTGCAATATCTTCGGCTTCCATACGACTCAAAACCTCCACAGTCATCTGCAAGGTGGCACTGTGGTCATCAATATATGCACTCATCTCGGTAACCAGACCATGGGTATAAGATCGAAGAGTAGTATAGTTGGCAATGTGGAAATTACGGAAATCTATAGCCTCATCCCTCTCCACAAAAGTTGTGTCCCTAGCAATTAAAGTCTCCTCGATCTCAACAAAAGCTGCATCTCTGGCCGAGCGGATCTCATCCCTCTCTACAAAAGCTGCATCTCTGGCAGATCGGAACTCCTCTCACTCAATCAATCCTGCATCCTGAGTGGCTCGAGACTCATCTCTCTCAGCCAAAGCTCTATCTCTGCCAGACAAGGCGGTCAACATCCTGAATAGTGAATCCGCCAAAGCCGGATCTGTCCCTACAGGAATAATCGGTGGGTTGCTAACTAAAGAAGTTGTCAGACCCATAAATAACTTATCCTCGGTAGGAGACTCAGGATTCTCCATAGGCTCCTCCTCGTCTTAATCTGTAATAAGAGCTGACTAGATGAATGCAGCAGACACAATATCTGTCTCCAACCATGCAGAGTACTCCGGAGAACAATCCGAATGGCTACTAGAGAAATCATCCCTCTCTTTATGAGTCCAACACTCATATACTCTGATCAAATCGGCATATGACATAGAAGAAGCCGATATCCTCTGATCAGCAGCCCCCTCAAATCGATGTAGGCTTTGGAACTAATCAAACTGGCCCATAACCGCCAGAGGATGGTAAGTGGTCACTCCCCTCAATCCTGCTAGGGGAAGATAGTCCATGCCAGATGCATGAGTAATGAAACTATATGGGGAGGCTAGCCCTAAGCATGACAAGATCGAGAACGGATGCTCAATATTCGACAGAAATGCCGACCACGTCTCTGCATCAGTACACTCCGCAGGCCGAAAGGAGTAAGATGTTGCTACCTCGCGAGTGAAGCAATATCCATGGGGTCTGAAAAATCCCATCGGTCAAATATGGGACATAAGCCATACGTACAGCAAGACCGAACTGCCTCTAAAAAATCCCTCCGGGTGGGTACAACAGTGGGTGACTGATCTCAGCATCTTAGTTAATATCACCGGGATGATGGTGCTACTCTGTATAAGGGCCCTAACCATAATTACTAATCACACATCCAATTGATCCAAGCATAACGGAATGTAGACGTATGCCACGATGCACATCAGCAGAATATCTACCCTGGCCAGGTGCCACGCCTCTGCTAAAATAACAAAATCCCCGGCATGTCGATTATAGCTATCAAGCTCACTAAAACGATCCATCAATAAGTCAATCGAGATCACCCCTCCAGAGATGATCTCATCCCTCACCACGCTCTGGCGTAGACCTGACATCCGCAAGAACGGTCTCCTCATATCACTAGTAGTAGTACGGGCGCACGACAAGTCCAGAGCCAGACCAGTAAGTCGCTCGTACTCCTCCAGAGTTGGAGACAGCTCATGCTACCCAAATCAGAAGACCTGTCTCTCAGATATCCAACAAGATAGAATGCCATCAATAAATCCATATGACACCTAGAAATCTGCGAGGGCCAACGAATGCCCCAACATCTGATCTATTGTCCCTCTAGCTGAGAAGGGCGGGCTCTCGTACCACGACCTCAACGATGATGCCACCTCAGATGGTGGTGAATGCTCTATGCGACTGACTGTTAATGACGTCATCTGTATCACCGTACCACAAGACCATCCAGGGGTCAAATCTGAACTCATCTGTCTAAATGCATACATATAACATAATACATACATGATGACAAATATAAATATGATGCGATAGATAGGAAATATCATGAAGATCTACAACAAACTATCTATTGTAAGCATCATCCTGTCTGATAATACAAAGTGAAATGAAGAATACAGGAAAATGGGGCACCACCACCCAACTACTAACAGTGGTCTATCAAAATGATGGCACAACTGCCAAATAACCAAAACAGTGGCTGACCAAAAATATAGCTGCCATAGCTATCCAAAGAGATCCAGATAATCTGCGTTCAGGTGATCAACCTGCTCCATCTCCACTGTGGACACAAAAGCTACGATCATCAGGCATGTCTGGGCGGTATAGGGGAGGATCTGCCCCTGTAAAATTGCTAGAAAATGGACCTGAAGAGGGGCCCGCTCTTGAGCTGGAGGGGTCAAAAGAAGATGCTTCTGATGGATCTCGGCCAAGGTGCCTGATAAAAAAGCTAGCTCTTTCCAACTCCCAGGTCAGCTTTTCAATCTGTTCTGAATGAGTGGACTCCCTGAGGCAAGCTATCTAGTCTGTCATCATAACAGACCCTGGCACTATGTCTGGCATGAAGCGGGTGGCCCAAGTCTGAGCTCTAATAGTGCGAGGACTCCACCATCTACTGAATGCCTCCTAGCTGAACGGACCCTCTGATAGGGTGAAGCCATCTATGCCCTCCATGGGAATATTTATCAGTGGTAGGATCAATGGCCAATGATGCCAAGCAGGAGGAACAATGGGAATACGGATCTGCCCCGTAATACTCTTGATAGCACGCTCTCCCAAATAGAGCTCCCAACCTCCCTCTGTCAAAATTGGGACTCTGCGAGTCGACAATGCAAACTCTCGACCAGTGGGGAGGCCTCCCTTAAATCCAACCGTCAAAAACTTAGAGGTATACGGCATCCAGGAGATCGATCCAGCCGTCAAAAGCTCCAACTGGAGGCGAGCATGGGTAAATCCCTCGGCAATAGGGACCTCTGTCAGAGTGGAGTGATGATAACGCCATCCTCAAGGATAGGTCTCCAGACCTAAAGCAGTGGTGGGCCATAGGTAAAGAAGCCTCTCAAATGCCCAGAACTGGCCATATAAATATCAAAAGTCCTCAGTGACCAAGACTGACAAATGTAAATATAGAAATCAAAAAGGTACGAGAAAGATGTACTCACCAGCAAAAATGAGTAGAACCCTAACCAAGCCTCCGTTAAACCCTCCGAAAGCATTTGCATACCCCGGAGAAAATAGGGAAAGGTGTAGGAACCCCAATCAAAGTCACTGAGGTACTCTATATACCGGGTAGCGCTAATCATGGCGAAGGACACAGTAGATGAGTTGTCCGCCACAAAACAACCCCTGATGATTACTAGGAACAATCGCCTCAGAATGCAATCCCTAACCCTCAGATCATCAAGTGGAGGCTCAAGTAAAGCCCCACTCTGGGCATCTATACTCAAAGGACCTGATCGGACTGTCCAACCCTTGATCGCCGTAGAAGGAACTCCCAGCATGGACCGAACGGCAGTAGGCGTAATGTCAGCCACAACAGGCACTGGCTCACCCTTAAACTCAATGCCGGTGATGAACCTCCAGTCCATAGGGACATCATAACCTCACAATCCAGCAAATGAAGGGATTGAGTCTGGTGGAACCAGCGCTCAGACAAAGCCCTCATATACCCCCGGGGGCAACGGCGGGGAAGAATAAAAAAAAAAGCCTGAAACCCCAGCCATCAACAATATCCCTGTAATCCTGGTGCAAAGTATGATACAGGGAATGAAAGTTGAACCAGTTCCCTCTAGGCTGTGTGAAGCCGGGTACCTGCATCAAAAATTAACCCATATCAAAAACCTGTGCCCCGAGAATGGCAAAAGAAAGAAAAGAATCCAAGAAGAGAAAAAACTTCAAGTCACCTCATTAGCATGGAGAAACCTCGATGGATGGCGACTCAAGTCGTCCAACAGCTCCTGGGTCAGCACCACAATGCCAGGAACCTCCGCACGTGGAGCCTGAGCAGGAGCCGGAGTAGCAAAAAGAGCCTGCTCGTCATCAATATCAATCAACAGCTCGTCCTGTGTTGGAAGAATCACTGACTCTGCTAATCTGCGAGGCAGTCAAGCCGGACGTGGCTGAGGAACATTAGAAGCCCACCTACGTCTGACGCCTGAAACGACTCTGCTAGCACTGCCGGGTCTATCTTTATCCATCACCTGGACAAAGTCTCCAAATCACCTCAAAAAGGGTGTGGTAAGCCTAAAACCTGTGGCTTATTCATTTTAAATCAGTACTCTATGCATCTCTAAGTCCTAAAACATGCATGGATCAGTCAAAAAGTACCCAGCAAAGTCAAAATTGCATGTTTTTCAAAAGATAAGTCCTAAAACATACATGGGTCAGTAAAAAAATCCCCAAGAGAGTTAAAAATTGCATGTTTATTAAATACTCGGGTTTAAAAAAAATTCGCCAGAGTCTCCTTTGTAAAACGGACTGTCCGCATGCACATAGGCATGTCTAGGCTGCCATTCAGTAGCACACCTTCCCAAAAATAGGAAAAATTCATATTTATGAAATAGAATCAAAAGTAAACTCACATGGTGGCCAAATTACCATGGACATTTTTAGTTGAAAATCTAGGCTCAATAGGCCTCAAAAAGGATTAGTAAACTGATCAAAAAGAGCAAAATATGACTATCTAAGAATCTGAATTTTGTTACATCCAAACGTACATTACAGTAAAATATGCATACATATGTAATCAGAAGATTTTTAGCATGTCATATAAGCATACATTTTTCATGCATTGCGTCTAAAAGCCCCCTACGTGGTTTGCATGCTTTTAACGGTTAAAACTTGCAAAAAAGGACGTAAAACGTTACCTGCGATGCGCTAAATGCGTACAAACTGACGGAATCAAAAAACAGTTGCCCAAAATCCGTAGATCTGAAAAAGAAGATCGAAATCCGTTTGAAACTCAAAATGAAAATGTTTCAAATGAGCTCCCGCTGCCCAAATATAAAACCACAGGTGGAAGCAGGCCCACCTGTGGCAGTCGCACCTCCACCCACGACTCCCCAAGGTGGGTCCCACTCCCACGGGCTCTGTTCAGTTCGAGTTGAAACGAAGTTTGTATGAGCTGCCAAGTCAAATCTGAAGAAAAATCGCTACGCGAATGAGCGATTTGTCCTAAAATCCTGCGTTTAAGCAGCGTAATCCTGACAGAAAGGGGAACACTCTGAAAACCCTTGGCATTCATCTCGAAGACATATCCGAGGGTTAACAATGCAAATTGCAAAAAAATTGCCGGAAAACTGCGCAAAACAGCCATTGGCTTCAATCCAACAAAGTTTGGGTACAGATTGAGTCCAGTTCAGCCGTTGGCTTCAATCCAACGAAGTTTCGGGTACATGCCGAGTTCAATTTAGCCATTGGCTTCAACCCAACAAAGTTTAGGGTACAGACTGAGCCCAGGTCAGCCGTTGGCTTCAACCCAACAAAGTTTCGGGTACAGACCGAGTTTAACTCAGCCGTTGGCTTCAATCCAACGAAGTTTTGGGTACAGACCAAGTTCAATTCAGCCGTTGGCTTCAATCCAATGAAATTTTAGGTGCAGACCGAGCCCAGTTCAGTCGTTGGCTTCAACCCAACGAAGTTTCGGGTACAAACCGAGTTCAATTCAGCCGTTGGCTTCAATCCAAAGAAGTTTCGGGTACAGACTGAGCCCAGTTCAGCCGTTGGCTTCAACCCAATGAAGTTTCGCGTACAGACTGAGTTCAATACAGCTGTTGGCTTTAATCTAACGAATTTCAGGTACAGGTCTAGTTTAATACAACCGTTGGCTTCAATCCATCAAAGTTTCAGGTACAGACCGAGTTTAATTCAGCCGTTGGCTTCATTCCAATGAAGTTTCGGGTACAGACCTAGTCCAGTTCATCCGTTGGCTTCAACCCAACAAAGTTTCAGGTACAGACCGAGTCCAGTTCAGCCGTTGGCTTTAACCCAACGAAGTTTTGGGTACAGACCGAGCCCAGTTCAGCCGTTGGCTTCAACCCAACAAAGTTTTGGGTATAAACCAAGCCCAGTTCAGCCTTTGGCTTCAACCCAACAAAGTTTCGGGTACAGACCGAGTTCAATTTAGCCGTTGGCTTCAACCCAACAAAGTTTTGGGTATAGACCAAGCCCTGTTCAGCCGTCGGCTTCAACCTAACGAAGTTTCGGGTACAGACCAAGTCCAATTCAGTCGTTGACTTCAATGCAACGAAGTTTCGGGTACAGACCGAGCCCAATGCAGCCGTTCGCTTTAACCAAACAAAGTTTCGGGTACAAATCGAGTCCAATTCAGCCGTTGGCTTCAATCCAATGAAGTTTAGGGTACCGACCGAGACAGTTTAGCCGTTAGCTTAGCCCCAATGAAGCGTCGGAAGGGATCTGGTGGCGGAAGCAATATAGTAATCCATAACCAATGATGGAATCTATTATGCACATCCTCAAAAGGGAGCATTAGGAAGGACTGGTGGTTTAACCCCCTGTTACAAGTTACCGCGGTGAATTATCGTCAAGATAGGCATCATGAATACTCATTGGCATAACTCGGCGGCAACCATGTCATCCCTAGGCTATCATGAATGACGTTATCCCCAGCAGAAAAGGTTGAGAAACAGTTCGCGGTAGCCTATTAACATCATCCCCCAGCAAAAAGTGTTAAGAACATTCTATGATAGCTTAAATTTGATATCCTACCAGCAATTGCATAATAATGCTACAAAAAGGGTTATCACGGATAACGTTATCCCCAGCAGAAACTAAAGTAATCCATCAGGGATAACCCCACCTCCTCAAAGGTATCTGGCACTCCTCGCATACCATATCATGCATTGCCTCCCTTTTGCATTTGCATTTCTAGTGTCTACTAATCTTTGTCCTATTATTTCACAGCATTGCATGAACATGATAAAGAGGGGAATTTGTAGACACTCGAAATTTTCATTCCATGTTATTAACACTGTAGGAGGGAGGGCAAGAATGTCGTCCGTTCAACCCTAATCTAAATATCGGGCCATCAGATCAACCCCGATCTCAATATCGTGTCATCAGTTCAACCCCAATCTCAAATCGGGCCGTCAGATAAACCCCAATCTCAATATCGAGCGGTCAGTTAAACCTTGATCTCAATATCGGGCCATCAGTTCAACCCCGATCTCAATATCAGGTCATCAGTTCAACCCCAATCTCAATATCGGGCCGTCAGATCAACTCTGATCTTAATTTTAGGCCGTCAGTTCAACCCCGATCTCAATATTGGGTCATCAGATCAACCCCGATCTCAATATCGGGGCATCAGTTCAACCCCGATCTCAATATCTGGTCATCAGTTCAACCCCGATCCCAAATCAGGCCGTCAGATCAACCTTGATCTCAATATTGGGTCATCAGTTCAACCCTAATCTCAATATCGGGCCATCAGTTCAACACTGATCTCAATATCGGGTCATTAGTTCAACCCCGATCTCAAATCAAGCCGTTATATCAACCCCGATCTCAATATCGGGTCATCAGTTCAACCCCGATCTCAAATCGGGCCGTCAGATCAACCCCGATCTTAATATCGGGCCATCAGATCAACCCTGATCTCAATATCGGGCCGTCAGATCAACCCCGATATCAGGTCATCAGTTCAACCCGATCTCAACATCAGGCCGTCAGATCAACCCCGATCTAAATATCGGGCCATCAGATCAACCCCGAACTCAATATCGAGCCGTCAGATCAACCCTGATCACAATATCGGGTCATCAGTTCAACCCCAATCTCAATATCGGGCCATCAGGTTAGCCCCGATCTCAACCCGAGAGGTACAGGTCAGTCCCGATCTCAACCCGGGAGGTACAGGTCAGCCCGGTCTCAACCTGAGAGGTACAAGTCAGCCCCGGTCTCAACATGGGAGGAAAAGATCAGCCCCGATCTTAACCCGGGAGGTCAGGTCAACTTCAGAAACAATCCTGAAGCATCATAACATCTCCTGAGGAAAACCTGGAATGACCAAGTCAGCCTCAGAGACAACACTGAGGACAAACAGACTCAAATGGAATTTAAGTGTTCGAAACGATCCCAAGAAGTCAACCGAAGGCCATGCCAACACTAAGGGCAACCCCGGGAGGGGCAAAATGATTATTTTACCAACCCTAATCCGATTTGGTCAAACTTAAGCCGAATTGATGCCATCGAGCTCAGAACGAACCATAACGATGATCTCGAGTGCAAACAACGTAAGATATCTCAACGGAAAAACTGCGGGGAATCAAAGACCTGGTTATGAACCCGTCTTCTTGGACAAGGAAAATGTTTTATCCCATGTCATTGTGACACTCTCGGCGTAGACTTTCTAAAAAGGTACAACACTCCTCAAACGGATGCTCCGATCAAAAGTTAGAAAGTTTCGACTTCGACCTCGCGTTGCTCAAAGCGCACGTACTTCAAGACGATTGAACCCAGCACGTGGGCCCCACCAAGGGAGCCGTACCTCTACCTATGGCAGTAGTAGGTAGGGTGGAGGCTCCTTGGCCTATAAATAAGAGGCCACCCCCCTCTCATTTAAAAAAATCCTGAAACGCTCTGAACCTCTGCCCATTTGGTTTTCAACCATTTTCTTATCTTCCAAACCAAAAAATTTTCACTCTAACACGTAGATATACCCATATACTACCATATATCAGAAAATACCCCGGTATATTTGGACGTTTAGAGCCTACGATTTGGCAAAAAGCCCGTGTAGCAGTCCATTGTGAGTATTTTTACGATCAGCAAGTCAATACTACTTCTTTGCACTTTTATACACTTGCATATCAAGTTTTGTTTTCTAAATATGCCCGGAACTTAGTTCTGTGGCCGTTTTCGTCACCTTTTGGTACATTTTTGCACATAAACGCATTTTTTGACATTTCTACAACTCGGATTGACGATCCGTCACTTCCAGCAGCTTCAGCATACTTGCATCTTCGTTTTAAGCAACTTCTTCGGACTGGGTTATCTTCCCAGTCCGGTTTTGGTTTTTTTTTTTTTTTTGTAAATATTTAACTGTATATATACTAACTTTTCAATTTTGTCAAGCCCGGATGTCAAATCCGAGGTAGTTTAATGCTTTGATATATATTTATGCATATATAAGCAACTTTCACCACCACTGGGTTCTCTTCCCAGTCTTGGTTGACTACATTTTTGTCAATATATATATATATATATATATATTTATATTTCAGTTTGGCCTGGATCATTCTGTGACCTTTATACTATTTTTTGCACCCTCCGCCATTACTAGGTTATCTTCCCAGTCACTGGTTGACTACTTTTCTGTACATTTACATTTCTGTTAGGCTTGGATTATTCTGTGGCCTTTTTACTGCTTTTATATATAAATATGCATATACAAGCAACCTTCACCACCACTAGGGTCTCTTCCCAATCTTGGTTGACTACTTTTCTGTCAATATATATATATATATTTCAATTCCAGTCCGGGCACCGGCGTGAAAACCCATCGACCTTTTTATTATTTTTCTATATATATTTCAATTATGTCCAGCCTGGATCACTCCGTGACTTTTATATAGCTTATATATATATATATATATATATATATATATATATATATATATATATATATATATATATATATATTTTAATTCTAGTTCAGGCACCGGTGGGAAAACTCATCGTCCTTTACAGCTTTTGTATATATAACTGTATATTTATATTGCTTTACTCACTTTTATTAAATTGTTACTTTAAATATTCATTTGATATGAATCGGCATTAACAAATTCAGCATTTTTCAGTTATAAAAGCAACCTCGCGTTCCCTAGATCGCTATCTAATGGGAACGAGACGCTTCGACTAGGTGCGAACTAGGATTTACTGAATGAATCCTCGGTTCTGGAGGCATTTAGGATATATATCTGTTTTTGTACAAATTTGAATTGTGCAGGTTTACTGGCGACTCATATGTGAGCCTAGGAATCGTGGGATTCATGATCAAACTGATCAGAATCTGATTCCCACGATGGACAAACTCCACTTTACGAATGTACCCTGCCAGTTTTTCTGCAGAAATGTACATACAAAAGACCTTAAAACGGTTATCCAAATTTAAAGTCTCAACATAGTGAAAATATGGATTGTAGTTTCAGAGTCCCTTCGATGGCTGTCATGCCCATGGGAAGATCGACACTTGTATATATTTTGTGGTCGAGGATGCTTCGAAGCCAGACAATCACCATTCAAATTGAGCCTTAAGGCTGAAAAAAGATAAAACTGAAGTATAAATATGATTCAATTTCTATGACAACGTAAGGGTTTGAAAACCTTCTTTCAAAACATCATTTTAAATCTTTTCAAAAAAAGAAACTTTTACAAATCAAATCAAAGACTTTTTTGCAAATCAAATCAAACCCTTCGTATATAGGTTCAAAGATGCATAGACATGCTTTCAATCAAACATAGGCCTAATTTTCAAAATAGCATTCACACATACATTTTAGTTTTTAAAGGGAAATATTAAAAAGATGCGGTACCGTGTTTACACGGGAGTCGTGGGGTGCCTAACACTTTCCCCACATTTAACCAAGCCCCCCAACTCCAACTTTGTTTTCAAAGATCAAGTTTCAACAGTGTACAGCAATTGGGCCTCTTTCAAACAAAACTCGGTTGAGTTGTTACAACCATTTCAAATCTACCAACTGGCGACTCTGTAAAACGTTAAATCGTCGACATGATACATGTTGGCCTTTTCCTAAAAAATCCTTCAAAAACTTTTTCGCAATAAAAAGAGTGAGGGTAGAGATAACTTCCAAAGAGAAAAAGATCCGGGTTATGACCTGACCCGTAGATTTTTTCCCGACGTCGACAAGCGGGAAGTTGAGTTTACTATTGAGCTTGTTCCTGGTGCGGGGCCTATCTCTAAGGCGCCGTATCGGATGGCACCATTGGAGTTGCAGGAGTTGAAGGAGCAGTTGCAAGAGCTGTTAGATCGTTTTGTGATTCGGCCGAGTATTTCTCCGTGGGGTGCTCCGATTTTGTTTGTGAAGAAGAAAGATGTGTCAAAGAGGTTGTGCATAGACTACAAGGAGTTGAACAAGATTACTATCAGGAATCGGTATCCATTGCGCGAGAATTGAAGACTTGTTTGACCAACTTCAGGGGGCGAAGTATTTTTTAAAGATAGACTTGAGGTCGGGTTACCATCAGTTGAGGGTGAGAGATGAGGATGTCTCTAAGACAGCTTTTCGTACTCGCTATGATCATTATGAGTTTCTAGTGATGCCATTTGGGTTGACTAACGCTCTGACTGTGTTTATGGATTTGATAAATTGGGTGTTCAAGGAGTACTTGGACCAATATGTTATTGTCTTTATTGATGACATTTTGGTTTACTCCAAGTCTAGGGAGGAGCATGAGGAGCATCTTCGAACAGTGTTGGGAATTTTGCAGAAAGAGAAATTATATACTAAATTCTCTAAATGAGAGTTTTGGTTGGAGCACGTTGCATTTTTGGGCCACGTTGTTTCTGCTGAAGGCATTAAGGTGAATCCTGCAAAGGTTGAGGCTATCACCAAATGGCCGAGACCTATTACTGTGACAGAGATTAGGAGTTTCTTGGGTTTGGCAGGGTACTATAGGAGATTTTTGGAAGGATTTTCTTTGCTTGCATTTCCATTAACTTAGTTGATGAAAAGGGCACGAAGTTTGAGTGGAATGAGGAGCGCGAGAAGAGTTTTGAGGAGTTGAAGAAACAACTTGTGATAGCTCCCATACTTACATTACCGTCGATGACAGGAGGTTATCAGATTTATAGTGATGCTTCTAAGAGGGGCTTGGGGTGTGTTTTGATGCAACACGGTTAGGTGATTGCTTATGCTTCCAGACAGCTTAAACCTTACGAGGTAAACTGTGATGCCCCCAAATCTATACACCCGTGGTATCCGATCTGGAGTTCACGTTTATCCAAATACTATATATATTCAATAAGATATAATTCGTATCTATCCAAGGTTCACTGTATCCCATAACAGATAACAATTCTTGTTTAGAACTATTGTTGTGTTTGGATACCCTCACTGGGATAAATAGACTGTATCCTATGAATATCCCTTTCATATCGGTAGTTTATATCTATCCAAAATTTAGAGTACTAGTAATAACATGAACAATCCATATTGCCAATACCCTCACTCAGATATATAATCACTAAGGATACTGTAATGTATAACTCGTATTACAAATCATCTAAGTATGTATCAATACACAGTTGCGGAAATAAAAGATGATAATATATATATATATATATATATATATATATTACTAAGTTTAATTACATGGTTCTCAACTTAAGTTCTTATTACAACAAAAAGTCTTACAAGACTTGCAGTAAATAAAGACAGTAAATAAAGCTAATCTACGCAGGGTCTCTTTCCACTATGTTTGTCAGAGATGCCGGGATTACCATCTAAAACTGCAAAGAAAATAATTCGCAAGAATGAGCTATGACATGCTCAGCAAGTTTATATAACAAAAGGTTTGATTTCAAATGAACAAGACTTCAACAATT
Source organism: Panax stipuleanatus (assembly GCA_020205555.1). NCBI lineage: Eukaryota > Viridiplantae > Streptophyta > Magnoliopsida > Apiales > Araliaceae > Panax > Panax stipuleanatus. The sequence goes on along the minus strand of CM035117.1, from coordinate 63,081,672 downwards.
TCACTGAGGGTTAACAACCATTTCTGGAATTTTTATTTCACTCAACCATTTCTGTCAGTCACACAGACTTAGAAACTTGCGTATTCGGATCTGAGATAGGGGATCAGCTTATTCAGTATCGTAGGAGTATGTATATCATCCTACTTCTATTGTCTATTATAGACACACATATAGAAAACCCCAATTTAGGGTAAATTCAACTCAGTATAGGATGTCTTACCAAAACAATTTGGTTTGACTAACAGTTTATGCTTGATAAACAACAATTCAATTTCTTATGAATAAATGATTCATTTCTTAAGTCATGCTGAAACAATAGCAGTAACTTTTTCAGTGATAATAATTAGGTTTCGATAAAAGATATCGAAAGATATTCAAGTAATGTCATAAGATTAAGTATAAAACTTGCGTAACATAGTGCGTTTAAGTGTACAATGAAAAGATAAAGTTCAAACACTTGCCTGTGCGAAGAACGTTTATCTAAAATTACTTGAAGTGTTTAGGATACCTAAAAATATGTTAAACATATTTATAATAGTCATTAGTATTGATAGCAGTATTTAACTAATCAAACTAGACACGTTCGGTTTGTATTCGGTACCATTTCGGTGCTCTAAAACCTCACCGGATATTTAATAAGTTAAAAACTTAATAAAACTTTATTTATAAGCTTTATTATAATTTTAGATAATTTATTTATCATTATAATAATTTTTAAATATTTATTTATCCATTGAAATGATTTTTAAATCATTGAATTTATACTTAAATAATTTATCAATTATTTAGTATATTTATTAAAACCTTAGTTTTATTTTTAAATAACTTAAAATCATTTATTATGATTTTTAGAATATTTAAATTATTTTTAAATAATTACTTATTATTTATAAATGATTTAACTAATTACTTTATTAATTAACTTAATTATTAATATATAAAAATAATTATGAAATTTATGTCAAAATATTAAAAGTTAATTATTATAACTTAAAATAATTTTTAAAACTGAAATTATAATTATTTACTAATTATTTCTATTTATTTTAATTAGTTTAATTATTTTTTATATCTGTCTGTCGCTAAAAGGCTTCAGCGACGAAAAGCGTCGCTGAAGGTGTTCTTCAGCCCTGAAGAACAACCCTGGTCAAGGCCGATGGGCCACTTTAACTAGGCTTGTTCTTGCGACTTGTTTCGATTTGATGTTGTTAAGTGCTTTGGTGTTATAGTGTTTATGTAGTATTACAACTAGGTATCAATTTCAGACTCTAAACAACATCTAACAACAAGTTTTTAAGGTTCAAAGAACCTGTCAGAGCCTTTCTGGGCTTTCTGGGCAACCCAGAAAGTCGGTCAACGACCTTGTGAGGCATACCAGCTTGATTCTGTGTATTAGATCTTTGTTTTAATGAATGTAGTGTGTATTATACATGTCATACTTGAACGAGATAGCACTGGTCAGGACCAAGTAACCTTCTAAGGCATAGATCTAGGTCGGTCAAAGTCTTGTCAGGAACTGTTCTTCGTGTTCTTCATTTTCTGGGTTTTCCAGAAAGTGAAATCGTGAACGGTCAACGGGTTTTGACCATAAATTTCGGTCATCCTATGAACTTCTAAGGTGTTAGACTGCTTTAATGGTCTACTACACATGTCATAGTACAAAAACAAAGCACTTTCATAATCTAACAACAATCTGAGACGAAGATCTGAGTCGGTCAAACGGCTGTCCGAAATTTCTGGGAAAAATCTGGGTAACCCAGATTTCGGATTTTCGTGATCGGTCAATGACCTTTGACCACTTATATCTTTCATTCTGTTAATCCCATGGACTTGATTCCTCTTTCAGATTACAGAGCTCATGACATACTACAACTAGCATATCATTAACACACCTAAACATTAACACACGAAGATCTACAGGCTCTGACGTATGGTTATCATGCCTGTGACGCCCCCAAATTCTGACCGCCACTTGGTCACTCGAATTGGGTTCGCCACGTTCTCATGGTAATACAATAATAACTAAAATCACACAATCACAACGGAAAATCTAGAATAATATATAATGATTTATTATAATTATTCCCAGTACTTAATAGATTACATAATAATATCAAATAACGACTTATTACATAATCTAACTTAAGCTTAAACATAGTCAAATCCAGTCTTACTACATCATCTTAATACAACATTAAAATATTTAAAACACAAAAAGGGACAAGCTAGTTGGTAGGCTTGCCCTTGCCCTTATCGACGCTCGAAGGTTCGCCCTGCTCTGCCTTCACTGAAATGATTTAGGGAAAGCAAGAATGAGCAACAAGTTTGCTCAGCAAGTAATATACAACAAGGGTGATGAGTATTATATCACAAGTTTGAAATACCAAAGTATAATCTCTAATATAATTCAGAGTTTCAGAATAATATCATGAACAACGAATATCAACAATTCTCGAATCAAATCATTGGAATATGAAATTCAATATAGATCAACAGATATATATGAGTTCGAAGGCTATCAACATATCCAACTGGATAAAATAATTTATACTGAGCAGTCACTAAGGACTATTGAACATCTACTAGAATCATCAATATTAAACTGATAACCCAAAAGAAATAAGTACGATAGATGATCAGTCTACAATACTCTATGTTATGCATAACACCACAGTAATATTCACGCGTGTGTTGGGGCTTCCAACAATATACACTCCCCTTACCATAAGGGTTGTTCAACTCAACTTCAAGATTTTCGCAATAGTCAATTGGTTTGGACAGTTTTATAAACATGCATATAGTCTAGCCGAATCAAATGGCATAAACACTTTCACAATATTCAGGAACAATACCAAGTTCAACATGAATAATAGCTTTCACAAGAGTTTAAACATACTAGCTCAAATGAACGAGTAAGTAAGATAACTTGCATTCAAAGAGATAAGGTTTAGATAATTGCTTACGATATCCGTTGAATAAAGTAATGCAAGGGTTTAGGATACTTGCCTTAAGCGTAGTCTATCCACGTAAAGTAATTCAACACTTTCAAATCCCTATCGTAATATAGTTATGTATATATATGATATTCAATTAGTCATATAATTTAACATCACATCTTATCTTCGGATATACGATCAACACATAAGCTAAGTTTTAACCTAGCTACACAGTTATACCATATATAGTATCATATTAATAAAACTTTTATCTTTAACGTTCCTCTTTTTGAGTTTAAACATATTCTCATCTCATTAATATCACATAAGATCACAACAAATAGCAAACATACTCTTTTTAGCATGTTATAGCATTATTGTAAGTTAAATGTCAAATTGGATTCAAGTATCACATAACATATGATATCACATAGTATGTATACGTATTAAAGGATACTTTCATGCTTTATTCAATCTTCTCACGTTCAATCTTTCATGATATAGGTTCTAAGTTGGTACCTTTAATCACTTAAGGCCATTCAAGGTCATGAAATTACAAAGTCTAACATGCTTGTCATGTACACACATAAGGTGGTCGTGTAACGTGTTCTAGGCATGTTCATGAATATCTTTACCACATACATATTACTATCATTGCTATTGGTTTTGAAATCATGCTTCATTTTGTGTTCATTTAGTCTTTATGGCACCTAGCATGGTATGTACACATGTATATATATGTATGACACATTAGTGAGGTTTAAAAACACTATCCAACATGTTCACAATGATCAGAATCTAGACTTCGATATAACATGTTAAGATTTACGTTCAAAACTTATACCTTCACTTGTAAAGTTCATTTAACGCGATCCACATGCTCATGTTACCTTATGAAACATGTATACACCTATTAACATGCTTTTCATACCTTCCTAGATCATAATAATATGCTTGCAAGGTCAAAATACCGACATAAGTCATATATGTTTAAAGTTCAATTATAAACCTTATGTTTGCTTCGGAAACTTTAACCGTTCGTTAAGCATGTATACAAACATAGTGGAACATGCTCACATTAGGTCTACATATCCCTCTATACAAGTTATTCATGCTAATATGCCTTGCCTAAGTCAGCATCCAAGCATGCTTAACAGATTAACAAACAAAACTGGAACAGGCTTCCTGTGCAGCTGTGCTGCGCCTGGGTATAAACCCGGCGCAGCTGCGCCGTGTGCAGTTCATGCCAGTGATCTTCCTGCTTCAGTAGTTAACATCCCAAATCACAGAATTACTTCACGAAAACAGTTCTAAGCAGTCACATTGTGGTTTAAACATGTTTATAAGTCTATATAACAACTAACCAAGCAATTCATACTTCAATTGTCATCAAATTCCACAAAATCAAAAAGTTGAGAATTTGCAGAAAAACACAAATTGAAGAACATGGAACATAGATTATACCTCTGCTATTAGTAATTGGACTTTATGCTAAATTAGAATGCTCAACTCTGATATGTGTATATGCTCTCACTCAATACTTAAACAAAATCTCAGCAAATGAATTAGGAGAAGAAGAGATTCTACTTATAGAATTTCAAATATCCAGACATTCCTATCTTCCCATGAATCAAACCAATGAAAATTTGAATTGTATGGAGGTTAAGAAGAAGTTGGTAGATTAGTTGGTGGAATAGTGAAGCAGTAGCAATCAACCATTCTCCTTCATGATGATAGCTAGCAAGCTGAGTTTATGAGTTTGAGAAAATAGGCTTAGGCCTCATGAGTATTTCACGTGTGGGGAAAGTGAGCCATTCATTAAGGGACAACCAAAGCTCAGCATTCATACAACACTTATGTTATACTCTTATACATAATATCTACACTTAGTTTATATTTATATACATATTATCCATACATAAGTTATAACTTAATGTCACAATATAGTTTTAAATGAAGGAACAATGTTACAATATAACAAGTTGGATCACACCCACCCACATATAAATATAATTCATGCACAATTAGCATGCCGATATAATTTACTCGGATATAGTCACATCACATTATCTCCTTTATTATTAAATCCTATTATTCAATTATATATTGAAGAAATCATCAATTATAATTGTTTACTATATACATTCATGATGTATTATTTTAATGTACACTTCACATACAATTGTCATATACACATTTCATGTAACTCTTACAAGTTACTAAACTTTACTATATAGTTTATATATATAATTGTATAGTTACATAGCACTTCATATAATATATAGTTAGTTACTATACGTTATACTTTTAAATTCGCATTCTTGTACATAGAAGTTAATAATTTACTTATCTTATAAATTAATTAATAATAATATTAATTAATCCATTTCTCATCAATCAATAAAATTATAATTTCCACAATATGATTAACACTTATATGATTAAATATCACATTAAATGAATGTAAATCTTATTATATATATAAACACATTGCTTATTATTATTATATCTTTTGCAATAATAATAATCACATATCATAATTAATCATTATTAATATTCTATAATAATTAATTAATATTCTATAATAACAATTAATAATTAATATAGATTAATTGTTCACTTAATAATTCCTTCGTCAATTAATACAATCATTAATATTTCTCATCACTGTGCCACACAAGGCATTTAACGAGTTTATCGCAAACTCCACATTTCCTTAATTATTATAAATATTCAGTTTAATATAATTGAGTTAACTCACAAATCATTTATATTCAAATAATTATTCATTTTCATTAATATTTTTATTTAATAATATATGGAAATTTCTCGGGTATTACAAGGCCTGTTTTTCACGATTTTTCAGAATGCTAAAAACACCTATTTGATGCATCTAGATGTTATGAAATCATGATTTAACAACCTAGAACACTAACAAGTATGTTATTACATATAACTAAATAACAAAACAACAAAACTAACATAACATCAAAGATTAATCGTAAAATTAGGGTTTATACCTTTCTTGCTCAAATTTGGCTATCTAGGTTTTGATTCTGATGTTGCTATTAATGGGGCTTGTTATAGAAGACAGTATAAGTATAGTAATGAAATATTTTTGAGTTTAAAATCTGATCTAGGGCTGCTATTTATAGGGTTTGAAGGTTAGGGCTTTTAGGTCATTTTCCCCTCCTTGCCTCCAAAAAAATCATACATCTGGACTTGTGCAGCTATGCCAAGCTGCTTGGGGATCAGATTAGTGGAAATTTTCGAAGTAGGAGGTGGTTCATACTTGTAAGCAACTTGAAAGTTTAGTTAGTAGCTAATTTTGCCCTAATCTCCACTAATAATGAATTAGGGTTTTGATCTTTGTGTTTAGAATAACTTAATAAAGTTATTTACACCTAATTTAAGTTTAGTTAACATAATTAGGGTTTAATATAACTTAATTAGGGTTTAATTTCCTTAATTAGCATTTGCAAATTAGGGTTAGGGTTTTCTAAATTAGGTTTAGGGTTTCCTAATCTATTATTAGGGTTTTTAACTTAGGTTTTTAATACCTAATCCTTTTTAAAGCATGGCAAAGCATTTTGTCAATATAAGCACGACAAAGCATTTTATCAATGTAAGCACAATAAAATAGCTTGATAAAATAATATACCAAAAAGTCAAAAAATGAAATAAAAATTTAAGCACGAGGTGTCAAGCACGTCATTTTTTGGAGAAAAATATTTTTGACCTAAGTCTTTAATAATGTATATAATAACACGATACAGAACCAGAACGGAGAGATTTTATTGATAGTTGAGAATTTTACATAACCGAGTCCTATTAGGGTTTCGGGATCTTACATTCACCCCCTCTAATAAGAATTTTGTCCTCAAAATTACGTTACAGGTTAAGTAAATAAGTGAGGATAGTTCTCTCACATTTTTTCTTCGAGCTCCCATGTAGCCTCTTCAACGTTCTGATTTTTCCAGATTACCTTAACTAATGATATCACTTTATTTCTTAGGATTTGCTCTTTTCGGTCGATGATCTGAACAGGTTTTTCTATATAAGATAGATCCTTTTCGATTAGAATAGGTTCGTAACTTATAACAAGTTTGTATTCAGGTTTATATGGTCGTAATACGGATACATGAAACGCATTATGGATATGGTTCAAGTCTGGAGGTAAAACTGTTTCATACGCCACCTCTCCTATCCTTCTCAAAATTTCAAAAGGTCCAATGAATCTTGGACTTAATTTTCCCTTTTTGCCAAAACGAATCTTGCCTTTCCAAGGGGATACTTTCAAGAATACGTGGCTTCCAACATTAAAGTTTCGCTCCTATCGATGTGGATCAGCATACTTTCGTTGTCGATCTTGAGATGCTTGCAATCTTTCTCGTATAAGTTAAATCATTTCTGTAGTTTGTTGAATTATCTCGGGTCCTAGAATTTGTCTTTCCCCGACCTCGTCCCAACACAAAGGTGTTTTACACTTTCTACCATATAGAGCTTCATAGGGTGGCATACCTATGCTAGCATGATAACTGTTGTTGTAGGAAAATTCTACTAAAGGTAATTGATCTTCCCAACTCCCTTTGAAGTCCATAACACAGGTTCTTAACATGTCTTTTAAAGTTTGAATGGTTCTCTCACTCTGCCCATCTGTCTGCGGGTGATATGTTGTACTTAATCTCAACTGAGTTCCTAGGTGTTTTTGAAGACTTCCCCAAAAGTTTGAGGTAAATCTTGGATCTCTATCAGATACTATAGAAACAGGAACTCCATGCCGAGAAATAATTTCATTTATATATAGCTTGGCAAGTTGATCTAAGGTATGAGTAACCTTGATAGGTAGGAAATGAGTTGATTTGGTAAGTCTATCTATTATTACCCAAATGGCATTGTGGCCTTTCTGTGTAGCAGGAAGGCCTACCACGAAATCCATGGTTATATGTTCCCACTTCCACTCAGAAATTGGTAAGGGTTGTAATAATCCACTCAACTTTTGGTGTTCAGCCTTAACCCTTTGACACGTAAGACATTTACTGACTCATTCTGCTATTTCCCTTTTCATATTAAAGCACCAAAAATGCTGACACAAGTCCCTATACATTTTCGTAATACCTGGGTGAGCGGCAAATTTTGAATTATGAGCTTCATTTAAGATTTCATATTTTATTGATTGGTCAGACGGAACCCAGACTCTATTCTCATACCTTAATACCCCATCCTTATCTACTCAAAATTTAACATTCTTTATATGAGTTATATCATATTTACATTTTTGACACATCTCATCCTTCTCCTGTATTTCATTAATTCTCTCCAATAGGGTCAGAACTCCCTCTAGAACAAATAGTTTTTGGGTAGAGGTAGTTGGAACTCTTACCTCTATTTTGAGTTTATCAAAGTCTTTTATCAGTATCTCGTTGTCTGTTATTATATTTAATCTCTCTTGGCTCTTCTACTCAACGCATTTGCAACCACATTGGCTTTTTTGGGATGATATAAGATTTCACAATCAAAATCCTTTATAAGTTCTAGCCATCTTTTTTGCCTCATATTCAATTCTTTTTGCATGAAAATATATTTGAGACTTTTGTGATCCGTATATATTTCACACTTCTCCCCATACAAGTATTGCGTCCAAATTTTTAGAGTAAAAACTACTGCAGCTAACTCTAGATCATGAGTAGGATACCTCTTTTCATAATCCTTGAGTTGTCGTGACTCATAAGCTATCACTTTCCCATGTTGCATCAACACACAACCTAATCCCTTATGTGACGCATCACTATAGACCACAAGGCCTCCTGTATTATCTGGTAAAGATAGCACTAGAGCCATGCTCAGCCGTTTCTTCAACTCTTGGAAGCTTTCTTCACATTTATCTGTCCAAACATATTTTACCGTCTTTCGAGTTAAATTGGTTAGCAGGGTTGCTATTTTTGAAAAATCCTGTATAAAACACCAATAATAACCCGCTAAACTGAGAAAACTTCTTACTTCTGTTGGAGTTGTTGGTTGTTCCCAATTTACAACTGTTTCTATCTTTGCTAAATCTACTGCAATCCCACTTTTGTCAATCATATGACCTAGGAACTATACCCTTTCTAACCAGAATTCACATTTGGAAAACTTTACGTAAAGTTGTTCCTTGCGTAATATCTCCAATACGCTTCTCAAATGTTCAGCATACTCCTCCCGTGTTTTTGAATATATCAAAATATCATCGATAAACACAACGATAAACTTGTCTAAGCATGATTTAAACACTCGATTCATCAGGTCCATAAATGCTGCTGATGCATTGGTTAATCCAAAAGACATTACAAGAAACTCATAGTGTCCATAGCGTGTCCTAAATGATGTCTTAGGCACATCTTCCATTCTTACCTTTAATTAATGATAACCTGACCGTAAGTTAATTTTTGAAAAGTACTCAGTTTCTTTTAATTGGTTGAATAAATCATCAATTCTAGGTAAGGATATTTGTTCTTTATGGTCAGTTTATTAAGTTCCCTATAGTCGATACATAATCTCATTGTTCCATGCTTCTTCTTTACAAACAATACTGGTGCTCCCCATGGTGAAACACTAGGTTGTATGTATTTCTTGTCTAAGAGTTCCTGTAATTGTACTAGCAACTCTTTCAGTTCTACTGGTGCCATTCTGTATGGTGCTTTAGAAATTAGTGCCGTACCAGGTGCAAGGTCGATAACGAACTCAATCTCCCTATCAGGAGAAAGACCTGGTAAGTCATCTAGAAATACATCTGGAAATTCCCTAACCAAAGGTATTTGATCTAGTTTAACCCTTCCTTTCGAGTATCTACTATATAGGCCAAATATCCTGTACAACCATTTCTAAGTAATCTTTCTGCCTGAGTTATAGTCAAACATTGAGACTGCTTATGTGAGCAACTCCTGTTGAACACTACTTTAGACTTTGACGTAGTCACTAGGTTTATCCATTTTGTTGGCAGTCAATCATTGCATTATGATTAACCAACCAATCCATCCCTAGGATTACATTAAATTCACCTAACTCTATAGGACTAAGATTTACCATGAAGTTGTGTCCTTTAATGTATACACTACAATTTCAATAAATAGCCTCCACAGGTATTTTTCTCATTCTTCGCAATTTCAACGCAGAATGGTTTGTCTAACTTTTCACATGGCACATTCAAATTTTTAGAAAAGCTTTTGGACACAAAAAAACAAGTAGCTCCAGAGTTGAATAACACATATCCATTTAAAGTGTTGATAGGGATGATACCTGTTACCACGTCTTGTGAAGCAACAGCATCCCTCACCGACATATTAAATGTTCTTGCAGTTGGATGACCTGGACCTCCTGCTACTGTTACTGGTGGTTTTTTGTTTGGTATCTGATTTCTCCCTCCTCCTCCTTGATTTTTGTTCTTAGGATAGTTTCTACTTATATACCCCGATGTTCCACAGATGAAGCATTTATTTTGATTAGGGGTAGGACACTGAGGAGAATAGCATCCTTCTTGCCCACAATTAAAACATTTATTCCTTAAACACATTCTTTTATGAATTTTCCCACATTTGACACAAAGGTCAACCTTATTATTATTCATGTTGGTGTTAGAAGTATTATTATTAAATCTTGACACCTTTTTCCCATAATTATTTGGAACAGTGGTCTCCCACCTTCTTTTATTGTTAAACTCTCCAGAACTGGGTTCCCCCTTAGTTTTTACCCCTTCACCTTGACTCTTTTTATCCTTGTGGTATTTAATAAGGTTTTCATTCTCGCTTTCAATAATAATAGCTTTCTCAAGAATCTCAGGAAAAGTTCTAAGTTGAAACACTGACAACGTACTACGAACCTAGGATTTTAAACCTTCCTCGTACCTTTGGGTTTTCCTAGCTTCTGTATCTACTTGGTGTGAAGCGAATCGCGATAATTCATTAAACTTAGCTGTATATTAGGCTACAGTAAGTTCTCCCTGTTTTAGTTCTAAAATTTTTACTTCCATACAGTCTTTCAATGATTGCGGAAAGTAATTCTCAAAGAATAGTTCTTTAAATTTTTCCCATGAGATAACTTCCGTCCCTGCACAATTCTTGGTAAATTCCCACCAATATTTTGCTTCCCCTTTCAAGAAAAAGGTTGCAAATACTATTTTCTGGTCTTCCCTAACATTGGTTACTAGGAAAAACTTTTCTATTTCGTTGATCCATACTTGGGCTTCAATAGGCTCTCCAATACCTTTAAACTCAGGTGGTCCTACTAATTTAAAGTTTTTGAATAAGGTATTTTGGTTAATAGGTCTATTTTATACAGCTCCTAATAACAGATCTAATAAATTCTGGGTAGAGTCTCATCATTCTCTGATTGTGCTCTCCTTTTGTTCTGTGGCATGATTCTATAAAATAAAGCCATGTATAAATACAAGTACAATTATTCATATAGTGAGAACTCGGTATATCAAACAAAACTTATATATTTCATATAAACGAGAAGTACATATTCGACTAGTGGTTTATTACTACCACTAGCTTAACACAACCAAAATTTGCTCTGTACTATAAACTGAGCATCTATATTCATATATTAAAACCTAAAAGTTCGTAGTTTCCTCATATGCATTCTGGACCATGTGGCATACCACTAATCTATCTATGAGATACAAAATTTTCCTATCTTCCACTGGATGCCTAATGACTCGATTCTGCAGGCTATCGAACAAACCACGAGTTCCACGAATAAACTTGGTTAGCCTAGCATGTGCCTAATGCCTACCCCTCTGAGCATTGTACAGAAGCATCCTCAGTCGGGTGGTATCAGCCTTCTCATTCTCTAACATGCCTTCAGCCATATATGCCCTGAACTCGGCATTCACAGTTTTAGTTTCGGCCTGCTGAGTCATTGTAGCGAGTGCCTCTTCATGCTCCTCAATCCTCATTAGCTGACTAGCTGCAGGATCTTCATCCTCTTCAGCTTCTAACAGCTCTTGATCGTACAGTAGTTCCTCTTCTTCAGGATCACTGTCTTGCACGGTCATAACATGAGGTGGATTTATGATTATTGGCATCTCCTCTGCATCAGTCATTTCTATAAAAGAAATTTCTTTCATTATTTGTGTATATATTAAGAAATTCTGTATCAAAGTCAAATCTTTTAATGTTATTTTATGTGTAGTTAAATATTTTTATGGACTCAATGACTAAATCCTAAGATACTCTACTTCTCTCTTAGAGCTATAGCCTATAGCTCTGATACCAACCTATGAAGCCCCCAAATCTATACACCCGTGGTATCTGATCTGGAGTTCACGTTTATCCAAATACTATAGACATTCAATAAGATATAATTCCTATCTATCCAAGGTTCACAGTATCCCATAACAGATAATAATTCTTGTTTAGAACTATTGCTGTGTTTGGATACCCTCACTGGGATAAATAGACTGTATCTTATGAATATCCCTTTCATATCGATAGTTTATATCTATCCAAAATTCAGAGTCAATAACATGAACAGTCCACATTGCCAATACCCTCACTCAGATATATAATCACTAAGGATACTGTAATGTATAACTTGTATTACAAATCATCTAAGTATTTATCAATACACGGTTGCTGAAATAAAAGATGATAATATATATATTTTATACTAAGTTTAATTACATGGTTCTCAACTTGAGTTCTTATTACAACAAAAAGTCTTACAAGACTTTCAGTAAATAAGGATAGTAAATAAAGCTAATATGCGCAGGGTCTCTTTCCACTATGTTTGTCAGAGGTGCCGGGATTACCATCTAAAATTGCAAAGGAAATAATTCGCAAGAATGAGCTATGACATGCTCAGTAAGTTAATATAACAAAAGGTTTGATTTCAAATGAACAAAAGTTCAACAATTTCACTGAGGGTTGACAACCATTTCTTAAATTTTTATATCACTCAACCATTTCTGTCAGTCACACAGACTTAGAAACTTCCGTATTCGTATCTGAGATAGGGGATCAGCCTATTCAGTATCCTAGGAGTATGCAAATCATCCTACTTCTATTGTCTATTATAGACACACATATAGAAAACCCCGATTTAGGATAAATTCAACTCAGTATAGGATGCCTTACCAAAACAATTTGGTTTGATTAACAGTTTATGCTTGATAAACAACAATTCAATTTCATATGAATAAATGATTCATTTCATAACTCATACTAAAAAAATAGTAGTAACTTTTTCAGTGATAATAATCAGGTTTCGGTAAAAGATATCGAAAGGTATTCAAGTAATGACATAAGATTAAGTATAAAACTTGCGTAACATAGTGCGTTTAAGTGTACAATGAAAAGATAAAGTTCGAACACTTGCCTGTGCGAAGAACGTTTATCTAAAATTACTTGAAGTGTTTAGGATACCTAAAAATATGTTAAACATATTTATAATAGTCATTAGTATTGATAGTAGTATTTAACTAATCAAACTAGACACGTTCGGTTTGTGTTCGGTACCATTTCGGTGCTCTAAAACCTCACCGGATATTTAATAAGTTAAAAACTTAATAAAACTTTATTTATAAGCTTTATTATAATTTTAGATAATTTATTTATCATTATAATAATTTTTAAATATTTATTTATCCATTGAAATGATTTTTAAATCATTAACTTTATACTTAAATAATTTGTCAATTATTTAGTATATTTATTAAAACCTTAGTTTTATTTTTAAATAACTTAAAATCAATTATTATGATTTTTAGAATATTTAAATTATTTTTAAATAATTACTTATTATTTATAAATGATTTAACTAATTACTATATTAATTAACTTAATTATTAATATATAAAAATAATTATGAAATTTATGTCAAAATATTAAAAGTTAATTATTATAACTTAAAATAATTTTTAAAACTGTAATTATAATTATTTACTAATTATTTCTATTTATTTTAATTAGTTTAATTATTTTTTATTTCTGTCCGTTGCTAAAGGGCTTCAGCGACGAAAAGCGTCGCTGAAGGTGTTCTTCAGCCCTGAAGAACAGTCCTGGGCAAGGCCAAGGAGCCACTTTGACCAGGCTTGTTCTTGCAGCTTGTTTCGATTTGATGTTGTTAAGTGCTTTGGTGTTATAGTGTTTATGTAGTACTACAACTAGGTATCAATTTTGGACTCTAAACAACATCTAACAACAAGTTATTAAGGTTCAAAGAACCTGTTAGAGCCTTTTTGGGCTTTCTGGGCAACCCAAAAAGTCAGTCAACATTGGTCAACGACCTTGTGAGGCATACCGGCTTTATTCTGTGTATTAGATCTTTGTTTTAATGAGTGTAGTGTGTAGTATACATGTCATACTTGAACGAGATAGCACTGTTCAGGACCAAGTAACCTTCTAAGGCACAGGTCTAGGTCGGTTAAAGTCCTGTCAGGGACTTTTCTTCGTGTTCTTCATTTTTTGAGTTTTCCAGAAAGTGAAACCGTGAACGGTCAACGGGTTTTGACCATAAATTCCGGTCATCCTATGAACTTCTAAGGTGTTAGACTGCTTTAATGGTCTACTACGCATGCCAGAGTACAAAAATAAAGCACTTTCATAATCTAACAATGATCTGAGACGAAGATCTGAGTCGGTCAAACTGCTGTCCGAAATTTCTGGGAAAAATCTAGGTAACCCAGATTCTGGATTTTTTTGATAGGTCAATGACCTTTGACCACTTAAATATTTCATTCTGTTAATCCCATTAACTTCATTCCTCTTTCAGATTACAGAGCTCATAACATACTACAACTAGCATATCATTAACACACGTAAACATTAACACACGAAGATCTACAGTCTCTGACATATGGATGTCAGGCCTGTTTTTCACAATTTTTTAGAATGCTAAAAACACCTATTTGATTCATCTAGATGTTATGAAATCGTGATTTAACAACCCAAAATACTAACTAGTATGTTATTAAATATAACTAAACAACAAAACTAATATAACATCAAAGATTAATCGTAAAATTAGGGTTTATACCTTTCTTGCTCAAATTTGGCTATCTAGACTTCGATTCTGATGTTGCTATTGATGGGGCTTGTTATAGAAGACAGTATAAGTATAGTAATGAAAGATTTGTGAGTTTAAAATCTGATCTAGGGCTGCTATTTATAGGGTTTCAAGGTTAGGGCTTTTAGGTCATTTTCACCTCCTTGCCTCCAAAAATATCACACATCTGGACTTGTGCAGCTATGACAAGCTGCTTGGGGATCAGATTAGTGGCAATTTTCGAAGTAGGAGGTGGCACATGCTTGTAAGCAACTTAAAAGTTTAGTTAGTAGCTAATTTTGCCCTAATCTCCACTAATCATGAATTAGGATTTTGATCTTTGTGTTTAGAATAACTTAATGAAGTTAATTTAAGTTTAGTTAACATAATTAGAGTTTAATATAACCTAATTAGGGTTTAATTTCCTTAATTAGCATTTACAAATTAGGGTTAGGGTTTTCTAAACTAGGTTTTGGGTTTCCTAATCTATTATTAGGGTTTCTAACTTAGGTTTTTAATACCTAATCCTTTTTAAAGCATTTTGTCAATATAAGCACGATAAAGAATTTTATCAATGTAAGCACGACAAAGCAGCTTGATAAAATAATATACCAAAAAGTCCAAAAATGAAATAAAAATTTAAGCACGATGTGTCAAGCACGTCATTTTTCGGAGAAAAATATTTTTGACCTATGTCTTTAATAACGTATATAATAACACGATATAGAACCAGAACAGAGAGATTTTATTGATAGTAGAGAATTTTACATAACCGAGTCTTATTAGGGTTTCAGGATCTTATATAAACTACCCCACTCATGATTTGGTGTTGGCAGTAGTGATCTTTGCTTTAAAGATTTGGAGGCACTATTTGTATGGAGTGACTTGTGATATCTTCACTGATCACAAAAGTCTTAAATACTTTTTCACTCAAAAGGAGCTTAACATGTGGCAGAGGCGTTGGTCGGAGCTTCTAAAAGATTATGATGCGAGGATTCAGTATCACCCGAGGAAGGCAAACGTGGTTGCAGATGCTCTTAGCCGAAAGGGTTCAGGAAGTGTAGCAACTCTTATTACACAACCTCATCTTATTTTGGATATGGAGCGACTAGAGTTGAAGTTGTATGTCCAAGGTTCAGATGGGCATTTGGCAAGTATGAGAGTGGAGCCTTCTCTTATTTCGAGGGTTAAAGAAGCTCAAAAGGAAGATGGAGAATTGTGGGGTATGACTCAAAATCTGGAGGAGGGCAAGCAGCCCGACTTTCGTATTGATGACCATGGTGTGATTTGGTTGGGTGAGCGGTTGTGTGTACCTTCTGATCCAATCATTCGGGAGGCGATTTTGGTGGAGGCTCATAGTTCACCATTTTTTATTCATCCAGGTTCTACAAAGATGTACATGTATTTGAAGGAAATTTTTTGGTGGAATGGGATGAAGAAAGATGTGGCTGGATATGTTGGGAAGTGCCTCACTTGTCAACAAGTGAAGATAGAACATCAACGAGCTAGTGGTTTGTTGCAACAGTTAGACATTCCAGTTTAGAAATGGGAGGATATCACGATGGATTTTGTGACTGGTCTGCCGAAGACTTTCAGGAAGAATGATGCTATTTGGGTTGTGGTGGATCGGTTGACCAAATCAGTACACTTCTTGGCTATCCATGAGAGTTACTCGGTGGATAGGTTGGCTTAGATTTTTCAGCAGGAGATTGTTAGACTTCATGGTACTCCGGTATCTATTATTTTGGATCGGGACCCACGATTCACTTCACGGTTCTGGAAAGGGTTTCAACGAGCTTGGGGTACTCGACTCAACTTTAGTACTTCATTCCATCCGTAGACTGATGGGCAGTTCGAGCGGGCTATTCAAACGTTGGAGGACATGTTGAGGTCTTGTGCACTTGAGTGGTCAGGTAATTGGGATGATTACTTGAGCCTCGTTAAGTTTGCTTATAACAATAGTTGGCATGCAAGTATTGGGATGGCTCCGTTTGAGGCGTTGTATGGTAGAAAATGTCGAGCACCAACTTGTTGGGATGAGGTTGGCGATAGGGCCATAGAAGGGTTAGTTCAAATCACTACAGAGAAGGTAGTGGTGGCTAAAGAGAAATTGAAGTCGGCTCGATCACGACAGAAGAGTTATGCTGATAAGCATAGGAGGACCTTAGAGTTTGAATCTGGTAAGCATGTGTTTCTAAAAGTTTCTCCTTGGAAGGGTATTCAACGATTTGGTTTGAAAGGAAAACTTAGTCCGCGTTATATTGGCCCATTTAAGATTTTGGAAAGGGTTGGTGAGGTTGCATATCGGTTAGCTTTGCCTCCACATCTAGCTCATGTGCACAATGTGTTCCATGTGTCGGTGTTGAGGAGTTATCAATATCATCCGTTGCATGTGGTGCAATATCCATTTGATAAGATTCATGAGGATCTTACTTGTGAGGAGAAAGCCGAGATAATTTTAGATCGTCAAGAACGGGTTATGAGGAGGAAGACAATTTCGTTTGTTAAGGTGTTGTGGAGAAACCATTCGGAGCCAGAAGCTACATGGGAGATGGAGGAGTCTATTCGAGCAGAGTATCCGCATCTATTTGATAATTAGGTTCGTTCTTTTCTTTTGATTCCGAGGACGGAATCCTTTTAAGGGGTAGATGATGTAATACCCGTAAAAAATAAATAAATGACATTTTAAATTTTTGTTTAAATATTTTAATTGGGTTTTTTTTGTGTTTGGGTCAAATTATATTTAATTGATGTGGACTATAGTAAATAAGGAATTTCATTAATTTAGGCCTTTAAACTTATTGGGTCTAAATTATATTTGTTTAATATTAAAATCCTTTTATAATTAGGAGAATTAATAAGGTCCATTAATAATAAATAACTAAAACCTAATCTTTCTCATATGTCTTTGTTACAAACTGATCGAAGGGAGGCAGCATATACTTGTCTGGTTCCTTCATAGGAGAATAAGAGAGGGTTGAAAAAAAAAATCAAGATACCTTTAATAAGGTATGTATCTTTTTATGATTTATTATTATATTGACAAGGAATTATGCATTCATCCTTCTAAGGAGTAGCAGTAACACTTGTAATTGATTGACATGACAATATAAATATATATAGTATAAAGTTTGTTTATTTAATTGTTAAAAGTTACATAAGCTTATATTATTATTATTATTATTATTATTATTATTATTATTATTATTATTATATGACCTCCAGTGACTTCCTGATTTGGAACGGAGGTACTGTATTATTTCTATTATATATATATATATAAGGAATTTTGCGAAAATTAAACTTATAATTTAGATTTTTAATAAGGCTATAACTAGAAATTAGTTGTTATAATAATTATTATGGTATTATATGGAATTATTTGGAAGTTTAATTTGGGAATTTACAGGAACATAATAATAATAATATTAATAACATGATTTTAATAACGGGTTAAAGATAGAAGAATGTTTTTATAAGTGTACTTATATTTATTATTATTTTGTTTATTTAGGTCGAACGGAAGGAGTTTAACGAACTATATTGGGATAATAATTTTGGGTATTACATTGCTTAATTCAGGTACGAATTCCGTACTCCTTTAGCGATAATTCTTTTAATTTTGTTATGTTCGTTTTGTTTTTCGTTTACATTTTGTTTGTTGTTTCACATGATTGTTCTTTCTCAAATTCATGTGATGGTTTCGTTTTGGCTTTGATATTTGGAACTCATATTTGTACTTTTTAGACTAGTGTATCATGTCTAGAGTTTAGTTCGATATTTGTAGTAATGTACATGTTAATATATTTTTTGAGACTTTGTGTTGTTGATTCGTTTTGATTTAACATGTACGTATTAGAACCCCTTTGTGTTGATATTATGTCGCATGTGTTGTGACATGATATTTTTATTAGAATATACCGTAGGGTATACCTGAGCTATAAGCACCTGTGGGGGTACCACAGGTATGTCCTCTTGGCACCGAGGCATGACACCTTCCGTGGCGGTGTGATTAGTCCACGGCGTCTCCGTTTTATGCTTCGATGAGAGTTGGCCATTTAATGTTTTGTTGTGGGAGGTATATGGGTCGACCCTAGTTTTCTGTTCTGTTTTGCGGATTGGTGATGTTGTGCCAAACGCGCCTTTCGATTTTACATACATTTGGATTTGTTGTCTAATGTGTGTGACTTGCTTGTGTGGCATTATTTGACTTGCCTGTCTGGCAAGGTATATTTCTGTTTTGTTTTGAGCTCAGTATAAAATAACACCTAGCCATTTAATTCAATCTTATTTCGTTGTATTAGTTTGTTCGTTACAGTTCAGTTCATTTATTGAGTAGGTTATCTCAGTTCTTTATTTTTTTTATTCTATATCCGTACTGGGCAATTGGTTCATGCTGTGTTTTTCTTCCGGCAGGTAATCAGGGGGATCAAGGGCAAGTGTGATAAGAGCTCCCTTCTATCCAATGATTTAGATATATTTTGTTAGCCTATGATACATTGATTTATTTGGAGTTGTAATAACTATTTCAGATTATGGTTTGGGCCAGTTTGGCATTGATTCTGGTTTGACCTTTTGATATTTTGTTAGTTATAAAGACTATTCTTTTGTGGTTTAGAGCTTTATTATAATTTTTTCGGTTATGTTGTGTTTCGGGTAACCTTTCTTTCTATTTCGGAAAGGGGGTGTTACAGTATGTGTCGACGTCGGGAAAAATCTTGATCCATTTGTCTAAGTGTTTCTACCCTTTATGTTTTCTATTTGGCTTTGTTTGATCTGAAGGGTGAATTTTAAGGAAAAGACAAACATACAATGTCGACAATTTGAAAAGATTTGATTTTATTGGTCCGAATTAGACAGAGTCGTCAGTTGGTATGAGTTAAATGGTTGCTCTAACTCAACGGAGTTTTGAAAGATTTGCAATATGGCCCAATTACTGGACTCTGTTTAATTGGTCTTGGAAATCGAGATTCATAGAGTTCGGGGGCTTGATTAAGCGGGGGGAAGGTGTTAGGCACCCCCTGACTTCCGTGAAACACGGTTACAGCGTCTTTTCAATTTCCTTGATCATTATTTGTGTGTGTGTGTGTGTGTGTTTTGCAGTAATTAGGCTTAAGTGCTGTATTTGAAAATAGTGTTGTGCTTCGTTGGACCTATATACGAAGGGTTTGATTTAATGAAAAGTCCTTTTTAGATAAGATATGAAAGTGATGTTTTGAAAAGTAGTTTTCAAACCTTTTCGCTCGCATAAGAATTGAAGCCTTTTGATACTTTCATTTTATTCTGTATTCAACTTGATTTGGATTTTATGGGAGATGCAAAGCATAAAAAAATATCTACAAAAGTGTCGGACCTCTTATGGACATGAAAGTCATCGAAGTGATCCGAGCACCACTAACCACGATTTACTATGTTGAGACCTTAAATTCGGATAACTGTTTTAAGGTCCATCTGATTTACATTTACAAAAGGCCAGCAAGCTGTATATACAGTTAAAATTTGTCCATTATGGGAATCAGATCCAGATCCATGTGATTAATCATAGATCCCATGATTCCTATGCTCACAAAAGCTTATATCAAAGCTTTCACAGCAGATATATTGAAATAAAATATAAATTATAATCTAGACGTCACGCGCAAAACAAAGGATTCATCAGTTAAATCCTTGCATGCGCGTAGCCAAGCTTCCTGTTCCCTCTAGATACAGATCTAGGGTCGCGTAGTTGTTAAAATTTACAAAACTAGAAAGAAAACTAGATTTGAATAAATCTTAGTCATTCTAGCTCAACGTTTCCAGTTTTACAACTTTTGAACCTGTTAAAAGTTAGATATGGCTAGATTTAGATACATCTAATCCACAAACTTTACATTATCACATATTTACATCGAATGAACAGTTAAAATTGATATCTAATCAAATTGAATAAATAATATATATATATATATATATATTACTTATATATATATATATATAGATATATATATATATATAGATATATATATATATATATATATATATATATATAGATATATATATATATATATATATATATATATATTAAAGCTGAAAAAGACAACGGATTAGTATTTCAGGCCAAAAGAGTTACTATAATATATATATATATATATATTAAAGAAGTAAAAGGCCACAGATTTACAATCCAGATATAATGAACACTTATATATATATATATATTAAAGTCATAAAAGTCACTGATTTGAAATCCAGACAAAACTAAGAGTTATAAATATATATATATATATATATATATATATATATATATATATTAAAGCTGTAAAAAACTTCAGATCTGAAGAAATCTCACAGTGTACAGCGAGAAGGGCTTTAAACTGCTTTTGTATCTTGAAAACTATGTTTCCACCGATTAAAACTTGATATATTAGTATATATACGTATTAGAAAAAACAATATTGAAGTTTGGAACACTGATGGTAGAGTTAAGAGCTTAAACGGGCAGAATTTCCTCTTTTTTCTCTTTTTTCTCTTTTTTTTGGCAGATGGAGGGGCCTATGTATAGACCAAAGGAGCCATTGGTCAAACCGCGGCAGCCGCGTGACTACCTACGTCTGACTGGGGTGGGCCTGGGCTTGTGGGTCCTATCGTCTCGAAGTACGTGCACTCTGACCAACGCGCTGTTTGCTTAAACCTTCATAACTTTCAATCCGAGAATCTGATGGAGGCGTGCTATACCTTTCCGGAAAGCCCTTTCCGAGAGCTACACAATGACATAGGATTTGACATTTTTCTAATCTGGGAAGATTAGTCCATGATGAGATCTTCGCAGTCCGTTCGTTGAGCTATCTTGTGATGTTTTCACTCGGGATTAACGTTATAGTTTTGCATGACCTTCATGGTAGTGATTTGACTTGATTTGATGTTGAGTTGGCCAAATGACTGTTTTGCCCTTCCGGGGGTTATCTCTAGGGTTGTCGGGGCTTTTGACTATTTCTCGGCGTTTTCTCCGAGGTTTGATCTCAACCGATTCTGTTCTTCCTCAGGGTCGTCTTTGAGGGTTGATTTGATATCCCGTGGTTATCTCCGGGGATTGATTTGATGCTTCGGGGTCCTCCAAGATTATCTCTGGAGTATGAAAAAGACACTTTTACCCTCCTATATAGTTAGTAACAGGAAAACAAAATTTCAAGTGTCTACAGATGCACCTCTTTATCATGTTTATGCAATGCAATGAAATGAACATGACAAAGATTACTAGACACTTGAAATATGACAAGGTATACTTAATGATGCAAATCGCAATGCAATGAATGTTATGATGAATGTTCAAATGTTTTCGCAAATCACATTTCGCAAATCGCACTTTGCAAATCGCATTTCGTACTTCGCACATCGCATCGCAAATCGTGCTTCGCATTTCGTAAATTGCACATCGTATCACAAATCACTTTACCTTTACTGATTATTGCTGATGCCTATGCTGGGGCTGATTCCAACGGTTGACTTTCATCAGTGCTGCTGATGTCTATGCTGGTGTTGCCTCCAACGATTTGATTTTCGTCGGTGTTACCGATGCTTGTTTGATGAAGATAAACTGAGATATTTTTTACATCTATGCTGGGGATGATGTTTTGAAATCACCGGACCTTCTTGATGTCTATGCTGGTAGATGACAACGGTGCCTACCCTGCTGGTAGTTAACAACGTAGAATTTTTCTCGAGTCTGGACATTTAATGCGTATGCATGTCGTTTAACTCTACTGGGGATGCATGTTAAAAAAAATTATGGAGATGTGCACTGATATAGCGCGGTTGTACATGTGCAGACCATGCTTGATGTGATGTTCTAAATTTATTCTTAGGAGTCTATTGTCCTAGGTTGATGCACATACTAGATGTAAAAACATACCTCACCCTTTCTGAGGCAATTTGGAGTTTCTTTTCAGGCATAGATTTTGATAGGCTTAGCAGCTTTAACTCCCGTATGGCTACTTTTGGCATTCGCGTGGTAGATTTGGATGTTCCCCTTTCATACGACGTCTTGGTGGGGACTTCGCAGAGGCTGCTATTTTTTTTGGATCTGGTGTTGGTCCCTCTGGCGGTCCAGATACTGATGGCTTTAATAAAAGATATCCTTATATCTTCGCTGAAGTAGTGTTCAACGACTTACATCACCGGATCCTTCCCCGATGCTACGTTGGTTTGACGCCAACGGTTTAATTATTGATTATGAAAAGGGCGAACTCTTTACTTGCGACCCTGCTGGATTAGATGCTGGCTTGAATTTTGACCCGAGTGTTGCTGACGTTCTGGAGGATGTGGCCCGTTCTTTCACTTCCCAAATTTGAACTTCGATGTAGAGGCCTCAACTTGTGAGAACTTGGCGCAGGTTGACATGTTTGATGATGTAGATTTCATTTTCCAGACCTTTTATCATCGGGCATCTGTTTTTTCGAGTTAAGGACTCTCTTGAGAATTTTTCCTTTCTTTTGTCCGGGCAAGATTATGTTACCATGATTTTTTTTAGGAATTCTCCCTTTGCTTTTGATGAGAGGCTTAATCCCGCCTTAGATCCCTTCCATTTCTTGGAATTGGAAAATGCCCCAGCTCTTGCGTACGTTGTTACCTGGGATTCATATAAGAAACTCTCTTTGTTGACCAAGTCGAGAGTGAGCAATATCCTGCACACCAAACGAATAACTGAATGCCCAAAAGCTTGACGGCTTGGGCCATCAGGGTTGGTATAATCTTGTGAATGATACATTTAAAGTTCATGAAATTGAATGCTTGTATTCACTGAGAATTTATCTTATCAATAAAGATCTTGAAATTGAGTATGAAAATAAATTTTTCTGTAGGAAATCGAAATTTTCATTTGACAAGTTATGACATCGCAAGAAAACTTTTAAGCATCCATGGACATTATTAATGGATAACATCAAATTCAAAAGACTTATCTCCCTTCATCAAAGATACTTCATCTTAGCTCTAGACACCGCTCTTCACAAAATTAACATCATATGACATGTGCACTATGAGTGACGCAACCCTTAGCAGAGGTTTCTCTTCTATGAATTTAGATGATCTCATTTCTATCTTGCAAATTTTTTCTTTTTTTCTACTTTTGTCGCTTAACTTGTCTCATTCTCTTAGGCTATTCAAGGTTACCCATGTAACAAGTTTTGGACCAATGACTCCTAAACTAGACGGCTTTAGGGCACTAGGTGTTAAGACACCCCTTCGGGTTTACTGGCTCGAGTAACAAAGGCCACACTTCGAGACAAGTCAGGTAATCTACTCTATTTGATCCTCGCTTGAGCTTGTACAAGATTCATTTTCTTAGGCTCTAAATTAACTGTGTAGCGAGTGTTGGGCCGGTGACTCCCAAACCAGACTACTTTAGGGCACTAGGTGTAGAGACACCCCTCGGGCTTAATTACTCGAGTAACTTAGGCCACGATTCAGATCTGCTCAGGTTTTGCCTTCTTCTTCTTTAATGCTCATTTTTTTAGGCGCTAAGTTACCCATGTAGCGAGTGTTGGGCCTGTGGCTCCCAAACCAGATGGCTTTAGGGCACCAGGTGTAAAGACACCCCTCAGGCTTAATAACTCAAGTAACCCAGGCCACGATTCGAGACATTAGGCTGACCGCTGCTTATCTTTTATCTTTTCATTAATTGTCATTTTCGTCGCCATAGTTTCATACCCCACAACTAAGAGTTAGGTAACTTCAAAGTGCAGACCACATATGAGGTCAATTCTACTCCAAACATCACTTTGAACTAGAATTTTGAAAAGTTTTAATTTTCTGATTGTTCCCGTGATTCTTGCTCCACAGACGCTCATCGGAATTAATCCAATTCATAACAAGTTAAACGAAATCTCTCTTTTATTATAAACCTTTTTCTGAGATTCTAATGCAATACTTATCTATACTTATTATGTATATTATCGCTAATGCATGTAAATGAAAATTAAAAGCACATAAAGAGATGAAAGAGTCGTACCTCATCCGTGGATCGCTGTATTCTAAGAAACATTATGATTGGAAAAGACCAATTGATCATACTGGATCGCCAGTGAAATGATGGAAGCTTTGATGATGATGGACCATACTGATGGTGTCGATTGGTGCATTTTCATTGGATGATTAATAAATGCCCCAGTGTTGAGTTCTCGCTGTCTCCGAAATTGCCCCAGTCTTGTTGTAAGGGTGCCAACATCCGGTTGTCGTTGATTCTGAACATGCCCCATTCTTGCTTGTCATATGGGGTAATTGCTTTGTTGTATGTTTGACAGATGGGCTAATAAGATGCCGAGATCGCAAGAGTCTTTTTCCTCATGACCCACATGGTGAACCGATAGTGGATTTTTGGCATTTGGTTTGCCCCAATCCTCGTTTTAATTTGTAATTGCAATTGACTTTGATGATTTTCTTCTTCTAATTTGATGAAGGTTTTAGATTGAGGATATCAGCTCTTTGAAGGTCCTTGCTGATGATCATGCTTGATATATCGATGTGTTGTTGTTCCAACTTTGATGATTGATATCGAGATCCCTTCAGACTCCAATGAATTGGACCTATGAGCTCAGCTTGGTTGGTGATGTGATGGCTTCAACCGGATTTGGTTTGATCTATGAGGTTTAATCTGTGGCCTTTTGCTCAGAGAATAAGTAGTCGGGTATGAGATAAACTTTGCCACGACTATAGCCCATGTGCTTCTATGGGTCAAAGGAGATCAAGTCTTCTCGCACTTCAGGAGTGATGAGTTGCTGATGGGTTGCATCTTATGATGATTGTCATTTTATCCATGTGACTAGTCGTCTTGATGTATCACTGTCTCTTCCTTTCCGAGACTTGTGCCAGAATTGTTGGAATGACATTGAGGTACCGTTGGGTCTTCTCAACATGGCTCGCCAACCTTGAGGGTTTTTCTTGGGTGTAGGCTTTTCAGGTTTAATTTTGGTGGTCTTTGGGTTTACATTTGGGGGTTGGATTTTGGGTTTAAATACTTCTTTTGAGGGTTAGACCACACCATAGATGGCTGCCTACGTACTCCTATGGCTAGAGGGAGATCAGGTCTTCCATAGTTCAGGTTTGGCATGAACGGTTTAAAACTAGTATTCTGTATAGGTAGTGAAGTATTCTGGGGATTTGAAAGGTGTTTGTTTTAATTGGTTTGAGGGGGATTTTTAGATTTTTGTTTGGTTTGAACAAACCATAGATGGCTGCCTACGTACTTTCGAGGATGGGGGAGCTTAGGTTATTCGTAGTTCATTTGTAAACTGACTAAACCTAATTGGTTTGATTTTATTTTTTTTTCAATATTTACATGCATGGAAAATAAATGGCATAACGCTAAGAAAGTGATAACATCCCAACATCTCCTGGAACTCTCAACTTTCCTCTAGATCTACGTATTCCTGGCTAGCTGAGGCCTGATAGTCCAGTTGTTATTGCTGATGTTACCTTGGAGGCTCGTGATAGAGGCTAACTCCTGGTTCTGAATATCTTCAATCATGGCCATAACTTGATCTGCTCCTGATTCAGCATATCCATTAAAGAGGCTCAAACTGGACTCGTCGCAAAAAGGGATGAACTCTAGATTCCTCGATGGGTTGGCTTCCCTGACAACCTCACCACCTTTTTCTTCATTTATTCCTTCACCTTTCTCATAGGCTTGAGAGGATTTAACTATGAAATCTCTCTCGAGCTGTTGCTGTATTTCTCGTAAGGAACTTTCCTTTTTGGCTTTTTCCACACTAGGAAGGATCAATATTTCCTCATCATCCAGGATGGTAGAATCAAGAACCTGGTAGTTAACTTTGGGCAATAGGATGTTTGAAAGTTGAGGAGGAATTTCCTTAGGGGAATCTCTTGTCTCCTCTATCACTCCCAGCATTAGGATTAGTCCACCTTATGTTCTGCCAGGATTGGTGCTCATAGCCATCACCTCCTTTAAACTGCCCGTCTCGAGTGGACATCTTAAGCTCTTTATTTCCCTTTCGCCTTTTCTGGTCATGGGGACTTCTATCTTCAGTTCTCCATTTTCAATGAGATTCTGGATTTTGTGTTGCAGATGCCAACATTCCTCGGTCGAATGTCCCGTTACTCCAGAATGATAAGCACACCTCTTGTTGAGATCATAATGCCTTCCTTTGGGATTAGCAGGCGGAGCAAGCTTAGTGATCTTTTTTTGTGCAACCAACAGTGATAACACATTTTCCAACGAGTCCCCCAAAGGCGTTCTCTGCCTACTCTTCCTACCTCTTGGTGTCGTAGGATTTCGGGGGTTTGCCAGTGTTTGGAATGTTGTTTGATATTTCTTCTTCGGGAATTCGCATTCCTCCAAGCGATTTTTTCGCTGACGAGATCTTCTAGTAATTTCCTAATTCTAATTTTCATGTCCTTTCAGCCTGCTTTGATCTTCTTCGTTTAACTGGCTGATCTTAGAGGGAGATAGGATTCCATTATAAATAACCTCCTCTTCCTTTTGGCTTTGTGATAGTTTAGTGAAAAGCTGCCTTGTATCCTGATGTTGGCGCACTATCAGCTTAGCTAGCAGAGTTATTTGATTTTGGTTCGTTTCCAATTTTTTCATTACTGTCATACCCTCTTCTGATTTTCCAAACTCTAGGACATTTGTTATGTTCCTTTGGGGGTATTCATCCATCCTTCGTATGTACTTTCGATTTGGATGCATTTCATCGCTTCCTGACCTGATCATGTTTACTCCCTCCGTATCATACTGCATCAGAAGGTTGTTGTTGACCATTGGATGGTCAGGTTGTTGGACCACAACATCGTCGCTTTCGATCAGATTTTGGATTTTATGCTTTAAAGACCAACAATCTTGTATATCATGTCCCAAAGACCTTAAGTGGTAAGCACATCTCTGGCTTGGATTGTATCTTTTGCTTTTTCGATCCAGAGGTGGAGCCAATTCGGTAATTTTCTTCTACTTGATTAATAACTCAAATATATTTTCCAGGGAATCGCCTAGTGGAGTGAACACCCGATTTTTTGTTCTTTCAAATTTTCTCTTTCTATCCTGGCCTTGGTTGAACGCGATCTGTTATTACAATGACAGATCGCCTTCCTTCATCCCTATGGGGGAACTATGGTTAGGTCTCCTAGATTGCCCCTGTAAAATAAGGGATACATCTTCATCACCTTTCTTGGGTACCCTCATGGGAGTACTCGCATAGTTTCCAGACTATATATGCTCAGTGACTGCTTTTAAGGCAGTGAGATCTTTAATCTTGCCTGCTTTTAGGCCCATCTCTGCCATTTCACCATGTTTAATCATCTCAGAGAATGGTTTTCCTATTCCAGCTAGAATCCTCTCATAGTAAGGTACCTCTTGGATGTCTATGAAAGTCATCACCATTTCAGTTTCTGTCATGGGTGGAATGACCTGTGCTGCCAGACGTCTCCATCTTTGGGCGTATTCTTAGAAAGATTCATTGTTCTTCTTTTTGACTTTAGTCACTTGGTATCGATCTGGTGGCATTTGTGACTGAAAACTGTACTGATTTAGGAAGGTGTGGGCTAACTCTTCCCATCTTTGGATTTTGGCATTGTCAAGTTGAGCGTAACATGTCCTACCCTCTCTAGTGAGACTCTTTTGGAAAAGCTGCATTCTAAGGCTTTCATCTTCAGTATAAGAACATAACTCCCCAATGTATACTTTCAGGTGTGTATATGGATCGTCTGCCCTATTGAACTTCTCAAAATCCGAGACCTGGAACTTCTCTGGATAACGAGCCCTTGGGATTATGCAGAATCATAGTCTGAAAAGATAGCCTCTCTCGGAGTCTATCAAGGCAGAATCATAGTCTGAAAAGATAGCCTCTCTCAGAGTCGCAGCCTGTCAAAAAGACCACTCTCGAGATCGTAGAGACAGTTTGTCGAGCGCCTGCCAAGCCAAGTCAAGAATCTTAGGCTTCATGCGAAATCGTGTAGTCTACCTATCGTAACCAAGGTAGAAATTATAGTCTAACAAGCCAATCAAGAGATTGCAGATGTCAAGGCAGAAATTGTAGTCTGTCAGTTAAACTACTCCCAGAATCGCAGACTACACTCGGAGTCGTAGATTCTACAGATCGCCAATGGGTAGAATCGTAGTCTGCAGAACCAGAGCCAAATCGTAGCCAGTCAAGTGCTCACAATGCTAATGGGTAGAATAGTAGAGCACTCTACGATTCTCAATAGATGAGCAATCCTGAAGTGTATATATAGATCTCATCCTCTGGTAAGAGTAATGAAGTTTCAGATTGCAATATACTTGAAGAGTATCAAAAAGCATTCTCTGAATGGCCTGCAAGCAAACAGAAGATCGAAGCACCAACTCTATCAGCAAGGCTGATTGAGAAGTGAAGAGCCATTCATAAGGAGTCTTCTATAAGTGCTCATCTGAAGACAACGATTGTAGTTTCTGTCAAACAAACATAAGACATCTCAACGATCATAGTGTTGAGTACAACGATCGTGGTGTTTGCCAACTTGCAGTAGAGACTGATAAAGCACCTATAGAGATAATGGCCAACCTACAGAGGATAGACGAACAGGATTTTCTATGCTCAGCCTCACCATGAAGAGTGACCAAGAGATCACAGGGCATAAGTTTGAGGAAGTTGAGCATGACTAATTATAAGAGTCATGTAAACTTAAGGGCCAAAGCAGTCAGCCAATTTATCAGTTCCTGAAGCAAGGCACGTCGAGCAGGATCATAGAACATACTGAAAGAGCTAAGTGAAAGATGGTACTACATTGACAAATCACAAAGCACTCTCAGAATCGCAGTGTTGTCAAAGTATGTCACCTTGCAACTTCCACAGACAAACTACGACCAAGCACATGAACGTCAGCATCAGAATCGTAGAGTTCGTTCGTCTGATTATTAAGACTTAGCAATGTTTAGATATGAAGACTGACAAACGAGCGTTGCTGATTGAGAGTTCCGATGCACTCACCAACATCCTTGGTCCAAATTGAGGAAAAAAAGGTGAAATAAAGGTGACTACCAACTAGCCTGCTGAAAATGACATTTCAGAGGTGTTAGGTGAAAAGTAAACTGTTGTGTCATGAAAGTCAAAAAGGAGTTATCACGTCAACTCAGAATGTCTACATCAACTCAGATTATTTAAAGCTTTTCAAATAGCTCCCAACGGCTATATTACAACGGGAAGTTGATGGAAGAACTTATAGAAGTTGAAGCTTCAAAGATGAAGGAGTTGTTGACTAGGAGTGAGTTCTATTGAGCTTAACAGAGAAAAGTCTCAGTGAGAGTGAGACTACCACAGAAGGAGTGAAGCACATCTAATGATAGTCTTCAACTGCTAAAAGCTTCACTCAACACAAAGGAGTATACCAACAGAGTGGCATCTGTGCTAAGAGCCGGAAGGCCAAGAAGACAAGAACCAGAGTGGCAGATCAGAAAGCAGACCTCAAAAGCCACTCTACGTTTCACCATGAACAACCTGAGCTGAAGAGAAGAAGATGCAGAGCAGAATCTGCACATAAGTCAACAAGTGTTCAAAGGCTGCTAAGTACCAGAAGAAGTCTACCTGATATGCAAGACTTAGCAGTCCCTAAATGGTGATAGTGTGTTATGCTGAATATCAGATGAAGTCAAGCATCATAAACAAAGATCAGCAGCACCTAGGAGATGAATCAGACTACTGAGTACCAGAAGATGAACAAGCTAAATGTACATCTTAGCAGTCCATCAGTTGTGATCAAGTCTCAATGTTGAATGCCATATGATCACAAGAAGCAGCTAAGTACTAGAAGATGAACAAGTTGAATGTCATCTTAGCAGCTCAACAACAACCAACCATTCAAACACCCAGGGCTTGAGGGGTCCTTGTCTTCGTGACTAAACCAAAGTCAAGTCTGATGGGCTTGCTGAGTGCCGGAAGGTTCAAGAGATTCTAAGTTTGTTGGGTGGCTTAGTCTACAGTTCCAAGGCTGCTCATCTTAAAGAGTTCTTAGTGAACTAGAGTTCCAAGGCTACTGGTCTTGAAGGAATCTTAGTAATTCAGAGTTGATCTTAACCTTAGTGGAATCCCTATTTGTTGAAGCAGAAGAGTGGAGTATAAGCATTTAGTCTCTAAACCACTTAAAACCCCTGGTGTCATTTACCTTATGTCATTTACATTCTACACTATAACTGCTATATTTGTTTACAACTAATCTAAAACTAGAACTATTTTTAACAAGATATTCTTGAAGGGGATCTTAACCTATTTCGCTGAACATGAATTGATTCTTCTATTTGCCATCTGCTAATTACTTAGCAATACAAAAGAAAAGGAAAAATCTTTTAAAATTAAAAATGATCTATTCAACCCCCCCCCCCCCCCTTCTAGATCTCCTGTGTGCCTCTGGGATTTAACAATTGGTATCAAAGTAGGTTCTCACACTTTATCCAAAATCTAACTCTTTAAGTGTGGTAAATCACTTCTGAATGAAGATGAGCTCACAAGTTAAAAATTGTACGTACAGGTAAATATGCATATCCACCTGAAGCTATCCAGATTAGTCCCTATTCTTAAATGAAATTACAATCAGGCCAATTGCTGCCCATAGTCGATCAGTAGTCTATAGCCTATTGATGGGAAGTCAAGATGCAGCAAGAACAAAGAATCTTACGTCCACAGTTCTGAAAGATGAAAGACCTAAACAAACTATGAGATGCTTATCTAGAGGAGAAAGGAAGATTCTTCAAATATGTATTTGGAAAAATCCTTAAATCTGAACCTTGAGGTTCAAGGGCTTCAAATTATTCAAGTTGCCAAGACTTTCCTCTGATCATAATTCAAAGACTTTGCTTGATTGATCTAAGTCCATATGGAGCAACAAAAGTTGTCAATATTGACAATACAAAGATGTGCACAACAATGCTTCATATCATTGTGCAAATAAACAGGATAACTAGCTGTCAAGAAACTGACAGTAGCAAGGTATTTATCCTCATCACTATATACATACATCATATTACATCACCTTATTTGTTATAACAGTATTCTATCAAAAGATCATTTTCTCCTAAAAAGGGAAAAAAGAGAAGTACATTTGAGGTTGGAAACTATTTGTTGAAAAACTTTCTCTCCACCCATATTTTAAGTTGAAAATAAATTTTTGAAAGAAATCTGATATATGTCTTAAGTATATTACAATCTAAATAGTTTAAGTTGCTCGACCTTTGCTAATGAGTTGGTATGTTTGGAAATTAATTCATACAAATCAATGTTTTGCGTTTTTGATAAAACAGAGAGTATAATCAACACTACAGGTGTATCTTGAATGTTCTTGGAAACTGATCAACTTCATGAACCAATAAGATGCAAATTATAGAGATGATCCTCACTCTATGAAAATTCAAAATCCGTGAACATAGCAAAAGCAAAGGGTGTAACAACCAAAGAGAAAGCTTAACATATCAAAACTGTTTAATCATACACATACTCACAATCATGCATTATAACTGTCATTATATCTGGAATTGATACATATAAATATGATTGTTGATGCTTATATGCTGAAAATCCAAAAGTATGAGGAACTAGGGTTTTTGAGAAAACTAACCTAGCAGGACCCAAATAGCCATGGGTACCAAAATAGAAAATCATATAACCTACAGGTACTTGGTCTATCTAACCTCACTAAGAAAAGATGAAGCACATGACTTCAGTCATTAAACTTCTACCAGCTGCAAGTTCAAGATCCCTCAGCAATGCTCTCATTCAAGGTCATCCAAGGCCAGAGCTTGTTCTTGAAGATATGTTGTGTCCCTAAGGATGAAGAAATCTCATGAGCTTATGAATGGATCCTAAAATCCTTAGTATGATCATCATGATACTTGAAAAGGAAGCAGGCAATTCATGTCAAGAAGTAAGAGACCTTCTAAGTTTATCCATGCAAAACTTATCATCTCAAGAGGAACATTAAGGAAGATCATATCAATGAATCATCAACCAATGGTGTTGAAGTATGAATCATAGAAGTAAAACTCTACGAGTATAGAAGATGCTAAAGTCTTAATGATAGAAATTACGTTCGTAGTGTTTAGTCAGCTAATCGTGGAGTAACCAATTCTAAAAAAAATACTCTATGATCATATGGAGCTGATTCAACCATGAAGATTCCAGCTAGGAGGAGACGTACACGACAATCTTACTTATATACAGAAGTTAGCCCATCTTTCTCTAAGATGATAGTATCAACTATGGGGGAGCAGTGATCTGCTAAGTCTAGCAGCGCTCAAATTGAAAAAAGAGCACATTGAAGCTAATCCTTCAGATCTCCCAAACAATGAAAGTAGCTAAACTCTATGCTAAGGGAAGAGTAACTGAAAATATAGAGATGGTGAAGGTAAAGGAGAAGAAGAAGTGGGATTCTTGCTAAAAGTTCATAGATAAGCTTAGGAGAAAGTTCAACCTCCCTTACATATCTGATGACCACTCCACGAAGAACCAGTTCACTTCTGTTAAGTTCCTAAAATAGAAGCTTATCCAAACAGCCCTATCCCAGTTACAGAGTCCCAAAACTCTGTGCATGATGAACCAAATAAATCTTCATCCCCAGTAGCAACGTCCCAAAACTTGCTACTGATAACCATATCAGCCAACTGCCCCATTCGTAGAGTACCTACAATCAATCTCCTGATTATAGATCTAAAGAGTGTGCTGACCCTACGATCGCAGTCTGTACAAATAACTCTCTAATACATTTCTGACCGTACATATTGAAGAGCTAAAAGCACCTCATTCTCTCTCACTTACAAATATCAACATCAAAGTATATCCAAAATTGGTAAGTAAACTCCATGGCAGAGAAGCCCACTGTGATGACATTATTACCACCAAGTCTAAACAGTCCTTCTTCCGATAAGCGCCTCAGAGACAAACCTAGCCCTAAGTGTTATACTAAGAGGCCAGCCCTTTCTGAGCTACCTTAACCCAGAAGAAGTGATGATATAGAATACATCACAAGAATCCCTACAAAAGCATATAAAAGTCCCTCAGAAGAATTCAAGATGTTGATGAATCATGCAAATCCCAATTGGAGATTAATGAAGGATCATCTACTGAAGCATAGTAACAGAAGATGATCGTTGAGTAGATAAAGAAATCTTGGAGTACTAAACTATATCATCAGGCTACTCCACGAATTGAAGAAGTCAACGGTCAACTAAAGGAAGCGTTGCTCACATCTCAAGAAGGGAAGTTAAAACTGAAAAGCTGATCAGTTATGAGAAGTTATAGATAGTGAAATATCGTGCATCCAATTATTCACTTACACCTGTCCTATTGAAAAGTAGAGGGAATAATTGTAAATAAAAATTCAAATCTATGACAGTTACACTTTATAAGAAGCTGCCAAAAGACTGTAAGTCACTCTAAGCCAGTTTCCCTCTTTGAACCCTAAACTCTAAACACTTTCCAAAAGCCTAAATCTCTCAAACCTCTAGCCATACCCAAATCGCCTACAAGTACTTCCTGCAATATTCCTGAAATCGAACACCCATATATTTCTAACAATTCAAATGAAAGACTGGCGTGTTATCACTTAAATTCAACTTGGCTCTAAGAAATTAGAAAAAAAGTTTAGGGACATTCTAGATTTCATGAATAATGTTGGGTTTTCCGAATGCCTTAAATCCAACACCTTTATTTATGCCGACTTGGTGAAGGAATTCTATTCAAATACAACGATAGATTCTGGGCTTCTATCTACAAAAGTTAAAGGAGTAAATTTGAAGATACGAGCATCAGACATTAATCAATGTCTAGGGTTTCCTAACCAAGGTCTGATAAATCTCGAAGAAGTCAACATTGAAGAAAGCAAAAGGGTAATGCGCTACAAGAGAAACCCAAATCTGAAAGACATAAAGAAAAAGGAGTTTCCTGAGGAGTTTGAATTTCTTGCTGAGATTACAGGAAAGTGTATCTTGACCAAAGACAATACACATAATACTGTAAGCGATCAGCAACTGAGAGTCATAACTGCAATTGTCTTGAAGCAGCAAATTAATTTTGGAGTGGTACTGTTCGACCTAATGTCCAAATGGCTAAAAAAGGCAGAGAAGAAGAAGTCAACAGATAAACCTCTCACAAAGGTTTTCCATGGAAGATTCTTGAGTATCATCTTGAAGAAGAAACTGAAGAGCAAGATAAGGGATGATGAGGGAGAACCCCTTAATATTCACAAAGTGATGTCTCCAAAACTGTTTGACAATTGGAAGAAAAATCCCATGGAGAATAAGAAGCTAAAGACAGCTGGCAGCAACAGTAAGGGCACTTCAAAGAAGAGGAAAGCAAGCAAGATAAAGGATGTGCTTTCTCACTCTAATGATTCCAAAGCTCCAGAGTCCACTTCTGTAAAGCCATCAAAGAAGAGAGCCAAGGTTGTAAAGAAATCACCAGAGATCCTCTCGAGAAGTCCTTCTGCTGATAAAGAAGAATCTCAATCAGAAGAAGAAAAAGCACCTGTGTAAGACCCCGAATTTTATGAAATAAAAGTATTCAATTTTTCTTATATTTATTATTCTATTAAGTAAATAGTTAAATTGATAAAAGGTTAAAGTTAAGGGTGATATGTGCAAATTTTACAAAATAAGCAAGTTGGCATAAAATATTCATTGTGTCGAGGAATATTCGTTTGGTCGGGGGATATTATTTTTGTCGGAGAATATTCATACGACGGCGCAATCATTGGTTGACCCCATAACGGAATAATTATCGGATATAGAAAGCGACAGAAGTAACCTTTTTATATAAATAACGGTAAAATTTTTACCGTTAAACTGTTGAAATACTCGGTGGTTAAAGTACAATAATACGCGCTGTTGCACAGTAGCACACGGTATTGCACAATAATTTCTAATTATTGATTCTTACGTAAGAAGTCACTCATTCAATAATTGTTACAGTAATTACTATTCAGTATTTTATATTATTGATTCAATAATTGCTACATTGATAATTGCATATTATTTTATATTATTGATTCAATAATTGTCACAGTAACCACTGCACAGTATTTCATATTATTAAATCAATAATTGTCACACATATTATTAAAATGATATTATTAGATAGTATTATTGTCAATGTCTAGAAAGTTTTATCGAGGAAAGGGGTTAGGTTATATAATTGCGCGCCAATGAGGAGAAATTCTTATTGGAAAACCCCCTCTTTCCTGGGAACGACCTGGTTGTTAATATTGTGATTCTATAATATTAATTGAGAATAATAATTGATTGTTGATAAATATAATAAGTAAATATTTATTCAATTTTGATATAAATAGAGAAATTTTTAGCATGAGACATTTGTTAAAAATTGGCATTTTATCTTCTACGTTAGAATAATTCATCCAAATATATTATTATAATACTCCCTCCGTCCCAAAATAACTGCTCAGTTTTGATTTTTTTAGCCAAATTGACTATTTTTAAAATTAATAATTAAGCATGTATAAATATATTTTTAACATTATAAAAATTGGTATTAGTAGTAAATTGTATATACTTTTTTTTGTTATAACCTCTTCACCTATATTCTGGCAAAAATGGTACAAAAAATAGTTTTAAAAAATAGTCAATTTGACTTTAAAAAGTCAAAACTAAGCAGTTATTTTGGGACGGAGGAAGTATTACATTATAAATAGTATAATGTGACAATATAATTTTATAATTTAAATGGTAATATTATTATAATAAATTCATGGTATAAAAATAAAATGAGGTGGAAAAGCAATTTGAATTTGAATTTTTTTAATAATTATAAATGTTTTGTTAATAAAGTAAAAAAATATGTGGATGGAGTACTTTGAGTTCATTGTTTGTGTGATGCACAATTTCAATAGTGAGGTGCTGAGAAGATATCCACATGCATTATTTGTCAAAGGCGGTGTGCTACCACTTTCCTATAAATAGGTTGCTTAGTTAAGAAATGAAAATCATACCAGAATCAGAAAATTCTTTCTCGATAATATTGAGCGTATTTCTGGTGAGTATTAAGATATTTTGAGTGTTGATAACAGTGCAAGATTTCTTCAACTTAATATCCGAATTCCAGACAGATCTAGTATTTTACTAAGGTAAAAGATATTATTTTTCTCGTAAAGGATGTTTTTGTTCAATATTCGTCAGGAATATTATTTTCTTCCATACTCTATAGTATGTAAGTGATAATATTTCATTTCATATTCCTAAATTTAAACTTACTACGGTAAGTATTGCTTCTATAATTCCTGAAATGATTAGAAATTCCTTGAGTTTTGCGCTTCATCTAATATCATTTCACTGGAATATTGGTTTGAACTCTTATGAAAATTTTAATCTTTTCATCCGGGATACTATTTATGCCAGAGTACTATTCATCCGGGGTACTATTCATACCGGATTACTATTCGCCAGAGGTACTATTCATGCCGGAGTACTAGTCACGATAAAATTTATTTTCTTTTCTTTGTCCATATTATCTTTTATGAATCTTATTCTTGAAATTGGATCCATGTTTTGATCTTCATATTGACAATTTACATATTCTTGAACTCTGGATAAATTGAATTATAAATCTCTAATATTTATCCTTTATCTCACTTGATTCGTTCTTAATAACATTGTCATAATTCTCAAACTTAAATTATGGTGAAAGTTATCTTTGGCCCGTAGTGCAAAGATGACCTGTTGATTGATATATTTGGCCTGTAGTGCAAAGATGACCTGTTGATTGATATATTTGGCCTGTAGTGCAAAGATGACCTGCTGATTGATATCTTTGGCCCATAGTGCAAAGATGAACTGTTGATTGATATCTTTGGCCCGTAATGCAAAGATGGACAAGTGTATAGCATGATCATGACCACCGATGATACAAATGAATATCTTTGGCCTGTAGTTGAAAGATAGATACTTGATTGGTATGATCATGACCATGATTGTTACGTTTGAATGTTTTTTGGTGTAGGGTGTAAAGATGATACGATTATTAAGTGTCTTTAGCTTTTGTGGCAAGGACATTGAGTGAAAGTTTTATTAAGCCTTTGTGACAAGGAGAAACTGTTGATTTATATGATTATATTTAGTCATGATATTCTTTACTGGGCTATTTGTGCTCATCTTTTTGCTTCACAATTCCTTTCAGGAAATAAGAGTGTCGCTGGGTCGAGCGGGGATAACAGGGGAATAGAAACATGGTCTATAACTTTTGAAGTTTCCCATAAAATAGTATGAAAATAATTGTATTGAGAACTTTAAATGTGTGTGTCATATTTTATACGTCATTTAACAGTTGATTTTGGTAAACCAAATAGGGTGAGGTGAACTCAACTTTGGAAGGGTGTGTTACCACTATCATATAAGATGTCTAATCACATACGACTTTGTGTTATCATAAGACATGGTTGTGCACATCCACTTGCTAATTATATCTATAAGCACTACCTATAAAATCTTTGAGTATGGTTGGAATATAATTCTCAGTTTGAGACAATGGAGATAATTATATAGCAAGAGAATACTCACCATTGGAATGAACCAGATAGTAATCATTTCGTTCTTCTTTGGGGTCTATTGGGTCAACCAAGGTTATTTCTCAAGTCCTATAATATCTATTATAACTTAGAAGCATGGCCTCCCATGTACGAAGATTTTTTTGAGCATTTTCCAAAGATTTTAATTCCTAAAACAGTTATTAACTATACCTTTATGTAACGTATCATTGATAAGGAGTATGAGTATTGTTATTCACAGTTTATGTGTGGTCGTATTATGCATGACAGAGTAATAGTTGGAATATGAAGATTTGTATTTGAATTCTGTACCATGTATTTTTGGCGACTCGGAATAAGTGGAGTGGACCTGTTTTGGGGGCGTCACAAATGATATCAGAGCTTAGGGATATGGTCTCTGGCGGAGATCTGAGACTAGAACTAGGAGGGGAGAGACGAGTAATATCCTTCGCTAGTGTGTGCCCTACCTAAGCTGAATTTTCTTACTTAATAAGTTGACAAATTGTGATATGTCAATTAACATTTGTTTTGAAACTGTATTCTGGAATAATATCTGAAGTCTAATAGATGAGCAACGGAAAAATCATGATACAGAGGAAATGACTGGGAAGATAGAATCTGAAATTAAAGTAAGGTATCCTCACCTCTTCGAACTACCAGGTACGTAAATTTCGAGGACGAAATTTCATAAGGAAGGGAGATTGTAAGTCCCCGAATTTTATGAAATAAAAGTATTCAATTTTTTTTATAATTATTATTCTATTCAGTAAATGGTTAAATTGATAAAAGGTTAAAGTTAAGGATGATATGTGCAAATTTTACAAAATAAGGAAGTTGGCATAAAATATTCATTGTGTCGGGGAATATTCGTTTGGTCGGGGAATATTCTTTTTGTCGGGGAATATTCGTACGACGGCGCAATCATTGGTTGACCCCATAACGGAATAATTGTCGGATATAGAAAGCGACAGAAGTAACCTTTTTATAAAAATAACGATAAAACTTTTACCGTTAAACTGTTGAAATACCCGGTGGTTAAAGTACAATAATACGAGTTGTTGCACAGTAGCACACGGTATTGCACAGTAATTTTTAATTATTGATTCTTACGTAAAAAGTCACTCATTTAATAATTGTTACAGTAATTACAGTTCAGTATTTTATATTATTGATTCAATAATTGCTACATTGATAATTGCATATTACTTTATAGTATTGATTCAATAATTGTCACAGTAACCACTACACAGTATTTCATATTATTAAGTCAATAATTGTCACACATAATATTAAAATGATATTATTAGATAGCATTATTTTCAATGTCTAGAAAGTTTTGTCAAGGAAAGGGGTTAGGTTATATAATTGCGCGCTAATGAAGAGAAATTCTTTTCGGAAAGCCCTCTCTTTCTTGGGAACGACCTGGTTGTTAATATTGTGATTCTATAATATTAATTGAGAATAATAATTGATTGTTGATAAATATGATAAGTAAATATTTATTCAATTTTGATATAACTGGAGGAATTTTTAGCATGAGACATTTGTTGAAAATTGGCATTTTATCTTTTCTGATAAAATAATTCATTCAAATATATTATTATAATATTACATTATAAATAGTATAATGTGATAATATAATTTTATAATTTAAATGGTAATATTATTATAATAAATTCATGGTATAAAAATAAAATAAGGTGGAAGAGCAAATTGAATTTGAATTTTTTAATAATTATAAACGTTTTGTTAATAAAGAAAAAAAAACATATGGATGGAGTACTTTGAATTCATTGTTGGTGTGCTGCACAATTTCAAAATTGAGGTGCTGAGAATATATCCGCATGCATGAT
Source organism: Panax stipuleanatus (assembly GCA_020205555.1). Classification (NCBI taxonomy): domain Eukaryota; kingdom Viridiplantae; phylum Streptophyta; class Magnoliopsida; order Apiales; family Araliaceae; genus Panax; species Panax stipuleanatus. The sequence goes on along the minus strand of CM035117.1, from coordinate 63,041,354 downwards.
TTGTCAAAGGTGGTGTGCTACCACTTTCCAATAAATTGGTTGCTTAGTTAAGAAATGAAAATCATACCAGAATCAGAAAATTCTTTCTCGATAATATTGAGTGTATTTCTTGTGAGTATAAAGATATTTTGAGTGTTGATAATAGTGCAAGATTTTTTTAACATAATATCCGATATTCCAGACAGATCTAGTATTTTACAAAGGTAAAGGATATTATTTTTCTCGTAAAGAATGTTGTTTTCGTTCAATATTCGTAAGGACTATTATTTTCTTCCATACTCTATTGTATGTATGTGACACCCCCAAATCTGGGCACTTCGTTTCCACATAATTTAGTGTCCACTTTCTAATATAACATACATCTACCCAATGAATAACGCAAAATAAACTACAACCTAAATTAAAATATATAAATCTCCGGTTACAACTTTTTTAAAAATCCCGGGTTACTCTAACGTTTGATATGAAAATAATAAAGTGCAGAAATAAAAACATAATATTCAAGTCTTATTACAATCATTCTCAATTAATTAAAAAAAAAGTCTTCAATTGCTTTGCTTTCCCTTGCTCTTACTCGTAGACGGAGCATCAATGTTATCAACCTTAACTGCAATTGTTATTTAGTGCAAAAGTGAGCAAACAACAGCCCACTGAAGTTTAACAGTAATAATTACATGAAAGAATATCTTTAAAAGAATCTAAACAACTTAGCTTGCTTCAATAATAAAGAATTGAATGATAATTCTCTATCAACATTAATATTCGAATATGAAATTTATCTGAGGGTCATAAGACCTTTGAACTCTTGTCCTAGGTTATAAATATTTCTATTTAAACCTTTAACAGTCAAGAAGACTATGGATCTTAACTCGTACTTAGGGGGATCAACCCTTCGTACCATGTATTGTACACAAACATCTTAACGCTCTGCGTAGTACCCTTCCCTAGTAAATAGGGTTGTTCAACTCAGTAATTTGAATTCAAGTCCGCACCAAAGAAAATTTGGTTTGAATAACAAAAGGTAATTTAGAATTCTCTTTTATTAACTAAGGATTAGTTGATAAGCTTACAAGGAAATTTAGAGTTCACGTTCATCAACTAAGGATTAGTTGAATCGGCTTTCAATAATTCATAAATAACAGAATTATAAATTACCATATGCTTTAGAATCAACTTAAAGCATTTAAAATAATAACTAGATCTTACTTGAACAATAAGTTAAGATCATTTTCATTCAATAAATAACTTGTCCAATATAGAAATGAAAAGACATTCTCAACCATGAATAAATGAATTTAAATAAACGAGTTTAGGGTTTAGAAAAACTTGCCTTACGCGCAAGCTACTTAACTCAACCACGTATTTAAACACTTCCTATACACATTCAATTATAATAATCTAAATCAGCTAACACATAACTAATTCACATAAGTGGTTGACCCTCATGGTTAACTCACTCTAATTAAATAAATAATAATAATCAACTATCACATAGTTAATTACATCACACACATGCTCACATAATTAAATTAATTATGTATTTAGCTAAATTATAATTAAATAATTATAATTTAAACACTTAATCTAATTATAATTACTCAATATACATTATAATTTAACCATATTATACTTTAAATTAAACACTTACTTTTAATTATAATTAATCAAATTATAATTAAGTAACTCATTTACAATAAAACATTTATAATCTAATTAAAGTTTTCAAAATTTCTTTTATTTCCCAAATATGAATTTGTCACAATCATATAACAACATGTTATATCATTTAAATATATGTCCACTAACAAGGAATAATTAAACTAAGGCTTTAAAATAAACTGCACAAGAAACTAAAGTCACTGCCCAAGCACTGTGCACGGCGTAGCTGCGCAGCCAGGGAACCGGCGCAGCTGCGCAGGGGTCGGATCAGAGAAGAGCAAGCGGCGCAGCTGCGCTGCTCCTGGCCTTGCTGCCGGCGCAGCTGCGCAGCAACGCGGCCAGACGCAGACAGTTTCGACCCTCTGCTTTACCGAACAACCCATTCAAGCCAACAAATGAAAAATTACAGTAACGTAGCCACTATAACTCATACATATGCAATAATACATAACATAACATGTTTCTACAACATAACAACCATCTAAATAATGATAGTCACACGTTTTAAAAATCCAATTTGGCCATTTTCATGAAAACTCATATTTTTCCAAAATAATCCACTGTAAGAAATTTTCTCCATCAATTCCACTTTATATACATACATTATATACGTAATTGCATGTAATCATCAAACAATTTCCCAATAAGCATGCTAGCATATTCCAATTTATCAATTTCTCAAACCAAAATTGACAACAAAACTAAAACTCATATGAACTCATATCAACATGAATTTTCTGTTAAAATATCTTTCTACAGTAATTTGATTTCTAAAAATCATTATGGCACACAATCACTATTAGTATAACATGAACACAATACATATATTCAATTCATGATTATGCCACTTTCATGAAAATTTACTTTTATAGAGAATGAAAATATGAAGAACATAAAAACTTATTTTTCCAACAATTGTATTCTTGAAAACTCTCCATGGCATGCAATTATGAAAACATATGAACATCATATATACACATAACTCATAATTACAACTTCCATGAAATCTTAATATTTTACAGAGATTGAACACGAAGAACATGAAGAACATGATATATATATATATATATATATATATATATATATATATCAAATATAAGGAATTAAAGAAATACCTTAATGCTTAATAAAGTGAAGAAGATGATTTTTCTCCTGATTACTCAAACTTCTCTTCTTCTTCTCTGTATTCTTCTTTTCTTTGTTTTTCTTAGTTTAGACTTAGGAAAACTAACGTAGTTTTAAACTTAGGTAGTATATAGAAAATATATATAACTGACATATAATAATATACGTACTAACTCTAATTAAATTAACAGTTACAAAATTCAAAAGCCATCTTGACTTGTTTGGCTATAAGAAAATTAGAAACTAGCTTTATTAAATCCAAACATAGTTTAGGTAATTTAGGGTTAGGCTAGTGTAAGGGCCCTGTTTGGCAACAGTCCTTTAAAACAAAAGCAAGGGCCTTGTTTGGTATAAATTATTTTAAAAATTCTTTTCCTTTTATTTTAATAAATTATTTTAACACATACTTTAATGTCACACTTTAATTAATTAAATCATTTAACAACTAATTTAATCAATTAAAATTCAGCATTAATTAATCACATAAAATTGACACATTTTATAATTACTCGCTAATTATAATTCATGTTACACTAACACATATATCATCTAATTTAATTCTCTCAATTAAATTAGAACTATAATATAAAATTAATATACATAAATTAAATTAAATATTACACATTTATTTAATTAATATATAACACTTAATTAAATCACTTCCATAAATCACATAATTTATTTGTGTCACTCTATAAATAAATCACATAAAATATTTATTTAACTCAATAAATATTTAAAATTAAATATAAAATCTCAATCGTTACAATCTTTTCTCCTTAAAAGAATTCTGTCCCCAGAATCACATATAAAAAAAATCTCGTCTATTACATTCTTCTCTCCTTAAAAGGATTCTGTCCCCAGAATCAGTACATAAGAGGTTATACAAAACTAAGCAAATAAATGCGGATAAGATTTTATCATAACATCTTCGAGTTCTCACGTAGCTTCTTCAGCACCGTGGTTCCTCCAAATTACCTTAACAGAAGGTATCACTTTATTCCTAAGTACTTGTTCCTTTCTATCAACTATTTGAACAGGCACTTCTTCATATGTTTTGTCCTTATCAAATTGTAAAGGGTCATATTATATTACATGTTTATAATCTTGCTTGTAAGGTCTTAAAACAGAAATATGAAAGATGTTACGTATATTCTCGAGCTCCGGAGGTAATACAATCTCGTAAGCAACCTCGCCCACCTTTCGTAGTACCTCAAAAGGTCCAATAAATCTGCGACTTAGTTTTCCCTTCTTACCAAATCGAATCTTTCCTTTCCAGGGAGATACCTTCAGGAAAACAAAACTTCCTGGTAAAAATTCTCGGTTCTGTCGATGTGAATCGGCATACTTCTTCTGTCTGTCTTGAGCAGCAACTAATCTCGTTCTGATCAGCTTCATAAATTCGATGGTTTGTTGTACCAATTCTGGTCCCAACAATTAACGTTCACCGACTTCATCCCAGCACAAAGGAGTTCTGCATTTTCTGTGGTATAATGCTTCGTAAGGCGGCATGCCTAAACTCGCATATGACTATTGTTGTAAGCGAACTCCACCAATGGTAGATGATCCTCCCAGCTTCCTTTAAAATCCATCACACAAGCTCTCAGCATATCCTCAAGCGTTTGAATCGTTCTTTCGCTCTGGCCATCGGTCTGAGGATGGTATGCTGTACTCATTCGCAATTGCGTTCCCATACATTCTTACAAACGCTTCAAAAAATTAGACATAAAACGCAGATCTCTGTCGGACACAAACGACACCGGAACACCATGTCGAGAAATGATTTCCATGACGTATAGCTTTGCTAACTGATCCAAGTTATACTTAACCCTGATCGGCAGAAAGTGGGCTGACTTTGTCAGTCGATCCACTATAACCCATATCGCATCAAATCCCTTCTGAGTCGCTGGAAGACCTACCACAAAATCCATCGTGATGTGCTCCCACTTCCACTCTGGAATTTCTAACTGTTGCAACAGTCCACCTGGTCTCTGGTGTCCTGCTTTGACTTTCTAGCACGTTAAGTACTTCGCAACACATTCAGCAACGTCTTTCTTCATATTCAGCCACCAGAAATGATGCCTAAGATCCTGGTACATCTTCGTACTCCCGAGGTGAATAGAATATCTAGAACTATGAGCTTTGCTCAGAATCTCCTCTTTGATCTCAGGTACTGGCAGTACCCAGATTCTACCTTTAAACCGTAACAAACCTTCATTATCGATCTTGAACTTGAACTCTTCGCCATCGGTTATCCTCCTTCGAATCTTTTCACATTCTTCATCATGGAGTTGTGCTTCTTTCACCTTGTCTACTAGAGTAGAACCAGTGGTTACTTGAAACAACATCTCATTCGATTCCTTCGGAAGCTTCACCTCCAACTCCAATCTAGTCATCTGTTCTATTAACCGATCCTGATCAGTTAACACGTTCAGCTTCTCCCGACCTTTCCTGCTCAAAGCGTCGGCGACAACATTAGCTTTACCCGGATAGTAAAGTATCTCGCAATCGTAGTCTTTAATCAGTTCCAACCATCTTCTTTGGCGCATGCTCAAATCTTTCTAGGTAAATATAGATTTCAGACTCTTGTGATCTGTGTATATTTCACACTTCTCTCCATATAAGTAGTGCCTCCAAATCTTTATGGCAAACACTACTGCCGCCAATTCTAGATTATGGGTTGGATACCCCTTCTCGTAATCCTTCAGCTGACGTGACGCATAGGCAATGACTTTGCCACTCTGCATCAACACACAGCCTAATCCTTTATGTGAGGCAATTCCTCGAACTATCCAGTAAAGACAATACAGGCGCAGTACTCAACCTCTTCTTCAGCTCTTAAAAACTTTCCTCGCATTTCTTCGTCCAAACAAATTTAACCATTTTACGAGTCAAATTCGTCAACGGAGTTGCGATTCTAGAAAAGTCTTGGATAAATCTACGGTAATAACCTGCCAATCCCAAGAAACTCTTCACTTCAGACGGCGTCTTTGGCTGTTCCCAATTCATAACAGCTTCAACCTTCGATGGATCCACCGAAATATCATCTTTGTCGATCACGTGGCCAAGAAATTGTACACGTTCCAACCAGAATTCACATTTAAGAATTTAGCGTAAAGCTTCTCTCGTCTCAGGGCTTCTAAGGTTAGTCGTAAGTGTTCAGCATATTCCTTCTAGGTCTTGGAATAAACCAAGATATCATCTATGAACACTACCAAGAACTTATCCAGAAATGGCTTGAACACCCTGTTCATTAGGACTATAAATGCAGCTGGGGCATTCATGAGACCAAATGACATCACCAAGAACTCGTAATGACCATATCGAGTCCTAAAAGCCGTTTTAGGTATATCTTCCTTCCTCACCTTCAATTAATGATACCCGCTTCTCAAATCAATTTTCGAGAAGTACTTCGCACCCTTCAGTTGATCAAACAAGTCATCGATCCTAGGTAAAGGATACCTATTCTTGATCGTAACTTTATTCAACTCCCTATAATCAATGCAAAGACGCATCGACCCATCCTTCTTCTTCACGAATAAAATAGGCGCTCCCCATGGCGAAACGCTCGGTTGAATATACTTCTTGTCTAGCAATTCTTGCAGTTGAACCATCAGTTCCTTCATCTCAACTTGAGCCATTCGGTACGGAGCCTTCAAAATCGGAGCAGTTCCCAGAGCTAGATCGATCACGAACTCTGTCTCCCTATCTGGCGGAAGTCCTGGATGTGACGAACGAGAATTTTGTAAAGATATTTGAATATTTATTGAAATAAATAAATATTTTTAATGATTTAATTATTGAATTAAATAATTAATTCATGAATTTGTGGTAGATTAATTTAATTATATGTGTGACATTAATTAAATTAATATGTAGTAATTTAATAGTTCAAAGAATATATTTAATTGAGTTTATTTGATTAATTGAATTAATTAAATAAGCATATGTTACTTTAGTTAATTTAATATTTAATTAATGAATTAATGAATTGACATAATTAATAAATAAAAATATTAATTATGTGACAATGTGATTTAATGTGAATTATCTTATTTTATTTAATTGATTTAAATAAAATTAATTAATCAATAAGTAAATGACAATTAACTATATAGTAAATTAGTTTATTAAAATAAATGGGAAAAGAAAAGAAGAGGAAGGCAAACAAGGCCTTAAGAGAGGTTAATCCGTTTATTATACAACAGTATAATATATATACATATACGTATATGATTGCCAGACATAAGTTATTTTCAAAGTCAAAAAAAAAATTAGAAAAGTTCAGAGAAGAAAATAGAGAGATTGGGAAGAAGAAATTGAGAGTGAAATGGAGAAAGAGATTTGAGAAAATCTTAAGTGTTGTCTTTGATTATCTTCATACTAACAAAGGGTAATCTTCTTTCAAAGTTTTTAAAATTATATTTTCTAAAGTTTTCATATACGAGTTTAGAGTTTTCTGTGAAATTGGGTTTCCCAATTGGGTTACGATATGGCTTTATCTGTATGGGTATGGGATCATAACGTGTTTTTCTAACATATAATCATGTTTTAAAGGATCAATTTTATATAATTTGGCCTTTAATTGGATTTTCAAAGATTTACAGAGTTTTCATATACGTGTTTTGTAAAAGTCCTCTATCAATGGAGAAAATTAACAATTGATGATTTCATGGGTATATATATATATATATATATATATATATATATATATATATATATTAACATATGTCTATGATATAATTTAGGCTATACATTCATGATTCACAGTGATTACACCAAGTAATTTTGTTAATAATTGGGTTTATGAAATTACAGAGTATTGAATATGGGTGAATAACCCATATGGGTTAAATTAATGATTGAATTATATGTTTATATTTAAATTAACAAATGAATATGATTTTGTATGTTAAAATAAAGAGAATGGAATTGGAATGAGTGGATTCGATGTAGTAACGAATCCGTAATGTTAGATTATATATTTTTCATTAAATTTTATAAAATTTATGAAGAACAATGAAATTGATGGTGTTAGATTGTGTTAATTATGTGATTATGATTGTTAAGAACATGATATAAGTGTTGTATAATGTTTCTGTGAAGTTTATACTTCATGGGTAACGTTATTAATCAGTGTAATGATGTGAATTGGGAGAAAATGGGAGAAAATCTGTGTTCGTTCGCGAACTTTAGATTCTGAAATTCTGCAGCCGCGTGGCCGCGCCGGCTGCAAGGCAAAATGGCGCGCGGCCGCGCCTGTCCAAAAATTTTGAAAAAAAATGCTAAGTGTTGGAAATTTGTGAAATGTGTTTTGAGTCTAATGAACATGAACACATGTTGTATAAATATAATAAAATATTGATATGAGTTTAATAATTTATGTTATGTAATTAATTAATAAATTAATTACGTGACTTAAACTATTATTTGTAAAGGTTAAATAATGTGTTATAAACATTAAGACATTATTTTAAATCTAATTAATATGAAGACATGTTATGTATGTAATGAGTTATTAATACAAGTTAATAACTTAAGTTACGTGATTAATTAACAAGTTAATTAATCAACGTAAATCATTATTTGAAAACTTAATAATGAGTTTGAAGAATACTATTGTAAATCAATAATCATATCGAACTTGTGAATAATTGATATTGTAATTGTGTGATAGGTAAGAGTAATTAAAGAAGTGAGAAATAATTGTAGCTTGTGCACGAGGCAAGTTTTCTATCCCTAACTTACTATTATTGTTGGGAAAGTTTCCTAAACTAAACTCTTTAAATTAAGCAATTGTTATGCTTAATTACTATTGTTGAGCAAATTCTTACTCTTGAATATCCAAGTTTAGAATTTCATATGAGATGCCATGACTCTTTTAAAAGTATCATTTAAGTGTACAATACTTATTCGATTGTATACCTTGAGAAGTTAATATTCAATTTGAATATCATTTATTGAGTTATCCAAACCAACTTTATTTAGTGCGGATTCTGATGTCAAACTGAGATGAACAACCCTAATATAGGGAATTAATGAAGATGCTTAAAGCGTTAAGATAGTGTGCACAGTATCAGTACGAAGGGCTGATCTCCCTAAGTACGAGAAGTAAAGTCTATAGTCTTATAACTGTTAAAGGTTGGAAAGGTTAATATACTTGACAACCTAAGACTCGGTTCAAGGTCTTAATGACCCTCAGAAGTAATTTGACTCTCGATTAATATTCTTGATTCAAAAGTTGAGAAGTAATTTGACTCTTGATTAATATTCTTGATTCAAATGTTGAGCTTTCTGTTATTCAGAATTCTTTCACTCGCATGTTATTATTCCGTCATATTTTTATACTTGCGGGCCTCCGTGCTCACTCTTGCATAATAACATTGCAGCTAATAATGAACGAAGTGATGTACCTTCTAGTAGCAAGGGCAAAGGAAAAGCTAACAAGTGTTGAAGACTTGTGTTGATGTTAAGAATGTTAAAGTTCAAGATTTATGTGTAATGACTTAAGACTTATTTATTTACATTTCCGCAACAGAGATTTAAGGTTAAGTTTAACCTGGGATTTATGATGTATTATTACTTCAGATGATGTAAGATGATGATTTATTTATCTAATAAATGAATTTCATTATTTATGGGTAGATAGTTGTATGATATTGGAACAGTGAACACCAAATCCTGTGGAAATTAAGATACCGGATTTGGGGGTGTCACACTGGCAAATCGCTCGAAAAAACGTCCACAAACTCCTTAACTACCGATATCTCCTCCACCTTCGGACTTTCCTTACGCGTATCTACTATATAGGCTAGATATCCCACACAGCCTTGCTTTAGAAGTTTCTTGGCTTGCATAATCGTCAGACAACTCGCTTATCTAGGCGATTTGCTACCATAGAACACCAACTTCGACGGAGTCGTAAGGTTTACCGACTTCTTCTGACAGTTGATTATCGCCCCAAAGTTGAACAACCAATCCATACCCAGTATGACGTCGAATTCCCCAAGTTTAATCGGAATCAAATCTACTCTAAGATCCTGACCCTTAATGTCCAATATGCAGTTCTTATAAACGCTCCTAACAGGAATAACTCCCTGTTCGCAGTCTCTATGTTCAAAGGGTAAACTAACTCCTCTACAGGTAAGTCTAGGGTCTTAGCAAAATCATCAGATATGAATGAGCAAGTAGCACCCGAATCAAATAATACAAATGCATTTATACTATTGATCGAAATAATACCTAACACCACGTCTTTTGATTGCATAGCATCCTGAACCATCATATTGAATGTCGGTGCAGTGGGTCGAACAGCTTTCAATGGTGCAGCGATAGTAACGGTACTGCCGCTTCCATTCCCTCCGCTCCCTATTGACCCTGCTGTCAGCTTCTTCAGGCAGTTGCGAACCATGTGGTCCTTGGATCCACATGTGAAACAAGCTCCCTTCTTCGGGTTTGGGCAATTAGGCGCGATGTGGCCTTCCTGACCACAGTTGAAGCACACCCGCTTCACCTTCATGCACACGCCAGTGTGATTCTTATCGCATGTAGCACATGCTTCAAACTTCCTCTTCTACTGGCCTCCCTGCTGACTCACAACAGAGGTATTGTCAGTCCACTTCCTCTTCTGATTCATAGCGCTGCTACCCCCAGTCTTGGTTTCTACCTCATTCTTCTTCTTCTTGTCTTGGTTGAACTTCGTCACCGCTTCGCTTACACCCTCAGTAAGTATAGCTTTCTCCAGCACCGCTGCAAAGGTATTCAGCTAGAACATGGAAACCTTGCTGTAGAGCCAGGGCTTCAGTCCCCACTCAAACCTGCTCGCTTTCCTAGCATCCGTGCTAACCTGGTAAGTAGCGAACCTGGCCAACTCGTTAAACTTAGGGGCATACTCGGACACCGTCATCCCTCCTTACTTAAGTTCTAGGAATTGGACCTCCATCTGGTCCTGGGAACTCATTGGGAACTACATCTCGTAGAACATTTCCTTAAAATGCTCCCACACTATGACTCCCTCTCCCTCACGGGTCTTGTAAGCTTGCCACCAAAAGCTAGCATCCAACTTCAACATGAAAGCCGTGAACGCTGTCTTATGGTCTTCCCCTACCCTAGCCACGTCAAATACCTTCTCCATTTCCATAACCCATGTCTGAGCTTCGATAGGGTTAGTCGATCCTTTGAACTCAGGCGGTCCTACTGCCTTGAATTCTTTGAACGTTGTTCCCTGCACTTGCGGCTGATTCGCAAGAGCTCCGGTCAACAGATTCACCAACTGCTGAACCGAGTTGGGATTTATCCCATCGTTATTGTTGTTGTTCGTCGAACCCTTGGGGTTTTGACGCGTTGGTCTTCTTCTAGGAGGCATTTTCTATTAAGAAAATATTATTATTAGACCCTCTATTCAACTATTAAGTATTTAAGTTCATACTTAAACGTTCGAATAACTTAGTTCACATAGAACACATAGCACATCAATAAACTTCTTTTATTCATTACTCGTAGTTAAAAAAACATCAATCAGATAGCATTTCTGCTATTTACATCTTTCTTCCTGAACTGGAAAGTTACAGGATTACATTATTAACTCATCCCATTCTTATCTCAAATTACGGGATTTACATTATTTAATACAAAAAGCATACATAAACAAAACTCTACTACTGCCTAGGCATATTAATGCGTTGTACAGCCTCTCTGCGTTCCTCTTCCATTACCCGAAATGCAGTTCTTCGGTCCACCATATACCACGGTATACCTTGGAACTGAGCTAGGTAGTAGAAAATACGGTCTTGAGCTCTCTCTATCTCTGTATGAAATGCATATTCTGTTTCCCTCAGCTTGTCCCTCTTGGCTTCAGCTTCACCTTCAGCTCGATCGGCTCGTTGATTAGCCCTCAAGCTTGACTCTTCAGCTCTGGCACGCTTCCTCGACTCCTCCTGGATGTCTTGTTTCTGCTTTGCCAGTTCAAATCGAGCAGCATCTCTATCAACCTCCATATGTATTAGGTTCCACTGTGCATCTCCTAGGTCACTTGCCATTTCCTCAATCGTCTCGTCTCGCTGCTAGACAGTTTCCTCAAGATCTCCTACTCGTCCATGAAGCTCCACGTTGCTATCGTAGACTGCATCGTACATCTCAGCACTAGTAGAGTGAGGTGAGAATTCCTCTTTGGGATCCTCTTCCTCCTCTTCAGACTCGTCCTCGTCCTCATCCTCTGGAATAGGTGTCAGCTCACGCTCCCGACCAGCTATGGTGATCCCTGGAGATGACTCTCTCCTAACCAGCTACTCCCAGACAGCATGGATGTCTCGGGGCTCCTCCTCTCTAGGCACCTAAGGTACATCCTCTCTAGCCTGACTAGGTTGTCCAACGTTTGACATCCTGACAAAACAATTTTAAAGTTTATTATTACGTGATATCGAATCGTCACTCATCGACTACAAAAATGTAAACACATAACACATACGGTAGTTTATTATCTTTACCTATCACATCTATCTTTTCTTTCTTACCATAAGGCTACTACCTAAGGGTTTTTTTTCCCACCGAAGGTTTCATAACCTACGACTTTGATACAAACCATTGACACCCCCAAATCTGGGTACTTCATTTCCACATAATTTGGTGTTCACTTTCTAATATAACATACATCTACCCAATGAATAACGCAAAATAAACTACAACCTAAATTAAAATAAATAAATCTCCGGTTACAACTTTTTTAAAAATCCCGGGTTACTCTAACGTTTGATATGAAAATAATAAAGTGCAGAAATAAAAACATAATATTCAAGTCTTATTACAATCATTCTCAATTAATTAAAAAAAAAAGTCTTCAATTGCTTTGCTTTCCCTTGCTCTTACTCGTAGACGGAGCATCAATGTTATCAACCTTAACTGCAATTGTTATTTAGTGCAAAAGTGAGCAAACAACAGCCCACTGAAGTTTAACAATAATAATTACATGAAAGAATATCTTTAAAAGAATCTAAACAACTTAGCTTGCTTCAATAATAAAGAATTGAATGATAATTCTCTATCAACATTAATATTCGAATATGAAATTTATCTGAGGGTCATAAGACCTTTGAACTCTTGTCCTAGGTTATAAATATTTCTATTTAAACCTTTAACAGTCAAGAAGACTATGGACCTTAACTCGTACTTAGGGGGATCAACCCTTCGTACCATGTATTGTACACAAACATCTTAACGCTCTGCGTAGTACCCTTCCCTAGTAAATAGGGTTGTTCAACTCAGTAATTTGAATTAAAGTCCGCACCAAAGAAAATTTGGTTTGAATAACAAAAAGGTAATTTAGAATTCTCTTTTATTAACTAAGGATTAGTTGATAAGCTTACAAGGAAATTTAGAGTTCACGTTCATCAACTAAGGATTAGTTGAATCGGCTTTCAATAATTCATAAATAACAGAATTATAAATTACCATATGCTTTAGAATCAACTTAAAGCATTTAAAATAATAACTAGATCTTACTTGAACAATAAGTTAAGATCATTTTCATTCAATAAATAACTTGTCCAATATAGAAATGAAAAGACATTCTCAACCATGAATAAATGAATTTAAATAAACGAGTTTAGGGTTTAGAAAAACTTGCCTTACGCGCAAGCTACTTAACTCAACCACGTATTTAAACACTTCCTATACACATTCAATTATAATAATCTAAATCAGCTAACACATAACTAATTCACATAAGTGGTTGACCCTCATGGTTAACTCAGTCTAATTAAATAAATAATAATAATCAACTATCACATAGTTAATTACATCACACACATGCTCACATAATTAAATTAATTATGTATTTAGCTAAATTATAATTAAATAATTATAATTTAAACACTTAATCTAATTATAATTACTCAATATACATTATAATTTAACCATATTATACTTTAAATTAAACACTTACTTTTAATTATAATTAATCAAATTATAATTAAGTAACTCATTTACAATAAAACATTTATAATCTAATTAAAGTTTTCAAAATTTCTTTTATTTCCCAAATATGAATTTGTCACAATCATATAACAACATGTTATATCATTTAAATATATGTCCACTAACAAGGAATAATTAAACTAAGGCTTTAAAATAAACTGCACAAGAAACTAAAGTCACTGCCCAAGCACTGTGCACGGCGTAGCTGCGCAGCCAGGGAACCGGCGCAGCTGCGCAGGGGTCGGATCAGAGAAGAGCAAGCGGCGCAGCTGCGCTGCTCCTGGCCTTGCTGCCGGCGCAGCTGCGCAGCAACGCGGCCAGACGCAGACAGTTTCGACCCTCTGCTTTACCGAACAACCCATTCAAGCCAACAAATGAAAAATTACAGTAACGTAGCCACTATAACTCATACATATGCAATAATACATAACATAACATGTTTCTACAACATAACAACCATCTAAATAATGATAGTCACACGTTTTAAAAATCCAATTTCGCCATTTTCATGAAAACTCATATTTTTCCAAAATAATCCACTGTAAGAAATTTTCTCCATCAATTCCACTTTATATACATACATTATATACGTAATTGCATGTAATCATCAAACAATTTCCCAATAAGCATGCTAGCATATTCCAATTTATCAATTTCTCAAACCAAAATTGACAACAAAACTAAAACTCATATGAACTCATATCAACATGAATTTTCTGTTAAAATATCTTTCTACAGTAATTTGATTTCTAAAAATCATTATGGCACACAATCACTATTAGTATAACATGAACACAATACATATATTCAATTCATAATTATGCCACTTTCATGAAAATTTACTTTTATAGAGAATGAAAATATGAAGAACATAAAAACTTATTTTTCCAACAATTGTATTCTTGAAAACTCTCCATGGCATGCAATTATGAAAACATATGAACATCATATATACACATAACTCATAATTACAACTTCTATGAAATCTTAATATTTTACAGAGATTGAACACGAAGAACATGAAAAACATGATATATATATATATATATATATATATATATATATATATCAAATATAAGGAATTAAAGAAATACCTTAATGCTTAATAAAGTGAAGAAGATGATTTTTCTCCTGATTACTCAAACTTCTCTTCTTCTTCTCTGTATTCTTCTTTTCTTTGTTTTTCTTAGTTTAGACTTAGGAAAACTAACGTAGTTTTAAACTTAGGTAGTATATAGAAAATATATATAACTGACATATAATAATATACGTACTAACTCTAATTAAATTAACAGTTACAAAATTCAAAAGCCATCTTGACTTGTTTGGCTATAAGAAAATTAGAAACTAGCTTTATTAAATCCAAACATAGTTTAGGTAATTTAGGGTTAGGCTAGTGTAAGGGCCCTGTTTGGCAACAGTCCTTTAAAACAAAAGCAAGGGCCTTGTTTGGTATAAATTATTTTAAAAATTCTTTTCCTTTTATTTTAATAAATTATTTTAACACATACTTTAATGTCACACTTTAATTAATTAAATCATTTAACAACTAATTTAATCAATTAAAATTCAGCATTAATTAATCACATAAAATTGACACATTTTATAATTACTCGCTAATTATAATTCATGTTACACTAACACATATATCATCTAATTTAATTCTCTCAATTAAATTAGAACTATAATATAAAATTAATATACATAAATTAAATTAAATATTACACATTTATTTAATTAATATATAACACTTAATTAAATCACTTCCATAAATCACATAATTTATTTGTGTCACTCTATAAATAAATCACATAAAATATTTATTTAACTCAATAAATATTTAAAATTAAATATAAAATCTCAATCGTTACAATCTTTTCTCCTTAAAAGAATTCTGTCCCCAGAATCACATATAAAAAAAATCTCGTCTATTACATTCTTCCCTCCTTAAAAGGATTCTGTCCCCAGAATCAGTACATAAGAGGTTATACAAAACTAAGCAAATAAATGCGGATAAGATTTTATCATAACATCTTCGAGTTCTCACGTAGCTTCTTCAGCACCGTGGTTCCTCCAAATTACCTTAACAGAAGGTATCACTTTATTCCTAAGTACTTGTTCCTTTCTATCAACTATTTGAACAGGCACTTCTTCATATGTTTTGTCCTTATCAAATTGTAAAGGGTCATATTATATTACATGTTTATAATCTTGCTTGTAAGGTCTTAAAACAGAAATATGAAAGATGTTACGTATATTCTCGAGCTCCGGAGGTAATACAATCTCGTAAGCAACCTCGCCCACCTTTCGTAGTACCTCAAAAGGTCCAATAAATCTGCGACTTAGTTTTCCCTTCTTACCAAATCGAATCTTTCCTTTCCAGGGAGATACCTTCAGGAAAACAAAACTTCCTGGTAAAAATTCTCGGTTCTGTCGATGTGAATCGGCATACTTCTTCTGTCTGTCTTGAGCAGCAACTAATCTCGTTCTGATCAGCTTCACAAATTCGATGGTTTGTTGTACCAATTCTGGTCCCAACAATTAACGTTCACCGACTTCATCCCAGCACAAAGGAGTTCTGCATTTTCTGTGGTATAATGCTTCGTAAGGCGGCATGCCTAAACTCGCATATGACTATTGTTGTAAGCGAACTCCACCAATGGTAGATGATCCTCCCAGCTTCCTTTAAAATCCATCACACAAGCTCTCAGCATATCCTCAAGCATTTGAATCGTTCTTTCGCTCTGGCCATCGGTCTGAGGATGGTATGCTGTACTCATTCGCAATTGCGTTCCCATACATTCTTACAAACGCTTCAAAAAATTAGACATAAAACGCAGATCTCTGTCAGACACAATCGACACCGGAACACCATGTCGAGAAATGATTTCCATGACGTATAGCTTTGCTAACTGATCCAAGTTGTACTTTACCCTGATCGGCAGAAAGTGGGCTGACTTTGTCAGTCGATCCACTATAACCCATATCGCATCAAATCCCTTCTGAGTCGCTGGAAGACCTACCACAAAATCCATCGTGATGTGCTCCCACTTCCACTCTGGAATTTCTAACTGTTGCAACAGTCCACCTGGTCTCTGGTGTCCTGCTTTGACTTTCTAGCACGTTAAGCACTTCGCAACACATTCAGCAACGTCTT
This sequence comes from Panax stipuleanatus, assembly GCA_020205555.1. Classification (NCBI taxonomy): domain Eukaryota; kingdom Viridiplantae; phylum Streptophyta; class Magnoliopsida; order Apiales; family Araliaceae; genus Panax; species Panax stipuleanatus. The sequence goes on along the minus strand of CM035117.1, from coordinate 63,024,442 downwards.
TCTTCATATTCAGCCACCAGAAATGATGCCTAAGATCCTGGTACATCTTCGTACTCCCGAGGTGAATAGAATATCTAGAACTATGAGCTTTGCTCAGAATCTCCTCTTTGATCTCAGGTACTGGCAGTACCCAGATTCTACCTTTAAACCGTAACAAACCTTCATTATCGATCTTGAACTTGAACTCTTCGCCATCGGTTATCCTCCTTCGAATCTTTTCACATTCTTCATCATGGAGTTGTGCTTCTTTCACCTTGTCTACTAGAGTAGAACCAGTGGTTACTTGAAACAACATCTCATTCGATTCCTTCGGAAGCTTCACCTCCAACTCCAATCTAGTCATCTGTTCTATTAACCGATCCTGATCAGTTAACACGTTCAGCTTCTCCCGACCTTTCCTGCTCAAAGCGTCGGCGACAACATTAGCTTTACCCGGATAGTAAAGTATCTCGCAATCGTAGTCTTTAATCAGTTCCAACCATCTTCTTTGGCGCATGCTCAAATCTTTCTAGGTAAATATAGATTTCAGACTCTTGTGATCTGTGTATATTTCACACTTCTCTCCATATAAGTAGTGCCTCCAAATCTTTATGGCAAACACTACTGCCGCCAATTCTAGATTATAGGTTGGATACCCCTTCTCGTAATCCTTCAGCTGACGTGACGCATAGGCAATGACTTTGCCACTCTGCATCAACACACAGCCTAATCCTTTATGTGAGGCAATTCCTCGAACTATCCAGTAAAGACAATACAGGCGCAGTACTCAACCTCTTCTTCAGCTCTTAAAAACTTTCCTAGCATTTCTCCGTCCAAACAAATTTAACCATTTTACGAGTCAAATTCGTCAACGGAGTTGCGATTCTAGAAAAGTCTTGGATAAATCTACGGTAATAACCTGCCAATCCCAAGAAACTCTTCACTTCAGACGGCGTCTTTGGCTGTTCCCAATTCATAACAGCTTCAACCTTCGATGGATCCACCGAAATATCATCTTTGTCGATCACGTGGCCAAGAAATTGTACACGTTCCAACCAGAATTCACATTTAAGAATTTAGCGTAAAGCTTCTCTCGTCTCAGGGCTTCTAAGGTTAGTCGTAAGTGTTCAGCATATTCCTTCTAGGTCTTGGAATAAACCAAGATATCATCTATGAACACTACCAAGAACTTATCCAGAAATGGCTTGAACACCCTGTTCATTAGGACTATAAATGCAGCTGGGGCATTCATGAGACCAAATGACATCACCAAGAACTCGTAATGACCATATCGAGTCCTAAAAGCCGTTTTAGGTATATCTTCCTTCCTCACCTTCAATTAATGATACCCGCTTCTCAAATCAATTTTCGAGAAGTACTTCGCACCCTTCAGTTGATCAAACAAGTCATCGATCCTAGGTAAAGGATACCTATTCTTGATCGTAACTTTATTCAACTCCCTATAATCAATGCAAAGACGCATCGACCCATCCTTCTTCTTCACGAATAAAATAGGCGCTCCCCATGGCGAAACGCTCGGTTGAATATACTTCTTGTCTAGCAATTCTTGCAGTTGAACCATCAGTTCCTTCATCTCAACTTGAGCCATTCGGTACGGAGCCTTCAAAATCGGAGCAGTTCCCAGAGCTAGATCGATCACGAACTCTGTCTCCCTATCTGGCGGAAGTCCTGGATGTGACGAACGAGAATTTTGTAAAGATATTTGAATATTTATTGAAATAAATAAATATTTTTAATGATTTAATTATTGAATTAAATAATTAATTCATGAATTTGTGGTAGATTAATTTAATTATATGTGTGACATTAATTAAATTAATATGTAGTAATTTAATAGTTCAAAGAATATATTTAATTGAGTTTATTTGATTAATTGAATTAATTAAATAAGCATATGTTACTTTAGTTAATTTAATAATTAATTAATGAATTAATGAATTGACATAATTAATAAATAAAAATATTAATTATGTGACAATGTGATTTAATGTGAATTATCTTATTTTATTTAATTGATTTAAATAAAATTAATTAATCAATAAGTAAATGACAATTAACTATATAGTAAATTAGTTTATTAAAATAAATGGGAAAAGAAAAGAAGAGGAAGGCAAACAAGGCCTTAAGAGAGGTTAATCCGTTTATTATACAACAGTATAATATATATACATATACGTATATGATTGCCAGACATAAGTTATTTTCAAAGTCAAAAAAAAAATTAGAAAAGTTCAGAGAAGAAAATAGAGAGATTGGGAAGAAGAAATTGAGAGTGAAATGGAGAAAGAGATTTGAGAAAATCTTAAGTGTTGTCTTTGATTATCTTCATACTAACAAAGGGTAATCTTCTTTCAAAGTTTTTAAAATTATATTTTCTAAAGTTTTCATATACGAGTTTAGAGTTTTCTGTGAAATTGGGTTTCCCAATTGGGTTACGATATGGCTTTATCTGTATGGGTATGGGATCATAACGTGTTTTTCTAACATATAATCATGTTTTAAAGGATCAATTTTATATAATTTGGCCTTTAATTGGATTTTCAAAGATTTACAGAGTTTTCATATACGTGTTTTGTAAAAGTCCTCTATCAATGGAGAAAATTAACAATTGATGATTTCATGGGTATATATATATATATATATATATATATATATATATATTAACATATGTCTATGATATAATTTAGGCTATACATTCATGATTCACAGTGATTACACCAAGTAATTTTGTTAATAATTGGGTTTATGAAATTACAGAGTATTGAATATGGGTGAATAACCCATATGGGTTAAATTAATGATTGAATTATATGTTTATATTTAAATTAACAAATGAATATGATTTTGTATGTTAAAATAAAGAGAATGGAATTGGAATGAGTGGATTCGATGTAGTAACGAATCCGTAATGTTAGATTATATATTTTTCATTAAATTTTATAAAATTTATGAAGAACAATGAAATTGATGGTGTTAGATTGTGTTAATTATGTGATTATGATTGTTAAGAACATGATATAAGTGTTGTATAATGTTTCTGTGAAGTTTATACTTCATGGGTAACGTTATTAATCAGTGTAATGATGTGAATTGGGAGAAAATGGGAGAAAATCTGTGTTCGTTCGCGAACTTTAGATTCTGAAATTCTGCAGCCGCGTGGCCGCGCCGGCTGCAAGGCAAAATGGCGCGCGGCCGCGCCTGTCCAAAAATTTTGAAAAAAAATGCTAAGTGTTGGAAATTTGTGAAATGTGTTTTGAGTCTAATGAACATGAACACATGTTGTATAAATATAATAAAATATTGATATGAGTTTAATAATTTATGTTATGTAATTAATTAATAAATTAATTACGTGACTTAAACTATTATTTGTAAAGGTTAAATAATGTGTTATAAACATTAAGACATTATTTTAAATCTAATTAATATGAAGACATGTTATGTATGTAATGAGTTATTAATACAAGTTAATAACTTAAGTTACGTGATTAATTAACAAGTTAATTAATCAACGTAAACCATTATTTGAAAACTTAATAATGAGTTTGAAGAATACTATTGTAAATCAATAATCATATCGAACTTGTGATTAATTGATATTGTAAATGTGTGATAGGTAAGAGTAATTAAAGAAGTGAGAAATAATTGTAGCTTGTGCACGAGGCAAGTTTTCTATCCCTAACTTACTATTATTGTTGGGCAAGTTTCCTAAACTAAACTCTTTAAATTAAGTAATTGCTATGCTTAATTACTATTGTTGAGCAAATTCTTACTCTTGAATATCCAAGTTTAGAATTTCACATGAGATGCCATGACTCTTTTAAAAGTATCATTTAAGTGTACAATACTTATTCGATTGTATACCTTGAGAAGTTAATATTCAATTTGAATATCATTTATTGAGTTATCCAAACCAACTTTATTTAGTGCGGATTCTGATGTCAAACTGAGATGAACAACCCTAATATAGGGAATTAATGAAGATGCTTAAAGCGTTAAGATAGTGTGCACAGTATCAGTACGAAGGGCTGATCTCCCTAAGTACGAGAAGTAAAGTCTATAGTCTTATAACTGTTAAAGGTTGGAAAGGTTAATATACTTGACAACCTAAGACTCGGTTCAAGGTCTTAATGACCCTCAGAAGTAATTTGACTCTCGATTAATATTCTTGATTCAAAAGTTGAGAAGTAATTTGACTCTTGATTAATATTCTTGATTCAAATGTTGAGCTTTCTGTTATTCAGAATTCTTTCACTCGCATGTTATTATTCCGTCATATTTTTATACTTGCGGGCCTCCGTGCTCGCTCTTGCATAATAACATTGCAGCTAATAATGAACGAAGTGATGTACCTGCTAGTAGCAAGGGCAAAGGAAAAGCTAACAAGTGTTGAAGACTTGTGTTGATGTTAAGAATGTTAAAGTTCAAGATTTATGTGTAATGACTTAAGACTTATTTATTTACATTTCCGCAACAGAGATTTAAGGTTAAGTTTAACCTGGGATTTATGATGTATTATTACTTCAGATGATGTAAGATGATGATTTATTTATCTAATAAATGAATTTCATTATTTATGGGTAGATAGTTGTATGATATTGGAACAGTGAACACCAAATCCTGTGGAAATTAAGATACCGGATTTGGGGGTGTCACACTGGCAAATCGCTCGAAAAAACGTCCACAAACTCCTTAACTACCGATATTTCCTCCACCTTCGGACTTTCCTTACGCGTATCTACTATATAGGCTAGATATCCCACACAGCCTTGCTTTAGAAGTTTCTTGGCTTGCATAATCGTCAGACAACTCGCTTATCTAGGCGATTTGCTACCATAGAACACCAACTTCGACGGAGTCGTAAGGTTTACCGACTTCTTCTGACAGTTGATTATCGCCCCATGGTTGAACAACCAATCCATACCCAGTATGACGTCGAATTCCCCAAGTTTAATCGGAATCAAATCTACTCTAAGCTCCTGACCCTTAATGTCCAATATGCAGTTCTTATAAACGCTCCTAACAGGAATAACTCCCTGTTCGCAGTCTCTATGTTCAAAGGGTAAACTAACTCCTCTACAGGTAAGTCTAGGGTCTTAGCAAAATCATCAGATATGAATGAGCAAGTAGCACCCGAATCAAATAATACAAATGCATTTATACTATTGATCGAAATAATACCTAACACCACGTCTTTTGATTGCATAGCATCCTGAACCATCATATTGAATGTCGGTGCAGTGGGTCGAACAGCTTTCAATGGTGCAGCGATAGTAACGGTACTGCCGCTTCCATTCCCTCCGCTCCCTATTGACCCTGCCGTCAGCTTCTTCGGGCAGTTGCGAGCCATGTGGTCCTTGGATCCACATGTGAAACAAGCTCCCTTCTTCGGGTTTGGGCAATTAGGCGCGATGTGGCCTTCCTGACCATAGTTGAAGCACACCCGCTTCCCCTTCATGCACACGCCAGTGTGATTCTTATCGCATGTAGCACATGCTTCAAACTTCCTCTTCTACTGGCCTCCCTGTTGACTCACAACAGAGGTATTGTCAGTCCACTTCCTCTTCTGATTCATAGCGCTGCTACCCCTAGTCTTGGTTTCTACCTCATTCTTCTTCTTCTTGTCTTGGTTGAACTTCGTCACCGCTTCGCTTCCACCCTCAGTAAGTATAGCTTTCTCCAGCACCGCTGCAAAGGTATTCAACTAGAACATGGAAACCTTGCTGTAGAGCCAGGGCTTCAGTCCCCACTCAAACCTGCTCGCTTTCCTAGCATCCGTGCTAACCTGGTAAGTAGCGAACCTGGCCAACTTGTTAAACTTAGGGGCATACTCGGACACCGTCATCCCTCCTTACTTAAGTTCTAGGAATTGGACCTCCATCTGGTCCTGGGAACTCACTGGGAACTACATCTCGTAGAACATTTCCTTAAAATGTTCCCACACTATGACTCCCTCTCCCTCACAGGTCTTGTAAGCCTGCCACCAAAAGCTAGCATCCGACTTCAACATGAAAGCAGCGAACGCAGTCTTATGGTCTTCCCCTACCCTAGCCACGTCAAATACCTTCTCTATTTCCATAACCCATGTCTGAGCTTCGATAGGGTTAGTCGATCCTTTGAACTCAGGCGGTCCTACTGCCTTGAATTCTTTGAACGTTGTTCCTTGCACTTGCGGCTGATTCGCAAGAGCTCCGTTCACCAGATTCACCAACTGCTGAACCGAGTTGGGATTTGTCCCATCGTTATTGTTGTTGTTCGTCGAACCCTTGGGGTTTTGACGCGTTGGTCTTCTTCTAGGAGGCATTTTCTATTAAGAAAATATTATTATTAGACCCTCTATTCAACTATTAAGTATTCAAGTTCATACTTAAACGTTTGAATAACTTAGTTCACATAGAACACATAGCACATCAATAAACTTCTTTTATTCATTACTCGTAGTTAAAAAAACATCAATCAGATAGCATTTCTGCTATTTACATCTTTCTTCCTGAACTGGAAAGTTACAGGATTACATTATTAACTCATCCCATTCTTATCTCAAATTACGGGATTTACATTATTTAATACAAAAAGCATACATAAACAAAACTCTACTACTGCCTAGGCATATTAATGCGTCGTACAGCCTCTCTGCGTTCCTCTTCCATTACCCGAAATGCAGTTCTTCGGTCCACTATATACCACGGTATACCTTGGAACTGAGCTGGGTAGTAGAAAATACGGTCTTGAGCTCTCTCTATCTCTGTATGAAATGCATATTCTGTTTCCCTCAGCTTGTCCCTCTTGGCTTCAGCTTCACCTTCAGCTCGATCGGCTCGTTGATTAGCCCTCAAGCTTGACTCTTCAGCTCTGGCACGCTTCCTCGACTCGTCCTGGATGTCTTGCTTCTGCTTCGCCAGTTCAAATCGAGCAGCATCTCTATCAACCTCCATATGTATTAGGTTCCACTGTGCATCTCCTAGGTCACTTGCCATTTCCTCAATCGTCTCGTCTCGCTGCTAGACAGTTTCCTCAAGATCTCCTACTCGTCCATGAAGCTCCACGTTGCTATCGTAGACTGCATCGTACATCTCAGCACTAGTAGAGTGAGGTGAGAATTCCTCTTTGGGATCCTCTTCCTCCTCTTCCTCCTCTTCAGACTCGTCCTCGTCCTCATCCTCTGGAATAGGTGTCAGCTCACGCTCCCGACCAGCTATGGTGATCCCTGGAGATGACTCTCTCCTAACCAGCTACTCCCAGACAGCATGGATGTCTCGGGGCTCCTCCTCTCTAGGCACCTAAGGTACATCCTCTCTAGCCTGACTAGGTTGTCCAACGTTTGACATCCTGACAAAATAATTTTAAAGTTTATTATTACGTGATATCGAATCGTCACTCATCGACTACAAAAATGTAAACACATAACACATACGGTAGTTTATTATCTTTACCTATCACATCTATCTTTTCTTTCTTACCATAAGGCTACTACCTAAGGTTTTTTTTTCCCACCGAAGGTTTCATAACCTACGGCTTTGATACAAACATGTGACACCCCCAAATCTGGGTACTTCGTTTCCACATAATTTGGTGTTCACTTTCTAATATAACATACATCTACCCAATGAATAACGCAAAATAAACTACAACCTAAATTAAAATAAATAAATCTTCGGTTACAACTTTTTTAAAAATCCCGGGTTACTCTAACGTTTGATATGAAAATAATAAAGTGCAGAAATAAAAACATAATATTCAAGTCTTATTACAATCATTCTCAATTAATTAAAAAAAAAGTCTTCACTTGCTTTGCTTTCCCTTGCTCTTACTCGTAGACGGAGCATCAATGTTATCAACCTTAACTGCAATTGTTATTTAGTGCAAAAGTGAGCAAACAACAGCCCACTGAAGTTTAACAGTAATAATTACATGAAAGAATATCTTTAAAAGAATCTAAACAACTTAGCTTGCTTCAATAATAAAGAATTGAATGATAATTCTCTATCAACATTAATATTCGAATATGAAATTTATCTGAGGGTCATAAGACCTTTGAACTCTTGTCCTAGGTTATAAATATTTCTATTTAAACCTTTAACAGTCAAGAAGACTATGGACCTTAACTCGTACTTAGGGGGATCAACCCTTCGTACCATGTATTGTACACAAACATCTTAACGCTCTGCGTAGTACCCTTCCCTAGTAAATAGGGTTGTTCAACTCAGTAATTTGAATTAAAGTCCGCACCAAAGAAAATTTGGTTTGAATAACAAAAAGGTAATTTAGAATTCTCTTTTATTAACTAAGGATTAGTTGATAAGCTTACAAGGAAATTTAGAGTTCACGTTCATCAACTAAGGATTAGTTGAATCGGCTTTCAATAATTCATAAATAACAGAATTATAAATTACCATATGCTTTAGAATCAACTTAAAGCATTTAAAATAATAACTAGATCTTACTTGAACAATAAGTTAAGATCATTTTCATTCAATAAATAACTTGTCCAATATAGAAATGAAAAGACATTCTCAACCATGAATAAATGAATTTAAATAAACGAGTTTAGGGTTTAGAAAAACTTGCCTTACGCGCAAGCTACTTAACTCAACCACGTATTTAAACACTTCCTATACACATTCAATTATAATAATCTAAATCAGCTAACACATAACTAATTCACATAAGTGGTTGACCCTCATGGTTAACTCACTCTAATTAAATAAATAATAATAATCAACTATCACATAGTTAATTACATCACACACATGCTCACATAATTAAATTAATTATGTATTTAGCTAAATTATAATTAAATAATTATAATTTAAACACTTAATCTAATTATAATTACTCAATATACATTATAATTTAACCATATTATACTTTAAATTAAACACTTACTTTTAATTATAATTAATCAAATTATAATTAAGTAACTCATTTACAATAAAACATTTATAATCTAATTAAAGTTTTCAAAATTTCTTTTATTTCCCAAATATGAATTTGTCACAATCATATAACAACATGTTATATCATTTAAATATATGTCCACTAACAAGGAATAATTAAACTAAGGCTTTAAAATAAACTGCACAAGAAACTAAAGTCACTGCCCAAGCACTGTGCACGGCGTAGCTGCGCAGCCAGGGAACCGGCGCAGCTGCGCAGGGGTCGGATCAGAGAAGAGCAAGCGGCGCAGCTGCGCTGCTCCTGGCCTTGCTGCCGGCGCAGCTGCGCAGCAACGCGGCCAGACGCAGACAGTTTCGACCCTCTGCTTTACCGAACAACCCATTCAAGCCAACAAATGAAAAATTACAGTAACGTAGCCACTATAACTCATACATATGCAATAATACATAACATAACATGTTTCTACAACATAACAACCATCTAAATAATGATAGTCACACGTTTTAAAAATCCAATTTCGCCATTTTCATGAAAACTCATATTTTTCCAAAATAATCCACTGTAAGAAATTTTCTCCATCAATTCCACTTTATATACATACATTATATACGTAATTGCATGTAATCATCAAACAATTTCCCAATAAGCATGCTAGCATATTCCAATTTATCAATTTCTCAAACCAAAATTGACAACAAAACTAAAACTCATATGAACTCATATCAACATGAATTTTCTGTTAAAATATCTTTCTACAGTAATTTGATTTCTAAAAATCATTATGGCACACAATCACTATTAGTATAACATGAACACAATACATATATTCAATTCATAATTATGCCACTTTCATGAAAATTTACTTTTATAGAGAATGAAAATATGAAGAACATAAAAACTTATTTTTCCAACAATTGTATTCTTGAAAACTCTCCATGGCATGCAATTATGAAAACATATGAACATCATATATACACATAACTCATAATTACAACTTCTATGAAATCTTAATATTTTACAGAGATTGAACACGAAGAACATGAAGAACATGATATATATATATATATATATATATATATATATATATATATATCAAATATAAGGAATTAAAGAAATACCTTAATGCTTAATAAAGTGAAGAAGATGATTTTTCTCCTGATTACTCAAACTTCTCTTCTTCTTCTCTGTATTCTTCTTTTCTTTGTTTTTCTTAGTTTAGACTTAGGAAAACTAACGTAGTTTTAAACTTAGGTAGTATATAGAAAATATATATAACTGACATATAATAATATACGTACTAACTCTAATTAAATTAACAGTTACAAAATTCAAAAGCCATCTTGACTTGTTTGGCTATAAGAAAATTAGAAACTAGCTTTATTAAATCCAAACATAGTTTAGGTAATTTAGGGTTAGGCTAGTGTAAGGGCCCTGTTTGGCAACAGTCCTTTAAAACAAAAGCAAGGGCCTTGTTTGGTATAAATTATTTTAAAAATTCTTTTCCTTTTATTTTAATAAATTATTTTAACACATACTTTAATGTCACACTTTAATTAATTAAATCATTTAACAACTAATTTAATCAATTAAAATTCAGCATTAATTAATCACATAAAATTGACACATTTTATAATTACTCGCTAATTATAATTCATGTTACACTAACACATATATCATCTAATTTAATTCTCTCAATTAAATTAGAACTATAATATAAAATTAATATACATCAATTAAATTAAATATTACTCATTCATTTAATTAATATATAACACTTAATTAAATCACTTCCATAAATCACATAATTTATTTATTTCACTCTACAAATAAATCACATAAAATATTTATTTAACTCAATAAATATTTAAAATTAAATCTAAAATCTAAATCGTTACAATGTAAGTGATAATATTTCATTTTATATTCCTAAATTTAAACTTACTACGGTAAGTATTGCTTCTATAATTCTTGAAATGATTAAAAATTTCTTGAGTTTTGCGCTTCATCTAATATCATTTCACTGGAATATTGGTTTGAAATTTCTTATGAAAGTTTTTATCTTTTCATTCGGGATACTATTCGTACCGGAGTACTATTCATCTGGGTACTATTTATACCAAAGTACTATTCGCCCGAGGTACTATTCATGCCGGAGTACTAGTCACGACGAAATTTATTTTCTTTTCTTTGTCCAAATTATCTTTTATGAATCTTATTCTTGAAATTGGATCCACGTTTTGATCTTCATATTGACAATTTACATATTCCTGAACTCTAGATAAATTGAATTATAAATCTCTAATATTTATCATTTATCTCACTTAATTTGTTCTTAATATCATTGTCATAATTCTCAAACTTAAATTGTGGTGAAAGTTATCTTTGGCCCGTAGTGCAAATATGACCTGTTGATTGATATCTTTGGCATGTAGTGCAAAGATGACCTGCTGATTGATATCTTTGGCCTGCAGTGCAAAGATGAACTGTTGATTGATATCTTTGGCCCGTAGTGCAAAGATGGACAAGTGTATGGCATGATCATGACCACTGATGATACAAATGAATATCTTTGGCCTGTAGTACAAAGATAGATAGTTGATTGGTATGATCATGACCATGGTTGTTACGTTTGAATGTTTTTTGGTGTAGGGTGTAAAGATGATACGATTATTAAGTGTCTTTAGCCTTTGTGGCAAGGACATTGAGTGAAAGTTCTATTAAGCCTTTGTGGCAATGAGAAACTATTGATTTACATGATTATGAACATGAATTGTGAATTAATATAACCATAATCTTTGGTGTTACAGGTAAAGACAGGTGATAAAAATTATTTTCGTCCTGGGTGCCAAGAGAAATTTATTAACATAATTATGATCATGAACTATTTACATGATTGTGGACAGGAACTGTTAATTGATGTTACAGGGATAAAATATTGTTGGTTTACTTTTAACATGGAGAAGATAATAGGAATTATGTTCTATTTTACTCTTCTAATGGATTGTTCGTTCCGCTGCAACTATGGTTGAAAGCTTTTATCATCTATCATATGTTCTAAATATCTGATTTATTACTGATGAAGGCTATTGATAATTTAATTATCTTTAGTCATGATATTCTTTACTAGGCTATTTGTGCTCATCCTTTTGCTTCACAATTCCTTTCAGGCAATAAGAATGTCGCTGGGTCGAGCAGGGATGACAGGGGAATAGAAAGATGGTCTATAACTTTTGAAGTTTTCCATAAAATAGTATGGAAATAATTGTATTGAGAACTTTAAATATGTGTGTCGTATTTTATACGTCATTTAATAGTTGATTTTGCTGAACCAAATAGGGTGAGGTGAACCCGACTTTGAAAGGGTGTGTTGCCACTATCATACAAGATGTCTAATCACATACGACTTTGTGTTATCATAAGACATGGTTGTGCACATTCACTTGCTGATTATATCTATGAGCACTACCTATATAATCTTGGAGTATGGTTGGAATATAATTCTTAGTTTGAGACAATGGAGATAATTATATAGCCAGAGAATACTCACCATTGGAATGAACCAGATAGTAATCTTTTCGTTCTTCTTTGGGGTCTATTGGGTCAACCAACGTTATTTCTCAAGTCCTATAATATCTATTATAACTTAGAAGTATGGCCTCCCATGTACGAAGGTTTTCTTGAGCATTTTCCAAAGATTTTATTTCCTAAAACAGTTATTGACTGTACCTTTATGTAACGTATCATTGATAAGGAGTATGAGTATTGTTATTCACAGTTTATATGTGGTCATATTATGCACGACAGAGTAATAGTTGGAATATGAAGATTTGTATTTGAATTTTGTATCATGTATTTCTGGCGACTCAGAATAGGTGGTGTAGACCTATTTTGGGGGCGTCACAAATGGTATCAGAGCTTAGGGATATAGTCTCTGGCGGAGATCTAAGACTAAAACTAGGAGGGAAGAGACGAGTAATATCCTTCGCTAGTGTGTGCCCTACCTAAGCTGAATTTTCTTACTTAATAAGTTGACAAATTGTGATATGTCAATTAACATTTGTTTTGAAGCTGTATTTTGGAATAATATCTGAAGTTTAATAGATGAGCAACAGAGAAATCATGATACAGAGAAAATGACTGGGAAGATAGAATCTAAAATTAAAGTAAGGTATCCTCACCTCTTTGAACTATCAGGTACTTAAATTTCGAGGACGAAATTTTATAAGGAGGGGAGATTGTAAGATCCCGAATTTTATGAAATAAAAGTATTTAATTTTTTTTATAATTATTATTCTATTCAATAAATGGTTAAATTGATAAAAGGTTAAAGTTAAGGGTGATATGTGCAAATTTTATAAAGTAAACAAGTTGGCATAAAATATTCATTGTGTCGGAGAATATTCGTTTGGTCGGGAAATATTCGTACGACGGCGCAATCATTGGTTGACCCCATAACAGAATAATTATCGGATATAGAAAGCGACAGAAGTAATTTTTTTATAAAAATAACAGTAAAACGTTTACCGTTAAACTGTTGAAATACCCGGTGGTTAAAGTACAATAATACGAGTTGTTGCACAGTAGCACACGTTATTGTACATTAATTTTTAATTATTGATTCTTACATAAGAAGTCACTCATTCAATAATTGTTACGGTAATTACAGTTCAGTATTTTATATTATTGATTCAATAATTACTACATTGATAATTGTTTATTACTTTATATTATTGATTCAATAATTATCACAGTAACCACTGCACAGTATTTTATATTATTAAGTCAATAATTGTCACACATATTATTAAAATGATATTATTAGATAGCATTATTGTCAATGTCTAGAAAGTTTTGTCAAGAAAATGGGTTAGGTTATATAATTGCGCGCTAATGAGGAGAAATTCTTATCGGAAAGCCCCCTCTTTCCTGGGAACGACCTGGTTGTTAATATTGTAATTCTATAATATTAATTGAGAATAATAATTTATTGTTGATAAATATGATAAGTAAATATTTATTCAATTTTGATATAAATGGAAGAATTTTTAGCATGAGACATTTGTTGAAAATTGGCATTTTATCTTCTCTGATAAAATAATTTATTCAAATATATTATTATAATATTATATTATAAATATTATAATGTGATAATATAATTTTATAATTTAAATGGTAATATTATTATAATAAATTCATGGTATACAAATAAAATAAGATGGAAGTGCAAATTGAATTTGAATTTTTTTAATAATTATAAATGTTTTGTAAATAAAGAAAAAAAAACATATGGATGGAGTACTTTGAATTCATTGTTGGTGTGCTGCACAATTTCAAAATTGAGGTGCTGAGAATATATCTGCATGCATGATTTGTCAAAGGTGGTGTGCTACCACTTTCCCATAAATAGGTTACTTAGTTAAGAAATAAAAATCATACCAGAATAAAAAAAATTCTTTCTCGGTAATATTGAGCGTATTTCTTATGAGTATTAAGATATTTTGAGTGTTGATAACAGTGCAAGATTTCTTCAACATAATATCCAATATTCCAAACAGATCTAGTATTCTACTAAGGTAAAGGATATTATTTTTCTCGTAAAGGATGTTATTTTCGTTAAATATTCGTAAGAAATATTATTTTCTTTCATACTCTATAGTATGTAAGTGATAATATTTCATTTCATATTCCTAAATTTAAACTTACTACGGTAAGTATTGCTTCTATAATTCCTGAAATGATTAGAAATGACTTGAGTTTTGCGCTTCATCTAATATCATTTCACTGGAATATTGGTTTGAACTTTTTTATGAAAATTTTAATCTTTTCATCCGAGATACTATTCATGTCGGAATACTATTCATCCGGGGTACTATTCATACCGGAGTACTATTCGCCCGAGGTACTATTCATGCCGGAGTACTAGTCACGACGAAATTTATTTTCTTTTCTTTGTCCAAATTATCTTTTTTGAATCTTATTCTTGAAATTGGATCCATGTTTTGATCTTCATATTGATAATATATATATTCTTGAACTCTGGATAAATTGAATTATAAATATCTAATATTTATCCTTTATCTCACTTGATTCGTTCTTAATATCATTGTCATAATTCTCAAACTTAAATTGTGGTGAAAGTTATCTTTGGCCCGTAGTGCAAAGATGACCTGTTGATTGATATCTTTGGCCTGTGGTGCAAAGATGACCTGTTAATTGATATCTTTGGCCTGTAGTGCAAAGATGACTTGCTGATTGATATCTTTGGCCCGTAGTGCAAAGTTGAACTATTGATTGATATCTTTGGCCCGTAGTGTAAAGATGAACTATTGATTGATATCTTTGGCCCGTAGTGCAAAGATGGATAAGTGTATGGCATGATCATGACCACTGATGATACATATGAATATCTTTGGACAAGGGTGTGTTGCCACTATCATACAAGATGTCTAATCACATATGACTTTGTGTTATCATAAGACATGGTTATGCACATCCACTTACTGATTATATCTATGAGCACTACCTATATAATCTTGGAGTATCGTTGGAATATAATTCTCAGTTTGAGACAATGGAGATAATTATATGGCAAGAGAATACTCACCATTGGAATGAACCAGATAGTAATCTTTTCGTTCTTCTTTGGGGTTTATTGGGTCAACCAAGGTTATTTCTCAAGTCCTATAATATCTATTATAACTTAGAAGCATGGCCTCCCATGTACGAAGGTTTCCTTGAGCATTTTCCAAAGATTTTAATTCCTAAAATAGTTATTGACTGTACCTTTATATAACGTATCATTGATAAGGAGTATGAGTATTGTTATTCACAGTTTATGTGTGGTCGTATTATGCACGACAGAGTAATAGTTGGAATATGAAGATTTGTATTTGAATTTTGTACCATGTATTTCTGGCGACTCAGAATAGGTGGTGTGGACCTATTTTGGGGGCGTCACAACCTAGATCTCCCATTGCTGAACCCCCAAGAAGAAGGAGGAGCAATCGACTAATTCTCAAGCCAGGCTATAAGAAGAAAGATGGATCTTCATTAAAGATCATTGATATCAGTGATGATGATGATGAGCCTGAGACTTTGAAAGAAGATATAAAGGGCAAAAGGAGGATGATTTCTGCCAGCTCCAATATTGATGAAAGTGAAAAGACTACAAATGGATCTGAATATGAAGAGGAAGATGAAACTGAAGCTAACGAGACTGTGAAGTCTGAAGAGAAAGGAATGACTAGTGGGTCAACGAAAGCCAGTTCAGCAAAGGGTGATGAAGATGAAGATCAAATACAGGAATCTACTGATGAGTTAATTGAAATAACCTTGCACCAGTCTAACTCAAAATCAAGAAATGAAGGAATGGAAGCAGACTCAAGCTCTGAAGATCAGGGATCAGCAGACTATTATGTTCCTTCTCTAGGAAATGTTCAAAGAAGATTAGTGGTGGAAGTCTTTGATGAACCACATAGTGTGCTACCTAGAAGATGGATAAACCATAGAAATGAACGACTCAGCATGGTAAGGATGTCCACAGACGATCTGCTCAATAATTTTCAAGAAATGGACTTAGATCTTACAAAGGTGCTGTATGATTCTGAGGATCATCTAGGATGTCATGGCTAAAGGCCTACACTGCTGGAGATAAGAGCTACATCAGCTGGTGTTACTCACACTTTCCTAACCTAAAGCTGATCTCTCAAAACTTTCTAAGGGTTAAGACATTCTCAACCAAGCTGATCAGAGACCAGCCTCACTTCAAAGTCTACCGTCATGTAAGTAATATCTACATTCCTTACTATCTTCTAGAAAGCTTAGATGGTGGAAAGATCACACGAAAGCCTAGGATCGTAGAGTCCTTACACTCTACAATTGCAAGTGATCAAGCTCACACTGACAAGTCAAACACTCAAACAGCAACTTCACACCTGGCATTCCAAAATTTGCTCCTACGATACTCTCAGATATCCCATCTTCCTCCAACAGCAACTGGTATTCAAATCTCTTTGATATTCTCACTACCTTTGAAAACATCTCTAAAAGTGAGAAACTTGATGTCCAACTAGCTGTACAAAATCTTCAAGATCAAGTGTTACTGGAAAACTCTGAAGAAATGGTTGAGAAATTTTCCTATATTGCTGAAGAAGCTAAGAGCATGACAGGAGGAGAAAACAGTGAGTTCCACATAAAGCTTCAAGCAACTATATCAGATATATCTCTCAAGCTTCAACAGGGAGATCAAATCTATCTGAAATCCATAAGGGATGAACGGAGAGAAGCTCTGCAACTTCAGAAGAAAAATAAAGAATCTATTCTTTCTCTCTCCGAGAAAATAGACACTCTCAATCAGTCTCTTTCTCTGAAGCTAGAGCTCAGCCAGCAGGAACTAAAGATTGAAGTTGGAAACACATCCTACTTGATTGAGAAGCTTATGTCCAATGTTCATGATTAGTGGTTTTTATGACCACTTATTCGGATAGTAACCGACTCATTTTGTTACTTAAACTCAAGTAGTCTTGTGCTTTTCATGTGTTTTCCCCTTATTTTGTGATTTTCAGGTTTAGGAACTCTCCGAGTGCAAATTGAGCTTTAAAGGGCAAAAGAGCGCCAAAAAGGGGCAAAGCACAGAATTGGCTTATATCATAAGGATGGCATGGGTGATGGAGCAATGAAGGTGATGCTACAAGGCAAGAAGCCAAGTTATGGAATGATGGCATGACGCTAAAGGCAGCAATTAAGGCTTAGGATGGCTAGCAATTGAAGTGGGCAGCCGAGTGCAACAGACCAGAAGCAAAGAAGAAGAAGAAGTGCAGATTTAGCAGCCGTACGGCAGCGCCAGTCCAAGACTTTGCCAGATTTAACTTTTCAATTGCACGGGACTTAGCTGAAGAATAGGACATATAGGGGGCTCGTTTTTGGTAAGGGATATATCAGATTTTGGCCTTAAGCCCTAGACTAGTTCCTCTCTTCTTTTTCCTTTACATTTTGTCTAGATTAGGAGTAGAGATTAGATTACTTCTAGTTTAAAGTAGTTAGTTTTCTAGGGTTTTATTAGACTTGATGGTTGAAACAAGTGGATGTTATTGAAGATTCAATATTGGATACTTGGAGATTCAGATTTGCATTTCTTATCTTTAAACTCTCTTTGCTTTCTATTTTGTAATCTCATGATGTGTATTCAACTTGTGGATGATAGATGGGCTTCATTATGATATCTTAAATCTATTTTGAGGTTTCAATGGAACCTAATGAGTAGTTTAATTTGATTTCCTTCCATGATTGGTCTCATTGATTGTTGTATGACTGTCTATTGCAATTTGTGCTTTAATTGCTTAATTGATTAGCTACCAATTATTGTGATAATCCATATGGGCTTGAAAGACAAAGTGTGGGTTTAGATCTAATCGTAGTAGCAGGCAATTGTATGTTCACATGGCGTTGGACGTATGATTTGTGCTTAGGATAGACATATACCGAAGCGCCGCTCGTAGTCAATAGAGGACTTGAACTTAAACCCTAATTATTTGTAAATCACATAGACATATAGTGGTTTAGATAGTGTGGGTGTTCACGTGCGTCGATCAATTGTGGATTGCATATGATATGGATTAGGTGCATCGAAAGATAGCCTTCTCTCACTTTCGTGTTCTCGGCTAACAAACTGTGATGATTAATTTGACCTAATTGGAAGTTTATTGACTTAGATGAATCATTAGGGGAAATTGGAATCTCATGCCTTCATTATCTGATTTTACTCTAGGATTCATTAGTTTAAGTTTAATTCCTTGTCTAGTTTAATTAGTTTTTAATAAAAACTCTTTACCGTTCGTTTAAATAAGACTGATATGATTATGGACTATTGATTTGGCAACCTTTTATCTGTTAATTCTTCGTGGGAACGATATCTGTACTTACACTTTATTACTTGTTGACCGCGTATACTTGCGCGTAATTGTCATACCCATTCGGAGACAACAAGTTTTTTGCTCCATTGCCGGGGAATTTAATTGGATAACTGTTTGCCAACATTAGTTTCAATCAAATTAGTCTTAATTTAAATATTTTTATTTTGTTTAATTCTCTTCCTATATTCTCTTTTCAGGTACAATGGATCTTAATTTTTATCCATTGTGTTACACAAGGAAAGAGCAACCAAGGGAAACTGGGAATGATGGACTTGACCCAATTACTACACTTTCAGCACAGTTAGAGGTTCTCTCAAGGAAGTTGGACAGTGTCACAGCCCAACAGAGTCGAGCACCAGTAAGTACTTATGATTATGGTGCTGGGAGCTATACGAGCCATCAGGATCCCATCAGTTATGGACAAGAGCAGTATGGGGGTGATTACTCCTACAATGAAGCTTATCCCACTTATCAGCAAGATTGGGGGTATCACCCAAACTCTTCAGCGAGCTATCAAAACCAATACTGCGAGCCAAGTCCAAGGTATGCACCAGACCCCACATACCAGTCTTCGTGTTTACAAGAAGAACAGTCAACAATGGATGTCCTGTATAGGAGTTTAGCGAACCAAGAGGAGATGCTTAGGAGCCAGGAACTATCAAACCAAAATTTTTAGAATCAGATGGCCCTAATCAACAATACTCCTACCAATGATCTTCAGTACATGGATTCCGAGGCTGAAATCGAGAAGGAAAGATTGGAAAGTTTGTGGGTCAATTCCATGGCATCAACAAAGGAGAGCCTGATTGAGCAAGCAAAGTCAATTGAGAATCTCCAGAAGTGGGCGTATCAGATTAGCATGGCTTTAAGGAATGAGGAGGTGATTGAGCAAGGTACCAAAGCTAAAGATCTTCAAAGTCCAATGCCTCAATTGTTTGAAGCCGTGAGCAAAGGCCCTAAAGAGACTTAGTGCTATGATATGGATGCAAAAACTGATGAAGAGCCAGAAGTGCACATGCAGCTGGACGAACGGAAGGCAATGGAAATAGAGGAGACAATTGGGGATGTGGAAAAATATGAACCAATCGTGACAATAACCCAAGAGCCTTCTCCGTCGAAGTTTGAGACGCCAGTGAAGTTTGCACACCCTTGCCCCCTTGGTAGCCACATCACAGATATGGATCTCGAGGATATGAGAGAATCCGCATTCTTGAAATCATGGTGGTCAGAAGTGTTGGGTTTGCTAGAAACATAAGCATGCAATCAAATTACATAAACGCAGCGGAAGGGATGAAAAATCAGATTTTAAACTTTTCTTACAAACCCTTAACCATGATCTTTCTTGTGCATTAATTATCAGTCAATACATAGAAGGAGAAGATGGAATTATACCTTTGAAGATCCAAGCTTCCTCATGTACAAGTTATACTCCTTTGATTCCTCTGTAATGGCTCATTCCCTTGATCAATGTCAGCCACCCAATTGTTTGGCCTCTATCGGTGATCCACCAAGGAAGATGAAGAACTCAGGAAGATGGGTTATTGGCTTAACCCTTGTTTCTATCTCTATAGAATATGTGTACTCCCAACCTTTGGAAAAATTCACGTACCATATTTCTGATATAAGACTCTCTTATATAGATATTAGGTTAACCCTCCTAATCCAATTAGAATAGGATTTTATTTAATTAATTAATTAAACACTTTTAATTAATTTATATCCTAATCTTATTAGGATTGAGAGAGAGTACTGATATTATATTAATTCCTAAACTCCTTTAGAATTAAAATAATAATAATATTAATAAGACTCCTCTTATTAATTTATATTTAATATTTCTAAAATATTAAATAATAAACATTAAGCTGTTTAATTTATTCTATCACCATAGATTAAATTAATTATACTTGATGCATTATTACTATCATACCATTTTCTTCTTAAATAATTCTTCTTCCTTTTATGATGTGACCCTTTAGGTTCTCCATATTAAACCGGTTGTGAATAAATCAATTTGAACAATTCTAATCTTATTTAAATAAATAACTTAAACTAATAATCTATTTAAATAAATAACATTTATTCTACAATAGGGATAAGCCTTCCTAGCGATCAACGACTTTCAAGATAATATAGATTTCAACATTAATCATAAAAGAACCTGTGAGTTAATAGTTACCGTACAATTTAATCATTCCACCATACAATGTCCCAATTAAATATAAGACATGGATTTACTGTCAAGTCTTAATTTATTTAATCATATGTATTTCGATTAGAAAACGCACAACTCCAAATAATACAAATTAGAAACCTCTTTCTAATTTCATTCCACCTTAGCCAAGGATTCCTGGGTTGTTATTTAATGAATCATATAGGACATATCTCCTCTTTTACTAGAGGTGGTAGATTCTTTATTGATCATACATTATCTCCATATGCAACTCATTATACCCAAGCATACCCTATATATACCTTAAAAGGCCTTAAGGAATAAGTCAAAGTATAATTTGTTACATACAAGATACTATGATGATCTCAAGTCCAAGGATCACTTGTACTACTATCACATTAGGAATTCCTATTGATAGGCGAGTAAAACTCCATTAGGTATTCCATAGCGAGTCACGTTCAGTGAACTTATTCTCCAATAAGCACCTACATACTTGCTTTAGTGTCTCCACACAAATGACTATGAGATCAGTCATCCTCATCCATGAACAAGTAACATATGTACCAATCTATCCGGATTTACTAATCCCCATTTTAGTAATCCCACGATTGGGAACTATTTTAGTTTTTAAGCTTTCTAAGAATTTAGATCTCATTAGCATGATCTCATCATGATTCTAAAAGCATTGCTTAAAACTATGGGTTATTTACATATTATTAAAACAGAACCATGTAGATAATTAAATGTCTTAAATGAATATTTTATTAATAAATAATAAGATTACTTACAAAGTATGTGCTTTATCATCATACATGATTGGCTTGTATGCACACTACTATCAATCTCCCATTTGCACTAAAGTCAATCGCCATGGTATCTCATACCTATCTTCCCTAAGTAACGATCAAACTGCTGTTATGTTAGAGCTTTAGTAAATGGATCTGCAATGTTGTCTTGAGAGTCCACACGCTCTAAGGTGACGTCTCCTCTTTCAATGATCTCCCTGATCAAGTGAAATCGTCGCAACACGTGTTTGGATTTCTGATGAGACCTGGGTTCCTTAGCCTGTGCAACCGCTCCGGTGTTGTCACAGTATACAAAAACTGCTTCTCCAATGCTAGGAACCATACCAAGTTCAGTTATGAACTTCTTCATCCAAACAGCTTCCTTTACAGCTTCACTTGCAGCTATATACTCTGCCTCTGTCATTGAATCAGCAACTGTTTGCTGCTTGGAACTCTTCCAACTCACTGTGCCTCCGTTCAAGGTAAACACATACCCTGAAATAAATTTACTGTCATCTTGGTCTGTTTAAAAACTTGAGTTCGTGAATCCCTCGAGTTTTAATTCAGACCCACCGTAGACAAGAAAAATATCTTTAGTCCTTTTCAAGTACTTTAGGATATTATTCACTGCCTTCCAATGCTCTTCTCCAGGATTCGACTGGTATCTGCTCGTTACACTAAGTGCATGAGCAACATCCGGTCTAGTACATATCATACCGGACATGATAGATTCTATTGCAGAAGTATAAGGGATCTTACTCATACGGTCTCTCTCCTCAGGTGTCTTTGGGACCTGTTTCTTAGAGAGATATATTCCATGGCTCATCGGCATGAGACCTCTTTTGGAATCTTCCATGCTAAACCACTTTAGCATCGTATCAATGTACGTTCCTTGGGATAAGCCGAGCATCCTTTTAGATCTATCTCTATAGATCTTTATCCCCAAAATATAGGATGCTTCACCCAAGTCCTTCATGGAGAAGTTTTTAGATAACCAGATTTTAATTGATTATAATATATGAATGTCATTCCCTATCAGTAATATATCATCAACATATAATACAAGGAATGATACTGCGCTCCCACTAACCTTCTTGTATACACATGGTTCATCCTCATTTTTGATAAAATCAAACTCTTTGATTGTCTCATCAAAACGAATGTTCCATCTACGAGAAGCTTGCTTCAACCCATAAATGGATCGTTGTTGCTTACAGACTTGATTTGTTCCAACCTTTGAAACAAATCCCTCTAGCTGTGTCATATACACATCCTCCTCAAGTTTCCCATTGAGGAAGGCCATTTTCACGTCCATTTGCCAGATTTCATAGTCGTTATAAGCTGCAATCGCAAGCAAAATCCTAATGGACTTGAGCATAGCTACTGGTGAGAAAGTTTCATCATAGTCAACTCCTTGTCTTTGTTTGAAACCTTTTGCAACCAATCGGGCTTTATAGGTCTCTACCTTTCCGTCTGCTACAGTCTTTCTTTTAAAGACCCATTTACACCCAATAGGCTTAATGCCTTCAGGTGGTGAAACCAAAGTCCATACTTTGTTTTCATACATGGAGTCCATTTCGGATTTCATGGCTTCAAGCCATTTCCCTGAGTCTTTATTACTCATAGCCTGTTCGTAATTTAATGGATCATCATCATTCATGATGTGTACCTCATCGTCATCCTCTATAACGAATCCATACCTCTTAGGTATATTTGGTACTTTTCCGGATTTACGAACAGGGTGTGGTACAGTAGGTTCTTCTACTTGGTCAGATACCTGACTTTGATCCGTGGTAATTTGTGGTTCTTGAACTTCTTCAGGATATATCTTACTCCCACTGACCCCTTCATGGATAAACTCCGTTTCCAATAAGGCAGCATGTTTCGCAACAAACACCTTTTGATCAGTTGGATGATAGAAATAATACCCTAAAGTTTCTTTAGGGTATCCCACAAATCTACACTTATCGGATTTAGTCTGTAGCTTATCATTTTCAAACTTTTTGACATAAGCTGGACAACCCCAAGTCTTAACATGCTTAAGATTTGGTTTCCTCCCCTTCCACATCTCATATGGAGTCTTTGGGGCAGATTTGGTAGGTACCTTGTTAAGTAGGTATGCAGCTGTTTCTAGGGCATATCCCTAGAAGGAAATTGGAAGGTCGGTAAAACTCATCATGGATCGAACCATGTCTAACAGTGTTCGATTTCTCCTTTCAGATACTCCATTTAACTGTGGTGTACCTGGAGGAGTCCATTGTGAGATTATACTAATTTCTTTGAGACAATTGAGAAACTCACCGCTTAAGTATTCTCCACCTCTATCTGATCGAAATATCTTAATACTCTTGCCCGTTTGTTTCTCTACTTCACTTCTGAACTCTTTGAACTTTTCAAATGATTCTGACTTATATTTCATTAAATATATATATCCAAATATTAAGTGATTGTCAGTGAAAGTAATAAAATAAGAAAACCCACCCCGTGCACTTGTTGTCATAGGTCTACAAACGTCTGTGTGAATCAATGCCAACAACTCTGTAACTCTTTCTCCTTTTTTACTAAAAGGAGATTTAGTCATATTACCCATGAGACAAGATTCACAAGTTGGATATGATTCATAATCAGATAGCTCTAAGAGCCCATCCTTATACAACTTGGATAATCCTATTTCATTGATATGACCGAGTCTACAGTGCCACATGTAGGTATAATTAATATCATCTCTTTTCCTTTTCTTAATTTGTTCAATTTGAAATATATTTTCTTGCAAGTCAAGTATATAAAGTCCATTTCGCAAATTTCTAATACCATATAAAACATTGTCTTTATAAATAGAACAACCATTGTTCTTTATAATAACGTCAAAACCTTCCATATCCAATACAGAAATTGAAATAATATTTTTAATAATATTCAGAACATAATAACAGTTATTAAGATAAATGGACTTGCCCGAAGGCATTGCTAAACAATAAGTTCCTACAGCTAATGCTGCAACCTTTTCTCCATTCCCCACTCGTAGGATCACCTCATCATTGTTCAGCTTTCTACTTCTGACCAGTCCCTGCACAGTGTTACATATGTGAGACCCACAGCTGGTATCCAATACCCAAGTAGAATTATGACTTTCAGAAAAATTAATTTCAATCATAAATAAACCTTGATTGAAAGTCGAAGCTTCTCCAAGCTTCTTCTCTGCTAGAAACTTCTTGCAGTTCCTCTTCCAATGTCTTGGCTCGTTGCAATGAAAGCACATTTCTTTAGCTGGTTCAGGTTTCTTTTATTCCTTTTCTTTCCCCTTTCCCTTAGCCTTCTTGGATTTCTTCTTTTAAGAAGACACCTTGGGCCTCTACCTTTTATTAAAAGAATCCACCATCAAGACATGGTTCTTCTTGGATGAGAAGTGACCTTCTGCAGTTTTCAGCATGTTAAGAAGCTCAAGTAAGCTGACATCTGGCTTATTCATGTGAAAATTAATCACAAACTGCGAGAAGGTCTCAGGGAGTGACTGCAAGACCAAGTCTTGACTCAACCCCCCATCCATGACGAACCCAAGTTGTCCAAGGCGTTCAATCAAATTGATCACTTTCAGGATATGAGTCTCGACGGCAGTACCCTCGGTCATCGGAGATCAGAAGAGCTCCTTAGATATCTCAGATCTAGCAGTCCTACTCTGTTCACCATACAACTCCTTGAGGTGAAGCAGCATAGCGGAGCATCTATTTTTTCGTGCTGACGCTGAAGCTCGATATTCATGGATGCGAGCATGATGCATTGAGCCACAGATGCATCATCTTATCACTTATTGAAAGTGGCAATCTCTTCCTCAGAGGCTATTTTTGAAACAGATTCAGGGACAGTTGAATTTAGGACATAAGAAATCTTTTCAGCAGTGAGAACAATTCTCAGATTTCTTAGCCAGTCCTCATAATTCGGCCCGGTAAGCTTATTTGCATCAAGTATGCTTCGTAGTGAGATTAGTGATTTAGATATTTTTTAAAATTCTGCATGTGAAAAAGACAACATTTTAGCAAACATTCATTTTATTAACTTTGCATACCAAAATAAATTTATGTCTTTATTTTAAATTGGTATCTCCCACTATTTTTATCAAACTATATTACCCTCACTTATATAGTTCAGCAACATCTAATTAAAAATTTGCTAGTGAGAATAAGGATCCCATTTTAAATGTATATAACCTAGTAGATAGCACATCAAGCGATATACAAATAAATAGGAAGACAACTCTTGTCAATTATATCACCATGTAACTCTTTTTATTTTGCCTCTTAAATCATAATGGTCAAGTGTGTGCACATCCGAACTAAGATGATTTAAGTTAAGTCCAGCCTAGCACTTTCATAAATTCAAAAAAGAAAAAATATTCGTCCTTGTGGATAGCACAACAAGACTAGATCGTTCAATTTTCTTGATAAGCATCAAATGTGATTAATTAACATCTTAAATACTCAATACTCGCCTTGTGGATAGCACAACAAACTCATATTAAATATTTAATACTCTATTAATTAATCATGTTAAAAGGCACGTTCGATATTTCAAATATCATTTGAACGCTTCGAACTTAATATTATTTCTTTAAGGGGTTTGTTATTATTTGTCTCATCTTGTTTAGCGCGCATGCACATATATATATATATATAAAATACGCGTTATTTTATTAAACATGCGAAGCATGTTTGCATAAAATATAATATATATAATATTTAGCATGCAATATAAAATACTATATTCTACTCGGATTGATTATGGACTTTTATTCTAGTTTGGTTCACTAGAGCCACCAAGTGAACCAAAAGGTCAAACCTAGGAGTGCAAGAATTTAAATTTAAACGTAACGATTACATTTAAACCCGGGCGCCATACAAATGGGTCTTCAAGCACTCATTGCTCCTTGATCTCTAGTTCTTCAAAATTTCTAACTAATCCTACTACATAAACTATTTCATTTAAATAGAAACCTTGATCAACAGTCAAGGGAAAGTACATAGGAGAGAGATATAATTTACAACAAGAAGAAAACCAGAAAAGACGAGGTACGCAGACCCCATTTTATAAAACCCATACATTCAAGCATTCATCCAAAATAAAATCCAATCACATTGGTCATAGTCCATAATCAATCTCTTTTATTAACATACATATCATCATACGTATCAATAAAATATCTATTCATCTCATGAAAGTAAATTCATTCCATATATGTATTAATATCAGTTAATGGGCAAAAGTTTGCTAAACTTTGTTTTTGGAAAAATAAACTCCTTTATTTCATTTAAAAACAAATCCAAATTAAACTCTTTAATTTTAGCAATTCTGAAATCTCATTTCATATAAAATAAACATCTTTATTTTAAACCTTTATTAATTAAATAAACCATTCATTTAATTAATCAAAACAAAAAAAAATATTCCAATTCATGTCTAGTGGCGCAGCTGCGCCAGGAATGTAAAGGGAACCGGCGCAGCATGAAAACTAGGAACAGACACCGGCGCAGCTGCGCAGCAAGAAGGTCGGCGCAGCTATGCAGCTTTGCAGAATCTGAAAAATTTTTGTTTCCCAAGAACTCGATCCAATCGCATATCATACATGTATGGAATCACATAGACTGATAATTAGCACAAGATTGGCTCTGATACCACTGTTGGGTTTGCTAGAAACATAAGTATGCAATCAAATTACATAAACGCGGTGGAAGGGATGAAAAATCAGATTTTAAACTTTTCTTACAAACCCTTAACCATGATCTTTCTTGTGCATCAATTATCAGTCAATACATAGAAGGAGAAGATGAAATTATACCTTTGAATATCCAAGCTTCCTCATGTACAAGTTCTACTCCTTTGATTCCTCTATAGTAGCTCCTTCCCGTGATCAATGTCAGCCACCTAAATGTTTGGCCTCTAACGGTGATTCACCAAGGAAGATGAAGAACTCAGAAAGATGGGTTATTGGCTTAACCCTTGTTTCTATCTCTATAGAATATGTGTACTCCCAACCTTTGGAAAAATTCACATACCTTATTTCTGATATAAGACTCTCTTATATAGATATTAGGTTTACCCTCCTAATCCAATTAGAATAGGGTTTAATTTAATTAATTAATTAAACACTTTTAATTAATTTATATCCTAATCTTATTAGGATTGAGAGAGAGTACTGATATTATATTAATTCCTAAACTCCTTTAGAATTAAAATAATAATAATATTAATAAGACTCCTCTTATTAATTTATATTTAATATTTCTAAAATATTAAATAATAAACATAAAGCTATTTAATTTATTCTATCACCATAGATTAAATTAATTATACTTAATGCATTATTACTATCATGTCATTTTTTTCTTAAATAATTCTTCTTCCTTTTATGGTATGACCCTTTAGGTTCTCCATATTAAACCGGTTGTGAATAAATCAATTAGAACAATTCTAATCTTATTTAAATAAATAAATTAAACTAATAATCTATTTAAATAAATAACATTTATTTTACAATAGGGATAAGCCTCCCTAGCGATCAACGACTTTCCAGATAATATAGATTTCAACATTAATCATAAAAGAACCTGTGAGTTAATAGTTACCGTACAATTCAATCCTTCCACCATACAATGTCCCAATTAAATATAAGACATGGATTTACTGTCAAGTCTTAATTTATTTATTCATATGTATTTCGATTAGAAATTGCACAACTCCAAATAATGCAAATTGGAAACCTCTTTTTAATTTCATTCCACCTTGGCCAAGGATTCCAGGGTTGTCGTTTAACGAATCACATAAGATATATCTCCTTTTTTACTAGAGGTGGTAGATTCTTTATTGATCATACATTATCTCCATATGCAACTCATTATACCAAAGCATACCCTATATTTACCTTAAAAAGCCTTAAGGAATAAATCAAAGTATAATTTGTTACATACAAGATACTATGATGATCTTAAGTCCAAGGATCACTTGTACTACTATCACATTAGGAATTCCTATTGACAGGCGAATAAACCTCCATTAGGTATTTCATAGCGAGTCACGTTCAGTGAACTTATTCTCCAATAAGCACCTACATACTTGCTTTAGTGTCTCCACACAAATGACCATGAGATCAGTCATCCTCATCCAATGAGCAAGCAATATATGTACCAATCTATCCGGATTTACTAATCTCCATTTTAGTAATCTCACGATTGAAAACTATTTTAGTTTTTAAGCTTTCTAAGAATTTATGTCACGCCCCCAAATTCGGGACCGCCACTTGGTCACTCAAATTCGGTTTGTCACGTTCTAATATCTAACACCACAATAAATATTACAACTAAATGTCGCATCGCACAGCGGAAAAATACACAACTATTACAGAATAGATTATATTTAAATAATATAATTTATTCACGTCCCAAGGTCTCGTAACTTAAACAGTGATTACATAGCTTAGACATATCTTAGGCATAAATAACCTTAACTAGTACATAATATCATAAGTTCTTTATTACAATCATAAGTCCTACATGATTAAAGCTACTCAGTAGCCTTTCCCTTGCCCTTATCTGTGCCCGAAGGTCCGCACTGCTCTACCTTAACTGAAATATTTTAGGAAAAGCAAGAATGAGCACAAATTGCCCAGCAAGTAATATTCAGTAAGGGTGAGTAATAAAATTTCTCAATTCTCAAAAGGGTATAGCAAGGTTTGATAGTTCAAAGATAACAAACATATCAACAGTTCTCAACAACAATCATTAAGGACAGAATAATATCAATGTGATTCAATAATAAATCAATTCAAGATTTCAAGATAACTGAATACTGAGCAGTCACTAAAGACTATGAACTTCTACTAGAATTAACAGTATTAAACTGATAACTCAAATCAAAAACAAGTACAACAGGTGATCAGCCTAAAGTACCCTACGTTATGCATAACATTCAATCATACTCAAGTGCGCACGTCAGTTCTCCGACAATTATATTTTTCCTTCAAAGAAGGTTGTTCTTCTCAGTCAAATACAAGATCCCACACCAATTAATTGGTTTGAGTCGCTTTTCAATAATATAAGTCTAGCCGAAACAAATGGCATAGATCACAACAATTATAAGTTCAATTTCAAGATTTAAAGTTCGAAGAATATAATTCGACTTTTATCTTATTCATAAAATATATGGTTCATAATATCTGAATTTCAATCTCAAAAGCTTACTCACATGACAATAATAGTACAAGCCAAATGAATGCTCGATAAGGAGTAGAGTTAGGAACTTGTTTACAATGTTCCTCGAAAGGAAACAAACACAAAGATAGGATACTCGCACTATAAATGATTATAAGTAAGGAAACTTGCCTTTAGCGTAGTTTATCCATGAAAAGCTAATAAACACTTTCGAATTCCTATCGTAATATAGTTACGTATATGATATTCATTAGTCATATAATTTAACGTCACATCTTATCTTCGGATATACGATCAACACATAAGCTAAGTTTTAATCTAGCTATACAGTTATATAGTGTCGTATTAATATAATTTTTATCCTTAACGTTCCTCTTTTCTCAAGTTAATCATCTTTATACATCATTACTATCATGTGAGACTACCACAAATAGCAAACATACTCTATTTAGCGAGTTATAGCATTACTACAAGCTAACCGTCAAATCGGATTCAAGTAACAACATATGATATCACATAGCATATAACCATTCTTGATTTCATTGTCACAAGTTTTAACTTACAATTTACATGGTATTAAGGGATAGAAAAGCCATGTGGTTATCATGCTTTATAATTTAACTATACTCTCTACATAGAGGTCACATAATCTGTTAATACACATGCTCATAGTGTTCATATTATTTATTCATAATTATCATTGTTTAGTACTTGGAAACATGCTTTAAACTCATGACTGATTAAATTATCATTATGTCTACCACATACGAATCATGTTTAGAAACATGTTAAACCCAACATGCCATCTTAACCCTTCAGAATCTAGATACTCATGTGATGCAACTCTATTTTTGAAAACATGTTCAAGATTGCCTTTGAAATCTCTTTATCATAATACTGCAATAGAACACATATAAGGCAACTTTAAAAGCTCTTATCATACGTAACTAAGTCATGATAACCTCCTTTCAAGATCAGGAACTATATCTTGTAGCATTCATGTTCATTAGCTTACTATGCTAAGCTTTTCTTTTAAAATAATTTCTAACACAGTTTAACTCGTTTGATCATGACAAAGACGCTATAACCACTATATCATGCTTATGTATATCTGAAATCAAGCACGTATATAACACACTAAGTTCAGAATTCGTAGAACATGTATTACTTCAAAGTTTGTTTTTAAAATACTAAGTTTATCACGAAAACCATGTCCTTTTCGTTAACCATGCATGCTAATATACTAAAACATACATACATTGCCTCATTATGCTTATATATATGTTACACATGCTTGCATGCTCATCTAAGTTATATAAGCAAGTAGTACATAGCAGATTTTCAAGCAGATTGCAGAAATTGCAGCAGGCTACTGGCGCAGCTGCGCCGGCTAGCGACCAGCGACAGACAGTTTTAAAAATAGGCAACTTCAAAACCCAAACACAGAAATTACTTCACGAATTCAATTTAAAATATGCCACATTGTATACTAACATATTACTAAGTCTATATAACAACTAACAATTATAACCCAATCAATTTATCATGATGACCATGCTTAATTCAGGAATTAGAACTTTAAAATTCAAAAGTAAGAATGAAGAACAAGAGGTATTATACCTCTGTTAACTGTGAATTGAGCTTGCTGCTGTCCCACTAATGAAATCTCACTCTCAACTGATATCTCCCTTTCTTATATCTCAGTGTATCAGCAATTTGAAAAGAGAAGGGAGGGAGCCATATTTATAAAAGAATTAATACATGGGCAATGCTTTTGTTCTTCAATTTAAACCAACGAACTTTTGATTTGCATGGAGGTTATGAAAGAGTAGGTAAATGGGTTGGTAAATCCCATCATCAAAACCACTCCCCATTAATCATTGTTTAGCTAAGGTTGCTAAGAATTGGGAGAAGAAAAGGGAAATAGGCCTTTGCCTTTTGTCAAGCACGTGAAGGAGGGGACTCATATTGAGGGACAAGCAACTCAGCATTCCTCAATACTTATGCTATATACTAATACATAATTTCTATCCTTATGTTATATTTATATATACATATTACCCATACATAGGTTATATTTTAATGTCACAATATACATTTACATAAGTAATACTTCAATGTGATTTGTACATACATAATCTATGTACATTTTCTTCATATTGCATTATCTCATGTATTATTTAATTGTTCACCATATATTCGTGCTGTCTCATTTTAATGTATATCATTGTCACATAACCATAAATCATGTAGCTCACATAGTTTCAAAAAATATAAGTCTTATTATATGGTTTCTATATATAGTATAGTCACATAGATGTTGTACTACACTATATATAATATAGTTGGCTATTATACGTTACATTTTTAATATTGCATGCTTGCACATATGAATTAATTTTATTAATCTTCATAACAAGTAAGTAACATTATCACTTTAAACAAATATAAATCTTATTATATTTAGGAACACGTCGCTTATTATTATATCTCTTGTAACAATAATCATCATTTATTATTAATTAATCATCCTTAATATTCTATAACAATTAATACAGATTAATTGTTCGCTTAATAATTTCTTTGTCAATTAATATCAGCATTAATATATCCCATCACTGTGCTACACAAGGTCCCATAATTTCTCAATTATTGTAAATATTCAATTTAATATAATTCACTTAACTCATCCATAACACAAAATCATTTATTTTCAAATAAACATTCATTCCCATTAATATATTCATTTATTAATATTAGAAAATTCTCGGGTATTACAATTTAGATCTCATTAGCATGATCTCATCATGATTCTAAAAGCATTGCTTAAAACTATGGGTTATTTACATATTATTAAAACAGCACCATGTAGATAATTAAATGCCTTAAATGAATATTTTATTAATAAATAAATAAGATTGTTTACAAAGTATGTGCTTTATCATCATACATGATTGGCTTGTATGCACACTACTATCAAGAAGAAAGAATAGAAGAAGAATCCATTGTGTTCGGTGTACCTCAATGCCCCAATCCCCCGACCTTCAGTACGGGGAATTCTTATATACATTATATGCTAGATAGTTTAAATCCGAAGCCTTTCTTGTTGGGAAGCCTCCAAGGTCACACGGCAATTCTAATGGATGGAGGGTTTCTCCAATATCTTCGGGGGATCGGATAGTCGTCTCAGACACAGTCCATCTAACGGACTATAAACTCAGCGCTCGGTGGAAGGCACCCCATCATTTCTCTCTCTCCCTACTTGTTTAATTCTAATTGTCTATCTCTATTTTCCTCCCCCTGTTTAATTCTCAGTAGTTTATTTTTTTAGTGTAAATTTTTATATACTTTTGGATTTAGAGGTTCAATGCCTACATTTTTTTGCTTAGGCATTGATGCGTATATTTTTGGGTCTATAAAGTATTGAACAGATTTTAAATGCATGAGCATGTTGCATATACGCACGTATAGGAGTTTTTGGAAAGTCAAATGCATATATCCTTCCATGTTTCATACTCCTAGTTGTAAATATTGCATATTAAGTTTTGAGTGGTTTAAGAGGGATTAATAAGTTTTGTATATTTTTCTCAGGTTCCATCCAATTGCCATGAAGCAAAGCTCAAAGGGCCATCATTAGTGCATGCCAAATTCTGCAA
Organism: Panax stipuleanatus; assembly: GCA_020205555.1. Lineage (NCBI taxonomy): Eukaryota > Viridiplantae > Streptophyta > Magnoliopsida > Apiales > Araliaceae > Panax > Panax stipuleanatus. The sequence goes on along the minus strand of CM035117.1, from coordinate 62,990,821 downwards.
AAAACAAACTCTGGCAAGCCGCGCGGCCGCGCCATTATAAGGCTAAGTTGTCGCGCGGCCGCGCCTCACACAGTTTGGTCCTGACTTAAGTAAAACTCCGCAGAATTTTAGCACCCTCTTGCATTCCATTTATCCATAGAGCTAAACCCCAGTCTCTCTAATCCCAAACCCTCGAGTTCCGTCAAGAAATCCCCCCCCCCCCATCTTTTCCATCTCACTCAATCCTCCCCAAGCCCTAGTTCCAAGTAAGAAACCTCCTATCTCCTATTCATAAACACCAATTCATTCACCACTCTCATCCTCTCCAACTAAAATCCATCTGAAATCCCTTGCAACCCTAGAATCCCTTGTCCCACATCAAAAAACACATCTGTGAGCCTTAAGTGTGGCTATCAAGAAAGATTGCAGCCGTTTGGAAGGGATACGTAAGTATTACAGTGATTAGGAATTTTAATTTTGACCAAGTTGTTGAGGAAGGCAGAAATTGGGAAAAAGACTTTTGAGTGAATCTCCGAGTGGGTTGAATTGGCTAAGTTGGGTTGATATTGAAGCTTTTATTCTCAATCAAATGGCATCCAAGAGGAGTAGGAGGGAGTCTACATCCATGGGCAGCGATTCCGAGCACGGGGGAGGTGGCATCGATTATGATGACCACAAGTTTATTAGTCTGAAGGCGCAGAAATTCTTCCATGACGCTCTGGTAGGCAGAACATTTGTACCGGAACAAGGATTAGCACCGGACAGGAAGTTGGACGGGCATACGGCTGCTATGATTAGAGGGGAGGGGCTGGAATCTATTCTGTGAGGAGCTTATAGCAGCCCCCATCTCTGTGGTATAGGAATTCTATGCCAATGCAAAATTCACCAAGTCCAACAAGATCTTTGTGCGGGGATGTGAAGTGTCATTTGCAAAAGAGAGCATCAATGAGCTGTTTAGTTTGCCAAATATTGCATTGGATGCACCTGAGTCTCTTTATGCTAGGGTGTGGGGATCAGAGATGGATGCTATTAGTGATTATATGTGCAAGCCAGGCACATCTTGGAAGCTGAAGCAGGGGACGGATCAAAAATTGCATTTCCCCTAGGCCGCCTTGAGCAGGTATGGGAAGGCGTGGTACAGCTGTAATACCCGAGAATTTTCTAATATTATTAAATAGATATATTAATGGAAATGAGAATTTATTAGAATATAAATGATTTTGTGTTATGAGATGAATTAATTCAATTATATATTAAATTGAATAATTATAATAATTGAGAAATTTATGGAGTTTGCAATAAACTCGTTGATAGCCTTGTGTGGCACAATGATGAGGATTATTAATGATTATATTAATTAACGAATGAATTGTTAAGTAAATAATTAATCTATATTAATTTTTAATTGCTATTGTAGAATATTAATTAATGGTTATGGAATATTAACTGTGATTGATTGATAATACGTGATTATTATTATTGCAAAAAATATAATAATAATAATAAGCAATGTATGATATTTAATCATATAAATTAATAATCAATGAGGAATGGATTAATTAATATTATCGTTAATTAATCAATGAGATGAATAATTTATTTATTTGACATTATGAATAATAAAATAAATAAGTAAGTTATTAAAATGATGAAATTATATTGACTTCTATGGGTAAATGTGCAATACTTGAATATATAAAGTGTGGAGAAACACTTAGGTGTGACCATGCAAGTATACATAAACTATGCTATATAATGCAATGCGAATATATTACACATATGGACCATGTATTAAGATTAATTAAACTATGTGAGCTACATGTTTAATACCTATGTGACAATGTGAGTAAGTATACATTAAAATGATATATCATGAATATATTGTAAACAATTATTGAATTAATAGAATCTAATAATGAATTAGATAATGTAATATGGTAATATTTGATTTGAATTATATCCAATAAAACAAATGTGCATGGATTATATGTGTGTAAATTGCACTTATTACAGTATGTGAATTACATTGTGACATTAAATTACAACCTAAGTGTAGATATTATGTATAAGTATATAACATAAGTGTTGTATGAATCCATATTGACCAATGGCTGAGCTGCATTCTCTTGTCCCATAATAAGAGTCACATTTCATTCTCTTCACGTGGAAAACTCCAAGCTAGTCTACTGCCTCTTCTCTCAAAATCAACATTCTAGCTATCATGATAAACAAGGGAGTGGTATTGATAATGAGTTTCACCAACTAATTACCAACTCTCCATTAACCTCTATACAATACAAAATCTCGTTGGTTTAATTTGATGTATATATGCATTGTCTGTATTTTGGTTTCTCTATAAATACAACCCATCTCCTTCTAAATTGATTTGCTGAGAATTTCTAAGAGAAGAGAGTATATTGTGATTGTCTATTTAGTTGAGAAGGAATTTCTATAGTAGCATTAGCAAGCCCAAACCATTAACAGAGGTATATTAAGCATTCCTTGTTCTTCATTTTTCAGTTTCTGTCAAAATTCCAATTCTTGATTATGGATGCAAAACATGCCAAATGGATTATAGAAAGCTTGTTTAGTTGTTATAATAGACTTATAAGCATATTGAAATATAATGTGGTTATTTTCGTGAGGAAATTTTGTGAATTGGGTTGATGTTTTCCGAAGCAGGAGCTTCCAGCTCTGTACAGGTAACGGCGCAGCTGCGCCCTGGTTATACTGGGGTGCTGCGCAGCTGCGCCAGTGCTGGACTTGTGTTTTGCTGGCCAAGGCCCTGCGCAGCTGCGCCAGTTTTGAACTGGGACGCTGCGCAGCTGCGCCGGCCACTGGTTCCAGATTCTACTTTTGATCCAGACTGTTACATGCTAACTTATGATAACACTTTAGAACAAGTTTGAGAACATAAGTAGCATGCCTATAGGAGTACATGGAGATAACGCAAACATGTTTTACTATGTTGCATGCATGATTGGTGAAGACTTATAGTGTTGAAGCAGACTTAGAGTTTATAAATGAACTTTGATATATGTACATGCCATGTTGATATTCTGATCTTGCGAAAGTGTTAACATGACTTGACTACATACGATAGGAGCTTTGAAGTTGCCTTGTATGTGTTAAATTGCGTTGTTCAAGTTTAAAATGGTTTCAAAAGCAAACTTGGATATGTTTTCGAACCAAGTGCATTAAGTATGAGTAGTTAAGTTCTTAAAATGAAAAATGACATGTTTACATTCATTATGTCTCTAAGCATGACTCGTATATGTTTGATATAACGGTAATAAAACAAGCATGAGTATAGGTATGTTTTAAAGTAATAAACAATGCTAGTTAAGAATAAATGATGTGGACAATTGCAAGCATGTATATCACAATTGATATGACCTTCTCGCAAGAATCTATGATCAAATTGTATACATTGTAATTATATGACCCTATTTGGCCTTAATTCCCGTGGCGATCCTAAACTAAGACCATGACATGTAAAAGTGAACTTAAGATGGTCATAAGCTTATGAAAAGTCCTCTAGCATGAATGTATGTTAAGTGTAATTGCCTTAGCATGGTTATGTGTTGGACAGAAACAGCAGCGGCCCAACCCTGGTCTGGCCAGGGGGAAGAGCAGCTGCGCCGCCCCTAGGCCTAACCAGGGCGCAGCTGCGCCAGGCCAAAATAAAATCTGGACAGTTTTGTTGATCTGACTTTTGACAGATAACTCACCTCAATGCTGTAGCTGTTAAACAAGACTAATTGCTACTGATATTTGATAGTAACATACCATGGAGATGTTTCAATTGAGAAAAGTAATTACATAGCTAATGAAAGCCTAATTGCTTAAAAATGACATAATGCTATACGAATGTTATTTGAATTCATGGTAACTTATAATTTGATTTCATACCGAATACGTATAAATATGTAATGACGTGCGACTAAAGTAATACCATGTGTGTATATTTAATTTGAGTAACAAGCTTATGTACCGAATGTGTTAACTAATGAAAATCCTATACATGTAATACATTATAAATAGGATTCGAAAGTATTGGCTAGCTTAACGTGAGTAAACTACGCATAAGGCAAGTATCCTAAACCCTTGCATTACTTTATTCAACGGATATCGTAAGCAAGTATCTAAACCTTATCTCTTTGGATTTAAGTATTCTATCTTTGTATATTGCGAACTAGTTTCCTACTTAATCGTTTGAATTGAATTAGCATACTTGAACTCTTATTTCATTAAAGCTATTATTCATGTTGAACTTAGTATTGTTCTTGAATATTGTGAAAGTGTCTATGTCATTTGATTCGGCTAGACTTATATTATTGAAAAGCGACCCAAACTAATTGATTGGTGCGGGATCTTGTATTTGACTGAGAAGAACAACCTTCTTTGAAGGGAATATATAATTGTCGGAGAACCTACGTGCACACTTGAGTATGATTGATTGTTATGCATAACGATGGTGCTTTAGGCTGATCACCTGTTGTACCTGTTTTTGTTGGATTTTCAGTTTATTACTGTTAATTCTAGTAGAAGTTCATAGTCCTTAGCGAGTGCTCAGTATTCAGTTATCTTGAAATCTTGAATTGATTTGTTATTGAATCACATTGATATTATTCTGTCCTTAGCGACTATAAAACTGTCGATATTCTTGATATCCTTGAACTATCAAACTTTGTTATACCCTTTCGAGAATTAAGAATTATATTACAAACCCTTATTGTATATTACTTGCTGAGAAATTTGTGCTCATTCTTGCTTTCCCTAAAACATTTCAGTTAAGGCAGAGCAGGGCGAACCTTCGGGCGTTGATAAGGGCAAGGGCAAGGCTACCAACTAGCTTGCCTCTTTTATGTTTTTAAATGTTTTAATGTTGTATTAATATGATGTAGTAAGACTGGTTTTGATTATGTGTAAGCTTAAGTTAGGTTATGTAATAAGTCGTTAATTGATATTATTATGTAATCTATTAAGTACTGTAGGTTGCGAGACTTGGGGGAATAATTATAATAAATCATTATAAATTATTCTAGATTAGATTTTCCGCTGTGATTGTGTGATTTTTAGTTATTATTATTGTGATGTATTAGCATAAGCACGTGACGAACTGAATTCGAGAGACCAAGTGGCGGGTCCCGGATTTAGGGGCGTCACAACAGCTTCATTTGCGTAAATCTGATGCCAACATAGCATCAGAATGAGGTCACTAAGGACCGGGCTATTTTGCTATATGGGATCATCAAGGGCAAAAAAGATTGACTTGGGATACGTGATCAACAGTTCTATCTGCAGATTTCTGAGAGGTGGCAATTCAGCTAGTATCCCACATGCATCAGTGATCACCAGGCTCTGCATTGCGACTCGAGTTATGTGGACAGACGCAAAGTCGATGCAGATGCCCATGAGCACCATTGACCACCCTACCATTGAGTCGTTCAAGGTATGGAAAGAAGGCAGATCTCATTCTCTGGGAGCGGGGTTCATATTGTCGGATTAGAGAAAGGCTGGAGAGACTTCTGAGAGGATGCCACCAGAGTAGTCTAAGTCCTCCCACTCAGTCCAGGAGCATATTGATAAGATGGAGAGGCGACTTTAACGTAGGATGGATGTCATGAGCACGAACTTCTAGGCCTTCACTACAGATTTTTGCGGGGCTTTATCCCGTGCTTTCGGCCAGATGGGAGTACAGGTGCAGTTCCTGACATATGGATCCGCTGCTGCTTATCCACCTCCAGACACACCACCAGAACAGGAGGACGATGAGGATGAAGGCGACGACGAAGCCACATAGGGAAGTTTCTTTTTACCTTTACCTTTAATGAGGACATTTTACATTTCAAGTTTGGGGGTATTGGTTTTGTTTTTGCATGTAGTTAGTTCATTTCATGTTGTGTTAGTTCATTTAGTGCATGTAGATCGTATTTTGTTAAAATTTGTCAAAATTTTAAATTTTAAAATGTTTGTTTTGTTTTTGCATTCTGTGTTAGGACATATTACATGAATCCAGTTCAGTTAGTTAGTTATGTATTTAGCCTGTGAGGAAACTGAAATCACTTGATCTTTGAACGGATTTGAGACTTAAGATTGATAGTATTGTCATATATGTAAATCCTTATCTGTCAGATACTGTGTAGCCAGTTAGCACGATAGAGTAACCATCAGGATATGTTAGTTTAAATGTTCACATACTTGTCTTCTGGTGGGAAATCTATGTTTTAAAGAAAAAGTTCAGTACTCATATGATAATAACTAGACTGTAAAAAGCTTAAGTTTAGGGGAAACAGGAGGTATGCATGTGATTGGGAGAGATGGAGTGTAAGACGCACTTTCCTATGAAAGGAAAAGAAAAAAAATAGAAAAACAAAAGAAGAGATTCAGAAAAAGAGAAAAATAGAATAAACACGTCGGTTACGTCGAGTTCTGTGGCCTTTGATATTCGAGCAAGTAAGCCCTCGGGGTGTCTCTACACCCAGCGCCCTAAGGCTATTTGGTCTGGGAGTTGTTGGTCGAAAGCTCACTACACGGATATCACTGAAAAGCCTAAGAGGACTAGGTTTTTCACGGTCGAACGTGTACACAAAAAAGTGCAAATACGCCCTCGTGAGTAATAAAAGCTTAATGAAACCCTCCTGTTTACCCGTAGCTTAAGTAATACATGGTCTTAGTTAGAAATTATATGATTTACTATTTTTCTTGAGTTGAAACTTGTCTTTCCCCTAAGAAGCATAGTATGTGAGTTATTTATCTGAAATCATGTCTAATGATTGCTAAGCACACAACGCACAATACATCAGTGCTGACAGTTTTGGATTTGCAAGAATATGCCTTATGATCTTGTCTTGGGTAGCTTATCTATTTGATTATCTTGTGGTTTTTTTGAGGCACTACTTATGAAGTTCATTACTGACTGGGACTTGGATTCGCATTCATGATAGTGTAGGTTGCATACATTGTAGATATTTTATTGCATATTTTGTTTAGTTTTATTTTGGTTGCTTGAGGGCAAGCAACGTTTAAGTTTGGGGGTATTTGATTAGTGGTTTTTATGACCACTTATTCAGATAGTAACCAACTCATTTTGTTGCTTAAACTCAAGTAGTCTTGTGCTTTTCATGTGTTTTTCCCTTGTTTTGTGATTTTCAGGTTTAGGAACTCTCCGAGTGCAAATTGAGCTTTAAAGGGAAAAAGAGCGCCAAAAAGGGGCAAAGCACAAAATTGGCTTATATCATAAGGATGGCATAGGTGATGGAGCAATGAAGGTGATGCTACAAGGCCAGAAGCCAAGCTATGAAATGATGGCATGATGCTAGAGGCAGCAATTAAAGCTTAGGATGGTTGGCAATTGAAGTGGGCAGCCGAGTGCAACAGACCAAAAGCAAAGCAGAAGCAGAAGTGCAAATTTAGCAGCCGCGCGGCCACGCCAGGAAGAAGGCATAATGGCGCGCAGCCACGCCAGTCCAAGACTTTGCCAGATTTGACTTTTCAATTTGCACGGGACTTGGTTGGAGAATAGGATATATAGGGGGCTCATTTTTGGCAAGGGATATATCATATTTTGGCCTTAAGCCCTAGACTAGTTCCTCTCTTCTTTTTCCTATACATTTTATCTAGATTAGGAGTAGAGATTAGATTAGTTCTAGTTTAAAGTAGTTAGTTTTCTAGGGTTTTATTAGACTTGATGGTTGAAACAGGTGTATGTTATTGAAGATTCAATATTGGATACTTGGAGATTCAGATTTGTATTTCTTATCTTTAAACTCTCTTTGCTTTCTATTTTGTAATCTCATGATGTGTATTCAACTTGTGGATGATAGATGGGCTTCATTATGATATCTTAAATCTATTTTGAGGTTTCAATGGAACCTAATGAGTAGTTTAATTTGATTTCCTTCCATGATTGGTCTCATTGATTGTTGTATGACTATCTATTGCGATTTGTGCTTTAATTGATTAGCTACTAATTATTGTGATAATCTATATGGGCTTGGAAGATGAAGTGTGGGTTTAGATCTAATCGTAGTAGCGGGCGATTGTACGTTCACATGGATTTGGACGTATGATTTGTGCTTAAGATAGACATATACCGAAGCGTCGCTCGTAGTCAATAGAGGACTTGAACTTAAACCCTAATTATTTGTAAATCAATAGACATATAGTGGTTTAGATAGTGTGGGTGTTCACATGCGTCTATCATCTGTGGATTGCATGTGATATGGATTAGGTGCATCGAAAGATAGCCTTCTCTCACTTTCGTGTTCTCGGCTAACAAACTGTGATGATTAATTTGACCTAATTGGAAATTTATTGACATCTCATGCCTTCATTATCTTATTTTACTCTAGGATTCATTAGTTTAAGTTTAATTCCTTGTCTAGTTTAATTAGTTTTTAATAAAAACTCTTTACCGTTCAATTAAATAAGACTGAGATGATTATGGACTATTGATTTGGCGACCTTTTATCTGTTAATTCTCCGTGGGAACGATATCTGTAGTTACACTTTATTACTTGTTGACCGCGTATACTTGCGCGCAATTGTCATACCCATTCGGAGACAACAGCATCTCTCTCAAATGATTGATGACAAAAAGGGGGAGAAAAAGAGGCACTAAAGGTTGAAAAAGAGGCACTCAAATAGACGAATGAAGATAGAGGAAAAGAGCCAAAGCAGAAGAGCAAAGGAGCTGAAAAAAAAGCAGAAGAAGAGAGCAATGAAGTCATCATTAGAGGGGGAGCCAAAAGAAGATGAATCCATGAAGACAAGATCAGAGGGGGAGCCAAAAGGAGATCAAGCAATCATATGAGGGGGAGCAGGAATGAAGAGGACAAGCAGATGAGTAGTAGTAACAGAAAGAGCATCCAGAAGATATGCATAGTGCGAACAATGAAAAAGAAAGTACATCTCTAATTGAAATAATATGTTCTGGATCCAGGACTTAGATTGTCATATCATTTGTAAGTTAAATACTCATCAATGACATTCATATTACATGTTCTAGTAATACAGTAGCTCACTGTATATTAAAATGCATTCATCTCATACATATGCATTTAATATTTTTTTCATAATCAAATAAGGTGAGATTGTCAGGAATATGCATGAGAATGTTATTCCTCTTTATATAAGATTTGATTATGAACTTAATGAATGAATATGCAAATACGTCTGCATTGATAAAAGCTGTAAAGTCCTTAATAGATGATAGACAATATGTACAAGGACTTAGATTGAAATGATCAAATATGTTAGGTTGATCCTACATGAAAGAATAGCTTTGTGAAGTTCTTCAAAAGATCACAATGTACAAGGTCTGTGAATAGAAAGATAAAGCTTGTTAGGTTGATCTTATAAAGTATAATAGATAGGCATGTCTGATCGTAAAGCACTGCACCAGCCATCAGTCTGCCAAGAGAGTTAAAGCAGAATCGTAGTCTATTAAGGCAGAATCATAGACTAAAAAGATAGCCTCTCTCGGAGTCGCAGTCTGTCAAAAGGCCACTCTCTAGATCGTAGAGACAGTCTGTCGAGCGCCTGCCGAGCCAAGTCAAGAATCATAGGCTTCACTCGAAATCGTGGAGTCTACCTATCATAACCAAGGCATAAATTATAGTCTGATAAGCCAGTCAAGAGATTGCAGATGTCAAGGCAGAAATCATAGTTTGTCAGTTAAACTACTCTTAGAATTGCAGACTACACTTGAAGTCGTAGAGTCTATAATCGCCAATGGGCAAAATCGTAGTCTGCAGAACCAGAGCCAAATCGTAGTTAGTCAAGTGCTCACAATGCTAAGGTAGAATCGTAGAGCACTCTACGATTCTCAACAGATGACAATCCTGAAGTGTTTACATAGATCTCATCCTCTGGTAAGAGTAATCAAGTTTCAGAATACAGTATACTTGAAGAGTATCAAAAAGCATTCTCTGAATGGCCTGCAAGCAAACAGAAGATCGAAGCACCAACTCTATCAGCAAGACAGATTGAGAAGTGAAGAGCCATTCATAAGGAGTCTTCTACAAGCGTTCATCGAAAGACAACGATTGTAGTGTCTGTCAAACAAACATAAGGCGTCTCAATAATCGTAGTGTTGACTACAACGATCGTGGTGTTTGCCAACTTGCAACAGAGACTGATAAAGCACCTACAGAGATAATGGCCAACCTACAGAGGACAGACGAAAAGGATTGTCTATGCTCAGCCTCACCATGAAGAGTGACCAAGAGATCACAGGGCAGAAGTTTGAGGAAGCTGAGCATGACTAATCATAAGAGTCATGTAAACCTAAGGGTCAAAGCAGTCAGCTAGTTTATCAGTTCTTGAAGCAAGGCAAGTCGAGCAGGATCATAGAATAGACGGCAAGAGCTAAGAGCAAGATGGTACTACATTGACAAATCACATAGCACTCTCAAAATCGTAGTATTGTCAAAGTCTGTCACCTTGCAACTTCCACAGACAAACTACGACCAAGCACATGAACGTCAGCATCAGAATTGTAGAGTTCGTTCATTCGATTATTGAGACTCAGCAATGTCTAGATATGAAGACTGACAAACGAGCGTTGCTGATTGAGAGTCCCGATGCACTCACCAACATCCTTGGTACAAATCGAGGAAACAAAAGGTGAAATAAAGGTGACTACCAACTAGCCTGCTGAAACTGACATTTCAGAGGTGTTAGGTGAAAAGTAGACTATTATGTTAATAAAGTCAAAAAGGAGTTGTCACGTTAACTCAGAATGTCTACATCAAAGAACTCAGAATATTTGAAGCTTTTCAAATAGCTCCCAACGGCTATATTCCAACGAAAAGCTGATGGAAGAACATATAAAAACTGAAGCTTCAAAGATGAAGGAGTTGTTAACTCGGAGTGAGTCCTATTGAGCTTAATAGAGAAGAAGTCTCAGTGAGAGTGAGACTACCACAAAAGGAGTGAAACACATCTAATAAGAGTCTTCAACTGCTAAAAGCTTCACTCAACACAAAGGAGTATGCCAACAGGTGGCATCTGTGCTGAGAGCCAGAAGGCCAAGGAGACAAGAACCAGAGTGGCAGATCAGAAAGCAAACCTCAAGAACCACACTACATTTCACCATGAACAACCTGAGCTGAAGGGAAGAAGATACAGAGCAGAATCTGCACACAAGTCAACCAGTGTTCAAAGGCTGGTAAGTACCAGAAGAATTCTACCTGATTTGCTAGACTTAGCGGTCCCTCAGTGGTGATAGTGTGTTATGCTGAATATTAGATGAAGTCAAGCATCATCAACAAAGATCAACAGCACCAAGGAGATGAATCAGACTGCTAAGTACCAAAAGATGAACAAACTGAATGTACATCTTAGCAGTCCATCAGTTGTGATCAAGTCTCAATGTTGAATGCCATACAATCACAAGAAGCTGCTAAGTACCGGAAGATGAACAAGCTAAATGTCATCTTAGCAGCTCAACAACAACCAACCATTCAAACACCCAGGGATTGAGGGGTCCTTGTCTTCGTGACTAAACCAAAGTCAAGTTTGCTGGGCTTGCTGAGTACTAGAGGGTACAAGAGATTCTAAGTTTATTGGGCTTTGTCTACAGTTCCAAGGCTGCTGGTCTTGAAGATTTCTTAGTGAACTAGAGTTCCCAGGCTGCTGGTCTTGAAGGAATCTTAGTGATTTAGAGTTGATCTTATCCTTAGTGGAATCTCTGCTTGTTGAAGCAGAAGAGTGGAGTAGGAGCATTTAGTCTCTGAACCACTTAAAACCCCTGGTGTCATTTACCTTATGTCATTTACATTTTGCACTATAATTGCTATATCTGCTTACAACTAATCTAACACTAGAACTATATTTAACAAGATATTCTTGAAGGGGATCTTAACCTATTCCGCTGTACATGAACTGATTTTTCTATTTGTCATCTGCTAATTACTTAGCAATACAAAAGAAAAGGAAAAAGCTTTTAAAATTAAAAAGGATCTATTCAACCCCCTCCCCTTTTAGATCTCTTGTCTGCCCCTGGGAACTAACAGAAGCCTTTTGATACTTCCATTTTATTCTGTATTTGGCTTGATTTGGATTTTATGGGAGATGCAAAGCATAAATAAATATATACAAAAGTGTCAGACCTCTTATGGGCATGAAAGTCATTGAAATGATCCGAGCACCACAAACCACGATTTACATTTACATAAGGCCTGCAAGCTGTATATACAGTTGAAATTTGTCCATTATGGGAATCAGATCCAGATCCATGTGATTAATCATAGATCCCGTGATTCCTAGGCTCACAAAAGGTTATTTCAAAGCTTGCACATCATATATATTGAAATAAAAGGAAAATTATAATCTAGACGTCGCAAAACAAAGGATTCATCAGTTAAATCTTTGCATGAGGGTAGCCAAGCTTCCTGTTCCCTCTAGATACAGATCTAGGGTCACGTAGTTGCTTAATATTTACAAAACTAGAAAAAAAACTAGATTTAAATAAATCTTAGCCATTCTAGCTCAACGGTTCCAGTTTTACAATTTTTGAACCAGTTAAAAGTTATATATGTCTAGATTTAGATAAATCTAATCTACAAACTTTACATTATCACATATTTACATCGAATGAACAGTTAAAACTAGTATATAATCAAATTAAATAAATAATATATATATATATATTACTTAAATATCTATATTAAAGCAAGAAAAAGTCATGGATTCACAATCCAAACGTGACTGATCATATATATATATATATATATATATATATATATATATATATATATATATTAAAGCTGAAAAAGACCACAGATTAGCAATCCAGGCCAAAAGAGTTAATAATATATATATATATATATATATTAAAGCAGAAAAAGGCCACAGATTTATAATCCAGGCAAAATGAACACTTGTAAATATATATATATATATATATATATATATATATATATTAAAGCGAGAAAATCCACAGATTTGCAATTAAGGCCGAAATAGCACTAATATATATACATATATATATACTTATATATACATATATTAAAGCCAAAAAAGCCACGGATTTGCAATCCAGGCAAAACTAAGAGTTGTAAATATATATATATATATATATATATATATATATATTGAAGCAGTAAAAAACTTTAGATCTGAAGAAATCTTACAGTGTACAGCGAGAAGGGCTTTAAACCATTTTTGTAGCTTGAAAACTTTGTTTTCACCGGTTAAAACTTGATATGTTAGTATATATACGTATACAAGTGTTTAGAAAGAACAATATTGAAGTTTGGAACACTGATGGTAGGGTTAAGAGCTGAAGCGGGCGGAATTTCCTCTCTTTTTCTCTCTTTTCTCTTCTTTTTGGCTGATGGATGGGTCTATTTATAGACCAAAGGAGCCACGGGTCTACCTGCGGCTGACCCGGGTGGGCCCAGGCTTGTGGGTCCCATTGTCTCGAAGCACGTGCACTACAACAAACGCGTTGTTTACTTGAACCTTCATAACTTTCAATTCGGGAATCCGATGGAGGCGTGCTATACCTTTCCGGAAAGCCCTTTCCGAGAGCTACACAATGACATGGGATTTGACTTTTTCCAAATCTGGGAAGATGGGTCCATGACCAGATCTTCACAGTCCGTCCGTTGAGCTATCTTGTGTTATTTTTACTCGGGATTGATGGCAGTGATTTGACTTGATTTGATGTTGAGTTGGCCAAATGACCGTTTTGCACTTCCGGGGGTTATCTACATGGTTGCCGGGCTTTCGGCTGTTTCTTGAGATTATCTCCGAGGTTTGATCCCAACCGATTCTGTTCTTCCTCAGGGTCGTCTTCGAGGGTTGATTTGATATCCCGTGGTTGTCTGGGGATTGATTTAATGCTTCGGGGTGTTAGAGTTTATGCCCTAAAAGTCAATTCTTTGATGTAATTGCTTAACATTTTTGATATTATATTTGATTGAATAAATGGATTATTTTATTATGGTTTTATTTACTACGTTATATAAATGTTAACATAATAAAAGTCCTTAGAATAGTGATACAAATTATATGGCTTCAAGTGTGTGTCTTGAACATGAGATCATATAATTACAATTAGTATCATTACTCTTAAATGTCCCTAGTCGAGTGTCATTGTTAATGGGACAACAATGATACATCGAGACTAGTATGTGGATTGACTGATGGCCAAATTTCATTGGTCATAAATATATGAGATATTGAGTCAATGCATAGGTACATGTTAGAGAAAAATGTATTGGACAGACCCACCATGAGAATTCTACATAGAGCATTATGCAAAGTGTCATAAGCAATTCTCATAGTGACAATGATGTAATGATCCTCTGACCTGAAATCACTATATTACTACACGGGAATTTATGTACTTTGATATCATCAAATGTCACCTTTAATAGGGTAGACAATAAAGGTGATTATTGGGTACATCATGAATCGTGTGAGGAATATGAGTGATCTAGATGGAATTTAACCCTCCTATATATTAGGGGTGATATCCATAGGCCTCTTGATTGAGCAAGACTATGAAATGCATGGCCATGCTCAAATAGTGATTTGTTTCATATAGTCTACTCATCGATCAAGAAAACTCAGATTAAATTATAAAGAGGATGACACATTCCATGCCTCTAGTTTAATCTAGGATGTCAAGGTTAAAAGGATTAAATTACATTGAAACATTGGTCATGAAAAGGTTGTACCGAATCACAGATCTTATTATTATTTGGGTAGCAGTGATGCATTACTAGATGCTGCTCACTGTTTATAATTTTATAATATGATTTTAAAATTATTGCCAACATAATAATAACCTATAGGGTCACACACTTAGAACGTAATTAAAAGGAAATTAATTTAAATTGTAAGGATTTAAATATATCAATAAGATTGATAGTATTTAAATTACGAATTTAAATTAATAGGATAATTTGTATATATATGTATATTAATTAAGTAAGACTTAATTAAGATATAATATATATATATATATATAAATTCGAATTTTATTTTTCTAATTGGATTAGGTTTTGGTTAATACCTTTAACTGCTATATATATTATATATCAACCGTTTTTAGGGCATTCATTATAAACCCAAACCCTAGCCGCTCTTAGAGAGAGACTAGAGAGAAAAACTTCGAAAGTCCAGATCCTTGGCGGCTAGTACCGCAGCTTTCCTTGCTGCAGATCGTGTGACGATTCGCGGGACGTTCGTGTGGATACCGTAGAGACGCAGTTCCTTTGGATTGCGTTGAAGATTTGAAGCTGTTCCAGAATCTCCATCGTCTCCGTTCAGGCTTGAATAATCGATAAAACAAATCTAAACCTCTGAATTAATATGTTTTCGCATGGATCCTGTTTTAGGGTTTCAAAAAAATTTTAATTTTCGCTGCGTTTATGTGCCGAAATCCCTACAGTGGTATCAGAGCTACTTGCGAAATGATTAATTCAGATTACGTGTTTTAATTGTATTCAATATATATGATATATGATGATGCATGTTTGCCGATCTGAAATTGAATATATGATATTCTGCATGTATGCGTATTCTGGAAATCTGTAATATATACGCATGTATATGATGTTCTGATAATAGTATCCTAGAAGGTGGAATAATAATTTAACTTCTATTCTAATTGGATTAGAAACATGAAGATTCGATTTAATATGATTAATCAAAACTGGACATATATGATATGTTCTGGCTGTATTGTTATTATGAGTGTGTTGGCGGATTGTATATGATTCTGGAATTGTTTCCCAGGGCACTGCCCCCGGCCCCGCTCGCTGTCCGGGCAGTGAGACCACCCGCCGACTGATCGGTCTGCCGGACCACCGCTAGGGGGGAGACCCCCCCCCCCTTGGACCCCCGTTGTAGCGCACGATGGTCGTGACCCCAATATTTGATATCTAGTTTTCTTTAATTATATAAATTTTGTCATGTGCTTATTGTGATATGCATGGTGTACAATTATGGCCCTTTTGACCTATAGGTTAGTGGTTTTTGGCTTTGAAATACGGCTTGCATGTCGTGCCTTTCTATAAATTCTGATGTAATATTCTCTTCTCACCTAAATCCCCTCGAACACTACAAGAAATTAGGGATGTAGTGAAGGAAATTTTGTGAAGGAATTCATTCCTTCACATCTAGCGAAGGAACAGCGACGGAAAAAAATGTAGTGACAATATAGTTATTAGCGATGGAAAAATTCTTCGCAATTTATATTTTTCTTTCGCAAACTTGAAGTGATAAAATGATATTTGGAGCCAATTTATGATGAAAATTTGCGAGGAAAAAAAACTATTAATGAAGAAATTATTATTCACTATATATTATTGTTCAGAGGTTTGTTGTGAGAGATAAAATTGGTCACTATTTTGTTTTAAATAATTTTTTTAGAATTAATTGTGATGAATATAAATACATTAAATTTTTGACAGTAGTAAATTTACTTTTAATAGCACTTTTTAATTAACTTACAATATTAACTATTTCTTTTAATAAACTATAAAGTAAATAACTTTATACTACGTTAAACTTTAAAATTTCATATATTGATTATGACAAAAAAATAGTAGCGCACTTTTGTAGAATAGAGCACAAATGCCAAAAAAAATACTCATATATATGTTCTACAGAAAAGAGTCAAGTTTGAGTTTGCTCTTTAATTTGTAATATACTACAATTAAAATTGTAATGTAACTAATATTTTAATAAAAATTTTATTCTTAATAATAATTTTTAAGTAATTTACAATATTAATTTTATTAATTAAAATATTAAGTTACAATAATTTAAATTTTAAAATATTATAAATTGATAATAAACAAAATTATAATAATTATGACTCTTTTTGTGGAACAGATTACAAATGTTAAAATATTACTTTTTGGTTATACAAAAGAGTTATATTTCAATTTGTTATAATTAATTTATTATATTCTAAAATTTAAATTTAAATTTATCTTTAATTTTTAAAATAATACTTTTACATATAAAATGTTATCAAACTCTTTTTTTGAAATAGAGTACTCAGTTGTATTCATGCATGGGCTAGATACACACATCCATTCTACTCCCTCATTGCCGAAACGTTGGGAGTAAATCTATATATATTCCCTTCTCCTACAAACCCAAAGTCTACCAGCCTTCTCTCTCTTCAACACTGTCAGCGTCACAATCATCGCCTCCTAGCCCTAGGGTTTTCGACCGATCATTTTATCTCTTTATGATTTCACTACGATTGAAGCTTCTCGCAGATTAGAACGTAATATCTATATATCTATGTTAGTCAATATTGAATTCGTTGTTTTCGATCACTTCTGATAACTGGGTAAGCATTAATTTATGGATCTTTGATATGGATTATGTGTTTTTTCTCTTGATAATTTGGATTTTGGCTTATTTGGAACAATTTTTGTTGTTCTCTTCTCGGTTATGACTTGATTTTTGGTTTTGTCGTTTCATTTTGGTCTGCTTGTGGGTAAAGGTTGCTTCTTTTTTTTTCGTTTTACTTTCACTAAATAAGGTGCCTTTTAAATTTGAACCTTAGTTTATTTTTTAATGTTTTCATTTATGTTCCTAGGAATATTGAATTTGCGGATCTTGATTAGTTTAGGTTGCTGGGTGATTCTCAATGTAGTGATTGTATGTTTGTCTGTTATTTTTGGGCTTATTCGGTAGATTTTTGCAGTTCTATTACTTGGTAATGACTTGATTTCAGTGTTGTGGTTCTATTTGGTCTATAGTGGAAGACGCACTTTCCTTAATGGGCATAAATACAGCTTCATATGACAGTTGAGCTCTGTTAAATTTACTTTGTTCATGGATGGGTAGAAACTTGTTGATTTAATGAATTTTGATAAGCAAGTCATTCTCAATTCATTGATTATATGATATATACTGAGGCTGGGATAGACTCTGGTGGGCTTCACATATTATTACCTCAATTTCAGGCTTGTTTACTCTCATGTAATATAGGATGCTGATGTTAACAGGTGCTGTAAGAAATCCTTTGTACCATTTCCAAAAGGTATTATATGCAAACCTATTAATCTTTTGTTTCCATGAAGGTGTATATATGTATGGTTTAAGAACTATTCTTCTTGTTTCTATCGCTTCTTTTTGGTTCTACGGTATTTACTCTTCTTGTTTTAGTTCTACAATTTTTTTTGTCCGGGAGAGGAGAGAAGAGAGAACGAAACGGTTGAGGTCTGTCACTGGCCGCACCATATTTACTATGTACAGAGAAACCCTAGTTTCTGCAACTACTAAAACCCTCAACACCTCTACATTCGATAGGGGCTTGTCTTTTCTCCAAGAAGATCCAGAACTGAAAGAATTAACTGGTTACTTGGACAATTTTAAGAACTACGAGAAGTCTGGGGTGCCTAGAGGTGCCGGCACGGACTCAGAGGATGGGTTCGATATGGGAAGGATGCGACGGTTGATGGAATTACTTGGTAACCCTCAATCCAAATTCAAGGTTTGTTTTTTTTCTTCTCTCTTTTCGGATGTAATTGATTTATTTAATTAAGCTCATGAGATATGTAGAAAACTATAACAAAAGGGTTGCAGTCTTACAGAGTTGGATTATGAATATCATCTATTTTATAAGATTGAATTCCAGATAAAAATAGTAAATAGTTGACCTTTGCAGTATCTTTTCTATTCTTTTCCCCATCCTCCCAGTCTTCAATTTTCTATTTGGACAGCACAAAATATGAGTACACTTACATGATGACCTTTCCACATCTCATTTTATTTAATCAGTTTAAACTTTCCATTAAAACGGATTCCTTTTTGGGATGGATTTATTATACTTGGCAAGTTAACTAGAAGATAGCTGGAAGGTAATGACTAACCCGATTAATGTTGGGTTTGCTTTAAGTTTTCCTAGTAAGCAAAGGCACATGTTGTAACTGTTGGGTTTGTACGTAACGCAATCATGCAATCAAATCACATAAATAGGGCGGAAGCGTAAAAACTAGGTTTTCAAAAATTTATACAAACCCATTGCCATGATCATTCTTGTGCATCAATTATCAGTGAATGAAGAAGGAGAAAAACAGAATTATACCTTTGAAGATCCAAGCTTCCTCAGGTACAAGTTCTACTCCTTTGATTCCTTTGATTCCTCTGTAGTGGCTCCTTCCCTTGATCAACGTCAGCCACCCAAATGTTTGGCCTCTAACGGTGATCCACCAAGGAAAATGAAGAACTCAGTAAGATGGGTTATTGGCTTAACCATTGTTTCTATCTCTATAGAATATGTGTACTCCCAACTCTTGAAAAATTCACGTACCTTATTTCTGATATAAGACTCTCTTATATAGATATTAGGTTAACCCTCCTAATCCAATTAGAATAGGGTTTTATTTAATTAATTAATTAAATACTTTTAATTAATTTATATCCTAATATTTATTAGGATTGAGAGAGAGTACTGATATTATATTAATTCCTAAACTCCTTTAGAATTAAAATAATAATAATAATAATAATATTAATAAGACTCCTCTTACTAATTTATATTTAATATTTCTAAAATATTAAATAATAAATATTAAGCTATTTAATTTATTCTATCATCATAGATTAAATTAATTATACTTAATGCATTATTACTATCATGCCATTTTCTTCTTAAATAATTCTTCTTCCTTTTATGGTGTGACCCTTTAGGTTCTCCATATTAAACCAGTTGTGAATAAATCAATTAGAACAATTCTAATCTTATTTAAATAAACAAATTAAACTAATAATCTATTTAAATAAATAACATTTATTCTACAATAGGGATAAGCCTCCCTAGCGATCAACGACTTTCCAGATAATATAGATTTCAACATTAATCATAAAAGAACCTGTGAGTTAATAGTTACCGTACAATTCAATCCTTCCACCATACAATGTCCCAATTAAATATAAGACATGGATTTACTGTCAAGTCTTAATTTATTTAATCATATGTATTTCGATTAGAAAATGCACAACTCCAAATAATGCAAATTAGAAACCTCTTTCTAATTTCATTCTACCTTGGCCAAGGATTCCTGGGTTGTCATTTAACGAATCACATAGGACATATCTCCTCTTTTACTAGAGGTGGTAGATTCTTTATTGATCATTCATTATCTTCATATGTAACTCATTATACCCAAGCATACCCTATATATGCCTTAAAAGGCCTTAAGGAATTAGTCAAAATATAATTTGTTACATACAAGATACTATGATGATCTCAAGTCCAAGGATCCCATGTACTACTATCACATTAGGAATTCCTATTGACAGGCGAGTAAAACTCCATTAGGTATTTCATAGCGAGTCACGTTCAGTGAACTTATTCTCCAATAAGCACCTACATACTTGCTTTAGTGTCTCCACACAAATGACTATGAGATCAGTCATCCTCATCCAATGAGCAAGCAACATATGTACCAATCTATCCGGATTTACTAATCCCCATTTTAGTAATCTCACAATTGGGAACTATTTTAGTTTTTAAGCTTTCTAAGAATTTAGATCTCATTATCATGATCTCATCATGATTCTAAAAGCATTGCTTAAAACTATGGGTTATTTACATATTATAAAAACGGCAACATGTAGATAATTATATGCCTTAAATGAATATTTCATTAATAAATAAATAAGATTGTTTACTAAGTATGTGCTTTGTTATCATACATGATTGGCTTGTATTCACACTACTATCAATCTCCCACTTGCACTAAAGCCAATCGCCATGGTATCTCATACCCATCTTCTCTAAGTGACGATCAAACTGCTGTTGTGTTAAAGCTTTAGTAAATGGATCTGCAATGTTGTCTTGAGAGTCTACACGCTCCAAGGTGACGTCTCCTCTTTCAATGATCTCCCTGATCAAGTGAAATCGCCGCAACACGTGTTTAGATTTCTGATGAGACCTGGGTTCCTTAGCCTGTGCAACCGCTCCGGTGTTGTCACAGTATACGGGAGCTGCTTCTCCAATGCTAGGAACCACACCAAGTTCAGTTATGAACTTCTTCATCCAAATAGCTTCCTTTGCAGCTTCACTTGCAGCTATATACTCTTCCTCTGTCACTGAATCAGCAACCGTTTGCTGCTTGGAACTCTTCCAACTCACTGCACCTCCGTTCAAGGTAAACACATACCCTGAAACAGATTTACTGTCATCTTGGTCTATTTGAAAACTTGAGTCCATGAATCCCTCGAGTTTTAATTCAGACCCACCGTAGACAAGAAAAATATCTTTAGTCCTTCTCAAGTACTTTAGGATATTTTTCACTGCCTTCCAGTGCTCTTCTCCTGAATTCGACTCGTATCTGCTTGTTACACTAAGTGCGTGAACAACATCCGGTCTAGTACATATCATACCGTACATGATAGATCCTATTGCAGAAGCATAAGGGATCTTATTCATACGATTTCTCTCCTCAGGTGTCTTTGGGGCCTGTTTCTTGGAGAGATGTATTCCATGGCCCATCGGCATGAGACCTCTTTTGGAATCTTCCATGCTAAACC
Organism: Panax stipuleanatus; assembly: GCA_020205555.1. Taxonomy (NCBI): domain Eukaryota; kingdom Viridiplantae; phylum Streptophyta; class Magnoliopsida; order Apiales; family Araliaceae; genus Panax; species Panax stipuleanatus. The sequence continues at coordinate 62,969,317 of CM035117.1, read as the reverse complement.
TCTTTAGCATCGTATCAATGTACGTTTCTTGGGATAAGCCGAGCATCCTTTTAGATCTATCTCTATAGATCTTTATCCCCAAAATATAGGATGCTTCACCCAAGTCCTTCATGGAGAAGTTTTTAGATAACCAGATTTTAATGGATTGTAACATAGGAATGTCATTCCCTATCAGTAATATATCATCAACATATAATACAAGGAATGATACTGCGCTCCCACTAACCTTCTTGTATATACATGGTTCATCCTCGTTTTTGATAAAATCAAACTCTTTGATTGTCTCATCAAAACGAATTTCCATCTACGAGAAGCTTGCTTCAACCCATAAATGGATCGTTGTAGCTTACAGACTTGATTTGTTCCAACTTTTGAAATAAATCCCTCTGGATGTGTCATATACACATCCTCCTCAAGTTTCCCATTGAGGAAGGCCGTTTTCACGTCCATCTGCCAGATCTCATAGTCGTTGTAAGCTGCAATCGCAAGCAAAATCCGAATGGACTTGAGCATGGCTACTGGTGAGAAGGTTTCATCATAGTAAACTCCTTGTCTTTGTTTGAAACCTTTTGCAATCAGTCGGGCCTTATAGGTCTCTACCTTTCCGTCTGCTCCAGTCTTTTTCTTAAAAACCCATTTACACCCAATAGGTTTAATACCTTCAGGTGGTGAAACCAAAGACCATACTTTGTTTTCATACATGGAGTCCATTTCGGATTTCATGGCTTCAAGCCATTTTCCTGAGTCTTTATTACTCATAGCCTGTTCGTAATTCAATGGATCATCATCATTCATGATGTGTACCTCATCGTTATCCTCTATAACGAATCCATACCTCTCAGGTATCTTCGGTACTCTTCCAGATTTACGAACAGGGTGTGGTACAGTAGGTTCTTCTACTTGGTTAGGTACCTGACTTTGGTCCGTGGAAACTTGTGGTTCTTGAACTTCTTCAAGATATATCTTGCTCCTACTGACCTCTTCATGGATAAACTCTTTCTCCAAGAAGGTAGCATGTTTCGCAACAAACACCTTTTGATCAGTTGGATGATAGAAATAATATCCTATGGTTTCTTTAGGGTATCCCACAAATCTACACTTATCGGATTTAGTCTGTAGCTTATCATTTTCAAACTTTTTGACATAAACTGGACAACCCCAAGTCTTAACATGCTTAAGATTTGGTTTTCTCCCTTTCCACATCTCATATGGAGTCTTTGGGGCGGATTTGGTAGGTACCTTGTTAAGTAGGTATGCAGCCATTTCTAGGGCATATCCCCAGAAGGAAATTGGAAAGTCGGTAAAACTCATCATGGATCGAACCATGTCCAACAGTGTTCGATTTCTCCTTTCAGATACTCCATTTAACTGTGGTGTACCTGGAGGAGTCCATTGTGAGATTATACCATTTTCTCTGAGACAATTGAGAAACTCACTGCTTAAGTATTCTCCACCTCGATCTGATCGAAGTATCTTAATACTCTTGCCCGTTTGTTTCTCTACTTCACTTCTGAACTCTTTGAACTTTTCAAATGATTCTTATTTGTATTTCATTAAATACACATATCCAAATCTTGAGTGATCATCAGTGAAAGTAATAAAATAAGAATACCCACCCCGTGCACTTGTTGTCATAGGTCCACAAACGTCTGTGTGAATCAATGCCAACAACTCTGTAACTCTCTCTCCTTTTCCACTAAAAGGAGATTTAGTCATTTTACCCATGAGACAAGATTCACAAGTTGGATATGATTCATAATCAGATAGCTCGAGGAGCCCATCTTTATGCAACTTGGATAATCTTGTTTCATTGATATGACCGAGTCTACAGTGCCACATATAGGTATAATTAATATCATCTATTTTCCTTTTCTTAATTTGTTCAATTTGAAATATATTTTCTTGTAAGTCAATTGTATAAAGTCCATTTCGCAAATTTCCAATACCATATAAAACATCGTCGTTATAAATAGAACAACCATTGTTCTTTATAATAACGTCAAAACCTTCCATATCCAATACAGAAATTGAAATAATATTTTTAATAATATTCGGAACATAATAACAATTATTAAGATAAATGGATTTGCCCGAAGGCATTGCTAAACAATAAGTTCCTACAGCTAATGCAGCAACTTTTGCTCCATTTCCCACTCGTAAGATCACCTCATCTTTGTTCAGCTTTCTACTTCTGGCCAGTCCCTGCACAGTATTACATATGTGAGAACCACAGCCGGTATCCAATACCCAAGTAGAATTATGACTTTCAGAAAAATTAATTTCAATCATAAACAAACCTTGATTGGAAGTCGAAGCTTCTCCAAGCTTCTTCTCTGCTAGAAACTTCTTGCAGTTCCTCTTCCAATGTCCCGGCTCATTGCAATGAAAGCACATTCCTTTAGCTGGTTCAGGTTTCTTTTGCTCCTTTTCTTTCCCTTTTCCTTTAGCCTTCTTAGATTTCTTCTTTTTCAGAAGACACCTTGGGCCTCTTCCTTTTATTGGAAGAATCCACCATAAAGACATGGTTCTTCTTGGATGAGAAATGACCTTCTGCAGTTTTCAGCATGTTAAGCAGCTCAGGTAAGCTGACATCTAGCTTATTCATGTGAAAATTAACCACAAACTGCGAGAAGGTCTCAGGGAGTGACTGCAAAACCAAGTCTTGACTCAACTCCCCATCCATGACGAACCCAAGCTGTCCAAGGCGTTCAATCAAATTGATTACCTTCAGAACATGAGTCTCGACGGCAGTGCCCTCGGTCATCCGAGATCGGAAGAGCTCCTTAGATATCTCATATCTAGCAGTCCTACTCTGTTCACCATACAACTCCTTGAGGTGAAGCAGCATAGCAGGAGCATCCATTTTTTCGTGCTGACTCTGAAGCTCGTTATTCATGGATGCGAGCATGATGCATTGAGCCACAGATGCATCATCTTGCCACTTATTGAAAGTGGCAATCTCTTCCTCAGAGGCTGTTTCTGAAACAGATTCAGGGATATTGGAATTTAGGACATAAGAAATCTTTTCAGCAGTGAGAACAATTCTCAGATTTCTTAGCCAGTCCTCATAATTCGGGCCGGTAAGCTTATTTGCATCAAGTATGCTTCGTAGTGAGATTAGTGATTTTGACATTTTTAAAATTCTGCATGTGAAAAGACAACATTTTAGCAAACATTCATTTTATTAACTTTGCATACCAAAATAAATTTAGGTCTTTATTTTAAATTGGTGTCTCCCACTATTTTCATCAAACTATATTACCCTCACTCATATAGTTCGGCAACATCTAATTAAAGATTTGCTAGTGAGATTAAGGATCCCATTTCAAATGTATATAACCTTGTGGATAGCACAACAAGCGATATACAAATAAATAGGTAGACAACTCTTGTCAATTACATCACCATGTAACTCCTTTTATTTTGCCTCTTAAATCATAATGGTCATGCGTGTGCACATCCGAACTAAAATGATTTAAGTTAAGTCCAGCCTAGCACTTCCATAAATTCAAAAAAGAAAAATTTTCGTCATTGTGGATAGCACAACAAGACTAGATCGTTCAATTTTCTTGATAAGCATCAAATGTGATTAATTAACATCTTAAATATTCAATACTTGCCTTGTGGATAGCACAACAAACTCATATTAAATATTTAATACTCTATTAACTAATCATGCTAGAAGGCGACGTTCGATATTCCAAATATCATTTGAACGCTTCAGACTTAATAATATTTCTTTGAGGGGTTTGTTATTATTTGTCTCATCTTTTTAAGCGCGCATGCACATATATATATAAAATACGCGTCATTTTATTAAACATGTGAAGCATGTTTGTATAAAATATAATATATATAATATTTAGCATGCAATATAGAATACTATATTCTACCCGGATTGATTATGGACTTTTATTCTAGTTTGGTTCACTAGAGCCACCAAGTGAACCAAAAGGTCAAACCTAGGAGTGCAAAAATTTAAATTTAAACGTAACTGTTACATTTAAACCCGGGCTCCATACAAACGGGTCTTCACGCGCTCCTTGCTCCTTGGTCTCCAGTTTCTTCAAAATAATTCTAACTATCTCTATTACATAAATTATTTAAAATTAAATAGAAACCTTGATCAACAGTCAAGGGAAAGTACATAGAAAGGAGATAGAATTTACATCGAGAATAAAACTAGAGAAGACGAGGTACGCAAACCCCATTTTATAAAACCCATTCATTCAAGCATTCAACCAAAATAAAATCAAATCACATTGGTCATAGTCCATAATCAATCCCTTTTATTACCATACATATCATCATACGTATCAATAAAACTTATTCATCTCATGAAAATAAATTCATTCCATATATGTATTAATATCAGTTAATGGGAAAAAGTTTGCTAAACTTTGTTTTTGGAAAAATAAACTCCTTTATTTCATTCAAAAACAATTCCAAATTAAACTCTTTAATTTTAGCAATTCTGAAATCTCATTTCATATAAAATAAACATCTTTATTTTAAACCTTTATTAATTAAATAAACCATTCATTTAATTAAATAAAACAAAAAAAAATTCAGTACCTGTCCAGTGGCGCAGCTGCGCCAAGAATGTAAAGGGAACCGGCGCAGCTGCGCAGCATGAAAACCAGGAACAGCACCCGACGCAGCTGCGCAGCAATATTGCCTTGTACCAGCGCAGCTTCGCATAATCTGAAAAATTTTTGTTGCCCAGAACTCGATCTAATCGCATATCATACATGTATGGAATCACATAGACTGATAATTAGCACAAGATTGGCTCTGATACAACTGTTGGGTTTGTACGTAATGCAATCATGCAATCAAATCACATAAATAGGGCGGAAGCGTAAAAACTAGGTTTTCAAAAATTTATACTATCCCATTGCCATGATCATTCTTGTGCATCAATTATCAGTGAATGAAGAAGGAGAAAAACAGAATTATACCTTTGAAGATCCAAGCTTCCTCAGGTACAAGTTTTACTCCTTTGATTCCTTTGATTCCTCTATAGTGGCTCCTTCCCTTGATCAATGTCAGCCACCCAAATGTTTGGCCTCTAACGGTGATCCACTAAGGAAGATGAAGAACTCAGTAAGATGGGTTATTGGCTTAACCCTTGTTTCTATCTCTATAGAATATGTGTACTCCCAACTCTTGAAAAATTCACGTACCTTATTTCTGATATAAGACTCTCTTATATAGATATTAGGTTAACCCTCCTAATCCAATTAGAATAGGGTTTTAATTAATTAATTAATTAATTACTTTTAATTAATTTATATCCTAATCTTTATTAGGATTGAGAGAGAGTACTGATATTATATTAATTCCTAAACTCCTTTAGAATTAAAATAATAATAATAATAATAATATTAATAAGACTCCTCTTATTAATTTATATTTAATATTTCTAAAATATTAAATAATAAACATTAAGCTATTTAATTTATTCTATCATCATAGATTAAATTAATTATACTTAATGCATTATTACTATCATGCCATTTTCTTCTTAAATAATTCTTCTTCCTTTTATGGTGTGACCCTTTAGGTTCTCCATATTAAACCAGTTGTGAATAAATCAATTAGAACAATTCTAATCTTATTTAAATAAACAAATTAAACTAATAATCTATTTAAATAAATAACATTTATTCTACAATAGGGATAAGCCTCCCTAGCGATCAACGACTTTCCAGATAATATAGATTTCAACATTAATCATAAAAGAACCTGTGAGTTAATAGTTACCGTACAATTCAATCCTTCCACCATACAATGTCCCAATTAAATATAAGACATGGATTTACTGTCAAGTCTTAATTTATTTAATCATATGTATTTCGATTAGAAAATGCACAACTCCAAATAATGCAAATTAGAAACCTCTTTCTAATTTCATTCTACCTTGGCCAAGGATTCCTGGGTTGTCATTTAACGAATCACATAGGACATATCTCCTCTTTTACTAGAGGTGGTAGATTCTTTATTGATCATTCATTATCTCCATATGTAACTCATTATACCCAAGCATACCCTATATATGCCTTAAAAGGCCTTAAGGAATTAGTCAAAGTATAATTTGTTACATACAAGATACTATGATGATCTCAAGTCCAAGGATCACATGTACTACTATCACATTAGGAATTCCTATTGACAGGCGAGTAAAACTCCATTAGGTATTCCATAGCGAGTCACGTTCAGTGAACTTATTCTCCAATAAGCACCTACATACTTGCTTTAGTGTCTCCACACAAATGACCATGAGATCAGTCATCCTCATCCAATGAGCAAGCAACATATGTACCAATCTATCCGGATTTACTAATTCCCATTTTAGTAATCCCACAATTGGGAACTATTTTAGTTTTTAAGCTTTCTAAGAATTTAGATTTCATTATCATGATCTCATCATGATTCTAAAAGCATTGCTTAAAACTATGGGTTATTTACATATTATAAAAACAGCACCATGTAGATAATTATATGCCTTAAATGAATATTTCATTAATAAATAAATAAGATTGTTTACAAAGTATGTGCTTTGTCATCATACATGATTGGCTTGTATGCACACTACTATCAGTAACGACCAGGAATTTTAAGCTTCTTATTAATTTTATATGTGATTTAAAATTTTTAGGAGTTAATTTTTCAAACTTATTTAAACCTTATGTGGTTATGTGCTTATGTGAATTAACCTATACAAATAAATGCTAGGATTTTATTAAAAGGAATCACTAATGGTTATTTAAATTAATAGATTAACCCTGAGACTTTTATATTAGAATATTGATAAAAAGTGTTAGTAAATTATATATTCAAATTTCTTGAATATAGTGTAGAGATTTAATCGAGATTAATTATTTATATTTGAGTAATTAATTGATAACGTATGAAATTATTATTGTTGTTGATTAATAATTATTATGAATAAATAATAATTAATGAGTAAGAGATTAATTAATATAATAATAATATATTTACTTGGTTAATTATTTTATACAAACATGTGTTATATATATGGTAGTTAACTATAAGGTGACCTTTGATAAGGCTATTATATATAGACTATATAGTAATCTTAATTGTATTATGTGAGATTGATAAGTGTAATGTGTACTTAGAGCATGTGACATGATGAGGGTAGGAAAACTATTATGAATACTTTACATTAATATCAATAGCATTATTAATTGATAATATTTTCCCTAAGTTATTATTATAATAACAGTTATTATTATAAACAATAATGAAACACAATTATATTATATTTAGTGTTAATAGAAAATGTACATGGATTATATGTGGTGTATATGTACTTACTTGAGTTATTGTTTTATTATTTACTCATTGAAATTGTAACTTTAAACTTAAATATATACTATGTGTATGTATATAATCTAGTATATTTATTGACTAAGTGTTAGACTTATACACCCATTTGCAAGTTGCTGAGTTAAATAGCCTCCCCACTTCTCCTCTCACGTGAACTCCCACATACTAGCTACATTCTACCTCCTTCTCTCATTTTCAGCAACATAGAGTGAATGATTATGGGGGAGTAGAGGTAATAATGGATTGCACCAACCCTTACCAACTCTTTCTTATCTAGTGTACAATCTTGAAACCCCTTGAATTGATTTGGGAGATGATAGCATTATCTGGGTATTTGGTTTGCCTATATATATAGAGCTCTCTTCCTTCTCATTCTCACATTGCTGAGATTTTTCATATAACAAATATAAGTGTAAGAGTTATACGTGAGGAGGAATTAGTTTAGCATCAAGAACTAGTGCATTCAATTACAGAGTTATAATCACTTACCTCCTTATTCTTCAATCTCTTTAAAATCCATTCATGCTCTTCAATTTTTCTGTTTCTGAGATTGCTAAGTTATTGATTTTCGAGTTAAGCATGAATTGATGATAATTAAATTATGATATATGTTTGTTAAGTGTTATATGGAGTTATAATCATGTTAGAATGGTATCATATCATGCTTAAAGGGTTTTCGTTGGAAAAAAAATTGAGTTAGGCTAATGAACTATCGAAGCAGTTCAGTCTTGGTTGGATCAGGAGCCGGCGCAGCTGCACCAGGTTTATGCCTGGTTGCAGCGCAGCTGCGCAGGCCCTGGAAATCAGATTTTGTTTTTCTGTTACAAGCCTGTCATGTCATCATGTAATACCTTGTTATGACAGGCATGTGAACTAGCTTAATACACTTATATGAGTATATGAACATTGTGTAAACGTGTTTTGCTATGTTTGCATACAAGGTTTATGAAACCACATATAGTTATGAAATAAACTTAAGATTTCGTGAACGAATGTAACATATATGAAGCATGCCAGTGTTCTGATTTTGGCAAATATGTATACATGATTAATATATATATATATATATATATATATAGGTACGTAGACATAATATAAGTAAGTATTCCATGAGGCCACACGTATATGTCATGGCCACATGTTTGTTGAAAGGAAAATAAATGTTTTAAAAAGGGAAACTTGCAAATTCAAAAGTGAACTTTATCATGGACATAGCATGTACATATTCTGATATTATGAGCATAATATCATGGTTTATATTAACTTGAAATGCATGTTTAAAATGTTAAACACGTTAGCATACTTGATTGAAAGCTTCAAGAGGTTTTTCAAGCGAAACTTAAGGACTTTCAAAGTAAACATAATCAAGACTTGTGTCTTTTAGATTGGGACCACTTGAATACATGTATGTGACTTATATAAGCGTTCAAGTACATGTGAATCACGGTTATGAGATGCTTTACATGTATCGTATTGTCCTTGTGGACTTGGTATATTTTTGAAAGAGAACTTAAGATGTGAAAGTAAATAACATCAAATGCCATGTGAGACATGTTGTGAGCATACGAGTATAAATATTAAGATTTCATTAGGCCTATAGACATATTAACATGAACCTCATTTGTTTATATACAGATTTCACATATGCATGCTTAATCGTAGAAAATGAACTTCAACTATGTGATTAGAGTATATCTGTGTAGTATACTCGAGCATATATATTATGTATTGTTTGGTCTCGTATGAGGTAGTATGACAGGAATAGCGAACCTTTGAAGTATGAACTTGTTTAACTTAAGGTTTACCGGCATGAAAATATATGACTTCGAAATCGGATTAGGACGAGCATGCTAGTTTCGAATGGGAGATTATAACTTGATAAGCATATGTATTGGTTTAATGGAAATAGTTGCATGCTAGAGTTACGCCGGGACACTTTCAGACCCGAACAATTTGCTTAAGTCGGATTTTAACAGTTAACATATTATGATGCTATAAATGGTATGTTTGGTATTGAACATGATCTTATGTGCTAGATTTATATAACGACTAGATTCTAGTATGTGTGAACTTATATTAGTTTATACTAATTGGAGAGATCGACTTGTTAATATTAGGTCGTTCCAACGCCGTTTAAATTAAAGCTAGAATTAATTGTAGCTGAGCAATCAGGCAAGTCTCCCTAACTTTACTCAAATTTATATTGAGCAGTGTATTATTATATTGCAAGTTTTCTTAACTTACACTCTTTTACGGTGCAAGTTTCCTAGTTTCATTTGATTGTTATGTTGAGTGCAAGTTCCCCGAACTTCACACTTTAAGTATTGTGAAAGTTTCCCGAACTTCACACTTTGTTTATTGTGAAAGTTCCTCGAACTTCACACTTTGAGTATTGTGAAAGTTCCCCGAACTTCACACTTTGGTTATTGTGAAAGTTCCCCGAACTTCACATTTTGAGTATTGTGAAAGTTCCCTGAACTTCACACTTTGGTTATTTTGCAAGTTCCCGAACTTCATTTCTTTATTATGCAAGCTCTCTAAACTTATACAAACTCGTATATTGTGCAAGTATCCTATCCTTGTGTTTACTTTACTCAAAAAATGTTGTAAGCAAATGTCCTAACCTATGCATTTACTTTATGCAAGGGATCTATTATGGTGAAATTCCCCGAATTTCACTCTTTGATGTTGTAAGTGTCTAAGCCTATGCATTTATTTTATGCAAGAAATCTATTATCGTGCAAGTTCCTCAAACTTCACACGTTGAGTATTGTGCAAGTTCCCCGAACTTACATAAATTCATATATTGTGCAAATTCTAAACTTCACTTTGTGTAAGTTCTCTATCCTTCTCATATTTTATTGAGTAGGTTATTGTTGAATCGAAAGTTGTTTACTTAATTGCTTGAACTTTATTTCCAAGCATGTTATTTAGTGGTTTAATTACTTATCAATTATTCCACATTGATATTATTGATGTCCGCACCTAGTGCATTTGAGCTCGTACAGTCTTGGACTTGTACATTATTCAAGGTTCTAAATTTCTTGAACTATGTCAGTAAGAGTCTGAACCTTTGCTCGGTCAGACTAGTGTATGAAGTTTTCTTTAAAGCTATCCAAACCAATTGATGGTAAGGATTCTTAGACGGAACAGAACACCCCTCATATGTAGGAGTGTGCCGAGGTATCTAATATATATGATACGAGTAAGCAGATATAAGTGTTATGCATATTCACGTTGTACCCGAGGCTGATCTCCTTGAGGTACTAAGTTTCTGTAGCCAGAAGCCAGTAATCCAAAAAGGGTCACTTAGCTATTGAACTCATTGGAAAGTTATAGTTCAAAGTCTACTTGACTATCAGTCATTCTAAAGGCAATTATTATCTTTGCTTTTAATAGTCAGATTATTGAATCTTTCAGATATTCATAGTATTGAATCATACAGATTGTTGAATCATTCTAATATTCATATTGTTAAATCTTTAAGATATTCATTTTGTTGAAATCATTGTCAGATATTTTTCATTCATCATGATATATCCTTTATTGTTGTATTTAAACTTGCTGAGCAAACTTCTTGTTCATTCTTGCTATATCATGACTTATATTGCAGTTAAGCCCGAGCCCTCAGGGAAGGACAGAGGTAAAGGAAAGATATAGGATGGTTTGGAAGGAGCAGACTTTGTCTTTATGATTTGTTTAATTACTGTTAATGTAATATGAACCCTAATGTTTATTCTAGGGTATGTTTGTATTGATGTATTAAGGTTATCGAATCTTGGGACTAGTAACACCTTTTGAATGAACGACGTACGTTTATTATATTCCGCATTTTAGTTATCGTATGTTACTTAAATGTGGATGTTAGTATTATTTCGTGGCGACCGGACCGGGGTCAGAGGACCCGGATTCGGGGGTGTCACACATGTCATCGTTTATGTTGGAATACCAATTTCTTCTAGAAACTTTTCAAGTATTTAAACTAGTTTGAAATTTGTTATAGGCTGTTAATGTTGCTGGAACCAAAGGAAAAAGATCAACTGCTGCATTTCTCTCGAATATTTTAAGGGCAAAGGTATATTCTGTTGGCTGCTATACTAGGCATGATTTCCATTTCCCAAGTGTGTTTCATTTTAAATGTAATGACAATATTAGCATTAATCTTTAAAATCATCTGATCCTAAGTTCTTCAATTGTTAGTTGTCTAAAGGATAATGCCATTTCATCTTGTATCCTTATGATGACAGGCTTCATTTTGTTTGAGCAGCCCACATATTCAGACAATTCAGGAACGCATATCTATTAGAAGACTAAGTGAGCCGGTGTCGGCAAAGTCTTTGAATTGCCTTTTTCAGAGGATCAAAACTATTCTTGACCAAGCGGTCGAACTTGAAAATGGTATCAGTCATTTTGAGGTATCTACTTGTTAACAATACATGTAAGGATCAACTGAAATTTAGTGGTGTAGTACTAAAGGAAGTAGATGTAGTGAAACTAAGACACCCTTATCTTTATCCAACTAATATTAGAAACTAAGAAGGTTATGTAGGGTCACTTGACGTAAGTTCAACACATACATTTGAGTTTGCAACTTTGCAGTGTTAGGAATTGGGTTTTCTGTAAGATAACATTACCATTATTTATCTAGAGAAACATAGCCATACTCTGGTTATTTAATTATTTATTTAATCTCTTAGTCTATTGTATTTCTCTGCCATTTTATCTCAATTGGAGAGTAAATCATGTGTTATGGTATGGGCTCATTAATGGAATCTGTCATAATTTTGATATTTTCTAACTGCAAGTTTGAAATTTTCCTTCGCTATAATATTTTACCCAGCATCAATATTTTGACAATTTTCTTATAATGTGTTGATCATACCATCAATATTTTTAGGTGCTCACTGCTGTTGCGTTCTGGCTATTTGCAGATGAAAACATCGATGTTGCTGTTATTGAGGTGAAGCTCCTTTCATTCATACTCCTTTGAAAGAAACTTACTTTCCCTAACCTTCCCCTTTGTCTCTGTTTCAACTCAATGATCAGAATAACTTATATCTCAATGACTTGCGGCTGCTTTCAGGTTCTATTTTTGTACAGAGTTTGATTGTGCTGGCTGCTTTGCTGCTGGACTGTTGATTTTGTTGCTGGACCCAGCTGGACTGCTGAACTGAGCTGGACTGCTGGACTAAGCTTGACTGCTGGCTTTGTTGCTGTCACTGTCAGATAACCTCTTAGTTTTGGGCTGCTGGTCTCATTTTGTTTGTTAGTCTGTGTTGTATAGTCTTGCCTTGTACTTCTTTGTATCATACTTGATGTTTAGCCTTGTGCTTCTGGTATACTCTTCCTATCATAGGGCAGGTCCTATGATGATCATGTTATATTTGGTTTGGGGTATGCCCCATGAAATTTGTACATTCTCTCTTTTTTTAATACAGTTTAAATTTAGCAAAAAAAAGTATGGTATTTATATTAACTTGAAATATTAAATTTAATATTTATTATAGTAATTAATAATAATAATAATAATAATAATAATAATAAATATTAAATTATTAATTTGAAAATTAATTATAATTTGCAATGAATTTTGATTATTTATCAATTAATTTTTTATTTACAATTTTATAATTTGTGAAGGATTTTACTTTAGAAATTGACATTAATGAAGGATTATTTTCCTCACTAATTTGAAGAAAGATTCTCAATTTATAATTAGTGAAGGAAAATCTTATCTCGTTAAATAAATTTGTTCTTCACAATATATTATTTGTGAGGGAATAAAGTTATTCACTAATTTCTAATAGTCCTTTCTTAAAATATTATTTGTGAAGGAAATCATTCTTTCACTAAATAACAATATTTCATCACCAAATATAATTTGTGAATAAAAAGTTATTCACAATATATCCTTCACAAAAAATATTTAGTCACTACTTAGCGAAGGATTGCCAATTGCGAGGAGGTCTTATGCGAGCACTAGTGTGAAGGAAATATTTCTTCGCAATAAATCTATTGTGAGTGATATATTATGTCTTGTGAAGGATTTGTCCTTCACTAGAGGTCATTTTTGGTGTAGTGCGAATGTAACTCGAGGTTTCTTTATGTCATGTAATATACAATTGTAACCTATCAAGATGACAAGATGATGATGATGGAGAGGAGACACATGCATGAGGAAGGTCCAAGGAAGCTACTATTTTGAAGACCTTTTATCACCTTAGACTGACCTTCAATCTTTTCATTAGCTTAAAAAGATTGACATAGGGTTGGGCAATAACTGTGACACATTTAATTTTGCACTTTATTTATGCTTGTATATGATATGATATGATAAATAATGTGTATGTTTAATAAGATTAAAATTGGTGAGATCTAAATTAAGTAATAAAATCTCTTATAAAATTATTAAGTCTAAATCAGATGCCTTCCAATGAATAACACTCATCAAGGCCTTGACCGATGGATGTAGGTTTGCCAAAGCAAAGTACTCCATTTATCTTAGTAAGATACGATAGGATAATTGTGATATCCAAACTGTTAAAATCATTGGGCCAGACTTAACTAAGTTATCACAATAGGATTGTGGACTTAGAGGCATAGAGTTTGGTAGGTACCATTAGATGGACTAGAAACAAATGTTGTTCACTAAACTATCTAAGAGTTATATATGATATAATTGACAAAGGGTTGTCTACCTAAATAATTATGTTTTGAGAGAATAGCCAAAGCTAACTTAAGGCATAATGAAATATGGATCTTAGCTCACTATAAAGATTTAATTAAAAATGCTTTCCGAGTTAATGGTGAAGGCTATTAATTTGAATAAAATAGTGGGAGGTATATTTTGAATGTACTATTATCAATTACATAATATCAAAATTCTGCAATTTGACTTATTATTTTTGCACTTATAAATTGTAGATATCAATGGCAAACAACAACACAAATAGTCTTTCACTACGATTAGTCCTTGAGAAGGAAAAACTGAGTGGAATTAATTTCCTAGACTGGCATAGGAACTTGAGGATTGTCCTCAAACAGGAGCGCAAGCTATATGTCCTTGATGGGCCCATTCCTGTAGTACCAGCTAACACTACACCACATGTAGAGCATAATGCTTACAAGAAGCATCAAGATGATGCTCTGAACGTGAGTTGTCTCATGCTAGCAACTATGAACTCTGAGCTTCAGAAGCAACATGAGTTAATGGATGCTTATGAGATGATCGAGCATCTCAAGAAATTGTTCGAAGGGCATGCTCGACAAGAGAGGTATGATACAAGCAAGGCGTTTATCACTGCAAGATGGGTGAACGTGATCCAGTTGGTCCACATGTGCTGAAAATGATTGGGTATATTGAGTACCTTGGTAGGTTAGGTTTTTTGATTACTCCGGAAGCCCAAACTGATCTTGTTTTGCAATCTTTGAATAGCAGCTACTCTCAATTTGTTATGAATTACCTCATGAATGAAATTGCGAAACCACTTACTGAGTTGTTGAGCATGTTAAGAACTGCTGAGAACAACATGAAAAAGGCAGGACCCGCTCCCATAATGATGGTGCAAAAGGGGAATGCTAAGGGAATGGGGAAAGGCAAGAAGAAGATAGGATCCAAATCTGCCAAACCCAATCCCAAAACCAAACAGGCTTTAAAACGTAAAGGTGGGGTGGCTAAAGAAGGTGATTGTCACTTCTGTGGAAAACCTGGACACTGGAAGAGGAATTGTCATGCTTATATGGAAAAACTGAAGAAAAAGAAAGGAAGTATGATTTCTGATTCAGATATATATGTTATAGAAGTCAATTTGTCCACTTCTACATCATGGGTATTGGATACTGGATGTGGTTCTCACATTTGTGTTAATGTGCAGGAACTCCGAAGGAGTAGGACTTTGGCGAAAGGCGAGGTTGACCTACGAGTTGGGAATGGAGCAAAAGTTGTTGCACTAACCGTAGGAACTTATCATTTATTTTTTCCCACTGGGCTAGTATTAGAATTAGAGGATTGTTATTATGTGCCTGCTATGAGCAAAAACATTATTTCTGTTTCTTGTTTGGACAAGAAAGGTTTTTCATTTTTAATAAAAAATAACAGTTGTTCATTTTACTTAAATGAAATATGTTATGGTGTTGCACAATTGTTTAATGGACTTTATATTCTTAATTTAGAAATGCCTATCTATAACATAAATGCAAAACGATTTAAATCAAATGATTCAAATTCGACATATCTCTGGCATTGTCGTTTAGGCCATATAAATGAGAAACGCATATCCAAACTCCATAAAGATGGGGTTTTGGATTAATTTGATTTTGAATCATATGAGAAATGCGAGTCTTGTTTGTTAGGCAAGATGACTAAAGCCCCTTTCACTGGACACAGTGAACTGGCTAGCGATGTATTGGGACTTATACATAGTGATGAATGCGGACCCATGAGTTCGTTAGCAAGAGGTGGGTTTTATTACTTCATTACATTTACTGACGACTTCAGTAGATATGGATATGTGTATCTTATGAGACACAAATTCGAATCCTTTGAAAAGTTCGAGGAATGAAGTTCAAAACCAATTTGGCAAAAGCATAAAAGCCCTTCGATCTGATCGAGGAGGTGAATACTTAAGCTAAGACTTTGATGACCTTCTAAAGGAGTGTGGTATTATATCACAGCTCACTCCACCTGGAACACCACAATGGAATGGTGTGTCTGAGAGGAGGAATCGCACCTTGTTGGACATGGTACGATCGATGATGAGTTATGTAGATCTTTTAATAAGCTTCTGGGGTTATGCCCTAGAGACAGCTGCATTCACACTTAATTGTGTTCCTACAAAGATGGTTCATAAGACACCATATGAGATGTGGAATGGGAAATGTCCTAGTATGTCGTTCATGAAGATTTGAGGTTGCGAGGCATTTGTAAAACGTCTGGCTTCTGACAAGCTCAGACCTAAATCTAATAAATATAATTTTGTGGGATACCCAAAGGAAACAAAAGGGTATTATTTCTACAAACCTTCTGAGAACAAAGTATTTGTTGCTCGAACTGGTATTTTTCTAGAAAGAGAATTTGTCTCTAAAGGAAACAGTGGGAGGAAAGTAGAACTCGAAGAAGTTCGAGAACCACAAAATATCATTAAACCTGAGTTGGAACATGAGCAGGAACCACAAGATATTATGGAAAGTGAACCTGCTCAAATTACACGAGGCATTCGTAGATCTGGTAGGACACGCCAAGAGCCCGAGAGATATTATGGATTTCTTGTGACTCAAAACGGCGATGTGATGCTCATAGATCATGATGAGGCTGCTTCCTACCAAGAAGCTATGAATGGACCAGATTCTGAGAGATGGCTTGAAGCCATGAAATCTGAGATGGACTCCATATATACTAACCAAGTATAAAATTTGGTTGATCCACCCGAAGGGGTAAAACCAATCGGGTGCAAGTGGGTTTTCAAGAAGAAAACCGACATGGATGGTAATGTACAAACCTATAAAGGCCGACTGGTAGCAAAAGGTTTCAAACAAGTTCAAGGTGTTGACTATGATAAAACCTTCTCTCCAGTGGCAATGGTTAAATCCATCAGGATCTTACTTGCTATTGCAGCCTTTTATGATTACGAAATCTAGCAGATGGATGTCAAAACTACTTTCCTTAATGGAAATCTCCTTGAGGATGTGTATATGACACAACCTGAGGATTTTGCCAATCCAAAGGATTCTGGAAAGGTATGTAAGCTGCAACGATCCATTTATTAATTGAAGCAAGCCTCTCGGAGTTGGAATCTTCGATTTGATGAAGCAGTCAAAGAGTTTGGCTTTATAAAAAATGAAGATGAACCTTCTGTATATAAGAAGGTTAGTGGGAGTCACATTGTATTCCTGGTATTATATGTTGACGACATATTAATTATTGAGAATGACATTCCTTCCTTACAGGCTGTAAAAACATGGTTAGGAAAATGTTTCTCCATGAAAGATTTGGGCGATGCAACCTACATTTTAGGTATCAAGATCTATCGAGATAGATCGAGAAAAATACCCGGCCTAAGTCAAAGTACATATATTGATAAAGTGCTGTAACGGTTCAGCATGCAAGAGGCAAAAAGATAACACTTACCCATATCTCATGGGGTTAAGATCTCTAAGGCCCAATGTCCTAAATCACATAATGATGAGGAGCGTATGATAAAGATCCCTTATGCTTCGGCAATTGAATCTATCATGTATGCAATGATATGTACTCGTTCGGATGTCTCGTATGCTTTGAGCATAACGAGCAGATACCAGTCGAATCCAGGTGAAGGTCACTGGACAGCGGTCAAGAATATCCTCAAGTACCTAAAAAGGACTAAGGATTCATTCTTGGTATATGGAGGTGAAGACGAACTGGCAGTAAAGGGTTACACAGATGCTAGTTTCCAAATTGACACAGATGACTATAAGTCTCAGTCAGGTTTTGTGTTTTGCCTTAATGGTGGTGCTGTTAGCTGGAAAAGTTCGAAGCAAGAGACAGTATCCGATTCTACGACAGAGGCTGAGTATTTTGTTGCTTCTAGTGCGGCCAAGGAAGCTGTATGGATTAAAAAGTTCGTCACTGAACTTGGTGTTGTTCCAACCATTGTTGATTCGGTTGAGCTATATTGTGATAATAATGAAGCCATTGCACAGGCTAAGGAACCCAGATCTCACCAACGATCCAAGCATATACTTAGGCGGTACCATCTCATCCGTGAAATCATTGATAGAGGAGATGTACATATAAGCAGAGTGCCAACAGATGATAATGTTGCAGATCCACTGACCAAAGCTTTGTCGCAGCATAAGCACGAAGGTCACACTAGTTCCATGGATATTAGATACATGAGTGATTGGCTCTAGTGCAAGTGGGAGACTGTTAGAGTTTATGCCCTAGAGGCCAATTCTTTGATGTAATTGCTTAACATTTTTGATATTATATTTGATTGAATAAATGAATTCTTTTATTATGATTTTATTTACTGCGTTATATAAATGTTAACATAATAAAAGTCCTTAGAATAGTGATACAAATTATATGGCTTCAAGTGTGTGACTTGAACATGAGATCATATAATTACAATTAGTATCATTACTCTTAAATGTCCCTAGTTGAGTGTCATTGTTAATGGGACAACAATGATACATTGAGACTAGTATGTGGATTGACTGATGGCCAAATCTCATTGGTCATAAATATATGAGATATTGAATCAATGCATAGGTACATGTTAGAGAACAATGTACTGGACAGACCCACCATGAGAATTCTACGTGGAGCATTATGCAAAGTGTCATAAGCAATTCTCATAGTGACAATGATGTAATGATCCTCCGACCTGAAATCACTATATTATTACACGGAAATTTATGTACTTTTATATCATCAAAAGTCACCTTTAATAGGGTAGACAATAAAGGTGATTATTGGGTACATCATGAATCGTGTGAGGAATATGAGTGATATAGATGGAATTTAACCCTCCTATATATTAGGGGTGATATCCATAGGCCTCTTGATTGAGTAGGACTATGAAATGCATGGCCATGCTCAAATAGTGATTTGTTTCATATAGTCTACTCATCGATCAAGAAAACTCAGATTAAATTATGAAGAGGATGACACATTCCATGCCTCGAGTTTAATCTAGGATGTCAAGGTTAAAAGGATTAAATTACATTGAAACATTGGTCACGAAAAGGTTGTATCGAATCACAGATCTTATTATTATTTGGGTAGCAGTGATGCATTACTAGATGCCGCTCACTGTTTATAATTTTATAATATGATTTTAAAATTATTGCCAACATAATAATAACCTATAGGGTCACACACTTAGAACGTAATTAAAAGAAAATTAATTTAAATTGTAAGGATTTAAATATATCAATATGATTGATAGTATTTAAATTACGAATTTAAATTAATAGGATAATTTGTATATATATGTATATTAATTAAGTAAGACTTAATTAAGATATAATATATATATATATATATATTCGGATTTTATTTTTCTAATTGGATTAGGTTTTGGTTAATACCTTTAACTGCTATATATAGTATATATCAACCGTTTTTAGGGCATTCATTATAAACCCAAACCCTAGCCGCTCTTAGAGAGAGACTAGAGAGAAAAACTTCGAAAGTCCAGATCCTTGGCGGCTAGTACCGCAGCTTTCCTTGCTGCAGATCATGTGACGATTCGCGGGACGTTCGTGTGGATACCGTAGAGACGCAGTTCCTTTGGATTGCGTTGAAGATTCGAAACTGTTTCAGAATCTCCATCGTCTCCGTTCAGGCTTGAATAATCAGTAAAACAAATCTAAACCTCTGAATTAATATGTTTTCGCATGGATCCTGTTTTAGGGTTTCAGAAAAATTTTAATTTCCGCCGCGTTTAATTTTCGCTGCGTGTAAAAAAGACGCTTTTACCCTCCTGCATAGTTAGTAACAGGAAAACGATATTTCGAGTGTCTACAATATGTATCATGTATGTGTTGAGACGAATTTTATTTTCTTTCAAACACTAAAATTGGGACTTTTGATGGGTTTATGTATTTGTTGTGTGTGCTGTTTGTTTAGGATTGAATGGTTGAATAGTTGAATCGGTAAGCAATTCAGTGCGTTTGTTTTGAAGAAAAAAATCGTCTGAATGGCTGAATCGGTCAGCCATTCACATGATTTGGACTAAATGGCTAAGTCCCATTTTTTTTTTGGCTGAATGAAGTATTTTATATTTAATTTTTTTTTTACAATATTAACTATTATATTAAGTAATACGAAATAAATTTACAACAATTTTGAAGTTTTTCAGAAGGGTATAATAATAAAAATATGTTATTCAGATGTTTCAGATATGTTAATTATCAAATAACTTTTTTCATTCAAATTCAGATTAATTCAGTTTTTATCAAACACCTTACTCTTGTTCTAAAATTATGGATACATTTCAAAAATGATTACTTTTAAGAAAAATTCTAATTTTAATTTTTTTAATAAATATTCTTGATTTTGTTAAAAATATAGTAGCGGTGGCATAATAATACTTGATCCAACTATAATTGATGACTTTTTAGAAATTATATTCCAATTTGCAATATTGCTTTAACGAATGGAGAATGGTTACTAAAATGAAAAGTATATACTAATTACTAAATGAGGTGTACGATTGTGATTGGTTATAACTATTGGACTTGTCATTTACGATGGATCATCACCTAATTACAATTTGGAGTCCTTGTACGGTGGATCATCACCTAATTATAATTTGGAACATCATTTTACATAGTCTCAAATGAGTTTTAAATGACATGACATTAAATATTTTAATGATAATTTATGATATAGGCAATCACATTATTCAACTAACGTTATGGTGACACATCATTTGAGACATTTTTTAAGACCAAAAATTTGAGACACTTAGCATCACCCTATACAATTTGGAGCATCATTGTTTAAATTGTAACTTCATTTTAAGCCGTTTTATGTAAGAGTTTTTTATGTGTAACATTACTTGTTAATTTATAATCTAAAAATATAAATGTATCTTCTATTGTAAAGCATGAGTAATGCTTTATATACAATAAATTATTACAAAAATAATATATAAAATAATGTTTTAGTTGTAATTAATTGATGATTAACCATGTGAATTAGATCGTAAAATTGTTTCTCTCCTAGAAATTACAAACAATATGAGGTGTACTCCTGAAGATTGGAGAGAAGCGAGTGGGAAGAGAATAAATTTCAAATTTTCTTATAAAAAATAATTTACAAAATAATTGTCAAATTGTTATTAGTGAATAATCCACTATACTAATAGTTATAACCAACTACAACCATACACATCCACTTTTTGGCCCATTTTGTTTCAAGTAAAATATTTTTCAAAAAACAATTTTCTCATTATTCAATGTTTGAAATGTCAAGAAAAACATGATAACTGTAAAATAATTTTTAATCGACCGAAAACTATTCCTTCATCTAGCAAAATGACTTTAGCTATTCGACAAGTCAATTTTCAAAACAACTGTCTAAATCCAACTCCCAAAGGTAAGCTTTACTTTTTATTTTCTCTCTCTTCCAATTCTCTTCGGCAAATTCTTTTTTTTTTTGCTCAATTAATTCAATCACTTTTGTTATTTTTTTCTCTCTTTCGAAGAAATTGTAGATCTAGTAATATATATTTATTTTTATAATGCCGCGTTTATTAAACAAAAAGAATAAGTACAATAAGATTTTTGTTTAATCAATTCAAGTAGAGAAGATGATCTTTTCCATCTCATTTTTCAGTTTAGCAGCCAACCAAGAGAAAACAACCAATTTTCATTGAAAACAATTTCATCAAAAATCATTTCCCAGAAATCATTTTCCAGCAAAAGTTTTCCGCACAACAAACGTAGCCTTAGCATTCACTTAACCATGAAGCACTATTGGATTTATATTTCTGAATTGAGGAAATTTATATCACGTCTTTAAAGATGGTGCTAAATTTTTGTTGATTTGAATAAGAAAACAGAAAAATCTCTTGTTCAAATCAGCAACAAAATAACAATTTTGATAGGCAAACCCTGTTTGTATTTACAACATTGTAAGGAATAGGCAGGATATAGAAGTAAATACAGAGTTAGTAGGGGCAATAGTATTCTAAGCTAGTTTTATAAACCAAGTTGTAATTGTGTTTCCGTTAGAAAATGATAATGAAAAGTTTCACTCTCTCTCTCTACGATTTTCTCTCCTAATTTCTACTCTCTGGCTTCTTCTTCCCCAAATTTCTCAATTAATTCTTCTCAAATCCTTGTTCCACTTCACTGTTCATTACAATTGGTATCAAAGTCATTCCAATCCCAGGCATAATGACAGCAGAAAATCAAAATTCTGCAACCCTAGAAAACAATTTTGAAAAAATTTGAGAATTAATGAAAGGACTGCAGAGTTCTATGGATGGAGAGTTCAAGCAAGTCATGAACAAATTTGATGACTTAAGAGCTTCCAATGGAAAAGGTCTGGAGGTGATATCTGAAATGAAGATAAGATCAGATAGTGAAGAAATCAAAGATGCACCAAATGTGAATCAAGGAAATGGTGCCGCTCACAAGGTGTTTGATGAAAGGTCTACAAGAGGTATATCAAATAGGAAGGTCTTAATTTTTGATTTTAATCAAGATGAATATTGCTTGTATGTTGAGACCTTTGAATATGTGCAAAAGAAATTATTAATTTATGGTTTTAATGAAACTGAAGATTGCTTATGTGTTGAGACCTATGAAGATGTGACAAAGCAGAATTTTATTCTTCCAAATGAGAATGAAGAAACATTTGAAGAAGTTTTTGTGGAATTTTGCAATAGCAAGGATCAGAAGTTTGAAATTTCTTCCACAGTGGAGCACGAGAAATTTTCAACCGAGGAGTTTATGGGAAAAAGATCCAAAGAATGTGATTACATCCAAGGTATACCCCAGCTTTTCTTTAGAAATCAAGGTCTTATATTATGTGACCTTTCTCATGAAGGTATCAACTCATATTATAAAGTTGGTGGTAGACTTATTAGTATGGTTTAGACAAAGGCTTTTGTATTGGGTAGACTACTGGTTAGTGATGAAATGCCCAGTGATGGTAGAAACAGGTTTCTTGCTCTTATTTTTTACCCTGGTGGTCGAAGCCCTTATTTCTATCAATACCGTGTTATTGATCACGCCGTACAGGTGCAAAGTAGTTTAGCTTACATTACTGCTGAATTGGGTTTGATTTGTGATTCCAAAATAATTGTCACGGATATGTTTGAGACTACAATTGTGAGTCACTATGCAAAATTTGATAGTGCATTTTTGGTGCGGGAAATGTTTGTTAAAATTTCTAAAAGAGATGCTTTAGGGACGATTCATTTAATGCCAAGTGTGTTGAACGTGATTGTTTTTTGACGTAGCGGAAGAAACAGAAAACTGTTATCAATTGTTGAACCGCGCACAATTGCCAAACGATAACCTTCTACAACCTGTTGATTCTACGAATACCAAGAAATAGGCAGCAAAATTCTAATTCAGAGAATTTTGGAAAATACGTAAATTTTATTATTCATCAAAAACTGCAGCTCTCCATCATAACAAGGTGTTTAAATAGTAAAACTCTAAAAACAGAATCTAAAACGCAAAAGAAAAACAAATAAAGATAATTATGAAAATAACCCTAAAACAGAAAAATGTCTTTTTGAAGGCCTAAACGATGGAATTTGCCCAAAAAACCCTGCACATCACAAGCAAAAAGCTTGTGTGTTTTGACCGTTGACCCGCTTCCAATGAAATTAGGCTCCGGAAACGCCCAAATCCGACACTCCAAACTTGGCCGAAATTACCGAATTGTCATTGAATCAGATCTTTGCCATTAAATCAAATCTTTTCATAAACTGGCGCACTTTCTCTTCAACCGCATCATTTTTGCTTCGAGCGGATATTACTGCAATTTCAAATTTAAGATGAAGGAGGAATTCATAGATAATCTACAAGCATCAGGACTGGTAAAGCTTAAAATTGAGGAAATGAAGATGTTTATTTTTGATCTAAGTGGGAATATACCTATAGTTTCAGCTGTTATTTTTTATGGCTGTGACATGTTGACTGGAACCATTGATGTGAAGAAAAGTTTTCTCTTACTTAACAAATTAGAATACATTGTGTGTGTTGTATTGTTGAAGTGCTTTTATGGATCATTGTTAAAACATTTTGGGGACAGGTGCTAAGGAAGTCTAAAAAAGGCTTTGCAACTTTTGGTTATTATTTTGGAATTATATATGGAAAAATTGGGTTGTCTATTTGTTTGGAAATTTTTCCTCAACAATGATGTGAGCAACTTCTCTGTGGTCAAATTTCCTACTGAAACCAATAGCCATTGTTATGCAGATTTTATCAAGGGAAGTGAGCTTGATGAGTAGACTACAGATAAGTTGGTGAACAAGAATCACAATAGGGCAATTTTCATGTTATGGTCAGCAATAAAATCTGGTTATCGAGTTGATAGTACCTTGAAAGATATAGTAGTTGTGATGAAACATTTGAACATGTTAAAGGCGTCAATTGAAGCAATTATTAAGTCTTTCAAACATCTATGTCCCTCTGAATCACATAAATCTTTTGACAACATACTTGTTGATCTCTACAAGACATCTGGTAGGACCAAAGAACAGATTGAAATGCTCCAAGCAAAACTTGAGCACAAGCAGTGCAATCTAGTAATCTGTTTGATGCACATGAACAGGATGGTTGAAGCCAAATTTCTGCTTCAAATTGTAAGAGATTGCAGCAAACCTGAAGAAAGTTCTTTCCAGAACTGTGGTCAAAAAAGAGAACTCTCTGTATCCTTTGGTACTAACAAAGCAAATTCAAAATGTGCACCACCTGGACAGAGGCACTGTTTTCAGTCTTCTCCACAGAATTCATTTAGTGATAAATGTAGGGAAGGCTCTTGTTCAAAAAGAGCTGGTTTTGACATCCAATGGAATGAAATCACCACTAAGGGGAATCATTTCTCAGTTGCATGTGCAAGGATGAAAATAGTGTTAGAGCATTTTTTTGTAAGCACTAGTCCAACCAACGAGTTCAAGACAATGGAATTAAGTACAAGAGTGCAAGTTTCATTGACTCATTACTCTGCCATTTTGAGTTTGTACATGTGCAAAGTTTTTCATCTAACCAACTACAAATTGTTGTGCCACATGTTTCACTTAATGGAGCAATGTCTACAACAAACAATATCCTTTTTGCAAAGGCCATGCAGAGGTCAAATAGCCAGCAGATTAAAGAGAAGAATGGGAGCAATAAGCCCATTTCTAGAGCAAGTAACAAAAGGAGACTCCTTAAACAAGCAGATTTTGTTGGCAAGCCAAAGTCAGTTTGCTAGGAACCAGCGTACTAATGAAAAAGTATCAGAATCAATGCTACAAAAGATCCTAAAAAGTGAAGTCATCTTTTGTCATGGAAATGGTGTTCACAATGGAATTTTTTAATATTTTTTCTCTACTGGACTGTTTAGTTGGTACTATTTGCATCCTTTTAGTTCCTTGTTGATCACCCTTGAGGGCAAGGGTGCTTTTGAGGAGCAGGGAATGTAAGGAATAGATAGGATATAGAAGTAAATACAGAGTTAGTAGGAGCATAATTGTAATAGTAGTATTCTAAGCTAGTTTTATAAACTAAGTTGTAATTGCGTTTCAGTTAGAAAATGATAATGAAAAGTTTCTCTCTCTACGATTTTCTCTCCTAATTTCTACTCTCTGGCTTCTTCTTCCCCAAATTTCTCAATTAATTCTTCTCAAATCCTTGTTCCACTTCACTGCTCATTACAAACATCCACACATGCAGGCCGCAAAGTTGTCGACCTAAAATGGACAAACACAGTAAAGCACTAAACGAACCAAACCAATCAATATCAACAATCATATTCGCAGCGGAAATAACAATTCATTAGAAGAGTTAAGTAGAGAATGAAGTCTACTATCTTCTATGATTTTAAAATCCATCATCAATATTTTATCTCTGTAACATCAATCAATATACATCTCGAATCAAATATTCATCTTTGCACTACGGGCCAAAGATATTCATTTGTATCATCAGTTGGTCATGTTCATCTCAACACCTGTTCATCTTTGCACTACGGGCCAAAGATATTCATCAGGTAATCATTCATCTTTGCTCTACAGGCCAAAGATATTCAGTTATATCACCATTTAGGACTGAGGATGATAAAAAATAATATAAATAACGAATCCAATGAGATAAAGGACAAAGATTAGGAATTCGTAATTTAGTTTATCCAAGTTCAAGAATATTCCATAATAATACTTTGTGGAGCAAAATTCAAAAATAGAGCTCAAAACTTGGATCCAATCAAAGATAGGAACCTTAACAAGCAACTTGAACAAATAGAAGAAAATTTAATTTTTTCGTGAATAGTGCCGTATACGTGAATAGTGCCGTATACGTGAATAGTAACCTCGACGGAAAAAGTAAGAATTTTATAATAAAATTTATGACAATATTTTGGTATAATGATATTGAAAAGAATAACATCATTTACGAAAGAAAATAACATCCCTTACCTCAAAAGAATAGTACTTCTGGCTGGAATATCGGATATAATACCGAAGAAAACTTGCACTGAATAGTAACACTCAAAGTATCTAAATACTCACAAAAATACGCTTGATATTATAGAGAGAGAAACCTTCTGATTCTGGTGTGATTTTCAATTCTAACCTAAGCACCTTATTTATAGGAAAAGCTTAGGATGCCAAAGTAGACTTTTGCGCCGGCGGCTTTCACCCAGCACACCTCGTGAGATTTGAAAATTCAGCATTTACAAGCCAACAAAAGTGGGGACCACCCATGTTTTTAATAAAAAATATTTATTTTCTAAAACTTCAATAATTCATAATAAATAACCCTTTATCAGGAAAATACGAATTTTATATTTTTTTCATAGGAAATTTAATTCTCTACAACTTTGTAGAAGGAAGTTTTTCCAAATTCCTAAACGAAAATGGCCGAAATCCACAAACGGGTGATTTTCCAAAACAAAATACTGATAAAAACACCTTAGCACTAATTCCTTCTTTTATATCCACAAAATAAATATTTCTTTATCATATAAATCAATAATTAATTATTCACAAATAATATTGCAGAACTACAATATTGATAACCAGGTCGTTCCCAGGAAAGAGGGGGCCTTCCGATAAGGATTTCTCCTTACTAGCGCGCAATTAAATAACCCCTCCTAGACAGAACTTCCTTAGACATTGTCAATAATGCTATCTAATAATATTATTCAAATAATATGAATTATTGAGTTGATAATGTGAAATACTGTGCAGTGACAATTATTGAATCAATAATACAAAATATTAACGGTAGCAATTATTGAATCAATCATATAAAATAGCAACGTAGCAATTATTGATATAAAATATCAACGTAGCAATTATTGAACCAATAAAATATCATGCAATTATTGAATCAATAATATAAAATATTGAACAGTAATTACTGTAACAATTATTGAGTAAGTGACTTCTTACGTAAGAATTAATAATTTAAAATACTGTGCAATACCGTGTGCTACAGTGCAACAACTGTGACACTCCCAAATCCGGGTACTTCAATTTTCACGGGACTTGGTGTTCACTGTACAAATATCATCTATCTATCTATCCATAAAAATGCAACCCATGAAATAAATAAAAATAATCCTCCCCTTATGGGTTTACAACATCTGAAAATAAATACATCAATCCCAGGTAATACTAATCTTAAACATCTGTGCGGAACATAAACAATTAAATAGTCTTACACAACTTTAACATAGAGCTGAAACATAAGCATATAAAATAAACAACAAGTCTTCATCACTTGTTGACCTTGCCCTTGCCTTTGCTAGTAGAAGGCTCGTTGGTCCTTTCGTTCTTAACTGCAATGTTATTATACGCAAGAGTGAGCACGATTGCCCACAAGTATATAATAATATGACAACAATATAATAACATGCGAGTGAATCAAAGACATCTGAATAAAAAAAACTCAACTTTTGACTCAAGGATAAATAACATGAATCAAAATAACATCTGAGGGTCATAACACCTTGAACTATGTCCTAGGTTGTAAAGTGTTTATACTTTAAACCTTTAACAGTCATAAGACTATGGACTCTACTTCTCGTACTTAGGGGGATCAGTCCTTAGTACCATACTGTGCACAATATCTCAACGCTGAAGCGTAAATAATCCCCTTTTACAGGGTTGTTCATCTCAGTTTTGACATCAGAGTCCGCACCAAAGGAAGTTTGGTTTGGATAAGCTCAATAAGTATTTTAGAATTTAGAACGTTCATCAACTATGGACTAGTCGAATCAATAAGGGTTCACTAGTCCTATAAGGTTCAACAATAACATCGATATTTAACTTGAATAATAAATCTCAAGAGTATACAATCGAATAAGTATTGTATAACTGAATCATACTTTTAAAAGAGTTACAATATGTAATATGAATTTCGAACTGGAACAATTAAGAACACGAACTTACTCGATATAGAAACACAAGTCTAAGACTTAATAAATGAATAAATTAGAATTTAGGGAACTTGCTAAATCAATAAGTTAGGGATAAGATACTTGCCTCTTGCACAAGCTACAAATATAATTACAATTCACTTCCTCAACGTCCTACACATTACATTATGTATACGACATCGATTAGTTTTCATAACTACCATGTTTAACTGTTGAATTTTTCACTTAAGTTCGACTTACAACTTGGTTTATAATATTACTCAATGGCTAACCACATAACATGAATGTAAACTCACAACATGCATATCACACATGTATAGCCCTTTAAACAATCATAATCAAGTTTTACAATTACGATATTCAAGTTCGCACTTAGTTTGTTAACTTGAACCTTCACATTATCTTATACATGTCAATAACTTAATTTATTAATCATGAACTTCAAATCATATAATATTCATGTATGTAACTTAAAACAACATCTTTTATTATCGAGAACACTACACTTGTGTGTGTGCGTGTCCGAAGCCCTCCGATTGCCTCCGAATACGCATCAGTCACAAAGATGGCCATTTTTACCCATTTTAACGATTTCAAATTGAAAAACTTAAAGAATGAAAGTTGTAGGTCTACTCGTTATCGTTCCGAATCATCTTGAATCGCCTTAATCGGAGTTTGTATGAAATAGTTATGCTTATTTTACTACAGGAGGTCAAAACAGTCTCGGAAACCAAAAAAAAGGCTCCCGGACAACCCTTATACCCGCTAGGGCGGGTCCTAATGCCCATGAAGACCCGCTGGGGCGGGTCCCCCTGCTGGTGCACTCCCTGGTTCGCGATGAACACAAAGAGTAGCCCAAATAAATCCAAATTAAACTAACGTAATGAATTATAAGGCTACCCATAATGTAAAAACTCCACAGAAACATTATATAACATTTCTAGCATGATCTTAGCATTTTAAATCACGTATTTACACAATCCAAGGCATCTATTTTCACTGTTTTCAATATTTTGTAAAGTTTTGAAGGAAAACAAGAAATTCAACGTTACGGATTCGTTATAACACCGAATCCGTTCGTTTAACTTCCATTTTGTTCGTTTAAACGTACATAATTACATGCAAGTATCAATTTAGGCGTGTAAATTTTGTACGTAAGTGCCATATGGGCCATATGTACAATTTCTACACTCTATAACTTTTGAAAACCCAATTATCAACAAAATTTCATGGTGTGATCACTGAAAGTTATGCATATATGGCATATAATATGTTATAAACACATATTAACACAAATATAGCCATATAATGAACAAATATCAATTTTTTTCCATTCACATAGAATTTTTAAAGCTCGTAAATGGAAAAACTCTGTAAAATTTTGAAAACCCAATTAAAGCCTAATTACATGAATTCGATTATTTTAATTCATTCATACCAAATACAAAACATGTTATAATCATACAATAACACATATATGATTACATCTTAAGTATTCGTCACCAAAATCATATATAGAGAGTTTGGAGTTGGGTTTGAAAAATAAACTAACGTAATAAAACTTGAGATGAAGGATTATACCCTTGTTAACTCTGTTTGATGATGATATGAACTTTAATTCTTCAATCTCTTCTCCAAATCAATTCTTCTCTCAATTTTCTCTCTTAATCTCTCTAAGTTCTCTGACGTTTTTAATATATAAAATATAAAACTGGTGTATAGGATATATATGTATAGAGTAATACGTATAATATGTATAGTGGACGAGTAATGGGTGAGTGGCGTCAGTTAATCCGTAATGGGTTAACTGGTGCAACTCCCCTTAGGGCCTTGTTTGTTTGCCCCTTATAATCTCCTTTCCCATTAATTTAATTAAAGCTTTATAATATAGTTTTAATGTCACACCCAATTAAATAAAATAATGTTATTTAAATCACTTAAATAAAATAGCATAAATTCATATTAAATCACATAGTCACATAATTAAAATTCTCATTCATTAATTATGCCAAATCATTAAATCTCTAATTAATTATTTAAATTAATTAGAATAACATTATGCTTATTAATTAATATATTAATCAAATAAGCTCAATTAAATACATACTTTGAATATAAAAATTCACTATATTAATTTAACTAACGTGACACATATAATTAAATTAATCTACCACAATTTTATCAATTAATTATTTAAATCAATAATTAAATCATAAAAAAATATTTATTTAATTCAATAAATATTCAATTTAAATTACAAAAATCTTGTTCGTCACATCAACGCGTATTACTGTATTTTTATCACCGGGTATTTCAATAGTTTAACCGTAACAGTTTTACCGTTATTTATAAAAATGTTATTTCTGTCGTTTTCTATATTCGACAGTTGTTCCGTTGTGGGGCCCACAAATAGCTGCGCCGTCGTACGAATATTCCCCGACAACAAGAATATTCCACGACCAAACGAATATTCCCCGATAACAATGAATATTTTATAACCACTTGCTTATTTTGAAATATTTGCACATTTCTGATAGTAGTGTGCATACAAGCCAATCATGTATGATGATAAAGCATGTACTTTATAAACAATCTTATTTATTTATTAATAAAATATTCATTTATTAAAGGCATTTAATTATCTACATGTTGCTGTTTTTATAATATGTAAGTAACCCATAGTTTTAAGCAATGCTTTTAGAATCATGATGATGATCATGCTAATGAGATCTAAATTCTTAGAAAGTTTTAAAACTTAAATAGTTCCCAATCGTGGGATTACTAAAAAGGGGATTAGTAAATCCGGATAGATTGGTACATATGTTGCTTGCTCATTGGATGAGGATGATTGATCTCATGATCATTTGTGTGGAGACACTAAAGCAAGTATGTAGGTGCTTATTGGAGAATAAGTTCACTGAACGTGATTCGCTATGGAATACCTAATGGAGTTTTACTCGCCTGTCAATAGGAATTCCTAATGTGATAGTAGTACAAGTGATCCTTGGACTTGAGATCATCATAGTATCTTGTATGTAACAAATTATACTTTGACTTATTCCTTAAGACCTTTTAAGGCATATATAGGGTATGCTTGGGTATAGTGAGTTATATATGGAGATAATGAATGATCAATAAAGAATCTACCACCTCTAGTAAAAGAGGAGATATGTCCCATGTGATTCGTTAAATGACAACCCAGGAATCCTTGGCCAAGGTGAAATGAAATTAGAAAGGAGTTTTTAATTTGCATTATTTGGAATTGTGCATTTTCTAATCGAAATACATATAATTAAATAAAATAAGACTTGACAGTAAATCCATGTCTTATATTTAATTGGGACATTGTATGGTGGAAGGATTGAATTGTATGGTAACTATTAACTCACAGGTTCTTTTATGATTAATGTTGAAATCTATATTATCTGGAAAGTCGTTGATCGCTAGGGAGGCTTATCCCTATTGTAGAATAAATATTATTTATTTAAATAAATTATTAGTTTAATTTATTTATTTAAATAAGATTAAAATTGTTTTAATTGATTTATTCACAACCGGTTTAATATGGAGAACCTAAAGGGTCACACCATAAAAGGAAGAATAATTATTTAAGAAGGTAATGGCATAATCGTAATAATGCATTAAGTATAATTAATTTAATCTATGGTGATAGAATAAATTAAATAGCTTCATGTTTATTATTTAATATTTTGGAAATATTAAATATAAATTAATAAGAGGAGTCTTATTAATATTATTACAATTATTATTATTTTAATTTCTAAAGGAGTTTAGTAATTAATTTAATATTTAGTACTCTCATTTATTCCTAATAAGATTAGGAGACAAATTAATTAAATAAATTTAATTAATTATTCCCATGTGGTGGGAAGCCTAAATTAATTAAAGGAGTTTAATTAATTAAAAGAAATCCCATGTCTAATAGGATTAGAAGGGTTGACCAATGTCTATATAAGAGAAGTCTTATAATAGATATTAGAATGATGTAATTCCAATTGTTGGATAGTACTCCTTTTCTATAGAGGATAGAAAACTAAGGTTAAGCCAAACACCCTCCTTCTTGATAATTTTTCTTCCTTGGTGGATCACCTCTAGAGGCCAAACACTTGGGTGGCTAACGTTGATCAAAGAAAGGAATCTAACCCGGAAATTCAAGGAGATCACGAAGAACAAGGAGTTGAACTAGTACCTGTGGAAGCTTCGTTCTACAAGGGTATGATTCCATAACTTCTTATTTATCGTTTTAAATTAATAATTTGCATAAAGGATGATCCGGGTAATGGTTTTGTAGAAATTTTTTTAAACTCTGATATAACATGCTTCCGCTAATTTTTGCAATTTGATTGCGTCACGATTTCGTACAAACCCAACAATTTCACCCATAACTTTTCACATTTATCAAATCAACACCTTACTATTTCGAAATAATATATAAAGAAAATTAAATCTTTATTCATAAAAGTTGGGGTCTTACAAAAACGGCGCCAACGGTTGATTGTATCGTTGTGAGATCAAACCCACGAAATGCACGCACATAAACATAATATAAAGAAATATAAAGCATGAACACAAGAATTTACGTGGAAACCAAATTGGGAGAAAACCACGGGGGAAAGAGAGAAATCCACTATAATGATATTGGGAGTACATATGGTGTATTGTATGATATCTTGCTATATGCTATGATCCCTCTATGTTGTATGATGATCTTGTAATCCCTCTCGTAATGTGTGTTGTACCCTTGTCTCATAATATCTTCAACCTTTGCTTGTAGCCGTATTTATAGAAGTCTCGTCCGTCCAAATCCTACTAGGAATAGGAGTCATAGTCAGAATCCCCTTATAACTGCAATTGTTTCCTTCCCAAGTTAGATCTCCTTATCCCACCAAATAAGGAAACCCTAATCCTTCTCTAATATTCGGGCCTAGCCATGGGGTAGCCCTATCTATGTAATGGGCCGGATTTTATGTTGGCCCATATATGTTTATTATGTATTTTATTTGGAGAGTCCTTATTAGAGAAGGATTAGGATTTTCTTATTTGGTGGGATAAGAAGATCTAACTTAGGAAGGAATCAATTGTAGTTATAAGGGGATTCTGACTAGGACTCCTATTCCTAGTAGGATTTGGACGGACGAGACTTCTATATATACGACTACAAGCAAGGGTTGAAGACAATATGAGACAAGGGTACAACACATATTACGAGAGGGATTACAAGATCATCATACAACATAGAGGGATCATAGCATAGAGCAAGATATCATACAATACACCATATGTACTCCCAATATCATTATAGTGAATTTCTCTCTCTCCCCCGTGGTTTTCTCCCAATTGAGTTTTCACGTAAATTCTTGTGTTCATGCTTTATATTTCTTTATATTATGTTTATGTGCGTGTATTTCGTGGGTTTGATCTCTCAACGATATAATCAACCGTTGGCGCTGTTTGGGTCTGTCCTTTTGGGTGATTTCGTCAGGCGTACAAAATCAGACGTTAACAGATATGAATTCTAGATTGATAACATTTTCAAGGACATACATTCTTTTGGGCGTGAATATTTGGGCCTAGCCATGGGATAGCCCTATCTATGTAATGGGCCGGATTTAATGTTGGCCCATATATGTTTATTATATATTTTATTGGGAGAGTCCTTATTAGAGAAGGATTATGGTTTCTTTATTTGGTGGGATAAGGAGATCTAACTTGGGAAGGAAGCAATTGCAGTTATAAGGGGATTCTGACTAGGACTCCTATTCCTAGTAGGATTTGGACGGACGAGACTTCTATAAATACGCCTACAAGTAAGGGTTGAAGACATTATGAGACATGGGTACAACACACATTACGAGAGGGATTACAAGATCATCATACAACATAGAGGGATCATAGCATAGAGCAAGATATCATACAATACACCATATGTACTCCCAATATCATTATAGTGGATTTCTCTCTCTCCCCCGTGGTTTTCTTCCAATTGGATTTTCACGTAAATTCTTGTGTTCATGCTTTATATTTCTTTATATTATGTTTATGTGCGTGTATTTCGTGGGTTTGATCTCACAACGATACAATCAACCGTTGGCGCTGTTTTGGTCTGTCCTTTTGGGTAATTTCGTCAGACGTACAAAATCAGGCATTAACAGATATAAATTCCAGATTGATAACATTTTCAAGGACATACATTCTTGCTCAATGTACAACCAACAGTTCACAACTAGCAATCACCTTTGAGGATTTACAATTTTGAGTATGACAGGGATTTGATGCCTTGGGTTTGTCAATATAGCTATCCCACTAACCTTAAATGTAACTAATAACTTCTTCTGGGACGAAGCACCAAAAAGTGATTTATTGCTCCAAATGGGGAAAATTGTACCTTACCCTACAAATGGATGTACATAATCTTTTCAGACAACCCAAACAAGAGCTTAAAACACGTGAAAAGTAAAAAAAATTGTGATAATTCGGGTTCTCTCTAATAGATTGGCCAATCCAGATTTCGTAGGTTACGATCCTTCAAATGAGAAAGAAAGAATTTTGAAAAGCCCATCAGGACTATCAGCATGTACCTAGCAAGAGAAATTGATTTTGAGGCAAAGATACACATACAGCAAGTGAATTTACTATTAGAGGAAAAAGAGAGAAAATGATTTTAATAGTAAAGTGCTTGATGATCATCAATTTGCAGATGGGCACAGGCTAAAGCATGGATAAATTCTTCATTCTTTTCCACATTTTTTGATTCATTTAGTATTCCTTCTGCGCACTACATTGGCAACTGATAATGAACAATTTAACAAGATAGATATATTCTCAGTACAATTAGGTTTTGCTACGATAGGACAGCTATGATTTTCTGCACTACATATAGATAAACTTCCAGGCCATACACTAGATCACATAAAGCGGGAGCAAGCACAAAAGTGGCTAAATAAAAAAATTCAGAAGTCATTTAAAAATATTGTGCAACTATATATATTTGTATAATTTTTTATTATATATACACATATATATGCCTTTTCAATTTTTTATTATATAGACACATATATATACGCACATATATGCCTTATCAAGTTTCAATTTTTAAAACTTAATAATAGTATAACTAGTGAAATAATTATGCTGTTAAATAAGTCTTTGAGAGTGGTTCATACAGGATCGGACCTCAAATAAATTCTCCGTGCCCATGAATTAAGGAGCATAAACAGTTCTCTTTCCTAATCCTCTTTCTAATTTCCTTATTTCTCTCCCCCTAGCAGGCACACATCCAGACAACAGTTCCTCTCTCTAGTTCTATTATGCACCCACAAAAGAATACACAAAATCGATTCTCTCTATCATGCACCAACAGATGAATACACAATCTATTCTTCTTCTTATACATGGATATATCAGCCCATCACAAATTCCCAAATTTGAGATAAGTGTGAGTCTGTGAAAAGTTTGCTCGTTTGACATTACCATTGTAAAAACCCTTAATCCGCAAATTAAGAAATTATCAATCACGAATTCAAAACTGGAAAATGATATATGTTGCAAATGTTTATGTCGACTTTTTGATTGTCAGTTACATGAATAAGTATTAGTGGTAGCTCTTTTGGAAAGATGTGTAATAAGTTAAACCCTCTTATAATTTTATCTATCTCATGCATTGATAAGTTTCGCAATTGTAATTCGATACAAATTTATCATAATACATAGCAGAACTCTTCAAAACTTAAATCTGCAATGCATTCATCCCCCCTCAACAGGTTAATGTGCTAAATCCGTACTAGGGTTTCACTATTAGTTAATGTGTAACGTAAAGGATACATTTCTAGATACATGCTCATATATTTCTCCAAATGCTCACTACTAAGAGCCTGCAGTGTAGCCTTTCTGGCAGTAACCTTGTAACACTTTTTAGGGGGAAAAGAGATTTTGCTATTGATCAGGTAATGGAATACTGAGGGAGGGAAAGAGCAATAACTACATATGGTGTACTTGAAATGAAAAACACACTCGAGCCTTGAATTGATATTTAAGCTTCAATGCAGAAATAATAAGAATAAGGCTAAGAGAGTGGGAAGAGGGTCAGAGGCTAGGAACTAATGAGGTAGGGTTTTATGGTTGTTAAGACACTATTCTAGCACATAAAATGGAAGTGAACAGTAACATCACTAGCTTACGCTCTGACCCGAGTAGCATGGGGCACGTGGAATCCCGTGTGAATCAGCAAGGACCACCTTGCAAGGCTAAATACTCCTGGGTGACTCCCTTTTTAGGAAGGATTGCAACAAAGGGGTAATTCGCTATTTTTAAATTGAGTCAAAAAAGATTCGATTTAAAAATAGAAAAATTTCTGCAGAACAAGGAATATAATATTCTACAGATATAAAGGAAAAGAAGCCTTCATTACATAAAGCTTCTTAGGTTGCATTACCTAATGATGACGTCATAGGACATGGAGTATCAGAATGAACTACCACAACATATAATGTCATAAAAAAGTTAAAATCAGGATTCAACACCAGCAAAAGTAGGGTACTAATTTGTCTCATATAATATCCTCTATGTAGCAAGCAGCACAAGAAGGTGATGGAAGGATTGAAACATACCCAATGGCCCGCATCTTCCAGGACATGCATTTCGACTCCACCACCTTCCTCAGCAGCTTGCTCCTCAGCAGCATGAATCCTCTGCAGATCTTCAAGCGCCCATCTGTGCAAGCTCCTTTCTGCTTTCAAAAAATTAACATGCACTCCTCGAGGCACATCTTCTACTAGTTTCCTGTGCAAATTTTAGAAGGTAATAATCACATTCCTTAAAGGAAATAACATTCTGTATTCTAATAAAAAATTAAAGGACAGCTTTTAGACAATTAATGCTTTTATAATTTGTCTGCAGTCAATCAAATTGAAAACACCAAACACTCTTCCAGGAGCTAAAACTTAAGCGAACCCAATTTGAGACATGCCAAATCCACATCTAAAAGCTAATGAGCCACATGCTTACACCATTCATTTGTTCAATAATGAGAAAATACATGAAAGACTGAAAGTTATACCAAATTATTCTAAGATGAGATTACCATAAATTTGTCTCTTCGTATGATTTATACATTTCCGAAATTCCGTTGAGGTCAAACACCCATGAGAAGCCAGATGATAATGAATCAGAAGGGACGTTCTGCCGAAGGTTAGTTACCACCCACTGAAATGAAGCACAAAGAGGGAAGAAGGAAATGAGAACATCGCTGAGTACCTAGGAAAGTGAACATATAAATATCAACAAAAACGAGAAAGAAGAATAGGCTAAATAGCGCATGGATGAATCCAGCTATGCAAGTATAAACCTTAAACCAATATCGCCACTTTACGGAACTTGTAAAATATAAAATCTAACGGAAAATGTAATTGTATAATTTATATGGAACAAATTTAGGGTTGAATAGTTCAGGAATTTAATGGAAAAATAAAAGAAAGCTAAATTAGGGTGGAGCTCCATACTTCACTACCTCTAGGACTCTCAACCACAGAAGAGTAATAATTGATTGCAATCAAATTTTAGGTCCCAAAATATTTCCTCAATAAACTGTAAAGAGTCTCATGATTACATCATATTTATAGTGAACAAAATCTTATTTGGATCCTATTTGGATTTGGGCCAAATAAAAAGAACTAAAGACTAGAAATAGCCCAATAAATATAAACCCAGTAAAGCAATAATTACCAATATTCTAAATAAAAAGTCTAAACAAATAAATAACATAAATCACAAATAAAATCATCCACAACGACGATGCACGGACCAATCCCTATCACTAATATATCTGTAAAATAAGATGATAAAGTGAATAAGTGATAACCTCTTTGCTAGACTGTAGCACCATGCTTTTTTAATAACAATGATACAACTAGGAATTCATCAAGCGAGAGAAATGGATGTTACCTAAAAGGAGGCAGGTACCAATTTAAGAAACTTGGAGGTACAACTATAACAACAGTAACAAATGATGTACTGAGCTTAAGTTTTACACCCACATGGTATTATGTTTAACAATTCCATTTCATCAAGCACAATCAGAAAAGTTTAGCATTTATGTGATTAAAATACTTTATCTGATCTAAAAACATGAACTAGTATTGTTCTTCAGTTGGTCTGTAAGTTTCTTGCTCCAAGTGTTAAAACAAACTATACTTTTACAATCTACTTTTGATCATAAATTTAATAGATATATCAAAAG
Organism: Panax stipuleanatus; assembly: GCA_020205555.1. Lineage (NCBI taxonomy): Eukaryota > Viridiplantae > Streptophyta > Magnoliopsida > Apiales > Araliaceae > Panax > Panax stipuleanatus. Next base: position 62,930,615 of record CM035117.1, on the reverse strand, counting down.
GTAAAATATTATTTTCCAAGCAATAATTTCTTAGATATACAAATAAATTAATTTAGAAGGAAAAAGAGAAACCAAGCAGAGGGCGGATAATGAGTCCACCCAGCCTATAAAAAGCAGAAAAAATAAATGCTCAAACCAGATCAGCTTTGCAATCTCTACAAACATCAGAACAAAAATATTCCAAGTTATATTTGTGCAGTACTTTCTTTAGCAATACTTAAATCAGCTCTTGCAATATTCTCATCGTACCAGAAAATCAAAATATAGTTGACCGAAATAATTACGTTCTAATGACACATACATAATAACCAGGTTCCTGATGATTGACTCTTTCAATGTTGTTGATAGACAGGCTTTATTATATCACTATTTTTAACTTCAAAACCAGAACAGAAGTATGTTATGCTATGATCAAAATTGCTAAATATGTCAAATATGTAATGGAAACCAAGACGAATAAACTGAAAAAACAAAATTCACAATTTCCAGAAATCACAAAAATGAAACCAAGAAAGAAGTTTCCCCAAATAAAGTTGAAATAGAAAAGAGGAAGAAAATCACAGAGAAGTGATGATCTCATATAATCTATGAACTTGAGAAACAGAGAAAGCAGAACAACGTAAAGATAAAGAAAGTGTGGGCCACATCCACTTTGTCTTGTACTTTTCCACTTTTTCTCCCTTTTCCTATTTTCATTTTACACAATTGTCCTCTCCCTATCTACTAAGTAATTTTCATTATACACTTAATAGTATAGGAATAAATTTACAAATTATGTTTCTTTTGACTTTTGACTTTTTTTTGAAAAAAATATTATAATATGTTGTTCATTCAAAAATGAATGATTACCTGATGAATATATTTGGCCCGTAGTGCAAAGATGAACATGTGTTGAGATGAACATGACCAACTGGTGATACAAATAAATATCTTTGGCCCGTAGTGCAAAGATGAATATTTGATTCGAGATGTATATTGATTGATGTTACAGGGATAAAATATTGATGATGAACTTTTAAAGCATAGAAGATAGTAGACTTCATTCTCTACTTAATTCTTCTAATGAATTGTTATTTTCGCTGCGAATATTGATCTAAAACTTGTTGTCCATAATATTTTATCTGATTTATTGAAGGCTAACGATAATTTATTTTTCATTATCTTAGTCATAATATTCTTTACTGGGCTAGTTGAGCTCACCCTTTTCATCTATTATCCTCTTCAGGGAATGAGAATGTTGCGAAAACTAGTCGGAGAACAGTGTGATGGTCAGAATAAGAGCAGTAGTAGTTCTCACTATTTTTGTGAAATTGTGTGATAATAATTGTAATGAGGACTTTGTTTGAGTGTTTATATTTTTTACATATTTGTATTGACACTCACAGTTGTATGGTCGTATTTCTCACGACCTTTTATTATAAAAGATTTATATTTGAAATTCTGTACCATGTATTTGGCGACTCAGAATAGGTTGGTATTGAACCTATTTTGGGGGCATCACAAAACCTGCATATAAGGGTAACCATTTTAGTTTTTGTTAGTAATCAGATAATTATAAACTCATATCAGAACAGTTATCAAGTGTTAAATGTATATGTTTTATTTATACTCTGTCATCATGATGGAATCAGAAACTCCATGTAAGAGTGCCCATTTATGTAGCTGATGGTTACTTATAAATAACCTATTAAAAAAAATTATTTTGAAATGGTGCAGTTGGTAGCCAAACCTTCATATAAAAGTAGCCATTCTATTTTTTGGTATTAACCAAATAATCATAATGTATTTCAGAATATATAGAAAGTGTTCCATATATATATTTTCTTTGTTTTGTTAAACCATGATGGAATCAGAAACTCCATGTGAGAGTGCCCATTTATCTAGCTGATGGATACTTATAAATTACCTACTTATAAAAAAATTATTTGAAAATGGTCCAGCTGGTAGCCAAATCTGCATATAGAGGTAACCACTTTATTTTTTGTGAGTAACCAAATTTACATAAAAATATTTCTGAACAGTTACCAATTGTTCAATGTATATGTTTGCTTTATATTGATAAATCATGCTGGAATCAGAAATTAAAATATTATTCAATATTGTGTAACACAATTTTGGTTACTTTACATCATCAAAAAGGTTATCAAATATCTGGTTAATGGTTACTCAATGTAAACAACAATATATTCCTGTATTTACACTCTTTTTGCTTATGTACTATATCAGATCTTTTTTGGTCGTAAAACTGGTGGATTATTGCATGTTTTCCTGTTGTGTCCTTTTTCTTGGCACCTGCTGCATTTGTTTTGAATTCTGTTTTCAGATCCGTGCTTGTACCTCCCTACCTTTGGTTTTCCCGCTGGTCTTCTTGTGTTTAGTGGCTTTACACATATGTTTCTTACTTCTTCTGGCACATCCCAATTCTCTTTGTCATCTAACGACAAGATGGAAGTTGAATACGTGTCTACCAAAGTTATTTTTGAGTAATTTTTTGAGAAAAATTCATAACAGCTCAAATTCCTCTTGCTGATAACAGCAGCAGCGTGTGGACAAGGCATCTCATGGTACTAAAATTTACGGCATGTGCATGTCCTTTGTTCCATGTCCATAATATATTATTTGGTGACATCGTAAATAGTGAAAATCACTTGGTTTGATGTCTCAACCTACAACACAATTTAAGTGTGTTGTTAGTATGTATAAATATTTAGTTTTTTTAAATCGAAAGAATGGCAGTTATATGTAATGTTGGTAACCTTCTCAGCATATACAGGTAACCAATAATGACTAATGAGGTTTCCATAAAATGCAAATGCAACTTCTGATGTAATAATTTAAAAGTTGTATTAGTTACCTTAAGTTTCTTTAATTCAATGATATTAGATTGCACCTTTTCTCAGCTGTTGTGGAAAGGGTAGTGAATGTTGATATGACTGCTTGTTTGTTTGTGAAATACCATCTTTGAATCATACAACGGAGGCATTTAATCATTGTTGTAACTAGTAGTTCCCTGATCCCCTTAATTGCAGTGTTGATAGATTCTACTGTGTTTGAAGTCATTGTCGAGTACCTGCTTACAGTCCCATGGAGCCTTGTGCACTTCTCCAACTTAACCTCTTCCTCCAAATATGTCTTTATTTGAGCATCAATCACATCAAGTTCACCCATGTGTTTGTTGAATTGTTCAATAGTGTAAGCTCTACAAGCCCCGTTGTATGCCTTTTTGAGTTCTTCTCCTCTTTTTCTGAATCTGTTTTTTATATTTTTTTAATACATGATATGTACATGAACCATGCATGACAACGGGGAACACAAAATTTAGTCCCTGTACAATGGCTTCATGTCTATCTGAAACAATACATTGGCCTTCCCTAACTCCACAAGCATTTCTCGAATTTACAAAAAACTATCTCCAAGATAATTCATTTTCACTGTCAACCACTGCAAAAGCAATCGAAAAAATGTTTCTGTTTGCATCCTATGTGCTTGCTATCAGGAGTGTCCCCCCGTAGGTTGATTGTATGAACGCACCATCAATTACAATGATTGGGAAGTAATGATGCCATGCTTGAATGGATGCTCCCATGACAAAGAATAGATACTTGAAACGACCATTTGTTTCCAACTCCAGGGCTGTAATGGAACCTGATATGAAATTTCTACAATGTCAATATAATTATAAGTAGCAGACATTATCCAAACTTATAGTAGAGGGTAACCATTTATATGGTTAATGTTATCCAACTAATTATCATCTTAATGTTTTCAATATGGTGAAGATGGTGTCCAAAATGTCATTAAACTGTAAGCTTTTGTGTAGATATTGATTATATACAAAAAACTATTTTAACATAATTTTTTTTATAGTACAGTTGACAACTAAACCTGCATACCAAGGTAACCAAATCATTTGATTTGGGTAACCAACTAATTATAAAAAATTCATAAACTGTTTTCAAGTGCTACTTGGATTTGTTTTCTTCAACATTTGCAACCATGATGTGATCAGAGAGTAGTCGTGTGGATTTCCTCTCACTTTTTCCAATTCTTTCTCCTTTGATCTCCATGCTTTTTGGTAAGAGATAGACACATTATACTATGTCATCATGTCTTCCACAATATCTGTTGGTGTGTATATTTTCTTCAGATTTGTTAATCTGTGCAGTATGCATTCACTAACCAACTCACTATTTGCCTATCTATGGTCTCCCAGCAATACGTTGATTGAACATGTGTGGATATCATTGAATTCTCTCACCTTGAACATATTGGTTTTCCGAAACTTTGATGCTCTCAACTTCCATCTGCAATTTTCATTATCTATGCACACTAGCACAAAGTCTCTACCACTTGTTCGTTCAACCTTGTGTTGTCTATTTTTCCTGATTGAATGCAGCCTTATTGCTTGTGATAGGATTTTTTTGTCTTTGTAAGTTTGATGTAATTTTACTTCATGTTCATTCGGATCTGTTATGGCATCATCAAATTGTTCTTCTATATATGATCTGTCATTTTGTCTGTCTTGTTGTTGTTCAATAACTTCGATGGCAAGCTAATCAGCATACTGTGTTCCAATTTGGTAATCTTGTGTTGCTAGTGGTACAAGTTCTGAATTCCATTGTGTTGATCTGATTGGCGTTACATCGTGAATCCTATTTTCTTCTACATTTCTCAAGTTCTACAAGATTGTTGTGCATCCACTGCTGTATACATTCTCTATAATCAGTGGAAACTTGCCTTGTTCATCAGATTTTCTACTGACTTCCATAAAGAATCTGAAGGTTACTTCATTTGACATACTGATAGGTGGAATGTCGCTTCTAATCTGAAATTTGATTGACAATGTTGTTGTGTTTGTGTCTAGCCTTATTGCAATACATACCAAGTTTTGCATTTCTCTGAACGAACTAGTTGATGGAACTAGTAGGCCGGTAACTTCAAATTTGTTATATTGGGTACTGTCAGTCCACGTTCCGTTGAAATAAAGTACAGCTGGAATCATCTCCATTGTCTGACAATTGAATCAATATTATACAGTAACCAAATCAAGATTAGACAGTAACCAATATATGTCTACTTAGTAACCATAACATAAAACACATTTTTCAATGCATTTTATAATCAAATCATTCAGTATAATGACTTTGTTACCAATTAAAGACCGAACAGTTGTATGAAGGTAACCAATGTAGCTAATAAGTAACCATTAATATAAAACACATCAATATTATACAGCAACCAAATCAACACTATACAGTAACCAAATCAAGATTAGAAAGTAACCAATATTAATCTACTTAGTAACCAGAACATAAAACATATTTTCCATGCATTTTACAATTAAAATACTCAGTATACTGACTTTGTGATCAATTAAAGACCGAACAATTGTATGAAGGTAACCAATATATCTAATAAGTAACCATCAATATAAAAAACATCAGTAGAAAATACATTAATATTATACAGCAACCAAATCAACACTATACAGTAACCAAATCTAGATTAGACAGTAACCAATATATATCTACTTAGTAACCAGAACATAAAACACATTTTTTTCATACATTTTACAATCAAAACACTCAGTATACTGACTTTGTAACCAATTAAAGACCGAACAATTGTATGAAGGTAACTAATATATCTAATAAGTAACCATCAATATAAAAAAACATAAGTAGAAAACACATTAATATTATACATCAATCAAATCAACATTATACAGTAACCAAATCCAGATTAGACAGTAACCAATATATATCTACTTAGTAACCTGAACATAAAACACATTATTTCATGCATTTTACAATCAAAACACTCAGTATACTGACTTTGTGACCAATCAAAGATTGAACAATTGTATGAAAGTAACCAATATATGCTTATGTAGTAACTACGGGTAAATACATCCATCTAAACTTGAAAGTCACATACCTCAGTATACAAATATGTAACCAATCAATAAACAACCAATAATCATTATAGTAATTTTATTTCTGGTTACTAATTGAAAATCAAAATCATAAGCACATTGTTTACTTACATCTGTAATTATGTAATCCGTGAACGCCGATTTCAAATTTCCTCTTGCGACATTCTCTTATTCAAGCCTCTTATTTCTTCGTAATCTTGAATGTTCTACTGCTGTGGAAACTTCGGATTCGTCTTTGGAAACTCCGGAGTCGTTTGTTGAATCTCCGATTCGTTCGTTTGATTTCGTCTTCTCCGATCTTCAAATTTCGTTTCCCCTGTTTTCTCGTTATTTTGAATTTAGGATTAGTTGGTTGTTGATCTCACACAATTGGTAACTGACGTGTACGACAGTTATTTCTCCTTGATTTTAGTTTCGTATTAATGTGAAATTGAGGGATACTAATTTATTGCCCTCTTTTGTAATTATTTTGTGGATGCACTAATGTTGTAATTACTTTATAATTGTTGTATATTACTGTAAAGAACCCTTTTTTTATTTATTTGGGCTGATTCCTTAAAAAGGTGTGAAGACAATTGAGTTTTATTTGTTGACTTTGGACCGCTACTTTAAAGCCAAGGCTGGTGATCTCTCTGCAATTAAGTTAATGGGCTTGGCCCATAGCTTGAAATAGTCGGCTTTTAAGCTCTAAATTACTCTGTTCAAAAGCCCAATTTCTCTATTAAATTTCACACATGAAAAACACTAAAAACGCAACAATTGTAAAAATATATGCTCTCCAAAATATAAATTAGCAGGCTAGGATATACCAATTTCTTGGCACATCACTACACCATACGCCATCATGTCATCATTTAAGTGTCCAACAACATCAGTGCAACCATTACAAATAAAATCCGATAAAGCAAAATTATATGGCACTAGTAAGAGCCAACCACCAACAAATTGTAATCCCTCAAAACCATAACGTTCATAAAAATTTAAGGAATAGGTATGGGTGTAATTGTGTTAGAGTGAGAAAAATTCTTTACAAACTTCCTATTGAGACAGATGAACATTACCAAGTAATATATTAGTTACTTCTGTGAAGAGAGGTGTTTTTGTAGTTCATTTGTACCTTAACCGGGGTTGCTTTTGAGTCAAGAATGATCCCTCTACCCACTGAATTTTATCTTTTAAACCAATCTTGTGCCGCCCCCAAATTCGGGTATTCTCAAAACCTAGCATCTGGTGCCACACGGTACTACTCATTCAATACATTCACCAATATATTCTTAAAACATAACTATAACCTTAATATTATTACAATATAACACTTTTAATCCCAGGTTCTAGATACCTTTATGTTGTGTTTGGTTGATGGAAATGGAATGGAATGGGCTGGGAATGGAATGACCATTCCTTATGGAATGACTTAAAACATGTTTGGTTAGTCTATTGGAATGACAATTCCATTCCTTTAGTCATTCCGTCCCAAATCTAAAAGCTATTTTTCATTCCTTTCTAAATAGGTGGGTTTATCTCATTCTTAGGCCAACCTCCTTCTCCTATTCTCTTCTCTATCTCCCACCCCAACCCCACCCTGCCCCGCCCTGCCTTGCCCACCCTACCCCACTCCACCCCCACCCACCCCCACTCAAAACAAAAATATTAACTGATTATATATACACACCCCACCCCTCCCACCCTACCCCACCCCTACCCACCCCACCTACCCACCCACCCATGCCCTCACCCCCACTCAAAAAAAAATTACTGATTATATATACACACCCCACGCCAACCCCACCTCGCCCCCGCCCCCTACCCCACCTCGCACCCACCCCACTCAAAAAACAATTATTTATTAATTATATATACCCACCCCGCCCACCTTACCCCACCCCCCACCCTACCCCACCCCCCACCCACCCCTCCCACCCCTCCCACCCCCACCCTCACCCTAAAAAAAAATATTTACTGATTATATATATACACCCCACCCCGCCCCGCCCCGTCTCGCCCACCCTACCCCATTCCACCCCCACCCCACACCCACTAAATTTTTTTTATTGATTATATATACACACCCCACCCCGCCCCCTACCCCACCCCCACCCACCCCCCTACCCACTCAAAAAAAATTATTGATTATATATACACACCCCACCCTGCCCCTCTACACCACCTCCCACCCCCCACCCACCCCACCACCCCCACTCAAAAAAAAATTTATTTACTGATTATATATACACACCCCACCCCAACCCAATGATAGTAGTGTGCATACAAGCCAATCATGTATGATGACAAAGCACATACTTTGTAAACAATCTTATTTATTTATTAATAAAATATGCATTTAAGGCATATAATTATCTACATGGTGCTGTTTTTATAATATGTAAATAACCCATAGTTTTAAGCAATGCTTTTAGAATCATGATGAGATCATGATAATGAGATCTAAATTCTTAGAAAGCTTAAAAACTAAAATAGTTCCCAATTGTGGGATTACTAAAATGGGGATTAGTAAATCCGGATAGATTGGTACATATGTTGCTTGCTCATTGGATGAAGATGACTGATCTCATGGTCATTTGTGTGGAGACACTAAAGCAAGTATGTAGGTGCTTATTGGAGAATAAGTTCACTGAACGTGACTCGCTATGGAATACCTAATGGAGTTTTACTCGCCTGTCAGTAGGAATTCCTAATGTGATAGTAGTACATGTGATCCTTGGACTTGAGATCATCATAGTATCTTGTATGTAACAAATTATACTTTGACTAATTCCTTAAGGCCTTTTAAGGCATATATAGGGTATGCTTGGGTGTAATGAGTTACATATGGAGATAATGAATGATCAATAAAGAATCTACCACCTCTAGTAAAAGAGGAGATATGTCCTATGTGATTCGTTAAATGACAACCCAGGAATCCTTGGCCAAGGTAGAATGAAATTAGAAAGAGGTTTCTAATTTGCATTATTTGGAGTTGTGCATTTTTTAATCGAAATACATATGATTAAATAAATTAAGACTTGACAGTAAATCCATGTCTTATATTTAATTGGGACATTGTATGGTGGAAGGATTGAATTGTACGGTAACTATTAACTCACAGGTTCTTTTATGATTAATGTTGAAATCTATATTATCTAAAAAGTCGTTGATCGCTAGGGAGGCTTATCCCTATTGTAGAATAAATGTTATTTATTTAAATAGATTATTAGTTTAATTTGTTTATTTAAATAAGATTAGAATTGTTCTAATTGATTTATTCACAACCGGTTTAATATGGAGAACCTAAAGGGTCACACCATAAAAGGAAGAAGAATTATTTAAGAAGAAAATGACATGATAGTAATAATGCATTAAGTATAATTAATTTAATCTATGATGATAGAATAAATTAAATAGCTTAATGTTTATTATTTAATATTTTAAAAATATTAAATATAAATTAATAAGAGGAGTCTTATTAATATTATTATTATTATTATTATTATTTTAATTCTAAAGGAGTTTAGGAATTAATATAATATCAGTACTCTCTCTCAATCCTAATAAGATTAGGATATAAATTAATTAAAAGTATTTAATTAATTAATTAAATAAAACCCTATTCTAATTGGATTAGGAGGGTTAACCTAATATCTATATAAGAGAGTCTTATATCAGAAATAAGGTACGTGAATTTTTCAAGAGTTGGGAGTACACATATTCTATAGAGATAGAAACAAGGGTTAAGCCAATAACCCATCTTACTGAGTTCTTCATCTTCCTTGGTGGATCACCGTTAGAGGCCAAACATTTGGGTGGCTGACATTGATCAAGGGAAGGAGCCACTACAGAGGAATCAAAGGAGTAGAACTTGTACCTGAGGAAGCTTGGATCTTCAAAGGTATAATTATGTTTTTCTCCTTCCTCATTCACTGATAATTGATGCACAAGAATGATCATGGTAATGGGTTTGTATAATTTTTTTTAAAACCTAGTTTCTTACGCTTCCGCCCTATTTATGTGATTTGATTGCATGATTGCATTACGTACAAACCCAACACCCAACCCCGCCCCGCCCCACCCACCTTACCCCACCCACCCCCCACGCCCCCACCCTCACTCAAAAAAAAATATTTACTGATTATATATACACATACCCAACCCAATCCAACCCTGCCCACCCTACCCCACCCCTACCCCCACCCCGCCCACCCCCACTCAAAAAAAAATTAGTTACTGATTATATATACACACCCCACCCCAACCCCACCCCGCCCACCCTATCCCCACCCACCCCACCCACCAACCCCCGCACCCCCACTCAAAAAAAATATTTACATATGACTAGGACTATTTAATCCTAGGATTAATAGCATTGGGATTAAAATCCTTGCAAACAAATATAGCCCTAAAGTAGAATGGTAATTTTATTCCCGAAGAAATGAATTGACAAACCAAATATAAAAATGAGAATGACCATTCCATTATCATTCCCATTCCATTCCTTAAGCCATTCCATTCTATGCATGTCAAGGAATGGGAACCAAACATAACATTACATCTTCAAACGTAATACTGAATAGTATAATACTCAAATATTACATCAAAACACCTGTGATTTTCATGTATTGAAAGTAGTATGCACACAAGCCAATCATGTTTGATGATAAAGCATATACTTTGTAACAATCGTATTCATTTATTAATAAAAGAGATATATAATTAAAGACATTTATTTATCTATATGGTGCTGTTTTTTATAATATGTGATAAACCCATAGTTTTAAGCAATGCTTTTAGAATCATGATGATGGTCATGCTAATGAGATCTAAATTTTTAGATAGCTTAAAACTAAATTAATTCCCAATCGTTGGATTACTAAAAAGGGGATTAGTGAATCCGGATAGATTGGTACATACGTTGCTTGCTCATTGGATGAGGATGATTGATCTCATGATCATTTGTGTGGAGGCACTAAAGCAAGTATGTTGGAGCTTATTGGAGAATAAGTTTACTGAATGTGGCTTGCTAAAGAATACCTAATGGATTTTTACTTATCTGTCAATAGAAATTCTTGTAGTGATTGTGACAACCTAGAGATTTATAAGATCTTGAGTGATTAAAATAAAGGTTAAAGAATAAAAACCTAGATGAGAATTTGAGGATTTAGCTAAAAAATTTAAAGAACATATATGGTTTGATTTGAATTCTTAAAATGTGTATATATATAGGTATATATATATATATATATATATATATATATATATATATATTCACAAGATGAATGATAAGGATCAATACATTATGGATTTGTGGAACATGTCCCAACGTATTAAATTATTTTATATATGTGAATAAATGAATATGAATATTATGTGATTGTTTATTATATAATAAAAAATAAAAGAAAACTAAGGTAACCTAATTATACATTAGGTATAAAAATTAAATAACCTAATAGATTGATTTTATTATCTCAATTTATTATTTATTTTAAACCTAATTAAAACAAGTCTAATTGGGTTATATAATTTAATCTGTGTAAGTGATTACTTAAATTCCAAAATGAGTGGATTAGAAAACCTAATTAAATAATTAGGGTAAGATAAAAATTCATGAGTTTGTTCATGTTATTTCTCATAGCCCAAATAATTTAATTAGAGAGCCTAATCCAATTTAATTGAGAGCCCAAACTTGGCCCAAAATTTTGTGAACCATTTAGAACATTTAATTAGCAAATGTATCAAATAAGTAAATAAAAAAAGGATTAATTACATATATTAGTACATTTTTAAAAAAAATTACAACAACAGTGCATCTAGAAAATATTTACAAAATTAATACATTTTTAATAGTTTATTTGCAAAATTAATGTAATTAGTATTCCTTTAATTTAGGTGATTAATAATGGGGGATTGACATGACAAATCAGTTTTCTAATTAAAAAACTGTTCCCGAATTTTTAGTTCGGATTGGTTTTTTTTTTTTCCCGTTCGAATTGATTTTTTTGAACTGTTCTCGTATTTTTTTGGAAGAGACAAAGCACCGTGGTGTTTCAGTTTGAGGTATATTGCGAGGCTTTCCAATGACGCCATTGGTGGTTTCTTCCTTTAGCGTGGCAGGAGGAATTGGGTGGTACTTGGTACTTATAATAATGGACTTGTTAATTGGATCAGCTTCTTCTGTAGCTTATTTTGGCTCTTCGCTGCACTGATGGATGCTTGATGAAACCATGTTCGCTATGTGATTTGTGGTTGCTTTCTCTTCAGCTTCATTTGATTTTATTCCATTAGAATCACACTTGTTTTCAGATTTTCCCTCCTGCAGATGGCGGCCTGCACTCAAGTCATTCAGGTTTTCTTGTGGAAATTTACTTGAACTGCTTCCAGTATCACTGTTGTTACCACCTGCCAAGAAGAAGGGGCGGCCACCATATTGCTTCAATCAAAATTCCAATATAAAGTGAAACATTCATACCAAGGTAACCAAACCTTCATACCAAGGTAATCAAATCTTCATACCAAAGTAACCTATCCACCTCCACACCTGCAATTTTTTCAAAGTGCAGTTGGTAACCAAACCTTTATACCAAGGTAACCAAACCTTCATACCAAGGTAACCAATCCACCTCCACACCTGCAGTTTTTTCATAATGCAGTTGGTAACCAAACCTTCATACCAAGGTAGCCAAACCTTTATACCAAGGTAACCAAACCTTCATACCAAGGTAACAAAACCTTCATACCAAAGTAACCAATTCACCTCCACACCTGCAGTTTTTTCATAGTGCAGTTGCTAACCAAACCTTCATACCAAGGTAACCAAACATTCATACCAAGGTAACCAATCCACCTCCACACCTGCAGTTTTTTTATAGTGCAGTTGGTAACCAAACCTTTGTACCAAGGTAACCAATTCAGTTTTATTAGGTTATCAATTTATTTTGAATGTGATACAGTTGGTAGCCAAACCTTCATGCAGTTGGTAGCCAAACCTTCATACCAAGGTAACTAATTCAATTTTATTAGGTTACCAATTTATTTTGAATGTGATTCAGTTGGTAGCCAAACCTTTATGCAGTTGGTTGCCAAACCTTCAGACCAAGGTAACCAATTCAGTTTTATTAGGTTACAAATTTATTTTGAATCTGAGGCAGTTGGTAGCCAAACCTTCATACAAAGGTAACCATTTTAGTTTTTGTGGGTAACCAAATCGTTAAAAAAAAAATTTAGAACAGTAACTCAGATACTTTTGGAGATTCGCGGCGAAGGAGGATGATGAAGAGGAAGAGAGGACGATGTAGCAGCGGCGCAACCAAGGACTTCCGAAGATTCGCGACGGAGGAGGATGATGAAGGGGAGGCGGATAAAGAGAATGATGAAAGGGAGGCGGCGGCGCAACCAAGGACTTCCGGAGATTCGCGGCGGAGGAGGATGATGAAGGGGAGGCAGAGATTCGCGACGGAGGAGGTGATGAAGAGAATGAGGAGACGGCGGAGGAAGATGATGAGGGAGATGAAGATTATGATAGAGAAGATAATTTTTTGTTTTTCCCTCCTTTTGATTTGAATTTTGAATTTTGAATTATGGATTTATTTTTGTTGTTAGATCCCATAGATTTGAATTTGAATTATTAATTATGACGGTTATTTCTCATCGATTTTAGGTTTCCTTATTAATGTGAAATTGAATGGTTTGAACTTGTTGCCTTCTTTTTGTAATTATTTTGTGGATGCACTAATGGTGTAATTACTTTCTAATTGTTGTATATTTCTGTAAAGAACCCTAAAAAAAATCAAATTTGGGCCAAAGGAGGAGTGGACGGATGGATACGGATAGAGTAATATAGCATGTGTTTTATTTTCTTTCCTAGCTAAGTGTCTTCTAAAGCTTTACTCCAAATATTTTGTGTAGATTTACAAGCAACATAAGAAATAGGAAAGAGAAAGAGAAGATTATGGAAGATTTTGTAAAGATATTGGAGAGAGAAAGAAAAAATTTGGAAAGATTCGTTAGGATTATGAAAGAGAAAGAAAAGATCTTAGATAGATATGCAAGATATTAGAGAGAGAAGATGGAGATTTGTTAGGATATTTATTATACATACATATGTTATATATATACATCTCTTCTACTATAAATACCCCTCCCTTCATTCCAATTAAAAAGTTTTCTTCATTTTTATTTCATTCTCCACCAAAATGCTAGCAAAAGAAAACTAGAAAGACTAGAGAGAGAGAGAGAATTCAGCTAGAAGGTGAGGAAGAGAGGAAGAGTTTGATCTTTATGTTTATCTCATATTTTGGAAGGAGGAGAAAAACTCATGAATCAAAGGAATAAAAATCTATCTATAAACGAGTTATTCCTTTTAGTTAAATTGTTTTGATGGAATGAAAATCTAAGATTTCAAAACTCCAAAACCTTAGATCTACAAATTAATAAGTGTGTTATGTGTAGATATATCACTTTTGAGGATCAAAAGTTGGATCTAAAGCAAGAAAAGAAAACTAGGTTTTTAAAAAGTTAGAAAACCCTAGCTTTTATTTTTTTTCTTAGCATAGATTATGTTTTGCTTGGATTTGGTGAAGGTTTGTTGAAATAGATCCATGAGTATAAGAGGTATTAGGATGTATTATGTTGGTTAATATTTGATTAATCAAGAGATCATGGAAGTTTTCTTACAAAACACAAAGTTAGAAAATCAGATTTTTGAGAAAACGAAACATGAAATTCAAACGATCCTATCTCACATTCTATTTTGAATTTTTGAATGTGGTCAATTTCTAGATTTAGATATATGAGTCTTCTAACATATCTAAGTAGAATCACTCTAAAATTCCTTGTAGATTTTCGTATAGACTATTTTCAGCAAAGTAGGCAAAATCTGGAAAAATCCAAAAACTAATCTGCTCAAACATTCCAGATGAAGTTTCGTCCACTTAATGAATGAAATAAATTTAAACCTTTTGGGACATGAAAAAATATGATATAAAGTATCTTTTGTCCAAAGATGAACTTATTCTGACTTAAATCGACAGAGTTATGGTCATTTCAATATTTGGGTTTTTTTCGACGAAAACCGCAATAACTGGAGTTTTATAACTCCGATGGTCACGAAATTTAAACTAAAAGTTCATGTTAACACGTGTAAGATTCTGCCAAGAGTTTAGAATTGTTGGAGTTGAGCATGATATAGATAAATTTCTTAAGTTACGAACTAAAAACGGACTTTTGAAAAATACTAAAAGAAATTGAAAAATTCCAAAAAAATTATTTTTGTGTATGGAATATATGTATATAGGTGTGGCCAAAAGATAAAAAAATAATAAGATGATTTAGTATTTTTTATGAAAATGATTTAGTTATGAATAAATGAATTAAATTAATTGTGTAAAAAATATGAAAAATGAGATTTTATGACTTGAAAACCCTAAATATGATTTATGCAGATTTTTGATGGGGGTTTTGGAAATTTGTGATTAGATATTATGTTTATGGCATGTTAAAATGATTAAATGAATTAATTAGTAAAGTGTAAACAATTAAAATAAATTATTTAATTGTTTAATAAATGATTAAAATATTATTAGCTGACTAATAATATTAAACTAAGATATTATTAAGTAAATAATAGTATTTTAGATAAAAGTGTTATTAAATGATCGGTTTAAAATATTATTAAATGATTAATAATATTAGTAAAGAAATTAGAATATTATTAAATAATTAATAATATTAATTGAGAGTTTAAAAGAGGAGTTAAGTTATTGAGTTAGACATTCAATAGACTATATTGAATTGTATGATGAATTGGAAATTTAATATGTTAAAAAGGGAATACAGTTTGAATTCGGCTTGCTGAATTGGTGTATTCAGCTTGCTGAATTAGTTATGTTAGCTTGTATTCAGCTTGCTGAATTGGTGTATTAGGTTTGTTGAATTAGTGAATCCAAGTTGTTGGATTGTAATTCAGTTTGAATTTAGGTTGTTGGATTAGATATTCGGCTTAATGGATTATATATAATAACTTATAATATGAATGATTAAGTGTTAATTCACAAGTTATATGATAAAATAGTGGTACAATTGTACTCTTTAATGGCTGATGTATAGTATTTGGGTTAAACGATTCCTTCAGGGAGCGGAGGTATATACGAACTAGCTACCGATCTAACTCGCTGTGAAAAACAGTGTAAACGAGACGAAAAACTAGTTTGTTGGTTGGTTGTGGGAAACCACTCAGCATACTGTATTGAACACTGTTAAAGACTCGATGTGTGCTAGGTTTAGACTTATGAATACGTATAATGTTAAGGTGTTATCTAATATTTGACTATGTGGTTAAATGTTAGATAATTTACTTATAAAGTAATAGTATTGTGAGATAAAGTATATTATACTAATTGAAAGATCAATCTTATAACTGATAGGTCTTTTCAATAAAGAGATTAAATTAGATTGCGTAGCAGTAATCAACGGTACATGCAAGTTTTCCTTAACTCAAACTTGAGTTATATTTTCAAAGTATGTTAGTGAATAATTATTGTTGATTATTCACATCTATACTGATTATTGATTCACACTTAGTGCATGTTGCATATGTTCATCAGGTATGAAAGGCTGATCACCTTCATTACCATAAGATTCAGCTAAAATTGTTCATGGTATGACGCCCCCAGAATAGGTTCAATCCACCCAACCCATTCTGAGTCGCCTAACACATGGTTCAGAATCCAAATACAAACTTTTATATCATACGGTCATGCAAAATACGACCACATAACTGTGAGTGTCAATACAAACATGTAAAAAATATTAACACTCAAACTAAGTCCTCATTACAATTATTATCACACTATTCTACAAAAATAGTGAGGACTACTACTGCTCTTAACTCGGACCATCACTCTGTCCCCCGACTAATTCCTGCAACATTCTCATTTCCTGAAGAGGACAATAGAATAAAAAGGGTGAGCTCAACTAGCCCAGTAAAAAATATTATGACTAAGATAATAAAGAATAATTTATCATTAGTCTTTAACAAATCAGATAAAATATTATGAACAACAAGTTTTAGATCAACAACTACAGTGAAAGTAACAATGCATCAGAAGAGTTAAGTAGGAAATAATGTCTACTATCTTTTATGATTTGAAAGTCCATAATCAATATTTTATCTCTGTAACATCAATCAATATATATCTTGAATCAAATATTCATCTTTGCACTACAAGCCAAAGATATTCATTTGTATCACCAGTTGGTCATGTTCATCTCAACACCTGTCTATCTTTGCACTACGGGCCAAAGATATTTATCAGGTAATCATTCATCTTTGCACTACTGGCCAAAGATATTCATCAAATAATCATCCATCTTTGCACTACAGGCTAAAGATATTCTTTTGTATCACCATTTAAGACTGAAGATGATGAAAAATATTTTAAAGAACGAATCCAGTGAGATAAAGGACAAAAATTAGGGATTCATAATTTAGTTTATCCAAGTTCAAGAATACTCCATAATAATCAATTGTGGAGCAAAATTCAAGAATGAAGATCAAAACTTGGATCCAATCAAAGATAGGAACCATAATAGCCAACTTGGACAAAGAAAAGAAAATTTAATTTTTCTGTGAATAGTATCGTATTCGTGAATAGTGTCGTATACGTGAATAGTGCTGTATAAGTGAATAGTAATCCCGACATGAAAAGGTAAAAATTTCACAATAAAATTCATACCAATATTTCGGTGTAATGATATTGAAAGAAATAACATTATTTTTAAAAAAATATCTCTTACCTCAAAAGAATAGTACTTCTGACTGGAATATCGGGTATAATGCTGAAGGAAACTTGCACTGTATAGCAACACTCAAAGTATCTAAATACTCACAAAAATACGCTCGATATTGTAGAGAGAGAAAATTTCTAATTCTGGTGTGATTTTTAATTCTAACCTAAGCACCCTATTTATAGAAAAATGCTTAGAACGCCAAAGCAGAAAATTTAATAAAATATTAATATTTTAAAAAAAAATTCCTACGCACACTACATCACTCTCATCAGCACACACAAGTGGGTCCCACCCACATTAAAAACGTTTTTTGTGAAAAAAATATTTATAACCCCAAAAATCAATTATTCCGGAACTTCAATAATTTATAATAAATAGCCCTTTTATCAGAAAAATTCAAATCTTATGTCCATTTAATAGGAAATTTAATTCTCTACAACTTTGTAGTAGAAAGTTTTTCCAAATTCCAAATGGAAAATAACCGAAGTCCACATACGGATGATTTTCCACATCTCCATTCCAACAAAATACTGATAAAAACACACCAGCACTAATTCCTTCATTTATATCGACATAAAATAAAAATTTTCTTATCATATAAATCAATAATTAATTATTCACAAATAATATTACAGAACTATAATATTAACAACCAGGTCGTTCCCAGGAAAGAGGGGGCCTTCCGACAAGAATTTCTCCTTACGGGCGCGCAATTACTTAACCTCTTTCCTAGACAGAACTTCCTTAGACATTGCCAATAATGCTGTCTAATAATATTATTCAAATAATATGAATTATTGATTTGATAAAGTAAAATACTGTGTAGTGACAATTATTGAAACAACAATAATATAAAATACTGTATAATACCGTGTGCTACTATGCAACAACGCGTATTACTTTATTTTAACTATCGGGTATTTCAACAGTGTTAACGGTAACCTTTACGCCGTTATTTTTAGAAAACACATCCTTGTCGTTTTCTTCATCCGACAGTTTTTCGTTATAGAGCCCACAAATGGCTGTGCCGTCGTACGAATATTCTCTGACAGCAAGAATATTCCACGACCAAACGAATATTCCCCGACAACAATGAATATTTTATAATCATTTGCTTATTTTAAAATATTTGCGCATTTTACCCATAACTTACCACATTAATCAAATCAACCCCTTACTATTCAAAATAATATATAGAGGAAATTCAATTTTATTCATAAAAAGTTGGGGTCTTACACATAGTCCTTGTTGACATTAAACATTATTGATTCAGTCATTTAATTATTGAAGTTATGATTCATGCTCTTTCACAATTATTATATTGTTGAAAAATTGAAAGCTTATTCTTTCTTTCAATCATGATATATCCTTGTTGTATTTAAACTTACTGGGCAAAGTAGTTGCTCACCCTTGCTATATCATGATAACAAATTTTAGATTAAGATGAAGGCTCGAAAAAAGACAGAGGCAAAGACAAATTCTAAGAGTAGATTATATGCATCTATAACTATTACTACCTCCGTTTCTTAAAGAGTGTAGTTTTAGCAAAAAACACACAAACCAATAAGTGGGATAAAATGACAAAGTTAGCCTTTCTCTTCCTTTAGTGCATTAACTTTCCCATTTAGTGCATTAATTAAAACAATGGCATATTTGGAAAAAGAAGGTTTTGGGTTCCTAAAACTGCATTCTTTAAGGAATAATTTTTTTTTGCTAAAACTGCACTCTTTAAGGAACGGAGGTAGTAGTTATCTGATGTAAATCATATATGTGAGCTTTTTAAGTTACTTAAGGTATGTATTCAGTTAAGGTTAATAGACCTTGAGAAATGTTATAGAATCACGTGAAATAAATAATTTATGTTTATATATTCCGCATTAGTTTATAGAATATGTATAAAGATGAAATATCGTAACGTACCAAGTCCGAGGTTCTAGGGACCCATATTTGGGGGAGTCACAGGTTGGTATCAAAGCTGTAGGTTATAAAACTTAAGTAGGAGTACCTTAGGCTATAACCGCAGAGATAAGGATAAGGAATAAACTCAAATAGATTTTAAGTGATAAGAGATGAATTCAGGAAATTCATTATTAAGATATGAAGATTGTAAAATAAAACGATCATAAGATACAAAAGAATCGTACTATAACACGATTATAAGAAAAGGTCACAACGTGACCTGATGAGGTCATAGGAGGACATATGTGACGCCCCCCCCAGAATAGGTCCAGTCAACCCAACCCACTCTAAGTCGTCAAATATATGGTACAGAATTCAAATACAATCTTTTATATCACACGGTCGTGCAAAATACGACCACACAACTGTGAGTGTCAATACAAATATGTAGAAAATATTAACATTCAAACTAAATCCTCATTACAATTATTATCACACTATTTATTAGAAATAGTGAGGACTACTACTAGTCTAACTCGGACCATCACTCTGTCCTCCGACTAGTTCCTGCGACATTCTCATTTCCTGAAGAGGATAATAGATGAAAAGGGTGAGCTCAACTAGCCCAGTAAAGAATATTATGATTAAGATAATAAAGAATAATTTATCGTTAGTCTTCAACAAATCAAATAAAATATTATGGACAACAAATTTTAGATCAACAACTGAAGTGAAAATATTAATTCATTAGAAGAATTAAGTAGGAAATAATGTCCACTATCTTCTATGATTTGAAAGTCCATAATCAATATTTTATCCCTGTAACATCAATCAATATAGATCTTGAATCAAATATTCATCTTTGCACTATGGGCCAAAGATATTCATCAGGTAATCATTCATCTTTGCACTACAGGCCAAATATATTCATCAAATAATCATCCATCTTTGCATTACATGCCAAAGATATTCTTTTGTATCACCATTTAAGACTGAAGATGATGAAAAATATTTTTTTTTAAAATGAATCCAGTGAGATAAAGGACAAAAATTAGGGATTTGTAATTTAGTTTATCCAAGTTTAAGAATACTCCATAATAATTAATTGTAGAGCAAAATTTAAGAATGACGATCAAAACTTGGATTCAATCAAAGATAGGAACCATAATAGCCAACTTGGACAAAGAAAAGAAAATTTAATTTTTCTGTGAATAGTATCGTATTCGTGAATAGTGCCGTATACGTGAATAGTGCTGTATACGTGAATAGTAATCCCGAGGGAAAAAGTAAGAATTTCATAGTAAAATTCATGCCAATATTTTGGTATAATGATATTAAAAAGAATAACATCATTTACGAAAGAAAATAACATCCATTACCTCAAAAAAACAGTACTTCTGACTAGAATATCGGATATAGTACTGAAAAAAATTTGCACTAAATAATAACACTCAAAGTATCAAAATACTCACAAAAATACGCTCGATATTATAGAGAAAGGAACTTATGATTCTGGTGTTATTTTTAAATTCTAATTCAGCATCTTATTTATAGAAAAATGCTTAGAATGCCAAAGCAGAAAATTTAATAAAATAATATTATTTTAAAAAAATTCTACGCACACCATTGACCAAAATATCAGCTCACCAAGTGGGGCCTACCCATTAAAAAATGTTTTTTTTTTGTGAAAAAAATATTTATAACCCCAAAAATCACTTATTCCGGAACTTCAATAATTCATAATAAATAGCCCTTTATCTGAAAAATACGAATCTTATGTCCATTCTATAAGAAATTTAATTCTCTACAATTTTATAGAAGAAAGTTTTTCCAAATTCCAAACATAAATTGTCCGAAATTTACATACGGATGATTTTCCACACCTTCATTTTAACAAAATACTTATAAAACACATCAACACTAATTCCTTCTTTTATATCCACAAAAATAAATATTTCCTTATCATATAAATTAATAATTAATTATTCACAAATAATATTACAGAACTACAATATTGACAACCAGGTCGTCCCAGGAAAGAGGGGGCCTTCCGATAAGGATTTCTCCTTACTGGCGCGCAATTAAATAACCCATCCTAGACAAAACTTTCTTAGACATTGCCAACAATGTTATCTAATAATATTATTCAAATAATATGAGTTATTGATCTGATAATGAAAAATACTGTGCAGTGACAATTATTGATTTAACAATAATATAAAAATACTGTGCAATACTGTGTGCTACTGTGCAACAACGTGTATTACTTTACTTTACCCACCGGGTATTCCAACAGTGTTAACGGTAACAACTACGCCATTATTTATACAAAAAACTTATTCTTGTCGTTTTCTTCATCCGACAATTTTCCCTTACGGGGCCCACAAATGGCTGCGCCGTCGTACGAATATTCCCCGACAGCAAGAATATTCCACGACCAAACGAATATTCCCCGACAACAATGAATATTTTATAACCACTTGCTTATTTAAAATATTTGCGTATTTTACCCATAATATTTCACATTATCAAATTAACCCCTGACTATTTCAAAATAATATATATAGAAAATTCAATTTTTTTTATTCATAAAAGTTGGGGTCTTACAACCTCCCCTCCTTATGAAATTTCGTCCTTGAAATTGACGTGCGTACCTGGTGTTTCGAAAAGGTGAGGATACCTCGCTTTCATTTCCGATTCCAACTCCCAAGTCATTTCCTCAATAGCATGGTTTCTCCATAAAACTTTGACTTGTGGTATAACCTTTGTGCGTAGGACATGCTCCTTCCTATCCAAAATCTTGACAGGTACCTCCTCGTACGTTAAATCTTCGGCTATCTCGTCCGGTTATAACTCAATAATGTGGCTCGGGTCTTTCACATATTTACGTAACACAGATATGTGAAACACGTTTTGAACACGAGACATACTTGGAGGTAATGTGAGTCTATAGGCCACATTTCCTACTCGGTCAAGAATCTCAAATGGACCAATGAATCATGGATTGAGCTTTCCTCTCTTCCCAAACCTCGTAACTCCCTTCCATGGAGCAACACGTAACAACACATGATCCCCAACATTAAATTCTACATCCTTTCGATGAAGATCCGCATAACTTTTTTTGTCGATTCTGTGCCATTTGTATATGTTGTCGGATCATTTGAATCTTTTTTGTAGTCATACGTACCAACTCTGGTCCCAATAATGTTGCCTCACCCACCTCATCCCAACACACTGGAGAACGACACTTTCTCCCGTACAATGCCTCGAATGGAGCCACACCTATACTTGCCTGATAACTGTTATTGTAAGAGAATTTCACCAATGGTAGGTACTTATTCCAACTCCCTTTGAAGTCTAGAACACAGAGTCTCAATAGATCTTCCAGAGTTTGAATAGTCCTTTTCGATTGCCCGTCCGTTTGAGGATGATATGCCGAACTGAATCGTAAGACCGTGCCCATAGCTTTCTGCAAGCTAACCCAAAATCGTGAAGTAAATCTTGGGTCACGATCCAAAACTATGGACACTGGCATGCCATACAACCTCACAATCTCATTCACATACTTACGAGCAAGACGTTCAAGGGAATAGGTCTCCCGTATCGGCAACAAATGAGCAGACTTGGTTAATCTATCAACAAAAATCCAAATCGCATCTATGCCTTGAGAAACCTTGGGAAGACCCGTAATGAAATCCATGGTAATGTGTTCCCACTTCCATTTCAGAATCTCCAGTGGTTGCAATGGATCCTTCAGCACTTGATGCTCCGCCTTTACACGTTGACAAGTTAAACATCTCAAAAAAAAACTCCGCGATCTCTCTCTTCATATTGCTCCACCAAAATGTATGTCGAATATCACGATACATTTTGGTACTCCCAGGATGGATTGCAAATGGTGTGTTGTGTGCCTCCATCATGATTCTATACTTCAAATCAGAATCGTTAGGAACACAAAGTTTGGAGTTGACTCGGAGTATTCCTTCTTCATCGATTCTTGCTTCTGGAACCGCACCTTCTTGCACCTTCTTCTTCATCTTCACAGCTCCGGATCCGTAGCTTGAGCAGTTTTAACTTTATCAATCAAAGATGGTTCTACGCGTATACTTGACATCATCGCACTCGTTCCCGCATATGATCTTCTACTCAATGCGTCAGCTACCACGTTCGCTTTTCCCGGATGGTATTAGATGGTATGATCGTAATCTTTCAACAGCTCAAGCCAACGTCGTTGCCGCATGTTGAGTTCCTTCTGAGTAAAAAAATATTTAAGGCTCTATTTGATCCGTATAAATCTCCACTTTCTCCCCGTACAGATAGTGTCTCCAGATCTTCAATGCGAAAACGACTGCTGCCAACTCTAGATCATGAGTAGGATAATTCCTCTCATATTCCTTGAGTTGTCGCGAGGCATAGGCTATGACTTTCCTATGTTGCATGAGAACACATTCTAACCCTTTGCCCGAAGCATCGCTGTAGAAAATAAATCCATCCGAACCAGATGGTATTGTCAGAACAGGTGCCGAGATAAGTCTCCTCTTGAGCTCTTGGAAGCTTTTCTTGCATTCCTCGCTCCAAATAAATTTTATATCTTTCTGAGTCAGCTGAGTTAATGGAGTAGCGATTCGAGAGAATCCCTCCACGAACCTCCGATAATAACCAGCTAAGCCCAAAAAGCTACGCACTTCAGTCACCGACTTTGGTTGCTCCCAACTTTGTATTGCTTCAATCTTCGCCGGGTCCACAGATACTCCATGTTTCGATACCACGTGCCCAAGGAATGCTACTTGCTCAAGACAGAACTAGCATTTCTTCAGCTTAGCATATAACTTGTTTTCACAAAGTTTTTGAAGTACCAGCTTCAAGTGGTGCTCATGATCTTCACGGCTTTTGGAATAGATGAGGATGTCATCAATAAAGACAACCACGAACTGATCCAAATATTCATTGAATACACGGTTCATCATATCCATGAAAGCAGCAGGAGCATTAGTCAATCCAAAAGACATGACTAAGAACTCATAATGTCCGTATCGAGTTCTGAAGGTAGTCTTCGGAATATCCTCAGTTTTAATCTTCAGCTGATGATATCCAGAACGAAGATCGATCTTTGAAAAGAATTGTGCTCCTTGCAACTGGTCGAACAGGTCATCAATACGAGGTAGCAGATACCTATTCTTAATGGTAACATGGTTCAACTCCCGATAGTCAATACAAAGTCGCATACTCCCGTTTTTCTTCTTTAGAAATAAAACAGGAGCACCCCAAGGAGACATACTAAGATGAATGAAACCGATGTCTAACAACTCTGTAGTTGGACCTTTAACTCCTGAAGTTCAATAGGAGCCATTCGATATGGAGTTTTAGAAATGGGTTTTGTACCGGGCTCAAGGTCAATAAAGAATTCAACTTCACGTTCAGGGGGTAGACCGGGAAGTTCTTCGGGAAATACATCAGGAAACTCATTAACAATAGAAATATTATTCAAATCTGACGTATTCTAGTTTAGATCAGTGACATGAGCTAAGAAAGCTTGACATCCATTTTTTAATAAACGAATAGCTTTGTGACTTGAAATGACATTGACTGATTTTAGTGGTTTGGTTGTTTGGATTCGCACAACAGGTTGGTTAGAAATATAAAAACTAATAACCTTACGAAAATAATTAATTTTGGCATGGTAAGTGGTTAACTAGTCAATTCCTAAAATCACGTCAAATGCAAGTATTTTCAAAGATATAAGATCAACAGGTAAGGTAAGGCTACCAATCTGAATCAAGCAATATTTGTAAACTGTAGATGTAACTAAGGTTTCTCCTAACGGAGTTTCAACAGATAAGTCAAAGTCTAACTTCTCAGGTGTCAAATTTAATCGTTGAGCACAAGCAGGTGAAATAAAAGAATGGGTAGCACCGGTATCTAACAAGGTGTAAACTTCGCAAGAGTTTATGATTAGCTTACCCGTAATCACCTTGTGTGGGTTCCTCGCATTTTGGGCTGTCACAACAAACGCTCTTTCAGGAACCACCGACTTTGACTTGTCCAAAACCGCCTTTGGAATCACCACCCCCGCTGGACTTGGTTTCGTTACAGGACAATCTCGAGCTATATATCCTTCTTTTCCATAGTTATAGCATGCTTTGAATTGTTGTGGGCAGTTTGGGCTGATGTGTCCCTCTTTTTTGCATTTATAGCATACGCCCAGTGGTCGTTCTCCTCCCCTAAAAATAGTTGATGCTGGTGCTGACGTCGACGTCTTCACGTTCTCATTGTTGTACCTTCTCTTCTTAAAATCTCCCCCCGATTCTCTTTTTCTACTATCATGGCCACAATTACCACCGGAGTGGTTACCGCTTCTGTCATACTTTCCTCTCCGCTGATTGTCATTGCTCCTATGACTGCTGCCACCGGTATGACCCTGGTTGTGGTCCCTTGGTTGAACATATTCATTATCTCGTTCTAATAACTGAGCCCTGTTTACTACATCTGAATATAAAAAAAATTTGTGAGAAATGAGGTATTGAAGTATTTCGGGTTTCAAACCTCTCAGAAACATCCGCGTCATACTTTCCTCATTCTCCACCAAATGAGGTGCAAACCTGGACAACTCTGCGAACTTAGCCTCGTACGGGGACACAGTCATGTTGTTTTGTTCTAGTCTGATAAACTCTACCTCCTTTATATGACGAATACTTTTAGGAAAGTACTTGTCATTGATCAGTTTTTGGAACGTTTCCCAAGACATCTTGAGTGCGGCAGGCTGGGTACGCTTCACAGACTCCCACCAGTAATCTGCCTCTCCACGGAACATAAAGGTGGCGAATGGAACCTTCTGTTCCTCCGTGCATCCCAAGATATCAAATATCTTGGTAATTTACTTAACCCAAGTCTCTGCCTTGATTGGATCTGGCTTTCCCTGAAACTCTGGTGGTCCCAACTCTTTGAACTGCTTGGCAGTAACAATTCGCGTGTTGTTATTATCTCCACCTGTATTTTGCACACGAGTCTCCCACGTCTGGTTTTGCATAAACTGCAAAAAGCTTCTAAACATCTCATCGTTAATCGTCTGATCAGTGTTATTTTCAAGATGAACATTGCCTTCCTATTGCACGTTCTTCTGGTTGGTGATTAAAGGTGTCTCCACGGTCTCATTCACTCCATTGTTAACATTCTCAGCTGCCATTCTCAAATAATGCCATAAAATAAGGGTTAATTAAACAAATTAACATATCACATAATAACCCTATGCTCCGACTAACCAATTAAATACCATATAAGCTTAGGTAGGACATACTAGTGAAGGATTTACTCGTCTCTCCCCTCCTAGTTCTATTCCCCGATCTCCGCCAGAGATCATATCCCTAAGCTTTGATACCAACTGTGACGCCCCCTAGAATAGGTCCAGTCAACCCAACCCATTCTGAGTCGTTAAATACATGGTACATAATTCAAATACAATCTTTTATATCACACGGTCGTGAAAAATACGACCACACAACTATGAGTGTCAATACAAATATGTAGAAAATATTAACATTCAAACTAAGTTCTCATTACAATTATTATCACACTATCTATTATAAATAGTGAGGACTACTACTGCTCTAACTCGGACCATCACTCTGTCCCCCCACTAGTTCCTTCGACATTCTCATTTCCTGAAGAGGACAATAGATGAAAAGGGTGAGCTCAACTAGCCCAGTAAAGAATATTATGACTAAAATAATAAAGAATAATTTATCGTTAGTCTTCAACAAATCAAATAAAATATTATGGACAACAAGTTTTAGATCAAGAACTGCAGCGAAAATATCAATTCATTAGAGGAATTAAGTAGGAAATAATGTCCATTATCTTCTATGATTTGAAAGTCCATAATCAATATTTTATCCCTGTAACATCAATCAATATAGATCTTGAATCAAATATTCATCTTTGCACTACGGGCCAAAGATATTCATCAGGTAATCATTTATCTTTGCACTACAGGCCAAAGATATTCATCAAATAATCATCCATCTTTGCACTACAGGCCAAAGATATTCTTTTGTATCACCATTTAAGACTGAAAATGATGAAAAATATTTTTTTTAAAAACGAATCTAGTGAGATAAAGGAAAAAAATTAGGAATTCGTAATTTAGTTTATCCAAGTTTAAGAATACTCCATAATAATTAATTGTGGAGCAAAATTTAAGAATGACGATCAAAACTTGGATCCAATCAAAGATAGAAACCATAATAGCCAACTTGGACAAAGAAAAGAAAATTTAATTTTTCTGTGAATAGTATCGTATTCGGGAATAGTGCCGTATACGTGAATTGTAATCCTGAGGGAAAAAGTAAGAATTTCACAGTAAAATTCATGCCAATATTTTGGTATAATGATATTAAAAAGTATAACATCATTTACGAAAGAAAATAACATCCATTACCTCAAAAGAACAGTACTTCTGACTAGAATATCGGATATAGTACTGAAAGAAACTTGCACTGAATAGTAACACTCAAAGTATCAAAATACTCACAAAAATATGCTCAATATTGTAGAGAAAGGAACTTATGATTTTGGTATGATTTTCAAATTCTAATTCAGCATCCTATTTATAGGAAAATGTTTAGAACGCCAAAGCAAAAAATTTAATAAAATACTATTATTTTAAAAAAATTCTACGCACACCATTGACCAAAATATCAGCTCACCAAGTGGGGCCCACCCATTAAAAAAATGTTTTTTTTGTGAAAAAAATATTTATAACCCCAAAAATCACTTATTCCGGAACTTCAATAATTCATAATAAATAGCCCTTTTATTAGAAAAATAAGAATCTTATGTCCATTTCATAGAAAATTTAATTCTCTACAATTTTGTAGAAGAAAGTTTTTCCAAATTCCAAACATAAATTGTCCGAAATTCATATACGGATGATTTTTCACACCTTCATTTTAACAAAATACTTATAAAACACATCAGCACTAATTCTTTCTTTTATATCCACAAAAATAAATATTTCCTTATCATATAAATTAATAATTAATTATTCACAAATAATATTACAGAACTATAATATTGACAACCAGGTTGTTCCCAGAAAAGAAGGGGCCTTCCGATAAGGATTTCTCCTTACTGGCACGCAATTAAATAACCCCTCCTAGACAGAACTTTCTTAGACATTGCCAATAATGTTATCTACTAATATTATTCAAATAATATGAATTATTAATCTGGAAATGGAAAATACTGTGCAGTGACAATTATTGATTTAACAATAATATAAAAATACTGTGCAATACCGTGTGCTACTGTGCAACAACGCGTATTATTTTACTTTATCCACCGGGTATTCTAACAGTGTTAACGGTAACAACTACACCATTATTTATAAAAAAACTTATTCTTGTCATTTTCTTCATTCGACAATTTTTCGTTATGGGTCCCACAAATGGCTGCGCCGTCGTACGAATATTCTCCGACAGCAAGAATATTCCACGACCAAACGAATATTCCCCGACAACAATGAATATTTTATAACCACTTGCTTATTTAAAATATTTGCATATTTTACCCATAATATTTCACATTATCAAATTAACCCTTGACTATTTCAAAATAATATATAGAGGAAATTCAATTTTTTTTTATTCATAAAAGTTGAGGTCTTACAACAGAAGATCAATAGATTGATTGAAAATATTATAGTAGAATTGCTGTACGACTTGTTAAAAAATGAACTTTTTGCCAAATCAAATCTTTCGTATCTAGGCGCAAAAGAGGTACAACACTACTTTCAAATAACCCAAAATAAAGACTTCGAATAAAAAATGATTAAAGCTTTCAAAATAAAACCACACACACACACACATTTTATGCATAGGAAATCAATAAGATGCGGTACCGTGTTTTCACGGGAGTCGGGGGGTTGCCTAACTCCTCCCCCCCGCTTAACCTAGCCCCTGAATTCCACAAATCTCGGGTTTGAAACCAATGTTTTGGAGTCATATATTGGACCATATTGCGAAAACTATTAAAACTCGGATGAGTTGGTACATCCATTTAAACCATACCAACTGGCGGCTCTGTCTCATTTGGTTAAATCATAAAACAATAAAATCAATCTTTTCAAAATCGTCGACACTTATGTCGGTATCGCTTTCCTAAAACTTCACCCTTTAAATAAAACACATAGACATAGCGAATCACAAAAGTGTAAAACTAACAAAACAAACTTAGGAAAGACGGACTCATCAAAGAATTTTCCCGGTGTCGACAAGTGGCGACTCTGCTGGGGACTAAAGAGGGCTTAAGCCGCGTTCAATCTTTTTGATTTTCATTCTGCATGTGCATCTGGTGTGAATGATCTTTGTGTGTGATAATTATCTCAATCTTTAAGCATTTTTTGTATTAGTGCCTCACACAATATATTAGTGCTTCGCACAATGTCATCATAGTGCATACGGTGAGGACGTGAATGTATGTGAATGTATGTTGTGTGATCCCCCCATTAGGAGGCATTCCCGTCGGTTGTTTATTAGTGGACTCCTCTGGATGTTTCCATTGTAAGGCTTAGGAAAGGCACCACTCAGATCCGTTCCAATTAATCTGGGAACTAATTTCAAAAAGCCCGTGAGAGTAACCCTTAAATAGGTTAGTCTCTGATAAACCAAATGCGTGGTGTGTCTCTTCATGCCTTCTTTACTCTTCTGCGTATATAAATGGCAATCATCTTGAAACTGTCATTTATATATCTTTCTTATCCTGTCATCAAATCAACTAACCCTTTGTTTCGCAGGAAAAGATTAAAAAACAATTAAACTGATGTATAACATATCATGCATCCCTGTCCACCAATATCCAGTCTAAACTAGATATTGGTTTTGTGCAGATTTGTCCTATAACTCAATTCCGAGCCAAAAAGGCCCGTTCACCACCAGTCAAAATGGCTGAGGGTAGTTCTTCAGAATCCATTCTGGTATCTTGAGAAGAATTCGAGGAGTTTAAGAAACAGATTGCTGAGATGACCACCCTGTTAAGAGAACAATGTAAAGTGTCTCAAGAACCCAAACTGAAGAATCAGACTGAAACCTCCGCTCAAGGAGAAGTCCGAACACTAGGTAAGGATAGTGATACTGGGGCATCTACCCAGTGTCCCCACTAGACGTCAAAATAGCCAAGGAGGCCTCGGTCTAATAGATGACCAGGAAAATAGTAGACCTTCGAGAGGACAGAGAAACAGGAGACATCATGAAGAAGATGTGACAGATGGAGGATGCTATCCGATCTATAAAGGGGATAGGGTCCCACAGAAGTGTTAACTACTCCGACCTCTATATTTTCCCAAGGGCCAGATATCCCGATAAATTTTAAGTCCCGAAATTTGAGAAATACAACAGTTTAGGCGACCCTTACACCCATCAGATGGTATACATAGGCGAGTTAGGATCTTATGCCGAGGATGAGAACCTCCGAATGCAGTTGTTCCAAAAAATCCTTACTGGTGAAGCTCGAACTTGGTATGCTTGGATTGATAATTCCAAAGTCCAAGGTTGGGAAGATTTGGCCCACGCATTCCTTATTACGCATTCCGATCGATGGATGAGGCTGAGATGGTGATGAATTTCATCGACATCCAAGAAGTGCCTTATTACGAGAGAGTCCTAGCGGGAATAGGCAAACCTTTCTTCGAAATGATAAACATGGGGAAATGGCAGAGATAAGTTTGAAGTCCGGCAAAATCTAAGAACTCACGACCTTGGAAGCAGTCACCGAACATATACAGTCCGGCAACTATGCGAGCGCTCCCAAGACGATACACAAGGAGAGCGATGAAAATGTATCCTTCGTTTCACAGGGGAAATCTATGAGACCCAACAATAGTCCTTCTACCTGGATACAGGGAAGCGATCAGCCACAACAACAACATGCCACATTCAACCAAAGCCAGGATAGACAAATTTTTTTTGAAAGAACAGAAAATAGAGTGTTTACTCCACTAGGCGATTCCCTCAAAAATGTCTTGGCCTTATTGATCGACCACAAGAAAATTACTGATTTGGCTCCACCTCTAGATCCAAAGAGTAACAGATATGATCCAAGCGAGAGATGTGTTTACCACTCAGATTCTCAGGGACACGATACATAAGACTGTTGGTCCTTAAAGCATAAAATCCAAAATCTGATCGAAAGTGGCAATATTGTGATCAAACAACCTGACCAACCAGATGGAAACACCAGCCTTCTGCGACAGTACAATACAGAGGGAGTGAACTTGATCGGGTCAGGAAATGCCAAAACAGATCTAAATCATAAGTACATATGGAGGATGGAGGAATATCCCCAAAGGAGAGGAGAAAATGTCTTAGGGTGGGAAAGTCCGGAGGAGTATATGAAAGTAAGACAAAAATTGGAGACGATCCAACATCAAGTTACTCTGTTAGCTAAGCTGGTAGTGCGCTAACATCAGGTTACAAGAGAGCTTTTAACTGAATCATCAAGAAACCCATAGAAGGAAGCGGTTAGCCAGAATGCAAGCCTGTATCCCTCCAAGATAATCCACCTGACTGAAAAAGAGCAAAGCGAGCTGAAAGGGCAGGAAAATTGGAATGATAAAATTACAAGGAGATATTGCCAGCGGAAAAATAGCCCAGAGGAATGCAAATTCTTAAAGAGGAAAGATCAAACAACATTCCAGACACCTGTAAACCCCCAAAATCCTACGACATCGAAAGTCAAAAAGAATAGGCGAAGAAGGGTATTCACGCCTCTGGGAGACTCGTTGGAAAATGTATTAGCACTGTTGATTGCGCAGAAAGAGATCACTGAGCTCGCTCCACCTATGGATCCCAAAGGAAGGCAATATGATCTCCACAAGAGGTGTGCTTATCACTCCGGAGCACCAGGACATGCGACCTAGGGATGTTGGGCTCTGCAACACAAAATCCAGGATCTCATTGAAAATGGAGAGCTGAAGATAGAAATCCCAATGACCAGAAAAGGCGAAAGGAAAATAAAAAACTTAAGATTTCCACTTGAGGTAGATAGTTCAAAGGAAGTGACGACTATGAGCACCAATCTTGGCGGAACGCAAGGTGGACTGGTCATAATGTGAGGAATGGCAGAGGAAAGAAGTGAGTCCCCTAAGAGAATTCCTCTGCCACAGTCAAACATCCTATTACCCCAAGTTAGCAACTACACTCCTAATTCTACCCTGCTGGATGATGAGGAGTAAATATTGATCCTTTCCAATGAAAAAAAAGCCAAAAGGGAAAGTTTTTGGCGAGAAATGCAACAACAGTTCGAGAGAACTTTCAAAGTCAAAACCTCCCAGGCCCATGGAAAAGATGAAGGAACAGATCAAGGAAAAGGAGGCGAGGGTATCGATAAAGTTAACCCATCAAGGAATCAAGAGTTCATCCCTTTTTATGACAGGTCTAGTTTAAGCGTCCCCAAGGGATGTGCCGAATCAGGAGGTGATCAAGTTATGGCGGTGATTGAAAATGTTCCAGACAAGGAAGTAACCCCTACTGCTAGCATTGAAGGCAACCTGACCTCTTGCAACTGAACTATTAAGCCTCAGCTAAGCCAGAATGAGTATATTCAGAGAATACGATTGCGAGTTCCAGGAGATGTTGGGACGATATCATTAGCTTTATGTCTTATTTTATGTTTTATGCATTATTATGTTATGCTTTGTTAATGTAAAAAAAAGAAAAAAAGAAAAAAAGAAAAAAAGAAAGAAGAAAAAAGAAAAAAGAAAAAGAAAAAGAAAAAAATTAATCTTATGATATCCTTTGCGTGAACTACGTAAGACTTGATCTCTTTTCAAAGGAGTATGTAGGTAGCCAGTAATGGCGCGGTCTAACTATTACAAAAGTCACAAAACTCTTTTCAACAATTCAGCGATCCCAAGATGCGACTCTTCAACAACTCATCAACCCCAAAAGTGCAAGAAGACTTTATTTTCTCTTGACCTACAGAAGTGTATGAGTGGCCATCGTGACAAAGTCTATCTCATATCTAACGACATGTTCTCTGAGATAAAAGCCACAAATCAAGCCTTGCAGATCAAACCAAGCCTGGTTGAAACTGATACATTAGAAACCAAGCCGAGCTCTTAGATCTAATTCAGTGGAATCCGAAGGCTTCTCGACATCAAACATCAAAGCTAAAGCGATAACATGAATTGAGAAACACATCGATATGTCAAGCATGATCATCAGCGAGTACAGATACAAAAGAAGGCGATGCAAAATGTGAATATAGAGAAGATTACAACAAGTGCACCTGCAAGTTAGAAGCGATGATTGGGGCACCCAAACATCAAGGCCAATATCCACTACCTGTTCACCATATAGGTTAAGAGGTAAAAGACTCTTGTGATCTCGACAGCTTATCAGCCCATCTGTCAAACATACAACAAAGCGACTACTCCAGACGACAAGCAAGACTGGGGCAATTTCAAAATCAACGACAACTCGATATTGGTACCCTTACAACAAACAAGACTGGGGCAATGTTGGAGACAATGACAAATCAGACACTGGGGCATTTATCGACCATTCCAAAAGGGAAAATGCAAGTCGGCATCCATACTGCAATCCCATCAGCATGCGATGTCATCATTAGAGTTTCTCTCATATCATTTCAATGGCGATCTGGTACGATCACTTGGTATTTTCCAATCATAATTTTCTTAAAATAAAATGATCCACATGCGAGGTACAACTTTTTTGTCCATTTATTTATTTTCTATCTCTATACATTAGCGATGATATACATTTTAAGTATAGATAACTCTTGCATTAGAATCTTAGAAAGAGATTTTAGAAAATAGTAAATTTTATTTAACTTGTTATGAATAGATTAATTTCGATAAGCATTCGTGGAGAAATAATCATGAGAACGATTAGAAT
Source organism: Panax stipuleanatus (assembly GCA_020205555.1). Lineage (NCBI taxonomy): Eukaryota > Viridiplantae > Streptophyta > Magnoliopsida > Apiales > Araliaceae > Panax > Panax stipuleanatus. Next base: position 62,896,091 of record CM035117.1, on the reverse strand, counting down.
ATTAAGACTATTTAACCTTTTGATTAGGCACGACATCCTAGTTCAAAGTGCTTTTTGGAGCAGAATCGACCTCATATACATATCTGCACTTTGCGGTTGCCCTAACTCTTAGTTGTGGGGTATGAAACTATGGCGACATCGATGACAATTAATACAAAGATAGAAGATAAGTGATGGTGAACCTAATGTCTCGAATCATGGCTTGGGTTACTCGAGTAATTAAGCCTGAGGGGTGTCTTTACACCTGGTGCCCTAAAGCCATCTAGTTTGGGAGTCACCGGCCTAACGCTCGCTATATGGGTAACTTAGTGCCTAAGAAAACGAGCATTGCGAGGAGGTAAAAGGCGAGACCTGAGCAGATTCAAATCGTTGCCTTGGTTACTCGAGTAATTAAGCCTGAGGGGTGTCTTTACACCTGGTGCCCTAAAGCCGTCTGGTTTGGGAGTCACCGATCTAACACTCGTTACATGGGTAACTTTAGCCTAAGAAAATGAATCTTGCATATGATCAGGCGAAGAATTAAGTGTGTCCTTTGTTACTCGAGCAAGTAAACCTGGAGGGGTGTCTTTACACCTAGTGCCCTAAAGCTATTTTGTGACGCCCCCCAAAATAGGTTCAATACTCAACCCATTCTGAGTCGCCAAATACATGGTACAAAATCCAAAAACAATCTTTTATAACATACGGTCGTGCAAAATACGACCACATAAACTGTGAGTTTCAATACAAATCGTATATAATGCAAAATATAAACACTCAAATTCAGTCCTCATCAATTACAATTATTATCACACTATTTTATAAAATAGTGAGGACTTCTACAGCTCTAACTTGGACCATCACTCCATTTCCCGACTAGTACTCGCGATATTCTCATTTTCTGAAGAGAACAATGGAAGAAAAGAGTGAGCTCAACTAGCCCAGTAAAGAATATTATGACTAAGATAATGAAGAATAAATTATCGTTAGTCTTCAACACATCAAATAAAATATTATGGACAACACGTTTTAGATCAACAACTGCAGCGGAAATAACAATTCATTAGAAGAGTTAAGTAGAGAATGATGTCTACTATTTTCTATGATTTAAAAGTCCATCATCAATATTTTATCCCTGTAACATCAATCAATATATATCTCGAATAAAATATTCATCTTTGCACTACGAGCCAAAGATATTCATTTGTATTACCAGTGGTCATGGTCATCTCAACACCTATCCATCTTCGCACTACGGGCCAAAGATATTCATCAGATAATCATCTTTGCACTACAGGCCAAAGATATTCATCAAATAATCATTCATCTTTGCATTACAGGCCAAAGATATTCGTTTGTATCACCATTTAAGACTGAGGATGATGAAAAATAATATAAAAAACGAATCTAGTGAGATAAAGGACAAATATTAGGTATTCGTAATTTAGTTCATCCAAGTTCAATAATACTTCGTAATAATCAATTGTGGAGCAAAATTCAAGAATGAAGTTCAAAACTTGGATCCAATTAAAGATAATTTGGATAAAAAAATAATATTTTTTTACTGTGAATAGTAACTCGTGAATGGTAACTTATGAATAGTAACTTGTTATGAAAAGATGAAAATTTTATAAAAAGTTCAGACCAATATTCCAGTGAAATGATATTAGATGAAGTGCAAAACTCAAAGAATTTCTGATCATTTCAGGAATTATAGAAGCAATACTTACCGTAGTAAGTTTAAATTTAGAAATATGAAATGAAATATTATAACTTTCATAATATGGAATATGAAAGAAAATAATATTTATTATGAATATTGAAAGGAAATAACATCATTTACGAGAAAAATAACATCCTTTACCACGGTAAAATACTAGATCTGACTGGAATATCGAATATTATGTTACGAAAAATCTTGCACCGTAATCCACAATCAAACTATCCTTATACTCACAAGAAATACGCTTGATATTATAGAGAGAAAATTTTCTGATTCTGGTGTGATTTTCATTTCTAACTAAGCATCCTATTTATAGAAAAATGCTTAGCACACAAAAACTGACTTTTGAAACCACGGATGAATTTTTAAAGCCTCCACTTTTGAAAACCCTTCCAGCACACCAACAAGGAAGCCACCCACATGTTTATATTATATATATATATATATATATATTAAAATATTTATTTTCGAAACTTTAATAATTCATAATAAATAGCCCTTTATCAAAAAAATACGAACCTTATGTCCATTCCATATGAAATTTAATTCTCTACAACTTTGTAGAAGAAAGTTTTTCCAAATTCCGAACAAAATATGACTCAAATTTACATACGGATGATTTTTCCACACCTCCATTCCGACAAAATACATATAATGATAAAAACAACCATCAGCACTAATTCCTTCATTTATATCAAAATTGAATAAATATTTACTTATCATTTTTATCAATAATTAATTATTATTCACAAATAATATTACAGAATCACAATAATGACAACCAGGTCGTTCCCAGGAAAGAGGGGGCTTTCCGATAAAGATTTCTCCTTACTGGCGCGCAATTAGATTAACTAACCCCTTTCCTAGACAGAACTTCCTAGACATTGCCAATAATGCTGTCTAATAATATTATTCAAATAACATGAATTATTGATTTGATAATGTAAAATACTGTACAGTGGTTACTGTGACAATTATTGAATCAATAATATAAAATATCAACGGTAGCAATTATTGAATCAATAATATAAAATATTGAACAGTAATTACTGTAACAATTATTGAGTAAGTGACTTCTTACGTAAGAACCAATAATTTGAAATATTGTGCAATACCTTGTGCTACTGTGCAACAACGCGTATTACTGTATTTTTATCATCGGGTATTCAACAGTTTAACGATAATAGTTTTACCATTATATTATAAAAAGTTTATTTCTGTCGCTTTCTATATCCGACAGTTATTCCGTTGTGGGGCCCACAAATGACTGTGCCGTGGTATGAATATTCCCCGACAACAAGAATATTCCATGACCAAACGAATATTCCCTGACAACAATGAATATTTTATAACCACTTGCTATTTTGAAATATTTGCACATTCCACCCATAACTCACCACATTTATCAAATCAACACCTTATTATTTCAAAATAATATATAAAGAAAATTAAATTTTTATTCATAAAAGTTGGGGTCTTACACATTTGGTTTGGGAGTCATTGGTCCAAAACTCGTTAAATAGGTAACTCTGAATAGCCTAAGAAAGCAAGACAAGTTAAGCGAGGAGAAAAAGAAGAGAGAAAATTTGGAGTTAAGAAAAATTTACGAGATCAGAACGAGATCATCTAAAGTCATGGAAGAGAAACCCCTGCTAAGGGTGGCATCACTCATAGTGCACATGTCATATGATGTTAATTCCGGGAAGAACGATATCTAGAGCAAAGACGAAGTATCTTTGATAGAGGGAGATAAGTCTTTTGAATCTAATCTTACTCACGAACAATGACCATGGATGCTTAAAAGTTTTCTTGCGATTTTATAACTTGTTAAATAAAAAAAATTCCTTGAGATAAAAGATATAAAAAATAACCTTGAGGATAGCGATTCACAACTTGCTTAGAAAAATTCATTTTTAATTTCAAGATCTTTAGCGATAAGATAAAAACAAAACACTTACGAATTAACTGGCAGACCCGATGAGCATTCAATTTTATGAACTTTAACTTCATATGCCTCATTGATGAGATTATACTAATTTTTATCAAAGTTATCCCTGACGGCCCGAGCCATCAAGCTTTTGGTGCATTTTTTTATTTGTCTGATGTGCAGGATATTACTCACTCTCGACGTGTTAACAAAGCGAGTTTCTAACATGAATCCCTGGTAACAACATGCGAAAAGACTAGGGCATTTTGCGATTCAATGAAAGGGAAGGAGCCTAAGGCAGGACCAAGCTTCTCATCAAAAGAAATGAGAGGACTTCTGAAAGAAATTACAATGACATGTGCTTGCGACGACAAAAGAAGGAAAAAATTCCTTGAAGATCCTTACCTAAGAAAAAACAATGCCTCATCTGTAAAACAGTATCAAAAGACCATACAGGGGTCAATCCTAACTCAAAATTTATAAATGCGAATCCATAACATATAATGCATTCATCATAACATATGCAGTGATTGAAAAGCATTATATATATTTGCAAAATACATAAAACTGTATACATCAAATATCATCTCTGTCCTACAAATAAAAGTAAAAGTACAGGGAAATGGGGCACAAACGCCCAACGACTAACAAAAGGTCTGAAATCTACATCATCAAACATGTCAACCTGTGCCAAGTCCTACTAAGTCGAGGCCTCGGTATCGAAGTTCAAATCTGAGTAGTGAAATGACGGGCTGCATCCTTCAGGGACGTCAGCGTCACCCGGGTCATCAGTCAAGCTAGTATTTAATCCAGCGGGGTCGCAAGTAAGAAAACTAGCCTTTTGAATCAATGATAAAATCCATTAGAAATAACCCAACGCAGATGTCGGCATAACCCCGATGGTGTAATCTGTTGGCAACAAACCAGTGAAGGCATCGGCATAACCCCGATGGTGTAATATGGTGGCAACAAACCAGTGAAAGCATCGGCTTAACCCCGATGGTGTAATCCATTGGCAACAAACCAGTGAAGGCATTGGCATAACCCCGATGGTGTAATCCGTTGGCAACAAACCAGTGAAGGCATCGGTATAACCCCGATAGTGTAATCCGATTGCAATAAACCAGTGAAGGCATCGGTTTAACCCCGATGGTGTAATCCGTTGGCAACAAACTAGTGAAGGCATTAGCATAACTCCGATGGTGTAATCCGGTGGCAACAAACCAGTGAAGGCATCGGCTTAACTCCGATGGTGTAATATGTTGGCAACAAACCAGTGAAGGCATTGGCATAACCCTGATGGTGTAATTCTTTGGCAAGAAACCAGTGAAGGCACCGGCATAATCCCGATGGTGTAATCCGTTGGCAACAAACCAGTGAAGGCATCGGCATAATCCCGATGGTGTAATCCGTTGGCAACAAACCAGTGAAGGCATCGGCATAACCCAGATGGTGTAATCCGGTGGTAACAAACCAGTGAAGGCATCAGCATAATCCTAAAGGTGTAATCTGTTGGCAACAAACCAGTGAAGGCATCAGCATAATCCCGATTGTGTAATCCGTTGGCAACAAACTAGTGAAGGCATCGACATAACCCCGATGGTGTAATCCGTTGGCAACAAACCAGTGAAGGCATCGGCATAACCCTGATGGTGTAATCCATTAGCAACAAACCAGTGAAGGCATCGACATAACCCCGATGGTGTAATCCGTTGGCAATAAACAAGTGAAGGCATCGGCTTAACCCCGATGGTGTAATTCGGTGGCAACAAACCAGTGAAGGCATCGGCATAACCCCGAAGGTGTAATCCGATGGCAACAAACTAGTGAAGGCATCGGCTTAACCCCAATGGTATAATCCGTTGGCAACAAACTAGTGAAGGCATCGGCTTAACCTCGATGGTGTAATCCGTTGGCAATAAACCAGTAAAGGCATCGGCATGACCTCAATGGTGTAATCCGTTGGACAAACCAACGCAGGTCGACTCAGTCCCGATAAGATAATCCGTTGGCAACAACCCAATGTCGGTCGGCTCAGCCCAGATAAAGTAATCCATTGGCTACAACCCAATGTGGTCATCGACTTAACCTCGACTACTTAATCCTTAGAATTTCTTATAATCTCACATATCATTACATATCTTACATATGACATTACATCATCAGATATACCTTGTCATGCATTCTCCGTGTCTTATAATCTTTGTTGTGTTCATTCCATTACATTGCATAAACATGACAAAAAGGGGCATATGCAGACACTCGAAATTTTGCTTTCTTTATACTAACCTTGCAAAAGGGCAAAAGCATAATTTTACTTCGGAGATAACCCTGAGGTAGGGAAAAAGTATCTGGTCACCCCGGAGACAACCCTATGGATGATTCAAAGGTGACGTCCGAACATAATGCGAACCGAACGAGGATTGCAAAGCTAAGCCAGTGTCCGCCAGAAGCCATATCAGCAAACCTCGAACTGTGTGCGATCAAAGATAAGCCAGTTAACTGTATTTTAGAACCAGAAGATACCTCTCAGCTACCAGCATCATCTTCTCGAAACTCAATTCAGTCAGACTCGACCTTATTCCACAGCCTTCCGCAAAGACTTTCCCAGAGTTTGGCCTGCGAAGCTAAACTTTCACCAAATCGAGACCAAAGGCATGCATTTTGAGGCAACCAGACACGTGGGGCCCAGCCTCAAGTGTACCTGCTCCAGCCGCATGTATACATGCGGCTGCCCTAATTAGTCTGTTTCAGCAGCAAGCAACTCATAAACACAAAAAGGAAGAAGAACTTAGGGAGAGAAAGTCACATTTTAGAGAGAGAGGATTGGGTCTAATATATTCTTCCATATTTGAGTTGTTTTCTCTTGTTTAGCATTTACTTGGAGCCCTGAGAGTGTTCTAAGTTGATCCCGGGTGATAAAACGCTTGTTCACGCGTCCCCCAAGGTGAAAAATGCTATTTTTAGCTACATTCTTTGTAAATTTTGTTCAATATACTAAATTGATATTATATATTGTCTAAATATAGTTAAACTTGTTGTTTTCTAAGTATATTGTGTAATAGTTAGTAGATATAGCGCTTCTACCGGTTATATTGTGTATATCATGTTTTAAATCAAGTCCGGAGGCTAGATCTACCTAGATCTAAGCCGAATCTAGCCTTTTGAGTGGTTATTAAGCATGAAGCTTTAACCCGTATGCTAGATCGGTTTAGATACATGGTAGATCTATGTATTTATTGCTTTTAATCGGTCCCGGTTACCCCGTATATCCCTAGATTTGTATCTAAAGGCGAAAGGGGTCCGAAATGATTTAAAACGGTGATTTCAACCGATGAAATCATCTAATATCAAAGCCTAGGACATTGTATATATGTATTTCCGCATAAATAATGTGAGCCTAGGAATCCCGATGTTGAGATCCCTGATTGGATCCCGACTTGATTCCCACGATGGACCGATTTTTATGATGTAATGTTTAAATAACGCAAATATCATTGTATATGTAATATTTGGATCTTGAAGATGAACTCGAGGGCTTAGTCTCAAAAAGTCGAATTCAAGATCCCGTGATAGTAATAACTTTAATTGTGGGTGCTCGGTTTCATCGAGATGGCTTACATGCCCGATGATGATCCAACCCTTTTTGGCTTTTTTTTATATGCATATCATCAACATGATTTCTAATAAAACCACAACGAGCTTTAAATCATAATAAAGCGATTCGGGGTAGATCACCTTATGAACGTAAAGATAAATAAAAGGAAGTAAAGAAGTCCTCAATTCCCAGTTGAGCAAAGGATTTGAAAATCTTGTTTTCCAAAACATCATTTCAATTCATACATCTTGTTAAAAAATGAACTTTTTGCCAAATAAAATCCTTCGTACCTAGGAGCAAAAGAGGTACAACAGTACTTTAAAATAACCCAAAATAAAGACTTAAACATTGAATAAAGCTTTCAAAATAAAACCACACACACACACACACATTTTATGCATAGGAAATCAATAAGATGCGGTACCGTGTTTTCACGGGAGTCGCGGGGTGCCTAACACTTTCCCCCTGCTTAACCTAGCCTCCGAATTCCACGAATCTCGGGTTTCAGACCAATCTTTCGGAGTCACATATTGGACCATATTGCGAAAACTATTAAAACTCGGATGAGTTGGTACATCTATTTAAACCATACCAACTGGCGGCTCTGTCTCATTCGATCAAATCATAAAACAATAAAATCAATCTTTTCAAAGTCGTCGACACTTATGTCTGTATCGCTTTCCTAAAACGTCACCCTTTAAAATAAAACACAAAGATATAGCGAATCACAAAAGGGTAAAACTAACAAAACAAACTTAGGAAAGACGGACTCATCAAAGAATTTTCCCGGTGTTGACAAAGAGGAATCTAGGATTATGTGGGATTTCACTTGAGGACTCATGTAATAGCTGAGTTGTACAAACCTTTGTATGGGCGGGGGTTTTGTGTTTGGTCCAACGACTACTTAGTTTATCACATTGATAATCATTGAAATGTTGGTGTCGCGCTATTCGCTATATGTATATTGAGAAGGTGATTCTTTTCTCATGTGTATAACGGATAGGTAGAGAATATAAGATTAGGTGCGAGTTCTTAAAACTCATACTTATGGTACGTTTGTGACTCATAATTGTATGGTATGTTTTTGAACCCCTAAGCGCATGGGTAGTTCCTGATTGGTTCTTGAACTATGTATTGCTAGGATAAGTTCCTACACTCATATTATTGTGGAAAGTTCCTGAACTCATAACGTGTGGTATGTTTGATGAACTATACTGGGGTATAGAAAAGTTATGGATGAAGAATTGAGGATTTTTAGTGTATTAGGTTTTAATGATGATAGAAATAGATATAATTATTAAGTAATAGGATATTGGAGAAAATTGGAGTTGATGGTGGAAGCATAATCTTCTAGCTATGCTAGACTTCAAAATTTTTGACATCAAACTAAATTCGCACTGATGTGCCTTTAAAATATAAATAAATTTTTGTTATCAGCAACACATGGTTATAATTGTGTAGAAGTGGGCTTCGAACCACTAACACATCGTTACCTGTTGCGGCATGATAACACCAAAAATAATTTTTCAATAGTTTTGAACGGTTTAAAGAAGAGTCTAAGCTAATTGTTTTGGCTAGACAAAAATAATTTGAAATATCAAAATATATTTTATATATCATTAATGCATCATGGAACCTGGTGCAAAGATGATAAAAATGATGGAGTTATCAATGCAGTATTGCCTAATGTTGGATGTGATCTAAGGAACGTCAGCCCACTATGGTATGATGTAATATGGCAAAGTCACAAAATGACGGAATCCTGAAACGGGCTGTAAATACAGTGAGGTATTATGACGTTATAAAATGATTTTTAGAATTTTAAAAATAATTTATTGCCAATTGAATTTGGCCAGATACATGTTTCGATTGATGTTCAAATTATTGGTATACGTCTAAGCTAATTGATTATGCTAGATAAATGTTTATGAAAATTCAAGTATTATTTGAGAGCTTATGCCAAACCAAATTATTTTGGTGCGGAATCTTATGTTAAGTTGGTATCCGACACAAGTTGGTGTCAGCATTAGGTGATACAAGTTGGTATCAAATTGACACAAGTTGGTGTCAAGTTAATGCAATTAGTATTAAATTTACACAAGTTGGTGTCCAGATAAAACGGTTTGCAGATGAATTTCTATTAAAACCTTTTCAAGTTATTTATTATACTTTATAATTATTGAATAATTGTGAAGACTCCTGAACGATTAGAAGAAGTGTAAACTCTTAGTGAATAGTCATTGTGACGCCCCCAGAATAGGTTCAATCCAACCAACCCATTCTGAGTCGCCAAACACATGGTACAGAATCCAAATACAAACTTTTATATCGCACGGTCGTGCAAAATACGACCACACAACCGTGAGTGTCAATACAAATATGTAGAAAATCTAAATATTCAAACTAAGTCCTCATTACAATTATTATCACAATATTTTATAAAAATAGTGAGGACTACTACAGCTCTAACTTGGACCATCACTCTGTCCCCCGACTAGTCCCTGCGACATTCTCATTTCCTGAAGAGGACAATAGATGAAAAGGGTGAGCTCAACTAGCCCAGTAAAGAATATTATGACTAAGATAATAAAGAACAATTTATCATTAGTCTTCAACAAATCAAATAAAATATTATGGACAACAAGTTTTAGATCAACAACTGCAGCGAAAATAACAATGCATCAGAAGAGTTAAGTAGGAAATAATGTCTACTATCTTCTATGATTTGAAAGTCCATAATCAATATTTTATCTCTATAACATCAATCTATATATATCTTGAATCAAATATTAATCTTTGCACTACAGGCCAAAGATATTCATTTATATCACCAGTTGGTCATGTTCATCCTAACACCTGTCCATCTTTACACTACGGGCCAAAGATATTCATCAAATAATCATTCATCTTTGCACTACAGGCCAAAGATATTCTTTTGTATCACCATTTAAGACTGAAAATGATGAAAAATATTTTAAAGAACGAAACCAGTGAGATAAAGGACAAAAATTAGGGATTCGCAATTTAGTTTATCCAAGTTTAAGAATACTCCATAATAATCAATTGTGGAGCAAAATTCAAGAATGAAGACCAAAACTTGGATTCAATCAAAGATAGGAACCATAATAGCCAACTTGGACCAAGAAAAGAAAATTTAATTTTTCTGTGAATAGGGTAGTATTCATAAATAGTGTCGTATACGTGAATAGTATCGTATACGTGACTAGTAACCCCAACATGAAAAGGTAGAAATTTTCATAAGAAAAATCGTACTTGGTGAATAGTACTCATGAATAGTATCGTATTTGTAAATAGTTTCGTATACGTGAATAGTAACCCCGACGGAAAAGATAAAAATTTCATAATAAAATTCATACCAATATTTCGATGAAATGATATTGAAAGCAATAACATCATTTACAAAAAATATAACATCCCTTACCTCAAAAGAATAGTACTTCTGACTGGAATATCGGATATAATACTGAAGAAAACTTGTACTGTATAGCAACACTCAAAGTATTTAAATACTCATAAAAATACGCTCGATATTATAGAGAGAAACTTCTGATTCTGGTGTGATTTTCAAATTCTAACTAAACACCCTATTTATAGAAAAATGCTTAGAACGCCAAAGTAGAAAATTTAATAAAATAATAACAAAAATTTCCTACGCCTCTTATCTTTGAAAACTAAATTCCCAGCATTTTTCATCAAAAAAAGGACACCGGGTCCCACCACATTCTAGAAACCTCCACCAAAAATTAATTTTAGACCCAAAATTCCGAAACTTCAATAATTCATAATAAATAGCCCTTTTATCAGAAAAATACGAATCTTATGTCCATTGCATAGGAAATTTAATTCTCTACAACTTTGTAGAAGAAAGTTTTTCCAAATTCTGAACGAAAAATGACCCAAATTTACAAACAGATGATTTTTTCGCACTCCCATTCTAACAAAATCAATCCTCCGTACCTCCATGTTGACAAATCATAAAAAAATCAACATTTACAACACAAGTGAGGCCCACTCAATTTGGAAAAATCCTCCATCAAAATGTGTTACATGTTTTTGTTACCAAAAGCACCAAAAATAATTCAGATCCAATTTGCTCTCTTCCTCCTTATTTTATTCATATATCGTGAATTTATTGTGAAAATATCATCATTATTATATTATTATATTATCACATTATACACTTATAATATAATATTATAATAATATATTTTAATGAATTATTTTATCAAAGAGAATAAAATATCAACTCTCAATAATTATCTCTTTAAAAATTCCTCCATTTATATCCACATTAAATAAATATTTCCTTATCATTTTTATTAATAATTAATTATTCATAAATAATATTACATAACCACAATATTAACAACCAGGTCGTGCAATTAGGTGACTAAACCCTTTTCCTAGACAGAAGTTCCTTAGACATTGCCAATAATACTGTCTAACAATATTATTCAAATAATATGAATTATTGATTTGATAAATTAAAATATTGTGCAATGATAATTATTAAAACAATAATAATATAAAATATTGTGCAATAACGTGTGCTACTGTGCAACAACGCGTGCTATTTTATTTTAACCCCCGGGTATTTCAACAGTTCTAACGGTAACCGTTACGCTGTTATTTTTAGAAAACTCATTCTTGTTTTTTTTCATCCGACAGTTTTCCGTTATGGGGCCCACAAATGGCTGCGTCGTCATACGAATATTCTCCGACAACAAAAATATTCCACGACCAAACGAATATTCCCCGACAATAAGAATATTTTATAACCACTTGCTTATTTTGAAATATTTGCGTATTTTACCCATAACTTACCACATCTATCAAATCAACCCCTTACTATTCAAAATAATATATAGAGGAAATTCAATTTTATTCATAATAAGTTGGGGTCTTACAACCTCCCCTCCTTATAAAATTTTGTCCTCGACATTGACGTACGTACCTGGTGTTTCAAAAAGGTGAGGGTACCTCGCTTTCATTTTCGATTCCAACTCCCAGGTCATTTTCTCAATAGCATGATTCCTCCACAAAACTTTGACTTATGGTATAACCTTTGTGCGTAGGACATACTCCTTCCTATCCAAGATCTTGACAGGTACCTCCTCATACATTAAATCTTCGGCTATCTCGTCTGGTTCTAACTCAATAATGTGGTTTGGGTCTTTCACATATTTACGAAGCACAGATATGTAAAAAACGTTATGAACACGAGACATGCTTGGAGGTAATGCGAGTCTATAGGCCATATTTTTTACTCGATCAAGAATCTCAAATGGACCAATGAATCGTGGATTGAGCTTTCCTCTGTTGCCAAACCTCGTAACCCCTTTCCACAGCAACACGTAACAATACATGATCCCCAACATTAAATTTCATGTCTTTTCGATGAAGATTCGCATAACTCTTTTGTCGATCCTGTGTCGTTTGTATACGTTGGCGGATCATTTGGATCTTTTCCGTAGTCATATGTACCAACTCTGGTCCCAACAATGTTGCTTCACCCACCTCATCCCAGCATACTGGAGAACGACACTTTTGTCCATACAACGCGTCGAATGGAGCCACACCTATACTTGCCTGTTAACTGTTGTTGTAGGAGAATTCCACCAATGGTAGGTACTTATCCCAACTCCCTTTGAAGTCTAGAACACAAAGTTTCAATAGATCTTCAAGAGTTTGAATAGTCCTTTCCGATTGCCTGTCCGTTTGAGGATGATGTGTCGAACTGAATCATAAATCCGTGCCTATAGCTTTTTGCAAACTAACCCAAAATCGTGAAGTAAATCTTGGGTCACGATCCGAAACTATGGATACTGGTATGCCATGCAACCTCACAATCTCATTTATGTACATACGAGCAAGACGTTCAAGGGAATAAGTCTCCCGTATCGGCAAGAAATGAGCAGACTTAGTTAATCTATCAACAATAACCCAAATCGCATCTATGCCTTAAGAAACCTTGGGAAGACCCGTAACAAAATCCATGGTAATGTGCTCCCACTTCCATTTTGGAATCTCAAGTGGTTACAATGGACCCTTTTGTTGGGTTTGTACGTAACGCAATCATGCAATCAAAGAATTATACCTTTGAAGATCCAAGCTTCCTTAGGTACAAGTTCTACTCCTTTGATTCCTTTGATTCCTCTGTAGTGGCTCCTTCCCTTGATCAATGTCAGCCACCCAAATATTTGGCCTCTAATGGTGATCCACCAAGGAAGATGAAGAACTTAGGAAGATGGGTTATTGGCTTAACCCTTATTTCTATCTCTATAGAATATGTGTACTCCCAACTCTTAAAAAATTCACGTGTCCCTTATTTCTGATATAAGACTCTCTTATATAGATATTAGGTTAACCCTCCTAATCTAATTAGAATAGGGTTTTATTTATTTAATTAATTAAACACTTTTAATTCATTTATATCTTAATCTTATTAGGAATGAGAGAGAGTACTGATATTATATTAATTCTTAAACTCCTTTAGAATTAAAATAATAATAATAATAAGACTCCTCATATTAATTTATATTTAATATTTCTAAAATATTAAATAATAAACATTAAGCTATTTAATTTATTCTATCACCATAGATTAAATTAATTATACTTAATGCATTATTACTATCATGCCATTTTCTTCTTAAATAATTTTTCTTCCTTTTATGGTGTGACCCTTTAGGTTCTCCATATTAAACAGGTTGTGAATAAATCAATTAGAACAATTCTAATTTTATTTAAATAAATAAATTAAACTAATAATTTATTTAAATAAATAACATTTATTCTACAATAGGGATAAGCCTCCCTAGCGATCAACGACTTTCCAGATAATAAAGATTTCAACATTAATCATAAAAGAACCTATGAGTTAATAGTTACCGTACAATTCAATCCTTCCACCATACAATGTCCCAATTAAATATAAGACATGGATTTACTATCAAGTCTTAATTTATTTAATTATATGTATTTCGATTAGAAAATGCACAACTCCAAATAATGCAAATTAGAAACCTCTTTCTAATTTCATTCTACCTTGGCCAAGGATTCCTGGGTTGTCATTTAACGAATCACACAGGACATATCTCCTCTTTTACTAGAGGTGGTAGATTCTTTATTGATCATACATTATCTCCATATGCAACTCATTATACCCAAGCATACCCTATATATGCCTTAAAAGGCCTTAAGGAATAAGTCAAAGTATAATTTGTTACATACAAGATACTATGATGATCTCAAGTCCAAGGATCACTTGTACTACTATCACATTAGGAATTCCTATTGACAGGTGAGTAAAACTCCATTAGGTATTCCATAGTGAGTCACGTTCAGTGAACTTATTCTCCAATAAGCACCTACATACTTGCTTTAGTGTCTCCACACAAATGACCATGAGATCAGTCATCCTCATCTAATGAGCAAGCAACATATGTACCAATCTATCCGGATTTACTAATCTCCATTTTAGTAATCCCACGATTGGGAACTATTTTAGTGTTTAACCTTTCTAAGAATTTAGATTTCATTAGCATGATCTCATCATGATTCTAAAAGCATTGCTTAAAACTATGAGTTATTTACATATTATAAAAAATAGCACCATGTAGATAATTAAATGCCTTAAATGAATATTTTATTAATAAATAAATAAGATTGTTTACAAAGTATGTGCTTTATCATCATACATGATTGGCTTGTATGCACACTACTATCAATCACCCACTTGCACTAAAGCCAATCACCATGGTATCTCATACCCATCTTCTCTAAGTGACGATTAAACTGCTGTTATGTTAGAGCTTTAGTAAATGGATCTGCAATGTTGTCTTGAGAGTCCACACGCTCCAAGGTGACGTCTCCTCTTTCAATGATCTCCCTGATCAAGTGAAATCGCCGCAACACGTGTTTAGATTTCTGATGAGACCTGGGTTCCTTAGCCTGTGCAACCGCTCCGGTGTTGTCAAAATATACGGGAACTGCTTCTCCAATGCTAGGAACCACACCAAGTTCAGTTATAAACTTTTTCATCCAAACAGCTTCCTTTGCAGCTTCACTTGCAGCTATATACTCTGCCTCTGTCACTGAATATGCAACTGTTTGCTACTTGGAACTCTTCCAACTCACTGCGCCTCCGTTCAAGGTAAACACATACCCTGAAACAGATTTACTGTCATCTTGGTCTGTTTGAAAACTTGAGTCCGTGAATCCCTCGAGTTTTAATTCAGACCCACCGTAGACAAGAAAAATATCTTTAGTCCTTCTCAAGTACTTTAGGATATTTTTCACTGCCTTCCAGTGCTCTTCTCTTGGATTCGACTGGTATCTGCTTGTTACACTAAGTACGTGAGCAACATCCGGTCTAGTACATATCATACCGTACATGATAGATCCTATTGTAGAAGCATAAGGGGTCTTACTCATACGATCTCTCTCCTCAGGTGTCTTTGGGGCCTGTTTCTTGGAGAGATGTATTCCATGGCTCATCGGCATGAGACCTCTTTTGGAATCTTTAATGCTAAACCTCTTTAGCATCGTATCAATGTACGTTCCTTGGGATAAGCCGAGCATCCTTTTAGATATATCTCTATAGATCTTTATCCCCAAAATATAGGATGCTTCACCCAAGTCCTTCATGGAGAAGTTTTTAGATAACCATATTTTAATTGATTGTAACATAGGAATGTCATTCCCTATCAGTAATATATCATCAACATATAATACTAGGAATGATACTGCGCTCCCACTAACCTTCTTGTATACACATGGTTCATCCTCGTTTTTGATAAAATCAAACTCTTTGATTGTCTCATCAAAATGAATGTTCCATCTACGAGAAGCTTGCTTTAACCCATAAATGGATCGTTGTAGCTCACAGACTTGATTTGTTCCAACTTTTGAAATAAATCCCTCTAGCTGTGTCACATACACATCCTCCTCAAGTTTCCCATTGAGAAAGGCCGTTTTCACGTCCATCTGCCAGATCTCATAGTCGTTGTAAGCTGCAATCGCAACCAAAATCCGAATGGACTTGAGCATGGCTACTGGTGAGAAGGTTTCATCATAGTCAACTCATTGTCTTTGTTTGAAACCTTTTGTAACCAGTCGAGCCTTATAAGTCTCTACCTTTCCGTCTGCTCCAGTCTTTTTCTTAAAAACCCATTTACACCCAATAGGTTTAATACCTTCAGGTGGTGAAACCAAAGTCCATACTTTGTTTTCATACATGGAGTCCATTTCGGATTTCATGGCTTCAAGCCATTTCCCTGAGTCTTTATTACTCATAGCCTGTCCGTAATTCAATGGAACATCATCATTCATGATGTGTACCTCATCGTCATCCTCTATAACGAATCCATACCTCTCAGGTATCTTCGGTACTCTTCCAGATTTACGAACAGGGTGTAGTACAGTAGGTTCTTCTACTTGGTCAGGTACTTGACTTTGATCTGTGGTAACTTGTGGTTCTTGAACTTCTTCAAGATATATCTTACTCCTACTAACCCCTTCATGGATAAACTCTTTCTCCAAGAAGGTAGCATGTTTCGCAACAAACACCTTTTGATCAGTTGGATGATAGAAATAATACCCTACGATTTCTTTAGGGTATCTACAAATTTACACTTATCGGATTTAGTCTGTAGCTTATCATTTTCAAACTTTTTGATATAAGTTGGACAACCCCAAGTCTTAACATACTTAAGATTTGGTTTCCTCCCTTTCCACATCTCATATGGAGTCTTTGGGGCGGATTTGGTAGGTACCTTGTTAAGTAGGTATGCAGCCGTTTCTAGGGCATATCCCCAGAAGGAAATTGGAAGGTCGGTAAAACTCATCATGGATCGAACCATGTCCAACAGTGTTCGATTTCTCCTTTAAGATACTCCATTTAACTGTGGTGTACCTGGAGGAGTCCATTGTAAGATTATAACATTTTCTTTGAGACAATTGAGAAACTCACTGCTTAAGTATTCTCCACCTCGATCTGATCGAAGTATCTTAATACTCTTGCCCGTTTGTTTCTCTACTTCACTTCTGAACTCTTTGAACTTTTCAAATGATTCTTATTTGTATTTCATCAAATACACATATCCAAATCTTTAGTGATTATCAGTGAAAGTAATAAAATATGAATACCCACCCCGTGCACTTGTTGTCATAGGTCCACAAACGTCTGTGTGAATCAATGCCAATAACTCTGTAACTCTCTCTCCTTTTCCACTAAAAGGAGATTTAGTCATTTTACCCATGAGACAAGATTCACAAGTTGGATATGATTCATAATCGGATAGCTTTAGGAGCCCATCCTTATGCAACTTGGATAATCTTGTTTCATTGATATGACCGAGTCTACAGTGCCACATATAGGTATAATTAATATCATCTCTTTTCCTTTTCTTGGTTTGTTCATTTTGAAATATATTTTCTTGTAAGTCAAGTGTATAAAGTCCATTTCACAAATTTTCAATACCATATAAAACATCGTCTTTATAAATAGAACAATCATTGTTCTTTATAATAATGTCAAAACCTTCCATATCCAATACAGAAATTGAAATAATGTTTTTAATAATATTCGGAACATAATAACAATTATTAAGATAAATAGACTTGCCCGAAGGCATTGCAAAACAATAAGTTCCTACAGCTAATGCAGCAACCTTTGCTCCATTCCCCACTCGTAGGATCACCTCATCATTGTTCAGATTTCTACTTCTGACCAGTCCCTGCACAGTGTTACATATGTGAGAACCACAGCCGGTATCCAATACCCAAGTAGAATTATGACTTTCAGAAAAATTAATTTCAATCATAAACAAACCTTGATTGGAAGTCGAAGCTTCTCCAAGTTTCTTCTCAGCTAGAAACTTCTTGCAGTTCCTCTTCCAATGTCCCGGCTCATTGCAATGAAAGCACATTCCTTTAGCTGGTTCAAGTTTCTTTTGTTCCTTTTCTTTCCCCTTTCCCTTAGCCTTCTTGGATTTCTTCTTTTCAGAAGACACCTTGGGCCTCTTCCTTTTATTGGAAGAATCCACCATCAAGACATGGTTCTTCTTGGATGAGAAGTGATTTTGACATTTTTAAAATTCTGCATGTGAAAAGACAATATTTTAGCAAACATTCATTTTATTAACTTTGCATACCAAAATAAATTTAGGTCTTTATTTTAAATTGGTATCTCCCACTATTTTCATCAAACTATATTACCCTCACTTATATAGTTCGACAATATCTAATTAAAGATTTGCTAGTGAGATTAAGGATCCCATTTCAAATGTATATAACCTTGTGGATAGCACAACAAGCGATATACAAATAAATAGGTAGACAACTCTTGTCAATTACATCACCATGTAACTCCTTTTATTTTGCCTCTTAAATCATAATGGTCATGTGTGTGCACATCCATACTAAAATGATTTAAGTTAAGTCCAGCCTAGCACTTCCATAAATTCAAAAAGAAAAATTTTCGTCCTTGTGGATAGCACAACAAGACTAGATCGTTCAATTTTCTTGATAAGCATCAAATGTGATTAATTAACATCTTAAATATTCAATACTCGCATTGTGGATAGCACAACAAACTCATATTAAATATTTAATACTCTATTAATTAATCATGCTAGAAGGCGACGTTCGATATTCCAAATATCATTTGAACGCTTCAGACTTAATATTATTTCTTTGAGGGGTTTGTTATTATTTGTCTCATCTTGTTTAGCGCGCATGCACATATATATATAAAATACGCGTCATTTTATTAAACATGCGAAGCATGTTTGCATAAAATATAATATATATAATATTTAGCATGCAATATAGAATACTATATTCTACCCGGATTGATTATGGACTTTTATTCTAGTTTGGTTCACTAGAGCCACCAAGTGAACCAAAAAGTCAAACCTAGGAGTGCAAGAATTTAAATTTAAACGTAACTGTTACATTTAAACCCGGGCTCTATACAAACGGGTCTTCACGCGCTCTTTGCTCTTTGGTCTCCAATTTCTTCAAAATAATTCTAACTATCTCTATTACATTAACTATTTAAAATTAAATAGAAACCTTGATCAGCAGTCAAGGGTAAGTACATAGAAAGAAGATAGAATTTACATCGAGAATAAAACTAGAGAAGACGAGGTACGCAGACCCCATTTTATAAAACCCATTCATTCAAGCATTCAACCAAAATAAAATCCAATCACATTGGTCATAGTCCATACTCAATTCCTTTTATTACCATACATATCATCATACGTATCAATAAAACTTATTCATCTCATGAAAGTAAATTCATTCCATATATGTATTAATATCAGTTAATGGGCAAAAGTTTGCTAAACTTTGTTTTTGGAAAAATAAACTCCTTTATTTCATTCAAAAATAATTCCAAATTAAACTCTTTAATTTCAGCAATTCTGAAATCTCATTTCATATAAAATAAACATCTTTATTTTAAACCTTTATTAATTAAATAAACCATTCATTTAATTAAATACAACAAAAAAAATTTCAGATTCTGTTAGTGGCGCAGCTGCGCCAGAAATATAAAGGGAACCGGCGCAGCATGAAAACTAGGCCAAGACACCGGCGCAGCTGCGCAGCAAGAAGGCCTTGCACCAGCACAACTGCGCAGCTTGAAAACTAGCACAGGACATTGGCCCAGCTGAGCAACTTCGCAGAATCAGAAAAAAAAATTTGTTGCCCAGAACTCGATCCAATCGCATATCATACATGTATGGAATCACATAGACTGATAATTAGCACAAGATTGGCTCTGATACCACTGTTGGGTTTGTACGTAATGCAATCATGTAATCAAATCACATAAATAGGGCGGAAGGGCAAAAAACTAGGTTTTCAAAAATTTATACAAACCCATAACCATGATCATTCTTGTGCATCAATTATCAGTGAATATAGAAGGAGAAAAACAGAATTATACCTTTGAAGATCCAAGCTTCCTCAGGTACAAGTTTTACTCCTTTGATTCCTTTGATTCCTCTGTAGTGGGTCCTTCCCTTGATCAATGTCAGCCACCCAAATGTTTGGCCTCTAATGGTGATCCACCAAGGAAGATGAAGAACTCAGGAAGATGGGTTATTGGCTTAACCCTTGTTTCTATCTCTATAGAATATGTGTACTCCCAACTCTTGAAAAATTCATGTGTCCCTTATTTCTGATATAAGACTCTCTTATATAGATATTAGGTTAACCCTCCTATTCCAATTAGAATAGGATTTTATTTAATTAATTAATTAAACACTTTTAATTAATTTATATCCTAATCTTATTAGGATTGAGAGAGAGTACTGATATTATATTAATTCCTAAACTCCTTTAGAATTAAAATAATAATAATAATAATAATATTAATAAGACTCCTCTTATTAATTTATATTTAATATTTTTAAAATATTAAATAATAAACATTAAGCTATTTAATTTATTCTATCACCATAGATTAAATTAATTATACTTAATGCATTATTACTATCATGCCATTCTCTTCTTAAATAATTTTTTTCCTTTTATGGTGTGACCCTTTAGGTTCTCCATATTAAACCGGTTGTGAATAAATCAATTAGAATAATTCTAATCTTATTTAAATAAATAAATTAAACTAATAATTTATTTAAATAAATAACATTTATTCTACAATAAGGATAAGCCTCCCTAGCGATCAACGACTTTCTAGATAATATAGATTTCAACATTAATCATAAAAGAACCTGTGAGTTAATAGTTACCGTACAATTCAATCCTTCCACCATACAATGTCCCAATTAAATATAAGACATGGATTTACTGTCAAGTCTTAATTTATTTAATCATATGTATTTCGATTAGAAAATGCACAACTCCAAATAATGAAAATTAGAAACCTCTTTCTAATTTCATTCTACCTTGGCCAAGGATTCCTGGGTTGTCATTTAACGAATCACATAGGACATATCTCCTCTTTTACTAGAGGTGGTAGATTCTTTATTGATTATACATTATCTCCATATGCAACTCATTATACCCAAGCATACCCTATATATGCCTTAAAAGGCCTTAAGGAATAAGTCAAAGTATAATTTGTTACATACAAGATACTATGATGATCTCAAGTCCAAGGATCACTTATACTACTATCACATTAGGAATTCCTATTGACAGGTGAGTAAAACTCCATTAGGTATTCCATAGTGAGTCACGTTCAGTGAACTTATTCTCCAATAAGCACCTATATACTTGCTTTAGTGTCTCCACACAAATGACCATGAGATCAGTCATCCTCATCCAATGAGCAAGCAACATATGTACCAATCTATCCGGATTTACTAATCCCCATTTTAGTAATCCCACGATTGGGAACTATTTTAGTTTTTAAGCTTTCTAAGAATTTAGATCTCATTAGCATGATCTCATCATGATTCTAAAAGCATTGCTTAAAACTATGGGTTATTTACATAATATAAAAAACAGCACCATGTAGATAATTAAATGCCTTAAATGAATATTTTATTAATAAATAAATAAGATTGTTTACAAAGTATGTGCTTTATCATCATACATGATTGGCTTGTATGCACACTACTATCACCTTTGGCACTTGATGCTGCGCCTTTACACGTTGACAAGTTAAACACCACAAAATAAACTCCGCGATCTCTCTCTTCATATTGCTCCACCAAAATGTATGTCGAAGATCACGATACATTTTGGTACTCCCAGGATGGATTACAAACGGTGTGTTGTGTGACTCCATCATGATTCTATACTTCAAATTAGAATTGTTAGGAACACAAAGCCTGGAGTTGACTCAAAGTATTCCTTCTTCATCGATTCTTGCTTGTGGAATGGCACCTTCTTGCACCTTCTTCCTCATCTTCATCAGCTCCGGGTTTGTAGCTTGAGTAGCTTTAACTTTATCAATCAAAGCTGGTTCTACGCGTATACTTGACATCATCATGTGGATCCCCGGAGTCTTGAACTCTATCTCCATCTTTTGTAAGTCACAAAGAATAGACCTTTGTGTTGACAGCATCGCACTCGTTCCCGTATATGATCTTCTACTCAATGCGTCAGCTACCACGTTTGCTTTACCAGGATGGTATTTGATCATATGGTCATAATCTTTTAACAGCTCAAGCCAACGTCGTTGCCGCATATTGAGTTCCTTTTGAGTGAGGAAAATATTTAAGGCTCTTATGATCCGTATAGATCTCCACTTTCTCTCCATACAGGTAGTGTCTCCAGATCTTCAACGCGAAAATGACTGCTGCCAACTCTAGATCATGAGTAGGATAATTCCTCTCATATTCCTTGAGTTGTCACGAGGCATAGGCTATGACTTTCCCATGTTGTATGAGAATACATCCTAACCCTTTGCCCGAAGCATCGCTATAGATAACAAATCCATCCGAACCAGATGGTATTGTCAGAACAGGTGCCGAGATAAGTCTCCTCTTGAGCTCTTGGAAGCTCTTCTCGCATTCCTCGGTCCATGCAAATTTTATATCTTTCCAAGTCAACTGAGTTAACGGAGTAGCGATTTGAGAAAATTCTTCCATGAATCTCCGATAATAACCAACTAAGCCTAGAAAGCTACACACTTCGGTCACCGACTTTGGTTGCTCCCAACTTTGTATTGCTTTAATTTTTGCCGGGTCAATAGATACTCCATGTTTTGATACTACGTGCCCAAGGAATGCTACTTCCTCAAGCCAGAACTCGCATTTCTTCAGCTTGGCATATAGCTTGTTATCACGAAGCCTTTGAAGTACCAGCTTCAAGTAGTGCTCATGATCTTCACGACTTTTGGAATAGATGAGGATGTCATCAATAAAGACAACCACGAACTGATCCAAATATTCCTTAAATACACGGTTCATCATATCCATGAAAGCAGCAGGAGCATTAGTCAATCCAAAAGACATGACTAGGAATTCATAATGCCCGTATCGAGTTCTGAAGGCAGTCTTTGGAATATCCTCAATTTTAATCCTCAGCTGATGATATCCAGAACGAAGATCGATCTTTGAAAAGAATTGTGCTCCTTACAACTGGTCGAACAGGTCATCAATACGAGGTAGCGGATACCTATTCTTGATGGTGACATGGTTTAACTCCCGATAGTCAATACAAAGTCACATACTCCCGTCTTTCTTCTTTACGAATAAAACAGGAGCTCCCCAAGGAGACGTACTAGGACGAATAAAACCGATGTCTAACAACTCCTGTAGTTGGACCTTTAACTCCTGAAGTTCAATAGGAGCCATTCGATATGGGGTTTTAGAAATAGGTTTTGTACCGGGCTCAAGGTCAATAAAAAATTTAACTTCACGTTATGGGGGTAGACCGGGAAGTTCTTTGGGACATACATCGGGAAACTCATTAAGAACAAAAATATCATTCAAACCTGACGTATTCTGGTTTAGATCAGTGACATGGGCTAAGAAAGCTTGACATCCTTTTTTTAATAAACGAATAGCTTTATGACTTGAAATGACATTGACTAATTTTAGTGGTTTGGTGGTTTGAATTAGCACAACAGGTTGGTTAGGAATATAAAAACTAACAACCTTACGAAAATAATCAATTTTGGCATGATAAGTGGTTAACCAATCAATTCCTAAAATCACGTCAAATGCAAGTATTTTCAAAGATAAAAATCAACAGGTAGGGTGAGGGTACCAATCTGAATCAAGCAAGATTTGTAAACTGTAGATGTAACGAAGGTTTCTCCCAACGGAGTCTCAACAGATAAGTCAAAGTCTAATTTCTCAGGTATTAAGTTCAAATGTTGAGCACAAGTAGGTGATATAAAAGAATGGGTAGCTCTGGTATCTAACAAAGTGTAAACTTCGCAAGAGTTTATGATTAGCTTACCCGTGATCACCTCGTTCGGGTTCCTCGCATTTTGGGCAGTCATGACAAACGCTCTTTCAGGAACCACCGACTTTGACTTGTCTGAAATCGCCTTTAGAATCACCACCCCCGCTGGACTTAGTTTCGCTATAGGAAAATCTCGAGCTATATGTCCTTCCTTTCCACAGTTATAGCATGCCTTGAATTGTTGTGGGCAGTTTGGGCTGATGTGTCCCTCTTTCCCGTATTTATAGCATACGATTGGTGGTCGTTCTCCTCCCCTAGAAACAGTTGATGCTGGTGCTGCTGTCGACGTCTTCACGTTCTCATTGTTGTACCTTCTCTTCTTGAAATCTCTCCCCGACTCACTTCTTCTATTATCATGATCACGATTACCACCAGATTGGTTACCGCTTCTGTCATGATACTTTCCTCCCCGCTGGTTGTCATTGCTCCGATGACTGCTGCCACCGGTACGACCCTGGTTGTGGTCCCTTGGCTGAACATACTCATTATCTCATTCTAATAACTGAGCCCTATTTACTACATATGAATAGAGAGAAAATTTATGAGAAATGAGTTATTGACGAATTTCGGGTTTCAAACCTCTCAGAAACATCCGCGTCATACGTTCCTCATTCTCTACCAAATGAGGTGCAAACCTGGACAACTCCGGGAACTTAGCCTCGTACTAGGACACAGTCATGTTGTTATGTTCTAGTCTGATAAACTCCACCTCTTTTATATGATGAATACTTTCAGGAAATTACTTGTCATTGAACAGTTTCTAAAATGCTTCCCAAGACATCTTGAGTGCGGCAGGCTGGGTACGCTTCACAGATTCCCACCAGTAATCTGCCTCTCCACGGAACATAAAGGTGGCGAATGGAACCTTCTGTTCCTCCGTGCATCCCAAGATATCAAATATCTTGGTAATTTATTTAACCCACGTTTTCGCCTTGATCGATCCGGCTTTCCCAAAAATTCTGGTGGTCCCAACTCTTTAAACTTCTTGGCAGTGACAAGCCGCGAGTTGCTATTATCTCCACCTGTATTTTGCACCCGAGTCTCCCTCATCTAGTTTTGTATGAACTGCAACAAGCTTCTAAATATCCCATCATTCATCGTTTGATCGGTGGGGTTGTTTACAGTAGGAATATTGCCTTCTTGTTGCACATTCTCCTGGTTTGTGATTAAAGGTGTCTCAACGGTCTCATTCACTCCATTGTTAACATTCTCAGCTGCCATTCTCAAATACTGCCATATAACAAGGGTTAATTAAACAAATTAACATATCACATATTAAGCCTATACCCCGACCGACCAATTAAATACCACATAAGCTTAGGTAGGATATACTAGTGAAGGATTTATTCGTCTCTCCCCTCCTAGTTCTATTTCCTGATCTCCGCTAGAGACCATATCCCTAAGCTCTGATACCAACTGTGACGCCCCCAGAATAGGTCCAATCCAACCAACCCATTCTGAGTTGCCAAACACATGGTATAGAATCCAAATACAAACATTTATATCACACGGTCGTGCAAAATACGACCACACAACTGTGAGTGTCAATACAAATATGTGAAAAATATAAACATTCAAACTAAGTCCTCATTATAATTATTATCGCACTATTTTATAAAAATAATGAGGACTACTACTACTCTAACTCGGACCATCACTTTGTCCCCCAACTAGTCCCTGCGACATTTTCATTTCCTGAAGAGGACAATAGATGAAAAGGGTGAGCTCAACTAGCCCAGTAAAGAATATTATGACTAAGATAATAAAGAACAATTTATCATTAGTCTTCAACAAATCAGATAAAATATTATGGACAACAAGTTTTAGATCAACAACTGCAGCGGAAATAACAATGCACCAGAAGAGTTAAGTAGGAAATAATGTCTACTATCTTCTATGATTTGAAAGTCCATAATTAATATTTTATCCCTATAACATCAATCCATATATATCTTGAATCAAATATTCATCTTTGCACTACAGGCCAAAGATATTCAATAATATCACCAGTTGGTCATGTTCATTTCAACACCTGTCCATCTTTGCACTACGGGCCAAAGATATTCATCAGATAATCATCCATCTTTGCACTACATGCCAAAGATATTCTTTTGTATTACCATTTAAGACTGAAGATGATAAAAAAATATTTTAAAGAACGAATCCAGTGAGATAAAGGACAAAAATTAGGGATTCGTAATTTAGTTTATCCAAGTTCAAGAATACTCCATAATATTCAATTGTGAAGCAATATTCAAGAATGAAGATCAAAACTTGGATCCAATCAAAGATAGGAACCATAATAGCCAACTTGGACCAAGAAAAGAAAATTTAATTTTTCTGTGAATAGTACCGTATTCATGAATAATGTCGTATACGTGAATAGTGTCGTATACGTGAATAGTAACCCCGACATGAAAAGGTAGAAATTTTCATAAAAAAAATTATACTTCGTGAATAGTACTCGTGAATAGTATCGTATTTGTGAATAGTGTTGTATACGTGAATAGTATCGTATACATGAATAGTAACCCCGACGAAAAAGGTAAAAATATCATAATAAAATTCATACCAATATTTCTATGAAATGATATTGAAAGCAATAACATCATTTACGAAAAATATAACATCCCTTACCTCAAAAGAATAGTACTTCTGACCGGAATATCGGATATAATACTGAAGGAAACTTGTACTGTATAGCAACACTCAAAGTATTTAAATACTCAAAAAAATACGCTCGATATTATAGAGAGAGAAACTTCTGATTCTGGTGTGATTTTCAAATTCTAACTAAACACCCTATTTATAGGAAAATGCTTAAAACGCCAAAGTAGAAAATTTAATAAAATAATAACAAAAATTTCCTACGCCTCTTATCTTTGAAAACTAAATTCCCAGCATTTTTCATCAATAAAAAGGACACCGGGTCCCACCACATTCTAGAAACCTCCACCAAAAATTAATTTTAGACCCAAAATTCCGAAACTTCAATAATTCATAATAAATAGCCCTTTTATCAGAAAAATACGAATCTTATGTCTATTTCATAGTAAATTTAATTCTCTACAACTTTGTAGAAGAAAGTTTTTTCAAATTCCGAACAAAAAATGACCCAAATTTACATACGGATGATTTTTCTACACTCCCATTCTGACAAAATCAATCCTCCGTACCATCATTTTGACAAATCACAAAAAAATCAGCCTTTACAACATAAGTGGGGCCCACTCAATTTGGAAAAATCCTCCACCAAAATGTGTTACATGTTTTTGTTACCAAAAACACCAAAAATAATTCAGATCCAATTTGCTCTTTTCCTCCTCATTTTATTCATATATCGTGAATTTATTGTGAAAATATCATCATTATTATATTATTATATTATCACATTATACACTTATAATGTAATATTATAATAATATATTTGAATGAATTATTTTATCAAAGAGAATAAAATATCAACTCTCAATAATTATCTCTTTAAAAATTCCTCCATTTATATCCATATTAAATAAATATTTTCTTATCATTTTTATTAATAATTAATTAGTCATAAATAATATTACATAACCACAATATTAACACCCAGGTCGTTCTCAGGAAAGAGGGGGCTTTTCGATAAGGATTTTTCCTTACTGGCGCGCAATTAGGTTACCAAACCCCTTTCATTGACAGAAGTTCCTTAGACATTGCCAATATAACTGTCTAACAATATTATTCAAATAATATGAATTATTGATTTCATAAATTAAAATATTGTGCAATGACAATTATTGAAACAACAATAATATAAAATACTGTGCAATACCGTGTGCTACTGTGCAACAACGCGTATTACTTTATTTTAACCCTCGGGTATTTCAACAGTTCTAACGGTAACCGTTACGCCGTTATTTTTAGAAAACTCATTCTTATCGTTTTTTTCATCTTATAATTTTCTGTTATGGGGCCCACAAATGGCTGCACCGTCGTACGGATATTCTCCGACAACAAGAATATTCCACGACCAAACGAATATTCCCTGACAACAAGAATATTTTATAACCACTTGCTTATTTTGAAATCTTTGCGCATTTTACCCATAACTTACCATATCTATCAAATACACCCATTACTATTCAAAATAATATATAGAGGAAATTCAATTTTATTCATAATAAGTTGGGGTCTTACTGTCATAGTAGCATGTGGAGATAGAAGAGATCCATATAGAAGGAGATAACATGAACTCATTAAGTACGAGTGTAATCAGAGGTGATTAATTAAAGGTTAAAATGAAAAACCATTTTTGGTGAATAGTGATTCCGGGGACGGAATTCTTATAAGGGGGAAGAATGTGACAATCCGAAGATTTATAAGATCTTGAGTGATTAAAATAAAGGTTAAAGAACAAAACCTAGATGAAAATTTGAGGATTTAGCTAAAAATTTTAAAGAACCTATATGGTTAGATTTGAATTCTTAAAATGTGTATATGTATAGGTAAATATATATATTTAGTGATGTGATATATATATATTTTAGCAAGAGGAATGATAAGGAAAAATACATTATGGATTTGTGGAACATGTCTCAACGCATTAAATTATTTTGTATATGTGAGTAAATGAATATGAATATTATGTGATTGTTTATATTTGTTTATTATATAATAAACAAATAAAAAAAACTAAGGTAACCTAATTATACATTAGGTATGAAAATTAAATAACTTAAGAGATTGATTTTATTATCTCAATTTATTATATATTTTAAACCTAATTAAAGCAAGTCTAATTAGGTTATATAATTTAATCTGTGTAAGTGATTACTTAAATTTCAAAATGAGTGGATTAGAAAATCTAATTAAATAATTAGAGTAAGATAAAAATTCATGAGTTGGTTCATGTTAGTTTTCATAGCCCAAAAGATTTAATTAGAGAGCCTAAGCCAATTTAATTGGCAAAATTTTGTGGAGCATTTAGATCATCTAATTAGCAAATGTATCAAATAAGTAAATAAAAAAAATTAAATTTGGGCCAAAGAAGGAGGAGTGGACGGATGGATAAGGATGGAGTAATATAGCATGTGTTTTATTTTCTTTCTTAGCTAAGTGTCTTCTAAAGCTTTACTCCAAATATTTTGTGTAGATTTACAAGCAACATAAGAGATAGGAAAGCGAAAGAGAAAATTATAAAAGATTTTGTAAAGATATTGGAGAGAGATAGAAAAGATTTGGAAAGATTTGTTAGGATTATGAAAGAGAAAGAAGAGATCTTGGATAGATATGCAAGATATTAGAGAGAGAAGATGGAGATTTGTAAGATATTTATTATACATACATATGTTATATATATACATCTCTCCTACTATAACTACCCATCCCTTCATTCCAATTAAAAAGTTTTCTTCATTTTTATTTAATTCTCCACCAAAAAGCTAGCAAAAGAAAACTAGAAAGACGAGAGAGAGAGAGAGAGAGAGAGAGAGAGAGAGAGAGAGAGAGAGAGAGAATTCGACTAGAAGGGGAGGAAGAGAGGAAGAGAGGAAGAGTTTGATCTTGATGTTTATCTCATATTTTGGAAGGAGGAGAAAAACTCATGAATCAAAGGTATAAAAATCTTTATATAAACTACTATTCCTTCTAGTTAAATTATTTTGATGGAATGAAGATTTAATATTTCAAAACTCTAAAACCTTAGATCTACATATTAATAAGTGTGTTATGTGTAGATCTATCACTTTTGAGGATCAAAAGTTGGATCTAAAGTAAGAAAAGGAAACTAGGTTTTCAAAAAGTTAGAAAACCCTAGTTTTTTTTTCTTAGCATAGATTATGTTTTGCTTGGATTTGGTGAAGGTTTGATGAAATAGATCATGGATCATAGTATATCCATGAGTATAAGAGGTATTAGGATGTATTATGTTGGTTAATGTTTGATTAATCAAGAGATCATGAAAGTTTTCTTACAAAACACAAAGGTTAGAAAATCAGATTTTTGAGAAAACTAAACATGTAATTCAAACGATCCTATCTCCCATTCTATTTTGATTTTTTGAGTGTGGTCAATTTTTAGAGTTAGATATATGAGTATTCTAACATATCCAAGTGGAATCACTTCAAAATTCCTTGTAGATTTCCTTATGGACTGTTTTCAGCAAAGTAGGCAAAATCTGGAAAAATCCGAAAAGTAATCTGCACAAAACTTCAAGGGGCAGTTTTGTCCACTTAATGAATGAAATAAATTCAAAACTTTTGGGACATGAAAATATATGATATAAAGTATCTCCTGTCCAAAGATGAACTTATTCCGACTTAAATCGACATAGTTATGGTATTTTCAATATTTGGGTTTTTTCCGACGAAAACCGCTATAACTGGAGTTCTATAACTCCGATGGTCACGAAATTGAAACTGGAAGTTCATGTTAACACGTGTAAGGTTCTGCCAAGAGTTTAGAATTGTTGGAGTTGAGCATGATATAGCTAAATTTCTTAAGTTACTAACTAAAAAATGAACTTTTGAAAAATACTAAAGGAAATTAAAAAATTACAGAAAAATTGTTTTTGTGTATGGAATATATGTATATAGGTGTGGCCAAAAGATAAAAAAATAATAAGATGATTTGGTATTTTTTGTGAAAATGATTTAGTTATGAATAATTGAATTAAATTAATTATGTAATGTTAAAAATATGGAAAATGAGATTTTATGACTTGGAAACCCTAAATATGGTTTATGCAGATTTTTGATGGGGGTTTTGGAAATTTGTGATGAGATATTATGTTTATGACATGTTATAATGATTAAATGAATTAACTAGCTAAGTGTAAGCAATTAAAATAAATTATTTAATAAATGATTAAAATATTATTAGCTGACTAATAATATTAGACTAAGATATTATTAAGTAATTAATAATATTTAGATAAACGTGTTATTAAATGATTGGTTTAAAATATTATTAAATGATTAATAATATTAGTATAAAAATTAGAATATTATTAAATAATTAATAATATTAATTGAGAGTTTAAAAGAGGAGTTAAGTTATTGAGTTAGACATTCAATTGATTATATTGAATTGTATGATGAATTTGAAATTTAATATGTTAAAAAGGGAATACAGTTTGAATTCGGCTTGCTGAATTGGTGTATTAGGTTTACTAAATTAGTGAATCCAGGTTGCTGGATTGTAATTCAATTTAAATTTAGGTTGCTGGATTAGATATTCGGCTTAATGGATTATAAAGAATAACTTATAATACTTATTAAGTGTTAATTTACAAGTTATATGATAAAGTAGTGGTACAGTCGTACTCTTTAATGGTTGATGTATAGTATCTGGGCTAAACGATTCCTTCAGGGAGCGGAGATATATACGAACTAGCTACCGATCTAACTCACTGTGAAATATAGTGTAGACGAGACGAGAAACTAGTTTGATGGTTGTTTATGGGAAACCACTCAGCATACTGTATTGAACGCTGTTAAGGACTCGATGTGTGCTAGGTTTAGACTTGTGAATACATATGATGTTAAGGTGTTATCTAATATTTGACTATGTGGTTAAATGTTAGATAATTTACTTATAAAGTAATAGTATTGTGAGATAAAGTATGTTATACTAATTGAAAGATTAATCTTGTAACTGATAGGTCTTTTTAATAAAAAGATTAAATTAGATTGCGTAGCAGTAATTAACGGTACATGCAAGTTATTCTTAACTCAAACTTGAGTTATATTTTCAAAGCATATTAGTGAATAATTATTGTTGATTATTCACATCTATACTAATTATTGATTCACAATTAGTGCATGTTGCATATGTTAATCAGGTATGAAAGGATGATCACCTTCATTACCATAAAGTTCAGTTAAAATTATTCATGGTCCTTGTTGACATTAAACATTATTGATTCAGTCATTCAATTATTGAAGTTATGATTCATGCTCTTTCATTATTATTATATTGTTGAAAAATTAAAAGCTTATTCTTTCTTTCAATTACGATATATCCTTGTTGTATTTAAACTTGCTGGGCGAAGTAGTTGCTCACCCTTGCTATATCATGCTAACAAATTTCAGATTAAGATGAAGGCTCGAAGAAAGACAGAGGCAAAGACAAATTCCAAGAGTAGATTATATACATTTATAACTATTAGTTATCTGATGTAAATCATATATGTGAGCTTTTTAATTTACTTAAGGTTTGCATTCAGTTAAGGTTAATAGACCTTGAGAAATGTTATAGAATCACGTGAAATAAATAATTTATGTTTATATATTCCGCATTAATTTATAGAATATGTATGAAGATGAAGTATCGTAACGTACCAAGTCCGAGGTTCTATGGACCCAAATTTGGGGGCGTCACAGTGATAGTAGTACAAGTGATCATTAGATTTGAGATCATCATAGTATCTTGTATATGATAAGTTATACTTTGACATGTCCTTTAAGACCCTTAGGGTATATCAAAGGGTATGCTTGGGTGTAATAAGTTAAACATAGAGATAATGAATGATCAATAAAGAATCTACCGCTTCTAGTAAAAGAAGAGAAATGTCATATGTGATTCGATAAATGACAACCTAGGAATCCTTGGCCAAGGTGGAATGAAATTAAAAAGGAGTTTTTAATTTGCATTATTTGGAGTTGTGCATTTTGGAATCGAAATACATATAATTGAATAAAATAAGACTTGACAGTAATTTCATGTCTTATATTTAATTGGCACATTGTATGGTGGAAGGATTGAATTGTACGGTAACTATTTACTCAAAGGTTCTTTTATGATTAATGTTGAAATCTATATTATTTAAAAAGTCGTTGATCGCTAAGGGGGTTTACCTTTATTGTAGAATAAATGTTATTTATTTAAATGAATTATTAGTTTTATTTATTTATTTAAATAGGATTAGAATTTTTTCAATTGATTTATTCATAACTAGTTTAATATGGAGAACCTAAAAGGTCACACCATAAAAGGAAGAATATTTATTAAAGATGCTAATGGTATAATCATAATAATAAGTTAAGTATATTTAATTTAATCTATGGTGATAGAATAAATTAAATAGCTTAATATTTATTATTTAATATTTTGGAAGTATTAAATATAAATTAATAAGAGGAGTCTTCTTCTTCTTCTTATTATTATTATTATTATTATTATTATTATTATTATTATTATTATTATTATTATTATTATTATTATTATTAGTATTAGTATTTTTATTATTATTTAATTCCTAAATGAGTTTGGAAATTAATTAATAAAATACTTTCTCATATATATATTCCTAATAAGATTAGGAGGTGAATTAATTAAAATAGTTTAATTATTCCCAATAGAATTAGGAAGCCTAATTAATTAAAATATTTTAATTAATTAATATAAAACCCTAATCCTAAATAGTTTAGGAGGGTTGCCTATATCTATAAATAAGAAAGCCTTATTATGGAACAATGTTACACACTTTTTCTATGAGTTGGGAGAGTATACTTTTTCTATAGAGATAGAAACTAGGGTTTTGTAAATCACCCATCTTTTTAAATATTTATTTTTCCTTGGTGAATCACCTCTAGAGTCCAAACACTTGAATGACTAACAATGATCAAAGGAAGGAACCAAACCCGGTGGATTCAAGTTGAACGTGAAAAGGAATTGGAGGAAAACTCGTACCTGAGGAAGCTAGTTTCTACAAGGGTATGAATCTGATCTCCATCTCTTTTCTATTGATTGATAATTAAGCACAAAGTAAGATCATGGTGATGGTTTGTATGAAAAATTTTAAATTCCGTTTTATCACGCTTCCGCACCTTTTATGTGATTTGATTTCATGATTGCGCTATATACAAACCTAACAGTGGTATCAAAGCATAACTTTGTGCTAATTATCGATCTTGATGATTCCATGTATGAATGGTGTGCAATTGGATTAAATTTTCTGGGCAAAAATAACTTTTTGGTATGTCTGAGACGCGGCGCAGCTGCGCCGTCTCCAGTTCATTCTGGAGCGCAGCTACGCCGTAACCTGGAAAAGGTTTTCTGGACTGGGAGCGCAGCTGAGCCGTTTCCAAGTGTATTTTGAGCGCAGTTGCGCCCGACACCAGAATTTGATTTTTTTTATTTTAATTTTATTTATTTCAATTAAGAATAAATATTTATTTTGAATTGGAATATTATTAAAATAAAAGTTTTTATTTTAATTTGGAATTGGATTCCACGTTTACTTGAATAAATGAGTTTATTCATATATGGAATAAGATTCCATGTTTCCTAGAATAAAGGAGTTTATTCATATATGGAATAGGATTCCATGTATAGTGACTCATCGCACAAGGGACTTGGTTGTGTGCTAAATGCAACATTGCAAAGTCATTGCGTATGCGTCACGAAAATTGAAGGATCACGAAAAATGATACCCTACCCATGACTTGGACTTAGTGACAATAGTTTTTGCGTTAAAGATTTGGAGTTACTATTTGTACATATCAGAAAAATGTGAAAAATACACAGACCACAAGAGTCTAAAATATATCTTCACACAAAAGGAGCTAAATATGCAACAAAGGAGGTGATTGGAATTAATCAAGGATTATGATTGCAAGATTCTTTATCACAAGGGAAAGGCAAATGTAGTAGCAGATGCATTGAGTATAAAATGAAGGGAGAAGTTATTTGTGCTAACATCTCAGGAGGAACTAATCAGAGAAATGGAGAAATTGAAAATAGAAGTAAAGGAACCCGAAAGGTCAGAGGGAAAATTATTTGCAATGGAAGCTAATCCGACATTATTAGATAGAGTAAAGGAATCACAAGAAAATGATGAAGATTGTGAGAAGATAAAAAAGAGGATAGTAGAAAATGAAGAAGAAAAGTTTAAAATGGATAAGGATGGTATATTGAGATTTGAAGGTCGAGTATGGGTGCCAGCGGTAACCAAACTAAGAGAGGAGATCTTGCACGAAACACATAGTACGACATATTCTGTTCATCTAGGAGGCACAAAGATGTATCGAGATCTTTGACAGTACTTTTGGTGGCCTAATCTGAAATGTGAAGTCGTAGAGTGTGTCAGTAGATGTCTCACTTGTCAACAAGTCAAAGCAGAGCACCAGAGGCCGAGTTGTCTACTTCAACCATTGGAAATACCAGAATGGAAATGGGAGCACATTACGATGGATTTCGTGGTGGGACTTCCAGTTATGCAAAAAGGTTATGATGCCATTTGGGTTATCGTGGATCGGCTAATGAAGATAACTCATTTTCTACAAATCAAGATCCAATTCAACTTAAATCAGTTAGCAAGTCTGTACGTAAAGGAAATCATTTCGTGACATGGGGTGTCAGTATCAATTGTCTCCGATCGAGATCCGCGCTTCACGTCAAATATTTGAAAGAGTTTGAAAGAGAGGATGGGAACACAGTTAAGGTTGAGTACCGCTTATCATCCTTACACAGACGAACAAAGTGAGCGAGCTATACAAATACTAGAGGACATGCTTAGAGCTTGCATGATGGACTTTAAAAGGAATTGGGACGACCATCTACCCTTAGTAGAATTTACTTACAACAATAGTTATCATGCGAGTATCGGTATGGCACCGTACAAAGCTCTCTACGAAATTACGTACAGAACACCGTTGTGTTGGGACGAAGTCGGAGAACGACGAATTTTGGGACTGAAATTAGTTCAACAAACAGCCGATGTAGTGACAACCATAAGAGCCAGATTGATAGCAGCTAAAGATCGCCAGAAGAAGTACACAGATTTACATCGTCAAGATCGAGACTTTAAAGTCGGCAGTTTCGTATTTTTGAAAGTATCTCCTTGGAAAAGGATGATACGATTTGGCAAGAAAGAAAAATTGAGGCCGAGGTTCATAGGACTGTTCGAAGTTTTGAAGAGAGTAGGCGAAGTGGCGTACAAAGTAGCCCTGCCACCCGAACTGGAACACATCCATAACGTGTTTCATATCTCTATGTTACATCCATACAAGTCTGACTATAAGCATGTGATATCCTATGAGCCCATTCAAGTAAAGAAGAATTTGACATACGAAGAAATCCCTGTCCAAATAGTAGATAGGAAAGAACAAACTTTGAGAAATAAAGCTATATCTTTTGTAAAGGTAATTTGGCGAAACCCCAATGTCGAGGAGGCTGCGTGGGAGTTAGAGGATAAGATGAAGAGAGACTATCCCCACCTATTTGTGTAACCTAGTACCAATTCCGAGGACAAAAGTTTTATAAGGGGGGGGGGGGGGGGGAGGATGTAATATCCGAGAATTTCTGAATAATATTAATAATTAAATTAATAAAAGTTGAATATTTATTTGAAAATAGATATATATTGTTGTGACATGGAGTGGGATAATTCAATTTAATTGAATACGTATATGATAATTGGGTAATATGGTCGAATTAATGAAAAGCTTAAATTAAAGTTTATGAGAATTGCCTAGTGTGGCATAATGAAAGACTAAGAAATTCATTAAGTAAATTAATGAAGGAATAAGTTAATAATGAGATTGATTAGTATTATTATATTAAATTAATGAGTAAATAATGTGATAGACTAATTTCTATTTTTGTTAATCATTTGCTATGTGCAATAACATATATTGTGTGACCATAGATAATAAAGTCACTTCATGCATTAAATATAGTATAAGGTGTGACATTAGAATGTGAATAAATGTTATACGAAACTATATAGCAAAAGTAAGTTGAATTAAATAATTTTCTAAGTTATATGAAGAAGCTTATGTGACATCATGATGTATGGTGGGACAATTAAAAATGTATATTAAATATATGGGAGAACATAAATCTAAGTAAATAAATATTTACTATTAAATATTTATTTCAATATTCATGTATAATTGAAATAATAATGTTTTATGAAAATAATGGGTTGTTAGTACCCAAGTGAATTTTGTTCAGACCTATTGTAAATATTATTTGAACTAACCAATGTACATGGATTATATGATTTTGTGTATATATACCCCCCAACTTATCACAATGTAATAATATTATCTTATTAAAGTTACATTTGTACACCCAAAAGGAAATAAAATCTAAGTATGCTTACACCAATTTGCTAATGCTGAGGAAGTAATTGCTTGTCCCATATTATGAGTCATTTTCCTTCATCACGTGAATAGGACATTGGCCTAGGCCACTCCTACCTTGCCCAAACTAAGGAAAATGGTGATGATGGAGAGGGGAGTTGGTCCAATAGTGATGGGGGAACTATACTACCAAACCCTCATTGCCCATTAGCTTCTCCTTTCTTCCATTGAATTCAAATGTTTGGCAATGACTTTTTATGGGTAAAAAATTCTCTATATATAGCAACCTCCTCTTCTCAAATTCAATTTGCTGAGAATTGAGAGAGTATAATCTGAGATTTAAAGGAGTTTCCTTTCAAGCTTCAAGAGGTATAAATCTTAAACATGTTTTGAAATTCAAGCATTTATAAATTCTTAGAAATAGAATGAATTAGTTGTTAATTGATATGTGAATTGATGTTAACATGTTAGTAGGGTTGATATGTATATATGGGAACAATGTGGCTGATTAATAAGCTTGTTGTGTGAAGGAATTTGTATACGGTTGAGTTCTGCAGTTGCAGAGCTCTTCCTGGTGTTGCCAAGGATGGGCGCAGCTGCGCCCATCCTGCAGTACAAACTGGCTCAGCTGCACCGTGCACCAGCAGGAGCTTATGAATTCTGCTATAATGTGATAGTTCTAACACGTTAGTTCAACTTAAACCTATATGAAAATAAGTCTAGTATGTAGTGTAAGGTCCCTTTGCATTATGTGGTTTGCTTTAGCCTATTTTCATGCGTATTTTCTAAAAAGGAACTCAAAGCTTTGAAAACCAATTTGATAAAACTTGTAGTATCGTACATTATGACCTTGTAGCATAGATACATGGCTGAGTTATGAGCATGAAGTGTAGTTAGAGTTGCCTTGCGTGCCTTAACATGAGTTAGTATGTGTTTTGAAAAGAAAACTTGGAGTTTTGAAAATGAACTTTGACGAAGCTTATGATGTCTAAGTTCTGACTTTGTGAGCATGTATATATAGTCTAGCTATGCATGAAATTTGATTCAAATTGATATGGATGTGTTAAGTTACTTTAGCTTGGGTTAAAATGACTTTTGAAGGCAAACTTGGATGTTTTACATACTAAGTACTATAAACGTCGTGTTGGTTATATTCTAAACCTTAAAACATGCATGCTAAGATACTTTATGTCACTAAACACGACTTATATGTATACTCATCTAGTTAGGCGCATTACGAACCACTCAAACATGTTTAAAGTAAGTTTCCAAGTTATTTATGCTAGCTTTGTGTAAATGAAGTGGATACATATGAGCATGTGCATTTTAGAAGGTATAACGCCCTTACATGGTTAAAGGATTGATATAGTTAGTCTTCTAATGCACAAACTTATTTAGCCTAAATTCGTTGAAATTCCAACTAAAGACATAACGCGTACAAGCAAACTTGAATAGATCTTAGAGAACACAAGACCTCTTAACGTGTGTAATTATTATGTGATATCACCCATGCATGCTAGAAAGGAAGCTAAAACTAGAAAAATCAAGAGACAACTCTAGTCTGGCCAGAGGATGCTGTAACTGCGACCATCCCAAGGCCAACTGAAGCGCAATTGCGCCTCAGAGCAAAAAGGCCTGACTATTTTTCTTTCAATCTAAGTGTGACAACAGGTGTTTAGGGTTACCATAAGCTTTAAAGCAGACTTTGAATAATGTTTTAAGTATATATTGATGTTGTGTTATAAGAAACCAAGATTTCAAAAGTTTTAAATAAAATTCTAACTCGTTTTAGAAAACAAAATCGAAGGTGATTACGTGGTTTGATAATATGCTAAGGTGTGATCTCATTGTGCACTAAAATGAGACTTAATGCATATGCTTAGCATACGTGTTTGATCATGTGGGTAATAAGTGCATAGGTGTTTGGTTTATAAATTAACTTGTATAACTAATGTGTATCTACATATATATACATAAATAGGATAATATAAGACATCGGAGTAACGTTAAGTTGTAGAACTGTAATCTACGTGTAAGGCAAGTTCTCTAACTCTCTTAATTTTACATATTGTATAAATCCGAATTGTTGCTATATCGACCATGTTTACATCGAGCAAATATCTATTACTATTCAAAAATTGATTTTATATCTTGATGTTATTGCAATCATTGAACTTATCATTCCTAAATGCATTATAAAAGTTATCTAAGCCATTTGTTTCGGCTAGACTATTATCATGTGTTAGAAAGCTATCCAAACCAACTGACTTGGTGCAGACTCTTATAAATATATTAAGATGAACAACCTTCATTGAAGAGGAAATTATATAACTGTCGGGGAACCGACATGCGCACATACTAGCATGTTTAAATGTTATGCATAACGTAGGGTACTTTAGACTGATCACCTGTTGTACTTGTTTGTATTGGATTTTTAGTATAATACTGTTAATTCTAGAAGAAGTTCTTGGTCCATAGTGACTGCTCAGTGTTCAATCTTCTTGAATTTTGAAATGATTAAACCTTAGAATCTTAATGATATCTTTTAGTCCATAGTGACTCTTATTAAGAACAATCGATACTTCTTGTTATTCTTGAACTATCATTTATTGTTATACCCTTGAGATTCAAACTTTATAATTATCCACCCTTATTGCTATATTACTTTCTAGGCAAATTTATTGCTCATTCTTGCTTCCCTAAAATATTTACAGTTAAGGCAGAGCAAGGCAGTACCTCTGGGAATGACAAGGGCAAGGGCAAGGCTACAGAATTGCTTTAGTCCCTTAAGATTATTATTATTATTATTATTATTATTATTATTATTATTATTATTATTATTATTATTATTATTATTATTATGTATTAAGGAATGATAAATTTATGTTTTAAGTTATGTCCTAGACTTATTTATGTATTGTTGTAGTGACGGTTGCGAGACCTTGGGACAAGAATATTTATGTTATAAAAATGTAAATTATTCAAATATTTCGTTGTTTGTGATTTTAGTATGATATTAGAATTAGAACGTGAAGCACCGAATTCGAGATAAAAGTCCCTGAATTTGGGGGCGTCACAGGTTGGTATCAAAGCATTAGGTTATAAACCTTGGGAGCGAGAATCCTTAGACTATAACCAAGAAGAACTTAGAAGAATTTAGAGAATAGAGGAAGATAAAACTCATATAGAGTTTCCTAGAAAGTTAGTGGTGTTATGAAATATATTTTCATTCCATATAATGAATTTATGTTTTATTTAACATTCTGATGGAGTTTATTGTTTATTGTCTTATGTTTGTGGTTGTAGGATGTCGAACCTCGGAGGACGTAGTAGAGTCGTAGAGGAGGAGCCACGAGATATACACGTAGTGTACGAGGAACCTCTGATAGTAGAGCCCGTATCGACAGTGGCTCCTATCGATGATGAAGATGACTAAGAGGTGGAGTCGGACACCGAGGAGGAACCCATTGAGGATGAGCCTGTGGGAGATTTCGACGAAGCTATATTCGAGGATCGGATGTTAGGAGAATATGAGGAGCGAATTTTGGAGTTGGAATGCAGAGTTGAGGAATTAGGGGCCGAGGCTCAGAAGAGACATACGAAGATGTAGAAACTGAAGGATGAGGACTATGCAAGAAATCTTGAGATGCAGGAGCTAGAGGTCAAACTTGCATATTGC
Source organism: Panax stipuleanatus (assembly GCA_020205555.1). Lineage (NCBI taxonomy): Eukaryota > Viridiplantae > Streptophyta > Magnoliopsida > Apiales > Araliaceae > Panax > Panax stipuleanatus. Next base: position 62,855,201 of record CM035117.1, on the reverse strand, counting down.
AAGGAAGCAGGGACTCAGCTCGGAGCTCTAGTACACCATTTGGTATCACAGAACGCGGAGCTGGTAGGTCAGCTAGGACAATCCAAGAAAGAATTGAGTGAGAAGACAGAAAAAGAGGTTCTTCACACATAGCTTGAGCTAGAGGTGATGGAGAGGATCCACTGTGAGGAGAAGTGGGAAGGAGCCGATGATAGGGCCAATGACCTAGAGGATGAGGTGAGGTGCAAGAAGAGGAAGATGAACAAGATGGGCTGCGCCTTTCGCACAACCATAAAGAGATTGATTGATGGTGTATACCATTACCCGGCGGAGCAAGGACAGACCCGGCATACCATGAGTAGGGATTTGTAGCACACATTGGGCAGGTTGAGTACAAGAGCGCATTGGAGCGCAGGATGTTAGGATAGTTTGTTGATTGAGGTGTCCATTAGTATAGATGTTGGGTATATATTGATGTGTAATCCCAATCTTTTGTGTGAGTTATGGGATAGTTATGTAAACCTCGAGCAGGTTCATGTTAGAGGGGTAGTATATCAGTGTTCCCCATCTTTTGTGATATTAGGGGATAAATGATGACATTTATAGAAGTATGCTAGGAATAATCATATCGATGTAATGATTTGGCATATGAATATAAATGTTCTTATTTCAGAAAATATGTTATAAAATTTTGTTTTCTTTTGCATTAAATAAATACTTAAAGAATATAATTAGATAATAAGAATGAAATTTTGTGATGCAGAAAATGTCGTCCAGACGTAGACTAACATCACCGGAGGAATCATTCAATAATGAGAGAGAGCAAGTAGACCCTATTTAACACCTAGTCGACTTGATAGGAGAAGCCCTTCGAGGGACAAACAATGAACCAGTACGCAATAACCCCCAAGCGGTTTCGGTAACCAACTTTAAAGATTTTAGGAGCGTAGGACCTCTAGAATTTAGGGGTACTACCGATCTTATTGAGGCGCAGATTGGATCAAAGAGATAGAGAAAGCCTTCGCCATTGCTCGTGTGGGTGAAGATCAAAAGATGGTGTTCACTACGTTACTGATGAAGGGTGAAGCCAACTATTGGCAAGAGGCTAATCAGCAAAGAGCGGGAGAAGGAGTTATAACCTGGGAAAGGTTTAAGACACTATTATTCGAGAATTATTTCCTAAAGAGCATGAAGAATCGGATGGAGGTGAAGTTTTTAGAACTGAAACAAGGGGTTATGACAGTGGCACAGTACGTGGCTAAGTTCAACGAGCTCGCACGATTTGTAACGCACAAAGTAGATACAGAGGAGAGGAAAGCTAGATGCTCTGAACTAGGACTGAAACCTTGGTTGTTCAACAAGGTGTCAGTTTTCCAAATCGACTCATTCGCCACACTACTGGAGAAGGCCATCATTGCTAAGGGAGGTAGTGAGGCATTAAGCCAATACAACAAGGAGAAGAAGAATAAGAATACTGTGGGGAGAGGGCCGTGGAGGAAGCAGGAGCGGAGGAAGTAACCTTGGGAAAAGGAAGTGGGATAATAACAACAACAACAACAGAAACAACCATCAAGCGGGAAGTTTTCAAGAAGGGTTTAAGAAGAGAGCGGAGGGGTGCTCGAAGTATGGGAAGAACCACCAAAGGGAGTGCTGGAAGGGGCGTAGTGTTTGTTACAACTACAGTAAGGAGGGGCATATTTCACCAAATTTCCCAAAGACGAAAAAGATCAAGGAATGTTTTGTTTGTGGCTCAATCGAACATCATATCAAAGACTGTCCAATGAAGGGGAACAACGGAGGAAGCGACTATCAGGGAGGAGGCAGCAAGCTGATGATCGACAGACTGACGCAATCCAACCGACCAACTGCCAGAACGTTTAACATGACCGTCCAGGACGCAGTAGCTGCGAAGGATGTGGTATCAGGTATTATCCTAATTAATAATATAAATGCATATGTATTATTTGATTCGGGTGCTACCTGTTCATTTGTGTTTGAGGAATTTGCTAGTCGATTAAACTTACCCCAAGAACGATTAGGAAATTTTTTGAGCATAGAAGTTGCGAATAAGGAAGTAGTCCCCGTAGAGTTCGTTTACCGAAATTGTTATGCAAACCTTAGAGGACACGAACTAAGCATAGACCTGATTTCGATTAGATTGGGAGAGTTTAACGTGATACTAGGAATGGATTGGTTATATAATCATGCGACAATAATTGATTGTCAGAAGAAAAGTGTGAACCTTCAGACTCCAAACCGGTCTAAGGTAGTGTTTTATGGTAGCTCATCGCTTAGGCAATCATGTTGCCTTACGATGATGTAGGCCAAGAAATTGTTAAGAAATGGATGTGTAGGTTATTTAGCCTATATTATAGATACTTAGAAAAAGAGAGTAGAAATGAAGGATATATTCGTGGTAAAGGAATTTCAAGACTTATTTCCTGATGATCTGTCTGGTCTTTCGCCAGATTGAGAAATCAAATTTGTAATAGACTTAACACCAGGAACTGCACCGATTTTGAAAGCTCCATACTGTATAACGCCGGTAGAAATGAAGGAATTGATGATACAATTGCAAGAATTGCTATATAAGGGTTATATTCGGCCGAGTGTGTCTCCTTGGGGAGCATCAGTATTGTTTGTTAAGAAGAAGGATGGATCGATGAGGCTCTGTATTAATTATCGAGAATTGAATAGAGTGATGATCAAGAATAAATATCCGTTACCGAGGATAGACGACCTTTTCGACCAATTGAAGGGAGCGAAGTGTTTCTCGAAAATAGACCTACGAACGGGTTATCATCAATTAAAGGTACGGGAGGAGGACATACTAAAAACGGCATTCCGAACACGCTATGGGCAATTTGAGTTTTTGGTGATGTAATTTGGATTGACTAATGCTCCAGCAGCATTCATGGACTTGATGAACCGAGTTTTCAAGCCATACTTGGATAAGTTCGTAGTAGTTTTCATTGACGACATTTTGATTTATTCAAAGACCAAGAAAGAGCACGCCAAACATCTACAGATGGTATTATAAGCGCTAAGAAGGGAGAAGATGTACGCGAAGTTTTTAAAGTGTGAGTTTTGGACGGAGAAAGTCCAATTTCTAGGACACATGATAGACAAGGATGGAATTTTAGTGGACCCTGCGAAGGTGGAAGAAGTGAGTAATTGGGAACAACCAAAGACACCAATGGAGGTAAGAAGTTTCTTAGGGTTAGCCAGGTACTATCGAAGATTTATCTAAGATTTTTTCTAAGATAACGACCCCTTTGACCAATCTAACGAGGAAGATTGTAATGTTTATTTGGACGGAAAAATGCGAACAAAGTTTCATGGAGTTGAAGAAGAGGTTGAGTGAGGTGCCTGTATTGTCATTATCGGATGATACGGGAGGCTTTGTGGTGTATAGTGACACATCGCACAAGGGACTTGGTTGTGTGCTAATGCAACATGGCAAAGTCATTGCGTATGCGTTACGACAATTGAAGGATTACAAAAATGATACCCTACCCATGACTTGGAGTTAGCGACAGTAGTTTTTGCGTTAAAGATTTGGAGGCACTATTTGTACAGAGAAAAATATGAGATATACACAGACCACAAGAGTCTGAAATATACCTTCACACAAAAGGAGCTAAACATGCGACAAAGGAGGTTGTTGGAATTAATCAAGGATTATGACCGCGAGATTCTTTATCACCCGGGAAAGGCAAACGTAGTAGCCGACACATTGAGTAGAAAGGAAGGGAGAAGTTATTTATGCTAACATCTTACGAGGAACTAATCAGAGAAATGGAAAAATTGGAAATAGAAGTAAAGGAACCCGAAAGGTCAGAGGGAAAATTATTTGTAATGGAAGCTCATCCGATATTATTAGATAGAGTAAAGAAATCACAAGAGAAGGATGAAGATTGCGAGAAGATAAAAAAGAGGATAGTAAAAAATGAAGAAGAAAAGTTCAAAATGGATAAGGATGGTATATTGAGATTTGAAGGTTGACTATAGGTGCCGGACGAAACTGAACTGAGAGAGGAGATCTTGCACGAAGCACACATTACGATATATTCTATTCATCCAGAAGGCACAAAGATGTATCGAGATCTTCGACAGCATGTTTGGTGGCCTAATCTAAAACGTGAAGTCACAAAGTGTGTCAGTAGATGTCTCACTTGTCAATGAGTCAAAATAGAGCACTAGAGGCCGAGTTGTCTACTTCACCATTGGAAATACCGAAAAGGAAATGGGAGCAAATTACGATGGATTTCGTGGTGGGACTTTCAGTCACACAAAAATATTATGATGCCATTTGGGTTATCGTGGATCGGCTAACGAAGATAACTCATTTTCTACCAATCAAGATCCTATTCAACTTAAATCAATTAGCAAGTCTATACGTAAAGAAAATTATTTCTTGACATAGGTTGTCGTTATCAATTGTCTTTGATCGAGATCCGCGTTTCACATCTAATTTTTGGAAGAGCTCGCAAGAGAGGATGGGAACACAATTAAGGTTTAGTACCGCTTATCATCTTTAGACAGACGGACAGAGTGAGCGAACAATATAAATGCTAGAGGACATGCTTAGAGCTTGCATGATGGATTTTAAAGGGAATTGGGACGACCATCTACCCTTAGTAGAATTTTCTTACAACAATAGTTATCATGCGAGTATCGGTATACCACCATACGAAGCCCTCTACGGAAGGAAGTGCCGAACACCATTGTGTTAGGACGAAGTCGGAGAACGACGAATTTTGGGACCGAAATTAGTTCAACAAGCAGCTGATGTAGTGATGACCATAAAAGCCAGATTAGTAGCAACTCAAGATCGCCAGAAGAAGTACGCAGATTTACATCATCAAGACCGAGACTTTGAAGTCGGCAGTTTCGTATTTTTGAAAGTATCTCCTTGGAAAGGGAAGATACGATTCGACAAGAAAGGGAAATTGAGTTCGAGGTTCATAGGACCGTTCGAAGCTTTGAAGAGAGTAGGCGAAGTGGCGTACAAGGTAGCCTTGCCGCCTGAATTGGAACACATCCATAACGTGTTTCATATCTCCGTGTTACGTCCATATAAGCCTGACTATAAGCACGTGATATCCTATGAGCCCATTCAAGTAAAGAAGAATTTGACATACGAAGAAATTTATGTCCAAATAGTAGATAGGAAAGAACAAACCTTGAGAAATAAAGCTATATATTCTGTAAAGGTAATTTGGCGAAACCACAACGCCGAGGAGGCTACGTGGGAGTTAGAGGATAAGATGAGGAGAGACTATCCCCACCTATTTGTGTAACCTTGTACCAATTCCGAGGATGAAATTTTTATAAGGGGGGATGATGTAATATCCGAGAATTTCTGAATAATATTAATAATTAAATTAATAAAAGTTTAATATTTATTTGAAAATAGATATATATTGTTGTGACATGAAGTGGGATAATTCAATTGAATTGAATAAGTATATGATAATTGGGTAATATGGTGGAATTGATGAAAAGCTTAAATTAAAGCTTATGATAATTGCCTAGTGTGACATAATGAAAGACTAAGAAATTCATTAAGTAAATTAATGAAGGAATGAGTTAATAATGAGATTGATTAGTATTATTATATTAAATTATTGAGTAAATAATGTGATAGACTAATTTCTTTTTTTATTAATCATTTGCTATGTGCAATAACATGTATTGTGTGACCATAGATAATAAAGTCACTTCATGCGTTAAATATAGTATAAGGTGTGACATTAGAATGTGAATAAATGTTATACGAAACTATATAATAAAAGTAAGTTGAATTAAATAATTTTCTAAGTTATATAAAGAAGCTTATGTGACATCATGATGTATGGTGGGACAATTAAAAATGTATATTAAATACATGGGAGAACATAAATCTAAGTAAATAAATATTTACCATTAAATATCTATTTCAATATTTATGTATAATTAAAATAATAATGTTTTACGAAAATAATGGGTTGTTAGTACCCAAGTGGATTTTGTTCAGACCTATTGTAAATATTATTTAAACTAACCAATGTACATGGATTATATGATTTTGTGTATATATACCCCCCAACTTATCATAATGTAATAATATTATCTCATTAAAGTTACATTTATACACCTAAAAGGGAATAAAACCTAAGTATGCTTACATTAATTTGCTAATGTTGAGGAACTAATTGCTTGTCCCAAATTGTGAGTCCCTTTCCTTCATCACGTGAATATGCCATTGGCCTAGGCTACTCCTACCTTACCCAAACTAAGGAAAATGGTGATGATGGAGAGGGGAGTTGGTCCAATAGTGATGGGGGAACTATACTACCAAACCCTCATTGCCCATTGGCTTCTCCTTTCTTCCATTGAATTCAAATGTTCGGCAATGACTTTGTATGGGTAAGAAATTCTATATATATAGCAACCTCTTCTTCTTAAATTCAATTTGCTAGATTGTTGGTTGAGTTAAATTAGAGAGAGTGTTACTGAGAATTGAGAGAGTATAATATGAGATTTAATGGAGTTTCCTTTTAAGCTTCAAGAGGTATAACTCTTAAACATGTTTTAAAATTCAAGCATTTATAAATTCTTAGAAATGGCATGAATTAGTTGTTGATTGATATGTGAATTGATGTTAACATGTTAGTAGGGTTTATATGCATATAAGTGAACAATGTGGCTGATGTATAAGCTTGTTTTGTGAAGGAATTCGTATATGGGTTGAGTTCTACAGTTGTAGAGCTTTTCCTGGTGTTGCCCAAGACGGGCGCAATTGCGCCCATCCGGCAGTACAAACCGACGCAACTACACTGTGCACCAGCGAGAGATTATGAATTCTGCTGTAATGTGATAGTTCTAACACGCTAGTTCGACTTAAACCTACATGAAAATAAGTCTAGCATGTAGTGTAAGGTCCCGTTTACTTTAGCCTATTTTCTTGTGTATTTTCTAAAAAGGAACTCGAAGCTTTAAAAACCAATTTGTTAAAACTTGTAGCATCATACATTCTGACCTTGTAGCATAGATATGTGGCTGAGTTACGAGGATGAAGTGTAGTTAGAGTTGCCTTGCGTGCCTTGACATGAGTTAGTACGTGTTTTGAAAAGAAAACTTAAGTGTAGTTAGAGTTGCCTTGCGTGCCTTGACATGAGTTAGTACGTGTTTTGAAAAGAAAACTTAGAGTTTTGAAAATGGACTTTAACAAAGCTTATATGTCTAAGTTCTGACTTTGTGAGCATGTAAATATGGTCTAGCTATGCATGAAATATGATTCAAATTGATATGCATGTGTTAAGTTACTTTAGCTTGGGTTAAAATGACTTTTGAAGGCAAACTTGGATGTTTTACATACTAAGTACTATAAACGTTGCGTTGGTCATATTCTAAACCTTAAGACATGCATGCTAAGATACTTTATATCAATAAACATGACTTATATGTATACTCATCTTGTTAGGCGCATTACGAACCACTCAAAATATTTAAAGTAAGTTTCCAAGTTACTTATGCTAGCTTTGTGTAAATGAAGTGGATACATATGAGCATGTGCATTTCAGAAGGTATAACGCCCTTACATGGTTAAAGGATTGATATAGTTAGTCTTCTATTGCACAAACTTGTTTAGCCTAAATTTATGGAAATTCCAACTAAAGATATAATGCGCACAAGTAAACTTGAATTGATCTTAGAGAACACAAGACCTCTTAACGTGTGTAATTATTATGTGATATCACCCATGCCTGCTAGAAAGGAAGCTAAAACTAGAAAAATTAAGAGACAACTCTAGTCTGGTCAGGGGATGGAGCAGCTGCGTCCATCCTAAGGCCAACTGCAGCGCAGCTGCGCCTCAGGGAAAAAAGGCCTGACTATTTTTCTTTCAATCTGAGTGTGACAGCAGGTGTTTAGGGTTACCCTAAGCTTTAAAGCAGACTTTGAATAATGTTTGAAGTATATATTGATGTTGAGTTATAAGAAACCAAGATTTTAAAAGTTTTAAATGAGATTCTAACTTGTTTTTGAAAATAAAATCGAAGGTGATTACGTGGCTTGATAATATGCTAAGGTGTGATCTCATTGTGCAACTAAGATGAGACTTAATGCATATGCTTAGCATACGTGTTTGGTCATGTGGGTAATAAGTGCATAGTTGTTTGGTTTACAAATTAACTTGTATAACTAATGTGTATCTACAGATATATACATAAATAGGATAATATAAGATGTCGGAGTAACAATAAGCTGTAGAACCGTAATCTACGCATAAGGCAAGTTCCCTAACTCTCTTAATTTTACATATTATATAAATCCGAATTGTTTCTATATCGACCATGTTTACATCGAGCAAATATCTATTACTATTCAAAAATCAATTTTTTATCTTGATGTTATTGCAATTATTGAACTTATTGTTCCTAAGTGCATTATAAAAGTTGTCTAAGCCATTTGTTTCGGCTAGACTATTATCATGTGTTAGAAAGCTATCCAAACCAATTGACTTGGTGTAGACTCTTATAAATCTACTAAGATGAACAACCCTCATTGAAGAGGAAGTTATATAACTGTCGGGGAACCGACGTGCACACATACTAGCATGTTTAAATGTTATGCATAACGTAGGGTACTTTAGGCTGATCACCTGTTGTACTTGTTTATATTGGATTTTCAATATAATACTTTTAATTCTAGAAGGAGTTCTTGGTCCATAGAGACTGCTCAGTGTTCAATCTTCTTAAACTTTGAAATGATTAAACCTTTGAATCTTAATGATATCTTTCAGTCTATAGTGACTCTTATTAAGAACAATCGATACTTCTTGTTATTCTTGAACTATCATTTACTATTATACACTTGAGATTTGAACTTTATAATTGTTCACCGTTATTGCTATATTACTTGCTGGACAAATTTTTTGCTCATTCTTGCTTCCCTAAAAACGTTACAGTTAAGGCAGAGCAAGGTAGTACCTCTGGGAATGACAAGGGCAAGGGCAAGGGCAAGGCTACAGAATAACTTTAGTCCCTTAAGATTATTATTATTATTATTATTATTATTATTATTATTATTATTATGTATTAAGGAATGACAAATTTATATTTTAAGTTATGTCCTAGACTTATTTATGTATTGTTGTAGTAACGGTTGCGAGACCTTGGGACAAGAATATTTATGTTATAACAATATAAATTATTCTATTATTCCGTTGTTGGTGATTTTAGTATGATATTAAAAAATTAACGTGAAGCACTGAATTTGAGGTAAAAGTACCTGAATTTGGGAGCGTCACAGGTTTGTATAAAAGCATTAGGTTATAAACCTTAGGAGCAAGAATCCTTAGACTATAACCTTAGAAGAATTTAGAGAATAGAGGGAGATAAAACTCATATAGAGTTTTTCTAGAAAGTTAGTGGTGTTATGAAATATATTTTCATTCCATACAATGAATTTATGTTTTATTTAACATTCTGATGGAGTTTGTTGTTTATTATCTTGTGTTTATGATTGTAGGATGTCGGACCTCAGAGGACCTAGTAGAGTCGTAGAGGAGGAGCCGCGGGATATACACATAGTGTACGAGGCTCCTCTAATAGCAGAGCCCATATTGGTAGTGACTCCTGTCAATGATGAGGGTGACGAGGAGGTGGAGTCGGACGCCGAGGAGGAACCCATGGAGGATGAGCCCGTGGGAGATTCTGACGAGGCTACATTCGAGGATCGGATGTTAGGAGAATATGAGGAGCGAATTTTGGAGTTGGAATGCAGAGTCGAGAAATTAGAGGCCGAGGCTCAGGAGAGACAGACAGAGATGCAAAACTTGAAGGATGAAGACCACGCAAGAAAGCTTGAGGTGTAGGAGCTAGATGTCGAACTTGCATATCGTAAGGAAGCAGGGACTCAGCTAGGAGCTCTAGTACACCATTTGGTATCACGGAACGCGAAGCTGGTAGGTCAGCTAAGACAGTCCAAGGAGAAGGAATTCAGTGAGAAGACAGAAAAAGAGGCTCTTTGCACACAGCTTGAGCTAGAGGTGATGGAGAGGATCCACTTTGAGGAGAAGCGGGAAGGAGCCGATGATATGGCCAATGACTTAGAGGATAAGGTGAGGTACAAGAAGAGGAAGATGAACAAGATGGGCTGCGCCTTTCGCACAGCCATAAAGAGATTGATTGATGGTGTATACCATTACCCGACGGAGCATGGACAGACTCGACATACCATGAGTAGGGATTTGGTAGCACACATTGGGCAGGTTGAGTACAAGAGCGCAGTGGAGCGCAGGATGTTAGGATTGGTCTTTACAACTTCTACAAAGCATAAACACATAGCATACCAATGAGAATTCAGAATTGATATACACTGTATAGCCTATCTTTTCCTTCTTGTATAACTTAGCCGAATTGTTAAATGAATAACATTCGTTCAAGTTATTTAACGTTTATTACGGCTTATTAACATCTATATGTCATAAACCGACTCTCGTCGATCATCATTAAGCACAATGACGGACAAAACCCTAACCGGTTCGTTACGTTAATCACATTCCCATTGGATTCCCGTTCTCAGACTCCGTATACAAATTAAGTAAGTTTTAACTTTATTTCATATCATTATTGTATTATGTACCTCTATTACATGTCATGTACCTTACGACATGCTTACAACTCGATTACGATTCATAGTCCACATTATCGAATTTCGAGTTTTTAATTTAAATATGTTTTGTCAACGTTTAATTCTTAAGACCATTCTTAAACATGTTGTTTATGTGATTTCTCTTTATGAATATTAACCATATAGTTGCCCCATAATTACCATGTAGTAAGCTAGGTTAATAAACATTCACATCGAAAATTTTTCACTTAAGAGCACTGTAGCGCCAGCCATAGGCTTAAAGCCAGTGCTGCGGCGCTGTCTCACAGTGAGAATCCCCTGCCTCGGCGCTGCGACGTTGGAAACAAAGGTCTGGGCGGCGCTGCAGCGCCGGCCCCCAGCCTTAGATTTTTTTTTTCAAAACTTGAATTTTACGAGCTCGTAACACGATCGTTACAACTCGGAATTGGCTCATTCCAAAGCCAATAGTCCATAAATCTTATGTTTTACAATTTCATTCAGTCAGAATTCATTTCTGAATCCGTTGGCGAGAAATTTGCCGATTAGTCCATTTTTACGCGTTCATCCAACGTTCGTGAACATTTGACGCTCAATTCTTCATTTTAAGTCTGAATTCGTTCGTTCATGCTCTCACAAGTCTTATTTACCTAAAACATTACGCCATCGAAAACCATCGTTTTCGAATCTACCAGTGACTTTTGACTTCTATTCTGAAAAAAATCACGATTTCGACGATTAACTTCTAATCGCGTAACTTTCGTCGAATCTTCGTTATTCATTATTTTTACTTCAAACCTAAGAGAATCAATCCATTAGTTATTTATTAATGATTCTAACCATTGTAAACCTCTATGTTTTAATGGTTTCTCATGCTTAATACACAAACTCTCAAGAATTTGATAAGTTCTTTATTATGTTCTTAATCAATTAATATGATTTCCTTATGCATGGCTTATTAGTGTTCTTAGTTCACTATATAGCCAACCTTATGACTTCTTACGATTCATGCTCCACCAATTCACTTCTTTATTAATTCTATATTGAAAGACAAATGAATTATCATAATTTTATTATCATTATACCTTTATTGTTCTTGTTTGATTAAATATAAAGATTCAATTACTTATTGCTCCTTGTTTGTTTGATTCTTGTCAAAGGCAATATGCTAGCTTCTTTTCTCTCTCTCTTAATATGTGTTCAATTTTGATCAACCAACAAAATGATCCACCAAAGCCTCTATTTATAGATTTTGCAAGGCTTAGGGCAATTTGGTCATTACACCAAACCTCCTTTGCCCATGTCTTGCCCATGTGCTAGCATGTGCTAGCACATGCACCCCTCATGGCCTCCTTGTCACCCCATGTCCCCACATATGCCACTCATGTGCTCATAGGTTGCCCCATGGGTTTAACCCACCCGTTAACCCATCGGTTCGATCCACAGGTTTAGTTAATAAATTTAATTCAAATTGAATCTATTTACTTCGTACAAAATTTGTATTATACGTCGTATTAATTCTCGTATCCTTTTCGTATTATACTTGAATAGTATCTAGTATTATACTCGTATTCATTCCATATAATAATCATTTATTATTATACCTAAACCTATTTATCATTAGGTTTCATTTTCCCTAACCCTTAGGGTTTTAAGTCCTCATGCGAAAAATTCATGAGCCATAACTGAAATATTATTTGATATTACATCCCGTCATTAATTCCTATCAGTACGCATTTCTCAAAAATTCAAAAATAATTCCTGAGCAGAAATGGATGAATAATGATTTTACGGAAATTTCTTGGAAAACTTTTATTTTTGTCTAATAAATTCACATCAATTATTTCTAGCACGTAGCCAGAATCCTAACCATTTTTGCATTTTCTAGGTCATAGAACGACCTTTAATTAGCTTACTCAGTTTAATAAACAAATAATCAAATTTTATTCAATAACTCAAATAAAATTCATTTACATAAACGTTCGATTTTCTCGGGCGTTACAGTGCCTTCAGGGTTGTCCCTTTCGGGAGATGTTGGCTTGATAAGGGATACTGTATGCAGAAAATGGGTCAAGTTTTATAATAACAAATTAAAAAATATGCGAATACAAGCACATGAAGAATGGTTTTAGAACTTACGTTTGTGACTGTACAACCAAGATTGCTTGGTCAAAACATTGAAATCACATTCCTCCATTGGTAATTTTTTGATCAACTTTTCTATTTCGATAACTCTGTTGGGAGGGGTTTCACCGATGGTGACGTTCGGTAGATCGTATGCGGCCCAATCAGGGATGTGGTGAGTGTCTGGCCCTTTAACGAAGAACAAGTGAGTGTGCCACCCCTTGTTGCTCGAAAGCGTACCAATCAAGAATCGTTTTTCAATTTTTTGGATTGGTTTTGGTTGTTGTTTACTCAAGGTCCAAAACCCGGTGTAGAAACTCAAAATTTTGGTTTCCTTTTACTAACCATACAGGAGGACAAAAGTGTATTTTCACACCTGTCGATGTCGGGAAAAAATCTTTGGCGATCCCCCTTTCCCTATGTGTTTTCTACCCTTGTTTGATTTTCATTTGTTTGATCTGAAGGGTGAATTTTTTAGGAAAAAGACGACATACAATGTCGACGATTTGAAAAGTTTGATTTTACAGAGTTGCCAGTTGGTATATTTGAAATGGTTGTACACCCTCAACCGAGTTTTGTTTGAAAAGTTTGCCAGTAGGCCCAATTACTGGGCTCTATTTGACTTGGCCTTGGAAACCAAGATTCATAGAGTTCGGGGGCTTGATTAAGCGGGGGGAAGGTGTTAGGCACCCCCCGACTTCCGTGAAACACGGTTACCGCGTCTTTTTAATTTCCCTATTTTATTTGCAGTTTGTGTGTGCTTACAGTAATTGGGCCTAAGTGCTTTATTTGGAAGTAGTGATATGCTTCGTTGGACCTATATATGAAGGGTTTGATTTAATGAAAAGTTCATTTTTAAACAAGATGTGAAAGTGATGTTTTGGAATATGGTTTTCAAACCCTTTCGCTCTCATGGGAATTGAAGCATTTTGATACTTCCATTTTATTCTGCCTTCGGCTGATTTTGATTTTATTGTTGGGATGTGAAGCATCCTCGACCAAATAATATATATGCAAGTGTCGGGCTCCTTATGAGCATGGCAGCCATCGAAGTGACTCGAGCACTATAAACCACAATTTACTAGGCTAAGACCTTAAATCCGGATAACCGTTTTAAGGTCCCTCTGATTTACATTTACAAAAGGACAGGCAAGCTATATTTACAATGCAAAGTTGTCCATCGTGGGAATTAGATCTAGATCCATGTGATTAATCGTAGATCCCGTAATTCCTAGGCTCACAGAATATTATCAAAAAGCCTGCACAGCCGAGATATTGACATAAAATGTAAATTAAAATCTAGACATCGCAAGACAAAGGATTCATCAATTAAATCCTTGCATGCGCGTATCCAAAGCTTACCGTTCCCTATAGATACGGATCTAGGGTCACGTGGTCGCTTCAATATTTAAAAAACTAGAAAGAGAGCTAGATTTAAATAAATCTTAGCCATTCTAGCTCAACGGTTCCAGTTTGACAGCTTTTGAACCGTTTAAAGTTAGAGATGGCTAGATTTAGATGAAACTAGTCCACAAACTTTACATTAGAACATATTCATATCAAATGAATAATTAAAATAGATATTTAATCAGATTGAATAAAGAATATATATATATATATATATATATATATATATATATATATATATATATATATATATTAAAGCTGTAAAGAGCCACGAATTTCCAATCCAGGCGTGACTGAGGAATGTAAATATACTTATATATGCTTATAGATATATTGAAGCTGAAAAGGCCATGGATTAGCAATCCAGGCAAAACGAGTTAGTATATATATATATATATATATATATATATATATATATATATATATATATTAAAGCGATAAAAAACCACAGATTAGCAATCCAGGCTGACGAAGTTAGTATATATATATATATATATATATGATAGTAGAAAAAGCCACAAATTTATAATCTAGGAATGACTGAATTAAATGTAAATATATATATAGTTAGTTATATATATATTAAAGCTAAAAATGCCACTGATTAGCAATCCAGGCCAAACAAGTTAGTATATATATACTTATATATATATATATATATATATATATATATATATATTAAAGCGATAAAAGTCACGAATTTGAAATCCAGGCTACAAAAGCAATTAAAAACGTATATATATACTAATATATACATAAAAGTAAGCTATAAAGGCCACGGATTTGAAATCTAGACGAAACCAGAAGCTATAAATATATATATATATATATATATATATATGCTCATATATATATGATAAAGCAGTAAAAAGCTTCAGATCATAAAAAATCTTACAGTGTGTAGTGCTAAAGGCTTTAAACAACTTGGAGGACTTCAAAACTCCGTTTCCACTTGTTAAAATTTGATATGTTGGTATGTATGCGTATACCAACGTATTGGAAGAATAAAATTGAAGTTTGGAGCAGTAGAGGTTGGGTTAAGAGTAGAAATGGGTGAAATTTTCTTTCTTTTCTTCTTTTTTCTCTTGGTGGGGGGTCTTATTTAAAGACCAGATGGCCGCGGGTCTACTCGCGGTAGCCACGAGTCTATCGACGGCTCCCCGAGTGGGCCCAATCCCATGGGTCCGGTTGTCTCGAATTATGTGCACTCTAACTAACCCGTTGTTTACTTCGAACCTTCATAACTTTCAATCCGAGAGTCCGATTGAGGCGTGCTATACCTTTCTAGAAAGGCCTTTTCGAGAGCTACACAATAACATGGGATTTGACCTTTTCTGAATCTGAGAAGATAGGTCCATGACCAGATCTTCTGGTCTTCGCAGTCCGTCTGTTGAGCTATCTTGTGCTGTTTTCACTAAGGATTGATATTATGGTTCTGCATGACCTTCATGGCTTTGATTTGACTTGATTTGATGTCAAGTTGGTAAAATGACTATTTTGCCTTTCCGAGGGTTATCTCCAAGATTTACAGAATTGTCGACTGTTTCTCGGGGTTGTCTCCTAGGTTTGATCCCAGCCGACTCTGTTTTTCATCAGAGTCATCTCCGAGGTTGACTTGATATCCCAGAGTTGCCTCTGGGGATGATTTGATGCTTTTGGGGTTGTCTTTGAAGGTTTGGATTTGATCTCCCGGTTTTGTCGTTGGGGTTGGACTTGATCTCCTAGTGTTGTCGCCGGGGCTAGATCTCTCGATGTTGTTTCTGGGGGTTTGGATTTGATCTCCTGGTGTTATCACCGGGGTTTGACTTGATCTCTCGGTGTTGTCACCCAGGGTTGGATTTGGTCTCTCTGGGTTGTCGCCGATGTAGACTTGATCTCCCGGTGTTGTCATCGAGGGTTTGGATTTGATCTCCTGGTGTTGTTGCCGGGGTTTGGCTTTGATGATTTAGACTTACAAGGTTGTCTCTAGAAGGTGAAAGACGGTTTTGCCCTCCTGCAGGGTTAGTAAAAGGGCTGCAAAATTATGAGTGTCTACATATGCCCCTCTTTATCATGTTTATGCAATGTAATGGAATGAACAGGATAAAGACTGCTAGACACTAAAACTATGACACATGCAAATATAATGCAATGCATGATATGATATGTCATGAATGCTGTATGCTCATGTAGGTTTAGTTGCCACGGTATTCTATTACTGACTGTTCCTTCTGTTGAGGATATTCCTCTTATGATGAGTGACCTCATTGGGGATTCTTGATGCCTATCCTGATGATAGCTTACACCAGTTTACATCATCGGCTTTTTCCGATGCTACGTTGGGGTTGTCGCCAATGATTTAAATTGTTGTTCGTTTGATGCCGATGTTTCTGTCGGGGATATAATTCTCACTATCTACTTGAACGATAGTTGACAACGATTCGACCGTAGTTTACAACGGTCAATTGAACTTATTCGATGCCTACTCGAACGGTAGTTTGCAGTGTTTTACCATCACCAAACCTCCTCGGTGCCTACTCAAACGGTAGTTTACAACGGTAGGTTGAACTGATTTGATTCCTACTCGAACGATAGTTCGTAGAATTTGACCATCACCGAACCTCCTCGTTGCCTACTCGAACGGTAGTTTACAACGGTCGGTTGAACTGATTTTATTCCTCGGCTGGGGATTTGTATAACAGATTCCATCATCGGTTCTCCCCGGGAAGGATAGTTTTCCACGATTTCCATCATCGGACCTCCTCCGATGCTACGCAGGAGTTGTCGCCAACAGTTTACAATGTCAGACCTATCCGATCTCGATGTTACAGTTCTCAACGGCTTTCTACACCGGCTCTTTCCCGATGCTACGCTGGGGTTATCGCCAATGGTTTCACAATATTAAAGAATTTGACCTTTGTTGAAGTAGTTTTCAACGGTTTTCATCACCGGACTTCTCTCGATGTTACGCTGGAGTTGTTGCCAATGATTTGCAATGTCAGGTACTCTGATCTTCGTTGAAGCAGTTCTCAATGTCTTTCATCACCGGATCTTTCCTGATGCTACGCTGGAAATGTTGCCAATGGTTTGAAACATCAGACATACCTGATCTCGATGTTGGGGGTATGTTCTGATAGGTCATACCCTCGGACAAATATGGATACTTTGACGCATTCAAAACCCACTGTTCACAACGCCGGACCTTCCCGATGCTTTGATAGAGGCAGTTTTCAGCAATTTTCATCATCGACATTCCGAATACCACATTAGGGTTCATACCAATGACTTATATGAAGATTTTCTTTTGTCAAGAGTTTGACGCTTAGAATCAAGGTTTCAGGCCATTTCTGCTCAATCGCGTAGCATTTGTTTCCCTGATTTGACATTTCAGCTTCTGGGAACTCCACTTTAACTTTATTTGGATCGAATCGAAGGGGGTAGGACTACCCTAGGGTGCCGTAGGTCTACCTATAGTTGCCGCAGGTAGAGGTGCGGCTCCCTACGGGTATAATTTGGTCCCCCCCGTGGCTTTCATAAGTCATTTTTAAGTTGAATTATATAGAAAAATCCAAAAATTCCTCTTCAGATCTACTGAATTTGGGCTGCTTTTTTCAAAATCCGTCACCGTCAATCGTTCTGCACAACTCTGGTAACGTTTACATCCTTTCTTTTCAAGTTTTGACGGTTAGAATGTTAGATTTCATATAGAATGCTTCTATACCCAATATAGTGAATATGCATGCTTATATGACTTGATAAAAGTATTCAGACTTAGTAAATGCATATGTTTTACTATGCTGAACGTTTTGATATGAAAAAAATTGATTTCTGAGACAGTCATTTGGCGCCCTTTTTGGCCAGTTTACTCATCCTATTCGAGGACAAATGAGTCTAGATTTTCAACTAAAAATACACATGGTAATTGAGCTGTCATGGGTAGTTTGATTTTGATGTTTTTTCATATATATGAAATGTTCATTATTTTGGGTAGGTGTGCTACTGAATGGCCACCTAGTCATGCCTATGTGCATGCGGATAGTTCATTTTATAAAGAAAACTTTGGCGAAATTTTTGCAAAAGCCTAAGCATTTAATTAACATGAAATTTTAACTCTACTGGAGATGTATGTTAACTAATGCATGCTTTAAGACTTAGAATATGGATAAAGCAATGATTTAATTTTAATAGGTCGTAAGTTTAAGGCTTACCTCACCCTTTCTGAGGTGATTTGGAGATTTTATCTAGGTTATGGATTTAGATAGACCAAAAAGTTCTAGAAGGGTCTCTGCAAGTGTGAGGCGGAGGAGAGCTTCTGATGTCCCTCAGCCTTGTCCAGCCCGGCAGCCTCGCCGGTTAGCTGAGTCGGTGATTCGTCCGATCCAGGCTGAGAGGCCGGATGATGTGGACAACGAGGAGGATGTCCTCTTTGTGGATCATTCTCTAGCTCTTGCTCCGCGTAGGGAGCTTCCAGCCATTGTTGTGCCGATTTCAGAGCTTTTGGACAATTTGAGACGCCATCCTTCGATTTATCTTCACACCAATGAGGTGACTAGAGTTTCTATTCTGGACTGTTCTTTCTTTTGCCATTTCATGACAAAGGTTTAATCTAGATTTGCAATTTGATGCTGGTTCCCGGCTTTACTCAGCCTAGGGGGATTTGGTTTAGCGTCCATTCTTTATATCATACTCTGCATCCGGACACTACAAGAAATCACACATTTTATGACGAATTTTTTTGCCACGCACAAATTTTTGTCACAATTTGTTAATTAATAATTACGAAATTCATAATCGTCACTAAAACTTTTGATTTTGTGATGACCTTTAATTTTGTTACTATTAATCATTTATATCGTCACTAATTTACACATTTGATGACGATTAACAAAATTTCGTCACAATTTATTTTGGAGGTAGAATTTCGTACCAAAATTTTGGAGGGAAATTTTTTAGTGACATGTTTGTAATAATTTATGATAGTATTTATTGTCACAAAATATTTCTTTCGATGACAACATACTAGTTTGTCATTAACTATTTGTAAAATATAGTGACAATGTGATTTCATCACTAATGTTCACATTTAGTGACGCCAAATACAAATTCATCACAATTTTATTTGGAGGCAATAATTTTTTGAAAAATTTTGGAGGGAAATTTTTTAAAGACGAAAAAAGAAAAATTTATGACAATTTGTATTGTCATAAATACCAATTTTATATGATGAGATAATAGTTCGTCACTAATTAGATGAGTGGATAAGTGACAAAAATGGTTCGTCATAAATTCTTATATTTAGTGACAAAGTACGTAATATCGTCACAATCCACTAAACACCCAAATTTCATTAAAAAATAAACAGAAAATATAATAATAAAACTTACTATTTTACTAAGGACCGTTTTATAAAAATATTTAATTAAGAATTTTTATTAGTACAAGAAATTATGGATGTAGTGAAGGAAATTTTGTGAAGGAATTCATTCCTTCACTGCTTCACATGAGGAGTTTTCTAGTGAAGGAATTGTGAAGGAAAAAAAATGTAGTGACAATATAGTTATTAGCGAAAGAAACATCCTTCACAATTTATTTTTATTTTTTTCGTAAAATTGAGGTGGTAGAAGGATATTTGGTGCCAATTTATGAATAAAATTTTCTAGGAAAAAAAACTATTAATGAAGGAATTATTGCTCCTTTTGTTGTTCATAAGTTTTTTGTAAAAAATAAAATTGGTCGCTGTTTTGTTCTAAATAGATTTTTTAGAATTAATTGTGGTGAAAATAAATTATAATATAAATACATTTAATTTTTTACAGCAACAAATTTATTTTTAATAATACTGTTTAAGTAACTTACAATATCGACTATTTCTTTAATCAAAGTAAATAAATTTACTATAATTTAAAGTTTAAAATTTCATACATTGATCCTGGGAAAAAAATAAGGCTCTTTTGTAGAATAAATAACAAATGCTAAAAAATTACTCGTATGTTCTGCAAAAAAAGTTAAGATTTAGTTTTATTCTCAATTAATTTATGATCCTACTACTCAAATAACGAATGAAATTTTAGCCCTTCACGATTGAAATTCAAGCCTCTCTCAAGGATGAAATTCCAGCCCTAAATCTGTCGTACATAGCCCTAAATCTCATACCCAGCCTCTAATGAACGAAATTATCATAACCCATCCCTTAAATTTTAAGGCTCGAACAGAGCGAGATAGATAAAACTTAGAGAGAGCATAGAAGAAGAAAAGGATGAAGAGGGAAGAAATCGTGGCTTCTGGTTCGCCTCTACTTCTCATATTATATGTTTTCTGTTGCTGATCATCTTTTCCACTGATTCTCTGTCCAAGAAAACCAAAACCCATCTCAATCGTCATCATCATCTGAATTCTGATTCTCCACCCAAAAAACCATGGTCCAACCGCCAACATCTTCACTTTCCCTCTTCTAATTACCACTATGTTTTTGAAAATTCTTTGTGAAGGATCTCAACTTGATACACTGCATTCATAATTTTCTCGGAATCTGCCAAGAGCAGGGACAAAGAGATAACAACTAACAATGTGGACATGTTAATATGGTCTGAGATACTGAAATTTCTTCCTCTTCCACAGGTATGTGTTTTTTCTTTGTCTATCTGGGGTTTTGCTAGCATGGAGTTTTTATGCTTTGAGTAAATTCAACAGTCAAAACCTCAACAATTGCGCATAATCTAGTTTTATTTGAGCTATTTGGTGTTTACTCACAATGAAAATCTTTATGATCAGAAATGAAGAAATTCTACCAATCATTTCTGAATAAGAGAGTTTTTGTTGTTATTATCATTTGAATGTAAAAAACATGATATTTTGTGTTTGAACATAATTTTTCTCTTTCAACCGCATTATCGCATCAATGTCTCATGTAGCATGCCATCTGTTTGTTAAAATAACGAATTACTAGTAACATATATGATGAATTTCAGAACTAGTGATTAGAAAAATTGATAAAGCAATCCTAACAAAAACTGAAGCAACATCAAAACTGTGTATTAAAAATACCAATTTACCCTAAAAGAAACTGAAGCACAAGAAACCACTAAAAATAATGTCAGCCGAACCCTGGAAAGCAGTAGCTAAAACGATAATAATTTTAGACATTTCCCAGCAGGAAAACATTTGGTACAAGAAAACACCATTAAGAATCTAGAAAATGAGATTAAATACAACATTCAACCTCATCATTTAGAGGATCTCAAGCTTTATTAACCACTACTCTACTAATATAGACCAGGATGGAAAAATCAAATAGAACCCTAAAAGACTAGATAGTCCAAAAATAAAGCCACTCTTGTACACATACTGCCATGTACTCTCCAAAATAAAACCAAAATAGTAAAAACCCCAAACTCAATCAAGACTTGTAGTCCTTGACTGAAATAGTTTTGCTTGCAAGCTTGTGAAAAGGGCATTATAATAAGAGAATTATTATGTGAAGTAGCCTTGAGCATTCTTATAGATGTTGCGAGAAAATGAAATCTAGTGGTTTTGTTTGCTTTGTTCCATTTGCAATGTTTTTTATAATTTGATATATGACTTTCTTTTGATCTTTAAGTTATTTTTGGCAAATGGTGCTTTCTGTTATTATTGTTCAGTGGATTCAGCCTCTGAGTAGATTTCTTTGATTTTCTTCTGAACTTTAAAAAATCATGCAGGATGTGGGAAAAGCATATAATGAGTTAAAGCAAGGAGAACCAGCTATCAAATGTTTGTTTGAATTGTCAAGGTTCCAATCTCAGGTAAATAGTAGCATTGATGGACTCTAATTATTTCCTTCTTGGTATATATTTAAATAATTATCTTCATGTAGATAAGTGGTTGAGAGACAAAAAGGTGATTAATCTTAGAAAAACAAAACGATTATGAATCATGAATCTGCATCAAACTTCTCACATATCCTTATGTTAATGAGTAAGTATCTCTGCTGCATAGTTAAGAAATGTGATTCAGATTAGTGTGCTATACTAGATGCCTTGATCCTGGGAGCTGTCCCTTATGTATGCTAGATTGCATCACTTGTGAGGTGGTGGTGTTGCCACTATTCTTTCACTTTTAGATTTTATAACTTTGATGAACTATATCCCATGTTCATGAATATGTAGATTGCACTTAAATGATTATTTAAAAGATTTGATGCAAAATTTGCTCTAATGTTCGTAACATTTCATGCCCTCTTATTTTGAATGAAAGCTGGAAGACAATGCACATGAAGATGAATTTGCCAATATGAGCTTTTTTAGGACTTTTTATCCCAAAAACAAAAAACAAAACAAAACAGAAAGATGATGTCATGCATTCATTTTTACCATTTCTTGGTGCTTCAGCTTTGATGTTATCTCCGCTATATTAGGACTTTGTAATAACTTTATGATGGATGATATATGTATAAGAAGATGTTTGTTTCGCATCCTTTCTATAATTTAAGTTTTTTTTCTTGATAAAATTTTTTTTTGTTCTACATCCTTACACAAGGATGTATTATAAATAATGTAATTTCTTATATTATCTGGGCCATCAAGATTTCTTTTTCACAGATCAGCGGCATTTTATATTATTGCTTAGGTGATTGAGAAACCAGACGCAATTAATGTAGACTTTGTTAAAGGGGAGGTAACATTCCAAGACGTCTTATTTAGATATGGAGAAGGGATGGATGGGTTGCATCTCAATATTAAACCTGGAAAGACAGTTGCCCTCGTTGTGTCTTCTAGAGTTGTAAAACTACTTTTTTAGCTCTATAATCCTCTTTCTGGTGAGCCATCTCTCAGTAATTTAAATTTTTTGGAGCATACAAAATATAACAGATAGTGAGAGAATTCAATTCCTTCTATGGTAACAGGTTGTATTCAAATAGACAGCCATAACATTGAAAGTATGTGATTGGGAAGTTTAAGCAGCCATGTTGGTCTGGTTTCTCAAGATGTAGTAAGTAAATGGCAACTACCTTCTTATGATTTCTTTGCTTCTTTTTGTTCTACAACTCAATATGAATTCTGACTAAGTTGTTAAATGAAGGTTGTGAGTAGCTTGAATTTTGTTATATTGGATGTATGGTCTTCAAATTAAAAAATGGTAAAACTGGCAAGTTGATATGATTAAACTGGGTAGCAACAACAGCTGCAGACTCGTGGTACTACGTTGTTGCAACTGTTGCAGCCAAGCAATTTTGGCTCCTTATTTCGCCTGTCTAGAATGTCTAAATCTACCCAATTATATTTTTTTAAAATAATATGATATATGTTTTATAGCATGTTAAAGTTTGGTGCATATGGGACATGTGGTTTGTAAGTTAGAAAATGGGAAAAGAGGCAGTTTGACATGAGTTAGTTGCAGGCAGCAGCAGCTGCAGTGCGTGCGCATCGCGCTGCACTGCAGCAGTCGAGAACCTATTGATGACTTCCGTAGTCCAGAAAAGGTAGAGGAATTCTTCTAATTACTTATTTGCTGAATTAACTTAAAAGTGGAACATTGTTGTCTATTTTGTAGTTGGCGCTTGCAGAAATGGTTAAGAAGAAATTTCTTGAGGAGAGTACTCTTGAAGAACTTCAGGTTAACTGTTAATATTTTGTATCTTAACTAAGTTCTTATGTTCACTTATTCAACTGATTACATTATTTAATGGCATGAACTTGCAGGAGCATGCAACTGTAAGATCACCAGCAATGGAAGTGTTACTTGAAATCAGTAAAAGTTTGTGATATTTATCTAATGGAAACAATTCTTGATGATGATAGTGAGGTGAAAGTTTGTTGTAGTCTTATGTTCCAAATTTTCTTATAAGTTTGTTGTAGTCTTATGTTCCAAATTTTCTTATATGTCTGGTTATTATCTAATTCTCATATTGATGAATCCATTTGTAGGCTATTTTCTGTAAATTGTTAACAGTCTTCTGATTTATTATGGTTATTTGTGATGTTAATAGAGAAGTTGCTTCAGAAACAGTCTAGGTTATTTGTATGACCGTATATCACTGAAAGGTGACTATAACTTGTACAACCAACTTTATCTATGATTTGGATTAAGCATTTTTATATTGGGATAAAAAAATTCAATATAGTTGCTATGTTGTGTCATAATGATTAGTATATATGACATCCTTGTCTGCTTATTTCCATGTCAAGTGGCAGTTTGCTACTTAAATTTTACTAATCGACATTTTTGGTGACCGATAGCAATGATAAACAGTGTTAAGCTACTTGTGCTCTTTTGCCAATTCAATTTGAGCTTTAGCTCTGGTTTAAGCCAAAGGAAAATGAGTCCTAATTTGAAGACTTTTATGGATACCTGTCTTGTATCTCTAAGTACTCTTTTGGTTTACTCTTGTGGACTTGCAATATAATTAATTCAAGATCTACTCTTGAGATGGAATTCACATAAATAGATTTGTTGTTTGTTCTTGGTTCTCTCTCAATCTTCATCCTACTTTATTTTATCCTTGTTTTTACTGTCGGAGTTATTCAGCAAAGCATATAACTTAGTTGAAAGGTGCTGATGTTACAGGAAAGAGTAATATCGACTTTGGAAAGGGCTGGTCTTTTTGAGACTCGATTGTGCTGCTGCTGATAGGATTGCAGTGTTAGATATTCAACCCCAGCAGGGTCTTGCCTAGTTTTCCATGGGAAGGCATACTCTTGTTAGAAACCTTAGAGCAACCAGACAAGGAAAGGATCTGCATTCACAGAAAGTCTTGCTCCTAGACACAAGTGAAGCAACATAATTTGAACATGTTACATGAATCATAAATATTGTTATATTGGAAGGATCATTGATAATGGAGCACTCCATTTGTGATTATGGATTGCAGGTTCGGTGTAATATGGGGATAATACTTGATTTTGAACCCATCCCTTTCATATATTGTTCTCCAAATACTTGTAGATATGGATTATATATCTTTTGAAGTTTCTTTGTATTTTTCACACTAATTTTAGTGTATAATACTATTTTGAAAATGATATTATTAATTTTTGCAATGAGTTAACTAAAATTTTTATGTTTTTTTGCTATTTATTTTAAATGAGATTTTTGATTTAATTGTGCTTATAGATTAATACAATAAATTAGTTAATATAAAATTAAATAAATTATAACTAAAACATGAATTGACAACGACATAATTGTCATTTTAAATATATTATTAGGTGACGAATTGTTCAATCGTCATTTATTTTCTTATTTTTGGTGACGATAAACACAATAACATGACGAAAGAATAATAATAAATATGACAATATTGCCGTCATTAAAATTAGATTATTTAAATAGTGTGACATATTTTAGTCACTAAAACAATATCCTTTAATGACGAAGAAAGATTTTCGTCATTTAATGTATTAAGTTTTGTTGATGAAACATAATATAGAGTGACGAAAATTTTATTCAAATAGTGACGCTATTAACGTCACTAAAAGTAATTAATTATAGTTACAATGATGTAGATCGTCACCATAAGTTAAAACATTTAGTGACGACATCAAATATTGTCAAATAAACCTAATACCACGCTCATACGGTGACGGTCTTTGTGACGATTAACACTCGTCACCAAATGTTTTAGTGACGAAAAATGAATTTTATATGATAAATTTTAGCGTCATTTTTTGTGTAATTTCTTGTAGTTGGAGTATCAGGCCATCGTCAACACTTGGGGTTTCGAGGCCTTCTCGTTGCCCTTGGGGTTATCTGCGGGCTTTATCTGAGCGCTGGTTCCACCAGACCCAGTCACTCCATCTGCTGGACTGTGATTTAATGATGACACCGATGGATAGGTGGTTCATAACAGGGTTAGAGTTTATATATGAGCCAGTGCCTTTGGTGGCTGCCATTTCACCTGCTGCCGTTCGATCCCTTCAGGGAGTTTTTGCGACGGCCATCAAGGGTCGGAATGTCCGTTCAGGGCCCTTGAGTGTTGATACCCAGAGCGGGGCTTTGACTGAGCCTCTACCTAATGATCAGAGGGTTAGAGATCGCATTCTTCGGCGACTGTTCTTGGTCATCATCAGGGGTTGTTTCATAGCAGACAACTCCTTGACGGTTGATGAGTAGGTTGAAAACCTACAATTTGATTTCATTTAGCTTGATATATTATAAATTTTTAGGTATTGTTCATGTTACTTGTGATGCTTTTATGTTACTTTACAAGAGAAAGGGATGGACCAGGTGAGCAAATGAATTTGGGAGAGAAGCTGAGAAGAATTGTGCGAACTGACAATGAGGCGCGGGGTACGCTGCCAATGGACTACCCACAGCGCGGGGCGCGCCAGAATGAGAATCACTCTGTGACGCCCCCAAATCCGTGACCGCCACTTGGTCTCTCGAATTCGATTTGTCACGTGCTCATGGTAATACAATAATAACTAAAATCACACATCCACAACAGAATATTTAATTTAGAATAATATACAATGATTTATTATAATTATTCTCCCAAGTCTCGCAACCTACAGTACTTAATAGATTACATAATAATATTAATTAACGACTTGTTGCATAATCTAACTTAAGCTTAAACATAATCAAATCCAATCTTACTTCATCATCTTAAATATAACATTAAAATATTTAAAAACATAAAAGAGACAAGCTAGTTGGTAGCCTTGCCCTTGCCCTTATCAACGCCCGAAGGTTCGCCATGCTCTGCCTTAACTGAAATGTTTTAGGGAAAAGCAAGAATGAGCACAAATTGCTCAGCAAGTAATATACGATAAGGGTTTGTAAAATAATTCTCAATTCTCGAAAGGGTATAGCAAGGTTTGATAGTTTAAGGATAACAAGAATATCCACAGTTTTCAATAACAGTCGCTAAGGACAGAATAATATCAATGTGATTCAATAAAAAATCAATTCAAGATTTCAAGATAACTGAATACTGAGCAGTCACTAAGGACTATGAACTTCTACTAGAATTAACAATAATAAACTGAAAATCCAACAAAAGCAGGTACAACAGGTGATCAGCCTAAAGTACCATCGTTATGCATAACAATCAATCATACTCAAGTGCGCGCATCAGTTCTCCGACAGTTATATTTTGTTCTTCTCAGTCAAATACAAGATCCTGCACCAATCAATTGGCTTTGGGTCGCTTTTCAATAATATAAGTCTAGCCGAATCAAATGGCATAAACACTTTCACAATATTCAAGAACAATACCAAGTTCAACATGAATAAGAGTTCAAGTATGCTAATTCAATTCAAACGATTAAGTAAAGAAACTAGTTCGCAATATACAAGTATAGAATACTTGCACCGTAAAAGAGTGTAAGTTAGGAAACTTGTCTTATGCGTAGTTTACTCACGTAAAGCTAGCCAACACTTTCAAATTCCTATCGTAATATAGTTACATATATATATGATATTCATTAGTCATATAATTTAACTTCACATTTTATCTTCGAATATACGATCAACACATAAGCTAAGTTTTAACCTAGCTACACAGTTATATAGAATATAATTTCTATCCTTAACTTCTTCTTTTCTCAAGTTGATCATATTCATACATCATTACTATCATGTGAGACTACCACAATTAGCAAACATACTCGCATATTATTGATATCACATAAGATCACAATCAATACTAAATATATTTCATTTTTAGCAAGTTATGGCATTCTCATAAGTTAACCGTCAAAATCGGGTTCGTATAATATATAGTTTGCTATTATACGTTATACTTTTAAATTATTGCATACTTGCACATAAGAATCAATACATCCTTATTATATTATTAATTTACTTATTTGTTTCATTATTCATAATGTCAAATAAATAAATTATTAATCTTATTGATTAATTAACAATAATATTAATTAATCCATTCCTCGTTAATCAATGAAATTATAATTTCCACAATAATTGATTAACAATTATATGATTAAGTATCACATTAAATGAATGGTAATCTTATTATATTTATAAATACTTTGCTTATTATTATCATGTCTCTTGCAGTAATAATAATCACATATTATTAACTAATCATCATTAATATTCTATAACAATTAATTAATATTCTACGATAACAATTAATAACAATTAACAATTAATATAGTTTAATTGTTCACTTAATAATTTCTTCGTTAATTAATATAATCATTAATAATCCTCATCACTGTGCCACACAAGGCTATCAACGAGTTTATCGCAAACTCCATAAATTTCTCAATTATTATAATTATTCAATTTTATATAATTGAATTAATTCATCTCATAACACAAAATCATTTATATATGTATAAATATTCACTTCTATTAATATATTCATTTAATAATATATGGAAATTCTCGGGTATTACATCCTCCCCCCCTTATAAAAATTTCGTCCTGGAATTGCTACAAGGTTACACAAATAGATGGGGATAATCCCTCATCATCCTATCTTCTAATTCCACGTAGCCTCCTCGACATCGTGGTTACGCCAAAGTATTTTTACAGAAAATATAATTTTATTTCTCAAAGTTTGTTCTTTCCTATCTAATATCTGGACAGGAATTTCTTCATACGCCAAGTTCTTCTCCACTTGAATGGGCTCGTAAGAAATCACGTGCTTGTAGTCGGCCTTGTGCGGTCGCAACACAGAAATGTGAAACACGTTGTGGATGTGCTCCAGTTCAGGTGGTAACGCAACTTTGTATGCCACTTCGCCCACTCGCTTCAGTATCTCGAACGGTTCTATGAATCTTGGACTCAATTTTCCTTTCTTGCTGAAACGGATCTTTCCCTTCCATGGAGATACCTTTAAAAATACGAAACTACCAACTTTGAAGTCTCGATCCTTCCGATGCAAATCTGCGTATTTCTTCTGGCGATCTTGAGCTGCTACTAGTCTGGCTCTTATCACTGTCACCACGTCTGCGAGTTGTTGTACTAGCTCTGGTCCGAGTATTCGTCATTCTCCGACTTCGTCCCAACATAATGGCGTTCTGCACTTTCTCCCGTAAAGAGCTTCGTACGGTGGCATACCGATACTTGCATGGTAACTATTATTATAAGCAAATTCGACTAAGGGTAGGTGGTCGTCCTAATTTCCCTTAAAATCCATCACGTAAATCCTAAGCATGTCCTCTAGCGTTTGTATTGTTCGCTCACTCTGTCCGGCTGTCTGAGGATGGTAAGCCGTACTCAACCTCAACTGTGTTCCCATTCTTTCTTGCAAACTCTTCCAAAAATTGGACGTGAAGCGCGGATCTCGATCAGAGACAATTGACACCGGCACTCCATGTCGTGAGACAATTTCTTTTACGTATAGGCTCGCTAACTAATTCAAACTGTAGAGGATCTTGATTGGTAGAAAATTTGCGGTCTTCGTTAGTCGATCCACGATAACCCAAATAGCATCATAACCTTTCTGTGTAACTGAAAGTCCTACCACGAAGTCCATGGTAATATGCTCCCATTTCCACTCTGGTATTTCTAACGGTTGTAGTAAACCACTCGTCCGTTGATGCTCTACTTTAACGCGTTGGCAAGTCAAACATCTACTAACGTACTCTGTGACTTCCCGTTTCAAATTGGGCCACCAAAAATGTTGTCTTAGATCTCGGTACATCTTCGCGCCTCCCGGATGAACGGAATATGTCGTATTGTGTGCCTCGAGCAAAATCTCTTCCCTTAATTCGGTTACCGCTGGTACCCACACTCTTCCTTTGAATCTTAAGATACCGCCTTTATTCATTCGGAATTTCTCTTCCTCATTTTTTGTGATCCTCTTTCGAATTTTCTCACACTCTTCATCCTTTTCCTGGGCTTCCTTCACTCTATCCAACAACGTCGGACAAGCTTCCATTACAATTAACTTCTCACCAGACTTTTCTGGTCCTTTCACTTCTATCTCCAATTTCTCCATCTCTTTTATCAATTCTTCCTGAGTCGTTAAATTAAACAATTTTTCCCTTCCTTTTTTGCTCAGAGCGTCGGCAACCACGTTTGCCTTTCCCGGGTGATAAAGAATATCGCAGTCATAATCCTTGATCAATTCTAACCACCTCCTCTGACGCATATTCAACTCCTTCTGTGTGAAGATATATTTCAGACTCTTGTGGTCCGTGTATATCTCGCATTTTTCTCCATACAAATAATTCCTCCAAATATTTAATGCAAAAACTACTGCCGCTAACTCTAAGTCATAAGTAGGGTATCGTTTTTCGTAATCCTTCAATTATCGTGACGCATACGCAATGACCTTGCCGTGTTGCATGAGCACACAGCCAAGCCCCTTGTGCGATGCATCACTATACACCACAAAATTTCCCACATCATCTGGTAGTGATAACACAGGCGCTTCGCTCAATCTCTTCTTCAACTCCTGAAAACTCTCTTCTCATTTGTCGGTCCATACAAATTTCACCGTCTTTCTAGTTAAATTGGTCAACAGGGTTGCTATCTTGGAAAAATCTTGGATTAATCTTCAATAGTACCCAGCTAACCCTAAAAAACTTCTTACCTCCGTCGGTGTTCTCGGTTGTTCCCAATTACTTACTACTTCAACCTTCGCAGGGTCTACAGAGATTCCATTCCTATCCACCACGTGGCCTAAGAATTGAACCTTCTCCATCCAAAATTTGCACTTAGAAAATTTCGCATACATCTTCTCCTTCCTTAGTGCCTCCAAAACAATCTTCAGATGTTCGGCGTGTTCTTCCTCTGTCTTCGAGTAGATCAAAATGTTATTGATAAAAACCACTACAAATTTATCCAAGTATGGCTTGAAAACTCGGTTCATCAAGTCCATAAATGCTGCCGGAGCATTAGTCAATCCAAATGGCATTACCAAAAACTCGTAGTGTCCATAACGGGTTCAAAACGCAGTCTTTGGTATGTCCTCATCCCTCACTTTCAGTTGATGATATCCTGTTCGCAGGTCGATCTTTGAGAAACACTTTGCTCCCTTCAGTTGATCAAACAGGTTATCTATCCTCGGTAGCGGATATCGGTTCTTGATCATTACTCTATTCAATTCTCGATAATCGATACAAAGCCTCATCGATCTGTCCTTCTTCTTAACGAATAGCACTGGTGCTCCCCAAGGAGACACACTCGGTCGAATGTAACCCTTATCCAACAACTCTTGCAATTGTATCATCAATTCCTTCATTTCTACTGGCGCCATACGATATGGAGCTTTCGAAATTGGTGTCGTTTTCAGTGCTAAGTCTATTACGAATTCGATTTCTCTGTCTGGCGGAAGACCAGGCAGATCGTCCGAAAATACATCTTGAAATTCATTCACTACGGATATATCCTAATTTCTACTCCCTTCTTCCGAGTATCAATGATGTAAGCTAAATAACCTACATCCTTTCCTTAACAAGTTCTTGGCCTGCATCATCGTAACGCAACACAATTGCTTAAGCAATGAGCTACCATAAAACACTACCTTAGACTTACTCGGAGTCTGAAGGTTCACACATTTATTCTGACAATCAATTATCGCAGCATGGTTATACAACCAATCCATTCCCAGTATTACGTCGAATTCTCCCAATCTAATAGGAATCAAGTCTACGCTCAGTTCATGTTCTCTAATGTTTGCGCGATAATTTCGATAAACGTATTCTACAGGGATCACTTCCTTATTAGCAACTTCTATGACTAAAGGATTTTCTAATCATTCTCGGGGTGTACTAAGTTTACTAGCAAATTCTTCAGATATAAAAGAACAGGTGGCACCTGAATCAAATAATACATAAGCATTTATATCATTGATTGAGATTATACCTGACACCACATCCTTCGCAGCCACGGCATCCTGGACGGTCATGTTAAAGGTTCTGGAGGTTGGGCGGTTGAATTGTGTCGGCCCGCTGATCATCAGCTTGTTGCCTCCTTGCAGATTGCTACCCCCGTTACTTCCCTTCTTTGGGTAATCCTTAATACGGTGCTCAGTTGAGCCGCAAGCAAAACACCCTTGGATCTTCTTTGGCTTCGGACATTTGGGTGAGATGTGCCCTTCCTGTCCGCAGTTGTAGCAAGTGCCACGTCCCTTCCAGCACTCGCCCTGGTGATTTTTCCCACACTTTGAGCATCCTTTAGCCCTCTTCTTGAAACCTCCACGAAAATTCCCTGATTGATTATTGTTGTTTTTGTTGTTGTTGTTGTTATTCTCCCATTTTCTCTTTCCCAAGTTGCTTCCTCCGCTACTGCTTCCTCCCGTATGGTTCTCTCCTCCAGTATTCTTTCCTTTCTTCTCCTTGTTATACAGACTTAAGGCCTCACTGCCACCTTTCGCAATGATTGCCTTCTCCAGTAATGTTGCAAAGGAATCAATTTGAAGAACTGATACCTTATTGAACAGCCACGACTTCAACCCTTGTTCGAAGCGTCTAGCCTTCCTCTCTTCATCACCAACTTGGTGCTCCATAAATCGCACTAGTTCATTAAACTTAGCTGCGTACTGCGCCACCGTCATCTCACCTTGTTTTAGTTCTAAGAACTTCACCTCCATCCGATTCTTCATACTCTTCGGGAAGTAATTCTCGAAGAACAGCGTCTTAAACTTATCCCAAGCTATTATCCCTTCTCCAGCTCTTTGTTCATTAGCCTCCCACCAGTAGTTCGCTTCTCCCCTCATCATGTATGTGGCAAATACCGTCTTCTGATCTTCGCCTACGCGAGCTATAGTGAAAGCTTTTTCGATCTCCTTGATCCACGTTTGTGCGACGATTGGGTCGATAGTTCCCTCGAACTCTGGGGGTCCTACACTCTTAAAGTCTTTCAAGGTTGTTACTGGCACAGCCTGAGGGTTTGGGCGAACGGGTTCATTGTTCCTTCCCCTTAATGCCTCTCCTAACAGGTCTACCAGTTTCTGGATCGGGTCAACTTGTTCCCTCTTGTTATTAACAGATTCTTCGAGTGCAGTCAATCTACGTCTGGGCGGCATTATCTACATCACAAATTTTTATTTTATTATTATTCAAGTATATTACTTAAGTATTTCTTTTAATACTAAAAGAATAAATTTATAACACGTTTCTGAAATAAACTTCATTTATATTCATAAGCCAAATCGTTCATTACATGATTTCCCTAGCATACTGCTATAAATGTTATCACATATATCCCCTAATATCACAAAAGACGGGGAATATACCAACCTACTACCATACTACCCCTCTAACAAAAGCTAACACGGGGTTCACATCATTATCCCACATCTTACACAAAAGATTGGGATTACAACATAGTATGTACAACACATAAAGATAAATTCTACTAAACTACCACCAGACCATCTAAGGAAATCTCATCACATCATCCCACACTCCACAGCGCTCTTGTACTCTAACTGTGCTATATAAGCTACCAGCTCTCGACTCATAGTATGTAGAGTCTGTCCCTGCTTTGCCGGGTAGTGGTACACATCATCAATCACCCTATCAAAAGCTGAACGGAACACATACCCCATCTTGTTCATCTTCCTCTTCTTACATCTGACCTCGTCCTCTAGGTCGTCAGCTCTCTCATTGGCCGCTTCCCACTTCTTCTCGAAGTGTATCCTATCCATCACCTCCAACTCTAGCTGAGTACGGAGTGCCTCTTTCTCAGTCTTCTCACTCAATTCTCTCTGTTCTACTTCTTCTAGCTTCTCTGCTATATCTACATTTCTCACCACCGACCTGTGGAATAAGGTTCCCATCTGGATCCCCGCCTCCTCGTCCCTCAGTTTCTGGAACTCGGACTCTCTCTCTTGGGCCTCTGCCTCCAGCTCCTGACTGTAGTCTAATTCTAGGATCCGCTCCTCATACTCTCCTAGCATCTGCTCCTCTATAGTAGCCTCATCAAAGTCCTCTACTGGCTCATCCTCCATCGGGTCGTCCTCCATCGGCTCCTCCTCTGGATCAGACTCTATCTCAATCTCGTCCTGGTCGTCAGACTCGAACGGTGCAATAGCCTGCACTGGTGTAGCCTCTAGGGGTGCCTCGTATACTACATGTATATCCCTGGGCTCCTCCTCTGCCACTCTACTAGGTACACCTGTGTCTGTCATCCTACAATCACAAACACAAGACAAACAAATAGCAACTTCATTAGAATGTTAAATAAAATATAAGTTCATTGTATAGAATGAAGTTACATTTCATAACACGCTAAGTCTCGCTCTAGGGAAAACTCTATGTGAGTTTTATCTCCTTTCCAACTTCTAAGTTCGCCTAAGTTATAGTCTAAGGACACTCGTTCCTAAGGTTTATAACTACAGCTTTGATACCAACATGTGACGCCCACAAATCCGTGACCGCCACTTGGTCTCTCGAATTCGGTTCGTCACATGCTCATGGTAATACAATAGTAACTAAAATCACACATCCACAGCGGAATATCTAATTTTGAATAATATACAATGATTTATTATAATTATTCCCCCAAGTCTCGCAACCTACAGTACTTAATAGATTACATAATAATATCAATTAACGACTTGTTACATAATCTAACTTAAGCTTAAACATAATCAAATCCAGTCTTACTACATCATCTTAATACAACATTAAAATATTTAAAAACATAAAAAGAGACAAGCTAGTTGGTAGCCTTGCCCTTGCCCTTATCAATGCCCGAAGGTTCGCCATGCTCTGCCTTAACTGAAATGTTTTAGGAAAAAGCAAGAATGAGCACAAATTGCTCAGCAAGTAATATACGATAAGAGTTTGTAAAATAATTCTCAATTCTCAAAAAGGGTATAGCAAGGTTTGATAGTTCAAGGATAACAATAATATCAACAGTTTTCAATAACAATCGCTAAGGATAGAATAATATCAATGTGATTCAATAATAAATTAATTCAAAATTTCAAGATAACTGAATACTGAGCAGTCACTAAGGACTATGAACTTCTACTAGAATTAACAGTAATAAACTGAAAATCCAACAAAAACAGGTACAACAGTTGATCAGCCTAAAGTACCATCGTTATGCATAACAATCAATCATACTCAAGTGCGCGCGTCGGTTCTCCGACAGTTATATTTTGTTCTTCTCAGTCAAATACAAGATACCGCACCAATCAATTGGTTTTGGGTCGCTTTTCAATAATATAAGTCTAGCCGAATCAAATGGCATAGACACTTTCACAATATTCAAGAACAATACCAAGTTCAACATAAATAAGAGTTCAAGTATGCTAATTCAATTCAAACAATTAAGTAAAGAAACTAGTTAGCAATATACAAGGATAGAATACTTGCACCGTAAAAGAGTGTTAGTTAGGAAACTTGCCTTATGCGTAGTTAACTCACATAAAGCTAGCCAACACTTTTGAATTCCTATCGTAATATAGTTACGTATATATATGATATTCATTAGTCATATAATTTAACTTCACATTTTATCTTCGAATATACGATCAACACATAAGCTAAGTTTTAACCTAGCTACACAGTTATATAGAATATAATTTCTATCCTTAACCTCTTCTTTTCTCAAGTTGATCATATTCATACATCATTACTATCATGTGAGACTACCACAATTAGCAAACATACTCGCATATTATTGATATCACATAAGATCACAATCAATACTAAATATATTTCATTTTTAGCAAGTTATGGCATTCTCATAAGTTAACCGTCAAAATCGAGTTCAAGTAACATCATATAATATCACATAGCATATATACATGTTTAAGGGATACTTTCATGCTCGTTCGACTTTTTCACGTTCAATTTACATGATATAGATTCTAGCTTTACATCTTTAGACAATTTAAGGCCAAATATGGTCATGCAACCACAACGTATACAACTAATCATAGATACTTGCGAGAAGGTTATATCAATGGTAATATACATGCTTAAACTCATGCTTGGCCCCATATTGAATGTAACAAGCGAGTACACATGTATGGTATACTAGTGATGTTATGTTCATTATTAAACATGTTAAAAATATCAGAATATAAATCTTAATACAACATGTCAAGTCCATGATCAAAGTTCATGTTTCGTTAGTAAGTTCCATTAACGAAGTCTAACATGTTCATGCTACCTTAAGATCCATGTATTCACAAGTCATAACATCCTTCATGCATTTCTAAGTCGTTCTACCACGTATCAAAAATCAGAATATATTCATGCTTCATAATGTTAATGTTTATTTTTAAAACTTTAAGTTCATTTCCCAAACTATATGTCGTTTTGTTAACCATGCATGCTAATATACTACAACATGTTTACCTCGCCTTAATATCTTCATATACATGTGTTACACAAGCTAGCATGCAATCTTAAGCCATATTAATTGTCTAACACACGACAGGATTAAAGCAGATTTGCAGGAACTGCAGCAGGAAACCTGCGCAGCTGCGCTGCGCCGCAGTGTAATGCCGGCGCAGCTGCACCGGGTCTAGTTCGAATCAGGAGGCAGTCGGCAACGGCAGAAACTAGGCCAAACACAAAACTTTCTTCACCAGTTCATATGAAATCAGTCATATAATAGTTTGGACATGCTTATATGGTTATATAACACTTAGGCAAGCATTCTATATCCCAATTACACTTTAATTTGGCATGATCAAGAATCTAAGAAATCACAGCAACAGAAACAGAAAATGAAAATGAAAAACAAGGAAGCTATTTTGTAATCCCAACATGTATATAAGTCCATATAACAACTACACAGCTTCCTATAATTTAATTAGCATGAATTGCATCCATAATCCAGAAGCTTACTTTGACAGAGAATTTCAAGAATTCTAACAACACCAATTCAAGAACGAAAATAGAATTTATACCTCCTTAAGCTTGAATTGAACTCCCCCCACACACTATTATACTTCTTCAATTACTCAACAAGTCACACTCCCAGTTTACACTTAGCAGAAATTTTCACGCAACAAAAAAATGAGAAGGAAGGGTGCTTTATATAGAGAATTGCATAACCAGACATTAGCTTTGTTCTATAGTTTAAATCAATGGAAAATGAAAGTAAACAACAGATATGCAAGGGTTGGTAATGGTTGTTGAACTCCACTATTGGAGCCACTCCCCCATGATCATGAGCTAGGAAGTTATGTTGCTGAGAATTGGGAGAAGGATGAGTAGGCATAGGCCTTAGCCTTTTTGTCAAGCACGTGAAGTTCCAATGGGTCTTCCAACATGGGACAAACCAAAAAATTCAGCACTCTTACAACACTTAGTTATGCTATACATGCTAAGGTTACATATATATAAGTCCATTTAGGTTATATAATATATACTTTAGGTTATAATTGAAATGCCACAATATAATCCACATAGTGTAGTAAGTGTAAATTGGCACATATATAATCCACATACATTTTACCACTAACGAATGTACTTCGATTGGGTATTATTTTACTACATTATTCCAATTCTATTATTCAATTTATATTAATTTATTGAAGTATTCATAATTTAATAGTTGTTTAGAATACCTTCAAGGTGTGCTAATTTAATGTCTACTTGCATACATATTGTTACATAGGCATTGATATGTAACTTAATAAATTTTAATACATTGTTTCTATATGTAATATAGTCACACTACACTTTATACTTCATATAATATATAGTTAGTTATTATACGTTATACTTTTAAATTATTGCATACTTGCACATAACAATCAATACATCCTTATTATATTATTAATTTACTTATTTGTTTCATTATTCATAATGTCAAATAAATAAATTATTAATCTTATTGATTAATTAACAATAATATTAATTAATCCATTCCTCGTTAATCAATGAAATTATAATTTTCACAATAATTGATTAACAATTATATTATTAAGTATCACATTAAATGAATGTTAATCTTATTATATTTATAAACACTTTGCTTATTATTATCATGTCTCTTGCAGTAATAATAATCACATATTATTAACTAATCATCATTAATATTCTATAACAATTAATTAATATTCTACGATAACAATTAATAACAATTAACAATTAATATAGTTTAATTGTTCACTTAATAATTTCTTCGTTAATTAATATAATCATTAATAATCCTCATCACTGTGCCACACAAGGCTATCAACGAGTTTATCGTAAACTCCATAAATTTCTCAATTATTATAATTATTCAATTTTATATAATTAAATTAATTCATCTCATAACACAAAATTATTTATATATGTATAAATATTCACTTCCATTAATATATTCATTTAATAATATATAGAAATTCTCGGGTATTACACACTCCCTACCATAGCAGAGCGGGCCGCACCACTTTACAAAGGGATCGGAAGTGGGGCGCGCCGGTCTGACGAGAGCTGTGCAGAATTCTATTTATCAATTGCCAAAGTTGACTCAAAGAAGGATTTCTACTTACCATATGTAATAGAGTTTTGCTAGGACTATAAAGACTACTTGTTTTCTTAGTTTTACATATCTTTTGACTGACGTTCAATTGGGCGCTATTTCTTTTGGAGCGGATTGATATAGCATTAGAGACTTCGTGAGACAGACTTTGGATTGAAGATTGAAGATTGAAGATCATCGATAGAGTTTTTCCTTCTTCCTCTTAAATTAATTTCTGCATCATGATGTTTATTAATTATTATCTTTTTGTTCCTAGTTTGATGATGAACTAAACTTCTATTAGGAGTACAATGGAACCTTTTACAAAGCTTTAATTCAATTGCCATTATTTTCACTTGATAATTCTTCTGAATTGATTGTTATATTTTGTGCATAATTTAATAATTATTTGTCCAACAATTAATATTATATCTTAATTGAATTAAAAGAGGATATCTTAGATTAGAACTGGATATAACAACGCATAACTTTGTTGATTCTTATTTAGAATAACATAGAAGTGTATGAGACGAACGTACTTATATACCGTGTGCAACTGTGATATGAGTGTGAACTTGATGAATCTATTTTAAGTATTTTGCACGAAAGTAGTAAAATAACTAAAATAGGTATTTTTGCTAATAATCGAAAGGTGTTAGTAAATTGTGAAGTAAACCTAGTTGTCAATTTGTTGGATTAAATTAAGTGGAAATAAGGTAAGAGAGTTATTATGAAGTAATTGGAGAAATTGTATTCCTATGCTTTAATCATCTGGTACTCATTATTTGTCAGTTCATTAAATCTTAATCACTTTAATTTAGTTAAATCTCAAAAATTAATTGGAGTTACTGTTTGAATAGGCTAAATTAACAGAAATTGGATAATCAAAATAGTTATTTGATAACTGTTCCCTGTGGGTTCGACACTATTCTTACTACTTTATTACTTGATTGACCGTGTGCACTTGCGCGTATTTGTCATTATATAAAACGGACAACAAGTTTTTGGCGCCGTTGTCGGGGAACGGTTTTAATAATTATTTCATTACTATTTTTTATTAATTTAGATTATTCAGCAGATCTTTTATTTTAGTTGTTTGCTTTTACAGGCTTAAATTCTGTTCAAGTCTGTTCAAGCAGCGATAAAGGATTGTGTATGTGCACCAGGTTAAATTCAGTGGTTTATGCAAACACGGTCTCAGGGGTCCAAGTTAGTTCCTTACGACAGCAAAATTGAAAGAACTTTCTGACAAGGACTAAAAACTATTCAGGGTATAATGGAAAATCAAGCTAACATGGAGGGAGAAGAGTACAAACGACTTCGGGATTATGGAATGCCGAAGGTTACAGACATTCAGTCTAGCATTGCACGGCCTGCCATTACAGCACATAGTTTTGAGATCAAATCAGACACGATTCATATGATCCAAAACTCATGCTAGTTTGGGGGAGCACTGACGGATGACCCCAATGATCACCTGATCAGTTTCTTAGAAATTTATGATACATTCCGGTTCAATCAAGTGTCGGAAGATGCAGTTAAGTTGAGGTTATTTCCCTTTACACTAAGAGACAAAGCCAAGAGTTGGCTACATTGATTGCCACCGGGATCCATTATAACATGGGATGATTTGGCGCAAAAGTTTTTTGCCAAATTCTTCCCGCCAGCAAAGACGGCAAAGATTCGGGATGTTGTCCTCTCATTCA
Source organism: Panax stipuleanatus (assembly GCA_020205555.1). Taxonomy (NCBI): domain Eukaryota; kingdom Viridiplantae; phylum Streptophyta; class Magnoliopsida; order Apiales; family Araliaceae; genus Panax; species Panax stipuleanatus. Next base: position 62,815,068 of record CM035117.1, on the reverse strand, counting down.
GGCAGTTTGATTCAGAGTCGTTATACGAGGCTTGGGAAAGGTACAAGGAGTTGCTTCGAAAATGTCCACACCATGGGGTGCCATTATAGCTACAGGTTCATACCTTCTACAATAGTCTTGACGGGCACTTGAGAACCAGTATTGATGCCGCTGTAGGTGGGGCTTTGAATGCTAAAAGTTATGAGGACGATTATGATTTATTAGAAACCATAGAGGCTAACAACTACCAATGGACAACGAGCATAACATCGCAATCGAAGGTAGCAGGGGTATTGGAGTTGGATGCCGTAACAACACTATCAGCGCAGGTTTTCATTTTGACAAAGAAGATTGACGCTTTGGGTGTACAGAATGTTCAAAAAATGGAAGTGGTATACGAGTTATGTGCAGGGGCTCATCCATCAGATCATTATTCTATCAACATCAAATCAGTTCAGTTTGTGGGGAATTATGGTAAGCAACAGTAGTATGGGGAAAATTCGAACAGTTATAATCCAGGTTAGAGAAATCACCCAAACTTTTCGTGAGGTAATAATCAAAATCAGCAACAAGCTCAACCACAAGCTCTACTACAGGCAACACCCCAGGATTCCAGGCAAGATAACAACAACAACCTACCAAACAAGAAAGGAAACCAGAACTTGAAGAGTTCTTAATAAAATACATCAAGGATAACGAGACATGGAAGAATACTCATGAGGTAACTCTGCAGAATATTGAAAATCAGATCGAACAGTTGGCTACAACTATGAATTCTCGCCCTCAAGGATCATTGCCCAACGACACAAAAACGAACCTAAGGGATGGAAAAGATCGCTGTAAGGCGATCACCTTGAGGAACGGAAAAAGCGTAGAGGATTCAGATACAAACGGGCCAACTAATCAGTTATCTACTAAGGAGAGTAATGAGGAGTAGTCAACAAATGAGAAAGGGGAATCAGGTGAAACAGGAGAGAAGGCAGAGATGAAAAAGCCCGATGTATATGTACCACCAGTTCCATCTAGGGAGACTCCAAAAAGCTAAGGAAGATAAACAGTTTTCAAAATTTGTGGAGGTATTCAAGAAACTGCATATCAATATCCCGTTCGTAGAAGCTATAGAACAAATGCCGAGTTATGTGAAATTCATGAAAGAAATCCTATCACGAAAAAGAAGGTTAGAGGATTTTGAGACTGTTGCACTTACGGAGGAGGGTAGTGCAATTTTACAGAAAAAATTACTGCCAAAACTCAAAGACCCAGGTAGCTTCACAATACCGTGTACAATTGGGAAGAAATTTTTTGAAAAAGCGCTGTGCGACTTGGGGGCTAGTATCAATTTGATGTTGTTATCCATCTACTCACAGTTGGGTTTACCAGAGGTAAAGCCCACCAACGTGACCCTCCAGCTAGCAGACATGTCTCTAACTTATCCGCGGGGAATAATAGAGGACATATTGGTGAAGGTAGACAAATTTATTTTCCCGACAGATTTTATTGTGCTTGACTTTGAGGAAGACAAGGAAATTCCACTCATACTGGGGCGGCCATTCTTAGCCACGAGGAGAACACTTATTGAACGTTCAGAAAGGAGAACTCACAATGAGGGTACAAGATCAAGAGGTGACGTTCAATGTGTTCAAGGCAATGCAGTTTCCAAAAGAGACCGAGGAATGTTTTGGAATTGACTTGGTTGAGACTGTGGTAAATGAGTTCGTGGCGAGTAATGTATTTGGGGATCCACTTGAGACAGCTTTGGGAAATTCAGATGCAGCTGATTTTCCAGCTTCTTTGAAGTATTTACACGTATTGAACACATCTCCTTCATTCAGGCCGTATGGAAAATGATTTGAGGAAATAGATAGGTCTGAGAAATCAAAGGCATAACCAAAGACATCCATTGAAGAACCCCCAGTCCTAGAATTGAAGCAATTACCAAGTCACCTCAGGTATGCCTACTTAGGAGAATCTTCTACGCTGCCAATTATCATTTCAGCTTCACTTACAGAATCACAAGAGGCAAAATTACTGAGAGTGCTTCGAGAGTTTAAAACTGCAATTGAGTGGAAAATAGCTGACATTAAGGGAATCAGTCCCTCATTCTATATGCACAAAATCTTGTTGGAAGAAGATGCCAGACCAGTTGTGGAACAGCAGCATAGATTGAATCCAATTATGAAGGAGGTTGTAAAGAAAGAAATCATCAAATGGCTTAATGCATGCATTATTTGCCCAATATTTGATAGTTCATGGGTTAGTCCGGTTCAGTGCGTGCCGAAGAAAGGAGGAATGACAGTCGTGGAAAATGAGAACAATGAGCTAATTCCAACTAGAACGGTAACGGGCTGGCGAGTATGCATGGATTATAGTAAATTGAACAAAGCAACCCGAAAGGATCACTTCCCCCTACCGTTCATTGACTAAATGTTGGATAGGCTTGCAGGCATTAGTTCTACTGTTTGTTAAATGGATATTCGGGCTACAACCAGTTTTCCATAGCACCAGAAGATCAGGAAAAGACTGCTTTCACTTACCCTTACGAAACGTTTGCGTTTCGACGGATGTCTTTTGGGTTATGCAATACAGCAGCTACTTTTCAACGATGCATGATGGCTATATTTTTAGATATGGTGGAGCAAAACGTAGAGGTATTTATGGATGATTTTTCGGTGTTTGGGGACAACATTGATCTTTGCTTAGAAAATCTTACGTTAGTACTTCAGAGATATATGGACACTAATTTGATTCTTAACTAGGAAAAATGTCACTTCATGATACAAGAAGAGATCATATTAGGCCATCGGGTTTCATCAGAGGGCTTAAAGGTGGATTGAGCGAAAATTATAACAATTGAACATTTACCACCTCCAACTTCTATAAAAGGGATCCACAGTTTTTTGGGCCATGCAGGGTTTTAGTTTTTTGGGCCATGCAGGGTCTTCCATGCAATTTATTATGAAAGCAAAACACTGAATGATGCACAGGTAAATTACACCACAACTAAAAAAGAGCTCCTCGTCGTGGTGTTTACATTTGATAAGTTTCGAGCTTATCTGATTGGAATAAAGGTGGTGGTATTCACAGATCATTCAGCGATAAAATATCTCATCTCCAAGAAGGATGCCAAGCCGAGACTCATTCGTTGGGTCTTATTGCTTCAAGAATTTGATCTAGAGATTCGGGATAGAAAAGGGACAGAGAATCAAGTAGCCGATCACTTATCGAGGTTGGAGAATGAACAACAGCAGGAAACCGAGAAAACTATGATCAATGAATTTTTTTCGGATGAACAACTATTTGCGGTGGCAACGGAGACTTATTGGTACGCAGATTTCGTAAATTACATTATAAGTGGGATTGTGCCATTCGACTTTAGTTTTCAACAAAAGAAGAGGTTCTTGTTTGAGGTGAAGCAGTATATGTGGGATGAGCCATTCCTTTTTAAACAGTGTGCCGATCAGATAATACGGAGATGTGTGGTCGAAGCAGAAATTAAGGGGATCTTGCAACACTGCCAATCTTTGTTATATGGCGGACACTACGGCGGTGATCGAACAACTGCGAAGGTCTTACCATCTGGTTTCTTTTGGCCAACATTATTCAAAGATTCTCGTGCATTTGCCAAAAGATGCGACAGCTACCAAAGAGTAGGGAACATAATGAGTCGTCATGAAATGCCACTAAATACTATGTTGGAAGTAGAATTATTTGATGTATGGGGCATCGACTTCATGGGACCGTTCCCGTCATCCTTCAATAATAAGTACATCTTAGTCGCAGTGGACTACATCTCCAAGTGGATGGAATCAATGGCTCTACCCATAAGTGATGCTAAGGTAGTTCTGAACTTTCTCCGTAAGAACGTCTTCACAAGATTTGGGACCCCGCGGGCTATCATCAGTGACGAGGGTAAACATTTCTGTATCAAGTCGTTTGCAGCTCTTTTGGCTAAATACGGGGTTCGACATAAGGTTGCCACGACATATTATCCACAGATAAATGGTCAAGCACAAGTGCCATAGCGGGAAGTGAAATAGATTCTGGAAAAAATTGTTACTCCATCACGGAAGGATTGGGCAAGCAAGCTAGATGAAGAATTATGGGCATATCAAACAGCTTACAAAACCCCAATCGGTATGTCGCCATATCGACTAGTGTTCAGTAAAGCCTGTCACTTACCGGTGGAACTTGAACACAAGGCTTATTTGGCAATAAAAAAGTTGAATCTGGATCTCGAAGTAGCCGGTGAAAAGTGACTCTTGCAGCTAAACGAATTGGACGAATTTCGAGTGCAAGCATATGAGAACGCCAAGCTTTACAAGGAAAAGACCAAGAGATGGCACGATAAGCGAATTGTCCAACGAAACTTTGAACCAGATCAATCTGTCCTACTATTCAATTCCCGGTTAAAACTCTTCCCGGGCAAGCTGAAATTGAGATGGTCTAGTCCGTTTACATTCACAAAGGTCTACCCGTATGGAGCCATCGAGGTTCAAGATCCACATACCCAACAGATATTCAAAGAAAATGGACAAAGACTGAAACACTACATGGGAGGAGAATTAGATTGTCAGAACACCTCGGTCACACTCGAGGATCAAAACTAGCCAAAAAATCAAGTCGGGCTGACGACTTCTAAACCAAGCGATGATTGGGAGGCAACCCAATTTCTAATTTTGTCTTTAGTTTATTTTTTCCCTTAGTTTGTTTAGTTCAATTTTAGATTATTCAAGTAGTCAAATTTGAAGGAAAATGAAGTCTTGTTTAATGCAAGAAGAATCCCCAAAGAAAGCAGGCAAGCGCGGGCCACACTATGAGGAGCGCTGGATGTGCTGGTTATACAACACTTTATCCCATCTTCCCTCAAGCAAGCGCGGGGCGAGCTATGAAGAGCGCGGGGCGCGCCTGACGGCTGCTCTATTTTTAAAACAAGGGTTTTACGTGTTTTTTGGGTCACTCAACTCTCCAAATCCAATTCCAATTCCTCCTCTACAATCCTCCTCCCCTACAAATCCAAACCTATAAACTTTCTTGTATCTCCCACACATACAAATCGCCTTCCCTCAGTCCTCCAACCATCATCAAATACACTGATTATACCATCCCCACTTCATCCAACCCTTAGAGTTTTCTAAATTTCGAAACTTGAAGTGCTTCTACCCACACCCACAAGCTACAACCAAGGGAGGTCGACCCATCCCAGATTGCAACTTTAAGTGTACAAACGAGGGAGCAAAAGAGTAACCAGGAGCAGGTAACAATCATAACTTCATCCAGGGTTCACTTTTTTTCATCTCTTATTATATTTTGCAAGTATTGGGAACCCTTGGGTTACTGATGATCCAATATTAGAATTACATTGCTCTATAATTGAGGAATTGAGATAAGTACAAAGGATTGAGTTTGGGGGAAGAAGTGAGGGTTGCCCACCACGTGTTTGTAATATTATCTCAACAAAGGGTAAGCCTAATTTTGATTGAATATAAATTGTTGACACTCCATATGGCGTCCAAGAGGCAACGCAGTGCTAGCTCTAGTGCCAGGCCATCATTTGACGGAACAAGATTTGTTAATGAAGCCGCGGAGACAAGGTTCCAAACGATACTTGACAAGAAAACTTTAGTATTGGAGAGTGGCTTGAAGCCTGACACCAATTTGGACGGTGACATGGCCCTAATGATAGTTGAGCTGAATTGGTTGCAAGTGGTCGAGCAACCACCACCTGCAGTTGTCAATATAGTCAAAGAATTTTATGCCAATGCCATAGAACATGTGGTGTAAGGCCCCAACTTTTATTAATAAAGATTTAATTTTTTTTATATATTATTTTGAAATAGTAAGGTGTTGATTTGATAAATGTAGTAAGTTATGGATGGTATGTGCAAATTTTACAAAGTAAGCAAGTGGTTATAAAATATTCATTGTTGTCGGGGAATATTCGTCTGGTCGTGGAATATTCTTGTTGTCGAGGAATATTCGTATGACGACGCATCCATTTGTGGACCCCACAACGGAATGAATGTCGAATATAGAAAGTGACAGAAGTAATTTTTTTTAAAATAACGGTAAAACTGTTAACGTTAAATTGTTGAAATACCCGATGATAAAAATACAATAATACGCATTGTTACATAGTAGCACACGGTATTGCACAGTATTTCAAATTATTGATTCTTACGTAAGAATGCACTTACTCAATTATTGTTACAGTAATTACTGTTCAATATTTTATATTATTGATTTAATAATTGCATAATATTGTATTAGTTCAATAATTGCTACGTTGATATTTTATATCAATAATTGTTACGTTGATTATTTATATTATTGATTCAATAATTGTCACTGCATAGTATTTCACATTATCAAATTAATAATTCATTTTATTTGAATAATATTATTAGACAACATTATTGGCAATGTTTAAAAAGTTCTGTCTAGGAAAGGGGTTAGTTAATCTAATTGCGCGCTAGTAAGGAGAAATCCTTATCGAAAAGCCCCTCTTTCCTGGGAATGACCTAGTTGTCGTTATTGTGGTTCTATAATATTATTTGTGAATAATAATTATTGATAAAAATGATAAATAAATATTTATTCAATGTGGATTTAAACGGAGGAATTTTTAGTAAAAGTGATAATTATTGAGAATGAATATTTTATCTGTTCTGATAAAATAATTCATTCAAATATATTATTATAATATTACATTATAAGTGTATAATGTGATAATATAATAATATAATAGTGATGATATTTTTTACAACAAATTCACGATATATGAATAAAATGATATGGAAGAGAGAAAATAAAATTTGAAATTATTTTAATAATTATAAATATTTTAATATATATATATATATATATATATATATATATATATAAACATGTGGTGGAATTCATTATTTCAAAAGTGGAGGCTTTGAAATTTTGAGTGTGCTGGAGATTTTGAAGAGTGGTGAGTGTGGAAAAATCATCCGTATATAATCTTGGGTCATTTTTCGTTTAGAATTTGGAAAAACTTTCTTCTATAAAGTTGTAGAGAAATAAATTTCATATGAAATGGACATAAGGTTCGTATTTTTCTGATAAAAGGGCAATTTATTATGAATTATTGAAGTTTTGAAAATAAATATTTATTAAAAATATGGGTGGGCCCCACTCTTGTCTTTTGTGGAATATAATGCTGAATTTCAAGTGTTGTGTGCGTACAATTTCAAAGGGTAAAAGCCACTGGTGACAGGTTTGTCAATCCTGGTGTGCTGGCACTTTTCTATAAATAGGGTGCTTAGTTAGAAATGAAAATCACACCAGAATCAAAAAAATTTCTCTCTATAATATCGAGCGTATTTCTTGTTAGTATAAGGATAGTTGAGGGTGGATTACGGTGCAAGATTTTTCTCAGCATTATATTCGATATTTCAGTCAAAACTACTCTCATGTTAAGGTAAAGGATATTATTTTTCTCGTAAATGATGTTATTTCCTTTCAATATTCATATAGAATATTATTTTCTTTCATATTCCATATTATGAAAGTTATAATATTTCATTTCATATTCCTATATTTAAACTTACTACGGTAAGTATTGTTTCTATAATTCCTGAAATGATCAGAAATTCTTTGAGTTTTGCACTTCATCTAGTATCATTTCACCGGAATAAATTTTCTTAACTTTCTTATGAAATTTTTATCTTTTCATATCGAGTTACTATTCACGAGTTACTATTTATGAGTTACTATTCACGGTGTACTATTCACAATTAAAAAAATATTTTTTTTTATCTTTGATTTGGATTCAGGTTTTGATCTTCATTCTTGAACTCTAGATAAATTCTCTAATATTTGTCATTTATCTCACTGGATTCGTTATTCGTATTATTTTTCATCATCCTCAGTCCTAAATGGTGATATCACTGAATATCTTTGGCATGTAATACAAAGATGAATGATTACTTGATGAATATCTTTGGCCTATATAGTGCAAAGATGAATGATTACCTGATGAATATCTTTGGCTCGTAGTGCAAAGATCGACAGGTGTTGAGATGAACATGACCAACTGGTGATACAAATGAATATCTTTGGCCCGAAGTGCAAAGATGAATATTTGATTCAAGATGTATATTGATTTATGTTACAGGGATAAAATATTGATGATGGACTTTTAAATCATAGAAGATAGTAGACTTCATTCTCTACTTAACTCTTCTAATGAATTGTTATTTCCGCTGCGAATATTGATCTAAAACTTGTTGTCCATTATATTTTATCTGATTTATTGAAGGCTAACGATAATTTGTTTTTCATTATCTTGGTCATAATATTCTTTACTGGGCTAGTTAAGCTCACTCTTTTCATCTATTGTTCTCTTCAGGAAATGAGAATATCGAGGGGACTAGTCGGGGAACGGAGTGATGATCAGAGTTAAATCTGTAGAAGTCCTCACTATTCTATAAAATAGTGGGACAATAATTGTAATGAATAAGGAATGAATTTGAGTGTTTATATTTCGTATCATATACGATTTGTAATAAAACTCACAGTTTGTGTGGTCGCATTTTGCACGACCATATGTTATAAAAGATTGTATTTGGATTCTGTACCATGTATTTGGTGACTCAAAATGGGTTGAGTATTGAACCTATTTTGGGGGTATCACAGTTAGTATCAGAGCTTAGGGATATGATCTCTGGCAGAGATCTGGGAATAGAACTAGGAGGAAACAGACGAGTAAATCCTTCGCTAGTGTGTCCTACCTAAGCTTATTTGGCATTTAATTGGTCGGTCGGAGCATAGGGTTAATATGTGATATGATAATTTGTTTAATTAACCCTTGTTTTATGGAAGTATTTGAGAATGGCAGCTGAAAATTTAAACAATGGAACATATGAGACCATTGAGACACCGCTAATCACCAACCAGGATAATGTGACATCGGGAGAAGAAGAATGGCAGGCGGTCGTAGAACAAAGGGATACAGCAATTCAAGATTTTGCTACCCCATATGCGAAGTTTGAATAGAAGCTCTCTCTGACAGAGCATATGATATTAGAGCTGGAATCTGAGAATGCAATTGTCAAAATTCTGATGAAAGAAGAAACAACTAAACGAATGAGAATGGAGGATGCATGGGTAAAAGTCACACGACGCGTTGATATTTTAGAAAGAGGCGTCCGATCCAAGAAGGCCAAAATAGACGATATGGATTTCACTTTTTGGACAGCAATTGGGAGAATCCAACATCGAGTTTGGAATTACCCTGTGCAGAGCGGTCAACCCCAATTCGATATGGATCGCAGAGTATTGATTCAAATCATGGATTAGGAGTGCGATGAAGCAGTTGAGGGTGGACTGTGCTTTATGGCAAAGTTAAGTCCAGCTGGGATGGTGACTCCAAAGGCTGTCCCAGACAAGTTAAAGTCGGTGGTTCCTGGAAGAGCGTTTGTTGTGACTACCCAAAAAGCGAGGAACCCGAACGAAGTTATCACGGGTACGTAAGCTAATCATAGACTCTTGCAAAGTCTATACCTTATTAGATACCGGTTCTACCCATTCTTTTATTTCACCTACTTGTGATCAACGTTTGAACTTGATCGCTGAGAAATTAGACTTTGACTTATTTGTTGAAACTCCGTTGGGAGCAACCTAAGTCAATAACCAAAATACATAACTTTCTGGGCTTAGCTGGTTATTATCGGAGATTCGTGGAAGGATTTTCTCGAATCGTTACTCCATTAAATCAGCTGATTCGAAAAGATACAAAATTCGTATGGAATGAGAAATGCGAGAAGAGCTTCCAAGAGCTCAAGAGGAGACTCATTTCGGCTCCTGTTCTGACGATTCCATCTGGTTCGGATGGATTTGTTATCTATAGCGATGCTTTGGGCAAAGGGTTAGGATGTGTTCTCATGCAATATGGGAAAGTCATAGCCTATTCCTCACAACAACTTAAAGAATATGAGAGGAATTATCCTACTCATGACCTAGAGTTGGCAGCTGTTGTTTTCGCGTTGAAGATCTGGAGACACTACCTGTATGGGGAGAAAGTGGAGATCTATACGGATCATAAGAGTCTTAAATATTTCTTCACCCAGAATAAACTCAATATGCGACAATGACGTTGGTTGGAGCTGTTGAAAGATTACGAAAAGCGAACGTGGTAGCTAACGCGTTGAGTAGAAGATCACATGCAGGAACGAGTGCGATGCTGTCAACACAAAGGCCCATTTTGTATGACTTACAAAGGATGGAGATAACGTTAAAGACTCTAGGGACCCACATGATAATGTTAAATATACGCGTAGAACCAGCTTTAATTGATAATGTTAAAGCTGCTCAAGCTACAGACCCGAAGCTGATGAAGATGAATAAGAAAGTGCAAGAAGGTGCTATTCCAGAAGCAAGTATTGATGAATAAGGAATACTTCGAGTTAACTCTAGACTTTGTGTTCCTAACGATTCTAATTTAAAGTATAAAATCATGATGGAGGCACATAACACACCGTTTGCAATCCATCCTGGAAGTACCAAAATATTTCGTGATCTTCGACATATATTTTGGTGGAGCAAAATGAAGAGAGAGATCGCGGAGTTTATCTCGAGGTGTTTAACGTGTAAACGTGTCAAGGCAGAGTATCAAGTGCCAAATGGTCAGCTTGCAGAAAGCTATGGGCACCGATTTACAATTTATTGGTCCATTTGAAATCCTTGACCGAGTAGGAACTGTGGCCTATAGACTCGCTTTACCTCCAAGCATGTCCCTTGTTCATAACGTTTTTCACATATCCGTGCTTCGTAAATATGTGAAAGACCCAAACCACATTATTGAGTTAGAACCAGATGAGATAGCATAAGATTTAACGTACGAGGAGATACCTGTCAAGATCTTGGATAAGAAGGAACATGTTTTACGCTCAAAGATTATACCTCAAGTTAATGTTTTGTAGAGGAACCATGATATCGAGGAAATGACCTGGGAGTTAGAATCGGAAATGAAAGTGAGGTATCCTCATCTTTTCGACATACCAGGTACGTACGTCAATTTCGAGGACGAAATTTCATAAGAAGGGGAGGTTGTAAGACCCTAACTTTTATAAATAAAGATTTAATTTTCTTTATATATTATTTTGAAATAGTAAGGTGTTGATTTGATAAATGTAGTAAGTTATGGGTGGTATGTGCAAATTTTACAAAGTAAGCAAGTGGTTATAAAATATTCATTGTTGTCAGGGAATATTCGTCTGGTCGTGGAATATTCTTGTTGTTGGGGAATATTCATACGATGGAGCAGCCATTTGTGGACCCCACAACGGAATGAATGTCGAATATAGAAAGCGACAGAAGTAATTTTTTAAAAATAACGGTACAACTGTTACTGTTAAACTGTTGAAATACCCGGTGATAAAAATACAGTAATACGCGTTGTTAAATAGTAGCACACGGTATTGCACAATATTTTGAATTATTGATTCTTACATAAGAATACACTTACTCAATTATTGTTACAGTAACTACTGTTCAATATTTTATATTATTGATTCAATAATTGCATAATATTTTACTGGTTCAATAATTGCTACGTTGATATTTTATATCAATAATTGCTACGTTGATTATTTATATTATTAATTCAATAATTGTCACTGCACAGTATTTCACATTATCAAATCAATAATTTATTTTATTTGAATAATATTATTAGACAACATTATTGGCAATGTCTAGGAAGTTCTGTCTAGGAAAGAGGTTAGTTAATCTAATTGCGCGCCAGTAAGGAGAAATTCTTATTGAAAAGCCCCCTCTTTCCTGGAAACGACCTGGTTGTCATTATTGTGGTTCTGTAATATTATTTGTGAATAATAATTATTGATAAAAATGATAAGTAAATATTTATTCAATGTGGATTTAAACGAAAGAATTTTTAGTAAAAGTGACAATTATTGAGAATGGATGTTTTATGTGTTCTGATAAAATAATTCATTCAAATATATTATTATAATATTACATTATAAGTGTATAATGTGATAATATAATAATATAATAGTGATGATATTTTTTTACAACAAATTCACAATATATGAATAAAATGATATAGAAGAGAGAAAATGAAATTTGGAATTCTTTTAATAATTATAAATATTTTAATATATATATATATATAAACATGTGGTGGAATTCATTATTTCAAAAGTGGAGGCTTTAAAATTTTGAGTGTGCTGGAGATTTTCAAGAGTGGTATGTGTGGAAAAATCATCCGCATGTAAACTTGGATCATTTTTCGTTCGGAATTTGGAAAAACTTTCTTCTACAAAGTTGTAGAGAATTAAATTTCATATGGAATGGACATAAGGTTCGTATTTTTCTGATAAAAGAGCTATTTATTATGAATTATTGAAGTTTTAAAAATAAATGTTTTTTAAAAATATGGGCGGGCCCCACTTTTATCTTTTGTGGAATAAAATGCTGAATTTCAAGGGTGGTGTGCGTATTTCAAAGGGTAAAAGCCACCGGTGACAGGTTTGTCAATCCTGGTGCACTGGCACTTTCCTATAAATAGGGTGCTTAGTTAGAAATGAAAATTACACCAGAATCAGAAAATTTTCTCTCTATAATATCGAGCGTATTTCTTTTGAGTATAAGGATAGTTGAGTGTGGATTATGGTGCAAGATTTTTCTCAGCATTATATCCCATATTTCAGTCAAAACTACTCTCCTGTTAAGGTAAAAGATGTTATTTTTCTCGTAAATGATGTTATTTCCTTCCAATATTCATATAGAATATTATTTTCTTTCATATTCCATATTATGAAAGTTATAATATTTCATTTCATATTCCTATATTTAAACTTACTACGGTAAGTATTGCTTCTATAATTCCTGAAATGGTCAGAAATTTTTTGAGTTTTGCGCTTCATCTAGTATCATTTCACTGGAATAAATTTTTTAAACTTTCTCGTGAAATTTTTATCTTTTCATATCGAGTTACTATTCATGAGTTACTATTCATGGTAAAAAAAATACTTCTTTTTATCTTTGATTTGGATCCAGGTTTTGATCTTCATTCTTGAACTCTAGATAAATTCTCTAATATTTGTCCCTTATCTCACTGGATTCGTTATTCGTATTATTTTTCATCATCCTCAGTCCTAAATGGTGATATAACTGAATATCTTTGGCCTGTAGTGCAAGGATGAATGATTACTTGATGAATATCTTTAGCCTATATAGTGAAAAGATGAATGATTACCTGATGAATATCTTTGGCCCGTAGTGCAAAAATGGACAGGTGTTGAGATTAACATAACCAACTAGTGATACAAATGAATATCTTTGACCCATAGTGCAAAGATGAATATTTGATTCAAGATGTATATTGATTGATGTTACAAGGATAAAATATTGATGATGGACTTTTAAATCATAGAAGATAGTAGACTTCATTCTCTACTTAACTCTTCTAATGAATTGTTATTTCCGCTGCGAATATTGATCTAAAACTTGTTGTCCATTATATTTTATCTGATTTATTGAAGGCTAACGATAATTTGTTTTTCATTATCTTAGTCATAATATTCTTTACTGGGCTAGTTGAGCTTACCCTTTTCATCTATTGTTCTCTTCAGAAAATGAGAATATCGCGGGGACTAGTCGGAGAACAGTGTAATGATCAGAGTTAGATCTGTAGAAGTCCTCACTATTCCGTAAAATAGTGGGACAATAATTGTAATTAATAAGGAATGAATTTGAGTGTTTATATTTAGTATCATATACGATTTATAATGAAACTCTGTTTGTGCGGTTGTATTTTGCACGACCGTATGTTATAAAAGATTGTATTTGGATTCTGTACCATGTATTTGGCGACTCAGAATGGGTTGAGTATTGAACCTATTTTGGGGGCGTCACATGTGGGGCGTGTGTAATACCCTAGAATTTTCATATATTATTAAATGAATATATTAATGGAAATGAATATCTATTTGAATAAAAATGATTTTGTGTTACAAGATGAGTTAACTCAATTATATTAAATTAAATAATTATAATAATTGAGAAAAATGTGGAGTTTATAATAAACTCGTTAAATGCCTTGTGTGGCACAATGATGAAAAATATAAATTAATAAGGAATTGTTATGGGAACAATTAATCAATATTAATTGTTAAATAATTGTTATTACGAGAAATATAATAATGGTATGTTGATTTATTATTTTGCAAGTAATAGAATATTAATGAGCAACTTGTTTATAAATATAATAATATTTATATTTGTTTAATGCGATAATTAATCATATAAATGTTACTTAATTGTTATGGAGATTAATATAATTAATTCCTATGTGCAAGCATGCAATATTAAAAATATAACGTAAGGTAGCTAACTATATATTATACAAAGTGTAAAGTTCAATGTGACTATATTATATATATATATAAATTATATAGTAAAGTTTAATGAATTGTGAGAACTACATGATAATGCCTATGTGACAATGTGAGTGAGTATACAATAAAATAATATATCATGGATATATTGTAAACAATTGTTGATTAATAGAATTTAAATTAAATAATACATGAGATAATGTAATGTGATAGTATCCGATTAATTTATATCGATAAGATAAAATGTACATGTATTATATATGTGTAAATTACATTTACTACATTATATGAATTACATGGTAGTATTATTGGAATTACATTGTAACTTTAATTACAATCTAAATATATAGTATGTATATATATGTGATAGCCTAAGTATATAATATATAAGTGTATAAACTAAGTGTTGTGTATACTATTAGAATGCTGAGATTGATTTGCTTGTCCCATATTAATAGTCTCAATCCTTGCACACGTGAATGCATCATGAAGCTAGCTCCCTATAACCTTAAAACTCAGCAAACATTTCATGGCTTCCTAGCTATCATGATCATGAGGGGAGTGGTTCTGATGATTTGATTCACCAACCATTTACCTACCACTCCATAACCTTCATGTAATTCACCAATCTGATGGTTTGATTCAATGGAAGAATGCAATGTCTGGATATCATTTTCTCTATAAATACAACCCATCTCCTTCTAAATTCATTTGCGGAGATTTTGCTTAAGTATTAAGAGGGAGAATACAATAATAGTATACCAGCATTGTGAGTGGGAGTATAGCAGCAAGTTCAGTTCACGATTTAGCAGAAGGTATATTACCTTTTCTTCATCCTTATTCTCTATTTTATTTATTGTCAAAGTTTCAAATCTTGATTATGCCAAATTGGATTGTAATTGGGTTGTAGGACACTTATTTAGTTGTTATATGAACTTGTATACATGTTTGAACTACTCCATTGCTATTTAAAATTGTTATCGTGAAGAATTTTGGTAATTGGGCTGGAAACTGCCGTAGCTGCCTGCTGTCTGGTGCCAACCAGTAGTAGCGCAGCTGCGCCGGTTTAACCCTGGGAAGTTGTGCAACTGCACCGGCACCCTGCTGCAGTTTTCTGTTTCTGCTTCAAGGCTGTTAAGTATTAACTTGTCTATACTACCTCAACAAGCATGCTAATGGGTTTGACATACTTATGTGAGTAAATGGAAATAACGTAAACATGATTTGGCTATGATTGCATGCAAGAAATATGAAACGACATATTGTGTTGAAGTAGACTTAAAGTTTCATGAACGAGAGTTAACATATATGAAGCATGATTATGTTCTAACTTTTGATGCATGTTAGTATGACCTAGAAACACATGAAATACATGTTGACTTGCATACATAAGTTTCATGATGGAATGTGAACATGCGAACCCCACTATTGAACAATTCTAACGAAAATGTAAGTTTTAAAGGTGGATATTGACATGTAAATACCATATATAAATTCTAATTTTGCAAGCATGTCTATGTGGCCTAGAAATGCATATCGAACATGTAAACATACGTATATAGATAGCATGAACATGTTAGGCCTTATTAGCGAGCTTTATTTATGAAAATATGAGCCTTGATCGTGAACCTTGACATGTTACATTAAGATTTCGATTCTGATGTGTATGGACATATGAGATAGTACTTTTAGACTCACTCATGTAGCATACATGTATATATACCATGATTAAGTGTCGTGATTCAAGTGGAGCATAACACGAAGCATAATTTCAAACCAAAATGATGCTAGTTGCATGTATGTGATATGAATACTCATGAACATGCCTAATACAAGTTATATGAGTACCTTATGTGTTTAAAAAGGCAAGCATATTACACTTTGTGATTTTCATAACCATAAGTTGTCAAAAGTGCTAACTTAGAACCATATCATGAAAGAGAGAACTTAGATGGACTTGGGAAGCATGAAAGTATCCTTTCATATGCATATATGTTATGTGATATCATATGTTGATGCTTGAATCCGATTTAACAGTTAACTTATAATAATGTTATAACGTGCTAAAAAGAGTATGTTTGCTATTCGTTGTGATCTTATATAATAATGACGATGTGTAAACTTGTTTAACTCAAAAAGAGGAACGTAAAGGATAAAAGTACATTAGTCGAGACTTATGAATTAATATGATGCTATATATAGTATGACGGAGTAACTAGGTTAAAACTTAGTTTATGTATTGATTGTATATCTAAGATAAGATATGATGTTGAAATATATGACTAATGGATATCATATATATACGTAACTATATTATGATAGGATTCGGAAGTGTTGATTAATTTCATGGATAGACTACGCATAAGGAAAGTATCCGAACCCTACTTTTATTGTGCAAGTATCATATCCTTGTGCTTACCTTATTCAAGGAATATTGTAAGCAAGTTTTCTTACTTACTCGTTTAAATTAAGTTAGTATGCTTGAACTCTTATTTCATTGAGCCTTGTGGAAGCTATTATTTATGTTGAACTTGGTATTGTGCTTGAATATTGTGAAAGTGTCTATGCCATTTGATTCGGCTAGACTATATGCATGTTTATAAAACTGTCCAAACCAATTGACTGGTACAAAAATCTTGATAACTAAGTTGAACAACCCTTATGGTAAGGGGGAGTGTATATTGTTGGAAGCCCCAACACACGCGTGAATATTACTATGGTGTTATGCATAACATAGAGTATTGTAGACTGATCATCTATCGTACTTAATTCTTTTGGGTTATTAGTTTAATATTGATGATTCTAGTAGAAGTTCAATACTCCTTAGTGACTGCTCAGTATAAATTATTTTGTCTAGTTGGATACGTTGATAGCCTTTGAATTCATATATATCTGTTGATCTATATTGAACTATCATTTCATATTCCAAAGATTTGATTTGAGAATTGTTGATACTCGGTGTTCATGATATTATTCTGAAACTTTGAACTATCTTAGAGATACTTTGATATTTCGAACTCGTGATATAACACTCTTCTCCCTTATTGTACATTACTTGTTGGGCAATTTGTGCTCATTCTTGCTTATTTAAAACCTTTTCGTTAAGGCGGAACAGGGAGGTGTCTCTGGGAAAGATAAGGGCAAGGCTACCGACTAGATTGTTCCTTTATGTTTTAAAATTTTTGATGTTGTATTAAGATTGTCTTCGAACTATGTTTAAGCTTAAGTATGATTATGTAATAAGTCTTTATTCGATATTATTATGTAATCTATTAAGTACTGTAGGTTGCGAGACTTGGGAAATAATTATAATAAATCATTGTATATTATTCTAGATTAGATCTTCCGCTGTGAATGTGTGATTTTAGTTATTATTGTATTATTGTGAGAACGTGACAAACCGAATTCGAGTGACCAAGTGGCGGTCCGAATTTGGGGGCGTCACAGGTTGGTATCAGAGCTGTAGTTATAAACCTTAGGAGCAAGTGTCCTTAGACTATAACTTAGGAGAACTTGGAAGTTAGGAAAGGGATAAAACTCATGTAGAGTTTTTCTTGAGAGTATTAGTGTGTTATGAAATGTAACTTCATTCTATACAATGAAGTTATGTTTTATTTAACATTCTAATGGAGTTGCTGTTGTTGTCTTGTGTTTGTGATTGTAGGATGGCAGATATGGGAGTACCCAGTAGAGTGGCTGAGGAGGAGCCCAGAGATATACATGTAGTATACGAGGCACCTCTGGAGGTTGTGCCGGTACAAGCAGTTACACCATCCGAGTCTGACGACGAGGATGAGATTGAGGTGGAGTTCAACCCTGAGGAGGAACCTATGGAGGACGAGCCTGTTAAGGACGAGCCTACCTAGGAGGAGCCCATGGAGGACTCCTACGAGCCTAATCTTAAGGAGCATATACTAAGAGAGTACGAGGAGCGTATTTTGGAGTTGGACTGCAGAGTCCAGGAGTTGGAGACTGAAGCCCAAGAGAGAGAGTCAGAGTTCCAGAAACTGAGGGACGAAGACCATCAGAGGAAGCTGGCCATGCAGGAGTTAGAGGTGGAAATTACTTACCGCAGGGAGGCAGGGATCCAGATGGGAACCTTATTCCACAGGTCGGTGGCGAGAAACATAGATCTGGCAAAAAAGTTGGAAGAGGTCGAGTAGAGAGAGCTGAGTGAGAAGACAGAGAAAGAAGCACTCCGTACTCAGCTAGAGTTGGAGGTTATGGATAGGATACACTCCGAGGAGAAGTGGGAGGCGGCCAATGAAAGAGCTGACGACCTAGAGGATGAGGTCAGATGTAAGAAGAGGAAGATGAACAAGATGGGATATATATTCCGTTCAGCTTTCGAGAGGGTGATCGATGGTGTATACCACTACCCAGCGGAGCAGGGACAGACCCTGCATACTTTGAGTCGAGAGCTGGTTGTTTACATATCACAGATCGAGTATAAGAGCGCCATGGAGCGTGGGATGATGGGATGAGATCCTTAGTCAGTCTAGTAGTAGTTTAGTAGTATTTACTTTATGTGATGTATATACTATGTGTAAATCCTAACTTTTTGTGTAAAGTGTGGGATAGTGATGTAGACCCCGAGTAAGCTTTTGTTAGAGGGGTAGTGTGTTAGTATTTTCCCCGTCTTTTGTGATATTAGGGGATATATGTGATAACATTCATAGCAGTATGCTAGGGAAAATCATGTAATGAAACGATTTGGCATATGAATATAAATGATCTTATTTCAGAAACGTGTTGTAAATTATTCTTTTTATATTAAAAGAAAATACTTATGTGATATAACTGAATAATAATAAAATGAAAATTTGTGATGCAGATCATGGCAACAAGACGTAGATTGACTGCACCCGAAGAATCAGTTAATAATGAGAGGGAGCAAGTAGATCCCATTCAGAAGTTGGTAGACTTGTTAGGAGAGGCTCTAAGGGGAAGGAACAATGAACCCGTTCGCCCCAACCCTCAAGTTGTCCCAGTAACAACCTTCAAAGATTTTAGGAGTGTAGGACCCCCAGAGTTCGAGGGTACTACTGACCCGATAGTTGCACAAACCTGGATTAAGGAAATTAAGAAGGCCTTCACTATAGCCCGCGTGGGTGAAGACAAGAAGACAGTATTTGCCACATATATGATGAGAGGCGAAGCGAACTATTGGTGGGAGGCTAATCAGCAGAGAGCAGGAGAAGGGACGATAACATAGGAAAGGTTTAAGACGCTGTTCTTCGAGAACTATTTCCCAAAGAGTATGAAGAATAGGATGGAGGTGAAGTTCCTAGAGTTAAAACAAGGGGATATGACAGTGGCGCAATACCTAACTAAGTTTAACGAACTAGCGCGATTTACGGAGCACCAAGTTGGAGATGAGGAAAGGAAAGCGAGATGCTTTGAGCAAGGGCTGAAGCCATGGCTGTACAATAAGGTATCAGTTCTCCAAATTGATTCCTTTGTGACATTGTTGGAGAAGGCAATCATTGCGGAAGGTGGCAGTGAGGCATTAAGTCTATATCATAAGGAGAAGAAAAACAAGAACACTGGTAGTGAGTATCGTGGAGGAAGCAGCAGCGGAGGGAGTAATCCCGGAAAGAGAAATGGGAAAATAACAACAACAACAACAACAGAAACAACAATCAAGGTGGGAGTCACCAGGGGAATTTTAAGAAAAGGAGTGAAGCTTGCAATAAGTGTGGAAGGAGTCATCAGGGGGAGTGATGGAAAGGAAAGAGCACATGCTATAATTGAGGCCAGGAGGGGCACATATCGCCGAATTGCCCAAAACCAAAGAAGATCAGGGGATGTTTTGCTTGTGGATCAACGGAGCACCAGATAAAGGATTGCCCAAAGAAAGGAAATGGTTGAACTAGCGGAGGTCAGAGAGGAGTTAGCAAGTTAATAATTGGTGGACCCATGCAGCCCAACCGATCGACCTCCTGAACCTTTAACATGATCGTCCAAGATGCAGTAGCTGCGAAGGACGTGGTGTCAGGTATAATCCTAATCAATGATATAAATACTTACGTATTATTTGATTCGGGCTCCACCTGTTCTTTTGTGTCTGAAGAATTTTTTAGTAGACTTAACACCCCCTGAGAACGATTAGAAAATCCCTTGAACATAGAAGTTACGAATAAAGAAGTAATCCCTGTAGAATACGTTTATCAAAATTATCGCGCAAACGTTAGAGAACATGAACTGAGCGTAGACTTGATTCCTATTAGATTGGGAGAATTTGACGTAATACTGGGAATGGATTGGTTATATAACCATGCTGCGATAATTGATTATCAGAATAAATGTGTGAACCTTCAGACTCCGAGTAAATCTAAGGTAGTGTTTTATGGTAGCTCATCGCTTAAGCAATCGTGTTGCATTACGATGATGCAGGCCAAGAAATTGTTAAGGAAAGGATGTGTAGGTTATTTAGCTTACATCGTAGATACTCGAAAAAAGGGAGTAAAAATTAAGGATATATCCGTAGTGAATGAATTTCAAGATGTGTTTCCAAACAATCTGCCTGGTCTTCCGCCAGACAGAGAAATCGATTTTGTAATAGACTTAGCACCAGGAACGGCACCAATTTCGAAAGCTCCATATCGTATGGCGCCAGTAGAAATGAAGGAGCTGATGATACAACTGGAAGAGTTATTGGATAAGGGTTACATTCGACCGAGTGTGTCTCCTTGGGGAGCACCAGTGTTATTCGTTAAGAAAAAGGACGGATCGATGAGGCTCTGTATCGATTATCAAGAATTGAACAGAGTAACGATCAAGAACAGATATCCACTACCGAGGATAGACGACTTATTCGATCAACTGAAGGGTGAAAAGTGTTTCATGAAGATCGACCTACGGACAGGATATCACCAATTGAAAGTACCGGATGAGGACATACCAAAGACTGCGTTTCGAACCCGTTATGGACATTACGAGTTTTTGGTAATGTCATTTGGTTTGACTAATGCTCCGGCAGCATTTATGGACTTGATGAACCGAGTTTTCAAGCCATACTTGGATAAATTTGTGGTAGTTTTCATCGACAACATCTTGATCTACTCGAAGACAGAAGAAGAGCACGCCGAACATCTGAAGATTGTTTTGGAGGCACTAAGGAAGGAGAAGATGTATGAAAAATTTTCTAAGTGTGAATTTTGGATGGACAAGTTTCAATTCTTAGGACACGTAGTGGATAAGAATGGAATCTCAGTAGACCCTGCAAAGGTCGAAGCAGTGAGTAATTGGGAGCAACCAAGAACACCAACGGAGGTAAGAAGTTTCTTAGGGTTAGCTGGGTACTATCGAAGGTTCATCAAAGATTTTTCTAAGGTAGCAACCCCGCTGACTAATTTGATAAGGAAGACGGTGAAGTTTGTGTGGACCGACAAATGTGAAGAGAGTTTTCAAGAGTTGAAGAAGAGATTGAGCGAAGCGCCTGTGTTGTCATTACCAGATGATGCGGGAAATTTTGTGGTGTATAGTGATGAATTGCACAAGGGACTTGGTTGTGTGCTAATGCAGCACGGCAAAGTCATTGCGTATGCATCACGATAATTGAAGGATTACGAAAAACGATACCGTACTCACGACTTAGAGTTAGCGACAATAGTTTTTGCGTTAAAGATTTGGAGGCATTATTTGTACGGAGAGAAATGTGAGATATACATGGACCACAAAAGTCTGAAATATATCTTCACACAGAAGGAGTTGAATATGCATCAGAGGAGGTGGTTAGAATTGATCAAAGACTATGACTACGATATTCTTTATCACCCGGGTAAGGCAAACGTAGTTGTCGACGCTCTGAGCAGAAAAAGGAGGGAGAAACTGTTCCACTTGACGACTCAGGAGGAGTTGATAAGAGAGATGGAGAAATTGGAGATAGAGGTAAAAGGATCGGAGAGGTCTGAAGAAAAGTTGTTTGTAATGGAAGCTTGTCCGACATTGTTAGATAGAGCAAAGGAAGCACAGGAGAAAGATGAAGAGTGCGAGAAAATCAGAAAGAGGATCGCAAAAAATGAGGAAGACAGATTCTGAATGGATAAAGAAGGTATCTTGAGATTCGAAGGGAGAGTGTGGGTGCCAGCAGTAACCGAATTGAGAGAAGAGACTTTGCACGAGGCACACAATACGACGTATTCCGTTCATCCGAGAGGCACTAAGATGTACCGAGATTTGAGGCAACACTTTTGGTGGTCCAATCTAAAATGGGATGTCGCAGAGTGCGTTAGTAGATGTTTAACTTGCCAACGCGTTAAAGCAGAGCACCAGCGGCCGAGTGGTTTACTACAACCGTTGGAAATACCGGAGTGGAAATGGGAGCATATTACGATGGACTTTATGGTAGGACTTCTAGTTACGCAGAAAGGTTATGATGCCATTTGGGTTATCGTAGATCAACTAACGAAGACCGCACACTTTCTACTGATCAAGATTAGATACAGTTTGAACCAGTTAGCGAGCCTTTACGTAAAGGAGATTGTTTCACGACATGGAGTGCCGATATCAATTGTCTCTGATCGAGATCCGCGCTTCATGTCAAATTTTTGGAAGAGTTTGCAAGAGAGAATGGGAACACAGTTGAGGTTGAGTACCGCTTATCATCCTCAGATAGACGGGCAGATTGAGCTAACTATACAAACGCTGGAGGACATGCTTAGGACTTGCGTGATGGACTTCAAGGGAAATTGGGACGACCACCTACCCTTAGTTGAATTTGTGTATAATAATAGTTACCATCCGAGTATCGGTATGCCACCGTACGAAGCTCTTTACAGAAGAAAGTACAGAACGCCATTATGTTAGGACGAAGTCGGAGAGCGACGGATACTCGGACCAGAGTTAGTTCAATAAACCGCAGACGTGGTGACAGTGATAAGAGTTAGACTAGTAGCAGCTCAAGACCGCCAGAAAAAGTACACAGATTTGTATCGGCAGGACTGAGACTTTAAAGTCGACAATTTCGTATTCTTGAAGGTATCTCCATAGAAGGGAAATATCCATTTTGGCAAGAAGGAAAAATTGAGTCCAAGATTCATAGGACCGTTTGAGATACTAAAGCGAGTGGGCGAAGTGGCATACAAAGTTGCATTACCACCCGAGTTGGAGCACATCCACAACGTATTCCACATTTCCGTGTGCGACCGTACAAGGTCGACTACAAGCACGTGATTTCTTATAAGCCCATTCAAGTGAAGAAGAACCTAGCATATGAAGAAATTCCTGTCCAAATTCTAGATAGGAAAGAGCAGACATTAAGAAATAAAATTATTTCATCTATAAAAGTACTTTGGCGTAATCACGATGTCGAGGAGGCTACGTGGGAGTTAGAAGATAGGATGATGAGGAATTATCCCCATTTATTTGTGTAACCTTGTAGCAATTCTGAGGACGGAATTTTTATAAGGGGGGGAGGATGTAATACCCTAGAATTTTCATATATTATTAAATGAATATATTAATGGAAATGAATATCTATTTGAATAGAAATGATTTTGTATTACGAGATGAGTTAACTCAATTATATTAAATTGAATAATTATAATAATTAAGGAAAATGTGGAGTTTATAATAAACTCGTTAAATGCCTTGTGTGGCACAGTGATGAGAAATATAAATTAATAAGGAATTGTTATGGGAACAATTAATCAATATTAGTTGTTAAATAATTGTTATTATGAGAAATATAATAATGGTCTGTTGATTTATTATTTTGCAAGTAATAGAATATTAATGAGCAACTTGTTTATAAATATAATAAGATTTATATTTATTTAATGTGATAATTAATCATATAAATGTTACTTAATTGTTATGGAGATTACTATAATTAATTCCTATGTGCAAGCATGCAATATTAAAAGTATAACATACGGTAGCTAACTATATATTATACAAAGTGTAAACTGCAATGTGACTATGTTATATATATATAAATTATATAGTAAAGTTTAATAAATTGTAAGAACTACATGATAATGCCTATGTGACAATGTGAGTGAGTATACAATAAAATAATATATCATGGATATATTGTAAACAATTGTTGATTAATAGAATTTAAATTAAATAATACATGAGATAATGTAATGTGATAGTATCCGATTAAATTATATCGGTAAGATAAAATGTACATGGATTATATGTGTGTAAATTACATTTACTTCATTATATGAATTACATGGTAGTATTATTGGAATTACATTGTAACTTTAATTACACTCTAAATATATAGTATGTATATATATGTGATAGCCTAAGTATATAATACATTAGAATGCTGAGATTGCTTTGCTTGTCCCATATTAATAGTCTCAATCCTTGCACACGTGAATGCATTATGAAGCTAGCTCCCTATAACCTTAAAACTCAGCAAACATTTCATAGCTTCCTAGCTATCATGATCATGATGGGAGTGGTTCTAATGATTTGATTCACCAACCATTTACCTACCACTCCATAACCTTCATGTAATTCACCAATCTAATGGTTTGATTCAATGGAAGAATGCAATGTCCGGATATCATTTTCTCAATAAATACAACCCATCTCCTTCTAAATTTATTTGCTGAGATTTTGCTTAAGTATTGAGAGGGAGAATACATTGATAGTATAGCAGCATTGTGAGTGGGAGTATAGCAGCAAGTTCAGTTCACGATTTAGCAGAAGGTATATTACCTTTTCTTCATCCTTATTCTCCATTTTATTTACTGTCAAAGTTTCAAATCTTGATTATGCCAAATTGGATTGTAATTGGGTTGTAGGACACTTATTTAGTTGTTATATGAACTTGTATACATGTTTGAACTACTCCATGGCTGTTTAAAATTGTTATCGTGAAGAATTTTGGTAATTGGGCTGGAAACTGTAATAGCTGCCTGCTGTCTGGTGCGAACCAGTAGTGGCGCAGCTGCGCCGGTTTAACCCTGGGATGCTGTGCAACTGCGCCGGCACCCTGCTGCAGTTTTCTATTTCTACTTCAAGGCTGTTAAGTACTAACGTGTCTATACTACCTAAACAAGCATGCTAATGGGTTTGACATACTTATATGAGTATATGGAAATAACGTAAACATGATTTGGCTATGATTGCATGCAAGAATTATGAAACGACATACAGTGTTGAAGTAAACTTAAAGTTTCATGAACAAGCGTTAACATATATGAAGCATAATTATGTTCTGACTTTTGATGCATGTTAGTATAACCTAGAAACACATGAAATACATGTTGACTTGCATACATAAGTTTCATAATGGAATGTGAACATGCGAACCCCACTATTGAACATTTCTAACGAAAATGTAAGTTTTGAAGGTGGATATTGACATGTAAATACCATATATACATTCTGATTTTGCAAGCATATTTATGCGGCCTAGAAATGCATATCGGACATGTTAACATATGTATATAGATAGCATGAACATGTTAGGCCTTATTAGCGAGCTTTACTAATGAAAATATGAGCTTTGATCGTGAACCTTGACATGTTACATTAAGATTTTGATTCTGATGTTTATGGACATATGAGATAGTACACTTAGACTCATTCATGTATCATATATGTATATATACCATGATTAAGTGTCGTAATTCAAGTGGAACATAAAACGAAGCATAATTTCAAACCAAAACGATTTTAGTTGCATGTATGTGATATGAATACTCGTGAACATGTCTAATACAAGTTATATGAGTACCTTATGTGTTTAAAAAGGCAAGCATGTTAGACTTTGTGATTTTCATAACCGTAAGTTGTCAAAAGTACTAACTTAGAACCATATCATTAAAGAGAGAACTTAGATGGACTTGGGAAGCATGAAAGTATCCTTTAATATGTATATATGTTATGTGTTATCATATGTTGATGCTTGAATCCGATTTGACGGTTAACTTATAATAATGCTATAACGTGCTAAAAAGAATATGTTTGCTATTCGTTGTGATCTTATATAATAATGACGATGTGTAAACTTGTTTAACTCAAAAAGAGGAACGTAAAGGATAAAAGTACATTAGTCGAAACTTGTGAATTAATATGATGCTATATATAATATGACGGGGTAACTAGGTTAAAACTTAGTTTATGTATTGATTGTATATCCAAGATAAGATATGATGTTAAAATATATGACTATTGGATATCATATATATACGTAACTCTATTACAATAGGATTCGAAAGTGTTGATTAATTTCGTGGATAGACTACGCATAAGGCAAGTATCTGAACCCTACTTTTATTGTGCAAGTATCATATCCTTATGCTTACCTTACTCAAGGAATATTGTAAGCAAGTTTTCTTACTTACTCGTTTAAATTAAGTTAGTATGCTTGAACTCTTATTTTATTGAGCCTTGTGGAAGCTATTATTTATGTTGAACTTGGTATTGTGCTTGAATATTATGAAAGTGTCTATGCCATTTTATTCGGCTAGACTATATGCATGTTTATAAAACTGTCCAAACCAATTGACTGGTGCGAAAATCTTAAAAACTAAGTTGAACAACCCTTATGGTAAGGGGAGTGTATATTGTTGGAAGCCCCAACACACGTGAATATTACTGTGGTGTTATGCATAACATAGAGTATTGTAGACTGATCATCTATCGTACTTAATTCTTTTGGGTTATCAGTTTAATATTGATAATTATAGTAGATGTTCAATAGTCCTTAGTGACTGCTCAGTATAAATTATTTTATCTAGTTGGATACGTTGATAGCCTTTGAATTCATATATATCTGTTGATTTATATTGGACTATCATTTCATATTCCAAATATTTGATTTGAGAATTGTTGATACTCGTTGTTCATGATATTATTCTGAAACTTTGAACTATTTTAGAGATTATACTTTGATATTTTGAACTCGTGATATAACACTCTTCACCCTTATTGTACATTACTTACTGGGCAATTTGTGCTCATTCTTACTTATTTAAAACCTTTCAGTTAAGGCGGAACAGGGAGGTGTCTCTGGAAAAGATAAGGGCAAGGGCAAGGCTACCGACTAGCTTGTTCCTTTATGTTTTAAAATTTTTGATGTTGTATTAAGACTGTCTTTGGACTATGTTTAAGCTTAAGTATGATTATGTAATAAGTCTTTATTCGATATTATTATGTAATCTATTAAGTACTGTAGGTTGCGAGACTTAGGAAATAATTATAATAAATCATTGTAGTTTGCTGTGTCAGGTGGGCCAGACAGCAGAACTCCATATTCCCATGAAGTCAACATCAGTGCTCAGAAATGTCTAAAACATTAAATGCTACAACGTATGCCTTCAACGGAAAGATTTTAAAGGCTCCTTCATAAGCAAAATAGATTGGATATTCAGTCTAAGAAAACAAGAACAAAAAAGTTGAAGAACACTCAAAGTCCAAACACTACGATCCTAAAAGAGAGCTTGCTTCGCTACTCAGTTCTTTCGAGTGTATGCTTAACGACAATTGAGTAGCACACTCAAGAAATCAACTCTTATCAAGTGTATTCCAAGTCTGTTGGAATTGAAGAGTTCTAAGTGAACTAAGAAGTTCCAAGACTGCTGGTCTTGAAGGAATCTAAATGATTCAAAGATTGTAAAGATATCCTTGGTGGATTTTCTACTCGTGGAGTAGAAGAGTGGATGAGGAGCCTTGAGTGCTCTAAACCACTTAAAATCATTGTGTCTGATATATCTGCTATAACTGCTTATCAAACTAAACTTGCTTTATCTTAAAGGGAACAAACAAATCATATTCCGCAGTGGTCAATTTATTGACAAATCTGATAAATATTTTGAAAAGGAAAAAGTTTTAAAATATCTATTCAACCCCTCCTACTAAATAAATTTTGTGCCTCCGAGAACTAACAATTAGTATCAAAGCAGGTTCTCTCAACTAGCCTACAAAGCTTGAGTAGATCTGATGGCACACGTGATAAGCGAGTCCAAGACCGGTGGAGGCAGCAAGCCACAAATGTGCAACAAAGACAAATGTGCCAACTGAAAATTTCGTATGCAAGCCTACATGGATTCAATAGATGACGAGCTATTTGAAACCGTTATAAATGGGCCCAACATTCCAACAAAGCTTGCACCAACTCTAGAAGATCCAAATAGAATTCAGATCAAGATCAAATCAGAATGGACTGACAATGATAAGAAAACTGTCCAACTAGACAAAAAGGCCAAGAACATTTTGTTCCAGTCTTTAGAGGATGATCCTTTCAAAAATGTGGTCAACAACAAAACTGCTAAGGAAGTCTGGGAAGTATTGCTCATCATGCACTAAGGAACAGAAGAAGTCAGAGAAAACAAGCAATCTCTTCTGACTCAATAGTATGAGATGTTCGCCCATGTACTAGGAGAAAACGTCAGTTCCACTTATGAGAGATTCAATATACTGCTCAACTCTCTTCGAGCTTTTGGAAAGATCTATCCAAACAAAGATCTTATCATCAAGTTCATGAGGTCCTTACCAAGCAAGTGGGTGATGAGTAGGTTGAAAACCAATGAATTGATCCCGTTTAGCTTGTTATATTGTAAGTTTTTAAGTGTTGTTCGTATTACTTTTGGTGTTTTGTGTTTATAATGCAGGTATAAAGGTTAGGATTGGAATAGAGTGAAAAAGAATGAAATTCGGATGAACTGGTGGAGAAGCGCTAACCGCGCCCTGGCTATAGTGAAAGGAGCACTGAGCGCACATAGACAAGAAGAAGACTCTGCATATAGAGCGCGAACCACGCAGTTTCTAGTAGGATTGAAGCGCTGACCGCGCGATATCAAAGTGGAGTATCTGTATATCGGGCGCTGACAGCGCTGCTATAGTGAAGACCCTGACGGGATTTTCCAGATTTAGTATTTTTAAATGCAAAGTTGATTAGGAATAGGACGGTTGACTTGTCTTATTGTACTAGGGTTTTGATAGACTATTTATATGAGTTATTTTCTTAGGTTTTAATCATCTTGGATCTTATATTTCATCTTTCATCTTGGAGGCTTTTCATCAAGCATGTCAGGCTAATTCACTTATTCAATTCTGAAGGAATGTTGAACCTTAGTATCAATTAATAGTTTGATTACGTTTATAATATTTATTCTTTCATATTGAGATTTATTCTGATTATCTATATAAACTTTCATGTATGTTATTCAATTGACTAATTTGGTTTCTGCAGGATTAAATTAGTAAATTGATATCATCTGTTAGATTAAGACATATTTTAAGCGAACGAAGTATGTCTAATCTAAGTAACAATTAATGATATTTTATTGTGGTCAAGCTTTGAAATATTGTTAAGATTTTCAGAAGATAAGTTAAATAATTCTTGATTGTGTAGTTATTGTTTGGAATAATCTAATTCTCATTCTTAATGCTTCTATCATATTAAATCTAGACTAATAGTTCTAGGTTGTATGCTAGTTAGAATCTTTTATTGGCGATCATCGCATTAGATCTACACATAAGGAGAATTTTGGGTAATTTGTGATCGCGGTTATCTAGGGTTATTAATCTCATTGAAAGGGTAAATAGTGTAATTACTTGATTAAATCATAATTGTGAAAAGGGGATACTAAACTGAGGAATTGAACTCTTTTACTCATTGATATTTTCTTAATTCACTTTAGTTAATTATATTTTTCAAAACTAAAAACCCCCAATTCATTGGAAATACTTGGATAACTAATAAACAATTCACTCTCTGTGGGATCGATCCTTTCTTATTACTATACTAATTCTTGAGTTAGTTGAATAAGGAGTAAGGTAAATTTTGTAGTGCTAGACGACAACTACCAAATTTTGGCACCGTTGCTGGGGAGTGTTATTTGTTTTTAATTTATTCAATTATTTTCATTTTTTATTTTTATTTTTATGCCTCGATCCTCTCACTCACTTGACTTAAAATTTGATCCAAAAATAGAGAGAACTGCGCGTATGCTTAGGACGAAAGCTAGAAAAAACCAAGGTTCACTTGCAGATTCCGACGAAGCTTCATCACCAGGCCTCAACATCGCTCACACTACTTTTGGACCAATCTTCTTCAAGCGAATTAGAAGAGGAGATGGCGGTGCCAAATAACAGGACTTTAAAGGAGTTTTCGACTCCTAAGCTTACTCAACAACCCCTTTGTATTGAATATCTTGCTTTGAATGCTGCGTTTGAACTAAAATCTGGACTAATTCACCTCTTGCCTACTTTTCGTGGTTTTACAGGTGACAATCCTTACAAGCATTTGAAGGAGTTTTATGTTGTGTGCTCGACCATGAAGCCACATAATATTACAGAGGAGCAGATAAAGCTGCGAGCTTTCCCTTTCTCAGTGGCGGACTTAGCAAAAGATTGGTTGTATTATCTCCCCTCGGGATCAATATAATCATGAAACGTCATAAAGAGGATATTTTTGGAGAAGTTCTTTCCTACTTCGAGAGTAGCCAACATATAGAAGGAAATTTGTGGAGTCCGACAATTCAGTGGTGAAACACTGTATGAGTACTGAGAGAGATTCAAGAAGCTTTGCTCCAGCTGTCCACCTCACCAGATTGACGATCAACACCTCATCATCTACTTTTATGAAGGACTCATACCGATGGATAGGAGTATGATCGATGCTGCTAGTGGAGGAGCATTAGTGGACAAAACACCGGAGGCTGCAAAGAATTTGATTGCAAACATGGCCGCTAATGCACAGCAATATGGAGCACGGAATGATCATCCAGCGCAAAGGGTAATTGAGGTAAGCACGACTAATGTAGAGCAACAAATTTCTAACTTAACTGCTTTGGTGAAACAATTAGCTACAAGTAACGTACTGGTTGCACAAGCTTGCCAAATCTATTTAATGGCAGGGCACCCTACAGATGCATGTTCGACATTACAAGAGGAAGATAATACACAGCAAGCTAATGCAGTTGGAAACTACCAGGCTCAGCCGCAGAGAAAATATGATCCTTTCTCCAACACATACAATCCAGGATGGAGGGATCATCCTAACTTGAGTTATGGGGGTGCTAGGCAGCAGGCGCAAGGGTTTTACCCAGTTAAACCTCAATTTCAGCCAAATCAGCCACAGTACCAACCCAGACCAGCAGCACCGGCCAATCCTGGAACATCCTTGGAAGACATATTCAAGGCGTTCATGCAACAGACACAACAGTTCCAACAAGAGATGAAGTCTTCCATCCACAGCTTGGAGAGTCAAATAATCCAATTAGCCACTACTGTAGGTTGGTTGGACTCTCAAGGTTCAGGGAAGCTTCCATCACAAACTATTGTGAATCCTAAGGAGAATGCCAGTGCTATAACCCTGCGGAGTGGAAAGCAGACGGATACACCAACAGCCACAGTTGAGTATGAGAAAGAGCAAGCTAAGGAGGAACCAGAAAAATCCAAGGTAAATCCTAACCGTCCTTGTCAAATTAAAGATATTCCACTTCCTTTTCCTCACAAAAATTCTATAAAATCTAAGAAAGATGAACAGGAAAAAGAAATTCTGGAAACTTTTAGGAAAGTAGAAGTGAATATACCATTACTTGATGCAATTAAACAAGTGCCACGGTATGCAAATTTTTTGAAAGAATTGTGCACTAATAAACGTAAATTGGAAAATGATGAGAAAGTCACTGTTGGGGAGAATGTATCAGCTGTTCTGCAAAGAAAAATGCCACCTAAATGTAAAGATCTAGGCATGTTCACGATCCCATGTAAAATAGGAAACACTAGATTTGAGAAGGCCATACTAGACTTAGGTGCTTCAATTAATGTGATGCCATTATCTATTTATAAGTCTCTAAATCTTGGACCTTTGAAAAATACTGGTGTAATTATTCAATTGGCTGATCGTACTAACACTTACCCCCGAGGGGTAGTTAAAGATGTCTTGGTGCAGGTGAACAAACTAATCTTTCCTGCAGATTTTTACATAGTGGATATAGAAGATGATACATCCCCGAATCCATCACACATCTTGCTAGGAAGACCCTTCCTAAAAACAACAAGAACGATGATTGATGTTCACAACGAAAGCTTGACAATGGAGTTTGATGGCGAGAAGATCCAGTTTAATATCTATGATGCCATGAGGTACCCTAGTGATATTTGTCAGGTTTTTGCAATTGATGTGTGTGACTCTTTAGTGCAGCAAACTTTTGAACAAATTCAAAGAGACAGCTTGGAGGTGGCTATTTCCAGCAGTTTGGACATGGATGGGACATATGAACTTGAGCACAATCAGGAATTGAAGAAAACTGTGGCTACACTACAATCATTGCCTAAACTCACAGATAAATATGCAGTCCAATTAATTCAATTACCTGTAACTCATCAAAAACTATTACCATCTGTGGAGCAAGCTCCAACTCTTGAATTAAAAGAATTACCTGCACACTTGAAATATGCATATTTAGGGACTAATGAAACTTTACCTGTGATAATTGCTAGTAATCTAACCAAAGTGCGAGAAGAAAAATTGTTGAGAATCCTTAGGGACCACATCACAGTGTTTGGTTGGACTATAGCAGACATCAAGGGTATTAGTCCTGCGATGTGCATGCATCGAATTTTGTTAGAGGAAGGAGCTAAACCGACGAGAGATGCACAAAGACGGTTGAACCCACCAATGATGTAGATAGTGAAGAAAGAGGTATTTAAATTGCTTGATGCAGGAATCATCTACCCCATCTCTGACAGTCAACGGGTAAGTTCGGTGTTGGTAGTTCCTAAGAAATCCGAAATCACGGTTGTCAAGAATGACAATAATGAGTTAGTGCCCACACGGAAGCAAACAGGGTGGAGAATGAGTATTGACTATAAGAGATTAAATGATGTAACTCAAAAAGACCACTTTCCCCTTCTTTTTATTGATTAAATGTTAGAACGATTAGCTGGGCATTCTTATTATTGCTTTTTAGATGGTTTTTCAGGTTATAATCAGATTGTGATCACCCCCGAAGATCAAGAAAAGACCACATTCACATGTCCCTTTGGTACCTTTGTCTATCGGCGAATGTCCTTTGGACTCTGTAATGCCCCAGGTACTTTTCAAAGATGCATGGTGAGTATTTTTTTCGATCTTTTAGAAGAATGCATTGAAGTCTTTATGGATGATTTCACAGTTTATGGTGATTCATTAGATGCCTGTTTAGATAATCTGACACGTGTATTGGATAGATGCTTAGAAACAAACCTTGTGCTAAATTAGGAAAAATGTCACTTTATGGTAGAACAAGGAATTGTATTTGGTCATGTAGTGTCAATTAATGGTTTAGAAGTTGATAAAACTAAAATTGATAATATATCTGCAATGCCTTACCCCGTTAGTGTACGGGAGATACGTTCTTTTCTTGGACATGCAGGATTTTATCGCAGGTTTATCAAAGACTTCACCAAGATAGTATTGCCCTTATGCAAGTTGCTTCAGAAAGATGAGGAATTCCAATTTAATGATGAATGTATGGTGGCTTTTGATACCTTAAAAAAGTTATTGACGTCAGCCCCTATCATTCAACCACCAAATTGGAAGCTCCCGTTCAAGATAATGTGTGATGCACGTAAATATGCTGTCGGCTCCATTTTGGGCCAAAAGATTGACAAAGCTGTCCATGCCATCTACTATGCCTCTAGAACGTTGAATGCGGATCACATAAACTATTCAACAACGGAAAAAGAACTCTTATCTGTTGTATTTGCTTTAGAAAAATTCAGATCATATTTACTTGGTACTAAAGTAATAGTTTATTCTGACCATACTGCTCTCAGGTACTTGCTGACCAAGAAGGAGTCCAAACCCCGAATCATACGATGGATCCTGCTGCTGCAAGAATTCAACTTGGAGATTAAGAATAAAAAATGTGCGGACAACTTGGTAGCAGATCACTTGAGTAGAATTCTTAAAGAAGAGAAAGCACTACCATTACAAGACATATTTCCGGACGAGCATCTACTCTCCATTGGAAATACAACTCCTTGGTATGCCGATATTGTGAATTATCTAGTAAGTGCATATTTACCGAGTGAGTTTTCCAAAAGCCAGAAAGAAAAGCTTAGGAGTGATGCAAAACATTATGTGTGTGATGACCCATATTTGTGGAAATTTTGTGCTGATTAGATAGTTAGACGTTGTGTACTTGATAATGAATTCCAGTCTATTCTAACTTTTTGTCACTCTTATGCTTGTGGATGTCATTTTGGACCTAAGAGAACGTCACGTAAGGTGTTAGAGAGTGGTTTCTTTTGGCCATCTATTTTCAAAGACTCTTATTTGTTTTGTAAATCATGTGAAAATTGTCAAATAATTGGTAATATATCTCATAGGAATCAAATGCCACAAAATCCTATTCTAATTGTTGAAATCTTTGATGTTTGGGGTATTAATTTTATGGGACCTTTTCCTGTTTCTTTTGGAAATGTTTACATCTTATTGGCAGTTGATTATGTTTCAAAATGGGTGGAAGCTAAAGCCACTAGGACTGACGATTTTAAAGTTGTTGCAGATTTCGTCAAAACTAACATATTTGTCAGGTTTGGAGCACCACGGGCCATTATCAGTGATTGCGACACTCATTTCTGTAATAGGGTGTTAGCAGCCTTGTTGAGGAAGTATAATGTTCTTCACAAGGTATCTACATCTTATCATCCACAGAGCAATGGCCAAGCAGAGGTATCCAACCGAGAGATCAAATCCATTTTAGAGAAAGTAGTCAACCCGAACAAGAAGGATTGAAGTCTTCGATTAGATGATACACTATGGGCGTATAGGACGATATACAAAACTCCGATTGGTATGTCACCTTATCGACTAGTGTTCGAGAAACCATGCCACCTACATGTAGAGCTAGAGCATAAAGATTTCTGGGAAATCAAATAGTGCAATATGAACATGGATCAAGCTGGCGTCAATAGGAAGTTGCAGTTACAAGAACTCGAGGAGTTGCGTACTGAAGCATACGAGAGTTCTAAATTGTACAAGACGAAGACAAAAGCTTTCCATGATAAGCAGATTTTGAGAAAAAGTTTCAATGTGGGCCAAAAAGTTCTACTATTTAATTCACGATTGAAATTATTTCCTGGTAAGTTGCGTTCTCGCTGGGAGGGACCATTTGTTATCACTAATGTCTTTCCTCATGGTGCAGCCGATATCAAGAATCTGAAGATAGGAAATGTGTTTAAGGTGAATGGCCATAGGCTAAAGCCGTTTCTAGATAGCAGTCAAGTTG
Source organism: Panax stipuleanatus (assembly GCA_020205555.1). Lineage (NCBI taxonomy): Eukaryota > Viridiplantae > Streptophyta > Magnoliopsida > Apiales > Araliaceae > Panax > Panax stipuleanatus. Next base: position 62,779,502 of record CM035117.1, on the reverse strand, counting down.
AGGAGGTCGAGGTCGTGATGCTGATGGATCCGGCTTCCAGATAATTGATTGAAGTGCAGTCGAGCCAACGACGTTAAACACGGGCAGCTAATTAGGAGGCAACCCAATTATTTGACTTTTAGTAGTATTAGTATTTAATTTAATATATATATAGTCCATTCTTAGAAGTCCAAAATATTCAATCTATTATGTGCTAAGAAATTCAAGTTAATTGTGTTAGGAAAGCATGGCAAGGGAAACAAAAGGAGAATAAATTCCAGGAAGGTGCGGACCGCGCTCTAGAGGGCGCCGAACGCGCTACATATGCAACAAAGATTGGCTGAATTGTCAAAGGAAGGCGCTGACCGCGCGTCTGCCAGCGTCGACCGCACATCACATACAAAAAATTCTCAGGTTTTGACTCAAGCACGCGCTGAGCGCGCCCCTTGAAGCGCTGATCGTGCGACGCGGCTGACTCAAATTTAAGTTCGAATTTGGAGCAATTTCGTGCACAACAAAACCTCTCACCCCTTTTTGTTTCTCTTTCAACTTCCTAAATTCCCTCTCCTATTCTATTTCTACCCCAAATCTTCACTTTATCTCCTATTTAATATCTACAAACACAACACCCATTGCCATTACCCATCAAATTCTTTATCTTTTCCACATTCTCTCTCCTAAATTCATGGCTTACTAACAAAATTCTTCATCACAAACCTCTATACTCCACTATCCACATACACATCACAATACACTTTTCCTATCCATCTAATCTTCACAAAAGGGGAAGTATCACGAACAAGGTTCATAGCATCCAAAGGTAACAAATTGGTTTGTTCTTGTTTATTCAAATTCATATCTTCTTCAATTTTGTTAGTTTTTCTTGCTATAATTGTGATTGGGATACCTTGGGTTACTGAAGACCCAAGGCTTTTAGTGCTAATTTGTGGATTAGATTGTGATAGCAAGGAGGTTAGGTTTGGGAAAAAAGAAGGGTGCCCGCCAAGTGTTCGACGAATTGTTCCAGTCAAAAATTCAGTGCAAACTCTTCCATCATGGCATCAAAAAGGCCTAGAACGTCGACCTCTGGTACTCGACCAACATTTGTCCAATCTAAGTTTGTGAGTAAGGCGGCGAAAACTTGATACCACGCCGTGCTCGCCAAAAAGACTCTTGTTCCGGAACGGGGGTTAACACCCGATGCTAACTTGGATGGTGACATGGCACTGATGATCGTCGAGAGGCAATGGTTTCAGCTGGTGGAACAACCACAACCCACAGCACTCAACATAGTAAAGGAGTTCTATGTCAACGCTATAGAGTATGAAGGGCGAGTAGTGAAAGTCAGGGGCAAATCAATTTTGCTCCATCATTCGGCAATAAATGAACATTTTAGGTTAGAAACACCAATGGGGAACCGCTATAAAGACAACCTCCCAATCTTGAATGAGATAATTGCTTGCCTATGTAAGCCCGACACACAGTGGGTCACCAAGCCTGGGACGGACATTAAAGTCAGGTTTCCCCATTCAGAATTGAGCAAATATGGCAAAGTATGGTAAGCTTTCATATGTGCTAGGTTCATGCCTTCACGCCATCAGTCGGACGTCACGGTGGAAAGAGCACGTCTCCTCTACAGGATCGTACATTCTTGGTATGAAAGGCCGAATGTCGTGGAATTCTCTCATGTGGATGTGGGCATGTGTATCCAACAGTCCATTGATAGGGCATTGCGCAGCGGCACAACAGGAAAATTATTACACGAATTTCTCATCACTGACTTATGTCGAAAGGTAGGAGTGCAGTGGGATGCATCGGAGCCTGTTGTGCAGCCCACGGGGGCCATTGATCACAAGGCCATCTTAACCTACAAAGAATGGTCAGGCGCAATGTCACATCCTCGGGGTGAGGGGTACATCATGATACCAATTTCACCACCACCGCCAGCCACAGATGAAGCGGGACCATCGACGACGTCCACAACAAGGAGTCAAAAGCAGATGCTCCGCCTTGCCCAATGCCAAGACCAAATGCATGCCTACAACATTGGCGCATTCACGGCATTGACGGATGCATTCTCCCTTATCAATCCAAATGAACAAGTCCATCTTCCAAATCCTACCACTCTTCTTGCTTACCCTCCTTCGAATGATAAAGGATCTCAAGACGAGCATTGACTCGTCTCGCAGGGAAGTCCTCGTTTCTCAATATTTTATATGCCACGTAATGAGGACATTACCTGAAATAAGTTTGGGGGGGGTAATTTACATTTAAATTATTTAGCATCATGTTTAGGTAGTTGCATATAGTTTAAGTTAATTCATTTAGTTCATATTCATATAAAAAAATATATTTGCATTCATGTAGGAATTTGTTAGGTTGCATAGAGATTGAGCAAATAAACCTTGTTAGTAATGATGAAAACCAATGAGGAATTTGATTTATGACTTGCATGCCAAAATTAAATATCGTGTGTTGATTAATTTTGACCATAGTAACTTCATAACATGAGTTTTGTGTTTTCTAAAAATCAATCACACCAACTGATTTTCAATAATAGTGAGGAAATAGATGCAAGATAAAACATGGGCATGTATTCATTTGATCACAGATAAAAATTAAAGAGTGGCTTACACATAAGTTTGGGGGAATTATGGCTCTAAAGGAAATAAAAAGAAAATTCAAAAAAAGGAAAAAATAGTTCTGGAATAAAATCTTAGATGACTTAGTTTAATTTTGTGGCCTTTGTTACTCGAACAAGTAAACCCTAGGGGATATCTTAACACCTAGCGCCCTGAAGCCTTCGGGTTAGGGAGTCGTTGGCCGAAAGTTCGTTACACGGGTAGCATTGAAAAGCCTAAGAAAATTGAGCATTGCACAAGTCAGACATAAGAAATAATTAGTGAGATGGAGCATTAAAATGCACTCACTAGGGATAAAGAGCTTGGTTTAAAATGTTGATGTCTCTCGTATTTATGTGTATATTATGATGAAGTACAAGTCTGGTTTTAGATGTTCTACATGCGTGTGAATTTATCTGTGTTGATCATTGTTGTTGTTGGAGTCATGTTGGACACACAAGCACAGAAGTATGCAAATCTTATGTTTGTGAGGTGAGGATGTGAGAAGTTAAGTTAATGCATGATGCGATATGGGTGTTATAATAGTTGTTGATCTATGAGGTATATGATTCATCTAATTGGCATGGTTATTGTTCAATCTCGGTAGTTGCATTCATCGTAGTTTAGTATTAGTAGCATTGTGTTTGCTTGAGGACAAGCAATAGTTCAAGTTTGGGGGAATTTGATGAGTAGGTTGAAAACCTATGAATTGATCTCGTTTAGCTTGTTATATTGTAAGTTTTTAAGTGTTGTTCGTATTACTTTTGGTGTTTTGTGTTTATAATGCAGGTATAAAGGTTAGGATTGGAATAGAGTGAAAAAGAATGAAATTCGGATGAACTGGTGGAGAAGCGCTAACCGCGCCCTGGCTATAGTGAAAAGAGCACTGAGCGCACATAGACAAGAAGAAGACTCTGCATATAGAGCGCGGACCACGCAGTTTCTAGTAGGATTGAAGCGCTGACCGCGCGATATCAAAGTGGAGTATCTGTATGTCGGGCGCTGACAGCGCTGCTATAGTGAAGACCCTGACGGGATTTTCCAGATTTAGTATTTTTAAATGCAAAGTTGATTAGGAATAGGACGGTTGACTTGCCTTATTGTACTAGGGTTTTGATAGACTATTTATATGAGTTATTTTCTTAGGTTTTAATCATCTTGGATCTTATATTTCATCTTTCATCTTGGAGGCTATTCATCAAGGTATGTCAGGCTAATTCACTTATTCAATTCTGAAGGAATGTTGAACCTTAGTATCAATTAATAGTTTGATTACGTTTATAATATTTATTCTTTCATATTGAGATTTATTCTGATTATCTATATAAACTTTCATGTATGTTATTCAATTGACTAATTTGGTTTCTGCAGGATTAAATTAGTAAATTGATATCATCTGTTAGATTAAGACATATTTTAAGCAAACGAAGTATGTCTAATCTAAGTAACAATTAATGATATTTTATTGTGGTCAAGCTTTGAAATATTGTTAAGGTTTTCAGAAGACAAGGTAAATAATTCCTAATTGTGTAGTTATTGTTTGGAATAATCTAATTCTCATTCTTAATGCTTCTATCATATTAAATCTAGACTAATAGTTCTAGGTTGTATGCTAGTTAGAATCTTTTATTGGCGATCATCGCATTAAATCTACACATAAGGAGAATTTTGGGTAATTTGTGATCGCGGTTATCTAGGATTATTAATCTTATTGAAAGGGTAAATAGTGTAATTACTTGATTAAATCATAATTGTGAAAAGGGGATACTAAACTGAGGAATTGAACTCTTTTACTCATTGATATTTTCTTAATTCACTTTAGTTAATTATATTTTTCAAAACAAAAACCCCCCAATTCATTGGAAATACTTGGATAACTAATAAACAATTCACTCTCTATGGGATCGATCTTTGCTTATTACTATACTAATTCTTGAGTTAGTTGAATAAGGAGTAAGGTAAATTTTGTAGTGCTAGACGACAGCTACCAGTGGGATGCCAAAAATACTACAATTAGAGAATCAAAGAACCTCCATGAAATGAAAGTTCAGCAACTTTATGGCAACCTTCTTACCTACAAACTAGAGCTAACTTAGCGAGCAGAAACTCTATCTGAAGGAAGAAAGAAGGATAAATTAGTTGCTCTCAAGGCAACAGAAGCCACCTCCAAAGCTCGTGCTGAAAATGAATCTGACTCTGAGGAAGATGATGATGAGGACATTGCACTGCTGGTCAGAAGACTCAAAAGGTTCATGCACAAAGGAAGAAGTAGCAGACTTAAGAGATTCAACAACAATAGTAGCCAGGAGCAGATCAACGACCTATGCTACAACTGCAAGAAGCCTGACCACTTCATTGTAAACTGCAACAAACCCTATAGAGAAGAGCTAAAGTGGAAAACAAATCCAAAGAAGGAGTTTAAAGGCTACAAAAAGCTTCTGAAGAAAGACAAAGGTCTTGTAGCCGGAGGATCGTGGGGTGACTTAGACAACTACACAAACCCTGAGTCAGAAGATGATGAAGAACCTCAATTGGCCAATCTATGTCTTATGTCCAAAGATGTAAAAGACAAGAAGAGCACTGACCATCACGAAGTAAGTATTGACGAGGTATTTGACTTTAACTCTCCAGATGTAGACATTGATGATCTAAGAACTGCACTACATGGCATAACATCTGATCTGCATCAATACATAAAGTGGTTCAGAGTTATGTCTAAAGATTATTCTCTTCATCAAAAAGAGAAGGAGAAAGTTCAAGTAGAACTGAAGACAACTCTACTCAGTACTACCTCTCTCTCTAAACTTGAGGCTGAGAATAAACTCTTAAGACAAACCAATGAACTCATCACACAAAGAGAGTTAAATCTAACCTCTAATATTGAGGAGCTAGAAAAGACAATCTTAATTTGGAATAGGTCCTCTTCATCCATGGACTCCCTGATCTCTAGTCAGAGAAGTGCATCTGACAGAACAGGTCTAGGTTTTAGAGAATCTACCTCAGAACCATGTGTGGAAAAGATCAAGGAAACTAACATTAGTAGTGCTTTAAATTTTAATAGAGGCATTACATTTGTGAATCCACACAGAAAAAAGAACTAATGCATCCTTGCTCTTCTGATCCAAGTCATGTCCCAAGACATAACGGATCCTATGTTGGCCTGGGATTCAGAAAAGTGAAGAGTAACTCAGTCACTACTCTCCAACCTCAAAGGGTCGTGGAGTTAAGTAAAATCGGCTCCACGAACCAACCAGGAAGGAATCGTAGAGTTAAGGTTCACTCATCACAAACCCTGAATCACAAGGCTATATGGAAAAAGAAGAATCAGTATAAGGGAAAGGCTATCAAGTATCCACACAAGTCCAAATAGAGAAAGAATCCACACACACACAGGCATGCATCATGCTAGATGCTTTGTATGTGATAGATAAGGTCATAAGGCTGCAATATGCTATTATAACCCTCTGAATAATAAACCGAAAGGAAAGCAGATTTGGGTCCCCAAGGGAACTAACAAAGTAGGACCCATGCAAGTATGGGTACCAAAATGAAAGCTTAACCTTACTGCAGGATCAGAGCTCCATGATCACAACCTGGTATCTGGACAGTGGATGCTCACGTCACATGATCGTGAATAAAGCTCTCCTGTCTAATTTCACAGAGAAGGAGGGTCCAACAGTCATCTTTGTAGACAACGGCTCTGTCAAGAAAAGAGGATATGGCTCAGCTGGGAATGGTGTAGTGTCCTTCAGTAAAGTAGCCTATGTGGAAGGACTAAAGCACAATCTTTTGAGCATCAGCCAACTCTGCGACAAGGGTCAAGTCACCTTCCTCAACAATCAATGTTAAGTAAGAGACCTGAAGAGCTCTTCTATAAAGCTGAACGGAATAAGAGATGGAAACATCTACACTGTTAATCTTGCTCAACTGAGTTCTGATGAAACAATATGCTTTCTTGCCAAAACCTCTGAAGAGATGAGCTGGCTATGGCATAGAAGTTTATCTCATCTTAACTTCAAGAGTATGTCAAAGCTAGCCTTCAAAGATCTAGTAGCAGGCTTACCAAAACTCAGCTTCATCAAAGAAAGGCCATACAGCACCTGTTAGCTTGGAAAGCAATCAAAGAGCTCATTCAAAGGAAAAACAGTCAACTCAATTGATAAGCCCCTCCAGTTACTTCACATGGATCTCTTTGGGCCAATTCCAATTGTAAGCCTTAGAGGGAAGAGATACTTACTGGTCGTAGTGGATGACTACACCAGATCCACATGGGTATTCTTTCTAAATTCTAAAGATGAAACGAGCTCCCAACTTATCAAGATGTTCAAGCTAGTGATGAACGAAAAAAGAGAGAAGAGCAAGGCCATAAGGAGTGATCATGGAAGAGAGTTTGACTTCTCTGAGATGGATCAGTTCTATGCAGACAATGGCATCAGTCACAACTTCTCAGCTCCACGAACTCCACAGCAAAACAGAGTAGCTGAAAGGAAGAATAGAACCCTGATCAAAGTAGAAAGGACTCTACTAGCAGTAGCTCATCTGCCTGAACGAAGATGGAAACGACGATGATTTGTTTTGGGATGAATGGTTAAGTAATTCATTAATTAATATTATATTATTAATTAATTGATATTATGAGTGATAGAATATTAATGGACTAATTAATATTATTGATAAGAGATGAGTAATTAATATTGATTAATTGTCATGGAGAATAATAACGCATAAGCGAGTAAATTATTAATACAATAAGATTATATTTACTCAATTAAGTGTTATGTGCATGTATTAAATATATAATATATAGTAGTTACCTCTATATTATATAAAGTGCAATGTGACGCATCAATGTGACTATATAATATATATAAACTATATAGTAAGATTATTAAGTTATGAAAGTTACTTGATTAATGCTTATGCGATAATATGTGTGTGAGTAAACATTTAATTAGTACCTCATGAATATATTGTAAACAATTGATAGTTAATGAATACTTCAATAATTTATTATATTTGGAAATAATAGAATTGGAATAATATAATAATACCCGATTAAACTGTGTTCGGTATTATGATATGTACATGGATTATATGATTATACATATATGTATCCCAACTTATTACATTGCAATATTATTTTATAAGGACCCAAGTGCACATGGATTATATATGTGCAAATTGAATTACCTACATTGCAATATTGATTATTTATTGGAAGTACCTTGTGACCCTAATTATAACCTAAGTATATATTGTGGGCATATATATTATTACATAAGTGTTGTATATATTCATGTTGCCCAATTGCTGAGCTTTATTAAGCCTTGTCCCATAATGAGAGGCACATTTCTCCTTCACGTGTGCACTCAATTAGCCTAAGCCTATGGCCTCTTCTCTCAAACTCAGCATTCTAGCCATCATGATCATGAAGGGAGTGGGCAGAATAGTGGAAATCACCAACTAACTACCAACTCTTCCATAACCAACATACAATTCTTATTCACATTGGTTTAAGTTGGAGGAGAATTTCATTGCCTGGGTATTAACTTCTTTATAAATATAGCTTCCCTCCTTCTAATTTCTTTTGCTGAGATATTGACGCTTGAGAGTATATGTAAGGTTGCTGTAAACTAGTTTACTGAGAGAGAGAGAGAGAGACTTCAGTGTTTTAGCAGCAAGTTCTAGCAAACAATTTAGCAGAAGGTATACTCTATGTTCTTTAAATTCTAATTATTGGTTATGCTCCAATTCTTGTTAAATTGATTGAAGCATGGTTATGAACTGTTATATAAGTTGTTAGGCATGTTAATATGATAATGTAGCTTGGTTAAAATAAAATTCGTAGAAAAATCCTATGTTTGGCTTTGCCTTCTGCCGAAGCAGAAGCCTTTCAGTGCTGGCCGAGACCAACGCAGCTGCGCCAGTATTGTACTAGGGCGCAGCGCAGCTGCGCCAGGCCCCTGTTCTTGTTTTCCTGCTTCTGTTGCAATCTGTTTGATATTAACCTATTGATACTACTTAGGCAAGCATGAGGAATATGTTAACATGGGTATATATGTTTCTTGAGGTAGCATGGGTTGTTTTAACTTCATTAATATACCTTGCTAAGTGAACTTAGAGTTTTAAAAGGAACTTAGAGCTTTTAAAAGTGAACTTTGACATGTATGTATCATATCTACATTCAGATTTTGCGAGCATGATCGTATGGTCTAAATAAACATTAAGAGTTAGTCTAGAGTGTTGAGATTACACTAGCATACATGGTTTGCGTTTAAAATGATTTCAAAAGGTAAACTTGAAAGTTTTGGAAAGCTAAGTTGTATGAACATGATGTCATAGTATTCTGATATTTTTGGACGTGCATGATAGTGTCTCTAACATCACTTAGTTGGCTTATATGTATACCTACCATGTTGGATACCATGAAAGCTAATTAAACATGTATAAGATATGATTTAAAGTAATAAAAGATGTTAGCCATGCATGAATGTTATAAACACACGTAAGCACGATTGTTGATTGATTATATGATCATCTCACATGTTTACACATCAAACATGTTAGCCTATATGCTTTCATGACCTTATTGGGCCTTAAACCTTTAAAAGTTCCAACTAGAGGTATAATATGTAAGCATAGACTTGAGACGACTCTATGAGAGTCCAAGACTTCTTAAAATATATGATTGCTTTATGTTAACCTTCTAGTATGCTAAAAATGGGATGGAACTAAAGAAATAAAAACACAACTCAGGTCTGTCCAGGGGACAGCGCAGCTGCGCCGTCCCTAGGCTTGATTTGGGCGCAGCTACGCCAAGCTGATTTCAGAGTTTATGCAGTTTGTTTATTCTGATTTTAGCAGTTAACCTATAATGATGCCTAAGCTATTAAAACTTGGTCAGATCTCTACTAATATATGTTTACAAGTGTGGGTAGTGAAGCATAATGATATTTAATTTATAAACGGAACTCCATGAATAAGAAGGACATAATCAATATAGTGTTATGAATTGCTATATGGCCATACATGATATAACTATGTACTTAATTTCATAATGTCTTATATACTGATTTTGTGTTAAGTATATGTGCAAGTACGTAATGACGTACGTATGAGGAAATAAGACTAAGTTAGAACCATATGTGTATACTTGAATTACATATCAAGCTTGTATATCGAATATACTTAGCTAATGAATATCCTATACATGTAAATATATGATAATAGGATTCGAAAGTGTTGATTTACTTTACGTGGATAGACTACGCTTAAGGCAAGTATCTAAACCTTATCTCTTTGGATGCAAATTCTCTGACTTACACTATTTTATTGTGCAAGTTCCCTTGAACCCGTTCTTGTATTGTTAATTGCAAGTATCCTAACCTTTGCAATGGATCCTTGTGGAAACAAGTTTTCTTACTTACTCGTTTAAATTGAGTTAGTATGCTTATTGAATAAACTCTTGTATTATGAAAGCTATTATTCATGTTGAACTTAATATTGTTCTTAAATATTGTGAAAGTGTCTATGCCATTTGTTGGGTTTGTACAAAATCATGACGCAATCAAATTACAAAAATTAGGGGAAGCATGGTATATCAGAGTTTAAAAAATTTCTACAAAACCATTACCCGGATCATCCTTTATGCAAATTATTAATTTAAAACGATAAATAAGAAGTTATAGAATCATACCTTTATAGAACGAAGCTTCCACAGGTACGAGTTCAACTCCTTGTTCTTCGTGATCTCCTTGAATTTTTGGGTTAGATTACTTCCTTTGATCAACGTTAGCCACCCAAGTGTTTGGCCTCTAGAGGTGATCCACCAAGAAAGAGAAATTATCAAGAAGGAGGGTGTTTGGCTAAACCTTAGTTTTCTATTCTCTATAGAAAAAGAGTACTCTCCAACAATTGGAATTGCATCAACTGATATCTATTATAAGACTCCTATTATATAGATATTGGTCAACCCTTCTAATCCTATTAGACATGGGATTTCATTTAGTTAATTAAACTCCTTTAATTAATTTAGGCATCCCACCACTTTGGGAATAATTAATTAAATTTATTTAATTAATTTGTCTCCTAATCTTATTAAGAATAAATGAGAATACTAATATTAAATTAATTACTAAACTCCTTTAGAAATTAAAATAATAATAATTGTAATAATATTAATAAGACTCCTCTTATTAATTTTTATTTAATATTTCTAAAATATTAAATAATAAACATTAAGCTATTTAATTTATTCTATCACCATAGATTAAATTAATTATACTTAATGCATTATTACGATTATGCCATTACCTTCTTAAATAATTATTCTTCCTTTTATGGTATGACCCTTTAGGTTCTCCATATTAAATCGATTGTGAATAAATCAATTAGAACAATTCTAATCTTATTTAAATAAATAAATTAAACTAATAATCTATTTAAATATACAATATTTATTCTACAGTAGGGATAAGCCTCCCTAGCGATCAACGACTTTCCAGATAACATAGATTTCAACATTAATCATAAAAGAACCTATGAGTAAATAGTTACCGTACAATTCAATCCTTCTACCATACAATGTCCCAATTAAATATAAGACATGGATTTACTTTCAAGTCTTATTTTATTTAATCATATGTATTTCGATTAAAAAATGCACAACTCCATTTAATGCAAATTAGAAACTCCTTTCTAATTTCATTCCACCTTGGCCAATGATTCCTGGGTTGTCATTTAACGAATCACATAGGACATATCTCCGCTTTTACTAGAGGTGGTAGATTCTTTATTGATCATTCATTATCTCCATATGTAACTCGTTATACCCAAGCATAACCTATATATGCCTTAAAAGGCCTTAAGGAATAAGTCAAAGTATAATTTGTTACATACAAGATACTATGATGATCTCAAGTCCAAGGATCACTTGTACTACTATCACATTAGGAATTTCTATTGACAGGCGAGTAAAACTCCATTAGGTATTCCATAGCGAGTCACGTTCAGTGAACTTATTCTCCAATAAGCACCTACATACTTGCTTTAGTGTCTCCACACAAATGATCATGAGATCAATCATCCTCATCCAATGAGCAAGCAACATACATATCAATCTATCCGGATTTACTAATCTCCTTTTTAGTAATCCCACGATTAGGAACTATTTTAGTTTTAGAGCTTTCTAAGAATTTAGATCTCATTAGCATGATCATCATCATAATTCTAAAAGCATTGCTTAAAACTATGGGTTATTTACATATTATAAAAATAGCACCATGTAGATAATTAAATGCCTTTAATAAATGAATATTTTTATTAATAAATAAATAAGATTGTCTCCAAAGTATATGCTTTATCATCATACATGATTGGCTTGTATGCATACTACTTTCACCATTTGATTCGGCTAGACTATATGCATATTTAGAAAAGTATCCAAACCAATTGACTAGTGCTGAATCTTTGAAAACTGAGTTGAACAACCCTTATGGTAAGGGGAGTGTGTGACGCCCCCAAATTCGGACCGCCACTGGTCTCTCGAATTCGGTTCGTCACGCTCTAGAATTTAACACCATAATAATAATACTACGACTAAATGTCGCATTGCACATCGGAATAACACGAAAATACTACTACCGAATAGATTACATTTAATTAATATAATTTATTCACGTCCCAAGGTCTCGTAACTTAAACATCGATTACATAGCTTCAACATACCTTAAGCATATATAAACCTAACTAATACATAACAACATAAGTTCTTATTACTATCATAAGGTTCTACATAAATAAAAGCGACTCTGTAGCCTTTCCCTTGCCCTTGTCGGCTCCCGAAGGTCCACATTGCTCTGTCTTAACTGAAATATTTTAGGAAAAGCAAGAATGAGCAACAAGTTTGCTCAGCAAGTAATATGACAACAATGGTGAGTATTATAGTTTTCGAATTCCAAAAGGGTATAGCAAGGTGTGATAGTTCAAGACAACAAGAAATATCAACAGTTCTCAATAAAGTCGCTAAGGACAGAATAATATCAATATGATTCAATGTTAAATCAATTTAAGATTTCAAGATAATTGAATACTGAGCAGTCACTAAGGTCTATGAACTTCTACTATAATTAACAGAAATATACTGATAATCCAATAAAACAAGTACAACAGGTGATCAGCCTAAAGTACCCTCTATTATGCATAACATTTAATCGTACACAAGCGCGCACGTCTATCTCTAGACAAATATAGTTTCCCCTTCAAAAAGGTTGTTCATCTCAGTCAATATAAGACTCCGCACCAATCAATTGGTTTAGATCGCTTTTCAAATTCATAATATAGGTCTAGCCAAATCAAATGGCATAAACCGCTCTTTCAAGGTATATAAGAACAATTATAAGTTCAGACTCAAGGTGTAAAGTTCGAAGAATGTAAATCGACTTTTATTTTATCCATGAAGTATTTAAGTCATAAAACATGAATCACAATTCCAATAGTTTACTTGTACGATAATAATAGCACAAGCTTAATGAATCCTCAATAAAGAGTAGGGTTAGGAACTTGCACAATAAAAGAGTGTAAGTTTGGGAACTTGCCTTAAGCGTAGTTTACCAAAGTATAGCTTATCAACGTTTTTCGAATCCTATTATAATATATTTACGTATATAGGATATTCATTAGTTATGAACATTCGATCACATAAACTTGATATGTAAATCAAGTATACACATATGGTTCTCACTTAGTATTGTAACTCTATACATACGTCATTACGTAATTAACATATGTATCATGAAATCAGATTATAAGCCACTATGAATCCAATTGACGTAGTTCGTAACTATTGTTGGACTTAACATTTGAAGTTTATAAACACTTTGTCAACTTAATATAGTTTCATTGTTTAAGATGCTCATTGATACTTTGAATAATGTTCTGGACATGTATTACAGATTAGGACAATCATATAAGTATGTCTCAAGTTTAGGTCATAATTAAACAAGCTCTGGCAATTCTGTACATTGGCGCGGCCGCGCCTGATTTGAACTAAAGAGTGGCGCGGTCGCGCTGCTCCCAGTTCAGATCAGAGCTGAGCTACACAATGCCTGGCCTAGCTTGCACACCCACATATATATATGATAACACATGCAAAAGCATACATGTTGTGATAAGTTTGATTCTTATGTCATATTTTTCGCATAGTCTTAACAATTTCCAATTAACGAGGCTTAACATTTTCGATTACAATGTTCCTCGGGTTTGTGACGCCCCCAGAATAGGTCCAATCCACCCAACCCATTCTGAGTCGCCAAACACATGGCATAGAATCTAAATACAATCTTTTATATCATACGGTCGTGCAAAATACGACCACACTACTGTGAATGTCAATACAAACATGTAAAAAATATTAACACTCGAACTAAGTCCTCATTACAATTATTATCACACTATTTTAAAAAAATAGTGAGAACTACTACTGCTCTTAACTCGGACCATCACTCTGTCCACTGACTAGTCCCTGCGATATTTTCATTTTCTAAAGAGGACATAGAAGAAAAGGGTGAGCTCAACTAGCCAAGTAAAGAATATTATGATTAAGATAATAAAGAACAATTTATCGTTAGTCTTCAACAAATCAGATAAAATATTATAGACAACAAGTTTTAGATCAACAACTGCAACGAAAGTAACAATGCATCAAAAGAGTTAAGTAGGAAATAATGTCTAATATCTTTTATGATTTGAAAGTCCATAATCAATATTTTATCCCTGTAACATCAATCAATATATATTTTGAATCAAAAATTTATTTTTGCACTACAGGCCAAAGATATTCATTTGTATCACCAGTTGGTCATGTTCATCTCAACACCTGTCCATCTTTGCACTACGGAAAGATATTCATCATGTAATCATTCATATTTGCACTATAGGCCAAAGATATTCATCCATCTTTGCACTACAGGCCAAAGATATTCTTTTGTATCACCATTTAAAACTGAAGATGATGAAAAATATTTTAAAGAACGAATCTAGTGAGATAAAGGACAAAAATTAGGGATTCGTAATTTAGTTTATCGAAGTTCAAGAATACTCTATAATAATCAATTGTGGAGCAAAATTCAAGAATAAAACTTGGATCCAATCAAAGATAGGAACTATAATAGTCAACTTGGACAAAGAAAAGAAAATTTAATTTTTCTATGAATAGTACCGTATTCGTGAATAGTGCCGTATACGTCAATAGTAAACCCGACATGAAAAGATAAAAATTTTACAATAAAATTCATACCAATTTTTGGTGTAATGATATTGAAAGAAATAACATCATTTTTAAAAGAAATAACATCGCTTACCTCAAAAGAATAGTACTTCTGACTGGAATATCGGATATAACGCTGAAAGAAACTTGCACTGTATAGCAACACTCAAAGTATATAAATAATCACAAAAATACGCTCGATATTATAGAGAGAGAAAACTTCTGATTCTGGTGTGATTTTCAATTCTAACCTAAGCACCCTATTTATAGGAAAATGCTTAGAACGCCAAAGTAGAAAATTTAATAAAATATTAATATTTTTAAAAAATTATCCTACGCACTCCACATCACTCTCATCAGCACACACAAGTGGGTCCCACCCACATTAAAAATGTTTTTTGTGAAAAAAATATTTATAACCCCAAAAATCAATTATTCCGGAACTTCAATAATTTATAATAACTAGCCCTTTTATCAGAAAAATTTGAATCTTATATTCATTCCATAAGAAATTTAATTCTCTACAACTTTGTAGAAGAACGTTTTTCCAAATTCCAAACGAAAAATGACCGAAATTCACATACGGATGATTTTCCACACCTCCATTCCAACAAAATATTGATAAAACACATCAGCACTAATTCCTTCATTTATATCCACATAAAATAAATATTTTTTTATCATATAAATCAATAATTAATTATTCACAAATAATATTACAGAACTACAATATTGACAACCAGGTCGTTCCCAGAAAAGAGGGGGCCTTCCGATAAGAATTTTTCCTTACTGGCGCGCAATTACCTAACCCCTTTCCTAGACAGAACTTTTTTAGACATTGCCAATAAAGCTCTCTAATAATATTATTCAAATAATATGAATTATTGATTTGATAAAGTAAAATACTGTGCAGTGACAATTATTGAAACAACAATAATATAAAATCTTGTGTAATACCATGTGCTACTGTGCAACAACGCGTATTACTTTATTTTAACTACCGGGTATTTCAACAGTGTTAACGGTAACTGTTACGCCGTTATTTTTAGAAAACTCATTCTTGTCGTTTTCTTCATCCGACAGTTTTTCGTTATGGGGACCACAAATGGCTGCGCCGTTGTACGAATATTCCCCGACAGCAAGAATTTTCCACGACCAAACGAATATTCCCCGATAACAATGAATATTTTATAATCACTTGCTTATTTTAAAATATTTGCGCATTTTACCCATAACTTACCACATTAATCAAATCAACCCCTTACTATTTAAAATAATATATAGAGGAAATTCAATTTTATTCATAAAAAGTTAGGGTCTTACAACCTCCCCTCCTTATGAAATTTTATCCTCGACATTGACGTACGTACCTGGTATGTCGAAAAGGTGAGAATACCTCGTTTTTATTTTTGATTTTAACTTCCAGGTCATTTCTTTGATTCCAACTGTGACTCTCATGGTGCTTCAACTATTGTACCTCACAATGTTACCCATCAGTTTGCCACCGCACAAAAACGGCGTCCCCTACGGAGAGCTTGGCTTTGGTGCATCCCACACAAGAAGTCACTAGCGAGAGGCTCGGGGCTCTTCATAACTTATGGCTCTTGATGCTTCACCTTGACACGTTGACACGTTAAACACCTTGAGATAAACTCCGCGATCTCTCTCTTCATATTGCTCCACCAAAATGTATGTCAAAAATCACGATACATTTTGGTACTATTGCGAACAGTGTGTTGTGTGCTTCCATCATGATTTTATGCTTCAAATCAGCATCGTTAGGAACACAAAGTATGGCGTTGACTCGAAGTATTCCTTTTCATCAATTCTCGCCTCTGGAGTAGCACCTTCTTGCACCTTCTTCTTCATCTTCATCAGCTCCGGGTCTGTAGCTTGAGCAGCTTTAACTTTATCAATTAAAGTTGGTTCTACGCGTATACTTGACATCATCACGTGGGTCCCCGGAGTCTTTAACTCTATCTCCATCCTTTGTAAGTCACACAAAATGGGCCTTTGTGTTGACAGCATTGCACTTGTTCCCGCATGTGATCTTCTACTCAATGCGTCAGCTACAACGTTCGCTTTTCTAGGATGGTATTGAATGGTATTTTCGTAATCTTTCAACAGCTCGAGCCAACGTCGTTGTCGCATGTTGAGTTCTTTTTGGAAAAACATTTAAGGCTTTTGGAGTATATTAGGATGTCATTAATAATGACAACCACGAAATGATCCAAACAAAGAGATAAGATCAACAAGTAGGGTGAAGGTACCAATCTGAATCAAGCAAGATTTGTAAACTATAGATGTAACAAAAGTTTCACCCAACGGAGTTTCAACAGATAAGTCAAAGTCTAATTTCTAAGGAGTCAAGTTCAAATGTTAAGCACAAGTAGGTGAAATAAAAGAATGGGTAGAACCGGTATCTAATAAGATATAGACTTCGCAAGAGTTTATGATTAACTTACCCGTAATAACCTTGTTCGGGTTCCTCGCTTCTTGGGTAGTCACGACAAACGCTTTTCCAGGATCCACTGACTTTGACTTGTCTGGAACAACCTCTTGTGTCACCGTTCCAGCTGGACTTAACTTTTCTATAACGCACATTCCACCCTCAACTAATTCATTGCACTCCTGATCCATGATTTGAATCATTACTCTTCGATCCATATCGAATTGGGGTTGACCGCTCTTCACAGGGTAATTCCAAACTCGATGTTGGATTCTCCCAATTGCTATCCAAAAAATGAAATCCATGTCAACTATTTTGGCCTTCTTGGATCGGACGTCTCTTTCTAAAATATCAACGCATCGTGCGGCTTTTACCCATGCATCCCCCATTCTCATTCGTTCAGTTGTTTCTTCTTTCATCAGAATTTTGACAATTGCATTCTTAGCTTCCAGCTCTAATATCATATGCTCTGCCAGAGAAAGCTTCTGTTCAAGCCTCGCATATAGAGTAGCAAAATCTTGAATTGCTGTATCCCTTTGTTCCACGGCCGCCTGTTGTTCTTCACCCTGCTCTTCTAACTCATGAATACGATTTTGCAGTTCTACATTCCGATCATAAAATTCTCCTAATAAATCTTCCTCAGGTTCCTCTTCTTCCTCACTCTCAGCTGTTACTTCTGCGACTAGCTCGGGTGCAACTATTAATTCTTCAATCACTATATAGATAACTACCGCTAAAGGAAGACTACGAGTAGCGATGCCTCAATGGTCTCAAATGCTCCATTACTTAAATGTTCGGATGTCATTCTCAAATGCTGCCATAAAACAAGGGTTAATTAAACAAAATAACATATCACATGTTAACCCTATGCTCCGACTGACCAATTAAATACCACATAAGCTTAGGTAGGACATACTAGTAAAGGATTTACTCGTCTCTCCCCTCCTAGTTCTATTCCCCGATCTCTGCCAGAGATCATATCTCTAAGCTCTGATACCAACTGTGACGCCCCCAGAATAGGTCCAATCCACCCAACCCATTCTGAGTCACCAAACACATGGTACAGAATCCAAATACAATCTTTTATATTATACGGTCGTGCAAAATACGATCACACAACTGTGAGTGTCAATACAAACATGTAGAAAATATTAACACTCAAACTAAGTCCTCATTACAATTATTATCACACTATTTTACAAAAATAGTGAGGACTACTACTACTCTTAACTCGGACCATCACTCTGTCCCCCGACTTGTCCCTGCGACATTCTCATTTCTTGAAGAGGACAATAGAAGAAAAAGGTGATCTCAACTAGCCCAGTAAAAAATATTATGACTAAGATAATAAAGAACAATTTATCGTTAGTCTTCAACAAATAAGATAAAATATTATGGACAATAAGTTTTAAATAAACAACTACAGCGAAAGTAACAATGCATCAGAAGAGTTAAGTAGGAAATAATGTCTACTATCTTCTATGATTTGAAAGTCCATAATCAATATTTTATCACTGTAACATCAATCAATATATATTTTGAATCGAATATTCATCTTTGCACTACAGGCCAAAGATATTCATTTGTATCACCAGTTGGTCATGTTCATCTCAACACCTGTCCATCTTTGCACTACGGCCAAAGATATTCATCAGGTAATCATTCATCTTTGCACTAAAGGCCAAAGATATTCATCAAATAATCATCCATCTTTGCACTACATGCCAAAGATATTCTTTTGTATCACCATTTAAGACTGAAGATGATGAAAAATATTTTAAAGAACGAATCCAATGAGATAAAGGACAAAAATTAGGGATTCGTAATTTAGTTTATCCAAGTTCAAGAATACTCTATAATAATCAATTGTGGAGAAAAATTCAAGAAAATGAATATCAAAACTTGAATTCAATCAAAGATAGGAACCATAATAGCCAACTTGGACAAAAAAAAGAAAGTTTAATTTTTCTGTGAATAGTACCGAATTCGTGAATAGTGCCGTATATGTGAATAGTAATCCCGACTTGAAAAGGTAAAAAATTCACAATAAAATTCATACCAATATTTCGGTATAATGATATTGAAAGAAATAACATCATTTTTAAAAGAAATAACATCCCTTACCTCAAAAGAATAGTACTTCTAACTAGAATATCGGATATAATGCTGAAGGAACTTGCACTGTATAGCAACACTCAAAGTATCTAAATACTCACAAAAATATGCTCGATATTATAGAGAGAGAAACTTCTGATTCTGGTGTGATTTTCAATTATAACCTAAGCACCCTATTTATAGAAAAATGCTTAGAACGCCAAAGCAGAAAATTTAATAAAATATTAATATTTTAAAAAACAATTCCTACGCACACGACATCACTCTCATCAGCACACACAAGTGGGTTCCACCCACATTAAAAATGTTTTTTGTGAAAAAAATATTTATAACCCCAAAAATAAATTATTCCGGAACTTCAATAATTTATAATAAATAGCTCTTTTATCAAAACAATTCAAATCTTATGCCCATTTCATAGAAAATTTAATTCTCTACAACTTTGTAGAAGAACATTTTTCCAAATTCCAAACGAAAAATGACCGAAATTCACATACGGATGATTTTCCACACCTCCATTCCAACAAAATATTGATAAAACACATCAGCGCTAATTCCTTCATTTATATCCACATAAAATAAATATTTTTTTATCATATAAATCAATAATTAATTATTCACAAATAATATTACAGAACTACAATATTGACAACTAGGTCGTTCCTAAGAAAGAGGGGGCCTTTCGATAAGAATTTCTCCTTACTGGCGCGCAATTACCTAACCCCTTTTCTAGACAGAACTTCCTTAGACATTGCCAATAATGCTGTCTAATAATATTATTCAAATAATATGAATTATTGATTTGATAAAATAAAATACTGTTCAGTGACAATTATTAAAACAACAATAATATAAAATACTGTGTAATATCGTGTGCTACTGTGCAACAACGCGTTTTACTTCATTTTAACTATCGGGTATTTCAACAGTGTTAACGGTAACCGTTAAGCCGTTATTTTTAGAAAACTCATTCTTGTCATTTTTTATCCGACAATTTTTCATTATGGGGCCCACAAATGGCTGCGCCGTCATACGAATATTCCCCGACAGTAAGAATATTATACGACCAAACGAATATCCCCGACAACAATGAATATTTTATAATCACTTGCTTATTTTAAAATATTTGCGCATGTTACCCATAACTTAACACATTAATCAAATCAACCCCTTACTATTCAAAATAATATATAGAGGAAATTCAATTTTATTCATAAAAAGTTGGGGTCTTACAACGTTTACTCAATATACACATGCAATGAGGTTCATATGTCTCAACTACATATGCTTAGGTTACCTTAAACATGTATTTCAAGTTATGAAGTTCGTTCAAACTTGTCTTAATTCATGCTCAACTAGTTTACAATGCATATGACTAGTTAGGCATTCATTTCTATCATGTCTAGAGGTATATGAGACCTATCAAGATAGTCAAAATTTTTAGAATACATGCAAGGTGTTTGTCAACTAAACTAGTTTTCAAACTATTAAGGTTTCTCTTAAAAATCTCATATTAACCCTCCAAGCATGCAAAGCTACTACGCATATCATATTTTATGCTTGTACATACATAATCATACCACCTAAGCATGCTCACAAGTTTCAAAACTTAAAGGACTCATAGCTTATCAAGTTCATATTTGAAACTCTAAGTTTCCATTTTCTGGCTATCAAAATCATTTAAGCATACAAGGTAAGTCCACACATTTTATGTCATGCTTTCATATACATATAAATAGACCACATAATCATGCTTGAAATTTCAGAACTTAAAGCATCCTAGTTCGACAAGTTTGCTTTTAAAATCTTTAAGTTTGCTTTGGAAAACTAAGCTTTGATAAGTGGTTCCATGCAAGGCCCCTTAAACTAGCATGCCAAGGATTTACATAGGCTTAAAGACATTATACTAGCATGCTCCACATCTTAGAACCCACAAAAATCATTTTTTGATTCTGCATAAGGGCGCGGTCGCACCCTGTTTGTACTAGGGAGTGGCGCGGCCGTGCCACTTCAGTTCCAGGCCAGAAAGTTCTCTGTTAAAGCAGAGCTTCAGCCACTCTTCACATTTTGCTCATGAAACAAGCTCACTAACTATCACATTGCACATATAGCATATCTATATACTTTACTAACCATACTAGCACCTTATCACATATAAATTTCAAGTATTTCATGCTAATCCCTATGAATAGGAAATGCTACACTACAAGATATAATTAAAGCATTATACCTTCTTGAGCTTTAAATTAGGTAGAGGTTCCCCTCAATATCAGAATTCTCTCTCAACTCACTCTTACAACACTTAACAACAATTCTAGCAACATCAAATAAAAAGAGAGGCTTGGTATTTATAGGAGAATTGTTAACCATGTCAAACCATTATCTTAGGGATTGAATCCAATAGAAGATGAGGAGACATGTTGGGCAATGGAGGAGTTGGTGGGTAGTTGTTAATAATCATCATGAAGGCCACTCCCCATAGCATGATGAGCTAGAATGAGCTTGGGAGAAGAAGAAGGAATAGGCTTTTAACCTTTTTGCTCTTCACGTGAGGAGAGAATGAGGGACTCTCATTGTGGGACAAGAATAAGAACTCAGTATTTGCCAAATGGGAATGAACTAATATCACATACTATAGGTTATATCCATATACATACAATATATACTTAAGTTAAATAACATATATGTATACCTAGGTTTTGAAAATCAACTGGGTGCATACATGGGTTTTAATGATATAACAATACTACATGGTAACAAATTGGGGTACATATATACACATTAATATATAATCCATGAACATTTTAATATGCTAAATTATTATTTAAATTGAATAGTGACATATCACATTATCATAAACCTCATTATTCCAATTATGTAACTTATTAAAATAATTATTGATATTAATTATTCACATACTTTAATTTAATATTCCATATAGTATACATTAATGTATTATACTTATCGCATGGTCACATAAGCATCCTTCATGTAACTCATACAATTCATTAATCTTATTATATAATTCTCATATATATTACATAGTCTCTTGTAGTGTCACATTACACTTTATATAATATAGTTTGGTTCCATATTACACAATGTACATGTAACATGTATTCTCATAAGTCCAACCATTTGACTCACTTCCGATTATTATATAGTTTCTATATTACATAGTTATATCAAAATGTCACATTATACTTTATATTATATAGTTGTAGTTACTATACAATATGTGATTACATAACTTTACACTAAGCAATTAATTGGGCAAACATAAATCCCAAAATATTAATCAAACTATTTACTCATTAATATGCTATTACTCATAATAACCATTAATTAATAATATATTATTAATTAATCAGCCACTCATTAATTTCTTCTTTAATTAATTAAATCATCAATATATCTCCTCACTGTGCCACACAAGGCATTCATTGAGCTTATCATAAACCCCACATTCTTCTCAATTATCATAAATTTAATTTGAATTCATTTGAATTAACACGTCTCAAAGCACATAATCATTTATATTCGAATAAATATTCGACTTTCATTAATAATATTCAAAAATTCTCGGGTATTACATCCTCCCCCCCCCCCCCCCTTATAAAAATTTCGTCCTCGAAATTGCTACAAGGTTACACATATAGATGGGGATAGTCCCTCATCATCCTATCTTCTAATTCCCACGTAGCCTCCTCGACATCGTGGTTACGCCAAAGTACTTTTATAGATGAAATAACTTTATTCCTTAAGGTTTGCTCTTTCCTATCTAATATCTGGACATGGATTTCTTCATATGCCAAGTTCTTCTCCACTTAAATGGGTTCATAAGAAATCACGTGCTTGTAGTCGGCCTTGTACGGACGCAACACAGAGATGTGAAACACGTTGTGGATGTGCTCCAACTCAGGTGGTAATGCAACTTTGTACGCCACTTCGCCCACTCGCTTCAATATCTCGAATGGTCCTATGAATCTTGGACTCAGTTTTCCCTTCTTGCCGAATCGGATTTTTCCTTTCTAGGGAGATACCTTCAAGAATACAAAACTACCGACTTTAAAGTCTCGGTCCTGCCGATGAAAGTTTGCGTACTTTTTCTGGCGATCTTGAGCTGCTACTAGTCTGGCTCTTATTACTATCACCACGTCCGCGGTTTGTTGCACTAACTCTGGTCCGAGAATTCATCGTTCTCCGACTTCGTCCCAACATAATGGTGTTCTGCATTTTCTTCCGAAAAGAGCTTCGTATGGTGGCATACCGATACTAGCATGGTAACTATTGTTATATGCAAATTCAACTAAGGGTAGGTGGTCGTCCCAATTCCCCTTGAAGTCCATCACGCAAATTCTAAGCATGTCCTCCAGCGTTTGTATAGTTCGCTCACTCTGTCCGTCTATCTGAGGATGATAAGCGGTACTCAACCTCAACTGTGTTCCCATTCTCTCTTGTAATCTTTTCAAGAAGTTTGACATGAAGCACAGATCTCGATCAGAGACAATGGACACCGGCATTCCATATCGTGAAACAATCTCCTTTACGTACAGACTCGCTAACTGATTCAAACTGTATCGGATCTTGATCGGTAGAAAATGTGCGGTCTTCGTTAGTCGATCCACGATAACCCAAATGGCATCATAACCTTTCTGCGTGACTGGAAGTCCCACCACGATGTCCAACGTAATGTGCTCCTATTTCCATTCTGATATCTCCAATGGTTGTAGTAAACCACTCGGGCGTTGGTGCTCTGCTTTGATGCGTTGGCAAGTCAGATATCTACTAACGCACTCTGCGACTTCCCATTTTAGATTGGGCCACCAAAAGTGTTGCCTCAAATATCGGTACATCTTTGTGCCTCCCGGATGAACAGAATATGTCGTATTGTGTGCCTCGTGCAAAATCTCTTCTCTCAATTCAGTTACCGCTGGCACCCACACTCTCCCTTCGAATCTCAACATACCGTCATTATCCATTCAAAATCTTTCTTCTTTATTTTCTGCGATCCTCTTTCTGATTTCACTAGTAGAAAAAAGCAAATAGACAACTGTAGACACTCGAAATTTTCCTTGCCTCGACACTCATCCGGTAGGAGGGTAAAATTGTTAATTAACTCAAATTCGATCCCTAATATCGGTGCTCCAGTCAAATACGATTCCTAATATCGGTAATCAAGTTCGAACAGTCAATCAGACCATTAATCAAGCTCCAACAGTCAATCGGACCATAAATCAAGTTCCGATAGTCAATCGGACCATCAATCAAGTTCCAACAGTCAATCGAACCATCAATCAAGCTCCGACAGTCAATCGGACCATCAATCAAGCTCCAACAGTCAATCGGACCATCAATCAAGCTCCGACAGTCAATCGAATCATCAAAGCTCAACCCCGATCTCAACCCGGGAAGTCAATTCAATCCCGGCATCAACCTGGGAGGTACCAATCAACCCCGACCTCAATGTCGGGCTGTCAAGTCAATCTTCATCTTAATTCAGGAACTCAAGGACACCTCGACGTCAATCGAGGACATGTCAAGCCATCTCCGGTCTCAATTCGAGAAACACGGTTCATCCCCGGCATCAACCTGGGAAGTCAAACTCAACCCCGACAGCAACCCGGGAAGTGCATGTCATCCCCGATCTCAACCCGGGACGTCAAGTCAACTTCAGACATCAACCTGAAGCATCACAACAACTCCAGAGCAAAACCTGGAATGACCACGTCAGCCTTGGAGACAACACTGAGGTCAAAAGACTCGACTGGGATCCAAGTCTTGGAATCAGTTCCCAGAAGTCAACCAGCGACCATACCGACACTACAGGCAGCTCCGGGAGGGGGACAACGGTTATTTCACCAACTTTCAACTGACTTGGTCAAACTCAAGCCAAATCAATGCGGCCAAAGTCATAATGAACTTTAACGACGATCCCGAGTGGCAACAACGCAAGACAGCTCAACAGATAAACTGTGGAGAATCGAAGACCTGGTTATGAACCCATCTTCCTGAACCCCAAAAATGTTTTTTCCCATGTCATTGCAGCACTCTCAGCTAGAGCTTTCCGAAAAGGTATCGCACGCCTCAAACGGAAGCTCAGATCAAAAGTTTAAAAGTTTTCGACCGGACATCGCATTGCTCAGAGTGCACGTACTTCAAGATGACCAAGACGGGTATGCGGGCCCCACCTTGAGTGGCCGCACCTCTACCTAAGGCAGCCGCATGTAGAGGTGCGGCTCCCCCCACTATAAATAGAGGGGCAACCCCTTCTCATTTGCATAAGCAAGAAACGTAGTGAAGCCCTGCCCGACTGATTTTTTGACTTTTACACCTCTTCCAAACCCAAATATTTTCACTCCAACACGTAGATATACCCATATACTACCACATATCAAAAAACCACCAGTAGATTTGGACGTTTAAGGCCTACGATTCGGCAAAAAGCCCGTAGTGCAGCCCATTATAAGTATTTTTACGATCAGCAAGTCAATAGTACTACTTTGCGCTGTTTTACACCTGCACACCAAGTCTTATCTTCTAAATATGCCTGGAACTTAGTTCCGTGGCCATTTTCATCAAAAATTGATATATTTTTGTACATAAACTCCATTTTCAATATTTCTACAACTCGGATTGACGATCCGTCAGCTCCAGTAGCTTCAATGCACTAGCACACATAGTTTTGCAACTTCGTCGGACTGGGTTGTCTTCCCAGTCCGAGTTTGGCCTTTTTTGTACATATTTAACTACAAATGTACTAATATTTCAATTTTTTCAAGCCCAAATTTCAAATCCGAGGTAGTTTACCGCTTTTATATATATTTACGCATATATAAGCGACATTCACCATCACTGGTACTCATATCAGTCTTGGTTGACTACATTTCTGTCAATATATATATATATATATATATATATATATATATATATATATATTTATATATTTTCAGTCCGGCCTGGATTATTTCGTGGCCATTATACTATTTTACAATTTTCGCCATACTGGGTGCTCTCCCCAGTCACTGGTCGACTACTTTTTTGCAATTTACATTCCAGTTTGGCCTGGACTATTTCGTGGCCTTTTTACTGCTTTTATATATATTTATGCATATATAAGTAGCCTTCACCATCACTGGTCATCTTTCCAGTCTTGGTTGACTACGTTTCTGTTAATATATATACATATATATTTCAATTCCAATCCGGGCATGCGAGTGAAAACCCATCGCCCTTTTACAGCTTTTATATATAATTATATATATATATTGTTTTACTTAATTTATTCAACTGTTGCATTTAACATTCATTTGTATATGAATCTGCACTAATATATCTGCGGGCGAACTAGATTTATCTAAATCTCGCCAATTCTAGCTTTCGACGGTTCAAGCAAGTCCTGACAGAACCTGAAAGCTATAATGGCTGAGATTTCTTTAAATCTAGTAATTTTTATAGTTTCAGCTTCAACAGTAACCTCGCGTCCCTTAGATCGCTATCTAGTGGGAACGAGATGCTTCTGCCGTGCGGACCAGGATTTACTGAATGAATCCTTAGTTCTGGCTATCTTGGGATATTTATTTGTTTCTGTACAAATTTGAACTGTGCAGGTTTTGCTGGCTATTCCTATGTGAGCCTAGGTATCATGGGATTCATAATCAAACTGATCAGAATCTGATTCCCAAGATGGACGAACTCCGATTTACAGATGTACCCTGCCAATTTTTTCTGTAAAATGTACATGTACACAGACCTTAAAACGATTATCCGGATTTAAGGTCTCAACATAGTGAAAATATGGATTGTTGTGTCAGCGTCCCTCTGATGGTTTTCATACCCATGAGGAGTCCGACACTTTATATTTCTGTGGTCGAGGATGCTTCGCAGCGCGATAAATCACCACTTGTATACAGCCTTAAGGCTATAAAGATAAAATTAAAAGTGGAGATGTGTTTCAAATCATATGTCAGCGTAGGGGTTTGATAAATAGCTTTCAAAACATCACTGTCAATTCAATTTTTAAAGATTTTTGCAAATCAAATTAAAAGTTTTTGCAAATCAAATCAAAAATTGATTTTCAATCAAATCAAACCCTTCGTATATAGGCTCAACGAAGCTTGTCAAAGCTTTCAATCAATCAAGTCAATAGGCCCAATTTTCAAACAGCATTCACTCACGCATTTCAGTTTTAAGGGAAATATTGAAAAGATGCGGTACCGTGTTTACACGGGAGTCGTGGGGTGCCTAACACTTTCCCCACACTTAACCAAGCCCCCGAACTCAAAACTCCGATTTCAAAGATCAAGTTTCGACAGTATCTAGCAATTGGGCCTCTTTTCAAATCAAATTCAATTGAGTTGGTACAACTATTTTCAAAACTACCAACTGGCGACTCTGTTTAAATCAAATCAAATCGTCGACATTTACACATGTTGGCCTCTTTCCTAAAAAACCCTTCAAAACCTTTTTTGCAATAAAAAGAATAAGGGTAGAGAGAACTTAGGAATATCGATTTGAGGAAAACCGGGTTATAAATCGACCCACGGTATTTCTTAAATTTTCCAACGTCGACAGGTGGCGACTTTGCTGGGGACAATAGAGGGCTTAGGCCGCTTTCAATCTTTTCAAAACATTTCCCTTTCAAAACTATTGAATGTGTGAAATCCTGCGTCTCCACAGTCAATGGATGAGTGAATGCTGCGTCTTTCATTGAATGTATGAATGATATGCCTTTACATTGAATGAATGAAAATGAATGCTTTAGTGCTTCGCACCCATATTAGTGCTTCGCACGAACTGTCATTGCATGCATAAGCGGTGAGGCCGATGTATGTGAATGTATGTTGTTGTGTCCCTCCACCAAGAGGCTAACCCAGTCAGTGATAAGTAAGGACTCTAGGAACGACTAAGTTTCTAGGGCTGCCTCCTGAAAATACACAACCCAGATTCGCTCCAGTTGAACAATCGGATTAATTTCCCTTTTCATAGATTGTGATGATCTGGGAACCTTCATGCCGAAACAAAAGCCGCAAGAGTAACCTAGGATAGGTCAGCTTCTGATCAACCAAATTCGACGGGATGCTTCTTCAAGCCTTCCTCTTTCAATTCCATGTCAAGTCTCCAATTACTGAGGAGCACAATGTAAATGACAATAATGAAAGATTTACTTTCCTGTCAAATATCCTGTCATCCTGCCATCAAAATAACTAACCTCGATTTTGCAGGATAAACTTAAAAACACACATCATAAATGTATCCAGTCATTACCTACCACAGGAAACTGACACGCCTACATTTTGGTGTAGGTAGGGAAAAATTGGTCATATCACTAGATCAAAGGCCAGAAAAGAACCCAGTCCATCTACGGAAATGGCTTTAAGTGCTCCACCAGAATCCACCCCTATGTCTAGGGAAGAATTTGAAGGACTGAAAAATCAGATAGCCGAGCTAGCCGGTTTCCTTTGAGAGCAAAGCAATCCCTTCAAAGAGAAACAATCTCAAACTCATCCAGAACTAGGAGCATCTGGTAGTGGTGCTGGCGGTCAAGATACAGAAAAGATCGAAACTCAGATTCCTGGACCACAGAACCAGGATACAACCAACAAAACCCCAGAAATCACCATCCTAAGCAAAGAACAGGAAGCTGGTGACATTTTCAAGAAAATCCAACAAATAGAAGAAACCCTCCGGTCCATCAAAGGGACTGGGGCATTTGGCAGTGTCAACTATTCAGATCTATGCATATTTCCAGGGGCTCGGTATCCCTAAAAATTCCAAGTCCTTGATTTTGAGAAATATAACGGATTAGGGGATCCTTATACACACCTGAAAGTTTTCATCGGAGAACTCGGATCCTATGCTGAGGACGAGAAACTTCGAATGCAGCTATTTCAGAAGAGTTTAACTTGAGAAGCCAGAGCTTGGTATGCCCGTCTGGACAACTCTAAAATCCACAGTTGGGAAGAATTGGCCCGTTCCTTCCTCAACCAGTACAGTTTCCAATCTCAGCTGGCTCCAGATCGGTATCAAATTACCAAAATTAAGAAGAATAACACTGAATCATTCAAAGAATATGCCCAACGATGGAGATGGGTCGCAGCACAAGTTACCCCAGCCATGACTGAATCTAAAATAGTCATGACTTTCATTGATATTCAAGAAGCTCCTTATTATGAAAGGGTCCTAGCAGGCATAGGAAAACCTTTCTCTGAAATGATCAAACACGACAAACTGGCCGAAATAGGACTCAAGTCTGAAAAAATAAAAGACCTAACAGCGCTCGAAGCTGTTGCTGAGCATATCCAATCCGAAAATTATGGAAGTAATCCCCAGAGGGTCCACAAAAAGAAAGATGAAGAAGTTTCCTTAGTGTTACAAGGACAACATTCAAGCGGCAATTCAAACAATATGCCCATCCAAAGGAGGAACTATACCCCTTTCCAAGCTGCAACACAGCCTTCAAATCCTTCATTCCAAAAAAATATAGAGGTCAGGCGCAGAACGACTTTCACCCCACTAGGAGATTCACTCAAGAACGTCTTCAAACTTCAGACAGCTCAGAAGAACATTGGCCAACTCCTTCCGCCAACTAACACTAATTCAAGGAACTTCGACCCTAGCAAGAAATGTGCTTATCATTCCGGATCACCGGACTATGACACCCAAGACTGTTGGTCCCTCAAGCACAAAATCCAAGATTTAATTGACAGTGGAGAAATTGTGGTCACAAAGCCCGACCAACCGCATGTCCAAGATAACCCTCTCCCACAGCACAAAGAGGAGAATGTCAATATGATCAACACTTCAAGTGGAGAAGGATCCAAGTACCTCCGCTATATTGAAGAATCAACTCAATCTAACAGCATTAGCCCAATGAGTTGGGAAGCTTTTGAAAAACAATTCCTGATAAAGCAGGAAATCAAGTCTATCAAGGAACAAATCGAGCAGTTGGCTGAACTGGTCGTCTACCAACATCAACTCACCAGAAAGATGTTGAAGCAAATCCATCAATCTATTGGCAGTCGCTCTCCTACAGCGAAAGTCAATTCCAGTCAAGATCATAGTCAGACTTATGAGCATAAACCTTGGAATGACAAGGGGGTCGAAGAAGCAAGTGTCCAAAATGGTAGGAAGTTCCTATTTCAAAGGAATTTCACCAATCTAAACCAGTCAATGGAAGAAATCCTGCAAATGCTTATCAACGAGGGAATGGTTGAAAACTTGCTACCTCCATTGAACCCTCAAGTCAGGAAATTCAAACCTGATCAAATATGTCAGTACCACTCCAATTCACCCGGTCACGATACAGAAGATTGATGGGCTCTTCGAAACCTGATTCAAAACCTTATTAAAAGGGGTGACCTGATTAAAGGAGATCAAATCCTCGACATTTTAGATAAAAATAGCCTCTGGATACCCAATGCATGGTACCAGGACACAGTGCATGTTATATCCTGCAACAAGGAATCAATCCCCACACCCCTGGTACTGACAGGGAAAGGGGTCCAAGGCAAACAAAATACTGTGAAGGTGGCTGCACCTCAGCCCATAATTTTGCCCTTCAGACCTTAGTATCCGATTACCCGTCTAAAGAAGGTCCCATGGAACTACGAGGACATTAAAGGCTCCGTGGCAAATAACATTTCCATCATGTCAAAGGATAATCCATTATACCTGCCTCAGAGGGTGATTAAACCAATCATCAAAGCCAAAGAAAAGGTGGCAGAAGAAAAGATCAACGAGTTTCTCAAAAAAATGGGACACAATGAGATCAAGATAGTGCAAAGCTTGAAAGACGCACCCAAGCAAATCTCCATCCTCGACTTGGTCCTATCATCAGAGGATCACCTTAACATCCTAGTGAAAGTACTAGAAGAAGCCTATCTGCCACACACGGTAGACACAGAGAAATTTCGTCACGTGATCGAACACATCTTTAACAATAATGTGATATCCTTCACTGACGATGATATCTCTGCAGAGGGAACGGGCCATTGAAAGTCCCTGCACATAGCCGTGATGTCCTCCGGATACGTGGTTGGAGGCGTGCTCATCGACGGAGGATCCTCCCTTAACATCTGTCCCGACGACACATTGGAAAGAATAAAGATCAATCCAAACCAGATCAAAGCCAGTCATGTGGTCATCCGGGCATTCGACGGATATCTCCGCCAGGCTATGGGGGAAATCGAGTTTCCTCTAGAAATTGGTGATAAGTGGTCTTTATGACCACTTATTCTGATAGTAACCAGCTTGTTCTGTTGCTGAAACTCAAGTACTTTTGTGCTTTTCACGTGTTTTTCATTTGTTTTGTAGATTTTATGTTTAGGAACTCTCTCGGTGCTTTTGAGGCCAAAACGATGCAAAGAATGCTAAAAGGATTGATGGCTTGACAATGGAAAGAAGGCAAGCGACCAAATGGGAAGGAAATGCAATCCGGACATCGTTTGGGTGGTTCACGTTCATTTCATGTTCTTGGATTGGAACTTGATTCATATTGTAGAGCATCTTATAAGCTTTCTAGAATATCTTGAATCATCCAAATCGGAGTTCGGAGGCGAGAGTTATGCCCCGTATAGCAACGGACGTCAAACCTCATGGTTTTGAGTTTTCATGCACAGCTGTCACTTGGAGCTCCATTTCAGCCTTCATCCATCCATTATTGCTCAATGATCAAAGAATAAACGTTGTAGAGCTCTTCGATAGCTTCGATTTGATAGGTGGCAGGCCTCGTAACTCCTCCCGAATCAAAAGTTATGGCCGTTTTACCAGAGGACTCTGCAGCAGAAAATCTTTGGCGCGGACGCGCGGATTTCTAGGCTATTTTGGGCAAGGCCGCTCCAGTCCCCAGCTGTGCCAGACTTGACTTTTCAATTGAACGGGACTTGGCTTTTGATTGGGATATAAGGGGGCTCATTTGTGGCAAGAAATGGCATCATACATTGGCCCTAAGCCCTAGTTCCTCTCTTTTCTTCCTTTACATCTTGTTTAGTCTAGATTAGGAGTAGATTAGAGAGTAGATTAGTGCTAGTTTAGTGTTAGTTAGTTAGATTCTAGGGTTTGATTTGTATTGAAGATTGAAGCAAGAGGATTGACATCAAGGGTCCAAGCTTGGAGAAATATTTGAAATCTCTATTCTTAATCTCTCTTTGCTATTACATTGTATATTTAGATGATGTTATTGAATCTTGTGGATAATATACTTGAGTTATTTATGGCTTAAGCTTATTTTGAGGTTCCAATGGAACCTTTTGAGTAGTTTACTTTGATAGGCTTCCATTCTTGTCTCTTTGATTGTTATATGACTGTCTATTATGATTCGTGCTTGCATTGCTTAATTGATTCGCGACCAATTACTGTGATAACCTATGTGGACTTGAAAGACAAAGCGTAGGTTTAGATCTAATCGTAGTAGCGGGTGATTGTGCATTCACATGGCGTTGGATGTATGATTTGTGCTTAGGATAGACATATACCGAAGCGCCGTCCGTAGTCAATAGAGGACTTGACCTTAAACCCTATTTATTTGTAAACACCATAGACATATAGGGGTTTAGATAATGTGGGTGTTCACGTGCGTTCTATCATCTGTGGACTGCACGTGAAATGGAGTAGGTGCATCGAAAGATGGCCTTCTCTCACGTTCGTGTTCTCGACTAACTATCTTGATTATCAATTTGACCTAATTGGAAGTATGTCGATTTAGACGAATCATTAGGGGAAATTGGAATCTCTTGTCTTAATTATCTAATTTTAACTCTAGAATTAATTAGTTTCAGTTAATCGCTTGCCTAGTTTAACTTAGTTTTAATTCATTCTCTTTACCATCCGTTTAAATAAGACTGAGATGATTATGTGCTAGTGGTTTGGTGTCTTTTATCCGTTAATTCTCTATGGGACGATATCTGTACTTACACTTTATTACTCGTTGGCCGCGTATACTTGCGCGAATATATTGACCGATAAATCGGCCAACAAGTTATTGGCGCCGTTGCCGGGGAATTAATTGGATAACTGTTTGCCAACATTAGTTTAATCAAATTAGTCTTAATTTAAACTTTTTATTTTTGTTTTAATTCTTCCTATATTCTCTTCTCAAGTACAATGGACTTAAATTTCTATCCATGGAACTGTACAAGACAAGAGCAACCAAGGGAAGCAAGCACTGATGGACTCGACCCAATTGCCACAATCTCAGCACAGTTAGAGGAGCTCTCGAGGAAGCTGGATACTGTGTCAGCTCAACAGAGTCGAGAGCCAGTTATTTCTCATGAGTA
The DNA here is from genome assembly GCA_020205555.1 of Panax stipuleanatus. NCBI lineage: Eukaryota > Viridiplantae > Streptophyta > Magnoliopsida > Apiales > Araliaceae > Panax > Panax stipuleanatus. The sequence continues at coordinate 62,745,797 of CM035117.1, read as the reverse complement.
TAGTTCTGGGAGCTACATGAGCCATCAGGAGCCTATCAGTTATGGACAGGAGCAGTATGGGTCGGGTTACTCCTACACCGAGCCTTATCTCACTTATCAACCAGATTGGGGGTATCACCCAGACCCTTCAGCAAACCCTTCATCAGACTATTATCAAGACCAGTATTGGGATCCAAATTCCATTTTTGCCCCAGAATGCACTTTCCAGACTCCAGTTTACGAGCCTCAATACAATTTTGAGGGTGACACAGAAAATGCAAAATTAGAGGAAGAAGGTGACATATCACTGAAGGACATCTTGATTGAGCAACAGAAGTCAGTCAAGAATATCCAGAACTGGGCGGAGCAAATTAGCAAGGCCTTGATGATAGAGGAAGAACAAGGGATTCTGACCAATACTGTAAGCTATCAAGAACAATGCAAGCCAAGTCCAAATTGTGCACTCGAACCCACTTATCAATCCCCATGTTTACAAGGAGAACAGTCAACAATGGACTTCATGTATGAAAGCTCAGGAAACCAAGAGGAGTTGTTTGGGAGCCAGGAACCATCAAACCAAAATTTTCAATATCAGATGGCCCCAATCAACCATGCTTCTACCAGTGAGACTCAGTACATGGATCCCGTGGCTGAAACAGAAAAGGAAGGATTGGATAGTTTATGTGGGGACTCATTAGCATCAACATAGGAGACCTTGATTGAGCAAGAGCAATCGATTGAGGATCTTCAGATTTTGGTGGAGCAGATTACCACGGCATTAAGGAAGAGGTATGTGAAAAGAGACAACAGTGCAAGATTTTGTGCCTCCAATGACCGAAGCCGTAAGTTATAACCCTCAGAAGGATTGGTGCTATGGGATGGATGCAGAGACTGATGGAGAATTCGAAGTGCGATTTCAGCTGGACGAGCACAAGGCAATGGATACAGAGGAGTCGTTTGGGGATGTGGAAAGTGAACCGACAGTGACAATACCCCAAGAGCCTCCTCAGCCTAAGTGGAAAAAACCAGCGAAGTTTGCACACCCATGCCCCCTTGGTAGCCACATCACAGGGACGGGTCTCGATGACACGAGAGATTCCGCAGTCTTGACACCATGGTGGTCAGAAGAAAAAAGAATAGAAGAAGAGTCCGTTGTGTGTTCTATGCCTCCATGCCCAGATCATTTCACATACACAACGGAACCATTGCCTAGCTCCCTAACCTTCAGGACGGGGAATTCTTTTACTTATCCAATGCTAGGTAGTTTAAATCTGCATCCGCTCCTACTGGGAAGCCGCCAAAGTCACACAGCTATTCTGATGGATGGAGGGGTTCTCCAGTATCGTCGGGGAGTTGGGTAGCAGTGGGCAGACACAGTCGAGCTAGAGGACTATAAATCAAGCGCTAGATGGGAGGCACCCCATCATTTCTCTCTCTTTGTTTAATTCTCCATTACCTACTTCCCATCATCCCTCTCTCTATCTCTTTGTTTAATTCTCCATTTACATGTTTTCTATCACATTTCCCTCCCCCTCGTTTAATTCTTATTAGTTAATATTTAGTTTAAATTTTTGCATACTGTAGGAATTAGGAGTTCATTGCCTACATTTTTGAACTTAGGCATTAGTGCATATCTTTTTGGGACCATGAAGCTTATAGCATACTTTTGATACACTTGCACATTGCGTATACGCACTTAGAGAATTTTTTGGGAATTTGAATGCATATAACTTTCCATATTTAATTCTCTTGATGTAAATATTAAGTATTAGCTTTTGATGGTTTAATAGGGCTTAATAAGTCTTGTCTGCATATTTCAGGTTAAAAGTTGCTTGGGAGCAAAGTTCAAATGCCATAGCCTCTGTGCCTAAAAAAATTCTGCAGAAAACAGGATCTGGCATGCCGCGCGGCCGCGCCAGGATAAGCCTGACCTAGCGCGCGGCCGCGTCTCTCACAGACTAGGCCTGTCTTGGGAAAAATCCTGCAGATTTTGGGGGGTACCACTTCATGTCAATTATTAGCAACCCCCAAGCCTCAGTCCCTATAATCCCAAACCCTTAGTTCCTTAATGCAATCCCCCATCTCTTCCATTTCATGCAATTCCCCTCCACTACAAGCCTTAGTTTTGAAAACCTCCTACCTCCTCAATCCAAAGTACCAATTCTCATCCACCTCATCCTCTCAACCTGATCAATTGAGATATTGAGTGTGGGATCTCTAGCAGAGCAAGATTGATATGGAGTTGGGTTGGTTCATTGAGTATAGTGTTGAGCGGGGTTTATTTTGCCAGAGCAGAAAGAGAGACGGGGGAAACTTTTGAGAGGGCGCCACTTCATTCATGCAGCATCAGAAGCCAAATAGGGGAGTTTCTTTTTACCTTTACCTTCAATGAGGACATTGAACAGTTTAAGTTTGGGGGTATTGGTGTTTATTTTGCATATAGGTAATTCATTTCATGTTTTGCATGTAAATAGTTCATTGCATGTAAGTTAGTTCATATAGTGCATGTAGGTTGTAAATAGTTAAAATTTATGAAAATTTTAAAAATTTTCTTTTGTTTTTGCATTCTGTGTTAGAGCATACTGCATGAATCCAGTTTTCAGTTGGTTAGTTATGTATGTTGCCTGTGAAGAAATTGAATTCGCTTGATTTTTGAACTGATTTGAGACCTAAGCTTTATTGTATGGTCATATATGTAAATCCTTATCTGTCAGATACTGTGTAACCAGTTAGCACAATAGAGTAACCATCATGACATGCTAAGTTTAAATTTTCACATACTTGTCTTCTGGTGGGAAATCTGTGTTTTAATAAAAGAGTTTCAATTCGCATATAATAATAACTAGACTGTTAAAAGCTTAAGTGTGGGGGAAACAGGGGACATACATGATATATGCGGGGAGATGGAGCGTAAGACGCACTCCCTTGCAGAAAAAGAAAACAAAAGAAAATGCATTGAAAAAGAAAAAATATATAGAATAAACACTTCGACTACGCCGAGTTCTGTGGCCTTTGATATTCGAGCAAGTAAGCCCTCGGGGAGTTTCTACACCCAGCGCCCTAAGGCCGCCTGGTCTGGAAGTCGTTGGTCAAAAGCTCGCTACATGGATATCATTGAAAAGCCTAAGAGAACTAGGCATTGCATACTAGAATGTGTACACGAGAAAGTGCGAATACGCCCTCGTGAGTAATAAAAGCTTAATGAAAATCCCCTGTTGACTCTTAACTCTAGTAATGCATGGTCTTAGTTAGAACTTATATGATTTACTGTTTTTCTTAAGTTAAAGCTTGTTTTTCCCCTAAGAAGCATAGTAGGTGAGTTATTTATATGAATGCATATCTAATGGTTGCTAAGCACACAACACACAATACATCAGTGCTGACAGTTTTGGATTTGCAGAATATGCCTTATGGCCTTGTTTTGGGTAGCTTATCTGTTCGACTATCTCGTGGTTTTCTGAGGCATTGCTTTGAAAGTTCAATGCTAGCTGGGAACTTAGATTCGCATTCATGATAGCGTAGGTTGCATACATTGTAGATACTGCATTACATCTTTTGTTTAGTTTTGTTTTGGCTGCTTGAGGGCAAGCAATGTTTAAGTTTGGGGGTATTTGATAAGTGGTCTTTATGACCACTTATTCGGATAGTAACCAGCTTGTTCTGTTGCTGAAACTCAAGTACTTTTGTGCTTTTCACGTGTTTTTCATTTGTTTTGTAGATTTTATGTTTAGGAACTCTCTCGGTGCTTTTGAGGCCAAAACGATGCAAAGAATGCTAAAAGGATTGATGGCTTGACAATGGAAAGAAGGCAAGCGACCAAATGGGAAGGAAATGCAATCCGGACATCGTTTGGGTGGTTCACGTTCATTTCATGTTCTTGGATTGGAACTTGATTCATATTGTAGAGCATCTTATAAGCTTTCTAGAATATCTTGAATCATCCAAATCGGAGTTCGGAGGCGAGAGTTATGCCCCGTATAGCAACGGACGTCAAACCTCATGGTTTTGAGTTTTCATGCACAGCTGTCACTTGGAGCTCCATTTCAGCCTTCATCCATCCATTATTGCTCAATGATCAAAGAATAAACGTTGTAGAGCTCTTCGATAGCTTCGATTTGATAGGTGGCAGGCCTCGTAACTCCTCCCGAATCAAAAGTTATGGCCGTTTTACCAGAGGACTCTGCAGCAGAAAATCTTTGGCGCGGACGCGCGGATTTCTAGGCTATTTTGGGCAAGGCCGCTCCAGTCCCCAGCTGTGCCAGACTTGACTTTTCAATTGAACGGGACTTGGCTTTTGATTGGGATATAAGGGGGCTCATTTGTGGCAAGAAATGGCATCATACATTGGCCCTAAGCCCTAGTTCCTCTCTTTTCTTCCTTTACATCTTGTTTAGTCTAGATTAGGAGTAGATTAGAGAGTAGATTAGTGCTAGTTTAGTGTTAGTTAGTTAGATTTTAGGGTTTGATTTGTATTGAAGATTGAAGCAAGAGGATTGACATCAAGGGTCCAAGCTTGGAGAAAGATTTGAAATCTCTATTCTTAATCTCTCTTTGCTATTACATTGTATATTTAGATGATGTTATTGAATCTTGTGGATAATATACTTGAGTTATTTATGGCTTAAGCTTATTTTGAGGTTCCAATGGAACCTTTTGAGTAGTTTACTTTGATATGCTTCCATTCTTGTCTCTTTGATTGTTATATGACTGTCTATTACGATTCGTGCTTGCATTGCTTAATTGATTCGCGACCAATTACTGTGATAACCTATGTGGACTTGAAAGACAAAGCGTAGGTTTAGATCTAATCGTAGTAGCGGGTGATTGTGCATTCACATGGCGTTGGATGTATGATTTGTGCTTAGGATAGACATATACCAAAGCGCCGTCCGTAGTCAATAGAGGACTTGACCTTAAACCCTATTTATTTGTAAACACCATAGACATATAGGGGTTTAGATAATGTGGGTGTTCACGTGCGTTCTATCATCTGTGGACTGCACGTGATATGGAGTAGGTGCATCGAAAGATGGCCTTCTCTCACGTTCGTGTTCTCGGCTAACTATCTTGACTATCAATTTGACCTAATTGGAGGTATGTCGATTTAGACGAATCATTAGGGGAAATTGGAATCTCTTGTCTTCATTATCTAATTTTAACTCTATAATTAATTCGTTTCAGTTAATCGCTTGCCTAGTTTAACTTAGTTTTAATTCATTCTCTTTACCATCCGTTTAAATAAGACTGAGATGATTATGTGCTAGTGGTTTGGTGTCTTTTATCCATTAATTCTCTGTGGGACGATATCTGTACTTACACTTTATTACTCGTTGGCCGCGTATACTTGCGCGAATATATTGACCGATAAATCGGCCAACAATTGGTCCACACACCTTCTACGTATCTTTCCAGGTGCTCAACATAGCCACCGGATAGAACTTGTTGTTGGGCAGGCCGTGGATCCATATGGCCGGAGTTGTTCCATCCACCCTCCATCAGCAACTCAAGTACATTATCAACGGCAGCCTCATCACAGTGAATGCCGAATCGGAATACCCTACCCATATACATGGGGACATGCCGGTAATCAGCCTGGATACAGGGATTGAACCTACAAGCTTTCAAGCTATAGAAGTGAGTGATACGCAGTATCTGCCAATAGGGGCACTAGCCCTAAAGCCTAAAATTTCCACTGAAGTAATGACAGTGGGCCACGAAATGGTAGCTATGGGTTTCCAGCCTGGAGAAGGGTTAGAAAAGAACAAGCACGGCATTAAGATGCCAATCCAAATCCCAAGTTAGATGGGAAGAGCAGGATTGGGATACTCATCCGGGTTCAGCCACCGGAACCCACACAAACATCCCAAGTCTCATGCCTCCACAATTCTGCTCCCAAAACTCACAAACTTCGGATGGATGAAACCTGTGAGGAAAATCCCGACTGCAGTATCAGTCATGCTGTTTCCTCTGGTCATACCTGTCCATGAAAGGAAGCCCTCAAACCTGAGGAAGATAGCGAAAAAGGAAAAGAAAAGATCATGTACGAAGGACGAGACCCATTTTCTAATATGAAAGTCATTATCAACTACGAGGGGATGAATGATGAACTCCCAGATAGTGACGACAAAGATCGTGCTCACTTTCCTCGCAGCAAACAGAGGAACAATCCCCAGAAAAGCCTTAGCCCTATCTTAAAGGATGTCTCAGTTGTCATTCAAGACGAAACAGATGAGCACACGTCCAGCATCCTCCCTATCCATGAGGATCTAACACTAGACAACTGGAGCAGTGTCCCTTGCCTCAGTCGAAAAGGGTAAAGGGGCAGATAGTCAATCTGCCCTTAATCATGCTTCCATTTACTACTTACTTTTGATTGCATTGCTAGAGCAGTCACTTTTGTCATGCTTTACAAATGCCATATGTATTTAAGCAGTTGTATATATTAATGAAAGCATTTTTGTTTTCAGGACCCAAGCATTGGATGTGTGTGTCTCTGCTGATGAGATGCCAACCTATTAACATAACTCCAACTGTGATGCAGGATTGAGCTTCAACTTGACGGATCTTGATCAAGAGGAGGAAGATGACTATGAGGTGCCAGAGGAGATCAAGGAATGGGTCGAAGACAAACCCAAACCAAATCTCGACCAAACCTCCACCATCAACATAGGAACCTCCGAAACCATCAAAGAAATCCAAATAGGTTCAGACCTCACAACAGATCAAAAAGTCAACCTGATCAAACTCACAACACAGTACCAGGATGTGTTTGCATGGTTGCATGAAGACATAATCGGTCTATCCAAAGACATTGTCATCCATCGAATGCCCATCAAAGAAAGGTTCAAACCAGTCAAACAAAAGTTCAGGCGATTGAAACATGAGTGTAGTCTCAAAGTCAAAGAAGAAGTCATTAAGCAATTCAAAGTCGGGATCATTATGGTATCAACATATCCTGAATGGCTATCAAACATAGTCCCTGTACCTAAACCAGGAGGAAAGGTACTAGTATGCATGGATTACCGGGATCTAAACAAAGCCTGCCTCAAGCACAATTTCCCGGTTCCTTTCATCCATATCCTGATCTACAATACTGCGCAGTACGACATGTATTCCTTCGTAGACCGCTTTGTTGGTTACCATCAAATCATGGTTGCTAAGGAAGACCAGGAGAAAATAGCTTTTATCACTCCCTGGGGAACTTTTTGCTACCGACAATTATCCTTCGGCCTCATCAATGCCGGAGCCACGTATCAGCGAGCCATGATGGCCCTGTTCCACGACATGATGCATAAAGAAATAGAAGTCTACGTGGATGACATCATCATCAAATTCCGGAGGGAGGATGATCACATCGATCATCTCAAAAAGCTATTCAACAGGTTGTGCAAGTACAACCTCAAGCTAAATCCCGCCAAATGCGCTTTTGGCGTTAAGGCAGGCAAACTGCTAGGATTCTTGGTGAGCAATCTGGGCATTGAGTTAGACCCTGCCAAGATAAAAGCCATTTCTGAAATGCCCGTGCCTCGTACAGAGAAGGAGATACGGGGATTCCTAGGAAGGATCAACTTCATAAGTCGATTCATTTCCCAGCTCACAGCAACATGTGAGCCCATCTTCAAGCTGTTAAGGAAGAATTCCTCCATCAAATGGAATGAGGATTGTCAACAAGCCTTCCTTGCCATCAAAAAGCAGCTTGTCGAAGCACCTATTTTGGTACCGCAGAGGGATGGAGTCCCCTTATTCATGTACCTGTCCGTCAATGCCAATGCCATGAGCTACATGCTAGGACAGAAAGATGATAGTAGCAAAGAAAGAGCTATCTACTACATCAGCAAAAGATTCAGCAGCGGGGAACAGAAATACACCCTAATCGAAAAGACAAGTTGTGCATTAGCATGGGCCGCCATGAGGTTGCAACACTATTTGCATGGGCACACGACATATCTCATATCCCGTATAGATCCACTTAAATACGTCTTCAACAAACCAATGTTAAATTGTCGACTGTCCAAATGGCAGTTGATTCTATAGCAGTTCGACATTATCTACGTGACTCAGAAGTCAATCAAAGGCCAAGGCATTGCAGATCAATTAGCAGAAGCACCTTCAGGAGGGTTCGAGCCCCTGGAGACATATTTCCCAGATGATGGGATCATGATAATTCAATAACTCCAATCAGAGAATACAGTCCAACCATGGAAAATGTATTTCGACGGAGCGATAAACATGGAAGGTTCTGGAGTTGGGGCAGTCCTTATCTCTGGTGCAGGTGATCAATATCCTGTGGCTACCAAACTTCAATTTGGCAACACCAACAACATGGCCGAGTACGAAGGCTATATACTGGGGTTGAAAATAGCCCAATCCATGTCTATCAAACACTTATTGGTCTTTGGAGACTCCGAGCTGGTCATCAGATAAACCACCGGCAAGTATCTCACAAAAGAACTGCATTTACTGCCATATAATTGGCAGGTCCTCAAAATGTCCCAAGAGTTCGAAGCAATAACCTTCGTCCACACTCCTCGGGGTTGAAATGACTTTGCCGATGCATTGGCAACGTTGGCTTCATTAATCCGCATATCCAACAGGAGCGGGTTTCCCAACATCCAGTTCACAAATCAAAAAGGCCCAACATACGGGAATTACATTGGAGAAGTATTAGACGAAATACCTCCTGTCAAGCAACCTTGGTTTCAAGACATCAAGGAATATCTCCGTGATGGATCCACACCCGCTAGTGCAAGCCAGTCAGACCGAAAATGGATTCTCAGAATGGCCATGAAGTTTTATCTGAGTGGAGACACACTCCATAAAAGGGATGCTGGAATAGGCCTGTTAAGATGCCTCGATAAGGAGCAAGCCCAAAGACTAATGGATGAAGTCCATGGCGGAGTCTGTGGTCCACACATGAGCAGCCATCTGCTGGCCAAGAAGATAATCAGAACAGGACATTACTGGATCTCGCTCAAAGCTGATTGCGATGATCACATCAAGAGATGCTTTCAATGCCAAATACATGGAAATGCCATCCACGCTCCTCTGAAGGAGCTACACAACATGAGTGCACCATGGCCTTTCTCTATGTGGGGGATGGACGTGATAGGTCCCCAAAGCCAGCAACGGTCATCGGTTCATCTTCACCATGATCGATTACTTCACCAAATGGGTTAAAGCAGACTCTTTTCTTAAAGTTACAAAAGAGGTAATCATCAGTTTCATCAGAAATAATGTTGTCTGTCGATATGGACAACAGGAGGTGATTGTATCAGACAACGCCAAAAACTTGAACAATCAAATGATGGTAGAACTGTGTGGCAAGTTCCACATCAAGCATCTCAACTCCGTTATCTATCGGCCCAAGATGAACGTTGCTATCGAAGCGGCCAACAAAAACATCAAGAAGATCATGCAGAAAATGTTCGCCAATCACAAAGAATGGCCTAACCTGTTGCCTCTCACCCTGTTAGCCTACAGGACGTCAATGCGCACCTCTACTAGGGCTACCCCCTACTCACTGGTCTATGGCATGGAAGCAATCCTCCCCATAGAAGTAGAGATGGAATCTTTACGAGTATTAATAGATGCTCAGATAGACGAAGATTAATGGTTGCAAGACCGATATCATCAACTGTCCCTGATAGACGAAAAAAGGACCACGGCCATTTTCCATGGACGGTTATACCAGCAAAGGATCGCTAGGTCCTACAACAAGAAAGCCCAAATCCGACAATTCAAAGAAAACGATTTGGTGCTAAAGAAAGTCATGGCCAATCAGGATGAAGCCAAAGGAAAATTTGCCCCAAACTGGGAAGGCCCTTTCATTGTAAAGGAAGTGCTGATAGGGGGAGCCATCAGGCTACAAGAAATGGACGGGAATGAATTTCCCCAACTCATCAATTCAGACACCGTGAAAAAGTACTACGTCTGAAGCACATGCATACCCGCATCCGGGTCCTACAAATTGAATCAGGTTTGGCTTTTCACTAGAAGAGCATGAACTACGAATGACCTGATTTCCCTCAACCCGGGAGTACGTAGGCAACCATCTATGGTGCGATAAAACCAAGCAAAAATCTAAAGAACCTGCGAATCCCAGCATCAAATTCCAAAGCTCATCAAACCAAATTCAAACCCCAGATAAACTCTTTTCAAGCCTCTTTAATTAAACAACCAGAACTATGAATGACCTGATCTCCCTCAACCCGGGAGTACGTAGGCAGCCATCTACGACGCTGTTTGACCTTTAAGAAAAAGCAAAAAACATGGAAGACCAATTCCAAGACACCGAAGACAAATAAAAGCTAAATGCTGTCAAACTGTCTGGCTACCAGACCCATTTGATGAACTCCCTTGACACCTCAACTGTCAGTTCATCAAGGAGAAGCTCAAAATGCATCAACAACTGCGAGTCATGACAGAAGTGGTAATCACTCAGCGATGACAATACATATCTAAGCAGGGAAGTATCTCAAAAATATATTTCTCTGATATATAAACTGCTTTATATACATAGTGCCCTGTACATGACAAAAATGGCTAATCTAGTCTGTGCAGGAAAAATAAAGCTAGTCTATGGACCCAAGGATAAGCGAGTCAGCAATGCCAGCATGGCATCTCTCTCTGAAGATGGGGGAGCATCTGTACGAGTAGTCCACTCTGCCTCCATACGGCTCAGAACATCCACAGTCATATGTAAGGTAGCACTGTGGTCATCAATGTAAGCACTCATCTCGATAACCAAACCATGCGTGTAAGATCGGAGAGCAGTACTATCAGCTATGTGGAAATCATGGGAAGCTATAGCCTCATCCCTCTACGCAAAAGCTACATCCCGAGAAATCAAAGTCTCCTCAATCTCAATATATGCTGCATCTCTGGCTGAGCGAACCTCGTCTCGCTCCACAATGGCGGTATCCAAAGCAGAGCGAAGCTCCTCCCGCTCAATCAATCCAGTATCCAAAGCAGCCCTGAGACCATCCCTCTCAGCAAAAGCTAAATCTCTGCCAGACAAGATAGCCAACATCTGCGCTCTAGCTGAGTCTCTCTCAAAGGTCATCCTGAATAGAGAATCTGACAATGCTGGATCTGTCCCTGTGGGAATAACGGGGGGATCACTAATCAAAGCTGCAGCCAAATCTGCGAATAGCTCATCCTCAGTAAGAGAATCTGGATCCTCCATGGGCTCCTCCTTGTCAGAATCCGTAAGTGGAGGTAAATGAAGCTCTGCTACTGCGACTGTGGTCTCTGCCTCCAACCATGCAGAATACTCCGAAGAACGACCCGGATGCCTACTGGAGAACTCAGCCCTCTCCCTGTGAGTCCAACACTCATAGACTCTAACTAAGTCGGCCGGTGACATAGATGAAGCCGACATCCTCTGATCAGCAGATTCCTTGAAAAGGTGCATACTCTGCCACTGATCAAACTGCTCTATAACTGCCAAGGGATGATAAGTAGTCACACCCCTCAATCCCGCCAAAGGCAAATAATCCATGCCAGATGCATGAGTGATGAAGCTGAACGGGGTCGCCATCCCTGAGCATAACAAAACTGCGAACGGATACTCAATATCCGACAAAAATGCTAACCAGGACTCTGAGTCGACGCAATCAGGCGGTGAAAGGAGTAAACTGAGGATATCTCGTGGCTAAAACAATAGGCATGAGGTCTAAAGAATCCAATTGGTCGTATGTGTGACATCAACCACATATACAACACGACCGAGCTACCCCGGAAAACCCCGCTGGATGGGTACTACAATAGGTGAGCGACCTCAGAGTCTCCGCCAAGATCATTGGGATAATGGTACTCCCCCTGCCTAAGGGCTTTGACTACAACAACCAATCCCACATCAAGGTGATCTAAACGCAATGGCATGTAAACATACGCCATGATGCACATCAGCAGCATGTCTATCCTGGCTGTCTGCCACTCCTCTGCAAAAATTACGAAATCTCTGACATGGAGATCGTAGCTAGCTCGCCATAGCGCTCTATCAAGAAGTCAATAGAGATCACATGCCCCGAAACGATCTCATCCATGACTATGCTCGGCCGAAGACCGGACAATCGAGTAAACGTTCTCCGCATATCACTGATAGCCGTCCGAGCACACGGCGACTCTAAATCCAAGCCAGTAAATCTCTGGTACTCCTCCAGAGTAGGCGAAAGCTCACACCGCCCAATGCGGAATACCTGTCTCTCCGGTACCCATAAGGGTAGGACGCCATCAATAAAGTCGTCTGGGACCCTGAAATCTACAAGGGCCATCGAATGCCCCAGCATCTGGTCAACTGTCCCCCTAGCTAGAAATGGCAGACTATCATACCATGACCGCAATGATGTCGCCACCTCTGACAGTGGCAAATGCTCTATACGGCTACATGCAGACATCGTCATCTGTAGCACCGTACCACAAGACCGTCCAGAGGTCAAGTCAAATCGCAGCTGTCTGAATGTATACACATGATACATGCATGATGAAAATGATATAAACATAATACAGCAGATAAAGATGACAAAAATATCTATAAAAAGCTATCTACTACATACATCATCCCTATATCCTAGTACAAAGTGAAAGGAAGAATACAGGGAAATGGGGCACCACCACCCAGCTAATACAGTGGTCTATCAAAATAATGGCACAGTGGCTGAATATCCAAAACAGTGGCTGACCAAAAATATAGCTGCCATAGCTATCATAGGAAGTCGAAGACCTCGGTATCAAACCGATCGACATGCTCCAGATCCTCTGTCTGCACAAAGATGCTGGGATCAGGCATATCTGGGTGGTATAAGGGAGGATCTGCCCCTGTATAACTGCTGCTAAATGGACCTGAAGAGGGACCTGCTCCAGGGTTGGATGGGTCAAATGAAGATGCCTCTTAGGGATCTCGGCCAAGGTGCCTGATAAAGAAACGATCCTGGTCCAACTCCCTGGTCAAATATGTTATCTGGTCTGCATGAGTAGGCTCTCTAATACAAGCTATCCAGCCCGTCATCATCATGGACCCCGGCACCATGTCTACCATAAAATGGGTGGCACGAGTCTGAGCCCCGATAGTGCGAGGACTTCACCAACTGTAAAAGGCTGCCTAGAAGTAAAACGTTACCTGCGTTGCGCTGAATGCTTAGGAACTGACGGATTCAGAATCCGACTGCCAGAACTTCGTAGATCTGAAAAAGAAGATCGAAAATCCTTTCGCTGCTCAAACGGGAAACTTGCAAAATGAAAATCCCGCAGCACATTAAGTAAGCTGGGTAGCCGCCGCTCCACCTGTGGATGCCGCACCTCCACCTACGGTAGCCTAGGTGGGTCCCATTTTCCCCTGGCCCTGTTCGATTCGATTTGAAACGAAGTTTAAACGGGCTGTCGAGTCAAATCTGAAGAGAAATCGCTACGCAATTGAGCGGTTTAGCCAGAAATCCTGCATTTAAGCAGCGTAATCCTGACAGAATTGGAAACTCCTCGAAGACCCTTGATATTCATCCCGGAGCCATGTCCGGGGGTCAACAAGTCAAACTATGGAAAAACTGTGCAAGAATTGAGCGAAACTGCCGAAAACTGCCGTTTTTCGAAGTTCGGGTACTGAGTGAAGCAGTTTCAGCCGTTGGCTCAGCCCCAGCAAATTTAGGGTTCTGATCGAAGTCAATTTCAATCGTTGTCTCAGCCCCAGCAAAGTTCGGGTACTGACCGAAGCAGTTTCAGCCGTTGGCTCAGCCCCAGCGAAGTTCGGGTACTAATCGAAGTCAGTTTTAGCCATTGGCTCAGCCCCAGCGAAGTTCGGGTACTGACCGAAGCAGTTTTAGCCGTTAGCTTAGCCCCAGCAAAGTTCGGGTTCTGACCGAAGTCAATTTCAGCCGTTGGCTCAGTCCCAGTGAAGTTCGAGTTCCGACCAAATCAATCTTCAGCCGTTGGCTCAGCCCCAGCGAAGTTCGGGTTCTAACAGAAACAATCTTCAGCCGTTGGCTCAGCCTCGACGATGTTCGGGTACTAACCGAAATAGTTTCAGCCGTTGGCTCAGCCCCAGCGAAGTTCGGGTTCCGACCGAAACAATCTTCAGCCGTTGGCTAAGCCCCAACGAAGTTCAAGTACTGACCGAAGAAGTTTTAGCCATTGGCTTAGCCCCAGCGAAGTTCGGGTTCTAACCAAAGTCAATTTCAGCCGTTGGCTCAGCCCCAGCGAAGTTCGGGTTCCGACCGAAACAATCTTTAGCCATTAGCTCAGCCCCAGCGAAGTTCGAGTTCTGACCGAAATAGTTTTCAGTCGTTGGCTCAGCCCCAGCGAAGTTTGTGTACTAACCGAAACAGTTTTAGCCATTGGCTCAGCCCCAGCGAAGTTCGGGTTCAGACTGAAACAGTTTTAGCCGTTGGCTCAGCCTCAGCAAAGTTCGGGTTCTGACCGAAGTCAGTTTCAGCCGTTGGCTCAGCCCTAGCGAAGTTCGGGTATTGATCAAAGCAGTTTTCAGCCGTTGGCTCAGCCCCAGCGAAGTTCGGGTTCTGGCCGAAACAGTTTTCAACCGTTGGCTCAGCCCCAGTGAAATTCGGGTTCTGATCGAAGAAATCTCAACCGTTAGCTCAACCCCAATGATATTTCAACTATCAGACTAGTCCCATGAGACGTCGGGAGACGATCTATGGCTGAAAGTTATACAATACTCCATCTTCACAAAGAACAGATGATGGAATATGTTATACACATCCTCAAAAGGATCACTGAGGTAGTATCAATCATATCCACCTCCTCAGTATCTACGAAGCTATCGCAGAGGACGTCATCCCCAGCAGATCAAAACGGAAAAATCTGTGATAGCTTAACTTCGCCAATCTCATCAGAGTCAAACCAGTTATCGTGAATAATGTCATTCCTAGTAGAAAATGACAAAAGTAGTTCGCAGTAACTTCCCAACAACATCAATGGCTGTACATGACAACGTTATCCCCAGCCGAGTGATAACATAAGCAGCTAACCCCATTCCACTCAAAGACGCCCAGCCTTCGAAGCAGCTCTGGCATTTCTATTTCCAGTGTCTACTAATCTTTATCCTGTCCATTCCACTACGTTACATGGACATGATAAAGAGGGGCATCTGTAGACACTCGAAATTTTTCTTGCCCCTATACTCACCCGGTAGGAGGGCAAAATTATCAATCAACTCAAATTCGATCCCCAATATCGGTGCTCCAGTCAAATCCGATTCCCAATATCGATAATCAAGTTCCGACAGTCAATCGGACCATCAATCAAGCTCTGACAGTTAATCGGACCATCAATCAAGTTCTGACAGTCAATTGAACCATCAATCAAGCTCCGATAGTTAATCGGACCATCAATCAAGCTCCGACAGTCAATTGGACCATCAATCAAGCTCTGACAGTCAATCGGATTATCAAAGCTCAACCCCGGTCTCAATCCGAAAAGTCAATTCAACCCCGGCATCAACCCGGGAGGTACCAATCAACCCCGACCTCAATGCCGGGCTGTCAAGTCAATCCTGGTCTTAATTCGGGAAGTCAAGGCAACCTCGACGTCAACCGAGGACATGTCAAGCCATCTTCAGTCTCAATCCAAAAAACACAGTTCATCCTCGACAGCAACCTTGGAAGTCAAACTCAACCCCGACAGCAACCCGGGAAGTGCATGTCATCCCCGGTCTCAACCCGGGACGTCAAGTCAACTTCAGACATCAACCTGAAGCATCACAACAACTCCAGAGCAAAACCTGGAATGACCACATCAGCCTCGGAGACAACACTGAGGTCAAAAGACTCGACTGGGATCCAAGTCTTGAAATCAGTTCCCGGAAGTCAACCAGTGACCATGCCGACACTACAGGCAGCCCCGGGAGGGGTACAATGGTCATTTCACCAACTATCAACTGACTTGGTCAAACTCAAGTCAAATCGATGCCGCCAAAGTCAGAATGAACCCTAACGACGATCCCGAGTGGCAACAACGCAAGGGGAATCGAAGACCTGATTATGAACCCGTCTTCCTGAACCCAAAAAATATTTTTTTTCCCATGTCATTGCAACAATCTCGGCGAGAGCTTTCCGAAAAGGTATCGCACGCCTCAAACAGACGCTCCGATCAAAAGTTAGAAAGTTTCCGATCGGACATCGCATTGCTCGGAGTGCACGTACTTCGAGTCGATCAAGCCGGGCACGCGGGCCCCACCTCTAGTGTCCGCACCTCTACCTGCGGCAGCCGCATGTAGAGGTGCGGCTCCCCCCTCTATAAATAGAAGGGCAGCCCCCTCTCATTTGCATAAGCAAGAAACGCAGCGAAACCTTGCCCGACTGACTTTTCGACTTTTACACCTCTTTCAAATCCAAATATTTTCACTCCAACAAGTAGATATACCCATATACTACCACATATCAAAAAATCATCGGTAGATTTGGACGTTTAAGGCCTACGATTGGGCAAAAAGCCCGTAGTGCAGCCCATTGTAAATATTTTTACGATTAGCAAGTCAATACTACTACTTTGCGTTGTTTTACACCTGCACACCAAGTTTTATCTTTTAAATATGCCCGGAACTTAGTTCCATGGACGTTTTCGTCAAAAATTGATATATTTTTGTACATAAACTCCGTTTTCAACATTTTTACAACTCGGATTGACAATCCGTCAGCTCCAGTAGCTTCAATGCACTAGCACACACATTTTTGGCAACTTCGCCGGACTGGGTTGTCTTCTCAGTCTGAGTTTGGATTTTTTTTCTGTACATATTTAACTGCAAATGTACTAAAATTTCAATTCTGTCAAGCCCGAATTTTAAATCCGAGATAGTTTACCGCTTTTATATATATTTATGCATATATAAGCGACATTCACCATCACTGGTACTCATATCAGTCGTGGTTGACTATATTTCTGTCAATATATATATATATATTTTTCAGTCCGGCCTGGATTATTTCGTGGCCATTATACTGTTTTGCACTTTTCGCCATACTGGGTGCTCTCCCCAGTCACTGGTCGACTACTTTTCTGTAATTTACATTCCAGTTTGGCCTGGACTATTTCTTGGCCTTTTTACTGCTTTTATATATATTTATGCATATATAAACAGCATTCACCATCACTGGTCATCTTTTCAATCTTGGTTGACTACGCTTCTGTTAATATATATATATTTCAATTCCAGTCCGGGCTTGCGAGTGAAAACACATCGCCCTTTTATAGCTTTTATATATAATTATATATATATTGTTTTACTCAATTTATTCATCTGTTGCATTTAACATTCATTTGTATAAGACTCTGCACTAATATATCTGCGGGCAAATTAGATTTATCCAAATCTCGCCAATTCTAACTTTCAACGGTTCAAATAGGTCCCGACAGAACCTGAAAGCTATAATGGCTGAGATTTTTTTAAATCTAGTTATTTTTATAGTTTCAGCTTCAACAGCAACCTCACGTCCCTTAGATCGCTATCTAGTGGGAACGAGATGCTTCGGCCGTGCGGACTGGGATTTACTGAATGAATCCTTGGTTCTGACTATCTTGGGATATTTATATGTTTCTGTACAAATTTGAACTGTGCAGGTTTTTCTGGCTATTCCTATGTGAGCCTAGAAATCGTGGGATTAATGATCAAACTGATCAGATTCTGATTTTCACGATGAACAAACTCCGATTTACAGATGTACCCTGCCAATTTTTTCTATAAAATGTACATGTACACAGACCTTAAAACGGTTATCTGAATTTAAGGTCTCAACATAGTGAAAATATGAATTGTTGTGTCAGCGTCCCTCTGATGGTTTTCATACTCATGAGGAGACCGATACTTTATATTTCTGTGATCGAGTATGCTTCGCAGCCCGACAAATCACCACTTGCATGCAGCCTTAAGGCTATAAAGATAAAATTAAAAGTGACGATGCATTTTAATTCCTATGTCAGCGTAGGGGTTTGATAAACAGCTTTCAAAACATCACTATCAATTCAATTTTTAAAGCTTTTTACAAATCAAATTAAAAGTTTTTGCAAATCAAATCAAAAACTGATTTTCAATCAAATCAAACCCTTTGTATATAAGCTCAACGAAGCTTGTAAAAGCTTTCAATCAATCAAGTCAATAGGCCCAATTTTCAAACAGCATTCACTCACACATTTCAGTTTTAAGAAAAATATTGAAAAGATGCGATACCATATTTACACGGGAGTCGTGGGGTGCCTAACACCTTCCCCACACTTAACCAAGCCTCCGAACTCAAAACTCCGATTTCAAAGATCAAGTTTCGATAGTGTCTAGCAATTGAGCATCTTTTCAAATCAAATTTGGTTGAGTTGGTACAACCATTTTCAAAACTACCAACTGACGACTCTGTTTAAATCAAATTAAATCGTCGACATTTACACATGTTGGCCTCTTTCTTAAAAAACCCTTCAAAATCTTTTTTGCAATAAAAAGAATAAGGGTAGAGAGAACTTAGGAAGATCAATTTGAGAAAAATCGGGTTATAAACCGACCCACAGTATTTCTTAAATTTTTCAACGTCGACAACAACGTTTAAAAAGCGTTGTAATAGATCCCCCAAAAGTGTCGTGGTTAGCAGTGTCATCTATTAGACACAAATAGACAACGTTTAAAAAACGTTGTCTTTTGACACATTGAACAACGTTTTTTCAAAAAATTATTGTCTATTTGTCAAATAGACAACGCTTTTTAGACGCAAATAGACGACGTTTAAAAAATGTTATATTTTGACACATTAGATAACGTTTTTTCAAAAACGCGTTGTCTATTTGTCAAATAGACAACGTTTTTAGACACAAATAGACATTTAAAAAACGTTGTCTTATGACACATTAGACAACCTTTTTCAAAGAAACGTTGTCTATTGGACACATTAGATAACGTTTTTTAAAAAAAGCATTGTCTATTTGATACATTAGACAACGTTTTTTTTAAAAGCATTGTCTATTGTACACATTAGACAATATTTTTTTTTAAAAAGCGTTGTCTATTTAACACATTAGACAACATTTTTTTTAAAAGTGTTGTTTATTTGACACAATCCACAACATTTGAAATCAAAATGTAAGCATTCGATATTTCAAAATATCATACATTCCAATAATACCATACGTTTACAATTTCAAATTCACTTGTCAATAAAATTACTATTACGTACATTGAATTGCGAATTTGACTACATCCACAAAATATACCAAATTATCCATAAAATTAAGATGTTGGCCTCTTCTTGTGCTAGCTCCACTGTAGTCAACTTCTCTCTCATCATTTCATTCTCCTCTGTTATTCTCCTGGTTGAAGCAAGCTTGTTGCTATATCTTTCCTGTGCTCTGGATTTTAGTTTTTCAGCCTTCACCTACAAGTTCAAAAACACACTCACTACCTGAGAATCCTTACCCTTGTCATAAATTCTGGCTGATCAGAATGAAAATCTTAATCCTAAATAAATAACAGTCAGTACGTACCTCTATTCTTTTCATTTCCATTTCAGCTTTCCTCTTCTCATGATTCTCCTAGGCTTGTATATTCATCTCTTCACGTTTATACATGTATATCCATTATCCACCCACATGATCACATTCCAAATATATCCCATTACCCCATAGCTATACCTCTTTTGAAATATTATTCGCAACAATATGTGCATGCCAATTAAAGCTTATTCACCAATACAAAATTAATTTACTCCAGTGTGTAGAAATTGGAGGACTGCACTTTTTAAGTGCTCTTTTTATTTTTGTTTTTTAGTCCTTTGAGGGTTGACTTCTTGTTCCCCCTTTTATTATGTATAAAACTTCAACTTGACTGTTTTAAAATAAAGCCTGGAAAGTTACATATCATATAAATGTCCAAAAGTGATTGTAAAAGGAAAAACGGAGAGAAGATAAACCACTTCACGTACAGGAAGTTGATATTCTGATTCAGAGATTCTGCGGCCCCCTTTAATGGCAAAATGCGCACATCCAGGATACTTGCCTTCTCTTGAATTCAGATCAAGGTATAAGTACCCCAAGTCACCCTGAATTGATTTAAAATGCAGTTGAAAGATAATAGAAAAACTAATAGCAGTATAAACAGTAGGCAGCAGTGCATTACTATCTCAGGCTTATCAGATATGCGCACCAATGCAATTTACTATATGTGAAATTAGCAACAAGTAGAGGTAGGAGTAGCCTAGTATTGCAATGTCATCAAGTCAACCTGAGCAGTAAAAATGTCAAGAAGTTTTTGGATTTGACTGCCAATGTCCAAAAGTCCAAACCATGAATTCAGTAGCAGTATTGCCATGTAGACCCTTTGATTAAACAAAGCAGACGAAACAAATAATTTAGTTCTATTAACCATGTTTTAAATTTAGTGTACAGAATTCAGTATATCATATCACCAAATTGACTTCAGATATACCCAAAGAGGTCTACCAGCTTTGGAGTCCAAAATATGTGGTTTAAGCACCATGAGAATGTTAAATGCACTAGAAACTGATGTCATCAAAGCAAATAAAAAGATGTAGCACAATCCCCTTGTGAGTAAAGGATAGTTTTTAATATTATTAAAATTTCCATATATATATATATATATTTTAGCATTTGACATTTTCACATGGGGGTTTTTGTCAGATTTCATTCCATTCCAGTATTTGGTATAAGGGAATGGATCATGGAAAGGAAAGAGTATTACTTTCCAGTATGGTGCTCTAGGTGATGCCAAAGACTAATGGAAGCCTGATTTCAGAACCTTTCCTTTCCTGAATCCTTTTCGCAGGACATTCCATTTAGCAAACATTATTGCAGGATACTAAATGGGCCATAGGAATGAAGAAATCCATTAACTGAGAGTTCTCATGAGAAGTTCAAGGTCTATCTCACAAGGCAAAAACAAGATACACAAATACTGATGCATATAAAGGGAACTTTCAAATTTATGATGAAATTTCATGAAAAAGAACTATAGTAAGAAGTCCTGGTATGCAATGTTCAAAATAGCGCTCGAGGCGTACGCCACGAGGCGCGCCTCGTGGCGCGCCTCGTGGCGAGGCGGCGAAAGGCTAAGGCGAGGCGTACGCGATTGTGAGCTTCGACGAACTTTGCGCCTTCTTCGGCCGAGGCGTCCGCCTCAAGGCGTTGCGCCTCGAGGCGTACGCGAGGCGTGAGCCTTGGTTTGGCTTTAAAAAAACCTAAAACGACTCGTTTCATAAATTCGCTAACCTAAAATCGCGTCAGCCTCTTTCGCGTCTCCTTCTTCTTCCTTCGTCTCGTCTGGTCTGGTCGTCTTCTTCGTCTGGTCTTGGGTCCTCTTCTTCGTCTGTCTGGGTCGGCTGGGTCGGCTTCTTCGTCTGGTCTGGGTCGTCGACTCGTCGGCTGGTCCTCGTGGGTTCCAGGCTTCCAGCCTTAATTTCTGCTGAGATAATAAGGTTTTGTTAATTTATGTTAATGTATTTTTAATTTCTGTTAAGGTTTATTTAATTTCTGTTAAATTTTTTTAATTTCTGTTAAGGTTTTTTAATTTCTGTTAAAAAAATTTAATTTCTGTTAAAAAATTTTAATTTCTGTTAAAGTTTTTTAACTTATTACCATATATTTGTTATATATTAACATATATAACATATTAACATATATTTTATATATGTTGTGATTAACATATATTTAACATATATGGTATTCTTATATTTGGTTTTTTTATTACACACTTACAGTGAATTAAGATTATGGGTAAGAAAGATCCTGCATGGAAATATGGCACTGCAACCCCTGGAGTTAATAAAGCTCATTTATATGTGGAATGCAATTTTTGTAAGAAAATTTGCAAAGGAGGGATTACAAGGTTGAAAAATCATCTTGTGGGTAATCATAGTAACGTCGAGGCTTGCAAAAAAGTACCAAGCGAAGTGAAGGAAGAGCTTTCTTCATATATGAAGAAAAATATGGACTCCAAGGAGAAAAGACAAAGAGATGAAGCTGAAAAAATACAAAGTGGGTCTTATTATGGTGGTCATCCATCCTTGGGAATGGGAGGTTCAAGTGTGGGTAGTGCCTCCGAGAGGGGAGTTCGGGGACCCATGGACAGATTTGTTGTGGATGTTGATGCTGGTGATGATGATGCTACTACAAGGCGTACCGTACTTTCAAAGGAGGCTCGTAATGCAGTCTGTCTTGATATAGGTAGATTCTTCTTTGAAAACGGGATTCCCTTCAATGTTGCAGATAGTCCTTCATTTATAAATATGTGTCGGTCTATTGGGAACTATGGTCGTGCTTTGAAACCCCCTACCCCATACGAGCTTAGCTCTTGGATATTGAAGGAGGAAGAGAAGACTACAAAGGCCTTTGTTGAAGAGGTAAAGAAGACTTGGGCACATACGGGGGTGTCAATCTTGTCGGATGGTTGGAAAGATATTAGGGGAAGACAACTAATAAACTTTCTTGTAAACAACCCCCATGGAACTGTATTTTTGAAATCTATTGATGCATCTGATGCAATTAAAGATTCTAATTTGATGTTTAAACTACTTGATGAGATTGTTGAGGAAGTGGGAGAAGACCTTGTCATTCAAGTAGTCACTGACAATGCATCTAATTATAAGGCAGCAGGGAGGATGTTAATGGAGAAGAGGCCACGTATGTGGTGGACACCGTGTGCCGCGCATTGCATTGATTTGATGCTTGAGAAGCTTGGAGAGTTGCCTCAACATAAAAATGCTTTGACAAAGGCAAAGAAGGTAATTACTATTATTATTATTTGGTTATAATTTTTTTTATTCAATGAATACTTGAATTATTATTATTTTTTGATGAATGTCATTATGTAGGTAAGCAACTTCATATATAATCATGGATGGGTCTTGGCATTGATGAGGGCAAACACTAATAAAGACCTTGTTCGGCCAGCCGCCACTAGATTTGCCACTGCTTATTTAACTTTGCAGAGTATGCATAGTTTGAGACAGCCTTTGGAGGCTATGTTTACATCTAGGGAGTGGGCAAATTGTGCTTGGGCAAAAAAACCTGAAGGTAAGGAGGCGAGAAAAATCATATTGAGTGATAGGAATTTTTGGGGTAGCGTGGGATATGCAATTAAGACCACAAAACCTCTAGTTGGTATATTGAGGATGGCAGATTCAGAGAAGATGCCGGGAATGGGATTTTTATATGGTGTCATGGACAATGCAAAAGAAGAGATTGCAAAAAATCTGGATAATGAGGAGGGGGCCTATAAAGAGATATGGAGCATAATAGATGCTAAGTGGGATAATCAGTTGCATCGGCATTTGCACGCTGCTGCATATTATTTGAATCCTCATTTTCAATATGAAGACAATTTCTATGCCAATGCGGAAGTTAAGGTGGGATTGTACTCTTGTATGGACAAGCTTATTCCTAACATTGTGGAAAGAGAGAAAGCTGATTTGCAAATGGATGCATTCCGATTAAGGCAAGGGTTATTTGGCTACACAAATGCCAAAAACACGTGTAAGAAACGTGCTCCCGGTAAGTACCGTTGATTAATGTATGGTTATGCTTTCATTTTGATTAAACGTGTACCGGTAAGATTGATATATGTTTTAATATTGATCTAGCTGATTGGTGGATTGCATATGGAGATAAAACTCCGGAATTAAGAAACTTTGCAGTGAAGATTCTAAGTTTAACTTGCTCATCTTCGGGGTGTGAGCGGAATTGGAGTACTTTCAGTCAGGTATTTATTAGATATAAATCATTTATTAAGATTTTATGAGATCTGACATTGTCACTAATGCTAAATTACTTGTAATATAGATACATACAAAGAGAAGGAATCGACTGTCCGCATCCAGGCTTAACTCATTGGCTTACATTATGTACAATAAAAAATTGAAAGATCGGCATATCAAGAAAAAGGCACTAACGGAAGAAGAAGATCCATTGGTTGTTGAAAATGTGCCATCTGATAATGAGTGGATTGCGGGGGGAAATGATGAAAATATCTCGGGACTGACTTCTGGGAATGATGATATGGAGGAGGGTGAAAGGACTCATGGGAATGAGAAGACAGTTGGGGGAGAAGAGACTAATGTGAAGGAGATTACACTTGGAGGGCAAGGGACTCGGGGAACAAGTAGTAAACAAGGAAGTCAAAAGAGAAAGAGAAACACTTTGCCGTCAAAAACTATGTCAAAAGGTTAGTGTCATTACTTAAGTTGCCTTGAAAGTGTTCTTTAAAAAAACATACTCATTTGGATTAAATATATATTCACTTGTTTATTTATAGATAAAGGGAAGGGAGTGCAATTGGTTGATGAAGAACCTGAGTTTGAGGATCTTAGCACTGACAATGAGGAGGATGACAGAGCTATTAGATACGATGATGATTCCATGGAGGATCCTCTTAGTGATGATAGTGATGATGGTGATGGGGATGATGATCTAGGATTTGATCCATTATTCAAGCCGCTAGATACGAATGATACGATACTTACATAGTGATTGATGATCACTATATAAGTACTTGATGATATTATGTTGTTTTGTAATGATACATTACTGTGACGTTGGTTATTTATGTCTTCTATGACCTTAATTATAATGATGAATTATTTTATAGTTTTATTAGTATTTTTTCATAATTTTTTGGGGACTTTTAGGTCTTTAAATCAAGGCTTCCGCCTCGTTCCGCCTCGAGGCTTACGCCTAGCATAGCCCAGAGAAAAACGCCTCGTACCGATTTTAGCTTTTTCGAACATTGCTGGTATGTACCTCGTCAGGATGATATAGAGACATTTTCAGCACATCTGGATGCCATGTTTCACCATGTGCTAGAGGGATGCTATGAAATGTCACACCAAACAATGACTCGATTAACACTTTCAAACCCTCAATACATTGTGACAAAGGGAAGTATAATGCCACAACCTGCATTAAACCCCACAGCTACAAAATATCATTCTATTTTTTAAATAAAAAAGAAAAGAAAACAGAATAAATCTGTTGTTAGATATAAATACACACACATGCCAACATAACAGATAAACAAACACTCTTAATTATAAAAGCAGGGCTAAGTTTCACATAAAGTTATGGTATTCACACAAACTGCTACTATAGTTACATATTCAAATACGAAATCCAAAGAAATGAAGAGAGAGAGAGAGAGAGAGAGAGAGAGAGAGAGAGAGAGAGAGAGAGAGAGAGAGAGAGAGAGAGAGAGATTACCGAGAGGTCCAATTCGGAAAAAGAAGATTTCATAAACCATGTAAAATATGCCTCATCCCATGGCTCTAGATCTTCACATCCTTGGCCATGCTTTTCTCTCTTAAAATTCCAAATTGCCTTAAACTCCTGATCATGTACCTTGGTCATATTGTAGTCTGCCGATAGAAAGAGAAAAAATACCAATACTTCATGCCTTCACAAAATTTGTTCAGAACATAATACCTCATCAGCCATGGGCCTCACCATTTTGCTCATCTCAAGCAAAAAGGATAATACAACATCAGGGGACGAAGCCATATTTGATTGCAACACATATTCAGTATATGATTTATAGCCGATAATCTGCATACATCCATTACAAGCAAATTAATATCCTATAACTGTCCTTGAAAGAGAACTACTTATGTACAATAATACATACTCCCTCTGTTCAAAAATATAAGATCCTTATTGCCTTTTAACCCAAAGGCAAGTTCTGCCACCGGAAATGAGGCATTTTCAAATTCAAAATTGTTATGATTTATTTAAATTATTAAATAATAAATATAGTGCTTACACACTAGAGTGCAAACTAGAGTGATTTGAATATGTTATCCTATATATTTTTTCTTGTTCTAGGTTTTATACATGTCCAAGTCATCAGGTATGCAATTGATAATCACGACACAACTGTACCTGAGAAAGACAACCAGATACCTGAGATATCATGATAACATTAGCTCCCACATCTTTCACAGCACCAAAAATTGCACTAGCTGTACCAGGAACACCAGCCATCCCAGTTCTAGAACAAATTTTGCAAGGTGAATGAGAAAAGAAAAAAGCCCACAAATAAACAGCTACAGATATATGATAGCACACTTCAATGCAATAAAAGCTCACCCCTCAACATTGTCAAGTATATGAAGTAATTTGGATCAATTGTGTTTCAACAGTACTATGAAAGGGGAGAGTTATGCGATTAAAGAATGAATAAGAGAACAAAAAAGGGGTCAGCACAAACCTTTCCTAGGGTCTGCACTATATACACCATTAACATCAGTCCAGATTGTGACTTGACCAGCCCTGAATAAAGACCCCATTATAGCGGCAGAAAAGTCACTTCCATCTCTTTCAAAGTCGTAGGAATATTTTGAGGTGCGCTAGCTATAAAACCAGTTGCAACAATAGTCTTGGATGTATTGTGAGAGAACCATTTCTCAAGTCTTCTTTCTGATTCTGAATAATCTGGATCAACTTGATTAGAACCAGCAGGATTCACAACAAGGACATCTCGTGTGTCCATCCAATTACAGTCCACTCCATTCTGCAGCAATAAGAAAACACACATAAACATGATGAAGAGTGTGACATTCAGAGAGAGAGAGAGTCACAAGCGATTAAAATTTCTTTCAAACAAAAGGCAACCAACCACAGCACCACCTTTCTGATTACAGATGACAACATTTGAGCTGACCATAACTCTCCATATCCCACAACAAAATCTGAAAAAGATTATGTCGCATGACCAGCTGCAATATCAATATTGTATGACAAACTGCTGCGTTATTGCAAAGAACTAAAATATAAAGAAACAAATTACATTCATGTAATTTAAATATGGTGTAGTCCCAATTGTATCATTAACCTAGTGCCAAAATTTAAATATCAAATACCTAATATCAGGGATGGATGGATTTCACAGTGGGTGTAAGTTTCAGAATAAGCCTCATCTGGGTTGACCCTTGAATTTACAAGATCCTGTCAAGTGAAATCACAAGCTAAGTAAGGGAACTATGTGATTATTCCAAAAAATGGAAAGCAACTCTTTAAACTTACCATTATCTTCAAAACAGTGTGAATTCTGGACAACTCTCTAAGCCAGATCTGACTTTCTAGACCATGACGTACCAAGCGCACCTTGCGTGGGTGAAGTAACCACTCTGCAAGAATAACAAATACATTCATTCAAATACATTGCAGACCTCAGAAACGTACAGGGGTATCTGTTTCCCAGATTCATACTTGTGTTCCCAGTTTCATAATTACTTTATGAAAGGAAGTATATATTTTTTATCCACAAGGTTGATTATATTGAGTGTATGTAGTACCAGAACTCCAGAAGCATTCTGTTCAGATTAGAAAAATGATTCTGATAATACATCTTACTTACCTCTTTTCCATGCTTTGCCATGCAACCATTAGAACCTAGAGTTACTACGGCCCACTGGCAGTGTTTTCCCAAATAATCTAGAGCAGCTTCAGGATCAGTATGTTCTTTGCCCTAAAACCCCATCATAAACAATCACTATAAGGGCACAACAGTAGTCAAGCCATTTCGTTACAATTAAGAATGGAGTTAAATAGATTACATTCAACAATTAGTAAAACAAACCAACTTGAAGTTAAGCCACACAAATACATTAATAACACCAATATGGGCAAGGGGAACAAACACAGATGTTAAGCCACACAAATAGACAACCTATAGTACCACAAGTCCTTCCTCTACCATATTTCTATGCTCAGTATTAATAATTCTCCACTAGGAGTACCTTATTCCTCAAGTCCTTCCTCTCGAGCGATTCCAATCAGGCTTGGAGTTGGTGACAGAAACCATAGAAGCAAATTTACACACACTAATGAATTTTCCATCATTCAGCAAAGTAGCAGAGAAGAGTGAATTGTTATTGACGCATGTGGCCATTGTTGTTTGTCCAAATAGACTTTTTCTCTCTCCTATCCAAACAGTGTATTTGTTAACTCTTGCAATAAAAATATTGTGAACTTTATACTGCCCAACATATTTGCTACTATAATTTTTAGCAAATATCACTCATAAAACAAATTTGCAAAAAAGGGCGAAGTTAGACCATTTCAAATTTGTAATTTCATAAAACAAATTTGCAATTTTATTCCTCTTTTACAACTAAAATTTACAAAAGCAGCAGGAACCTTGTTTTACAATTAAATAACCATAGATAGATTTTCGTTTTACAACTTACAACAACAATTGACAATTGAAAAACAGTCTTTAAAATTTACAATAACAATCACCATAACAATAAAAAAAAAGTTACATGAAAGTGAATCAGTTGAACAAAATTAGAGAGATTAAATCAAATCATTTAGTATTAAAAATACATAAACAAACAAACATATTCCTATATCTAGATACATAAACATAATTAGCTCCTGTAAACTATAAACAGATCCATATAAAAACATATAATCGGAGAGAAAATAAGAGAGGAATATGGTAGAGAGAATCCTCTACCATATTCCTCTACCTCTTTAAAGTTGAAACCTTGCTGCCCACTAGGAGTATTCCTTAGTGACCCACATCTGATAATGGTGTACGGAATTCCTGAACTCGTTACCACAGATTCATCTTGATCTGCCAGTTTTCTTGCATTGCTTTTC
This sequence comes from Panax stipuleanatus, assembly GCA_020205555.1. Classification (NCBI taxonomy): domain Eukaryota; kingdom Viridiplantae; phylum Streptophyta; class Magnoliopsida; order Apiales; family Araliaceae; genus Panax; species Panax stipuleanatus. Next base: position 62,717,228 of record CM035117.1, on the reverse strand, counting down.
ATGATAGCTCGTATACCACTGCTATACCTTTATAAACAGACAACTGCAATCTTATCAAAACATAACAAACAGACTTCATCTACATCAGAAGAGCTTATGCATCCAATATAGAAGGGAAGGAGTACCTGAGATAAGAGGATCACATGTTGCACCCCTTTCAAACTCTCCACATTAGATAGGAAACCTTCCTACAGAAAAGCATGATCACCAATTGTTGTGGCAATTAGTTTTGACATGATTTTCACAAATAACAATCACACACATAGATATTAGAGAGGGTGTGGTACTACAACCGACTATGAGATTGACAAGACTGAAATGATAAATCTGTAAAAAAACAGATGACTCCATGCGCATACATTAGGGCATATTACTGCACGAACACCTCTTAGAGCCTTCTGTAAAAATGGCCTATCATTTGCGTCTCCAGTCACTGACTTCAAATTCACAATCAAAATTGGTCATGCAAAAGTCATTACAAAATAAGATAAACATGAAAGGTCATTGGTCATGAAAAAATTCACTCTCAAAATGTCATGCCATTACGCACCTCAACGTAAGTACCAAATGATTCAATCGCAGCACGCTTATCCTTCACAGTGCATTAACTCGATCACTTTTGACGATCAATGACAATATTACCATCTACATTTGAAGATTACAGAACTAAAATTGATCTATCATAAGGCAGAATTATTTGCAATGCCAGAAAACCCTATCAACAGGAAGTTGAGATATTTGGCATAGATTTCAAATCCAAAAATATGATCTAGTTGTCCTTACTTCTTTTTCAATTCCTCTCCACAATAAATTTATAGGAAGAGGAGTTCAAAACACATAAAAAAGGACAAATAACACAATAATTTACTTGTAAATGTCATATTTTATTTTTTATTTTGTTTGTTTACCATGAATACTTGTGCATAAAATTGGAGGCAATGACAAAGACCGCAAAAATGAAGGTAAAATTCGCTTTGCATTAGAAACAAAAGAATTGCACACAAATAAAAGAGGTGGAGGGATAATTCACTTACTTCTCACATGCACCCTTCCTGTACTTGTCAGCCTGACCTATTATTGCACCTCTGTCATACCATGCCCGGGTATAATTTGGATCTTGCTTCCATTTCCTCTGATGTTTTAAACTCTAGGAGACCAAACAAAAATAAAAGTTTCAGTTTCCAGACTTCTATAGCAAGTGAATGTGCATTAAACAATGAATAAAAGATAACATACCGGCCTCTCTGCATTGAGGTACCAAGGTGCAGAGGACATATACTGAGGAATATGGGGGTTAATTTCTTTTCCATCCTCGTCAACCTCCGCAGCCCAGCCTTACGTGCTTCTTCTAATTCAATCTGCTTCATGTGGTCCTCTCTAGACTTGAATGCCACTGGAACATCAAAAGTAAAAGATATGTCATTGATCTAAGAGTTGTAAAACGAACGACAACAAACATGTCAAGTCTAGAGAGCTGATTCAAGCAAACAAACATGTCAACAATTTTAGATCTCCCCATTTACTTGTAAAAATTAATGAGAAAAATGGTGCTGGATACTTTTCCTATTCAACCATCATATGTTTGGTTGCATGGAAACAGTGCTTTGGAATTGGCATAAGGCGGCCAACTCGACTTGAAAATTTAAGCTATTTCTTTTTAGTTCTTACAATTCACAAGTGCTTAATTATGTTCCTAAAAGTAACACATCTAAATTTATTCATTGCCATGGTACTACACTAATTCTTTCTAAAGAAGCAAACAGAGGGAACATCTATATGTAAGTCCCAATTTGTTTCCCCAGAAAAACAAACTTAGGAATTAGTATGGAACTTCATCGAGGGAAACCATAATAAAGGATGGATAACTAGAAAGTAGAATTTTCAATCTCCCAAAACCAGTAAAACTTGTAAGAAAATTATAACTTGGAGTTCTAGCACGGAACGAAAGACAATGGACAATGTTCGTAACAAAATAAATTGATTGAATTGACGAACTATTCAGATAAACCATGAATAAACAAAATAAATTGATTGAATTGACGAACTGTTCCATCCATCCCAACATTACATAACGAGAGAGACCATTTTTTTGACGGTGGAAACGTGAAGGGAAGAAGGCAAGTTTTCTTCACGCTTACTCTTTCGGATCTCAACCATATCATCCTCTCTCCGTCTCCGACCTTCATCCGCATCGACGACTACTTTGTAACAGTTTCGACGAACCTCAGTCCTCGCACTCGGCCTTAGCGACATAGCTTCTATCCAAAACCCTAACAAACACGACTACATCAAGCAAATAAATCCAATCCTTGGTAAAAATAGAGAGACAAGACTTGATTCATATGCGTTACAGAATCCATAGTAAGACACACCTGCTAATGGAGGGTTTAATTTTGGGGTTTGGATTACTCTCAAAAGGGGTCAACTGTTTTACAGTGGAGATTTGAGAGGGAGAGATGAAAAAAAGTCTAACGAAGTACACTGAAGTCTAGATTGTGGGTTTTGGCTTTTGACCTATTTAACCAGAGAGTAATTTGCAGAGAGTAAACATGAAGAGAAGAACCAGAGTAATTTGATGGATGAGAGAGCGAGAGGTAGTAGCGATTAACAGAACTTCGTGTTTTTTTAATAGACAACATTTTTTTAAAAAAACCTTATAAATTTTAAACAAAAAATTGACCCTCACGAATTCAGAAGGTTTTTTCACATTAAAATACAACGTATTTTCAAAAAACTTTATGGAAAAAAAATACAATGTTTTTTAGAAATACGTTGTCTATTAAGTGTCATTTATTTATTATTTTGTAATAGTGTTTTCTCACAATCTTCATCTTTTTCTTGTGATTCCTTCACTTTATCCAACAATGACGGACGAGCTTCCATTACAAATAACTTCTCTTCAGACCTCTCAGGTCCTTTTACCTCTATCTCTAATTTTTTCATCTCTCTTATCAATTCCTCCTGAGTCGTCAAGTGAAACAATTTCTCTCTTCCTTTTCTGCTCAGAGCGTCGGGAACCACATTTGTCTTTCCCGAGTGATAAAGAATATCACAGTCATAATCCTTGATCAATTCTAACCACCTCCTCTGACGCATATTCAACTCCTTCTGTGTGAAGATATATTTCAGACTTTTATGGTCCGTGTATATATCACATTTCTCTCCGTACAAATAATGCCTCCATATCTTCAACGCAAAAACTACTGTCGCTAACTCTAAGTTGTGAGTAGGGTATCGTATTTCGTAATCCTTTAATTGTCGTGATGCATACGCAATGACCTTGCCATGTTGCATAAGCACACAGCCAAGTCCCTTGTGCGATGCATCACTATACACCACAAAATCTCCCGTATCATCTGGTAGTGATAACACAGGCGCCTCGCTTAATCTCTTCTTCAATTCCTGAAAACTCTCTTCGCACTTTTTTGTCCATACAAATTTTACCGTCTTCCACGTCAGATTAGTCAACAAGGTTGCTATCTTAGAAAAATCTTGGATGAATCTTCGATAGTACCCAGCTAACCCTAAAAAACTTCTCACCTCCGTTGGTGTTCTCGGCTACTCCCAATTACTCATTGCTTCGACCTTTACAGGGTCTACTGAGATTCCATTCTTATCCACCACGTGACCTAAGAATTGAACCTTCTCCAGCCAAAATTCACACTTAGAAAATTTCGCATACATCTTCTCTTTTCATAGTGCCTCCAAAACAATCTTCAGATGTTCGGCGTGTTCTTCATCTGTCTTCGAGTAGATCAAGATGTCGTCGATGAAAATTACTACAAATTTTATCCAAGTAGTGCTTGAAAACTTGATTCATCAAGTCCATGAATGCTGCCGGAGCATAGTCAATCCGAATGACATTATCAAAAACTCGTAATGTCCATAACGGGTTCGAAACGCGGTCTTTGGTATGTCTTCTTCCGGTACTTTCAGTTGGTGGTAACCTGTCCGTAGGTCTATCTTTGAAAAACACTTTGCTCCCTTCAGCTGATCAAAAAGGTCATCTATCCTTGGTAACGGATATCTGTTCTTGATCGTTACTCTGTTCAATTCTCGATAATCAATACAGAGCCTCATCTATCCGTCTTTTTTTTTAACAAACAACACTGGTGCTCCCCATGGAGACACACTCGGCCGTATGTAACCCTTATCTAATAACTCTTACAGTTGTATCATCAACTCCTTCATTTCTACCAGCGTCATACGGTATGGGGCTTTCGAAATCGGTGTAGTTCCCGGTTCTAAGTCTATAACGAATTCGATTTCTCTGTCTGGCGGAAGACCAGGCAGATCGTTCAAAAATACATCTTGAAATTCATTCACTACGGATATATCCTTAATTTCTACTACCTTTTGATAGTAGTGTGCATACAAGTCAATCATGTATGATGATAAAGCACATACTTTGTAAACAATCTTATTTATTTATTAACAAGATATTCATTTAAGGCATTTAATTATCTACATGGTGCTGTTTTTATAATATATAAATAACCCATAGTTTTAAGCAATACTTTTAGAATCATGATGAGATCATGCTAATGAGATCTAAATTCTTAGAAAGCTTAAAAACTAAAATAGTTCCAAATGGGGATTAGTAAATTAGAATAGATTGGTACATATGTTGCTTGCTCATTGGATGAGGATGACTGATCTCATGGTCATTTGTGTGGAGACACTAAAGCAAGTATGTAGGTGCTTATTGGAGAATAAGTTCACTGAACGTGACTCGCTATGGAATACCTAATGAAGTTTTATTCGCCTGTCAATAGAAATTCCTAATGTAATAGTAGTACAAGTGATCCTTGGACTTGAGATCATCATAGTATCTTGTATGTAACAAATTATACTTTGACTTATTCCTTAAGGCCTTTTAAGGCATATATAGGGTATGCTTGGGTATAATGAGTTACATATGGAGATAATGTATGATCAATAAAGAATCTACCACCTCTAGTAAAAGAGGAGATATGTCCTATGTGATTCGTTAAATTACAATCCAGAAATCCTTGGCCAAGGTAGAATGAAATTAGAAAGAGGTTTCTAATTTGCATTATTTGGAGTTGCGCGTTTTCTAATCGAAATACATATGATTAAATAAATTAAGACTTGACAGTAAATCCATGTCTTATATTTAATTGGGACATTGTATGGTGGAAGGATTGAATTGTACGGTAACTATTAACTCACAGGTTCTTTTATGATTAATGTTCAAATCTATATTATCTGAAAAGTCGTTGATCGCTAGGGAGGCTTATCCCTATTGTAGAATAAATATTATTTATTTAAATAGATTATTAGTTTAATCTATTTATTTAAATAAGATTAGAATTGTTCTAATTGATTTAGTCACAACCGGTTTAATATAGAGAACCTAAAGGGTCACACCATAAAAGGAAGAATAATTATTTAAGAACAACATGGCATGATAGTAATAATGCATTAAGTGTACTTAATTTAATCTATGGTGATAGAATAAATTAAATAACTTAATGTTTATTATTTAATATTTTAGAAATATTAAATATAAATTAATAAGATGAATCTTATTATTATTATTATTATTATTATTATTTTAATTCTAAAGGAGTTTAAGAATTAATATAATATCAGTACTCTCTCTCAATCCTAATAAGATTAGGATATAAATTAATTAAAAGTGTTTAATTAATTAATTAAATTAAAAAAAATCTATTCTAATTGGATTAGGAGGGTTAACCTAATATCTATATAAGAGAGTCTTATATCAGAAATAAGGTACGTGAATTTTTTCAAAGGTTGGGAGTACACATATTCTATAGAGATAGAAACAAGGGTTAAGCCAATAACACATCTTACTGAGTTTTTCATCTTCCTTGGTGGATCACCGTTAGAGGCCAAACATTTGGGTGGCTGACATTGATCAAGAGAAAGAGCCACTACAGAGGAATCAAAGAAATCAAAGGAGTAGAACTTGTACCTGAGGAAGCTTGGATCTTCAAAGGTATAATTTCATCTTCTCCTTCTATGTATTGATTGATAATTGATGCACAAGAAAGATCATGGTTAAAGGTTTGTTAGAAAATTTTAAAATCTGATTTTTCATCCCTTCCGCTGCGTTTATGTAATTTGATTGCATGCTTATGTTTTTAGCAAACCCAACAGTGGTATCAGAGCCAATCTTGTGCTAATTATCAGTTTATGTTATTCCATACATGTATGATATGCGATTGGATCGAGTTCTTGGGCAATAATTTTTTTTCAGATTCTGCGAAGCTGCGCAGCTGCGCCGGTGCAAGGCATTCTTGCTGTGCAGCTGCGCCGGTGTCTGTTCCTGGTTTTCATGCTGCGTAGCTGCGCCGGTTCCCTTTACATTCCTGGCGCAGCTGCGCCACTAGACAGGAACTGGATTTTTTTTGTTTTGATTAATTAAATAAATAGTTTATTTAATTAATAAAGGTTTAAAATAAAGATATTTATTTTATATGAAATATGATTTCAGAATTGCTAAAATTAGGGAGTTTAATTTGGAATTATTTTTGAATGAAATAAAGGAGTTTATTTTTCCAAAAATAAAGTTTAGCAAACTTTTGCCCATTAAATGATATTAATACATATATGGAATGAATTTACTTTCATGAGATGAATAAGTTTTATTGATACGTATGATGATATGTATGTTAATAAAAGGGATTAATTATGGACTATGACCAATGTAATTGGATTTTATTTTGGATGAATGCTTGAATGTATGGATTTTATAAAATGGGGTCTGCGTAACTCGTCTTTTCTGATTTTTTTTTATTGTAAATTCTATCTCTCTCCTATGTAATTCTCCTTGACTGTTGATCAAGGTTTCTATCTAAATGAAATAGTTTATGTAGTAGGATTAGTTAGAATTTTTGAAAAACTGGGGATCAAGGAGCAAGGAGCGCTTGAAGACCCATTTGTATGGAGCCCGGGTTTTAATGTAATCGTTACATTTAAATTTAAATTCTTGCACTCCTAGGTTTGACCTTTTGGTTCACTTGGTGGCTCTAGTGAACCAAACTAGAATAAAAGTCCATAATCAATCCGGGTAGAATATAGTATTCTATATTGCATGCTAAATATTATATATATTATATTTTATGCAAACAAACTTCGCATGTTTAATAAAATAACGCGTATTTTATATATATGTGCATACGCGAGAAACAAGATAAGATAAATAATAAAAAATCCCTCAAAGAAATAATATTAAGTCTGAAGCGTTCAAATGATATTTGAAATATCGAACGTCGCCTTCTAGCATGATTAATTAATAGAGTATTAAATATTTAATATGAGTTTGTTGTGCTATCCATAAGGCGAGTATTGAGTATTTAAGATGTTAATTAATCACATTTGATGCTTATCAAGAAAGTTGAACGATCTAGTCTTGTTGTGCTATCCACAAGGACGAACATTTTTTTTTTTGAATTTATGAAAGTACTAGGCTAGACTTAACTTAAATCATTTTAGTTCGGATGTGCACACACATGACCATTATGATTTAAGAGGCAAAATAAAAAGAGTTACATGATAATGTAATTGACAAGAGTTGTCTATTTATTTATTTGTATATATCTTGTTATGCTATCCACAAGGTTATATATATTTGAAATGGGATCCTTAATCTCACTAGCAAATCTTTAATTAGATGTTGCCGAACTATATAAGTGAGGGTAATATAGTTTGATGAAAATAGTGTGAGATACCAATTTAAAATAAAGACCTAAATTTATTTTGGTATGCAAAGTTAATAAAATGAATGTTTGCTAAAAATGTTATCTTTTCACATGCAGAATTTTAAAAATGTCAAAATCACTAATCTCACTACGCAGCATACTTGATGCAAATAAACTTACCGAGCCGAATTATGAGGATTGGCTAAGAAATTTGAGAATTGTTCTCACTGCTGAAAAGATTTCTTATGTCCTAAATTCAACTATACCTGAATCTGTTTCGGAAACAGCCTCTGAGGAAGAGATTGCCACTTTCAATAAGTGGCAAGATGATACACCTGTGGCTCAATGCATCATGCTCGCATCCATGAATAACGAGCTTCAGCGTCAGCACGAAAAAATGGATGCTCCTGCTATGCTGCTTCACCTCAAGGAGTTGTATGGTGAACAGAGTAGGACTGCTATATATGAGATATCTAAGAAGCTCTTCCGATCTAGGATGACCGGGGGCACTGCCGTCGAGACTCATGTTCTGAAGGTAATCAATTTGATTGAACACCTTGGACAGCTTGGGTTCGTCATGGATGGGAAGTTGAGTCAAGACTTGGTCTTGCAGTCACTCCCTGAGACCTTCTCACAGTTTGTGGTTAATTTTCACATGAATAAGCTAGATGTCAGCTTGCCTGAGCTGCTTAACATGCTAAAAACTGCAGAAGGTCACTTCTCATCCAAGAAGAACCATGTCTTGATGGTGGATTCTTCCAATAAGAGGAAGAGGCCCAAGGTATCTTCTCAAAAGAAGAAATCCAAGAAGGCTAAGGGAAAGGGGAAAGAAAAGGAACAAAAGAAACCTGAACCAGCTAAAGGAATGTGCTTTCATTGCAATGAGCCGGGACATTGGAAGAGGAACTGCATGAAGTTTCTAGCAGAGAAGAAGCTTGGAGAAGTTTCAACTTCCAATCAAGGTTTGTTTATGATTGAAATTAATTTTTTTGAAAGTCATAATTCTACTTGGGTATTGGATACCGGCTGTGGGTCTCACATATGTAACACTGTGCAGGGACTGGTCAGAAGTAGAAAGCTGAACAATGAAGAGGTGATCTTACGAGTGGGGAATGGAGCAAAGGTTGCTGCATTAGCTGTAGGAACTTATTGTTTAGCAATGCCTTCGGGCAAGTCCATTTATCTTACTAACTGCTATTATGTTTCGAATATTATTAAAAATATTATTTCAATTTCTGTATTGGATATGGAAGGTTTTGACGTTATTATAAAGAACAATGGTTGTTCTATTTATAAAGACGATGTTTTATATGGTATTGGAAATTTGCGAAATGAGCTTTATATACTTGACTTGCAAGAAAATATATTTCAAATTGAACAAACTAAGAAAAGGAAAAGAGATGATATTAATTATACCTACATGTGGCACTGTAGACTCGGTCATATCAATGAAACAAGATTATCCAAGTTGCATAAGGATGGGCTCCTAGAGCTATCCGATTATGAATCATATCCAACTTGTGAATCTTGTCTCATGGGTAAAATGACTAAATCTCCTTTTAGTGGAAAAGGAGAAAGAGTTACAGAGTTGTTGGCATTGATTCACACAGACGTTTGTGGACTTATGACAATAAGTGCACGGGGTGAGTATTCTTATTTTATTACTTTCACTGATGATCACTCAAGATTTGGATATGTGTATTTAATGAAATACAAATCAGAATCATTTAAAAAGTTCAAAGAGTTCAGAAGTGAAGTAGAGAAACAAACGGGCAAGAGTATTAAGATACTTCGATCAGATCGAGGTGGAGAATATTTAAGCGGTGAGTTTCTCAATTGTCTCAAAGAAAATGGTATAATCTCACAATGGACTCCTCCAGGTACACCACAGTTAAATGGAGTATCTGAAAGGAGAAATCGAACACTGTTGGACATGGTTTGATCCATGATGAGTTTTACCGACCTTCCAATTTCCTTCTGGGGTTATGCCCTAGAAACGGCTGCATACCTACTTAACAAGGTACCTACAAAATCCGCCCCAAAGACTCCATATGAGATGTGGAAAGGGAGGAAACCAAATCTTAAGCATGTTAAGACTTGGGGTTGTCCAACTTATGTCAAAAAGTTTAAAAATAATAAGTTACAGACTAAATCCGATAAGTGTAGATTTGTGGGATACTCTAAAGAAACCGTAGGGTATTATTTCTATCATCCAACTGATCAAAATGTGTTTGTTGCGAAACATGCTGCCTTCTTGGAGAAAGAGTTTATCCATGAAGGGGTCAGTGGAAGTAAGATATATCTTGAAGAAGTTCAAGAACCATAAATTACCACGGATCAAAGTCAGGTACCTAACCAAGTAGAAAAACCTACTGTACCCTGTTTGTAAATCTGGAAGAGTACCGAAGATACCTGAGAGGTATAGATTCGTTATAGAGGATGACGATGAGGTACACATCATGAATGATGATAATCCATTGAATTACGAACAGGCTATGAGTAATAAAGACTCAGAGAAATGGTAGATGACCATAAAATCTAAAATGGATTTGGAAGCTATGCTCAAGTCCATTTGGATTTTTCTTGCGATTGTAGCTTATTTTTACTTAATCTGGCAACATGAAAGTGGAGACCCCCTTCCTCAAATATACATTATTAGAGGAGAATGTATGTATGATACAGCCAGATGGTTTTTGTTTCAATGGTTGAAGCAAATCATGTATATGAGCTACAACAATCCATTCGTGGATTGAAGCAAGATTCTCGTAGATGGAACTTTCATTTTGATGAGACAATCAAAGAGTTTGATTTTATCAAAAACGAGAATGAACCATGTGTGTACAAGAAGGTTAGTGGGAGCGCTGTTTTATTCCATGTATTATATGTTAATGATATATTACTGATAGGGAATGAAATTCCAATGCTAAAATCAATAAAAATAAAATTGTCTAAACATTCCTCCATGAATGATTTGGGTAGAACATCCTGCATTGGGGATATAAATCTGTATTAATAGATTTAAAAGGATGTTCGGCTTAACCTAAGGAAATGTATATTCATTAGATGCTAAAGGCGTTTAGCATGGCAAACTCCAAAAGAGTGCCTCATGATGATGAGCCATGTAGTGTATCTCTCTAATATTGTCCTCAGTAAAAGAGAGATCGCATGAGTTACTATCATGTATGCAATGAAATATACGAGACTTGATGTTGATCAGTCAGATTCAAGAGAAGATCACTATGAGACAATGATAAACATCCCAAAGTACTTAACTGACACTAAGGATGTCATCATGACACATGATGGGTCTGAATGAATCTAGAGTGCTAAACAGACTCAAGTTTTCAGACTGACCAAGACGACAGTAAATCCACTATAGGGTAAGTCGTTACCTTGAAAGGTGGTGCAGTGAATTGGAAAGGTTCCAAACAGCAAAATGTTGCTGATTTAGTGACAAAGACAAAGTATATAACTGTAAGTGAAGCTGCAAGTTGATGTTTCGGATGAAAAGTTCATTACAGAACTAGGAATAGTTCCTAAGTCTCATCTTGAATCTAAAATATGTGTTGCGGCACTTTGATTAAAGAAATCATTGAAAGAAGAGCATATAGACTCTCAAGATAACATTGCAGATCCATTTACTAAAGCTATAACACAACAGCAGTTTGATCGTCACTTAGAGAAGATGGGTATGAGATACCATGGCGATTGGCTTTAGTGCAGGTGGGAGATTGATAGTAGTGTGCATACAAGCCAATCATGTATGATGATAAAGCACATACTTTGTAAACAATCTTATTTATTTATTAATAAGATATTCATTTAAGGCATTTAATTATCTACATGGTGCTGTTTTTATAATATGTAAATAACCCATAGTTTTAAGCAATGCTTTTAGAATCATGATGAGATCATGCTAATGAGATCTAAATTCTTAGAAAGCTTAAGAACTAAAATAGTTCCCAATTGTGGGATTACTAAAATGGGAATTAGTAAATCCGTATAGATTGGTACATATGTTGCTTGCTCAATGGATGAGGATGATTGATCTTATGGTCATTTATGTGGAGACAATAAAGCAAGTATGTAGGTGCTTATTGGAGAATAAGTTCACCAAACGTGACTCGTTATGGAATATCTAATGGAGTTTTACTCGCCTGTCAATAGGAATTCCTAATGTAATAGTAGTACAAGTGATCCTTGGACTTGAGATCATCATAGTATCTTGTATGTAACAAATTATACTTTGACTTATTCCTTAAGGCCTTTTAAGGCATATATAGGGTATGCTTGGGTATAATGAGTTACATATGGAGATAATGTATGATCAATAAAGAATCTACCACCTCTAGTAAAAGAGAAGATATGTCCTATGTGATTCGTTAAATGACAATCCAGGAATCCTTGGCCAAGGTAGAATGAAATTGAAAAGAGGTTTCTAATTTGCATTATTTAGAGTTGTGCGTTTTCTAATCGAAATACATATGATTAAATAAATTAAGACTTGATAGTAAATCCATGTCTTATATTTAATTGGGACATTGTATGGTGGAAGGATTGAATTGTACGGTAACTATTAACTCATAGGTTCTTTTATGATTAATGTTGAAATCTATATTATCTGGAAAGTCGTTGATCGCTAGGGAGGCTTATCCCTATTGTAGAATAAATGTTATTTATTTAAATAGATTATTAGTTTAATTTATTTATTTAAATAAGATTAAAATTGTTCTAATTGATTTATTCACAACCGGTTTAATATGGAGAACCTAAAGGGTCACACCATAAAAGGAAGAAGAATTATTTAAGAACAAAATGGCATGATAGTAATAATGCATTAAGTGTAATTAATTTAATCTATGGTGATAGAATAAATTAAATAGCTTAGTGTTTATTATTTAATATTTTAGAAATATTAAATATAAATTAATAAGAGGAGTCTTATTAATATTATTATTATTATTATTATTATTTTAATTCTAAAGGAGTTTAAGAATTAATATAATATCAGTACTCTCTCTCAATCCTAATAAGATTAGGATATAAATTAATTAAAAGTAATTAATTAATTAATTAAATAAAAAAAACCTATTCTAATTGGATTAGGAGGGTTAACCTAATATCTATATAAGAGAGTCTTTTATCAGAAATAAGGTACGTGAATTTTTCCAAAGGTTGGGAGTACACATATTCTATAGAGATAGAAACAAGAGTTAAGCCAATAACCCATCTTCCTGAGTTCTTCATCTTCCTTGGTGGATCACCGTTATAGGCCAAACATTTGGGTGGCTGACATTGATCAAGAGAAGGAGCCACTACAGAGGAATCAAAGGAATCAAATGAGTAGAACTTGTACCTGAGGAAGCTTGGATCTTCAAAGGTATAATTCCATCTTCTCCTTCTATGTATTGACTGATAATTGATGCACAAGAAAGATCATGGTTAAAGGTTTGTTAGAAAATTTTAAAATCTGATTTTTCATCCCTTCCGCTGCGTTTATGTAATTTGATTGCATGCTTATGTTTTTAGCAAACCCAACACCTTTTTCTGAGTATCTACAATGTAAACTAAATAACCTACACATCCTTTTCTTAACAATTTCTTGCCCTGCATCATCGTAAGACAACACAATTGTTTAAGCGATGAGCTACCATAAAACACTACCTTAGACTTATTCGGAGTCTGATGGTTCACACATTTATTCTGACAGTCGATTATAGCAGCATGGTTATACAACCAATCCATTTCCAGTATTACATCAAATTCTCCCAGCCTAATTGGAATCAAGTCTACGCTCAGTTCATGATCTCCAATGTTTGCTCGATAATTTTGGTAAACGAATTCTACGGGGAATCGCAACTTCTATGTTCAAGGGATTTTCTAATTGTTCTCGGGGTGTATTAAGTCTACTAGCAAATTATTCAGATACAAAAGAACAGGTAGCACCCGAATCAAATAATACATATGCATTTATATCATTGATTAGGATTATACCTGACACCACGTCCTTTGCAGCTACTACGTCCTGGACGGTCATGTTAAAGGTCCTTGCGGTTGGGCGATTAGATTGTGTCGGTTCACTGATCATCAGTTTGTTTCCCCCTTGTTGGCTGCTACCTCCACCACTTCTTTTCTTTGGACAGTCCTTAATCCGGTGCCCCGTTGAGCCACATGCAAAACATCCTTGTATCTTTTTTGGTTACGGGCAGTTGGCCGAAATGTGTCCCTCCTGTCCGCAGTTGTAGCAAGTGCCGCGTCCCTTCCAGCACTCACCTTGGCGATTCTTTCCACATTTTGAGCATCCTTCTGCCCTCTTCTTAAATCCTCCATGAAAGTTTCTCGATTGATTGATGTTGTTTTTTTTGTTGTTGTTGTTATTTTCCCACTTCCTTTTTCCCAAGTTACTACCCCCACTGCTGCTTCCTCCAGTACGGTTTTCTCCTCCAGTATTCTTTCCTTTCTTCTCTTTGTTGTACAGACTTAAGGCTTCATTGCCACCTTCCGCAATGATCGCCTTCTCCAGCAATGTCGCAAAGGAATCAATTTGAAGAACTGATACCTTATTAAACAGCCACGACTTTAGCCCTTGTTCAAAACGTCTTGCCTTCCTCTCCTCATCTCCTACTTGGTGTTCTGCAAATTGCGCTAGTTCATTGAACTTAGCCGCGTACTGCGCTACCGTTATATCACCCTACTTCAGTTCTAGAAACTTAACCTCCATCCTATTCTTTATGCTTTTCGAGAAGTAATTCTCGAAAAATAGAGTCTTGAATCTATCCCAAGCTATTATCCCTTCTCCGGCTCTCTGTTGATTTGCCTCCCACCGGTAGTTGGCTTCGCCTTTCATCATATAAGTAGCAAACACCGTCTTCTGGTCTTCTCCCACTCGAGCGATGGTGAAAGCTTTCTCTATCTCCTTGATCCATGTCTGCGCAATGATCGGGTCGGTAGTACCCTCGAACTCTGGGGGTCCTACACTCCTAAAATCTTTAAAGTTTGTCACTGGTACTGTTTGAGGATTGGGACGAACCGGTTCGTTGTTCCTTCCCCTAAGAGCCTCTCCTAACATATCAACTAGCTTTTGGATCGGGTCTACTTGTTCCCTCTCATTGTTAACTGATTCCTCAGGTGCAGTTAATCTACATCTGGGCGGCATTTTCTGCATCACAAAATTTTTTATTTTATTGTTACTCAATCATATTACTTAAGTATTTCTTTAATATTAAAAAGAATAAAATTTATAACACGTTTCTGAAATAAGCTCATTTATATTCATATGCCAAATCGTTTCATTACATGATTATCCCTAACATATTTCTATAAATGTTATCACATATCCCCTAATATCACAAAAGACAGGGAACACTAACATGCTACCCCTCTAACAAAAGTTTACTGGGGTTTTACATAACTATTCCACACTTTACACAAAAAGTTGGGATTACAACATAGTATATACATCACATAAGGTAAATACTACTAATATTACGGCTAGACTGACTAAGGGTCTCATCCCATCATTTCGCGCTCCACAACACTTTTGTACTCTATCTGTGCTATGTACGCCACCAACTCTCGGCTCATAGTATGTAGGGTCTGTACCTGCTCCGCTGGGTAGTGGTATACACCATCGATCACCCTCTCGAAAGCTGAACGGAATACATACCCCATCTTGTTCATCTTCCTCTTCTTGCACTTGACCTCATCCTCTAGGTCGTCAGCTCTCTTGTTAGTCGCTTCCCACGTCTCCTCGAAGTGGATCCTATCCATAACCTCTAACTCTAGCTGAGTACGGAGTGCTTCCTTCTCGGTCTTCTCACTTAACTCTCTCTGCTCGACCTCTTCTAACTTTCCTGCCAAGTCTACATTTCTGGATATCGACTTGTGGAATAAGGTTCCCATCTGGATCCCTGCCTCCCTGTGGTAAGAAATCTCCACCTCTAACTCTTGCATCACCAGCTTCCTCTGATGGTCCTCGTCCCTCAGCTTCTAAAATTCAGACTCTCTCTCCTGGGCCTCAGCCTCCAGCTCCTGCACTCGACAGTCCAGCTCTAGGATACGCTCCTCGTACTCTCCCAGCATATGCTCTTCCAGGTTAGGCTCGTAAGAGTCCTCCATGGGCTCCTCCTCTGTAGGCTCGTCCTCAACAGGATCGTCCTCCATAGGCTCCTCCTCTGGGTCAAATTCTACCTCAATCTCATCCTCGTCGTCAGACTCGGATGGTGCAACAGCCTGCACTGGCACAGCCTCCAAAGGTGCCTCGTATACTATGTGTATATCTCTAGGCTCCTCCTCGGCCACTCTACTAGGTACTCCTGTGTCTGCTATCCTACAATCACAAACACAAGAAAAACAAACATCAACTCCATTAGAATGTTAAATAAAATATAAGTTCATTGTGTAGAATGAAGTTACATTTCATAACATACTAAGTCTCTCAAAGAAAACTCTACATGAGTTTTATCTCCTTCTAACTTCTTAAGTTCTCCTAAGTTATAATCTAAGGACACTCGCTCCTAAGGTTTATAACTACAGCTCTGATACCAACCTGTGACGCCCCCAAATTCAGACCACCATTGGTCTCTCGAATTCGGTTCGTCACGCTCTAGAATCTAACACCATAATAATAATACTACGACTAAATGTCGTATTGCACAGCGAAATAACACGAAAATACTACTACCAAATAGATTACATTTAATTAATATA
Source organism: Panax stipuleanatus (assembly GCA_020205555.1). NCBI lineage: Eukaryota > Viridiplantae > Streptophyta > Magnoliopsida > Apiales > Araliaceae > Panax > Panax stipuleanatus. The sequence goes on along the minus strand of CM035117.1, from coordinate 62,700,828 downwards.
ATTTATTCACGTCCCAAGGTCTCGTAACTTAAACATCGATTACATAGCCTAAACATACCTTAAGCATATATAAACCTAACTAATACATAACAACATAAGTTCTTATTACAATCATAAGATTCTACATAAATAAAAGCTACTCTGTAGCCTTTCCCTTTCTATTGTCGGCGCCCGAAGGTCCGCATTGCTCTGTCTTAACTAAAATGTTTTAGGGAAAGCAAGAATGAGCAACAAGTTTGCTCAGCAAGTAATATGACGACAAGGGTGAGTATTATAGTTTTCGAATCCCAAAAGGGTATAGCAAGGTGTGATAGTTCAAGACAACAAGAAATATCAATAGTTCTCAATAAAGTCGCTAAGGATAGAATAATATCAATATGATTCAATGTTAAATCAATTTAAGATTTCAAGATAATTGAATACTAAGCAGTCACTAAGGACTATGAACTTCTACTAGAATTAACAGAAATATACTGATAATCCAATAAAACAAGTACAACAGGTGATCAGCCTAAAGTACCCTATATTATGCATAACATTTAATCGTACACAAGCGCGCACGTCGGTCTCTCGACAAATATAGTTTCCCCTTCAAAAGGGTTTTTCATCTCAGCCAATATAAGACTCTGCACCAATCAATTGGTTTGGATCGCTTTTCAAATTCATAATATAGGTCTAACCGAATCGAATGGCATAAACCGCTCTTTCAAGGTATATAAGAACAATTATAAGTTCAGACTCAAGGTTTAAAGTTCAAAGAATGTAAATCGACTTTTATCTTATCCATGAAGTATTTAAGTCATAAAACATGAATCGCAATTCCAATAGTTTACTTGTACGATAATAATAGCACAAGCTTAATGAATGCTCAATAAAGAGTAGGGTTAGGAACTTGCACAATAAAAGAGTGTAAGTTAGGGAACTTGCCTTAAGCGTAGTTTACCAAAGTATAGCTTATCAACGCTTTTCGAATCCTATTATAATATTTTTATGTATATAGAATATTCATTAGTTATGAACATTCGATCACATAAACTTGATATGTAAATCAAGTATACACATATGGTTCTCACTTAGTATTGTAACTCTATACATACGTCATTACGTACTTAACATATATATCATGAAATCAGATTATAAGTCACTATGAATCCAATTGACGTAGTTCGTAACTATTGTTGGACTTAACATTTGAAGTTTATAAACTCTTTGTCAACTTAATATAGTTTCATTGTTTAACATGCTCATTGATATTTTGAATAACGTTCTGGACATGTATTAGAGAGTAGGACAATCATATAAGTATGTCTCAAGTTTAGGTCATAATTAAATAAGTTCTGGCAATTCTGCACATTGGCGCGGCCGCGCTTGATTTGAACTAAGGAGTGGCGAGGCCGCGCTGCTCCCAGTTTAGATCAGAGCTGAGCTAAACAATGCCTGGCCTAGCTTGTACACCCACATATATATATGATAACATATGCAAAAACATACATGTTTTGATAAGTTTGATTCTTATGTCATGTTTTCCACATAGTCTTAACATTTTCCAATTAACGAGGCTTAACGTTTTCGATTACAATGTTCCTCACGTTTACTCAAAATACACATGCAATGAGGTTCATATGTCTCAACTACATATGCTCAAGTTACCTTAGTCATGTATTTCAAGTTATGAAGTTCGTTCAAACTTGTCTTAATTCATGCTCAACTAGTTTACAATGCATATGACTAGTTAGGCATTCATTTCTGTCATGTCTAGAGGCATATGAGACCTATCAAGATAGTCAAAATTTTCAAAATACATGCAAGGTGTTTGTCAACTAAACTAGTTTTCAAACTATTAAGGTTTCTCTTAAAAATCTCATATTAACCCTCCAAGCATGCAAAGCTACTACGCATATCATATTTCATGCTTGTACATACATAATCATCCGACCTAATCATGCTCACAAGTTTCAGAACTTAAAGGACTCATAGCTTATCAAGTTCATATTTGAAACTCTAAGTTTCCATTAGAAGGCTATCAAAATCATTTAAGCATACAAGGTAAGTCCACACATTTTATGTCATGCTTTCATATACATATAAATAGACCACATAATCATGCTTGAAATTTCAGAACTTAAAGCGTCCTAGTTCGACAAGTTTGCTTTTAAAATCTTTAAGTTTCCTTTGGAAAACTAAGCTTTGATAAGTGGTTCCATGCAAGGCCCCTTAAACTAGCATGCCAAGGATTTACATAGGCTTAAAGACATTATACTAGCATGCTCCACATCTTAGAACCCACAAAAATCATTTTCTGATTCTACATAAGGGCGCGGCCGTGCCCTGTTTGTACTAGGGAGTGGCGCGACCACGCCACTCCAGTTCCAGACCAGAAAGTTCTCTGTTAAAGCAGAGCTTCGGCCACTCTTTACATTTTGCTCATGAAACAAGCTCACTAACTATCACATTGCACATATAGCATATCTATATACTTTACTAACCATACTAACACCTTAATCACATATAAATTTCAAGTATTTCATGCTAATCCCTATGAATTGGAAATGCTACACTACAAGATATAATTAAAGCATTATACCTTCTTGAGCTTTGAATTGGGTAGAGCTTCCCCTCAATCTCAAAATTCTCTCTCAACTCACTCTTACAACACTTAACAACAATTCTAGCAACATCAAATAAGAAGAGAGGCTTGGTATTTATAGGAGAATTGTTAACCATGTCAAACCATTATCTTAGGGATTGAATCCAATAGAAGATGAGGAGACATGTTGGGCCATGGAGGAGTTGGTGGGTAGTTGTTAATAATCATCATGAAGGTCACTCCCTATAGCATGATGAGCTAGAATGAGCTTGGGAGAAGAAGAAGGAATAGGCTTTTAGCCTTTTTGCTCTTCACGTGAGGAAAGAATGAGGGACTCTCATTGTGGGACAAGAATAAGAACTCAGCATTTGCCAAATGGGAATGAACTAATATCACATACTATAGGTTATATCCATATACATACAATATATACTTAAGTTAAATAACATATATGTATACTTAGGATTTGAAAATCAATTGGGCGCATACATGGGTTTTAATGATATAACAATACTACATGGTAGCAAATTGGGGTACATATATACACATTAATATATAATTCATGTACATTTTAATATGCTAAATTATGATTTAAATTGAATAGTGACATATCACATTATCATAAACCTCATTATTCCAATTATGTAACTTATTGAAATAATTATTGATATTAATTATTCACATACTTTAATATAATATTCCATATAGTATACATTAATGTACTATACATATCGCATGGTCACATAAGCATCCTTCATGTAACTCATACAATTCATTAATCTTATTATATAGTTCTCATATATATCACATAGTCTCTTGTAGTGTCACATTACACGTTATATAATATATTTTGGTTCTATATTACACAATGTATATGTTACATGTATTCTCATAAGTCCAACCACTTGACTCACTTCCTTTTATTATATAGTTTCTATATTACATAGTTATATCAAAATGTCACATTATACTTTATATTATATAGTTGTAGTTACTATACAATATGTGATTACATAACTTTACACTAAGCAATTAATTGAGCAAACATAAATCCCAAAATATTAATCAAACTATTTACTCATTAATATGCTATTACTCATAATAACCATTAATTAATAATATATTATTAATTAATCATCCACTCATTAATTCCTTCTTTAATTAATTAAATCATCAATATATCTCCTCACTATACCACACAAGGCATTCATTGAGCTTATAATAAACTCCACATTCTTCTCAATTATCATAAATTCAATTTGAATTCATTTGAATTAACTCGTCTCAAAACACATAATCATTTATATTCGAATAAATATTTGACTTTCATTAATAATATTCATTAATAATATTTAGAAATTCTCGGGTATTACAGAGTGTATATATTGTTAGAAGCTTAACACACGTGTGAAAATTATTGTGGTGTTATGCATAACATGAAGTATTGTAGACTGATCATCTATCATACTTATTTTTTTGAGTTATCAGTTTAATATTGATAATTCTAGTAGATGTTCAATAGTCCTTAGTGACTGCTCAATATAAATCGTTTTATCCAGTTGGATACGTTGATGGCCTTTGAATTCATATGTATCTGTTGGTCTATAATGAACTATCGTTTCATATTCCAAGGATTTGATTTGAGAATTGTTGATACTCGTTATTCATGATGTTATTCTTTAAACTCTGGATTATCATCGAGATTATACCTTGATATTTCAAACTCGTGTTATAAAACTCTTCACCCTTATCGAATGTTACTTGCTGGGCAATTTGTGCTCATTCTTGCTTTCCCTAAAACATTTCAGTTAAGGCAGAGCAGGGTGGACATTCGGGCACCGACAAGGGCAAGGGCAATGCTACCAACTAGCTAGTCCTTTTATGTTTTAGAGATTCTGGTGTTGTATTATGACAACTATGATAATGTATTAAGACTGATTCAGAACTATGTTTAAACTTAAGTAGGGTTATATAATAGGTCTTTATTTGATATTATTATGTAATCTATTAAGTAATGTAGGTTGCGAGACTTGGGGGAATAATTATAATAAATCATTGTATATTATTCTAGATTATCCGCTGTGATTGTATGATTTTAGTTATTATTGTTAGAATGTGACACACCAGATTCGAGGCATCGGGGCCCAAATTTAGGGGCGTCTCAATCGTCAAGCCTGAAGAAGAGATCGTGGAGAGAGCTACACCAGACGACGAACATCTGCAACAAGAAACAGAAGTTAATCTTGAAGAATTCAGACAAGAAGGCACCAGAACAGATGTTCCAACAGGGAACAAATGGGCAAGAGATCACACTCAAGACTTGATTATTGGAGATCCAAATGCAAGAATCAAAACAAGGTCTGCTACCCAGAATGAGTGTTTCTATCTGAGCTTTCTGACCCAAATAGGACCCAAGAAGATAGAAGATGACATGGAAGATTTGAGTTGGATAGAAGAAATGCAAGAGGAGCTGAATCAGTTTGAAAGAAGCAAAGTCTGGAGACTAGTTCCTAGACCAAGGAATCACCCAATTATTGGCACCAAATGGGTCTTCAGAAATAAGATGGATGAAGTTGGGGTGATCACAAGAAACAAGACAAGACTGGTGGCTAAAGGTTACTCTCAAGAAGAAGGCATCGACTACGACATGATCTTTGCACCTATTGCCAAATTGGAAGCTATCAGGAGATTCCTTGCCTTTGCTGCCCCATGAAGTTCAAAGTCTTCCAGATGGATGTCAAGAGTGCATTTCTGAATGGAGAACAATAAGAAGAAGTATATGTGGAGCAACCTCCAGGTTTCATCAGTCCAACTCTCTCTAATTATGTCTATAGATTAGATAAAGCCTTATATGGACTTAAACAAGCACCTAGAGCATGGTTTGAAACACTAACAAACTTTCTTATTGAAAAATGATTCATTAGAGGTAGAGTAGATACCACATTATTCCTTAGGAAGCACAAAGATAAAGTTTTACTAGTTCAAATATATGTAGATGATATTATCTTTGGTTCTACTGATGAAAATTTGTGCAAGAGATTTGCCAAGCTTATGCAGAGCAAGTTCGAAATGAACATGATGGGTGAGCTTAATTTCCTTCTTGGACTGCAAGTGAAGCAGACTAAGGAAGGTATATTCATTAACCAAGCCAAGTACATCCAAGACTTACTTAAGAAGTATGGTATGGAATCAACCTCTCCCATGAAAACACCAATTACTCCAACAACTAAGCTTGACAAAGATGAGAAAGGTAAATGTATTGACATTACTCAATACAGATATACATGTATATGTGCTAGATTTTAAGCTAATCCTAAGGAATCACACTTAACTATTGTAAAGAGAATTTTCAGGTATCTCAAAGGCACACCTTACTTGGGACTTTGGTATCCCAAGGAGTCTTCCTTTGAACTGACAGGATATTCAGATGTTGATTTTGCAGGCTGAAAAATTGATAAAAAAAGTACCAGTGGCACTTGTCAACTGCTAGGAAACAGACTTGTGTCCTGTTTTAGCAAGAAGAAAAACTCAATATCAACTTCAACAATAGAAGCTGAATATATTGCTGCAGGCAGCTGCTGTGCTCAAATCCTATAGATGAAGAACTAGCTAGCAGACTATGGGTTTGATTTCAAATCTATACCTGTTCACTGTGATAACACAAGTGCCATAGCAATTACACATAATCCTGTCATGCATTTTAGGACTAAGCATATAGAAATAAGATATCATTTTATTAGGGATCATGTTCAAAATGGAACTATATCTTTACAATACATCCCTACTGAAATCAACTTGCTGATGTCTTTACAAAACCCTTAGATGAATCTAGATTTAATAAATTAATAAGTGAGTTAGGTATGCTGAATCTATAACCATAAATTCTATGCTCTAGTTGGTGCTAATCATGCAGATAAAAAGGCTTAGTCAAAATTATGGAGATGACTGAGAGAAACCACGATCGTGGAGCACCCTCGACATGGCAGAGAAACCCACTGTGATGACAACATTACTACCAAGCCTAAGCAGCTTTTCTGATAAGCGCCTCAGGGACAAACCTAGCCCTTAGTTTTTGACTAAGAGGTTGGCCCTTCCTGAGAAACCTTAACCCAGAAGAAGTGCTGAGTTAGAATGCATCACAAGGACCAGTGCAGAAGCATGAGTAGAGACAACGATCGTGGAGCAGGTTTAGAAATGAAATCAGGATCGTGGAGTAGTTTCGGAGATCGTAGTCATCCTGAAGGATACACTAGCTCAGGGGGAGCTAAGGGCAAATTAGTCTTTCTCATACAACTTAAAATCGTGGAGTCCTGCAGAACATGACACTTGTCCCATTTTGCAGAACGTGAAGAGGGAAGTTACAAATATATTTTGAAATATCTTTTGTCAGTTCACCTTTGAACTTTAAAAGCTTTATCTGTCTTTCTCTCTCTCAAAGAAACCCTAGTTTTCAGTACACTCAGCCAATTTTGTTCATCTCAGGAAAAAATCAATGAAATCAATGGCTACTTCAAATGTTGTATCCGGCTATCAACTATGCTTTGACGAGTTCATGACAGCCGATCCACAGTTCCACAAGATTCTGTCCCTTCTGAAGAAAGCAGGTCTCGAAGAAGCTCTGAGCACCAGCCCGAAGATTTACCCAAAGTTGGTGAAAGAGTTCTACTGCAATGGGGTCTTCGAGAATGATGTCATCACCACAAAGGTCAAGGGTGTGTAGATTCAGCTCGAAGCTGAAGATATAAACCTGGCCCTAGGGTTTAAATCAAAGGGTCTTTCGTCTCTGAGCGTCGTCGACTTCCATAAAGGACTAAAGAGGATGCACCACAAGAAGTTTCAAGGCATCAAGGGCAACAAGAAGAAAGAGTTTCCCTAGATGTATTAATTTCTAGCTGATATTATTGGGAAATGCATATGCTGCAAGAGCTTTGGTTACGACTCTCTGAATGAGAACCAACTGAAGCTCATGACAGTAATCTGCTACAGAGCTCAACTCAACTATGGGGCTTTGCTCATAGAATGGATTGGGAAGTGGATTCTCAGCTCAAAGAAGGCTAAGAGCACAAGAAAAATGCTCTATGGGAGATTCATAAGCATTATTCTCCAATCTGCTCTGGGAGACAAAATTAGAGACAAGGAAGGAGCACCCATCAACGCCAGCAGAAGGATGACCCAGCAGCTTTTTGAAAATTAGAAGAGGAACCCTGCAGAGAACGTGAAGATGATGTTTGAGTCCAGTGGAAGGACTGGTGATGTGAAGAAGGAACCTGATCTACAGGAAAACATGTCTGTGGTAAGGGAAGCTGAAGAAGAAGAAGAAGTCAACCAAGAAGGACCCTCTACTCTAGTTAAAAAGAGTAAGGGAAAGAGGAAATTAATAGAGATTGTTCAGATGGTAGAAAAACCCCAAGGTTCAACCACTGATGTGCCCCAAGGGGGTTCTGGCACTGAGATTATAGGTCTCTTCACACAAAGGGAACTCACCCTGGAAGTGACCAAATCACCAGAAGAAGTTCTGAAGGAGAAGAAGAAGAAGAAGAAGCATAGTGAGGATAAGGCTGAAGGAAGTTCTAAGCCTCAGAAAAAGAAGCGCAGCCGTCGAGTAAAGAAGTCTACACTCACCGCGATCGTGGAGTCCTCACCAATCGTGGAGTCCAGACTTTCCATCACTCCAGAGGAGGATGCTGCAACAGCTTCTCAGCCTGAACAGACTGTCATGGCTGAAGCTAAAAAATCTGCTAAGGCTGTGGCTGAGCCCAAGAGACCAAAGCGAAAGGTTGTTAAAAAGTATGTCCTTGTTAATGAGGAAGCTTTAAAGGAGGAGGAAAGAAGAATTGTTACTGAGTAGGCTAAACAAATAATTGAACCTCAAGCATCTGGCTCTCACAATGAGTCCTTGGATGAGACCAAGATCATTGCTGATGTGATAGTAAACATCAACAGTGCAGTAACCCCTACTGTATTTGATCAAGCTATCGTTGTGCTAAGCAGGAGCTGCCCGAAGCTATTGAGGAGAGTAAAACTCATATTGAGGGGGAGTTTCTCGAAGCACCTGAACAAGAAAGTGCTCCAGCTGAGGGGGAGTAATCAGAAGCTGCTCATGAAGCCCCCTCTACCCCTCAAGAAATCGTAGTGTCTGAAGCTATATAAATGGAAGGTGTTGAAGCTGTAGAGAAGGAGAATGCTGAAGAACAAAGGGGAGATGTTGAGACAATGGATGTGGTGGAGATTGCAAATGAAAGTGATAAAGAAGGTGATGAAGACAGCGAAGAAGAAGAGGAAGAAGAAGTTGAAATTATAGCAATGGGCTGGAATGGAGAAAGGAGAGCAACCTACAATCAGTTGTTCTCCTACGTGCCCATGGTGTCCTATCACAGAGCCCTGATTCTCAACTCTTGGGATCATGTGTTCTGGGCATAAAAAGCTTATCCAGCAATTTCTGTGCTAGCCCATGAATTTTCAAGCAACCTCCACTTTGTTCAAAAGCTGATCACTAATCATTCGTCTTCTAAGACTGAGCATGAGGTACGTTTTATTCATTTCTCTTTCAAAGTTAACCACTGTCCTCTACCAAACTTCTATCAGTTTAATGAACTACCAAGGTGTTTGGAAGTGGTTCTTAACCCATTGAACCAGTTTCCAGTTACAGAGTCCCAAACTCTGTAATTGATGAGCCAAATAACCAACTTCCATTATCGACGAGCCAACTGTCAGTTACTCCATGGTCGTCGAGCAACGATTCATAATAGTCGAACAACTACACGACACCACGACCATCGAGCCACCAAACCAAATCGTCGAGCCAACTATCCCATATATTGAACAAGCCTCCTCTCCCATACACCAAACCCAAGCACCTCTCACACAATCAGATATTCCCTCATCCTCCCATAATGAATATTTCGATATGGCACTTGCTTTCACAAGCATGCCAAGGCCAAGGGAGCACACTACGACCTCCCCTCCTGATTTTTAGAAAATCTTTGATCATCTCTCTCTCCTCACCACCAAAGAAGAGATTGCTGATGTCACAAGTTAGGTGGTTCTAGAGACAGAGGAGAACCTTGAAGCTCACTCTCGACAATTCATCAACGCTTCAATCATATGATCGAATCTGTCAACACTTTGCCTAGAAATTTGGCTACCTAGCTCTCAAAAAGATTGAAACAGATCATAAGGGAGATGAGTGACATTCTAAGCAAAAGGAATCAATCCACTTTCAAGCTTCCAACAAACATAAGGAAGCAGTTCTCCTTCTCCCAAAAACTCAAGAATCACAAAATAATATTATTGCTGATCAGATTCACCAGCTGAGTATTTCCCTACACGAATTCAAAGAGTATTCTATAACTCAAGCAAGACAGACTGACACTGACATGGCCATGCTGCATCAACAGAGAACAAATACTGAAGCCATGGTTGAAGAGAATAGAAGTGACATTGCTCAAACTCGTTCTTAAATGCACGAGCTGGTGCAAGGAGTCAATCGTCTGTCCGAAGACAAATAACAATCTCTTTTGCTCTGGTGAGCGCTACTTTAGATGTGGAGCGCATCAGGGATTTTGACTGGGGCACCTATACCTTCGCCTATTTTCTTCGTGGGTTGTGCCTACGCTCTGAGGGCGTGACGGAGGCTTGGCTGGTTTTTTATGCCTTTCTGCTAGTGAGTAATTTCTCTTTCACCTTTCAATCTCCCTCATTCGTGTTTGTCATTCTTTATCATTAAGGTCATTTGATTTTTTGCACTTCCAATTTTGGGCATATGAAAAGCTCCTTTGCCTACACTCGGCCACTACTTTGGGCTTGGAGACATATCCGTGGGGACGGCGTTAGCTTCATTCCATTTTAACGGAGGTCCTTGTAGCAGAGGGGTTCACCCATTCCCGCTTGCAGCTAGAGCTATTGACTGTCGACTCCATCACGTGGGTTCCCTATACCCCGGATTATCTGACAGTCGAGTTCGAGGATGGATTTCTGACCGGATTAGAGTTTACATTGGCCACTCGCCGGATTCCCCTTTTGACCAATAAAGGCTGGGAGCTCTATTTGGGAGAGCGCGCTATCAGGAGCTGTGAGATCCCGAAATCCTAATAAGACTCGGTTATGTAAATTCTTCATTATTAATAAAATCTCTCTGTTCTGATAATATATTGTGTTATTATATACGTTATTAAAGACTTCGGTTTAAAAAAATTTTCTCCGAAAAACGTTGTGCTTGACACGTCGTGCTTAAAAATTTTGTTTGGTATTTGGACTTTTCGGTATATTATTTTATCAAGCTGCTTTGTCGTGCTTACATTAACAAAACGCTTTGTCGTGCTTACATTGGCGAAACGCTTTGTCATGCTTTGAATAGATTAGGTGTCAAACCCTAAATTAGGAAACTCTAAACCTAATTTAGAAACTCTAACCCTAATTTCAAACCCTAAAACCCTAATTAAGAAGTACAAACTCTAATTAGGTTATCTTAAACCCCAATCATATTAACTAAACTTAAATTAGGTGTTAATAACTTTATTAAGTCATCCAAAACACAAAAATCAAAATCTTAAATCATAATTAGTGAAGATTAGGGCAAAATTAGCTACTAATTAGAACCATAAGTTGCTCACAAGCTAGTGCAACCTCCTACTTTTGAAAATCCATCCTATCTGACCCCCAAGCACCTTGTCATAGCTGCACAAGTTCAGAGGAAATATATTTGTGGAGGCAAAATGAGAAAAAAGACCTAAAAATCCTAACCTAGAAATTCTATAAATAGCAGCCTCAATTCAGTGTAAAATCATGAATTTCTTTCACTAATATACTTATACTATCTGCCATAAGGAGCCCTAGCAATAGCAACATCAGAATCAAAGCTTAGATAGCCAAATTTGCTCAAGAAAGGTATAAATCCTAATTTTACATTTAATCTTTCATGCTATGTTAATTTTGTTGTTATGTTGTTTAGTTATGTGTAATAACATATTAGTTAGTGTTCTGGATTGTTAGATCACGTTTTCATAACATCTAGATGCATCAAATAGGTGTTTTAAGCAATCTAAAAAATTGTTAAAAACAGGCCTGACAATCATATGTCAGAGCCTGTAGATCTTCGTGTGTTAATGTTTAGGTCTGTTAATGGTATGCTAGTTGTAGTATTACATGAGCTTAGTAATCTAAAAGAAGAATCAAGTCCATGGGATTAACAGAATGAAAGATATAAGTGGTCAAAGGTCATTGATCGATCACAAAAATCTGAAATCTGGAAAACCCAGAAAATTTCCAGGAAGACTCTGACAGCCGTTTGACCGGCTCAGATCTTCGTCCCAGATGGTTGTTAAAGCTATGAAAGTGCTATGTTTTTGTATTTTGATATGTATAGTAGACCAATAGAGCAGTCTAACACCTTACAAATTCATAGGATGACTAGAATTAATGGTCAAAACCCGTTGACTGTTCACAGTTTAGTTTTCTGGAAAATCCAGAAAATGAGGAACATGAAGAACAGTCTCTGACAAGACTTTGACCGACCTAGATCGATGCCTTAGGGAGTTACTCGGTCCAAACCAGTGTTATCTCGTTCAAATATGACATATATACTACACACTGCAACAATTAAAACATCTATACAATACACAAAATTAAAGCTATTAACGACACAAGGTCGTTGACCGACATTGACCGATGTTCTGGGTTACCCAGAAACCCAAGAACAACACTGACGCACTTTGAGCCTTAATAACTTTCTGATAGGTGATGTTTAGAGTCTAGAATTGATATCTAGTTGTAGTATTACATAAACATTATAACACTGAAGCACTTACAAACACCGAATCATAACAAGCTGCAAGAACAAGTTTGGTCAAAGTAGCCACTCGGCCTTGACCAAGGCTGTTCTTCAAAGCTGAAGAACACCTTCAGCGACGCTTCATGTCGCTGTAGGTTATTAGCGACGGACAAAAATCAAAAGAAATTAAAATAAATAAAATAAATTAAAATAAATAGAAATAATTATAAATTCAATTTTAAAAATCATTTTAAGTTATAATAATTAACTTTTAATATTTTAACATAAATTTCATACTTATTTTTATAAATTAATAAATAAATTAATTAATAAAGTAATTAATTAAATCATTTATAAATAATAAGTAATTATTTAAAAATGATTTAAAAATTCTAAAAATCATAATAAATGATTATAAATTATTTAAAAATAAAACTAAGGTTTTAATAAATATACTAAGCAATTAATAATTATTTAGGTATAAAACTAATGATTTAAAAATCATTCTAATGGATAAATAAATACTTAAAAATTATTATAAGCTTCCAAAAATTATTATAATGATAAATAAATTATCTAAAATTATAATAAAGCTTATAAATAAAGTTTTACCAAGTTTTTAACTTATTAAATATCCGGTGAGGTTTTAGGACACCGAAATTATACCGAACATAGACTGAACGTATTTAGTTTGAGTAGTTAGGTACTGTTATCAATACTAATGATATCTATAAATATGTTTAACATATTTTAGGTATCTTAAACACTTCAAGTAACATTAGATAAACGTTCTTCGCACATGCAAGTATTCAAACTTTATCTTTTTCATTGTACAAGTGTTCTATTCGTAAACTTATTACATTACACAAATTTTATACTTAATCTTATGACGTTACTTGAATACCTTTCGATATCTTCTACCGAACCAGATTATTACCTATTTATTGAAAAAGTTACTGCTATTGTTTCAGCATAACTTAAGAAATGAATCACTTATTCATATGATATTGAATTGTTGTTTATCAAGCATAAACTGTTAGTCAAACAAAATTATTTTGGTAAGGCATCCTATACTGAGTTGAATTTACCCTAAATTGGGTTTTCTAAATGTGTGTCTATGAATAGACAATAGAAGTAGGATGATATGAATACACCTAGCATACTGAATAGGCTGATCCCCTATCTCAGATCCGAATACGCAGATTTCTAAGTCTGTGTGACTGACAAAAATGGTTGAGTGAAATAAAAATTCCAGATATGGTCGTCAACCCTCAGTAAAGTGAAATTGTTGAACTATCGTTTATTCAAAATCAAACATTTTGTTATATAAACTTGCTGATTATGTCATAGCTCATTCTTGCAAATTATTTCCTTTGCAGTTTTAGATGGTAATCCATGCACTTTTGGCAATAGTAATGGAAAAAGACCTTGCGTAGATTAGCTTTATTTACTGTCTTTATTTAATGTAAGTCTTATAAGACTTTTTGTTGTAATAAGAACTCAATGTTGAGAACCCTGTAACCGAACTTATTATAAAGTATATATATTATCATCTTTTATTTTTGCAATCGTGTATTAATACATATTTAGATGATTAGTAGTATGAGTTACGCGTTACAGTATCCTTAGGGATTATATATCTGAGTGAGGGTATTGGCAATATGGACTGTTCATGTTATTGCTAGTACTCTGGATTTCGGATAGATATGAACTACTGATATGAAAGGGATATTCATATGATACAATCTATTTATCTAATTGAGGGTATCCAAACACAGCGATAGTTCTAAACAAGAATTGTTATCTGTTATGGGATACTGTGAACCTTGGATAGATAAGAATTATATCTTATTAAATATCTATAGTATTTGGATAATCGTGAACTCTAGATCGGATACCACGAGTGTATAGATTTGGGGGCGTCACAGGAGAGATCCGCATTCCATTCCCTCCTCCTGCTTGGCATCATTGGCCCTTATCTCAGCCAGTCACAGATATTCCTTTGGTGGGCTTAGATGGCTTCACCCTATTAGAGGGTCCTCACAGTCAGGAGGCATTTTATCGCTGGTGGAGTCCTCGCACTATTGGGGCTCAGACTTGTGCCACTAAATTCATGGAAGACATGCTTCCTGGGTCTGTTGTGATGACAGATTGGATAACTTGCCTTCGAGAGGCTAATCATTTAGAGCAGATTTCCAGTTTGACCCAGCGATTGGAGCGGGAATAGTTTTTCATCAGGCACCTTGGCAGGGATCCTTCAGAGGTAAATTCATTTTATCCTTCCAGCTCCGGCGCTGGCCCCTTAAGAGGTCCATATTCTGGCAGTTATATTGGTGCAGATCCTCCCCTCTATCGACCAGACATTGTAATGCCCTCAAATTTGGGTTCCCTAATCTCGGGTTTGGTGCTTACGATCCATCATACATATTATATCTAACTACCCATTCATAATTGGAAAATATCATTCAGATCATTACTAAAAATAACTTATAACAATATCACAGGTTAACTAACCTTAACATAACTTACATAACCTTAGCTATACAAAAGTTTTATATAATTAACTTACATAATGCAACTTAACAATTAAACGTCAATACTAATTACTCCTGAGCTTTGTCTTTGTCTTTGTCCTTGTTAAAACCTTCTGCTACCTCGTCCTTAGAAGAAATATTTTTGATTTAAGCAAGGGTGAGCAACGAGTTTGCTCAACAAGTCAAAGTATACAATAAAGGATATAGATCATGAACAGAAGAGTCTAGATTCTATAGAACTCCAACAATAATCTAAGAATTTCGAAGTAGCTGAATAATAATTCATTTTCAATAACAAGACTTTATCAAATTTTATGCTGAATAACATATCAAGGATGAAAGTGTAAAATTCTTTCAAAGATTCAACAATATTCAAATGAATAAGAAGAATTAACAATAATGCAATAATATTCAATAAAGTGGGATATTCCCAGATTTCATGCTGAGTGATCACATAGGGATCATGAACTAGTAGAGGAATTCATTAGTTATTAAAACTAAATTACTCCAAAAATATATCTAGCCGAAAACAATGACATAGATCTTCCAATAATTCAGTTCATAATAAATAGAACATTTCATGTTCTAACAAATATTAGCCTCGCCAAAACAATTAGATGAGTCATGACTTATAAACAGTTCAAATAATAGAACAAGAATCAATTGCACTACGTGCGAATAATAATAATCAGTATAGATGTGAATAACTAACAATAATTATTCACTAATCAAGCTTTGAAATTAATAACTCAAGTTGAGTTAAGAAACTTGCAATAAATGCGAATATTCAATAATAATCTTAGATATGGAATAATTAACAATAATTATCCACTACCATGCGAGAAAAATAATAACTCGAGTTTGAGTTAGAGAACTTGCCTGATTCGTTGACTACTGCTACGCAATTAAAGCTAACTTCTTTTGAAAGACCTATCATTAATAAGATCAATCTCTTAATTACCATCACTTGTCTTACTTATAATATTTATCTAACTTGTAATCACATAATCAATCATTAGATAACACCATACGAATACACAAGTCTAAACCTAGCACACATCGAGTCTTTAATAGTAGTCAATATAGTATACTGAGTGGTTTTCCACAAACAACCAACAAATTAGTTTCCGTTTCGTCTACACTGTTTTTACAGTGTGTTAGATCAGTTACTAATTCGTATATACCTTCCCCATATGAAGGAATCGTTTAGCCCAGCTACTATACATCAACCATTAAAGGGTACGATTGCACTACCTTAGACTTAACACTTACTCGTTCATTTATAAGTTCTTATTATAACTCGGTAAACTATTTATGAATTCAGAAGACTTAAAATATCATTTCAGTAAACTAAAACCAAACTGTCTTCCTTTCCTATCCTTTTCAGTTTTTATTACAGCAAGCTGAAACAAAACTGACTTCTCTTCCTGACATTTCAGTTTCCATTTCAGCACCCTGGATTGTTCATTTCAGGAAGCTGAAATACCCTATTCATGAAAATACAAAATCAACTTATTATTTTTCTATTCTTTGGTCAAACATATATACATATAATCCATACACAAAAATAATTTTTCTGGAATTTTTCAACTCCCTTAAGTATTTTTCAAAAATTCATTTCTAGTTAAAACCTTAAGAAATTAGCCCTATCATGCCAAACTCCAGAAATTCCCAACTCTTGGTGGGATCTTATATGTGTTAACATGAAGTTCCAGTTTAAATTTCGTGGCCATCGGAGTTATAGAACTCCGGTTATAGCCGTTTCTGTCAGAAAAACCTAAATATTGAAATGGTCATAACTCGGTCAATTTAAGTCGGAATGAACTCATTTTTGGACTCAAGCTACTTTATCTCATATATTTTCATGTCCCAAAAGATTGGATTTTTTTACATTAATTAAGTCGCTGAAATATCCCTTGGAAATTTTGGACAATCTACTTTTTGTCATTTTTTAGATTTGGCATCCTTGACTAAAATCAGTCCACACAAAACTCTATAACGCCTTTTTAAGTGATTCCACTTGTAAAAGTTATAAGACTCATATATCTAAGTCTAGAAATTAACCACACTCAAAAATTCAAAATATAATAGGAGATATGGTCGTTTGAATTTCATACTTTGTTTTTACGAAAATCTAATTTTCAACTATTGGTGATTTTTAAGAAAACTTCCATATTCTCACATAATGCCAACATAGCTCATCATAATAACTACTAATACCTCATATACTCATGGATATACCATGGCCCATGATCTATGCCATCAAACAATCATCAAACACAAGATCAAACACAACAAAGGGTAAGAAAATTTAGATTTTCTAACTTTTGAAAAACCTAGTTTCCATTTATTAGTTTAGAACTAACTTTTGATCCACAAAAGGGTTAAATCTATACATGAAACACCTTTAAACATATGGATCTAAGGTTTTTAACCTCAAGAACAAAACTTCATACTATCAAAAATTAAATCAAAATAAAAAGGAATTTAAATTATATACAAGTAGGAATTCTTTATACCCCTGCTTCTCTTTCCTCTCCTTTCTAAGATTTGATTAGGGAATTATGTAAACACCAAATACTCTCCCCCTCTCTCTCTCCCTATGGTGTCCGAAGCTCTTGGCTTTCTCTCTCTTACTTTGCTTAGATAACTCAAAGAAATGAAATGAAATGAGATGAGGGTAAAGTTTTGTTTGTTAGTAAAAGTGTGTATAGATATATTACTTATATCTATATATTATAACCATCTTACTTTCCATCTCTCTTTCTTCATAATGATATTTGATAACTTTCAAGCATTAACTAAAGTGTTGGCTCCTTTTATTACATGACACCTCAAAAGTAGATTACCAACTAAAGTAGCTAGCAATCATTAAGTACATCTCCCCTTCCACTCTATTAAGTGACCAGCCATGTGGCCTCACTTTGTCCCAAATTTTGTTTGTTTTTATTGTTATATATAGCTTTACTAAATATCCAAAATATCCCTCGCTTGTTGGGCTAATTTGGGCTTCTTATTTAAATGCTTATGGGCTTGCAATTTCAATTCTTTTGCCTACTAATTAAAATACACTTGGGCCTCCATCACTAATTAATTGGGTCACTAGTATACTTGCCCTTTATATATAATATTGGGCTAGATTAATGATTTAATTGTTCTTAAATCAAATTAGCTACAAGTCTCATGCTTAAATAAATAATTGGGCTACAAATTAATTCTTTGGGCCATAAAATCAACTTAGTCCCATACTTTTAATTTTTATCCTACCTTAATCATTTAGTTAGGGTTTCATTACACATATTTGTAAGTTAATTCCTTATTCATATATCTTTAATTTCATAACCCAATTAAACTTGCTTTACTTAGGTTATAAAATTAATTATTTGAGATGTATAAAATAAATCTCTTAGGTTATTTAATTACTATACCTAATATATGTATTAGATTACATAACTTTATTCTTAAATCCCTTTATAAAAAATAAAAGTATATCCATTATATAAGGTATATTTATTTAATCAATTACATAACCCACATAAGTCATCACACATTCCAATAATTTATTAACTTAATAGCTCTAATTGGCTTAATAAGTTATGACCACTCACATATTCACTATATATAATTCATATCAATTATTAATCACTTAACATTAATCACATAATGTACATACATATCATCTTAAATACAATAACAAATGTATTAATATTCAAATTCCTATTTGAAATTCAAATTAGGGTTTTGAACAACTATTCATCTTGGCTTCCTTTCTTAGTCAACTAATAATCATTCAATTAACTAACTTGCTTAATCTATATCGCATATGTTCAACATATTACTAGTTAATAAAATAATAATAATAATAAAAAATTTATTCGTAAAATTATAGTCGTATAAAATTTTCGGTCCTTACATTCTCCCCTCCTTATAAGGATTCCGTCCCCGGAATCACCATTCCCATACGCTTAATTTATGTCTATCCTTATACACTCATTTATTAATCAATCAATTTTTATTAAATTTCTTTCCTTGTATTTATTATTTCAGTTATTCTTTCCTATCCCAATTCAGGGCGAAAAAATCGTATATTACTTCAAGTCTCATTTGACTTGGCATAACTCATATTTACCTGTTGTATTTAGGCATCATATTCATAATAGTATTCCTTTAATATATTAAGCAACTTGTGCTTTCTCTCACTCTACTACGGAACCTCTAAGGGTTACCAAAGATCACATGGACATACTCGTGTTCTACTAACTTTTTAAAGTTATATCATCAATTTATTTATTTCTATCTATGCGTAATACCAACCTGTAACTCATATACCAATCCTGTAACTCAAATATGTAAAGGAATAGTATCTCATAGTGATATTTATCATATAATACGTGCACAATTATATTACAAATCAAAATTTTACCTAACACTACTTCCTTTGAAGCGACTGCATCCTGAATTGCTATGTTAAACGTGTGTGCCGTTGGACTTCCTGGCTGAGCTGGTTCTTTGCTTTGGACAATCCCTCACCATGTGATCTGTTGATCCATAAATGAAACACCCATTATTTTTTTAGGATTGGGTCAGTTAGGAGAGATGTGTCCCTCCTGCCCGCACTTAAAACACACAAATTTCCCATTCAAACACTCACCCGAGTGATTTTTCCCATAATTTCCACACTATTCAACCTGCTTCTTCATACCTCCATGCCTATTATCAGTATCTCACGCATTGTTCCACTTTCTTTTTCCACTTCCACTACTTCCCTCCACCTTGACAGCTCCCTCGATCTTAACCTTATTCTTTTATTCTTGATTACACTCTGATACGGCTTCGCTTCCTCCCTCGGCGATGATCGCTTTTTCCAATAGAGTAGAGAATGAATCAATTCGCAGTACATCTATCTTGTTGAATATCGATGGTTTCAATCCATTTTTAAAACGTCACTCTTTGAGTTCCTCGGTGTCCACTCGATGTGGAGCGAATTTTGCTAGCTCGTTGAACTTGACGAAGTACTCCGACACTGACATGTTGTAAGACCCCAAATTTTATGAATAAAGATTTAATTTTTTTTATACATTATTTTGAAATAGTAAGGTGTTTATTTGATAAATGTGGTAAGTTATGGGTGGAATGTGCAAATTTTACAAAATAAGCAAGTGGTTATAAAATATTCGTTGTGTCGGGGAATATTCGTTTGGTCGAGGAATATTCTTTTTGTCGGAGAATATTCGTACGACGGCGTAGTCATTGGTGGATGTGACACCCCCGAATCCGGGTCCTCTGGCCCCGGTCCGGTCGTCACGATACAATACAAACATCCACCTCTAAACAACATACGATAACTAAATGCGGAATATAATAAACGTATGTCGTTCATTCAAAAGGTGTTACTAGTCCCAATATTCGATAACCTTAAAACAGTCATACAAACATACCCTAGAATAGTCATTAGGGTTAATATTACATAATATTAATTTAATTAAATATAAAGATAAAGTCTGCTCCCTGCAAACTAATCCTATATCTTCCCTTTTCCCTTGTCCTTCCCTGAAGTCTCGGGCTTAACTGCAATATAAGTCATGATATAGCAAGAATGAGCAACAAGTTTGCTGAGCAAGTTTAAATACAACAATAAAGGATATATCATAATGAATAGAAAATATCTGACAATGAATTCAACAATATGAATATCGAAAGCAAGAATAATGATTGCTTTTAGAATAACTGATAGTCAAGTAGACTTCTGAACTATAAAACTCCAACGAAATCAATAGCCGATTGACCCTTTGGTTACTGGCTACATAATAGTACTTGAGGGGATCAGCCTCGCGTACGCCATGTATATGCATAACATTCAACTCTGCGGTTTGTATCTTTATAATAGATACCTGGGGTACTCCCCTATATATATAAGGGCTGTTCATTCAGTCTAAGAATTCTTACCATCAATTAGTTTGGATAGCTTTTATAAAATTTCATATACCTGTCTGACCGAACAAGGGTTCAGACTCTATCTGACACAGTTCAAGAATTATAGAACTTTTAAATAAGGTACAAGTCCAAGACTGTACGAACTCAAGTGCACCAAGTGCGAATATCAATAAAATCAATGTGAAATAATTGTAAAGTAATTAAACCACCTAATAGCATGCTTGGAAATAAAGTTCAAGCTTTAAATAATTAACTGTCAATACGATAGTAACCTGCTCAATACAATATGAGAAGGATAGGAACTTGCACAATAAAGAGTGTAAGGGAACTTGCATTTAAATCAAGTGAAGTTAAGAAACTCGCTTACACGTTTATTGAATACAGTAGTGCAAGAATTTAGGATACTTGCCTGTTTGCTCAGCTACAAATAAGTTCTAGCTTTAATTAAACTCGTTGAAACAACCTATCATTAATAAGTCGGTCTTTCAATTAGTATCTGTAAACCAATATGAGTCTACACTTAACAAACATTTACTTATCATATAATTCTAGCACATAGTTCACGTAAGTCAATCTACTCATGTCTTAGAACTTTATATTATCTAGTTACTATGCATCAATATAGGCTTGAACACATAGCACTTCAAGTTATGAATCAACACACATGTTATAAGTTTTATAATTTCAAGTTTGAAAACCTAGCATGCTCATCCTAATCTAATTTAAAGTCATATGTTCTCATGTCGGTAATTCGCATACTTTAAACAATACAAGTTCATGCTTCAAAGTTGATTAGGAAAGTCATGTTATCACATAACAAGGTTAAACAATGTTTAAGTAGTCATGCTTGTGCGTATAATACATGTATATACTTTAATCACATAGATGAAGTTCATTTTCTATTATTAAGCATGCCTATATGAAATCTGTATATAAACAAATGATGGTCATGTTAATATGTCTATAGGTATAATGAACTTTAATACACATGCTCGCATGATCATAATATCATTCACATGGTAATCTACGCTATTTAGTTTTCTCATTCTAAGTTTTCTTTGAAAAGTATACTAAGTCCACTAAGTACATGCAAGACACCTTGACATATAACTCATATGTATTTGAAACATATATCAAAGCCACATAAATGTTCTCATATGGTCAGAATCTAAGAGACTCAAGTCTTGGTCAAGTTTGTTTTTACAAGTCTTAAGTTTCTCATTTCGAAATCGCTAGAATCTTGATATCACGTATGCTAGTCTGTGAACACACTTTAAACGTTCATTTCCTGTCAACATAGTCTATACGGTTATGTTCATGAAATCAGAATGTATACATGCTACTTATATGACAAAGTTCACATTTGGAACTACTAGTTTCATTTCAAAATCATAATGTTTTTTTATCAATCGTGCGTACTAACGTCGTTATATATGCTCACACTACATGAATATACTTATATGTGTGTGCTAAATCAGTTCACATGTTTACCAAATAAGGTACTATAGGTTAGTACATAACAGCTAAGCAACAGAAGCAGGAAACTCTGATCCAGGCCCGGCGCAGCTGCGCCGCTGGCCAGTATAAAACTGGCGCAGCTGCGCAGGTGCCGGCCAGAGACAGACACTGTACTGCTTCGGCAGAAACTTAGCCCAACTCAGAAATTTTATACGAAAATCATTTCAAATATGTTCTAACACAGTTCTAACATGTATGTCAACTTATATACCACTTAATAATCATATTCTAATTCAACAATCTTAGAATTCATGCTATTTATGAAATCAAGCATTCAGCAAAATGAAGAAGATAAGGAACATGAAGTGAGATTACCTCTGCTAATATGAACTATATACTTGCTGCTATATCAAAATCTCCCTCACTGATAACTCACAATAACTCACTAGCAATTCTACACTTATATGAAAATCTCAGCATTTCAAAAATGAGAAGGAGAAGAGCTAATTTATAGGCAAATGTTTACCCAGACATTTCCATTCCACCTCAAATTAAACCAAAGGAATGCATGTTTGTATAATGGTTAAGGAGTGGTGGTTGAGTAGTTGGTATATCTCATCATGAAATCCACACCTTTATAATCATTAGCTAGAATTTATGAATTTGAGAGGGAAATGTAGAGTGTAGCTAGGAGTTCACGTGAGGAGAATGAAATGGGCACTCAATGTGGTACAAGCCAGTTAACTCAGCAACTTACAAATGTATATAGTGTATGTCCAATACTTATAATAAATACACTTAGGACATTCCTAGTTATACATTTAATTGGTCACAATGTCATTTCAAATTAGTCATTAATAATACAATGTATCAAATAAGTACACATAGCTCATCAACATATAATCCATGTATATTTTCCTTAATACCAACTATAATGCAATTGGGTCTTATTATTACCCATTATAATAACTGTTATTATATTAATTATAATAACTTATTGAAAGCATTATCAATTAATAATTGTTTATTGATATTACTATATGGTAATAGGGTTATATGTTAAGTTGCACCCACACATAACATGTAACTCACATAATGTCATTAATCTTACTATATAGTTTATAATGTATAGTCATATTAATGTGTCACCTTGTACTATATTATATAGTTAACTACCATATATCAAAAGTTTACTTATCACATGCTTGTATAAAATAATTAGTCAAGTAAATATAATTACATATTATATTCATTACTTCTTTGCTCATTAATATATTATTCCCAACAACAATAATTTCATACGTTATTGATAATTACTCAATATTGAAATTAATCTATATGTTCAATTCATGCCACTATATTCAAATAAGTTGAATATTTAATTATTAATAATCTCATCAATTCTCTGATATTAAATCCTTAAGGTCAATCCACTAATTTAAATAACTCATTAGTGACTTCCTTTAATCATTTCACAAATTCTCACCACTACATAAGGTTTAAATAAACTCACAAAACTAACTCGTTAAAATTAAATCACATATTTAATAAATAAGGAGTTTAAAATTCATGGTCGTTACATCCCTCCCCCCTTATAAAAATTCTATCCTCGGAATTATAAAAATAAGGTTACTCAAATAAAAATGGATAATTCGCTCTCATTTTCTCTTCTAGCTCCCATGTAGCCTCCTCGACTGCATGATTTCTCCAGAGAATCTTAACGGAATGAATGATCTTATTCCTCAGCTTTTGTTCCTTCTTATCTAGTATCTGGACAGGAACTTCCTCGTATGATAAGTCTTTCTCTACTTGGATCGGCTCATAGGAGATAACGTGCTTGTAGTCTAGTTTATACGGCCGCAACACTGACACATGAAACACGTTGTGAATGTGCTCAAGTTCAGGAGGTAACGCCACCTCGTACGCCACTTCACCGACTCGTTTTAGAATCTCAAACGGTCCTATGAACCTAGGGCTCAACTTGCCCTTCTTCCCAAAATGAATCTTCCCCTTTCAGGGAGATACTTTCAGAAAAGCATAGCTTCCTAATTCAAATTCTTTCTTCTTGCGATGCAAGTCCGCATACTTCTTCTGGCGATCTTGAGCCGCTACTAGTCGGGCTCTTATCACCTTGATAATCTCTACAGTTTGCTGTACCAATTCTGGTCCCAACAGTCGACGTTCTCCAACTTCGTCCCAACACAACGGTGTTCGACATTTTCTCCCATATAGCGCTTCGTACGGTGGCATTCCAATACTAGCGTGAAAACTATTGTTGTATGCAAACTCTACTAATGGAAGGTGATCCTCTCAACTACCCTTGAAGTCCATTACACAAGCTCGGAGCATATCTTCAAGTGTTTGAATTGTTCTTTCGCTTTGCCCATCGGTCTGCGGATGATACGCGGTACTCATTCGCAACTGTGTCCCCAATCTCTCTTGAAGACTCTTCCAGAAATTCGATGTGAATCGCGGATCTTTATCAGATACAATAGATACCGGCACCCCATGTCTCGAGATAATTTCCTTGACATATAATCTGGCTAGCTGGTCCAAACTATACTTAATCTTAATCGGCAAAAAGTGAGCTGACTTCGTAAGACGATCTACAATTACCCATATGGCGTCGTGCCCTTTCTGCGTTGCCGGAAGTCCCACCACAAAATCCATCGTGATGTGCTCCCATTTCCATTCTGGAATCTCTAACGGTTGTAATAACCCGCTTGGTCGTTGGTGCTCTGCCTTGACTCTCTGACAAGTTAAACACCTACTTACGCATTCTGCAACCTCCCTCTTCATGTTTGGCCACCAAAAGTGATGATGCAAGTCTTGGTACATCTTTATGCTTCCTGGGTGTATCAAATATCTCGTACTGTGCGCTTCTTGCAAAATTTCTTCCCTTAGTTCCTGTACTAACGGTACCCAAATTCCTCCTTCAAACCTTAGCAGTCCAGGGCTATCAATCTTGAATTTTAAATCATCACCTTCGACTATCCGCTTCTTGATAATATCACAATCTTCGTCCTTATCTTGTGCCTCCTTAACCTTATCTAATAAAGTCGGACTCGCTGTCACTGTAAATAATTTCTCATCGGTATCCATCGGATACTTAACCTCTAAATCTAGTCGTTCGAAATCTTTCACTAACTCTTCTTGAACGGTTAACTTCGATAACTTCTCTCCGCCTTTTCTGCTCAAGGCATCTGCCACTACATTTGCTTTGCCTGGATGGTACAGAATCTCACAACCATAATCTTTGATCAATTCTAGCCATCGGCGCTGCCTCATGTTTAATTCTTTATGCGTGAAGATATACTTCAGACTCTTGTGGTCCGTATATATCTCACACTTGTCACCATACAAATAATGCCTCCAAATCTTCAAGGAAAAAACTACTGCTGCTAATTCCAGGTCATGAGTCGGATAACCCTTCTCATAATCTTTCAGTTGACGTGAAGCGTACGCAATGACCCTGCCGTGTTGCATTAGTACACAGCCAAGACCCTTATGTGACGCATCGCTATACACTACAAACCCTCCCGTGTTATCCGGTAAAGCTAACACAGGTGCTTGACTAAGCCTATTCTTCAATTCTAAGAAACTCTCTTCACACTTCTCCGTCCAAACGAACTTAACTGTCTTTCTAGTAAGATTGGTCAATGGCGATGCTAATTTCGAAAAATCCTGGATGAATCTTCGATAGTATCCCACTAATCCTAAGAAACTCCTGATTTTTGTCGGCGTCTTCGGCTGTTCCCAATTGATAACCACTTCTACCTTTGCTGGATCCACCGAAACACCATTCTTGTCGATAACGTGCCCCAAAAACTGCACTCTCTGCAACCAAAACTCACACTTGGAGAATTTTTCATACAGCTTCTCCCTTCTTAGAGTCTCCAATACTATCCTTAGATGCTTGGCGTGCTCTTCCTCCATCTCCGAATACACCAGAATGTCATCGATGAATACGACAACGAACTTATCCAAATACTGTTTGAACACTCTATTCATCAAGTCCATAAATGCTGTCGGTGCGTTCGTCAATACGAATGACATTACCAGAAACTCAAAGTGTCCATTTCGAGTTCTGAATGCCGTCTTTGGAATATCCTCCGGCCTCACCTTCAGTTGATGATAACAGGTCCTCAAGTCAATCTTTGAAAAGTACTTCGCCCCCTTCAACTGATCAAATAAATCGTCTATCCTAGGCAATGGGTACTTGTTCTTAATGGTGACCTTGTTCAACTCTCGGCAGTCGATACAAAGTCTGAGTGATCCATCTTTCTTCTTCACGAATAAGACTGGTGCTCCCCACGGTGATACGCTCGGTCGAATGTATCCCTTATCCAACAACTCTTATAATTGAGCCATCAGTTCTTTCATCTCTACCGGTGCCATACGATACGACGCTTTGTATACCGGTGCTGTCCCTGGTGCCAAATCAATGACAAACTCAATTTCTCTATCTGGTCGCAATCTCAGAATCTCGTCTGGGAAGACATCGACGAATTCCCTTACAATAGGTATCTGACCAAGTTCACCCTCGGCTAGTCGAGTATCAACCACGTGAGCCAAATAACCTATACAACCCTTCCTAAGCAATCTCTGCGCTTGCATCATCATCCGATTTACTATAGTAAAATACCACCTTCGACTTGTTCGGAGTCTTAAGGTGTACGCACTTCTTCTTACAGTCGATAACTGCTCCGTGATTCGATAACCAATCCATTCCAAGGATTATATCAAACTCCCCCAAATGAATCGGTATCAAATCCACGTTGAGCTTAAATCCTCGCAATTCAGTATAACAGTTCCTATGAATGTATTCTACGGGAATAATTTCCTTGTTTGCTACTTCTACGTTCATAGGGTGTTCTAATCTTTCACGGGGTAAGTCTAACCGTTTAGCAAATTCTTAGGAAATAAAAGAGTAGGCAGCACCCGAATCAAATAATACATAAGCATCAATATCATTGATCGGGATGATACCTGACACCACGTCCTTAGATTCCACCGCACCCTGAACGGTCATGTTGAACGTGCGTGCCATTGGTCTGTTGGCTTGACTGGCTGGCCCTCCGATGTTCAGTCTGTTATTGTTATTGCGGTTGTCGCTAGCTGCATTGCCCTTTTTCTTTGGGCAGTCCTTGATTTGGTGGTCTGGGGCTCCACACGAGAAACACCCTCCTTTTTGTTTATTCGGACACTGAGGAGCCATGTGCCCCGGTTGTCCACAATGGTAACAAACACTCTTTCCCTTCATACACTTCCCCGAGTGATTCCTCCCACAGTTGTTGCACTTTACACCTTTCTTGGCCTCTCCCCCGGACTTGTTACCTCCAGAGGATTGGCTCTCCGTCCATTTACGCTTGTTGGGGTTGCTGCCTCCGCTGCTTCCCCCTTTTTGTCCCTCCTGACAGGTCTTCTTTTCTTGTTTGAATCTAGCAATGGCTTCATTGCCTCCTTCGGCAATGATAGCCCTTTCCAGTAGATCAGAGTAAGTCTTAATCTTCAATACCGCAACTATTTTCTACACCCAAGGTTTCAGTCCTAATTCTAACCTTCTTGCCTTCCTAGACTCCATGTCCACTTGGTGTGACGTGAATCGGGCCAACTCGTTAAATCTTGCCGTGTACTCTGTGACAGACATACTACCTTGTTTCAGTTCAAGAAACTTAACTTCCATATCCTGTTGCGTATTCTCCGAGAAGTAATTCTCGAGAAATAGCTCCTTAAATTTATCCCAAGGAATAAATCCTTCGCCTGCTCATCCCTTATTGGCCTTCCACCAATAGTTAGCTTCGCCTTTCATCATGAAAGTGGCAAAACTCGTCTTCTGTGCTTCGGCCACTCGTGCGACCTCGAACACTTTCTCCATCTCTTCTATCCAGGTTTGGGCTTCGATTGGGTCCAAGGTTCCCCGGAACTCCGGTGGTCCTACCAATTTAAAGTCCTTAAAGCTCGCCAAGTGATGTCCTGGCTGCCCTGCTGCTGGCTGGGGTCTGTTTTGCATTGCCTCAGTTAACAAGTTAATGAAGTTCTGCATAGGGTCGACATTTTCCCCTCCACCATTATTAACGGATCCTTCCTCCCTCTGGTTCCACAGTAGTCTCCTAGGCGGCATGATCCTGAGGAAAGGAAGAAAACATTAGACTTTATGTGATATGCTATTTATGTTTGCATTAAGAAATTTAGGATGTCTATCAATCATAGCTGATTTAAATAAACAACTTCAGTATCACAATAAGACTCGATGGATATCCTCAACCCATCACTTACATACTCTACTTGAGTTTTCTACTAAGGTTATAACTTAGGTTTCGCATTCCTAACGTTTATAACCTAAGGCTCTGATACCAACCTGTGACACCCCCGAATCCGGGTCCTCTGGCCCCAGTCCGGTCGTCACGATACAATACAAACATCCACCTCTAAACAACATACGAGAACTAAATGCGGAATATAATAAACGTATGTCGTTCATTCAAAAGGTGTTACTAGTCCTAAGATTCGATAACCTTAAAACAGTCATACAAATATACCTTAGAATAGTCATTAGGGTTCATATTACATAACAGTAATTTAATTAAACATAAAGATAAAGTCTGCCCCTTCCAAACTAATCCTACATCTTCCCTTTTCCCTTGTTCTTCCCTGAAGTCTCGGGCTTAATTGCAATACAAGTCATGATATAGCAAGAATGAGCAAAAAGTTTGCTCAGCAAGTTTAAATACAACAATAAAGGATATATCATGATGAATAGAAAATATCTGACAATGAATTCAACAATATGAATATCGGAAGCAAGAATAATGATTGCTTTTAGAATAACTAATAGTCAAGTAGACTTTTAAACTATAAAACTCCAACGGAATCAATAGCCGATTGACCCTTTGGTTACTGGCTACATAATAGTACTTGAGGGGATCAGTCTTGCGTACGCCATGTATATGCATAACATTCAACTCTGCTGTTTGTATCTTTATAATAGATACTTGGGGTACTCCCTTATATATATAAGGGGTGTTCTTTCAATCTAAGAATCCTTACCATCAATTGGTTTGGATAGCTTTTATAAAATCTCATATACCTGTCTGATCGAACAAGGGTTCAGACTGTATCTGACACAGTTCAAGAATTATAGAACTTTTAAATAAGGTACAAGTCCAAGACTGTACAAACTCAAGTGCACCAAGTGCGAATATCAATAAAATCGATGTGGAATAACTGTAAAGTAATTAAACCACCTAATAGCATGCTTGAAAATAAAGTTCAAGCTTTAAATAATTAACTGTCAATACGATAGTAACCTGCTCAATACAATATGAGAAGGATAGGAACTTGCACAATAAAGAGTGTAAGGGAACTTGCATTCAAATCAAGTGAAGTTAAGAAACTCGCTTACACGATTTATTGAATAAAATAGTGCAAGAATTTAGGATACTTGCTTGTTTGCTTAGCTACAAATAAGTTCTAGCTTTAATTAAACTCGTTGAAACAACCTATCATTAATAAGTATGTCATTCAATTAGTATGTGTAAACTAATATGAGTCTACACTTAACAAACATCTACTTATCATATAATTCTAGCACATAGTTCACGTAAGTCAATCTACTCATGTCTTAGATTTAATAACTTTAGATTATCTAGTTACTATGCATCAATATAGGCTTGAACACATAGCACTTCAAGTTATGAATAAACACACATGCTTATAAGTTTTATAATTTCAAGTTTGAAAACCTAGCATGCTCATCCTAATCCAATTTAAAGTCATATGTTCTCATGTCGGTAATTCGCATACTTTAAACAATACAAGTTCATGCTTCAAAGTTGATTAGTAAAGTCATGTTATCACATAACAAGGTTAAACAATGTTTAAGTAGTCATGCTTGTGCGTATACTACATGTATATACTTTAATCACATAGATGAAGTTCATTTTCTATTATTAAGCATGCCTATGTGAAATCTGTATATAAACAAATGATGGTCATGTTAATATGTCTATAGGTATAATGAACTTTAATACACATGCTCGCATGATCATAATATCATTCACATGGTAATCTACGCTATTTAGTTTTCTCATTCTAAGTTTTCTTTAAAAAGTATACTAAGTCCACTAAGTACATGCAAGGCACCTTGACATATAACTCATATGTATTTGAAACATATATCAAAGCCATATAAATGTTCTCATATGGTCAGAATCTAAGAGACTCAAGTCTTGGTCAAGTTTGTTTTTACAAGTTTTAAGTTTCTCATTTTGAAATCGCTAGAATCTTGAAATCACGTATGCTAGTGTGTGAACACACTTTAAACGTTCATTTCCTGTCAACATAGTCTATACGGTTATGTTCATGAAATCAGAATGTATACATGCTACTTATATGACAAAGTTCACATTTGGAACTACTAGTTTCATTTCAAAATCATAATGTTTTTTATCAATCGTGCGTACTAACGTCGTTATATATGCTCACACTATATGAATATACTTATATGTGTGTGCTAAATCAGTTCACATGCTTGCCAAATAAGGTACTATAGGTTAGTACATAACAGCTAAGCAACAGAAGCAGGAAACTCTGATCCAGGCTCGGCGCAGCTGCGCCGCTGGTTAGTACAAAACTTGCGCAGGTGCCGGCCAGAGACAGACACTGTACTGCTTCGGCAGAAACTTAGCCCAACTCAGAAATTTTATACGAAAATCATTTCAAATATGTTCTAACACAGTTCTAACATGTATGTCAACTTATATACCACTTAATAATCATATTCTAATTCAACAATCTTAGAATTCATGCTATTTATGAAATCAAGCATTCAGCAAAATGAAGAAGATAAGGAACATGAAGTGAGATTACCTCTGCTAATATGAACTATATACTTGCTGCTATATCAAAATTTCCCTCACTGATAACTCATAATAACTCACTAGCAATTCTACACTTACATGAAAATCTCAGCATTTCAAAAATGAGAAGGAGAAGAGCTAATTTATAGGCAAATGTTTACCCAGACATTTCCATTCCACCTCAAATTAAACCAAAGGAATGCATGTTTGTATAATGGTTAAGGAGTGGTGGTTGAGTAGTTGGTATATCTCATCATGAAATCCGCACCCTTATAATCATTAGCTAGAATTTATGAATTTGAGAGGGAAATGTAGAGTGTAGCTAGGAGTTCACGTGAGGAGAATGAAATGGGCACTCAATGTGGTACAAGCCAGTTAACTTAGCAACTTACAAATGTATATAGTGTATGTCCAATACTTATAATAAATACACGTAGGACATTCCTAGTTATTCATTTAATTGGTCACAATGTCATTTCAAATTAGTCATTAATAATACAATGTATCAAATAAGTACACATAGCTATATCAACATATAATCCATGTATATTTTCCTTAATACCAACTATAATGCAATTGGGTCTTATTATTACCCAATTATAATAATTATAATAACTTATTAAAAGCATTATCAATTAATAATTGTTTATTGATATTACTATATGGTAATAGGGTTATATGTTAAGTTTCACCCACACATAACATGTAACTCACATAATGTCATTAATATTACTATATAGTTTATAATGTATAGTCATATTAATGTGTCACCTTGTACTATAATATATAGTTAACTACCATATATCAAAAGTTTACTTATCACATGCTTGTATAAAATAATTAGTCAAGTAAATATAATTACATATTATATTTATTACTTCTTTGCTCATTAATATATTATTCCCAACAATAATAATTTCATATGTTATCGATTAATTACTCAATATTGAAATTAATCACTATGTTCAATTCATGCTACTATATTCAAATTAGTTGAATATTTAATTATTAATAATCTTATCAATTCTCTGATATTAAATCCTTAAGGTCAGTCCACTAATTTAAATAACTCATTAGTGACTTCCTTTAATCATTTCACAAATTCTCACCACTACATAAGGTTTAAATAAACTCACAAAACTAACTCGTTAAAATTAAATCACATATTTAATAAATAAGGAGTTTAAAATTCATGGTCGTTACAGTGGACCCTACAATCGAATGAATGTCGGATATAGAAAGTGACATAAGTAAATTTTTATAAAAATAACGGTGAAACTGTTACCGTTAAACTGTTGAAATACCCGGTGATAAAAATACAGTAATACGCGTTGTTGCACAGTAGCACACGGTATTGCACAGTATTTTTAATTATTGATTCTTACGTAAGAAGTCACTTACTCAATTATTGTTATAATAATTACTGTCCAATATTTTATATTATTGATTCAATAATTGCATAATATTTTATTGGTTCAATAATTGCTACGTTGATATTTTATATTATTTATTCAATAATTGTCACTGCACAGTATTTCACATTATCAAATCAATAATTTATTTTATTTGAATAATATTATTGGACAATATTATTGGCAATGTCTAGGAAGTTCTGTCTAGGAAAGGGATTAGTTAATCTAATTACGCGCCAGTAAGGAGAAATCCTTATCGAAAAGCCTCCTCTTTCCTGGGAACGACCTGGTTGTCATTATTGTGGTTCTGTAATATTATTTGTGAATAATAATTATTGATAAAAATGATAAGTAAAGATTTATTCAATGTGGATTTAAACAGAGGATTTTTTTAGTAAAAGTGATAATTATTGAAAATGGATATTTTATCTGTTCTGATAAAATAATTTATTCAAATATATTATTATAATATTACATTATAAGTGTATAATGTGATAATATAATAATATAATGGTGATGATATTTTTTACAACAAATTCACGATATATGAATAAAATGAGATGGAAGAGAGAAAATGAAATTTTGAATTCTTTTAATAATTATAAATGTTTTAATATATATATATATATATATATATATATATGTGTGTGTGTGTGTGTGTGTGTGTGTGTATAAATAAACAAGTGGTGAAATTCATTATTTTAAAAGTGGAGGCTTTAAAATTTTGAGTGTGCTGGAGAATTTCAAGAGTGGTGAGTGTGGAAAAATCATTCGTATGTAAACTTGGGTCATTTTTTTCGTTTGAAATTTGGAAAAATTTTCTTCTACAAAGTTGTAGAGAATTAAATTTCATATGGAATAGATATAAGGTTCATATTTTTCTGATAAAAGGACTATTTATTATGAATGATTGAAGTTTCGAAAATAAATATTTTTTAAACATATGGTGGGCCCCACTCTTGTCTTTTGTTGGTTGTAAAATGCTGAAATTTCAATTCCAGTGTGGTGTGCTGGGAGATGCCACCAGGAGCAAATTGTCAATCCTGGCGTTCTAGCATTTTCCTATACATAGGGTGCTTAGTTAGAAATGAAAATCACACCAGAATCAGAAAATTTTTTCTCTATAATATCTAGCTTATTTCTTGTGAGTATAAGGATAATTTGAGTGTTGATAACAGTGCAAGTTTTTGTCAGCATAATATCCGATATTTCAGTCAAAACTACTCACATGTTAAGGTAAAGGATGTTATTTTTCTCGTAAAAGATGTTATTTTTCTCGTAAAGGATGTTATTTTTCTCGTAAATGATGTTATTTCCTTTCAATAATCATAAAGAATATTTTTTTTATATTCTATATTATGAAAGTGATAATATTTTATTTCATATTATCAAATTTGAACTTACTACGGTAAGTATTATTTCTATAATTTCTGAAATGATCAGAAATTTCTTGAATTTTGCGTTTCATCTAGTATCATTTTACCGGAATAATTTTTTGAACTTTCTCGTGAAATTTTTATCTTTTCATATCGAGTTACTATTCACAAGTTACTATTCACGGGATACTATTCACGGTAATTTTTTTTTCTTTCCCAAGTATCTTTGATTGGATCCAGGTTTTGATTTTCATTCTTGAACTCTGGATAAATTCTCTAATATTTGTCCTTTATCTCACTGGATTCGTTATTCGTATTGTTTTTCATCATCCTCAGTTCTAAATGGTGATATAACTGAGTATCTTTGGCCTGTAGTGCAAAGATCAATGATTACTTGATGAATATCTTTGGCCTGTAGTGCAAAGATGAATGATTACCTGATGAATATCTTTGGCCTGTAGTGCAAAGATAGACAGGTGTTGAGATGAACACGACCAACTGGTGATACAAATGAATATCTTTGGCCCGTAGTGCAAAGATGAATATTTGATTCAAGATGTATATTGATTGATGTTATAGGGATAAAATATTGATGATGGACTTTTAAATCATAGAAGATAGTAGACTTCATTCTCTACTTAACTCTTCTAATGAATTGTTATTTTCGCTGCGAATATTGATCTAAAACTTGTTGTCCATTATATTTTATCTGATTTATTGAAGGCTAACGATAATTTTTTTTTCATTATCTTAGTCATTTCTTTACTAGGCTAGTTGAGCTCACCCTTTTCATCTATTGTCCTCTTCAGGGAATGAGAATGTTGCGGGGACTAGTCGGGGAACAGTGTGATGATCAGAGTTAGATCTGTAGAAGTCCTCACTATTCTATAAAATAGTGGAACAATAATTGTAATGAATAAGGAATGAATTTGAGTGTTTATATTTCGTATTATATACGATTTGTATGGAAGCTCATAGTTTGTGTGGTCGTATTTTACACGACCGTATGTTATAAAAGATTGTATTTTGATTCTGTACCATGTATTTGGCGACTCAGAATGGGTTGAGTATTGAACGTATTTTGGGGGCGTCACAGTTGGTATCAGAGCTTAGGGATATAATCTTTAGCGGAGATTTGGAAATAGAACTAGGAGGGGAGAGACGAGTAAAATCTTCGCTAATGTGTCCTACCTAAGCTTAATTGTTATTTACTTGGTCGGTTGGAACATAGAGTTAATATGTGATATGTTAATTTATTTGATTAACCCTTGTTTTGTGGCAGTATTTAAGAATGGCAGCTGAAAATCTAAATAATGGAGTGAATGAGACAGTTAAGACACCTTTAATAACCAACCAGGAGAACGTGCAACAGGAAGGCCATATTCTTCCTGTAAACAACACCACAGATCAGACGATGAATGATGGAATGTTTAGAAGCTTTTTGCAGTTCATGCAAAACCAGACGAGGGAGACTCGTGTTCATAATACAGGTGAAAATAATAACAACTCGTGGCTTATCACTGCTAAGCAATTTAAAGAGTTGGGACCACCAGAGTTTCAGGGAAAGCTAGATCCAATCAAGGCAGAGACGTGGGTTAAGAAAATTACAAAGATATTTGATGTCTTGGGATGCACGGAGGAACATAAAGTTCTATTCGCCACGTTTATGTTCCGTGGAGAGGCAGATTACTGGTGGAAATTTGTGAAGCGTACCCAGCCTGCCGCACTCAAGATGTCTTGGGAGGAGTTCCAAAAATTGTTCAATGACAAGTACTTCTAGAAAGTATTCGTCATATGATGGAGGTAGAGTTTATTAAACTGGAACAGAATAACATGACTGTGTCCCAGTATGAGGCTAAGTTCGCGGAGTTATCCCGGTTCGCAGTATGAGGCTGAGCTAGTATGAGGTTGAGCCGTCTGGCCCACTGACACAGCAAACTGTAACTTCACCTAACACTTGAAAAGGTGTTTTCAGCAGGAGGTTTAGTCCTTTCCTTAGCTTCTTCAATACGCTTCTTCGATTTGGACTAAGGATGAATATGGGATCATTGGGACCATCAATTTGTCAACGGCTATAAGCCTTTCTTCATTTGTTGCTCTCCCTCCCTTCATCAGGACTACGAAATTTGATGCTGACTGGAGGAACACTACGATCATAGTCATTTTACCAAAATCGTTGTGTGTTGTCTTGCACAGGCTGGACTCAGTCTTGATCGTAGAGAACACTACGATTTCTCTTAAGCTCTTTGGCAGACTACGATTCCTTCTTGCTTATCTTGCAGACTCCACTATTCCGAGAGCACACTGCGTTTCTTGACTTAGCTCGGCAGGCGCTCGGTTCTTCTCCACTATTCTCAGTGTGGCTTCCAAGGATAGACTACGATTCTGGACATCTTTATTTAAGCTCCACGATTCTGTCAAGCCTAACAGCTACATCTCAAAGTAGATCAACCTAACAGATTTGATCCTTCTTTTATACATTCATTTACAGAATGATAAACATTAAAGCACAGATCAACCTAACAATTTTGATCTATCATCTAAGTCCTTGTACATATGATCATTGAAGGACTTTACACTTAAGCATTTATATTTACTTTTAATATCAAATTTAAATATGCAATTCCCAATAATCTCCCCCTATTTGATGTTGACATATACAAGGAGATTTGGATCATAGCATCATGTTCTAAATGCAGAGTGCTAGAAAGTAAATATGGCTTAGTGTTTTAGTGAGCAACTAAAATTTCTAGAGAATAAGTATGAATTTATTAATGTTTGAAAAGATATTACAACCTAGCATAGAAACATTAATACAGCATTAAATTTGACTTATCTCTATCTTCTTTGCCTCTTATTCCTTGGAGGGTTGGCATGCTCTTCAGCTTTTTTTCTCCTTGAGGCTTCATCTCCTTGAGGCTTCATCTCTCCATAAAATGTCCTCTAGCTCTTCTCGGGTCAGAGGTTCTTGAT
Source organism: Panax stipuleanatus (assembly GCA_020205555.1). Classification (NCBI taxonomy): domain Eukaryota; kingdom Viridiplantae; phylum Streptophyta; class Magnoliopsida; order Apiales; family Araliaceae; genus Panax; species Panax stipuleanatus. The sequence continues at coordinate 62,663,924 of CM035117.1, read as the reverse complement.
GATTATGTCTGGTCATAAAGGCATGATCTCCAACTGGTATGTTAAGACCAGTAGAGGATATACCTTGTGTTCCAGAAGCTTGACCTTGACTCCTTTGAATAGGTTCAGCCATGAGAGGACGCTGCATCTGCTGATCAGATTATGGGGTTGATAACTTGGACTCCTGGGGTTGCCACCTGACGATTAACCAATTTGAGTTTGCCTTTGCCTTCCCTGCTGAGGAGGTGGTTGAATGTGTGTTTGCCTTTGCCTTCCACCTCTGCTGCCTCTACCTCTGCCTCTTCTATCCCCTTGCTCATTATTCTCCCCCTTTATGTCAGCATCAAGGGTTCGAATATCGTTCGAGAGGCTCTTGACTCATTCCACCAGCTCATGCATCTGAGAACGGTTTTGAGAGATGTCACACCGATTTTTAGCTACTATAGCCTCAGTGTGTCTTCTTTGTTGTTGAAGCCGCTCCATTGCATTGTTATTCTAATTAATTTGAGCTACACTGCAGGCTTGGAATTATTATAAAGAGATACGCAGTTCTGAAATATTTTTGGTCATCAGCTCATTTTGAGATTGCTGAGTTTTCTGCATGATCTCCATAGCTTCCTTATGCTTTTTCGTTGCAGCAAAATGAATGACATCCCTTTTACTAAGGCTTTCAGCCATTTCCTTGACAATCTCCCTCAGCTTCTTTGATAGTTCAGTTGCCAAGTTCCTTAGTAGAGGCTTGACCAATTCGATTATATGGTCGAATCTCATGTGAAACGCTAGGGAGTGTGCTTCAAGAATCTCTCTAGACTCTGTAGCCATTTGGCCTGTTATTTCAGCCAGCTCCTCATTTGTTGGCATTAGAGACAATCGATCGAGAATTCGTTATGTCTCAGGAGGAGGAGGGGCAGTAGTGTGTTCACCTCTTCTTGACATGTTTGCAAGAACAAGTGTCATGTCAAAATATTCATTGTTGGAGGATGAGGGAATATTTGATTGGGTTAAAGGGGTTTGTGTTTGCTGTATGGGCATAGTGTTTGGTTCAGGGGTTTGTGTTTCTGGTTCGTTGAGCTGTTCTGGAGACTCTACGATTGTCGTGTCAGGTTGATTAATAGACACAAATCGTAGTGTGTTATCCAGAATTGATGTCTCAATGATTGAGCTCTCAAGCATTTCTTCAGCTATTCTTGTGATGTGCTCAATCACCATTGGATCATTTACAGTTGGCTCTACGAGAACAAGTTGATTATTTGGTTAATCAGTCACAGAGTTTTAGGACTCTGTAACTGGAAACTGATTGAGTGGATTCAGGACCACTTCCAACCATTTGGGCAATTCGTAGAATTGACTGAAGTGTGGTGATGGAGAATGGTTGACAATAAAAGAGAGGGGAGTGGAATGTACCTCATACTCAGATTCTGAAGTTGATTCATTTGTAATCAGCTTCTGAGCAAACCTCCTTTCTCTTGGGAATCCATAGGCAAGCTGTAAGAACCTGAATTTTTAGAAATTATTAAAATAAAGATTTAATAAATAAAATTGTTAAGGCATGTGTTGGGTTCGAATAAGAATTTATATAAATGCGTTATGAGTATGTGGTATTGTGTTGCATAGGGTAATATGAACTATGCAATATGTGATTTTGTGTTTAATAAGTATATTATTATTATTATATATTTGTTATTTATTGAGGAGGCGATTTATTTGGAGAAAAAGAGATGGATAAGACTTATCTATCGATACTAAATAATGTATAGAATTATTTTATTATAGTAAGTTGGTGATATTAAATATCTTTAATGTATAATCACCATTTTCTTGAATATATATACTAGTAACTAGTATGATGTAATATGAGTTTTAATTAGTGCTTAAGCTATCTATGGATATATTGAGATAGTAAAGCATGAATTAGTTAATTATGAGAATTAACTAATAAGCATAAATATTGATTAATTTAAATTAGAAGTTATATTATGGAATAATATAATTTGAATATTAAAGCCTTAATTAACTATAGTGATATAGTAAAGGGTTTATGATCACTTAAGTAAATAGTGAGTTAATACATATGTGGAGTATGTGATTATTGTAAGTGCCTTTATATATATTACTTAGCATGGTAATATGTGAATGTGCGAACGACGTTAATAAAATTTATATATACGTTGTTAAACTAATATATCTTTCAATAAATATTGATTTGATAATTAATTAATATTTGAGATATGGTTAAATGTATTGATTAAAGAAATTATTTTGGAGACAATTTATAGAAAGGAAAGAGAAATAATTATTATATATTTCTAATAAAGGATATTAAAATAATTTCTAATATTGAATTATTTTAATAAAAGGGAGAATGTTATTTTAAATAAAATACTTCATGTATGAGGTAATAGGTATGATTAATTAATATGGTAAATATATTAAAACATATTTGCTATATATAATAAATTGATGGAAACAATTTATCATAATAGAAAATACACTTATGGTCTATTTTTTATATAATATGTGTACATGTGTCGTATATATAATTATTTTAATAATACTTAGATATTATATTAAAATAATATGAGTAAATTATTTTATTATGATTAATGCCTCTATTGGAGAAAATGTAATAAGAACATTTTATATCATGTTATGACGGAATACATAATGGTAATTATATCTTATGTATTTCCAAGAAGGATAAATCTATAAAAGAAAACTATGTTATTTTAATGTATTAAATAACTTAAGTTATTATTTTATCGTAGATTTTATAATTTAAATAATTAATAGAGTAAATATTAATTATTCTAAGCGTAAAGGTTATACATATTATAAGTGTATAAGGTAGTTAAATAACTTAGTATTAAAGTGCATGTGTCACACAAACCTTATATTAAAGGAATATTAAAGTGTGGTGGAAGTGATAATGAGCTTAATATTGAGCTTGTGTGGTATGCCTAGTGTGGCAAAGTGGTGGAATAAGCATTCATTAAATAATTTCATGAATGAATAACTAAAGGGATTAATTAATATTATTATGAGAATTAATTGCTACATATGTTATGAGATCATATAAGTAAGTATTGTAATGATAATACTTTATGACCATATTATAAGATGTAATATTAATTGGCGAGATTATTGTGTTAAGCTTAAGACCTAGTAATTTCTAAGATTATATAATTATGCCTTGCGTAGCATAAATAGTAGAGTTAAATCAATTGGAGGTTTAACTATAATTAATAAATAGTGAGTTAATAAATACTTGATATTAACTATCATTATAATATTTAAGTATATTTGATAATGAATTTTATGGAAAATGATGGGTTGAGAATACCCAACTATTTATGACTAGCCCAATTAACATATTATTGGATTAAAACAAAGTATGTGAGGTACATGGTTATATATGTATATGTGTATATATATATATATATATATATATGTACCTATGACTTAATGTAATGTAGTAACATTAAGACCTTGAAGTTGACTTAATAAGTCCAAAAGGAAATAAACCCAAAAGTGCAAGTCACCTTTTACTAATGCTGAGAGCATGTGGCTTGTCCCAAATTAGTGTCCCAATTCATTTAATTAACCGTGATAGGCCATTGGCCTAGTCTAGCTCTTCATTTTCTCAAACTCAGTGAATGGCAATGATGGTGATGATGAAGGGGGTGGGTTTAATAGTGTCCCACCTTGAAAGTAGTATGCATACAAGCCAATCATGTGTGATGATAAAGCATATACTTTGGAGACAATCTTATTTATTTATTAATAAAAATATTCATTTATTAAAGGCATTTAATTATCTACATGGTGCTGTTTTTATAATATGTAAATAACCCATAGTTTTAAGCAATTCTTTTAGAATCATGATGATGATCATACTAATGAGATCTAAATTCTTAGAAAGCTTTAAAACTAAAATTGTTCCCAATCGTGGGATTACTAAAAAGGGGATTAGTAAATCCGGATAGATTGGTACATATGTTGCTTGCTCATTGGATGAGGATGATTGATCTCATGATCATTTTTGTGGAGACACTAAAGCAAGTATGTAGGTGCTTATTGGAGAATAAGTTCACTGAACGTGACTCGCTATGGAATACCTAATGGAGTTTTACTCGCTTGTCAATAGAAATTCCTAATGTGATAGTAGTACAGGTAATCCTTAGACTTGAGATTATCATAGTATCTTGTATGTAATGAATTATACTTTGACTTATTCCTTAAAGTCCTTTAGGGTATATAAAAGGGTATACTTGGGTATACTGAGTTACATCTGGAGATAATGAATGATCAATAAAGAATCTAACACCTCTAGTAAAAGAAGAGATATGTCCTATGTGATTCGTTAAATGACAACCTAGAAATCCTTGGCCAAGGTGGAATGAAATTAGAAAGGAGTTTCTAATTTGCATTATTTGGAGTTGTGCATTTTCTAATCGAAATACATATAATTGAATAAAATAAGACTTGACTGTAAATCCATGTCTTATATTTAATTGGGACATTGTATGGTGGAAGAATTGAATTGTACGGTAACTATTTACTCACAGGTTCTTTTATGATTAATGTTGAAATCTATATTATCTTGAAAGTCATTGATCGCTAGGGAGGCTTATCCCTATTGTAGAATAAATATTATTTATTTAAATAGATTATTAGTTTAATTTATTTATTTAAATAAGATTAGAATTGTTCTAATTGATTTATTCACAACCGGTTTAATATGGAGAACCTAAAGGGTCACACCATAAAAGGAAGAATAATTATTTAAGAAGGTAATGGCATAATCGTAATAATGCATTAGGTATAATTAATTTAATCTATGGTGATAGAAAAAATTAAATAGCTTAATGTTTATTATTTAATATTTTGGAAATATTAAATATAAATTAATAAGAGAAGACTTATTAATATTATTATAATTATAATTATTTTAATTTCTAAAGGAGTTTAGTAATTAATTTAATATTAGTACTCTCATTTATTTCTAATAAGATTAAGAGGCAAATTAATTAAATAAATTTAATTAATTATTCCCAATGTGGTGGGAAGCCTAAATTAATTAAAAGAGTTTAATTAATTAAATAAAATCCCATGTCTAATAGGATTAGAAGGGTTGACCAATATCTATATAAGAGGAGTTTTATAATAGATATCGGTTGATAAAATTTTAATTGTTGAAGAGTACTCCTTTTTTATAGAGGATAGAAAACTAGGTTTAGCCAATCACCCTCCTTCTTGATAATAACTCTTCCTTGGTGGATCACCTTTAGAGGCCAAATACTTGTGTGGCTAGCGTTGATCAAAGGAATGAATCTAACCCGGAAATTCAAGGAGATCACGAAGAACAAGGAGTTTAACTCGTACTTGTGGAAGCTTCGTTCTACAAGGGTATGATTCCATAACTTTTTATTTATCGTTTTAAATTAATAATTTGCATAAAGGATGATCCGGGTGATGGATTTGAAGAAATTTTTAAACTCTGATATACCATGCTCCCGCTAATTTTTGTAATTTGATTGCGTCACGATTTCGTACAAACCCAACAGTGGCATCAAAGCCAAACCTTTATGCAATTATTAATTATTTTGATTCTATATATGTATGGGTATGTATTTAGAATAATTTATTGGGCATAATTTAATTGTATAAAATTAATTTTTATGAAAAAGGAGCAATTTCTGAACTTAAAAAAAAATTTGACGAAAGTTTTTTTTTTTCGTTTTAGAAGGAACCAATTTTTTTTGGGCTAATCGTGATCCTGTATTAGTTTTGAAAAGGTGATTCAGTGGAGGAATTGTTTCAAAGTGTTTCAGGAATCAAAAAGGGGTCACGTTATATATATATATATATATATATATATATGATAATGATTATATATAAAGTGACACAAAAAAAAAGTCCCAGCAACTTTTTTTTTTAAAACGAACGGTCACTATATATATAATATATATGGTTATTATATATATATATATATATATATATATAATATCTATATATATAAATTTAAATATTATTTTTTTAATAATTTTATAATTAAAATAAAGAGTTTATTTTAATCTTGAAATTGGATTTCATGCAATTTAAAATTGCCCATTAAATGATAGTCATATATATATGGAATGTTTTAATTCATGTGATGAATATTTATTTATTGATACATATGGTGACATGTATGAAAATAAATGGGGTTGATTATAGACTATTGACCAATGTGATTGAATTTTATTTTAGTTGAATGCTTGAATGAATGGATTTTATTAAATGGGGTCTGCTTACCTTATCTTCTCTGATTTTTTTCTCCATGTAAATTCTATCTCCCTCCTATGTACTTTCCCTTGACTACTGATCAAGGTTTCTATTTAAATTAAATAGTTTAATGTAATAGAAATAGTTAGAATTATCTTGAAGAAGTTGGAAACTAAGAAGCAAGGAGCGCGTGAAGACCCGTTTGTATGGAGCCCGAGTTTAAATGTAATAGTTATGTTTAAATTTTATTTCTTGCACCCTTAGGTTTGACCTTTTGGTTCACTTGATGGCTCTAGTGAACCAAACTAGAATAAAAGTCCATAATCAATCAAGGTAGAATATAGTATTCTATATGTGCATGCTAAATATTATATATATATATATATATATATGTGCATGTGCGCTAAACAAGATGAGACAAATAATAGCAAACCCCTCAAGAAAATTATATTAAGTCGAAAGCGTTCAAGTGATATTTGGAATATCGAACGTCGTCTTCTAGCATGATAAATTAATTGAGTATTAAATATTTAATATGAGCTTGTTGTGCTATCCACAAGGCGAACATTGCGTATTTAAGATATTAATTAATCACATTTGATGTTTATCAAGAAAATTAAACGATCTAGTCTTGTTGTGCTATCCACAAGGACGAACAATTTTTTTTTTTGAATTTATGAAAGTGCTAGGCTGGACTTAACTTAAATCATTTTAGTTCGGATGTGCACACACTTAATCATTATGATTTAAGAGGCAAAATAAAAAGAGTTACATGGTGATGTAATTGACAAGAGTTATTGTGACACCCCTAAATCCGGTATCTTAATTTTCACAGGATTTGGTGTTCACTGTTCCAATATCATACAACTATCTACCCATAAATAATGAAATTCATTTATTAGATAAATAAATCATCATCTTACATCATCTGACATAATAATACATCATAAATTCTAGGTTATACTTAACCTTAAATCTCTGTTGCAGAAACGTAAATAAATAAGTCTTAAATCATCACACATAAGTCTTGAACTTTAACATTGTTAATGACAACACAAGTCTTCATCACTTGTTAGATTTTCCTTTTCCCTTGCTACTAGAAGGCTCACTAGACTGTTCATTCTTATCTGCAATGTTATTATGCAAGAGTGAGCACGAATGCCCGCAAGTATAAAAATATGACAATAATAATATGCGAGTGAAAGAATTCTGAATAACAGAAAGCTCAACATTTGAATCAAGAATATTAATCAAGAGTCAAATTACTTCTCAACTTTTAAATCAAGAATATTAATCGAGAGTCAAATTACTTCTGAGGGTCATTAAGACCTTGAACCGAGTCTTAGGTTGTCAAGTATATTAACCTTTCAAACCTTTAACAGTCATAAGACTATAGACTTTACTTCTCGTACTTAGGGAGATCAACCCTTCGTACTGATACTGTGCACATTATCTTAACGCTTAAAGCATCTTCATTAATCTCTTATATTAGGGTTGTTCATCTCAGTTTGACATCAGAATCCGTACCAAATAAAGTTGGTTTGGATAACTGAATAAATGATATTCAAATTGAATATTAACTTCTCAAGGTATACAATCGAATAAGTATTGTACACTTAAATGATACTTTTAAAAGAATCATGGCATCTCATGTAAAATTCTAAACTTGGATATTCAAGAGTAAGAATTTGCTCAACAATAGTAATTAAGCATATCAATTGCTTAATTTAAAGAGTTTAGTTTAGGAAACTTGCTCAACAATAATAATAAGTTAGGGATAGAAAACTTGCCTCGTGCACAAGCTACAATTATTTCTCACTTCTTTAATTACTCTTACCTATCACACATTTACAATATCAATTAATCACAAGTTCGATATGATTATTGATTTACAATTAGTGTTCTTTGAACTCATTATTAGGTTTTTCAAATAATGGTTCATGTTGATTAATTAACTTGTTAATTAATCACATAACTTAATTTATTAACTTGTATTAACAACTTATTACATACATAACATGTCTTCATGTTTATTAAACTTAAAATAATGTCTTCATATTTATATCACATTATTTAAAGTTTATAAATAATAATTTAAGTCACATAATTAATTCATTAATTAATCACGTAACATAATTTATTAAACTCATATCAACATCTTATCATATTTACAACATGTTTTCATGTTTATTAGATTAAAAATATTTTTCTCAAATTTCAATACTTAGCAATTTTTTTTCAAAAATTTCAGACGGGCGCGGCTGCGCGTTATTTAGCCTTGTACCTGGCACGGCCGCGCGACTACGTTTTCCCAAAATTTCCAGTTCACGAAGAACACAGAAATTCGGCCACTTTCTCAAATTTTACATCAATACACTGATTTATAATGTTACCCATGAAGTATAAACTTCACAGGAATATTATATATCACTTATAACATGTTCTTAACATTCCAAGTCATGTAATTACACAAATCAAAACATAAATTTTCACCGTTCTTCAAAACTTTCAAGAGTTTAATGAAAAACATAAAAAAAATCTCTTTACGGATTCGTTACTACACCGAATCCATTCATTTCAATTCCATTTTCTTTATTTTAACATATACAATTATATTCATGTATCAATTTAAATATAAACATATGATTTAATCATTAATTTAACCCATATGGGTTATTCACCCATATTCAATACTTTATAATTTCATAAACCCAATTATTAACAAAATTACTTGGTGTGATCAATGTAAATCATGGATACATGATCCAACACATAATACTAACATATACGGTCACATATATAATAACCTCACACTTTAATTTCCCAAAAATAAGTACTGATATTTTACAATATCGTAGAAAACTCTGTAACTTTTTGAAAAACCAATTAAGGCCAAGTTATATAAAATTGATCCTTTAAAACATGTTTATATGTTAGAAAAACACGTTATGATCCCATACCCATATAGATAAAGCCATATCGTAACCCAATTGGGAAATCCAATTTCACAGAAAACTCTAAACTCGTATATGAAAACTTTAGAAAATATAATTTTAAAAACTTTGAAAGAAGATTACCTTTTGTTAGTATGAAGATAATCAAAGACAACACTCAGGATTCCTCAAATCTCTCTCTCAATATCCTATTCTCATTCTCTCTGAAACTTTCTACGTTTTTCTTTCTCTGACTTCTCTAAATTTCTTCTGATAAAATGACTTAGGAAGATAACGTACACATATATATAAATATATAATATATCCGTTGCAATATAACTCTCACAAGGGCCTTGTTTGGCTTCTTCTTCTTTTATTTTCCCATTTATTTTAATAAACTAATTTACTATATAGTTAATTGTCACATCACTTATTAATTAATTAATTTTATTTAAATCAATTAAATAAAATAAGATAATTCACATTAAATCACATTGTCACATAATTAATATTTTTATTTATTAATTATGTTAATTCATTAATTAATTATTAAATTAACTAAAGTAACATATACTTATTTAATTAATTTAATTAATCAAATAAACTCAATTAATTAAATACTTTGAACTATTAAATCACTACACATTAATTTAATTAATGTAACACATATAATTAAATTAATCTACCATAAATTCATGACTTAATTATTTAACTCAATAATTAAATCATTAAAAATATTTATTTATTTCAATAAATATTCAAATATCTTTACAAAATTCTCATTCGTCACAGTTGTCTACCTATTTATTTGTATATCGTTTGTTGTGCTATCTACAAGGTTATATACATTTGAAATGGGATCCTTATTCTCACTAACAAATTTTTAGTTAGATGTTGTCGAACTATATAAGTGAGGGTAATATAGTTTGATGAAAATAGTGGGAGATACCAATTTAAAATAAAGACCTAAATTTATTTTGGTATGCAAAAATTAATAAAAATGAATGTTTGCTAAAATATTATCTTTTCACATGCAGAATTTTAAAAATGTAAAAATCACTAATTTCATTGCGAAACATATTTGATGCTAATAAGCTTACCGGGCCGAATTATACGGACTGACTAAGGAATCTGAGAATAGTTCTCATTGCTGAAAAGATTTCTTATGTCCTAAATTCACATGTCTCTAGAACTGTTCCAGAATCAGCATCTGAGGAAGAAATTGCCACCATTGTAAAGTGGCAAAATGACGCATTTGTGGTTCAATGCATCATGCTCGCATCTATGAATAACGAGCTTCAGCGTCAGCATGAAAACATGGAAGCTCCTACTATGTTGCTTCACCTCAAAGAGTTGTATGGTGAACAAAGTAGAACTGCTAGATATGAGATATCTAAGGAGCTATTCCAATCTCGGATGACCAAGGGTAAGGTGAACATAAAGGAACAAAAGAAACCTGATCCAGCTAGCAAAGGAATGTGCTTCCATTGCAACGAGACAAGTCATTGGAAGAGGAACTGCAAGAAGTTTCTGACAGAGAAGAATCTTGGAGAAGCTTTGAATTCCAATCAAGGTTTGTTCATGATGGAAATTAATTTTTCAGAAAGTCAAAATTCTATTTGGGTATTGGATACCGGCTGTGGTTCTCACATATGTAATAATGTGAAGGGACTGGTCAGAAGTAGAAAGCTGAACAAGGATGAGGTTGTCCTACGAGTGGGAAATGGAGCAAAGGTTGCTGCATTAGCTTTAGGCACTTATTGTTTAGCACAGCCTATGGGCAAGTCCATTTATTTAAATAATTGTTATTTTGTTTTGAATATCATTAAAAATATTATTTCTATTTTCGTATTAGATATGGATGGATTTGACATTATAATAAAGAACAACAGTTGTTCTATTTATAAAAGCAATGTTTTATATGGTGTTAGTAATTTGCAAAATGGACTTTATATACTTGACTTGCATGAAAATATACTTCAAATAGAACAAACTAAGAAAAGGAAAAGAGATGATATTAATTATACCTATATGAGGCACTGTAGACTCGGTCATATTAATGAAACAAAATTATCCAAGTTACATAAGGATGGGCTCTTAGAGCTATCCGATTATGAATCATATCCAACTTGTGAATCTTGCTCATGGGTAAAATGACTAAATCTCCTTTTAGTGGAAACGGAGAAAAAGTTACAGAGTTGTTAGCGTTGGTTCACACAGACATTTGTGGACCTATGACAACGAATGCACAGGGTGAGTATTCTTATTTTATTACTTTCAGTGATGATCACTCAAGATTTGGATATGTGTATTTAATGAAATACAAATCAGAATCATTTGAAAAGTTCGAAGAGTTCAGAAGTGAAGTAGAGAAACAAACGACAAGAGTATTAAGTTTCTTCGATCAGATCGAGGTGATGAATACTTAAGCGGTGAGTTTCTCGATTGTCTCAAAGAAAAGGGTATAATTTCACAATGGACTCCACCAGGTACACCACAGTTAAATGGAGTATCTAAAAGGAGAAATCGAACATTGTTGGACATGGTTCGTTTCATGATGAGTTTTATCGATCTTCCAATTTTATTCTGGGGTCATGCCCTAGAAACGGCTACATATCTACTAAATAAGGTCTCCACCAAATTCGTCCCCAAGACTCCATATGAGATGTGGACAGGGAGGAAACCTAGTCTTAAGCATATTAAGATTTGGGGATGTCCAGCTTATGTGAAAAGGTTTCAAAATGATAAGCTTGGGACAAGATCTGATAAGTGCACATTTGTGGATATCCTAAAGAATGTTTGGGATACTATTTCTACAATCCTATTGAACAAAAGGTGTTTGTTGCGAAACACGTTGCCTTCTTGGAAAATGAGTTTATCCTTGAAGGGGCTAGTGGGAGAAAAATAGATCTTAAAGAAATTCAAGAACCACAAACCACTACAGATCAAGTGGATGAACCTGTCCAAGTAGAGACACCTACTGTACAACACCCTATTCGTAAATCTGGAAAGGTACTGAAGATACCTGAAAGGTATGGATTCGTCATAGAAGATGATAATGAGGTACACATCATGGATGATGATGATCCATTGAATTACGAACAGACTATGAGTAATAAAGACCTAGAGAAATGGTAGATGACGATAAAATTTAAAATAGATTTTGAAGCTATGCTCAAGTCTATTTGGATTTTACTTGCGATTGCAGCTTATTATTGCTTAATCTGGTAAAATGAACGTGGAGATGTCCTTCCTCAAATATACATTATTAGAGGAGAATGTATGTATGATACAACCAGATAGTTTTTTGTTTCAATGGTTGAAGCAAATCATGTATATGAGCTACAATAATCCATTCATGGATTGAAGCAAGATTCTCGTAGATGGAACATTCATTTTGATGAGACAATCAAAGAGTTTGATTTTATCAAAAATGAGGATGAACAATGTGTGTACAAGAAGGTTAGTGGGAGCGCTATATCATTCCTTGTATTATATGTGAATGATATATTACAGATAGGGAATGAAATTCCTATGCTAAAATCGATTAAAACAAAGTTGTCTAAACATTCCTCCATGAATGATTTGGGTAGAACATCCCACATTGGGGATATAAATCTTTATTGATATATTTAAAAGGATGTTCTGCTAAACCCAAGGAAACGTATATTCATTAAATTCTAAAGGCGTTTAGCATGGCAAACTCCAAAAGGTGCCTCATGATGATGAGCCATGGAGTGAATCTTTTCAAAATTATCCTCAATAAAAGAGAGATCGCATGAGCTACTATCATATATGCAATGGAATATACGAGACTTGATGTTGATCAGTCATATTCTGGAGAAGATCATTGTGAGACAGTGATAAACATCTTAAAGTACTTAACTGACACTAAGGATGTCATCATACCACATGATGAGTCTGAATTAAACTAGAGTGCTAAACAAACTCAAGTTTTCAGATTGACCAAGACGATATCAAATCCACTTTAGGGTAAGTCGTTACCTTGAAAGATGGTGTAGTGAATTGGAAAGGTTCCAAACAACAAAAGGTTGTTGCTTTAGTGACAAAGACAAAGTATATAACTGTAAGTGAAGCTGCAAGTTGATGTTTCGGATGAAAAGTTTATTACAGAACTAGGAATAGTTTCTAAGTCTCATCTTGAATCTAAACATGAGTTGCGGCACTTTGACTAAAGAAATCATTAAAAGAGGAGCATATAGACTCTAAAGATAACATTGCATATCCATTTACTAAAGCTATAACACAACAACAGTTTGATCGTCACTTAGAGAAGTTGGTATGAGATACCATGGAGATTGACTTTAGTGCAAGTGGGAGATTGACTTTAGTGCAAGTGGGAGATTGAAAGTAGTATGCATACAAGCCAATCATGTGTGATGATAAAGCATATACTTTGGAGACAATCTTATTTATTTATTAATAAAAATATTCATTTATTAAAGGCATTTAATTATCTACATGGTGCTGTTTTTATAATATGTAAATAATCCATAGTTTTAAGCAATGCTTTTAGAATCACGATGATGATCATGCTAATGAGATCTAAATTCTTAGAAAACTTTAAAACTAAAATAGTTTCCGATCGTGGAATTACTAAAAAGAAGATTAGTAAATCCGGATAGATTGGTACGTTTGTTGTTTGCTCATTGAATGAGGATGATTGATCTCATGATCATTTGTGTGGAGACACTAAAGCAAGTATGTAGGTGCTTATTGGAGAATAAGTTCACTGAACGTGACTCGCTATGGAATACCTAATGGAGTTTTACTCGCCTGTCAATAGAATTCCTAATGTGATAGTAGTACACGTGATCCTTGGACTTGAGATCATCATAGTATCTTGTATGTAATGAATTATACTTTGACTTATTTCTTAAAGCCCTTTAGGGTATATAAAAGGGTATGCTTGGGTATAATGAGTTACATATGGAGATAATGAATGATCAATAAAGAATCTACCACCTCTAGTAAAAGAGGAGATATGTCCTATGTGATTCGTTAAATGACAACCTAGGAATCCTTGGCCAAGGTGGAATGAAATTAGAAAGGAGTTTCTAATTTGCATTAAATGGATTTGTGCATTTTCTAATCGAAATACATATGTTTAAATAAAATAAGACTTGACAGTAAATCCATGTCTTATATTTAATTGAGACATTGTATGATGGAAGAATTAAATTGTACGGTAACTATTTACTCATAGGTTCTTTTATGATTAATGTTGAAATCTATATTATTTGGAAAGTCGTTGATCGCTAGGGAGGCTTATCCCTATTGTAGAATAAATATTATTTATTTAAATAAATTATTAGTTTAACTTATTTATTTAAATAAGATTAGAATTGTTCTAATTGATTTATTCACAATCGGTTTAATATGGAGAACCTAAAGGGTCACACCATAAAAGGAAGAATAATTATTTAAGAAGGTAATGACATAATCGTAATAATGCATTAAGTATAATTAATTTAACTATGGTGATAGAATAAATTAAATAGCTTAATGTTTATTATTTAATATTTTGGAAATATTAAATATAAATTAATAAGAAGAGACTTATTAATATTATTACAATTATTATTATTTTAATTTCTAAAGGAGTTTAGTAATTAATTTAATATTAGTACTCTCATTTATTCCTAATAAGATTAGGAGGCAAATTAATTAAATAAATTTAATTAATTATTTCCAATGTGGTGGGAAGTCTAAATTAATTAAAAGAGTTTAATTAATTAAATAAAATCCCATGTCTAATAGGATTAGAAGGGTTGACCAATATCTATATAAGATGAGTTTTATAATAGATATCAGTTGATGCAATTTCAATTGTTGGAGTGTATTACTTTTCTATAGAGGATAGAAAACTAGGTTTAGTCAATCATTCTCCTTCTTGATAATTCCTCTTCCTTGGTGGATCACCTCTAGAGGTCAAACACTTGGGTGGCTAACGTTGATCAAAGGAAGGAATCTAACCCGAAAATTCTAGGAGATCACGAAGAACAAGGAGTTGAACTCGTACCTGTGGAAGCTTCGTTCTACAAGGGTATGATTTCATAACTTTTTATTTATCGTTTTAAATTAATAATTTGCATAAAGGATGATCCGGGTGATGGTTTTGTAGAAAATTTTAAACTATGATATACCATGCTTTCGCTAATTTTTGTAATTTGATTGCGTCATGATTTCGTACAAACCCAACAGTGACATCAGAGCTAAACCTTTATGCAATTATTAATTGTTTTGATTCTATATATGTATGGGTATGTATTTAGAATTATTTATTGGGCATAATTGTATTGTATAAAATTAATTTTTATGAAAAAGGAGCAATTTCTGAACTGAAAAAAAAAATTGGTGAAAGTTTTTTTTTTTTTTTTTTTCGTTTTAGAAGGAACCGATTTTTTTTTGGGCTAATCGTGATCCTGTATTAGTTTTGAAAAGGTGATTCAGTGGAGGAATTATTTGAAAGTGTTTCAGGAATCAAAAAGGGGTCACATTATATATATATATATGATAATGATTATATATAAAGTGACACAAAAAAAAATGTCTTAGCAACTTTTTTTTTAAAACGGACAGTCACTATATATATATAATATATGTGGTTATATTATATATATATATATATATAATATATAGATATATATTATATATATATATATATATATATATAAATTTATATATTATATTCTTTATAATTTTATAATTAAAATAAAGAATTTATTTTAATCTTGAAATTGGATTTCATGCAATTTAAAATTGCCCATTAAATGATACTCATATATATATGGAATGTTTTAATTCATGAGATGAATATTTATTTATTGATACATATGGTGACATGTATGAAAATAAATGAGATTGATTATGGACTATTGACCAATGCGATTAGATTTTATTTTAGTTGAATGCTTGAATGAATGAGTTTTATTAAATGGGGTCTGCGTACCTTGTCTTCTCTGATTTTTTACTCGATGTAAATTCTATCTCCCTCCTATGTACTTTCTCTTGACTGCTGATCAAGGTTTCTATTTAAATTAAATAGTTTAATGTAATAGAAATAGTTAGAATTATCTTGAAGAAATTGAAAACCAAGGAGCAAGGAGCGCGTGAAGACCCGTTTGTATGGGGCCCGGGTTTAAATGTAATAGTTAAGTTTAAAATTTATTTCTTGCACCCTTAGGTTTAACCTTTTGGTTCACTTGGTGGCTCTAGTGAACCAAACTAGAATAAAAGTCCATAATCAATCCAGGTAGAATATAGTATTCTATATGTGCATGCTAAATATTATATAAATATATATATATATATATATATATATATTATATTTTATGCAAACATTCTTCGCATGTTTAATAAAATGACGCGTATTTTATATATATATATATATATATATGTGTGTGTGTGTGTGTGTGTGTGTGTGTGTGTGTGTGTGTGTGTGTGTGTGTGTGTGTGTGTGTGTGCATGCGCGCTAAACAAGATGAGACAAATAATAACAAACCCCTCAAGAAAATTATATTAAGTCGAAAGCGTTCAAGTGATATTTGGAATATCGAACGTCGCCTTCTAGCATGATAAATTAATAGAGTATTAAATATTTAATATGAGCTTGTTGTGCTATCCACAAGGCGAGTATTGCGTATTTAAGATATTAATTAATCACATTTGATGCTTATCAAGAAAATTAAACGATCTAGTCTTCTTGTGCTATCCACAAGGACGAACATTTTTCTTTTTTGAATTTATGGAAGTGCTAGGCTGGACTTAACTTAAATCATTTTAGTTCAGATGTGCACACACTTGACCATTATGATTTAAGAGGCAAAATAAAAGGAGTTACATGGTGATGTAATTGACAAGAGTTGTCTACCTATTTATTTGTATATCGCTTGTTGTGCTATCCACAAGGTTATATACATTTGAAATGGGATCCTTATTCTTATTAGCAAATCTTTAATTAGATGTTGCCGAACTATACAAGTGAGGGTAATATAGTTTGATGAAAATAGTGGGAGATACCAATTTAAAATAAAGACCTAAATTTATTTTGGTATGCAAAAATTAATAAAAATGAATGTTTGCTAAAATATTATCTTTTCACATGCAGAATTTTAAAAATGTCAAAATCACTAATTTCACTGCAAAGCATACTTGATGCTAATAAGCTTACCGGGCCGAATTATACGGACTGGCTAAGGAATCTGAGAATAGTTCTCACTGCTGAAAAAATTTCTTATGTCCTTAATTCGCCTGTCTCTAGAACTGTTCTAGAATCAGCATCTGAGGAAGAAATTGCCACCATTGTAAAATGGCAAAACGACGCATCTGTGGCTCAATGCATCATGCTCGCATCCATGAATAACGAGCTTCAGCGTCAGCATGAAAACATGGATGCTCTTACTATGTTGCTTCACCTCAAAGAGTTGTATGGTGAACAAAGTAGGACTGCTAGATATGAGATATCTAAGGAGCTATTCTAATCTCGGATGACCAAGGGTAAGGTGAACATAAAGGAACAAAAGAAACCTGATCTAGCTAGCAAAGGAATGTGCTTCCATTGCAATGAGTCGGGTCATTGGAAGAGGAACTGCAAGAAGTTTCTGGTAGAGAAGAAGGTTGGAGAAGCTTCAACTTCTAATCAAGGTTTGTTCATGTTTGAAATTAATTTTTTAGAAAGTCAAAATTCTACTTGGGTATTGGATACCAGCTGTGGTTCTCACATATGTAATAATGTGAAGGGACTGGTCAGAAGTAGAAAGCTGAACAAGGATGAGGTTGTCCTACGAGTGAAAAATGGAGCAAAGGTTGCTGCATTAGCTGTAGGCACTTATTGTTTAGCACAGCCTACGGGCAAGTCCATTTATTTAAATAATTGTTATTTTGTTTCGAATATCATTAGAAACATTATTTCTATTTCCGTATTAGATATGGATGGATTTGACATTATAATAAAGAACAACAGTTGTTCTATTTATAAAAGCAATATTTTATATGGTGTTGGTAATTTGCAAAATGGACTTTATATACTTGACTTGCATGAAAATATACTTCAAAAAGAACAAACTAAGAAAAGAAAAAGAGATGACATTAATTATACCTATATGTGGCACTGTATACTCGGTCATATTAATGAAACAAAATTATCCAAGCTGTATAAGGATGGACTCTTAGAGCTATTCGATTATGAATCATATCCAACTTGTGAATCTTGTCTCATGGGTAAATTGACTAAATCTCCTTTTAGTGGAAAAGGAGAAAAAGTTACAAAGTTGTTAGCGTTGGTTCACACAGACGTTTGTGGACCTATGACAACGAATGCACAGGGTGGGTATTCTTATTTTATTACTTTCAGTGATGATCACTCAAGATTTGGATATGTGTATTTAATGAAATACAAATCAGAATCATTTGAAAAGTTCAAAGAGTTCAGAAGTGAAGTAGAGAAACAAACGACAAGAGTATTAAAATTATTCGATCAGATCGAGGTGGTGAATACTTAAAGCGGTGAGTTTCTCGATTGTCTCAAAGAAAATGGTATAATTTCACAATGGACTCCACCAGGTACACCACAGTTAAATAGAGTACCTAAAAGGAGAAATTGAACATTGTTGGACATGGTTCGTTCCATGATGAGTTTTATCGATCTTCCAATTTTATTCTGGGGTCATGCCCTAGAAACGGCTACATATCTACTAAATAAGGTCTCCACCAAATTCGTCACCCAGACTCCATATGAGATGTGGACAGGGAGGAAACCTAGTCTTAAGCATGTTAAGATTTCGGGATGTCCAGCTTATGTGAAAAGGTTTCAAAATGATAAGCTTGGGACAAGATATGATAAGTGCACATTTGTGGATATCCTAAAGAATGTTTGGGATACTATTTCTACAATCCTATTGAACAAAAGGTGTTTGTTGCGAAACATGTTGCCTTCTTGGAAAATGAGTTTATCCTTGAAGGGGCTAGTGGGAGAAAAATAGATCTTAAAGAAATTCAAGAACCACAAACCACTATAGATCAAGTGGATGAACCTGTCCAAGTAGAGACACCTACTGTACAACACCCTATTCGTAAATCTGGAAAGGTACCGAAGATACCTGAAAGGTATGGATTCGTCATAGAAGATGACAATGAGGTACACATCATGGATGATGATGATCCATTGAATTACGAACAGACTATGAGTAATAAAGACCTACAGAAATGGTAGATGACGATAAAATTTAAAATAGATTTTGAAGCTATGCTCAAGTCCATTTGGATTTTACTTGCGATAGCAGCTTATTATTGCTTAATCTGGCAAAATGAACGTGGAGATGTCCTTCCTCAAATATACATTATTAGAGGAGAATGTATGTATGATACAACCAGATAGTTTTTTGTTTCAATGGTTGAAGCAAATCATGTATATGAGGTACAACAATCCATTCATGGATTGAAGCAAGATTCTCGTAGATGGAATATTAGTTTTGATCAGACAATCAAAGAGTTTGATTTTATCAAAAACGAGGATGAACCATGTGTGTACAAGAAGGTTAGTGGGAGCGCTATTTCATTCCTTGTATTATATGTTGATGATATATTACTGATAGGGAATGAAATTCCTATGCTAAAATCGATCAAAACAAAATTGTCTAAACATTCCTTCATGAATAATTTGGGTAGAACATCCCACATTGGGGATATAAATCTTTATTGATATATTTAAAAGTATGTTCGGCTAAACTCAAGGAAACGTATATTCATTAGATGCTAAAGGCGTTTAACACGGTAAACTCCAAAAGGTATCTCATGATGATGAGCCATGGAGTGAATCTCTCTAAAATTATCCTAAATAAAAGAGAGATCACATGAGCTACTATCATGTATGCAATGAAATATACGAGACTTGATGTTGATCAGTCATATTCTAGAGAAGATCACTGTGAGACTGTGATAAGCATCTTAAAGTACTTAATTGACACTAAGGATGTCATCATATCACATGATGAGTCTGAATTAAACTAGAGTGCTAAACAGACTCAAGTTTTCAGACTGACCAAGACGATATCAAATCCACTTTAGGGTAAGTCGTTACCTTGAAAGATGGTGTAGTGAATTGGAAAGGTTCCAAACAACAAAAGGTTCCTACTTTAGTGACAAAGACAAACTATATAACTGTAAGTGAAGCTGCAAGTTGATGTTTCGGATGAAAAGTTCATTACAGAACTAGGAATAGTTCCTAAGTCTCATCTTGAATCTAAACATGTGTTGCGGCACTTTGATTAAAGAAATCATTGAAAGAGGAGCATATAGACTCTAAAGATAACATTGCATATCCATTTACTAAAGCTATAACACAACAACAGTTTGATCGTCACTTAGAGAAGTTGGTATGAGATACCATGGAGATTGGTTTTAGTGCAAGTGGGAGATTGAAAGTAGTATGCATACAAGCCAATCATGTGTGATGATAAAGCATATTCTTTGGAGGCAATCTTATTTATTTATTAATAAAAATATTCATTTATTAAAGGCATTTAATTATCTATATGGTGCTATTTTTATAATATGTAAATAACCCATAGTTTTAAGCAATGCTTTTAGAATCACGATGATGATCATGCTAATGAGATATAAATTCTTAGAAAACTTTAAAACTAAAATAGTTTTCGATCGTGGAATTACTAAAAAGAAGATTAGTAAATTCGGATAGATTGGTACGTATGTTGCTTGCTCATTGGATGAGGATGATTGATCTCATGATCATTTGTGTGGAGACACTAAAGCAAGTATGTAGGTGCTTATTGGAGAATAAGTTCACTGAACGTGACTCGCTATGGAATACCTAATTGAGTTTTACTCGCCTGTCAATAGAATTCCTAATGTGATAGTAGTACACGTGATCCTTGGACTTGAGATCATCATAGTATCTTGTATGAAATGAATTATACTTTGACTTATTTCTTAAAGCCCTTTAGGGTATATAAAAGGGTATGCTTGGGTATAATGAGTTACATATGGAGATAATGAATGATCAATAAAGAATCTACTACATCTAGTAAAAGAGGAGATATGTCCTATGTGATTCGTTAAATGACAACCTAGGAATCCTTGGCCAAGGTGGAATAAAATTAGAAAAGAGTTTATACTTTGCATTATTTGGAGTTGTGCATTTTCTAATCGAAATACATATAATTGAATAAAATAAGACTTGATAGTAAATCCATGTCTTTTATTTAATTGAGACATTGTATGGTGGAAGAATTGAATTGTACGGTAACTATTTACTCATAGGTTCTTTTATGATTAATGTTGAAATCTATATTATTTGGAAAGTCGTTGATCGCTAGGGAGGCTTATCCCTATTGTAGAATAAATATTATTTATTTAAATAGATTATTGGTTTAATTTATTTATTTAAATAAGATTAGAATTGTTCTAATTGATTTATTCACAACCGATTTAATATGGAGAACCTAAAGGGTCACACCATAAAAGGAAGAATAATTATTTAAGAAGATAATGACATAATCATAATAATGCATTAAATATAATTAATTTAATCTATGGTGATAAAATAAATTAAATAGCTTAATGTTTATTATTTAATATTTTAAAAATATTAAATATAAATTAATAAGAGGAGACTTATTAATATTATTACAATTATTATTATTTTAATTTCTAAAGGAGTTTAGTAATTAATTTTATATTATATTACTCTCATTTATTCCTAATAAGATTAGGAGACAAATTAATTAAATAAATTTAATTAATTATTCTCAATGTGGTGGGAAGCCTAAATTAATTAAAAGAGTTTAATTAATTAAATAAAATCCCATGTCTTATAAGATTAGAAGGGTTGACCAATATCTATATAAGAGGAGTTTTATAATAGATATTAGTTGATGAAAATTTAATTGTTGGAGAGTACTCCTTTTCTATAGAGGATAGAAAACTAGGTTTAGCCAATCACCCTCCTTCTTGATAATTCCTCTTTCTTGGTGGATCACCTCTAGAGGCCAAACACTTGGGTGGCTAACGTTGATCAAATGAAGGAATCTAACCCGAAAATTCAAGGAGATCACGAAAAACAAAGAGTTGAACTCGTACCTGTGGAAGCTTCGTTCTACAAAGGTATGATTCCACAAATTCTTATTTATCGTTTTAAATTAATAATTTGCATAAAGGATGATCCGGGTAATGGTTTTGTAGAAATTTTTAAACTCTGATATACCATACTTCCGCTAATTTTTGCAATTTGATTGCGTCACAATTTCGTACAAACCCAACATTCCTACCAACTCCTTATTGCCCATTAGATTCTCCTTCTTTTTGGAATCACACATTGGGCAAAGCTATGATTCGATTAATGGTTTCTCTATAAATAGAAGCTCCTCCTTCTCAAATTAAGTTACTAGAATTCTTTGTAAAAATAAAAGGGAAAATGAGTGTTGCTGAAATTAGTAGAGTAATCTGAGTTAGAAGAGAGAATTAGCAAATCACAAGCTTTAAGGAGGTAATGCCCCTTAATATGTTCTTAATTTAGAGTTCTTCAAATTCTTAGAACTTATTGAATTACTTGATAATTAAATTGGAAATTGATGTCACTCTGTTATATGAGATATATGTGTGTTGTAGTATCAATGTGGTCGGTCTAGACATGATGAATTGGAGTTATACATATGGTGTTATCTGAGTTCTACTGAAGCAGAGAGCCGTTTCTGAAGCTGTCTAGGAAGGGCGCAGCTGCGCCAGTCCTACAGTTCAAAATGGCGCAGCTGCGCCGTATGTTGTGGTCTGAGTCTAACCCGGGACAGTGCAGCTGCGCCTCTCCCAAGGCTTAGCATAGCGCAGCTGCGCCATGCACCAATCAGGATTTTCACTTTCTGTTGCAAGCTGATAAATTCTAGCATAGTAATATCACTTAGACATGCGTGAAAACAGGTTTAACATGTATAAATATGTACCTTGACATAGCATGAACGTTCTTGACTTCGTTAGTATGCGATTTCTAAAGAAAGTTATAAGTTTTGAAAATGGACTTCGACATATACTTAAGATGTTTATAATCTGACTTCTAAGCGAGTTTGTATGGTCTAGATATGCATGAAAATGGACATGATACGTGGTTAAATGATGCCTTAATAATAATGCATTACTTTAGCATGATTAGTGTATGTTTTTAAAAGAGACTTGAAGATTTTGAAAATAAATCAAGACTAACCTTGAGACCTTTAAATTCTGATATTTGTAGCTTGTGTAAATGGCTTAGTCATGTATACAAATAAGTATGACATATGGTCTTGAGTACCTTTGCATATCATGAGTTACTTAAATGGTTATTTTCCAAAGATTATATAAAGGTTTTGAAAGCAAACTTTAACAAAACTTGTGTACCTTAGATTCTAATCTTGATAGCAAGTATGCGAAGTCTAGCTATGCATAACATAAGATTCAAAGTTATTTCGTATGTGTTAGATTGCTTTGATTTCTTTTAAAACGATTTCAAAGGCAAATTCGGATAGTTTTGCAAACTAAGTTTTATAAACATGGAGTGGTTATGTTTTAAACTTGTGAGCATGTGTAGATACATGTATAAATAAGCATGACAAGTGATTCAAAGTGGCCTTGCATGATTAGTTTAAGTATGACATGGATTTTGAAAATAAAACTTAGAAAGTTTTGAAAGTAAGATGGACGAACATTGACTTATTTACATTCTGACTTTATGTGCAAGCATGATAGGACTTGTATGCCTCTAGTCATGATTGGTATATGCACCCCGCTAGTTAGACGTGATATGTACTATACGAGTATGTTTTAAAGTAAGCTTTAAAGATGAACTATACTAGCTATACGTAAACAATTGAGATGTATGAGAGCATGTGTAATATGCTATGTGTTAGTACATATGTATGCTAGAAAACCCAAGTAAAACCAAAAAGTAAAAAGCCAATTCTGGACTGATCAGGGAAGGGCGCAGCTGCGCCCATCCCAAGGCTAAATGCAGCGCAGCTGCGCCACAGGGCAATTGTGCCAGACTGTTTTAATTGTAATCTGATCATAGTAGTATGTTTGCATTATTATTCATGAGTTATAAAATAGAGTCTTAATGATGCCTTGAGTGTTGATTGATGTAATGGTGATAAAACCTGAAGGTATAATTCCGTTAAGGTTTGAGAAATGTAAGAATAATATAGATCATATTTCTATGAGTTTTAAATATATGTCGAACACATAGATAGTTAATTGTGTGATAAATATATATGAATGTTGATATTAAGAATGGTTAAGGTATACCTATATATACCTAGCTATTATAAGAGTATGATAAGAAAGTGAAATGAAGGTTCTAAGAACCAAGTTAGAAAATAATGTAATAATTGTTATTATGTTGAGGATGTATGGATGTGTATAACTAACGAGTGTGAATACATGATTATATAACTGTGTAGGATTACACGAAGTGCAAATATCTACGAACCAGACAAGTCTTTCAGTTTTTATTTGTTATATGAATTCGATAACTGTTAGTTAAATTATATTATGCTATGAGAATGTTGATATGAAATGCATATGGAATATGTATTATATTTGAAAGTTTATCTTTGATGATATGCTTATAAAGTTAATCTCTATACTTGTTATGTGAGAAGCAGCATGTGTAGTAAATCTAAATGATTATGAATGTATGAATTGAGCATGATATTATATGCTATGTGATGTATGAAAACTGTTAGAATTGCTGAGCTGTCGAGCTCACTCTTGCAAATAACCATTTTTGCAGGTTAAGGACTCACGGTAAAGATTACGTGCTACTTGATTGATAGAGTTCAATAGTATCGAAGGAGATTGACTGATTTATTTAAATATATGCCTTTGAACCATATTTAGGTTCTAGGAGATGTATATAATAGTAGTTTACGATGTTTAATACATGTTAAGTTGTAAAGATGTATTAGTTAATACATAGAGGATATTGAATTGAGATGTAAAAGTTTATACAGTAATTCGAATAGAGTGAATTATAACATAAGTTGATTCAAGGATATGTAATTGATTCAAAGTTATGAAATCAATAAAAAAGATTTTATTCAAAGGATATAGAAAAGTTAAAATTATTCTGCATTTTTATAATATCGAATATGATGTATAGACAGGAATGGTAAATGACCAATATTGTAACTTATAAAAGTTTGGAGTCATTATACCGATCCTGGAAATGAAAAGAATTTATATTCTAAATTTTAATAAAGCAAAGTTATATTCTTTAAGTTATGAATAAAAGATGTAATAGTTTGACAATAGTAGTATCGTGGTGAATTGGATCCAAGGTTTCGAAGGGACCTGGATTTGGGGGCGTTACACAAGCACTGAGATTGTTGGATATGCCTTGGAGGTCCAAAATATGTGATCCCAGGAGTTGAGAATCATGACTCTATGATATGGTATCATGGGCAAGTAATTGAACAACTGATTGTAGTTAGATGTCCTTTCTCCATCTTGTCCCACATATAGGATCTCAAGTTCATCCTCCTCTTCTTCTTCATTATCTTCATCATGAACTTCCACCACATCATTCATCACATTATCATCAACAATATTCACCATTTCTGTAGCAGCAGACTCTACGAATTCTTCATGGACTCGGGGGACTTCAAGATTTTCTTTTGGTAGCTCCCCCTTAGCTTCTGCATTCTCTGGCTCTAGTGCTTCTAACAGCTCCCCCCTCAGCTGTAGCACTTTCTTGAACAGGAGCTTCCAGAGTTTCTTCTTTAGCATTGGTTGAGTTCACTTCAAGTGCTTCTGGTACTTTTTTAGCAGCAGCACTTGTTTTTTGCATCTTTTCTTCCTGCACTTCAGCAGTATCAGCAATAATTTCATCAGGGCTTATCACAATTGTTTCTGGCACAATCCTTTCAGAGTTGGCCATTTCTTCTTCCTCAGCTTCATCAGTGTGAGCACCAGCTTTAGGCATCTCCATATCAGCTTGATTTATAGCCTGATCAGGTGCATCAGTGTTGTCTGCATCTATGATGTAAGCTACCACATTTTCAATGATTCTGGTCTCTTCAGGGGTTGGACCAGATGCTTGAGGCTTAGTGGTTTGTTCAGCCTTTTTAGCAGCCCTTCTTCTGTCATCTTCTTCCAATATTTCTTCATTGGTAAGAACATACTTCTTAACCAACTTCTTTCCCCTCTTCTTTGGTTTAGGCACAGCCTTTGCACCTTCTTCAGCTTCAGCCCTTAGAGTTTGTTCAGGCTGAGAGGCTGTTGCAGCTTCTCCTTTTACAGTGGTAGCTAGTCTGGACTCTACAAGTGGTGATGATTCCACAATCATAGTGAGTGAAGACTTCCTTATTCTGTGGCTGCGTTTCTTCTTTTTATGAGGCTCAGAGCTCCCTTCAGCTTTGTCCTCACTTGTCTCCCTCTTCTTTTTCTTCTTCTTCTTCTTCTTCTTCTTCTTCTCTTTCAGAACTTCCTCTAGTGATTTAGGAGTGAAGACTCTGTTGGATGTAAGGCTTATGAACTCCATATCATCACCAGGACCCACTTGGGGTGCTTCAGTTGTTGAGCCTTGGGGCTCCTCAGCTGCTTAAACACTTTCATTCATTTTCTTCTTTCCTTTGCTCTTTCTAACAAGAGCTACAGGTTCTTCTTAGTTTACCTCTTCATCTTCCTCAACTTTCTTCACAGCAGATGAGGTTGCAGACATCATCTTCACATTCTCTGCAGGATTTCTCTTCCAATTTAGAAACAACTGTTGGGTCATCTTTCTATTAGGAATAATAGAAACACCTTCTTTGTCTTCAATCCTGTCCCCCAGAGTAGCCTCTAGAATGATGCTGATAAACCTTCCATAGGGCATCTTCGCAGTGCTCTTGGTCTTTTTAAGGCTTTCCAACCATTTCCCAAACCATTCCATCAGTAGAGCTCCATAGTTGAGTTAAACTATGTACCAGCTGGCTGTCATGAGCTTCAGTTACTTGTCATTGACAGAATCGTGGCCAGAGCCCTTGCAACATATGCATTTTCCAACAATATCATCAAGGAACTCATATTCTTAGGGAAACTCTTTCTTCTTGTAGCCACTCTTTCCTTCAATTTTTGAGTAGCACAACTTTTTCAGACCTTCATGGAAGTCAATTTTCTCCAACGACGGAAGACCTTCATTGTTGAAACCTAGGGCTAGGTTTATGCTTTCGGAGTTGAGTTGAATCTGCACGCCCTTGACTTTGGTGAGGATTGAATCTCCGTCAATGACTCCATTGCATTAGAATTCTTTCACCAGCTTCGTATAAATCATGGTGCTGGTGCTTAGAGCTTCTTCGAGTCCAGATTTCTTTAGTAGTGAAAGAACTTTCTGAATTTTTGGGCCAGCATCTTCGAACCCGTCAAAGCACAGTTGGTAACCCAAAATAACTTTGGAAGCAGCCATTGATGTTGATTGAGTATCCTAAGACGAACAAATTTTCTTAGCTTTCTGAAACTTAGGGTTTCGTTTAAGAGAAAGAGAGAGACATAAGCGTTTGGAATTCAAAAAGTAAACTGACAAATGACAGTTTAAAATTGATTTATAACTTCCCTCCATAAGTTTTGCATAGTGGGACACGTGTTGAGTTCTGCAGGACTCCACAGTTTTAAGTCATGTGGAAAGTTTGATTCTGCCCTTAGCTCCCCCTGAGCTAGTAAGTTCTTGTGAGAGGACTACGATTGCCGAGAACCATTCCACGATTGTTGAGTTCTTTAGCTAGATAAGCTCCATGGCCGATGACTCTACGATTTCTGAAGAAATCTAAGATAGCATCCCTTCTAAGTTAAGGTAGCTCAGGAAGGGCCAACTTCTTAGACATATGCTAAGGATTAGGTTTGTCCCTGAGGCGCTTATCAGAAGGGTTGCTTGGACTGAGTTATGCTGTCATTGTAATGAGCTATCCTTCCCTGTCTGGAACACTCCATGATCATAATCTCTCTTAGTCATCTCTAAGATTTGGACTTAGCCTTATTATCTGCATGGTTAGCATCAATCTAGAGCATAGAATTCATGGTTGTAGATTTAACATACCTAACTCACTTATTAGCTTATTAAATCTAGATTCGTCTAAGGGTTTTGTAAACACATCAGCAAGTTAATTTTCAGTAGATATATATTGCAAAGTTATAGTTCCATTTTGAATATGATCCCTAATAAAATGATATCTTATTTCTATAGAATGCATGATATGATTATGTGTTATTGGTATGGCACTTGTATTATCACAGTGAACATGTATAAATTTGAAGTCAAACCCATAATCTGCTATCTGGTTCTTCATCCATAAGATTTGAGCACAGCAGCTGCCTGCAGCAATATATTCAGCTTCAGCTGTTGAAGTTGATACTGAGTTTTGATTCTTGCTGAACCAGGACACTAGTCTATTTCCTAGCAGTTGACGAGTGCTACTGGTACTCTTTCTATCTATTTTACATCCTGCAAAGTCAGCATCTGAGTATCCTGTTAGTTCAAAGGAGGACTCCTTTGGATACCACAGACCCAAGTAGGGTGTACCTTTAAGATGCCTAAAAATCCTTTTTACAGCAGTTAAGTGTGATTTCTTAGGATTAGCTTGAAATCTAGCACATATGCATGTTGCAAACATTATATATGGTCTACTGGCAGTTAAATAGAGAAAGGAGCCTATCATACCTCTGTATTGAGTAATGTCAATACTTTTACCTTTCTCATCTTTGTCAAGCTTAGTTGCTGGAGCAATTAGTGTTTTCATGGGAGAGGCTGATTCCATGCC
Organism: Panax stipuleanatus; assembly: GCA_020205555.1. Classification (NCBI taxonomy): domain Eukaryota; kingdom Viridiplantae; phylum Streptophyta; class Magnoliopsida; order Apiales; family Araliaceae; genus Panax; species Panax stipuleanatus. Next base: position 62,634,952 of record CM035117.1, on the reverse strand, counting down.
ATACTTCTTAAGTAAGTCTTTGATGTACTTGGCTTGGTTAATGAAGATACCTTCATCAGATTGCTTCACTTGCAGTCCAAGGAAGAAGTTCAGCTCACCCATCATGCTCATTTCAAACTTGCTCTGCATAAGCTTGGCAAATCTCTTGCACAGATTTTCATCAGTAGAACCAAAGATAATATCATCTATATATATTTGAACTAGTAAAACTTTATCTTTGTGTTTCCTAAAAAATAGTGTAGTGTCTACTCTACCTCTAGTGAATCCTTTTTCAATAAGAAAGTTAGTTAGTGTTTCATACCATGCTCTAGGTGCTTGTTTAAGTCCATATAAGGCTTTGTCTAATCTATAGACATAATTAGAGAGATTGACAAAACCTGAGGGTTGTTCCACATATACTTCTTCTTGAAGTTCACTATTTAGGAATGTACTCTTGATATCCATCTGGAAGACCTTGAACCTCATGTGGGCAGAAAATGCAAGGAATATCCTGATTGCTTCAAGTCTGGCAACAGGTGCAAAGGTCTCATCATAGTCAATGCCTTCTTCTTGAGAATAACCTTTGGCCACTAGTTTTGCCTTGTTCCTTGTGATCACCCCATCTTCATCCATCTTGTTTCTAAAGACCCATTTGGTGCCTATGACTAGATGATTCTTTGGTCTTGGAACTAATCTCCAGACTTTGCTTCTTTTGAACTGATTCAGCTCCTCTTGCATGGCTTCAATCCAGCTTGCATCTTCCATTGCATCTTCTATCTTCTTGGGCTCTATTTGAGACAGAAAGCTCAAATAGAAACACTCATTCTGAGTTGCAGATCTGGTTTTGATTTTGGCAGTTGGGTCACCAATAATCAAATCCTGAGTGTGATCTCTTACCCATCTGTTTTCTGTTGGAACATCTATTCTGGTGCCTTCTTGTTTGAACTCTTCAAGATTGACTTCTGGTTCTTATTGACCAGAGTCTTCGTCTGGTGCAGCTCTCTCTACGATTGCTTCTTCAGCCTCTACGATTCCACCTTCAGGGACTACGATCGTGGTGTTAGGCTCGACCACCTCATTCATAGTGTCTGTATCGTCAATTGTAGTATCTTGTGGTGCAGACTTGTCCTAGTCTGTTTCATCAAAGATGATGTGGATCAAGACTTCAACACTTAGTGTCTTCTTGTTGAACACTCTATAAGCTTTACTGTCTGTGGCATATCCAATGAAGATTCCTTCATCTGACTTGGGTTGGAACTTAGTCAGATATTGCTTCCCATTGTTGAGAATGTAGCATGAACAGCCGAACACATGGAAGTAACTGACATTTGGCGTTCTTCCTTTCCACAGCTCGTAGGGAGTCTTCTTCAACGTAGAGTGTACAAGAGATCTATTTTGTGTGTAGCACGCAGCGTTGATGGCTTCTGCCCAGAAGCATTCAGGCAGATGAGCTGCTACTAGTAGAGTTCTCCCAAATTCTATGAGTGTTCTGTTCTTCCTTTCAGCTACTCCATTTTGCTGAGGAGTTCGTGGTGCTGAGAAGTTGTGGCTGATGCCATTGTCTGAACAGAACTGATCCATTTCTGAGAAGTCAAACTCTCTACCATGATACTTCTTATAGCCTTGATAGTCTCTCCTTTTTCATTCATCGCCAGCTAGAACATCTTGATCAGTTGGGAGCTTATTTCATCTTTAGAAGTAAGAAAGAATGTTGGGTATTTTCTACGCAACACGCAAGTGTATGTGGTCAACAAGTAATACAGTGATAAATCAAAGATCGTACCCACAGAGACAATAATTACTATTTAATCGAACAAGTACCAATTTTAGAGTATTTCAACTTTATCAAACTAATAGCAAAAAGATATGTTCTTCTATAACTAAATTAATAAAGAAAGTAACCACACACTAAATCGAGATTTCAACATAATTGAGAGAATTAAGCCTACAACTTCACTTATTATTTCACTTCAGATACTATCTCTTGTCCCCAGTTTATTTCAATTACCCCCAAGTTATTAATCGAAAACACTAATGTAGATAAAACCACCTCACGATGCATAATATCCGTACTTACTTGTATCCACATATGATAGATTCAAATAAGACATCCCAATTAACTAATCCACTATATTTCTATGTGAATTACAATTAACCAGAATTTATTACCAAGTTCTCTTTCAGATTACATATGGCGTAAAGGAATACATCTATCCTAAACACGAATCACGAATTCCATCTATGCGAAATTCACAAACATATGTCACTATGGACAGTTCTAATCTCCTATGTTCCTTCACAAGTTCATAAGAAATAACAGAATAATCGTTGATCAGGCAATTATATAAATTAATCACATACATAGTGAATAACCTGGGAATAACCTCTATAAACTGGATTTAAAAATAATTAATCCTCCATTACATAAGAAGATCCGTCATAAGCTTAAATAAATAATTAGTTCATAATGAAGGAAATAAAATCCATAATCCACAGAGTACTAATCATAACGAATACAAAGATAATATGAATCAATAAAGATAGGAATATAAAACTCCTGTCGTTACTGTCTCCAATTTGCTCCGCGTTCATCCGATCATGCTCCGCTTCAATTCTCTTCTTTTTGGTTCAGATCCACAAAATAATAATATATATTCTTTCAAATTGTCTCGGTCTCTTTTTTTTTTTATTAAGATCCCCTTCTCAACTATAGCTTATTATTTTATTTTATGGAAAATAAAATTAAAACTAAACTAATAGAATAAAAATGCTATACTATAATATATATATACTAATAATAACACTAAACTAATAATATATCAACTCCGTCTGAATTAATAATACTAATCTAATATATATATATATATGTATCATATATACTCCTCCCTGCTCTCCTATTTGTACAGGTTACGTGTCCTTTACAATTTGTTATCCTGCAGCCTTAATTTGATCACTCGCTTGCTTCTCTTGTTGCGTGTCCAAGAAGGAGAAGGATGCTTTAAGTCCATTATATCATTAATATGTATAGCCCACAATTCCTCTCTCTTGCATCAATCCGAATCAGCAAAAATACAAGGAGATTAGCATAGTAGTTGCCGCCTCCCCGCCCAAGCGGGGGTTCTCTTTACTAATCACCCGCCCCGGCGGGTGTATCCTCTGTCAGCCATCTTAATTTGCTTTAATTTCATGCTAGCCCATATACATATGATGATTGCCTCATCCACTAAATTCATGGTCCACTTACCTATGCCATTCCTTTGCCAGCCGTCTTCATTAACTAATTGCATGCCTGGCTTACAAGATTTATGAATTCCTAACCACAAATCCATAGCCCACGTAAACATGTGCCTGACCCACTTGCTGACTAACCTTCTTAGCATATATGTTGATTCCATAAGCTGCTGACTTCGTGAATGCTCTTAGCCTCTAGTGGATTACTAATGCAAAGCTGCATGGATTTAAAGCAATCCGTGGCTCTCATTCCATATATTACTTACACAAAAGCCCCACTTAGCCAAATGAGCTTGACATGCTCATTCCGTGAGCTGCTAACCGATTACCACTTGATATCCCACATTAAGCTATTAACCCATTGGCTTGCTCTTGTTGATTCCATAACCTGCTCCAATTTTCTTTCCAACATCACAGAACTCTTCAATTGTACCTACAATAAAATATAAGAATACTAGGTATATTTAGGCACAATAAAAAAATGAAGCATTAACGAATAGACATAAAACATGCAAATTTTGTCCTTTAAAACTAATTTCACCCCCATTTCATTATTTGCACATAAACGTATTCACCCAGTAGAAATGATAGGCAAAGTACTCGAAAACATGCAGAATCAAGCTATAACGACTACCGATTCGTAGGTGTAAAACCCACTCATCAAATACCCCCAAAAACTTTGCTTGTCCTCAAGCAAGAACCATGCATATGCAAAAGTATACAATGCTTATGAGTGCAATTGTCAGTGTTCACAAAGCTAACTCATTGCGCCCCAGAAAACTCACAACATATATAAACATTAAATCTAACCAGATACGTATCCGCAATTTAAACTAATTTATGAATCTTTACTTGTCAACACCACTGCTGTGTGTGTGCTTAACAACAAGATACCTAACTACAGATCAAATATATAACATACTACGCGTCTTAGAATGTAGTCAGAGTTCAACTCAAGAAATCGTGTGAACCAAGTACAGTGAATTCAAGTAAACATTAACCAAGTCGAAAGTTAATATGAGAGATTTTCTATCTTTCTTTATTCACGGAAGCATTTTGCTCTTTTTCCGTATCTCAAATTTTCTCATGACTGTGAAATGTTTAGTTCCCTTAGGCTCTTTAGTGATACCCATGTAGCGAGTTTTCGACCAACGACTCCCAAATCGAATGGCTTTAGGGTGCTGGGTGTAAAGACATCCCCTAGGGCGTACTTACTTGAGTACCACCGGCCACGAAACTAAACAAGTCACGGTGTTTATTCATGTTTCTATTTTTCACATTTTTCAATTCTTTTCTTTTTCTATTTTTTTTTTCTTTTCAGATAGCTCCCATATCTTCCCCCAAACTTATGTTTTAGTCTAATCTCAGTCACTACTATCAGTTCACTAAATTCCTTTCATTAAAACTCAAGTTCTGTTCAAGATGACAATTATTTGACTATTTGAACTAGGTTGACCACCTTGTTGTCTGTCGTGCTAACCGGTGCAATAATGTCAAACAGGTAAGGACTCATGCAAAGGATTGAATACACATCAATATTCTGGTTTTCATTATGTTTATATTCTTATGTAAGTCCAGTCTCATCACAAGCTAAAGTTATTTCTTACCACCGACATACTGACTCATACAATCCTAATTACAAACTCTTTTTGGTCTTTTATGATTTTTCATTTTTTTATAAGCATAACACTTAACTAAAGCTACTAATCTACTATGCAAATTATACTAACCTATACTATTCATGCAATCATGCTAACAAAATTATGATGATTAATAAGCAAACACCCCCAAACTTAAACTACACAATGTCCTCATTGTGAAAAATATAGAATTTAAGTGTCGAGGACATCCTTGTTCAGTCCAGTAGGCAAGTACATTTGTCCATCCAAAGCATCCAGTCTAAGTCCATGTTCTTGAATGAGGGTCTTTCCCGACACATACGTAAAACGTTCGGCGGCGGCCGCGTTCCGAATTTTGTCTTGTCGAATGGTGGAACAACGGCTGATAAGTGGTCTTTATGACCACTTATTCGGATAGTAACCAGCTTGTTCTGTTGCCGAAACTCAAGTGCTTTTGTTCTTTACACTTGTTTTTCCTTTGTTTTGTAGATTTTATGTTTAGGAACTCTCTCAGTGCTTTTGAGGCCAAAACGATGCAAAGAATATTAAAAAGATTGATGACATGACAATGGAAAGAAGGCAAGCGACCAAATGGGAAAGAAATGCAATCCGGACATCGCTTGGGGGGTTTATGTTTATTTCATGTTCTTGGATTGGAGCTTAGTTCATATTATAGAGCGTCTTCTAAGCTTTTCGGAACATCTTGAATCATCCCAATCGGAGTTCGGAGACGAGAGTTATGCCCCGTATAGCAACGGACGTCAAACTTCACGGTTTTGGGTGTTCATTGCACAACTGTCACTTGGAGCTCAATTTCAGCCTTCATCCATCCATTATTTCTCAATGCTTAAAGAATGAAAGTTGTAGAGCTCTTCGATGGCTTCGATTTGATAGGTGGCGGGCCTCGTAACTCCTCCCGGATCAAAAGTTATGGTCGTTTTACCAGAGGACTCTGCAGCAGAAAAGTGCCGGTGCGGGCGCGCGGCTTTTAGGCCATTTTTGGGCGTGGCCGCGCCAATCTTCAGCTGTGCCAAAGTTGACTTTTTGATTGCACGAGACTTGGCTTTTGATTGGGATATAAGGGGGCTCGTTTGGGGCGAGAAAGGGCATGATATATTGGCCTTAAGCCCTAGCCCTAGCTTATTCTTCCATTTTCTTTACATTTCTTGTATAGATTAGGAGTAGTTTAGTGTTAGATTAGGGTTTAATTAGTTAGTTAGATTCTAGGGTTAGGTTAGTGTTGAAGATTGAAGCAAGTGGTTGTATTCAAAGATCCAAGCTTGGAGAGAAGAACAAAGATTTGCATTTCTCTATCTCTTAACTCTCTTTGCTATCATTGTGTATTTGGATAATGTATAATCAACTTGTGGATAATATATTTGGGCTGTCTATGCCTTAAATCTATTTTGAGGTTCCAATGGAACCTTTTGAGTAGTCAATGTTGATTTCCCTTCCATGTTGGTCTTAGTTGATTGTTATATGCTTATCTATTGCGATGTATGCTTTATTTGCTTAATTGAGTTGCAACCAATTACTGTGATAACCTATGTGGGATCGAAAGACGAAGCATAGGTTTAGATCTAATCGCGATAGCGGGCGATTGTAAGTTCACATGGCGTTGGACTTATGATTTGTGCCTAGGATAGACATATACCGAAGCACCGCTCGTAGTCAATAGAGAACTTGACCTTCAACCCTATTTATTTGTAAATCACATAGACATATAGTGGTTTAGGTAATGTGGGTGTTCACATGCGTCTATCACATGTGGATTGCACGTGATACGGTTTAGGTGCATCGAAAGATGGCCTACTCCCACTTTCGTGTTCTCGGCTAATAACTATAATGATTGATTTGACCTGACTTGGGAGTGTATCGACTTAGACGAATCATTAGAAGAAATTGGGATCTCTTATCTTCATTATCTAATTCGACTCTAGGATTAATTAGTTTAACTTCAATTCTTGCCTAGTTTAACTTAGCTTTAATTCCAACTCTTTATCGCCTGTTTAAATAAGACCGAAATGATTATGTACTAGTGCTTTGGCGACCTTTTATCCATTAATTTCTCGTGGGAACGATATCTTTACTTACTCTTTATTACTCGTTGGCCGCGTATACTTGCGCGTTAATTGTGTCATCTAATCGGACCAACAAGTTTTTGGCGCCGTTGCAGGGGAATTAATTGGATAACTGTTTGCCAACATTAGTTTAATCAAATTAGTCTTAATTTAAACTTTTTATTTTTGTTTAATTATCTTCTCATATTCTCTTTTCAGGTACAATGGACTTAAATTTCTATCCATGGAACTGTACAAGACAAGAGCAACCAAGGGAAGCAAGCACTGATGGACTCGACCCAATTGCCACACTCTCAGCACAGCTAGAGGAGCTCTCGAGGAAGCTGGATACTGTCTCAGCTCAGCAGAATCGAGAGATGGCAGTAACCTATGACTACGGTGCTGGGAGCTACGTGAGCCATCAGGAGCCTATCAGTTATGGACAGGAGCAGTATGGGGGTGGTTATTCCTACAGTGAACCTTATCTCGACTGTCAGCAAGACTGGGGGTATCACCCAGATCCTTCATCAGACTACTATCAAGACCAACACTGGGATCCAAATCCCGTTTACGCCCCAGAATGCACTTTCCAGACTCCAGTTTACGAGCCTCAATACAATTTTGAGGGTGACACAGAAAATGCAAGCTTGGAGGAAGGAGGTGACCTATCACTGAAGGACATCTTGATTGAGCAACAGAAGTCAGTCAAGAATATCCAGAACTGGGCAGAGCAAATTAGCAAGACCTTGATGATAGAGGAAGAACAAGGGATTCTGACCAATACTGCGAGCTATCAAGAACAATATGAGCCAAGTCCAATTTATGCACCCGAACCCACATACCAACCCCCGAGTTTACAAGGAGAGCAGTCTTCAATGTAATTCATGTATGAAAGCTCAAAAAACCAAGAGGAGTTGTTTGGGAGTCCAGAAGAATTGAGCCAAAATTTTCAATATCAGATGGCCCCCATCAACCATGCTTCTACCAATGAGACGCAGTATATGGATCCCGAGGCTGAAACAGAAAAGGAAGGATTGGATAGTTTGTGGGTGAACTCATTAGTATCAACACAGGAGACCTTGGTTGAGCAAGAACAATCAATTGAGGATCTTCAGATTTGGGTGGAGCAGATTAGCACGATTTTAAGGAAGGAGGAGGTATGTGAACAAGAGACAACAATGCCAGATTTTGTGCCTCCAATGACTGAAGCCGTAAGTTATGAACCCCAAGATACATGGTGCTATGACATGGGTGCAGAGACTGATGAAGAGCCCGAAGTGCACTTGGAACTGGACGAGTGAAAGGTAATGGACATCGAGGAGCCAATTGGGGCTGTGGAGTATGAATGTGAACCAACAGTGACAATCCCCCAAGAGCCTCCTCCGCCTAAGAGGAACAAGCCAGTCAAGTTTGCACATCCTTGCCCCCTTGTAGCCACATCACCGAGATGGATCTTGATGACAAGAGAGATTCCGCAGTCTCGACACCATGGTGGTCAGAAGAAAAGAGAATAGAAGAAGAGTCTGTTGTGTGTTCTATGCTTCCATGCCCAGATCATTTCACATACACAACGGGACCATTGCCTAGCTCCCCTACCTTCTGTACGGGAAATTCTTGTTCATATCATGTGCTAGGTAGTTTAAATCTGCATCCTCTCCTATTGGGAAGCCGCCAAAGTCACACAGCTATTCTGATGGATGGAGGGGTTCTCCAATACCGTCGGGGAGTTGGATAGCAGTGGTCAGACACAGTCCAGCTAGAGGACTATAAATTAAGCGCTCAATGGGAGGCACCCCATCATTTCTCTTTCTCACTCCTTGTTTAATTCTCTATTTCCTGCCTTCTATCATACTTCCCTCCCCCTCGTTTAATTCTTATTAGTTAATATTTAGTTTAAATTTTTGCATACTGTAGGAATTATGAGTTCATTGCCTACATTTTTGAACTTAGGCATAAATGCGTATATTTTTGGGATTACAGAGCTTATAGCATACTTTTGTTGCACTTGCATTGCATATACGCCTTTAGAGAATTTTTGGGAATATAAATACATATATCTTTCCATGTTCATTCTCTTGATGTAAATAGATTTTATATACTTTTGTTAGTCTAGGAGGGCTTAATAAGTATTGTCTGCGTATTTCAGGTCAAAGGCTGCTCGAAATGAATGAAAAGCAAAAGCCAACCTCAGTTCATGCCAAAAATCTGCAGCAACAAAATCTGATAGTCCGCGCGGCCGCGCCTAATCCAAGGCATTATCACGCGCGGCCGCGCCACACATAAACTGGGCCTGTCTTGGGAAAAATCCTGCAAATTTTTGGGGGCACCAATTCATATCAATTATTAACAGCATCCAAGCCTCAGCCCCTCTAATCCCAAACCCTCAAGTTCCTTCATGCAATCTCCCATCTCTTCCCTCTCATTCAATTCCCCCCCACTAAAAGCCTTAGTTTTTAAAACCTTCTACCTTCTCAATCCAAAGTACCAATTCCCATCCACCTCAGCCTCTCAACCTGATCAATCGAGACATTGAGTGTGGAATCTCTAGCAGAGCAAGATTGATATTGAGTTAGGTTGGTTCGTTGAGTACGGTGCTGAGTGGGATTTATTTTGTCAGAGCAGAAAGAGAGACGGGGGAAACTTCTGAGAGGGCGCCAATTCATTTCATGCAGCATCAGAAGCCGAATAGGGGAGTTCCTTTCTTTTTACCTTTACCTTCAATGAGGACATTGAACATTTTAAGTTTGGGGGTATTGGTGTTTATTTTGCATATAGGTAATTCATTTCATGTTTTGCATGTAAATAGTTCATTGCATGTAAGTTAGTTCATATAGTACATGTAGGTTGTAAATAGTTAAAATTTGTGAAAATTTTATAAATTTTGTCTTTTGTTTTTGTATTTTGTGTTAGAGCATACTGCATGAATCCAGTTTTTAGTTGGTTAGTTATGTATGTTGCCTGTGAAGAAACTGAAATCACTTGATTGTTGAACTGATTTGAGACTTAAGCCTGATTTCATGGTCATATATGTAAATCCTTACCTGTCAGATACTATGTAACCAGTGAACACGATAGAATAACCACCATGACATGCTAAGTCTAAATTTTCACATACTTGTCTTTTGGTGGAAAAACTATGTTTTAATAAAAGAGTTTCAGTTAGCATATAATAATGACTAGACTGTTAAAAGCTTAAGTTTGGGGGAAACAGGGGTTTTGCATGATATATGCGGGGAGATGGAGCGTAAGACACACTCCCTTGCAGGAAAAGAAAAAGAAAAAAAAGAAAACAAAAGAAAATGCATTGAAAAAGAAAAAAAGAGAATAAACACTTCGGCTACGTCGAGTTCTGTGGCCTTTGATATTCGAGCAAGTAAGCCCTCGAGGTGTCTCTACACCCAGCGCCCTAAGGTCGTCTGGTCTGGGAGTCGTTGGTCGAAAGCTCGCTACATGGATATCATTGAAAAGCCTAAAAGGACTAGGCATTGCACAGTCGAATGTGTACACGAAAAAGTGCGAATACGCCCTCGTGAGGTAATAAAAGCTTAATGAAAACCCCCTGTTGACTCTTAACTCTAGTAATACATGGTTTAGTTAGAACTTATATGATTTGCTGTCTTTCTTAAGTTAAATCTTGTTTTTCCCCTAAGAAGCATAGTATGTGAATTATTTGTCTGAATGCATATCTAATGGTTGCTAGGCACACAACGCACAATACATCAGTGCAGACAGTTTTGGATTTGCAAGAATATGCCTTATAGTCTTGCCTTGGGTAGCTTATCGGTTTGACTATCTTATGGTTTTTCTGAGGCATTGCTTTGAAGTTCAATACTTACTGGAACTTGGATTTGCATTCATGATAGCGTAGGTTGCATACATTGTAGATACTGCATTGTATCTTTTGTTTAGTTTTGTTTTGGTTGCTTGAGGGCAAGCAACGTTTAAGTTTGGGGGTATTTGATAAGTGGTCTTTATGACCACTTATTCGGATAGTAACCAGCTTGTTCTGTTGCCGAAACTCAAGTACTTTTGTTCTTTTTACGTGTTTTTCCTTTGTTCTGTAGATTTTATGTTTAGGAACTCTCTCAGTGCTTTTGAGGCCAAAACGATGCAAAGAATGCTAAAAAGATTGATGACATGACAATGGAAAGAAGGCAAGCGACCAAATGGGAAAGAAATGCAATCCAGACATCGCTTGGGGGGTTTATGTTCATTTTATGTTCTTGGATTGGAGCTTAGTTCATATTGTAGAGTGTCTTCTAAGATTTCCGGAACATCTTGAATCATCCCAATCGGAGTTCGGAGGCGAGAGTTATGCCCTGTATAGCAACGGACGTCAAACTTCACGGTTTTGGGTGTTCATTGCACAGCTGTCACTTGGAGTTCAATTTCAGCCTTCATACATCCATTATTTCTCAATGCTCAAAGAATGAAAGTTGTAGAGCTCTTCAATAGCTTCGATTTGATAGGTGGCAGGCCTCGTAACTCCTCCCGGATCAAAAGTTATGGTCGTTTTACCAAAGGACTCTGCAGCAGAAAAGTGCCAGCGCGGGCGCGCGGCTTTTAGGCCATTTTTGGGCGCGGCCGCGCCAATCTTCAGCTGTGCCAGAGTTGACTTTTTGATTGCACAAGACTTGGCTTTTGATTGGGATATAAGGGGGCTCGTTTGGGGCGAGAAAGGGCATGATATATTGGCCTTAAGCCCTAGCCCTAGCTTATTCTTCCATTTCCTTTACATTTCTTGTATAGATTAGGAGTAGTTTAGTGTTAGATTAGGGTTTAATTAGTTAGTTAGATTCTAGGGTTAGGTTAGTGTTGAAGATTGAAGCAAGTGGTTGTATTCAAAGATCCAAGCTTGGAGAGAAGAACAAAGATTTGCATTTCTCTATCTCTTAACTCTCTTTGCTATCATTGTGTATTTGGATAATGTATAATCAACTTGTGGATAATATATTTGGGTTGTCTATGCCTTAAATCTATTTTGAGGTTCCAATGGAACCTTTTGAGTAGTCAATGTTGATTTTCCTTCCATGTTGGTCTTAGTTGATTGTTATATGCTTATCTATTGCGATGTATGCTTTATTTGCTTAATTGAGTTGCAACCAATTACTATGATAACCTATGTGGGATCGAAAGACGAAGCATAGGTTTAGATCTAATCGCGATAGCGGGCGATTGTAAGTTCACATGGCGTTGGACTTATGATTTATGCTTAGGATAGACATATACCGAAGCACCGCTCGTAATCAATAGAGAACTTGACCTTCAACCCTATTTATTTGTAAATCACATAGACATATAGTGGTTTAGGTAATGTGGGTGTTCACGTGCGTCTATCACCTGTGGATTGCACATGATACGGTTTAGGTGCATCGAAAGATGGCCTACTCCCACTTTTTTGTTCTCGGCTAATAACTATAATGATTGATTTGACCTGACTTGGGAGTGTATCGACTTAGACGAATCATTAGAGGAAATTGGGATCTCTTATCTTCATTATGTAATTCGACTCTAGGATTAATTAGTTTAACTTCAATTTTTGCCTAGTTTAACTTAGCTTTAATTCCAACTCTTTATCGCCCGTTTAAATAAGACCGAAATGATTATGTACTAGTGCTTTGGCGACCTTTTATCCATTAATTTCTCGTGGGAACGATATCTTTACTTACTCTTTATTACTCGTTGGCCGCGTATACTTGCGCGTTAATTGTGTCATCTAATCGGACCAACAACGGCGGAGGGTGACCCTGCACCCTTTTGCTTCTTCTTGGGGCGTGGTGGCATGATGTTGTTGTGCTTAAACTTGAAGAATTTTTGAAGATTTTGGGTTAGGACTTTCGTCGAACACTTGGTGGACGGTGGTCACTTGGCTTGATGTTAAGTGAAGTTGCATACTCTGATTTTCCTAATTTTTGTTACTCCACCATGCAATCAATTATAATAACACAATGAACCACCCATTCTGAATAAGCAATAATCCACTCCAAAACAGAATGTCCAAAACAGAATGTCCAAGTGGGTTTGTTAATGGAATTTCGTGAGGGGAGTAGTATGTTAGTGGGTTATGGATTTGGTGGGGGGTATTAGTGGGAAGTAGGATGGGAGGTTAGTGGGGGGAAAGAGGTTCAGAATATGGGAATTCGGTATTGTAGGATTGGGAGAGATAGGATAGTGGGTATGAGAGAGCTAGTAGATATTGAGTTGGGGTATTGGAAAAGTAGTGGAGGGGGAAAGAATTCGGTAATGGGAGATGGAGGTGGGGCTGGGTTAAGGATTGGGGGGGGGGGGAGTTGGTTTGTATTATGATGGGAATGTAGTGGGTTGGCTTCTTTCCATGTTAAACTTCCCCTTTTTTTTTATTGACTCCGCTCCCCCACCCCAGCGGGTACTCTTACTTGTGAAGCTCCGCCCTAGCTGGTTACCCCACTGTCAAGGCCTCATGCTTCCCGCCCCGGCAGAAATTTTATTTATTGACTCACCGCCCCAGTGGGGTATCCTTGTGAAGCTGCCAGTTTGACTTTATGCCTGCAATTCCTTTCCTTTTCCTTCTAACTCTTAGGCATATCCCCTTATTGGATGTTTGTATTGACCCTTGATGTTTTGATATGAATGTTGTGCCCTTACTTTGATGCTATTTTTGAGTGGTATTGCCTGCAAGTATCCTAGTTATGCACAACATAAAACTTGTTAGACATGTATTATGAAGAAAAATTACTAAGTATTATATATATTACAACTAGACGATATAAATGTAAAAATAAAAACTAAAAAATAACTAAAATAACTTATGGGTTGCCTCCCATCAAGCACTTAATTTTAAGTCTTTAGCCTGACTCCTTCTGTTTCGTTAATCTGGCTCCGCTGGAATGTTGTGGATGCTCTTGATCTTCATTGCGCATGCCCAGCATTGTTTCAATGTTTGTTCTTTTTCTTAAGGATTCTGCTTAAGTCTGCGACTGTCATCACCAATTCCACTTCTTTCACCAATTTTATCCCTGGACTTATTCTGACCATCTTCGTTTCTTTTTGTGATGTCAGGACTATCTTCGACACTGCTCGGGTAAACTATGGGATTGAACACTTGAAATTTTACTTCTTGCTCATTAACTCTCATAGTTAATTCACCGTTCGGTATGTCAATCACAGTTTTGCCGGTGGCCAAGAATGGTCTTCCCAATATTATTGGAATATCTTTGTCATCTTCATAGTCCAGTACCACAAAATATGCCTGTAAAATTAGCTTGTCAACCTTAACCAGAACATCCTCCACTAAGCCTAAAGGATACGTAGTCGTTCTATCTGCCAGTTGGAGAGTGATATTCGTTGGCTTGGCTTCCTTCAATCCCAACTTCTTGTATATTGACAGTGGCATTAAGTTGATACTCGCTCCCAGATCACATAATGCTTTTCCCACAAACTGGTTCCCGATTGAGCAAGGGATGTTGAAACTCCCCGGATCCTTCAATTTCGGTGGAAGCTTTCTCTGCAGAATTACGCTACATTCTTTCGTTAATGCCACAGTTTCATACTCGCTCAACCGACGTTTTTTTGATAGTATGTCTTTCATAAACTTCATGTAACTGGGCATTTGCTCTAGTGCCTCGGCGAACGGAATATTGATATGTAGCTTCTTGAACACTTCCAGAAACTTTGTGAACTGTTGCTGTAGTTTCTGCTTACGGAGCCTTTGTGGGAATGGCGGTGGAGGGTAAACTACTGGTGTAGTCACTTGTTCCTTTTTTGTAGGTTTTTCTCCTGCTTCCCTTTCCACTGTTTGTTCATTATTGGTTTCAGTTTGCTCTTCGGTTCCCGACTTCTCCAAATTCTGCTCCACTAACTGTCTTTTTTCCATGTATTTTTGATGTATCTGATGATTTTCATCAGCTTTCTCCTTTAGCTCTTTTCCACATTGAAGCAAAATGGCGTTGCATTGCTCATGACCTCCCCTTGGATTCTTTTCTATGTAGCTTGGCAAAGCTCCTTGGGGTCAATTATTCAGTGCACTCGCTAGCTGTCCCATCTGAATTATTAGATTCTTCATATCCACCGCAAGAGCCTTCGTTTCTTTCCTCGCCATTTCATTTTCTGTTCTGACTCTGGCTATAGCTTCTTCCCAACCTAGCTTTTCCTCCTGTTGTGGTGCTGCCTGTTGCTGCGAATTCTGAAAACCAGGAGGGTATGGGTGTCGTGGAGCCTGTTGTTGATTCTGTGTGTTGCTCCATGAGAAGTTTGGGTAGTTTCTGTTCCCTTGATTATATGTATTCTGGTATGTGTTGGCTGATCTGTTATAGTTATCCACATAATTAACTGCAGCTGGGTTGATTGCACACTGTTCAATCGGATGTTCTCCTGCACAAAGTTCGCATACGACTGTTACCTGCTGCATGTTTCCCTTTGTCATGGTCTCAATACTCTTTTGTAACGATGCCAGTTGTGCCAATATAGCTGTCGAATTATCCACTTGTGGAACACCCGCTACTGTGGGCTGAGTCAATCTTTCAGTCGGCCATTGGTACCCATTCGAAGCCATCGTTTCTATCAACGCCCATCCGTCCTCAAATTTCTTCGTCAGAAAGGCTCCTTGTGACGCTGCATCAATGCTAGACCGTATCTGACTCGATACTCCATTATAAAAATTACTCAACTGCATCCATGGTGGAAATCCGTGATGAGGGCACTTCCTCAACAATTCTTTGTATCTTTCCCATGCTTCATACAGTGGCTCCCCTTGATACTGTGCAAATGCAGATATCTCCGACCTTATCTTGTGTGTCTTCGATGGTGGAAAGAACTTGGCCAAAAATTTCTGTGCTAGATCATTCCATGTCATAATTGACCCCGGTGGTTCAGAATGTAGCTAAGCCTTCGCCTTGTCTCTGAGCGAGAAGGGAAATAACCTCAACTTGAGCGCATTGTCTGACACTCCATTGCACTTGAAAGTGTCGCAGATTTCTATGAAAGTGAAGATATGATCATTCGGATCATCATTCGGAAGACCCCCAAACTGACATGTGTTCTACACCATTTGTATTGTTCCAGGCTTAATCTCAAAGTTATTTGCATTAATTGCTGGCCTGGCTATACTTGAATGGATTTCTAAAATTTTTGGTATATCATAATCCTTCATTGGTTTGTCTTCCTGTTGCTGGTCCGCCATGTTTGTTTTGGGTATTTCAAATTCCTGTCGATTCTTTGCAATCCACTCAGTTAACCCCCGAAACCATTTGTCGATATCGTCCTCAAAGGGCAACAACTCTGGTTTCTTCGATCTAGTTTGCATGCACTAATCGAAAGTACCTGAAATATCCAAACAAACAAAAATAAGAATAAATATATATATGTTTAATTAAAATTGATTTACTTAAATCGATATTGTAAGTAATAAACGCAATTACTATCCCTGGCAACGGCGCCAAAAACTTGTTGGGTATTTTCTACGCAACACGCAAGTGTACGTGGTCAACAAGTAATACAGTGATAAATCAAAGATCGTACCCACAGAAACAGTAATTACTATTTAATCGAACAAGTACCAATTTTAGAGTATTTCAACTTTATCAAACAAACAGCAAAAAGATATGTTCTTCTATAACTAAATTAATAAAGAAAGTAACCACACACTAAATCGAGATTTCAACATAATTGAGAGAATTAAGCCTACAACTTCACTTATTATTTCACTTCAGATAATATCTCTTATCCCCAGTTTATTTCAATTACCCCCAAGTTATTAATCGAAAACACTAATGTAGATAAAACCACCTCACGATGCATAATATCCGTACTTACTTGTATCCACATATGATAGATTCAAATAAGACATCCCAATTAACTAATCCACTATATTTCTATGTGAATTACAATTAACCAGAATGTATTACCAAGTTCTCTTTCAGATTACATATGGCGTAGAGGAATACATCTATCCTAAACACGAATCACGAATTCCATCTATGCGAAATTCACAAACATATGTCACTATGGACAGTTCTAATCTCCTATGTTCCTTCACAAGTTCGTAAGAAATAACAGAATAATCGTTGATCAGGCAATTATATAAATTAATCACACACATAGTGAATAACCTGGGAATAACCTCTATAAACTGGATTTAAAAATAATTAATCCTCCATTACATAAGAAGATCCGTCATAAGCTTAAATAAATAATTAGTTCATAACGAAGGAAATAAAATCCATAATCCACAGAGTACTAATCATAACGAATACAAAGATAATATGAATCGAGAAAGATAGGAATATAAAACTCCTGTCGTTACTGTCTCCAATTTGCTCCGCGTTCATCCGATCATGCTCCGCTTCAATTCTCTTCTTTTTGGTTCAGATCCACAAAATAATAATATATATTCTTTCAAATTGTCTCGGTCTCTTTTTTTTATTAAGATCCCCTTCTTAACTATAGCTTATTATTTTATTTTATGGAAAACAAAATTAAAACTAAACTAATAGAATAAAAATGCTATACTATATAATATATATATATATATACACACACATATATATATATATATGCTAATAATAACACTAAACTAATAATATATCAACTCCGCCTGAATTAATAATACTAATCTAATATATATATGTATCATATATACTCCTCCCTGCTCTCCTTTTTGTACAGGTTACGTGTCCTTTACAATTTGTTATCCTGCAGCCTTAATTTGATCACTCGCTTGCTTCTCTTGTTGCGTGTCCAAGAAGGAGAAGGCTGCTTTAAGTCCATTATATCAACAATATGCATAGCCCACAATTCCTCTCTCTTGCATCAATCCGAATCAGCAAAAATACAAGGAGATTAGCATAGTAGTTGCCGCCTCTCCGCCCCAGCGGGGGTTCTCTTTACTAATCACCCGCCCCGGCGGGTGTATCCTCTGTCAGCCATCTTAATTTGCTTTAATTTCATGCTAGCCCATATATATATGATGATTGCCTCATCCACTAAATTCGTGGCCCACTTACCTATGCCATTCCTTTGCCAGCCGTCTTCATTAACTAATTGCATGCCTGGCTTACAAGATTTATGAATTCCTAACCACAAATCCATAGCCCACGTAAACATGTGCCTGACCCACTTGCTGACTAACCTTCTTAGCATATATGTTGATTCCATAAGTTGCTGACTTCGTGAATGCTCCTAGCCTCTAGTGGATTACTAATGCAAAGCTGCATGGATTTAAAGCAATCCGTGGCTCCCATTCCATATATTACTTACACAAAAGCCCCACTTAGCCAAATGAGTTTGACATGCTCATTCCGTGAGCTGCTAACCGATTACCACTTGATATCCCACATTAAGCTATTAACCCACTGGCTTGCTCTTGTTGATTCCATAAGCTGCTCCAATTTTCTTTCCAACATCATGGAACTCTTCAATTGTACCTATAATAAAATATAAGAATACTAGGTATATTTAGGCACAATAAAAAAATGAAGCATTAACGAATAGACATAAAACATGCAAATTTTATCCTTTAAAACTACTTTCACCCCCATTTCATTATTTGCACATCAACGTATTCACCCAGTAGAAATGATAGGCAAAGTACTCGAAAACATGCAGAATTAAGCTATAACGACTACCGATTCGTAGGTGTAAAACCCACTCATCAAAGAACACCCATATGAATCTGGTGAAGTCATCCACTACAACCAATGAGTATCTCTTTCCTCCTAGGCTCACAGTTGAGATTGGCCCTAAGAGATCCATATGAAGTAATTGTAGGGGCCTGTCAATTGAGTTGACTGCTTTGCCTTTGAATGAGCTCCTTGTTTGCTTTCTAAGCTGCCAGGCATTGCATGGTCTTTCTTTGATGAAGCTGAACTTAGGTAAACCTGCTACCAGATCTTTGGAGTCCAGCTTTGACATATTCTTGAAGTTGAGATGAGATAACTTTCTATGCCAAAGCCAACTTAGTTCTTCAGAGGCTTTATCTAGAAAGCATACTGTCTCATTAGAGCTTAGCTGAGCAAGGTTGACAGTGTAGACATTTCCTTCTCTTGTTCCTGTCAGCTTGATAGAGGATGTCTCCAGATCTTTGACTAAACACTGGTTGTTGAGAAATGTGACTTGATGGCCTTTATCGCAGAGTTGGCTGATGTTGAGAAGATTGTGCTTTAGCCCATCTACATAAGCCACTTTGCTAAAGGACACAATACCATTTCCAGCTGAACCATAGCCTTTTGTCTTGCTAGAGCTGTTATCTCCAAAGATAACTGTTGGTCCCTCTTTCTCTGTATAGTTTGACAGGAGGGCTTTGTTCCTGGTCATATACCTTGAGCAACCACTATCCAGATACCATGTTGTAATCGTGGTGCTCATTTCCTACAGATAGATTCAGCTTTCATGTTGGTACCCAGACTAGCATGGGTCCTACAATGTTAGTACCCTTAGGAACCCTAATCTGCTTGACTTTGGGCCTCCTATGCACAGTGTTATGAAAGCATAATGCAGCTTTATGACCAAATCTTCCATATGCAAAGCATCTAATATAATTCATATTTGTGTGTGTTTGTGGATTCTTTCTCCATTTGGACTTGTGTGGATACTTGGTGGCCTTGCCCTTATATTGCATCTTCTTTTTCCATGCTGCTTTGAGGTTCACGTTTTGTGCTGAGTGAACCTCAACGCCACGATTCCTTCCAAGTTGATTCATGGAGTCAGTTTTTCTTGACTCTACAATTCTACGAGGTTGGGCAGTGGTGACTGAGTTACTCTTCTCTTTTTTGAATCCTAAGCCAGCATGAGATCCGTTGTGTCTAGGGACATGGCATAGATCCGAAAAGCAGGGTTGCACTGGTTCATCCTTTTGTGTGGATTTCATAAATACAATGCTTCTATTTAGGTTAGAAGCATTGTTACTGTTAGTGTCCTTAACCTTTTCCACACTTGGTTCTGGGATAGATTCCTCAAACCCTAAACCTGTTCTGTCAGAGACACTTCTCTGACTGGAGATCAGGGAGTCCATGGATGAAGAAGACCTATTTCATATAGAGATAGTCTTTTCTAACTCCTCAATCTTAAAGGTTAGCTTTGACTCTCTTTGTATGCTCAGTTCATTGGTCTCTCTCAAGATTTTATTCTCAGCTTCAAACTTAGAGAGAGAGAGAGAGAGTCAGAACTTAGTAGAGCTACTTCCAGCTCTTTCTGAACTTTCTCTTTCTCCTTTTGAAGATAATAATAATCTTTAGATAGAACTCTTAACCATCTCATATTTTGATATAGATCAGTTGACATGTCATGAATGCCAGTTCTTAAATCATCAATATCTATATCAGGAGAGTTGAAGTCAATTACCTTGTCTATGACTGCTTCAGCACTTTTCCTGCTGAGTGCATCTTTGGCCATCAGACATAGGTTGGCTTTTTGAGGTGCTTCATCATCTTCAGACTCAGCATTGGTGTCAATGTCTGAGTCACTCCACGAACTTCCTGCTATAAGACCTTTGTCTTTCTTCTTATTCTTTTTGTAGCCTTTGAGCTCCTTCTTTGGATTTGACTTTCTTTTCAGCTCTTCTCTGATAGGTTTATTGCAGTTGGCAATGAAATGACCAGGCTTTTTGCAGTTGTAGCATAGATCATTGATCTGCTCCTGACTGCTGCTATTATTGAATCTTTTAGGTTTGCTGCTTCTCCCTTTGAGCATGAACCTTCTAAATCTTCTGGCCAACATTGCAGTTTCATCATTATCATCATCATCCTCAGAGTCAGATTCATCTTCATTATGAGCTTTGGAAATTTCCTCATTTTCTTTGAGAGTAACTCCTTTATCCTTCTTTCTTCCTTTTGATAGAGTTTCTTCTCGTTGAGTCAGCTCTAGTTCGTAGGTAAGAAAGTTTCCGTAGAGTTCTTGAATAGTCATCTCATGCAGGTTCTTTGACTTTCTGATTGCAGTGGTCTTGGCATCCCACCTGCTTGGCAAGGACCTCATGAACTTGATGATAAGATCTTTGTTTGGATAGACCTTTCTATAAGCTCGAAGAGAGTTGAGCAACAATGTGAATCTTTCATAAGTAGAAGTGACATTTTCTCCAAGAACATGGGCAAACATCTCATACTGTTGTGTCAGTAGAGATTGTTTGTTTTCTCTGACTTCTTTAGTTCCTTCATGCATGATGAGCAATGCTTCCCAGACTTCCTTAGCAGTTTTACAGTTGACCACGTTCTCAAACAGATTGTCTTCTAAGGACTGGAACAAGATGTTCTTAGCCTTTTTGTCCAGCTATAGATCTTTCTTCTCGTTGTTAGTCCATTCAGATTTAACCTTGACCACAACTCTGTTTGGTTCTTCTAGAGTTGGTGTAAGCCTTGTTGGTATGTAGGGCCCATTTAAAACAGTTTCAAATAGATCATCATCTATTGAATCCATGTAAGCTTGCATCCGAACTTTCCAGTTTGCAAATTTATCTTTGTTGCACATAGGTGGCTTGCTTCCTCCACCTGTCTTGGTCTCGCTTATCAATTGTGCCATTGGATCTACTCAAGCTTGTATGCTTAGTTGAGAGAACCTGCTCTGATACCAATTGTTAGTTCCCAAAGGTACGTTGTTATCTAGAAGGGGGGTTGAATAGATATTTTAAAATTTCTTTGTTTAAAATACTTTATCAGTATTGAATATACTGACAGCAGCGGAATATATGTTTGTTCCCCTTAAAGATAATGTATGATAGTTAGATAAGCAGTTATAGTAGTTATAACAAGTATAGAAGTTATAGGAGTTAATGAGAGACAATGAGACACAAGGGTTTTAAGTGGTTCAGAGCACATAAGGCTCTTAGTCCACTCTTCTACTCCACAAGTAGGAAATCCACTAAGGATATCTCTTACAACTTGAATAACTTAGATTTCTTCAAGACCAGCAGCCTTGGAACTTCTCTTAGTTCACTTTTGAGCTCTTCAAGTCCAGCAGACTTTGTACTTGTCTTAGTTTACTCTTGAAACTTCACTTGAGTTAATAGTTGTATTCTGGGGTGTGCTACTCAGTTGCAATTAAGCATCAGTTCTGAAAAACTGAGTAGCGAAGCAAGCTTTCCTGCTTTCAGGATCGTAGAGTGTTTTTGTTGAGTGCTCTTAAGCTTTCTGAGCTATCTTTTATTTCTTTGTATCTTGCTTGCTTGGTCTGAATCCTTGTCTGATTTCCTTATAAAAGAGTCATTCAAAATGTTTCCGTTTGAATGCTCCCGTTGCAGCATTAAATGCTTTAGACGTTTCTGTGT
The DNA here is from genome assembly GCA_020205555.1 of Panax stipuleanatus. Taxonomy (NCBI): domain Eukaryota; kingdom Viridiplantae; phylum Streptophyta; class Magnoliopsida; order Apiales; family Araliaceae; genus Panax; species Panax stipuleanatus. Next base: position 62,612,831 of record CM035117.1, on the reverse strand, counting down.
AGTTGATGTTGACATCCTGCTTTCCTGCTGCTAACCCGTCTGGCCCACTGACATAGCAGACTGTAACTTCACCTAACACCTGAAAAGGTGTTTTCAGCAAGCAGTTTAGTCCTTTCCTTAGCTTCTCCAATACGCTTCTTCGATTTGGACTAAAGATGAATATGGGATCATTGGAACCATCAATTTGTCAACGGCTATAAGCCTTTCTTCATTTGTTGCTCTTCCTCCCTTCATCAGGACTACGAACTTCGATGCTGACTGGAGGAACACTACGATCATAGTCATTTTACCAAAATTGTTGTGTGTTGTCTTGCACAGGCTGGACTCAGTCTTGATCGTAGAGAACACTACGATTTCTCTTAAGCTCTTTGGCAGACTACGATTCCTTCTTGCTTGTCTTGTTGACTCCACTATTCCGAGAGCATACTGTGTTTCTTGACTTAGCTCGGCAGGCGCTCGGTTCTTCTCCACTATTCTCAATGTGGCTTCCAAGGACAGACTACGATTCTGGACATCTTTATTTAAGCTCCACGATTCTGCCTTGGCTTCTGCAGACTGGCTTTCGACAGACTACGATTCTGTCAAGCCTAACAGTTACATCTCAAAGTAGATCAACCTAACAGATTTGGTCCTTCTTCTATACATTCATTTACAGAATGATAAACATTAAAGCACAGATCAACCTAACAATTTTGATCTATCATCTAAGTCCTTGTACATATGATCATTGAAGGACTTTACACTTAAGCATTTATATTTACTTTCAATATCAAATTTGAATATGCAATTCCCAACAGTTTCAACGTTTTCCAAAAGATAAATTTTAATACTGAGCAGTCATTAAGGACTAAGAACTCTTGCTAGATTTAACAGTGTTTAACTGACAATCCGATATAAACAAGTACAACAGGTGATCAACCTCAAGTACCCTACATTATGCATAATATTCACATGCTATTTGTGCGCACGTCGGTCTCCCGACGGATGTATATTTTCCCCTTCAATGAGGGTTGTTCATCTTAGTCAATTTATAACATTTCTCACCAAGTAATTGGTTTGGATCGCTTTCAAATTCATGACATGGGTCTAGTCGAATCAAATGGCGTAGAAAACTTTTACAATGTATATGAGAACAATTTATAAGTTCAATACTCGCATCATAGTTCGAAGAATATAAACATGCTTTAAATCAAGTTATGAAATATTAATTTATAAGACAAGAATCATACTATCAATTGTTTACTCGTACGATCAATAATAGTACAAGCTTAAGTAGTGCTCAATAAAGAGTAAGGTTTGAATACTTGCATTCAATATAAAATCAAATGAAGTTAGGAGCTTGCTCAATAAAAAGTAGGGTTAAGAACTTGCCTGAGTCATTGATTAATTCCGACCTCGACTTCTTATCCTTAATTAACCTATTGTTATCATAATGATTAATCTCTATCAACACATAAACATATAAACCTACATCGATCTAACACACTATCCTTAGGTATCTAAGACTTCTTAAAACAATTATATATTGTTTCTCTAATCATTATCTCTATCACTCTATCATTAATATAATACTTCATTATTATCTGAGTAATTCCCTTAATTATAATTAGGAATATTCATATTAATGTCTCATTGGTTCACAATTAAATAATCTTTGAAAGTATTTAATTGTTTAGTAATTATTATTCACAATTAAAACGTTTATTAATGTCAATTTAATTGTTCACACTTATATAATTAGAAATAGTCTTCACTATTATCAATTGGTCTAAGTCTTATTATTTTACAATTAAGTATTACCTTAATTGTTTATTTGTTTCACAATTAAAATCTTCTTTAGTTTTAATTGTTTATACTTTAAGAATATTAGATTAATTATCACTTATTGAATTACAATTAAAATTATTTTAAATGTCCTAATCTCCTTTAAGTAAAATAAGTCTTAAACTTTTAATCACAAATTGTATTTAAGTAATTCATAATTAAATTACTTTAATTGTTTAATTATCTTTGATTAATAAAATCTTTTAATATTAATCAAATTAAGTATTATTATTATTTAATTAATTATTATTTTATTTTATCTTGTTATTAATTTTATTTTATCTCATTTTATCTTAAAAAAACAAGCTTTGACTCGTTTGACCAGACCTGACCCGGACCGACCCAACTCAGAAAATGGCCTAGGGCACTAGGTGCTAGGGTTAAGCCTAGCCAAGCGCACTACGCGTTAGCCATCAGAAAAGAAAATCTGATTTTTCCAACATTTTGATTTTTGGCCCTTTTTGATTAAATCTTGCATAACTTGTTCATTTTACATCCAAATGAGTTGAAATCACTTCCAATATCTCATAAACTTGTATATATTCAATATATGATATCTTGCACAATTTTCTAAATTATTTAATTAATTAAGTTTATTGCTTTTCCAAGCTAGGGTTTGCATATCGGCATGTTTTATAGAAAGTTCCGCTACGGGTTCGTTTTATGTCCGATTACCATGATTCCACTCGGGTTATGTCCGTATTTCATAGAGGTTCAACATAACATTATTGGATCATATATAAGGCTTATACATTTTATGACATTTAACTTCACAACTCATACTTTCAAACGTAAAAATCTAGATTTCATGCTTACATGCTTCAATCTTGTTTCATAGGTTCTATTATCACATACAAGGCATATATATCGTATATACTCCTCACATTACCATCCTTATACCTTTGGATCCATCATGATCCCACAACATACAAAACTCACACAACCAAGCATGCATTTCTACTTAAACTAACGTATACTAACATACTCTAACATACACTAACTTAACTTGACAAGCATAAAAGAAGTAAGTTAGTGATCTTACCTCTTGATGGCTTTCTTCCTCTTAGCTAGGAACTTTGAGTATGTCTCCACCTTGTTCCTTGAACCACCAACTAGCAAGAACTTCTCTAGGTTTCTCTTTTTTTCTCTCAATTCTCTCTAGCTTTCTATATCTCTTACTTAGCAAATGAAATAGCAAACTCTAAACACCAATACAAGGCTTCTATTTATAGACAAACTATTACCCTCATATGGTCATTACACAAAGGGCAAAGAAAAGGAGTTGGTGGCTAACTCCATCAACTACTACTATTCATAGTCCTTCTCCATCATTCTCCCCATATGGCTCTTGCTTGTGAGCTTAACTAAGCCATAAAAATTAGTATTTTGGGTCATGGGGAGGGGGTCTATTGCACCATATTACATTATTAATTCCCACCGTGTACAAAATGCTAGCATACAAGGCTCTTATACACACATGCATATATAAATACCTTTATTATACTCCCATATACATATATACCTGTATATATATGTATACATATATCCATCATCATATATTACTTATTGGGCCATATCAAGCTAAATCCAATTGGGCTAGGCACATTACTAATGCACATGGACTCTAATATTTAATCTAGCATATATCATTTTGATTGGGTCGCATCTCCTAACTCTTAAAAGCATGCCACATTAATGTTGTTGGGCTTGGATATAACTTAAGTCTAATACATTAATAAATAAATGACCCAACTAGTCCAATTAGGAAATTAATTATGTCACACAAGGCTTAACACTTAAGTTTAATTAAGCTTATCATTATCATCAACATAATTCTTAATTATTAATCACATGACACACACACACACACACACACACACACACACACACACACACACATATATATATATATACACACACACAGAGATAATTGCAATAACCTTTGTTTTAAATTCTAAAAATTATTTATAAAATTCTCAGGTATTACAGCTTCCATGCCATAGACTAATGAGTAGGGGGTAGCCCCAGTAGAAGTACACATTGACGTTCTGTAGGCTAGTAGGGTCAGAGGAAATAGGTCAGGCCATCCATTGTGATTGGCAAACATTTTTTGCATGATTTTCTTGATATTTTTGTTGGTCGCTTTAACAGCACCATTCATCTTAAGGCGATAGATGACGGAATTGAGATGCTTAATTTGAAACTTGCTGCATAATTCTTTCATCATCTAGTTGTTTAGATTCTTGGCATTATCCGATATGATCACCTCCGGTTGTCCATATCGACAGATTACATTATTTCGGATGAAACCAATGATTACCTCTTTGGTGACTTTGGGAAAGGAGGCAGCCTCAACCCATTTGGTGAAGTAATCGATTATAGTGAAGATGAATCGATGACCATTGCTGGCTTTGGGTTCTATTGGCCCAATCACATCCATTCCCCACATGGAAAAGGGCCATGGCGAACTCATGTTGTGAAGTTCATTTGGAGGAGCGTCGATGGTATTTCCATGGACTTGGCATTGGTAGCATCTCCTGACGTGATCATCACAGTCATCTTTGAGAGAGATCCAGTAATGTCCTATTCTCAATATCTTCCTGGCAAGAAAAGGACCGCTTATGTGTGGACCACAGACTCCACCGTGGACTTTATCCATCAGTCTTTGGGCTTGATTCTTATCCAGGCATCTTAAAAAGCCTATTCCAGCATCCCTTTTATAGAGTGCGTCTCTGCTCAGATAAAATTTCATAGCCATCTTATGAATCCACTTTCTTTCAGCTTGACTTACCCCGGTAGACGTAGATCCATCTCACAGATATTCTTTTATATCTTGGTACCAAGGCTGTTTGATAGGAGGTAGTTCATCTGATATTTCTCCAATGTAATTCCCATATGTCGGTGCCTTTTGGCTTGCAAATTTGATGTCAGGAATTCCCATCCTATCAGATATGTGGATCAAGGAAGCCAACGTTGCCAATGCATCAGCAAAGTCATTCCTACCTCGAGGGTTGCGGATGAAGGTTATTTCTTCAAACTCCATGGATATCTTGATAACTTGCCGATGATATGGCAGGAAATGCAATTCTTTGGTATGATATGCCCTGGTGGTTTATTTGATAACTAACTCAAAATCCCCAAAGACTAGTAAACATTTGATACCCATGGATTGGGCCAGTTTTAACCCCATTATACAGCCTTCATACTCGGCTGTGTTGTTGGTGTTGACAAACTGAAACTTTATGGCCACATAATACTGTTCTCCAGTAAGGGATATAAGAACTGCCCCATCTCCTGCACCTTCCATGTTCACGGCTCCATCAAAATACATTTTCCAATATTGGACTGTATTTTCTTGAGGGATTTGTTGAATTGTCATTATCCCATCATCCGGGAAATTAGTTTCCAAGGGTACAAAATCCCCTGACGGTGCTTCAACCAATTGATCCTCAATTCCTTGACCTTTGACAAACTTCTGAGTCACGTAGATAATGTCGAACTATTGTGGGATCAACTGCCATTTGGACAATAGACAATTCAACATAGGTTTGTTAAATACATACTTTAGTGGATCCATGCGGGATATGAGATAGGTCGTGTGCCCATGCAGATAATGTTGTAACCTCATGGCGGCCCATGTTAATGCACAACAGGTCTTTTCAATCAAAGTGTACTTCTGCTCGCTGCTACTGAATCTTTTAATTAGGTAATAGATAGCTCTCTCTTTGCTTCTATCATCCTTCTGCCCTAGCATATATCCCATTGCATTGGCATTGACTGACAGGTACATAAACAGGGAAACCTCATCCCTTGGGGGTACCAAGACAGGTGCTTCGATCAACTTCTTCTTGATGGAAAGGAAGGCTTTTTGACAATCTTCATTCCATTTTATGGAGGAATTTTTCCTTAACAGCTTAAAGATGGGTTCACAAGTTGCCGTGAGTTGAGAGATGAATCTGCTTATGAAATTGATTCTCCCCAAGAATCCCCGTATTTCCTTTTCTGTTCGGGTTACGGGCATCTCGATGATTGCTTTAATTTTGGCAGGATCCAGCTCAACGCCTCTGTTACTCATTAGAAATCCCAATAACTTGCCTGATTTAAAACCAAAAGCACATTTGGCAGGATTTAGCTTTAGGTTGTACTTGCGCAACCTGTTGAAAAGCTTTTTGAGATGGCTGAAGTGGTCATCCTCTTTCCGGGATTTGACGATGATGTCATCCACATAGACCTCTATTTCTTTGTGCATCATGTCATGAAAAAGGGCCATCATGGCTCAATGATATGTGGCACCAACATTGATAAGGCCAAAAGATAAACGTCTATAACAAAAGGTTCCCTAGGGAGTGATGAAGGCTATTTTCTCCCTGTCCTCTTCTGCAACCATGATTTGATGGTATCCGGTAAAATAGTCAACAAAAGAATACATGACATACTACGCCGTGTTGTCTATCAGTATGTGGATAAAAGGTACTGGGAAGTTGTCCTTGAGACAAGCCTTGTTCAAATCCCGGTAATCTATGTGATAAGTTGGTTTTATACCTGCTTATTGGATATCAACTTACCATAATTGAGGCTTAATCTCATGTGTTTTAGTTACTTTTCATGCTTTTTATCTTTGTTTAGCAGGATTCATGTTTGGAAACTAGCTTGGTGGCATCGTGGATGGATTGGATATGAAGCCGGCTCAAGTAGGTACAAATGGTCTGTGGTGGAGTGCAAGTGAGATTGGCATGAGAGGATTTGGGAAGTAAGGAGCAGCAACAAAAGTCCAGCACAGCAGCAGCAGAGAACCAGAAGCAGCAAGGTATCAGTCTGCAGAAATCTAGGGTAGCGCGGCCTTGCCCTGGTAAAGCTTGAAGGCAGCGCACCAGCGCCAGGAGAAGACCTCACCAGCAGGCAGCGCGCCCGCGCCCCAATTACTCTATGGGGCAGCGCTGCCGCGCCTTGCCGGTTTGATGTTGGTCGTTTTACCGATCAATATATTTGTGCAAGTATACACGGTCAATAAGTAATAAAGTGTAAGTACAGATATCGTTCCCACGGAGAATTAACAGATAAAAGGTCGCCAAATTAATAGTCCATAATCATCTCAGTCTTATTTAAACGAGCGGTAAGGACTTGGAATTAAAACTAATTAAAATTAGACAAGTAATTAAACTTAAACTAATTAATCCTAGAGTAAAATCAGATAATGAAGACATAAGATTCCAATTTCCCCTAATGATTCATCTAAGTCGATAAACTTCCAATTAGGTCAAATTAATAGTCAAAGTTTGTTAGCCGAGAACACGAAAGTGAGAGAAGACCATCTTTCGATGCACCTAATCCATATCACATGCAATCCACAGATGATAGACGCACGTGAACACCCACATTACCTAAATCACTGTATGTCTATGCGATCTACAAGTAAATAGGGTTTAAGCACAGGTTCTCTATTGACTACGAGCGGCGCTTCGGTATATGTCTATTCTAAGAATAAATCATACATTCAACGCCATGTAAACATATAATCGCCTGCTACTACGATTAGATCTAAACCCACACTTCACCTTTCAAGCCCATGTGGGTTATCACAATAATTGGTAGCTAATCAATTAAGAAATTAAAGCACAAATCGCAATAGACAGTCATATAACAATCAATGAGACCAATCATGGAAGGAAATCAATATAGACTACTCATTAGGTTCCATTGAAACCTCAAAATATAGTTTAAGATATCATAATGGATCACATCTATCATTCAGAAGTTGAATATACATCATAAGATTACAAATAGGAAGCAAAGAGATTCAAAAGATAGAAAATAGCAAATCTGAGTGCTCAAGCTCCTTGTTGAATCTCCAATGGAATCCACTTGCTTCAATCTTCTTCTCCAATCAAACCCTAGAAACTAACTAACTAAAACTAACCCTAATCTACTCCTAATCTAGACAAGGAAATGAAAGGAAAAGAAAGGAAGAACAAGCTAGGGCTAGGGCTTGAGAATCATCCCCCCTCATTTGCTTCAAATCTCACTCTTATATGAAAAAGTCAAGTCTGGTCATGTTCAGGAGTGGCGCGGGCACGCCGGGAATAGCCTGAAATTGGGCGCGGGCTCGCGGGAAACACATATCAAAATTTTTACCTGGGCATTGGCGCCCCCGCACTGGAAATGGCCTACAAACAGACGCGGTCACGCTGCAGAAGTTCTGCTGTAGTGACCTCTGGTAGAATGGCCATAACTTTTTATCCGGGAGGTGTTATAAGACCTGCCACCTGTCAAATCGAAGTTATTGAAGAGCTCTACAACTTTCATTCTTTGATCATTGAGAAATAATGGATGGATGAAGGCTGCAATTGAGCTTCAAGAGACAGCTGTGCAATGAAAATCCAAAATCGTGAAGTTTAACGCCCGTTGGTATACGGGGCATAACTCTTGCCTCCGAACTCCGATTGGGATGATTCAAGATGTTCTAGAAAGCTTAGAAGATGCTCTACAATATGAACCAAGTTCCAATCCAAGAATATGAAATGAACATGAACCCCCCAAACGATGTCCGGATTGCATTTCCTTCTTATTTTCATGCCATCATTCCATTCTTGCTCCTTTTGGCCTCATTTTGTCCTTTTTAGCTCATTAAGCACCAAGGGAGTTCCAAAACATGCAAACTGCAAAACAAAGCAAAAACACATGAAAAGCACAAAGATACTTGAGTTTAAGCCACGAAACAAGTAAGATAATATCTGAATAAGTGGTCATAAAAATCACTTATCAAATACCCCCAAACTTAAACGTTGCTTGCCCTCAAGCAACCAAAACAAATTCAAACAACAGATGAAATGCAATATCTACAATGAATGTAACCTATACTACTACGAATGCGAATCCATGTCTTAGTCAGTATTGAACTTTCTAAGCAATGCCTCAGAAAACCACAAGATAATAAAATAGAGAGATACCAAAAAGAAGATCATAAGGCATATCCTTGAAAACCCAAAACTGTCAGCACTGATGTATTTGCGTTGTGTGCCTAGCAACCATTAAACATGCTTTGGAATAAATAAATCACTTACTACGCTTCTTAGGGGAAAAACAAGTTTCAACTTATGAAAACCAGTAAATCAGATAATTTCTAACTAAGACCATGTATTACTTCAGCTAAGAGTCAATAGGGGGTTTATTATACTTTTTATTTACTCACGAGGGCGTTTTTGCACTTTCTCGTGTACACATTCGACTGTACAATGCCTAATCCTCTTAGTCTTTTCAATGATACCCGTGTAGCGAGCTTTCGACCAACGACTTCCAGACCGCAAGGCCTTAGGGCGCTGGGTGATAAAACACCCCTCGGGCTTACTTGCTCGAATATCAAAGGCCACAGAACTCGACGTAGCCGAAGTGTTTATTCACAATCATTTTTCATTTTCTATTCTTTTTCTTTTGTTTTTCATAGGGGAGTGCGTCTTACGCTCCATCTCCCCAAATAGCTTGCATACCTCCTGTTTCCCCCAAACTTAAGCTTTTTACAGTCTAGTTATTATCATATGAGAACTGAAACTCTTTCATTAAAACATAGATTTCCCACCAGAAGACAAGTATGTGAAAATTTAAACTGAGCATATCATGGTGGTTACTCTATCGTGCTAACCGGTTACAAAGTATCTGACAGATAAGGATTTACATATATGACCTTATAAGCAAGCTTAAGTCTCATATCGGTTCGAAAATCAAGAACTTTCAGTTTCCTCATAGGCCAACTAAATAAAAAAACCAACGAAAACTGGATTCATGCAATATGCTCTAACACAGATAACTAAAACAAAAGAATTTTTTTTAAAATTTTGACAAATTTTCACAAAACACGACCTACATGCACTAAATGAACAAACACAATATGCAAAATGATATGAACTACACTATATGCAAAAACAACCCTAATACCCCCAAACTTAAAATGTTCAATGTCCTCATTGAAGGTAAAAGGAAAAAGAAGAACTCCCCTAGTTGGCCTCATCTGCTACAGGAAATGATGTGGCGCTCAGTTTCTGCTGAATTTCGCTTTAAGTCTGAGACACACTGCATGATGTGCCCTTCCTCAGATTTCTGATATGCAGCTTTTGACATGCATTGAGGATGGGACTTTTGACTTTTGATTCATTCTAGCAAATTAAACTTGAGAGAAGCATACAACATTTATTAAGCCTTGTATATCATCAAAACAAATATTAACTACTGAAAACCAAGAGAAATAAACATAGGAGGATATCTATATAACTGTGCATTCCCAAAAACTCCTATATGTGCGTATATGCAACGTGCTTGCAATAAAAATATGTTCAATAAGCTTCATAATCCCAAAAATATATGCCCACATGTCTAAGTTCAAAAATAAAGGCATTGAGTTCCTAAATCTACGAGCATTCAAAAATTTTAAACTAAATATTAAACTAATAAGAATTAAACAAGGGGGAGAAAATGTAGATAAGTAATTAGAATTAAACAAGGATGGAGAAGAGAGATGATGGAGTGCCTCCCATCGAGCGCTCGTTTATAGTCCGTTAGCTGGACTTTGTCTTGCCACCACTATCCGATCCCCCGATGATATTTGAGAAACCCTCCATCCATTAGAATTGCCGTATGAGCTTGGAGGCTTCCCAACAGGAGAGGCTTCGGATTTAAACTACCTAGCATATGATGTGTATAAGAATTCCCCGTACTGAAGGTTGTGGAGCTAGGCACTTCTTCCGTTGTGTTTGTGAAATGATTGGGGTATTGAGGTACACTGAACACAACGGATTCTTCTTCTATTCTCTCTTCTTCTGACCACCATGGTTTCAAAAATGCGGACTCTCTCATATCCTCGAGATCCAAAACATGCAAACTGCAAAAAAAAGCACAAAGATAATATCTGAATACATGTTCCAAAACATGTTCCAAAACATGCAAACTACAAACTGCAAAACATGTTCCAAAACATGTTCCAAAACATGCAAACTGCAAAAAAAAGAGCAAAAACACATGAAAAGCACAAAGATAATTGAGTTTAAGCCACGAAACAAATAAGATACAATCTGAATAAGTGGTTATAAAAACCACTTATCATCTGACCAAAATGTTGACTTTTCATTAAACTTCCCAATTGAATATTTTCTCTTAAAGGGTGTATTGGGAGGTTGAGACATTATTCCTGGAACGTTATTATTACTATTTTAGGGTTTTTGAGAAACACAGGGAGAGTGTAGCCTCTTTTTCTACATTTTGGCTTTCTCTCTTGTTTCCTTAGTAGATTTGCATAGATTAGGGTTAGATTCGAATGTTTTGAAGGATTTGTTCTACATTGAAGGTTCAGATTTGAAGAGGAGAAATCAGATTTACATCTCTCATTCTTTATCTTCTCTTTATTTTCATTTTAGATTTTAAATGTATGAACAAGTTTGGATGATGGATATTGATTCACTTATGAACTAATTTCTATTGTGGGATTTTAATGAATCTTAGTGCTTAATTCAAATTGTTATGCTCCCTTGTTGAGTTTTAATTGATTATGTATGGATTGTCTAATGTGTTTACTTTGATTGCCTAATTGCTTGATCACCAGTTACCGGAATAACTCATATGAAATTGAGAAATGAATTATGAATTCAGATTTAACCATATTAGCGTGTTTAAGATTCTACATGGTGTTAGACTCCATAATTTGGGCTTCGGATAGACATATACCAAAGTACCACTTGTAGTCATTTGAGAACTTGTGCTTAAACCTTTATCAATGTTAAGTCACATAGAAATATAGTGGTTTATTTAATTTGGGTGTTCACATTCATTATATCATTTGTGGATTTTATGTGATATGGACATGGTACATCGAGAGATGGCTATGTTTTATTTTTGTGTTCTCGACTAACAATCTGAAGTAATCAATTGAGCTTAACAGGAGGTGTATCAACTTGAGTAACGCATTAAGTGAAGTTATAATCCCATATCTTCCTTATCTGATTTATTTGTTTGTTAATTAGTTGTTAATTGATAATCAACACTGTTAGATAAATCACAATTTGATCATCTGTTTAAGTAGACCGAAATAGTTACAAAACTATTGCATGTTAGATTAGAGGCACTCATTATTCTCTGTGGGAACGATACTTTACTTACTCTATATTACTTGTGGACCACGTGCACTTGCGTGTGTGTGTGATTGTTTTGCTTAACACCCAAAAAAACCAACAAATTTTTGGCGCCGTTGCCGGGGATTAGTGATTGTTTTTATTACTTTCGTCATCAGTTTAAATTAAATTGGTCTTAGTTAAACAAATCTTATCTTATCTTATCTTATTTCTATTTTCATTTTCATTTTTCTTATATTTCAGGCACTCTTGACTAGTGTATGCACACTCAGTCTAAGAAGTCTACTTTGGTGCCCAGAAGGGACAACATCAACAGAAGAGTTCAGAGATTGAGTAAGGATACCCCTAGTATTTAAGAGGAAACTGAGGCACCGGAAGTTATGGCGGCAGAAGAACATAAAGCACTAAGGGATTATGCAACGCTGAGTATCCATGAGTTACAGTCAAGCATCACAAGGCTAGCTATAGCTGCCAATTCCTTCGAAATTAAACCGGGAATAATATAAATGGTGCTTAACTGGGAGAAGTGCCATTTCATGGTACAAGAAGGGATCATTCTTTGGCATAAGCTTTCAGGAAAGGGATTGGAGGTCGACAAGGCAAAGTTGGAAACAATAGAGAGTTTACCGCCACCGAATTCAATAAAGGGGGTCCGCAGTTTTCTTGGACATGCAAGCTTCTACCATCGATTTATAAAGGACTTCTCCAAGATTACAAAGCCTTTATGCAGTTTATTGGAGAAGGATGTTCCTTTTAAATTTGATGAGGATTGTTTGGCATTGTTTGAGTATTTGAAGAGAAAGTTGACGACAACACCTATCATCACGACTCCAGATTGGTCATTACCGTTCGAATTATTGTGTGATGCTAGTAACTTTGTAGTAGGGGTTGTTTTGGGGCAGCGCAAGGAGAAGATGTTTCATGTCATTTATTATGCTAGCAAGACCTTGACGGATGCACAACTCAACTACACAATTACTGAGAAGGAGTTACTAGCCATAGTGTATGCCTTCGACAAGTTTTGCTCATACTTGATTGGCTCGAAAGTAGTGGTGTTTACAGATCATGCTGTCATTCGGTATTTAATTTCCAAAAAGGATGCCAAACCCTGATTGATTCGATGGATTCTACTCATGCAGGAGTTTGACTTGGAGATCAAGGATAGGAAGGGTACCGAGAATCAGGTGGCGGACCACTTGTCACGATTAGAGAATCCGGGACAAGACAAGGATGATAGAGTTTTGATTAATGAGTCTTTCCCGGATGAACAACTTTTTATGGTCCAAGGCGAAGTCCCATGGTTTGCTGACTTTGCAAACTACGTGGTTAGCAACATCCTCCCTCCAGAGTTGTCAATGCCTCAAAAGAAGAAATTTATGCACGATGTCAAATGGTACATTGACGAGTGCATGATATTCGTTTATTTTAATTCATTTATGCGTAGTCTATTACATGTTTGGTTGCTAATAAGGGCTGAATAGGTTTGTTTATGTGTTTCAGGTCAAAATAGAGATGAAACGAGGAAAATAGGAAGATTGTTGGGTTTTTAATGCTAAGTTGGATTTATAGTCTTGGCTTGGGACTTGGATTTTATTGTAGATATATTCTTTAGCTTATCGGAACATCTTGAATAGTCCCAATCGGAGTTCATATGGAAGAATTATGACCTTTTTACCAAGCGGAAGTTGAAACCTCAGAGTTTGGAAGTTGCAATTTACATAGCAGTCACTTGGAGCTGATTTCAACCTTGATCTAATTAGAATCTGTCAATGCTCAAAGAATGAAAGTTGTAGATCTCATCGACAGCTTCGATTTGACAGGTAGCGGACCCCGTAACTCCTCCCAGATCAAAAGTGATGATAGTTTTACCAAATAATGTTGCAACAAAAAATGACCGGCGAGAGGTGCGCCAGGAATGCACTATACACCAGATTTTCTGGCACTATAGCGCGGGGCGCGCCCAAATTAGCTTAAGGACAACGGGGGGCGCGCTTGGCGGCGGGAAGACGACTTATTTAGGTGTTTTAGTGTCCAAGTTGAGTTAGAATAGGATTTTGGGATGCCTAATGTGTTAGGGTTTCTCTTAAGACTATAAATACTTGATTATAACTTGGATTTGGGACATTTTGGATCTTGGAACTAGAAGGAGGCTATTCATTCATTCAAACCCTAATTTTGGAGAATCAAAGCATGTCAAGCTAATCTTCTCAATTTAATTTTGAATGGATGTTGAATCTTATTCATAATTAATGGTTTGATCAAGTTTACTTTATTTATTTCTTCGTATGTGAGATTTATTCTGATTATCTACATAAACTTCTTGTATGCTATACTATTTGATTAATTTGATATGGTCAGTTAGATTAATCTGATAAATATCATCTGCTAAATTAAGATATATATTAAGCAAACGATGTATGTCTAATCATAAATAGCAATTAATGATACTTGATTGTGGACAAGCTTTTGGGTATTGTTAAGATTTTTAGAAGACAAGTTAAATAATTCCTGATTGTGCAATTGTTGCTTGGAACAATCTAATTCTCATTCTTCATGCTTCTATTGTATTAAATCTAGACTGATAGTTCTGGATTATATGATAGTTAGGATCTTTTGTTGGCGATCGTCGCATTAGATTTACACATAAGGAGAATTTCGGATAATTAGCAATCGCGGTTATCTAGGGGTGTTAATCTCATTGAAAGATAAATATTGTAAAACTTGATTAATCTATGATTGTGAAAAGGTGATACTGAACTGAAGAATTGAATATTTTTACTTATTAATATTTCTTCTAAATTTACTTTTGTTAATTTAGTTATTCAAAACAAAACCCCCAATTCATTGGAAAATCATTGGATAAATATAAAATAATACACTCTCTGTGGGATTGATCCTTGGTTATTGTTATACTCATTCTTGTGATAGTAGAGTAGAAGTAAGGTATTAATTTAGGAGTGCTAACAATAGCTCCCAAATTTTGGCGCCGTTGCCGGGGAGTGTTATTTGTTTTTGTTTATTCTTTATTTTTTGTTTTTTATTTTTTTTTATTTTTGTTGTATGACTCAATCCTCTCAATCTATTGACTTAAATTTTGATCAAGAGATAGAGAAAATTGGATACAGAAGAAGTTCTTGTTCCAATACTTGAAAAGAAAAAGATGGAGGCGCTAAGAAACAACAGAACTTTAAAAGAACTGGCTACTCATGACCTTGATCAACCATCCTTGTGTATTGAATATCCTACTTTAGATGTTTCTTTCAAACTTAACTCTGGACTAATTCGTCTTTTGACTATTTTTCGTGGTATTACAGGTGAAAATCCATATAAGCATCTAAAGGAGTTCCATGTGGTGTGTTCCATAATGAAATCAAAAGGAGTGACAGAGGAGCAGATAAAGATTAGACTTTTTCCATTCTCATTAGCAGATTTGGCTAAAGACTGGTTATACTATCTTCCTTCAGGATCAATACGATCATGGCCTGAGATGCAAAATTTATTCTTGGAGAAGTACTTTCCTGCTTCGAGAGTTGCTAACACAAGGAAGGAGATATGTGGAATCAGACAGTTTAACGGAGGGAATCTCTATGAGTATTGGGAAAGGTTCAAGAAGTTGTGTTCCAATTGTCCACCTCACGAAATTGATGACTATTACTTGATTCAGTACTTCTATGAGGGGTTGCTACCAATGGATAGAAGCATGATCGATGCAACAAGTGGAGGAGCACTGGTAGATAAGACTCTAGAAGTTGCAAGGAACTTAATTGCAAACATGGCAGCTAACTCGCAGCAGTATGGAACTAGGATGGATCATTCACCTCAAAGGGTAAATGGGGTAAGTACAAGTAATATTGAACAACAAATTTCTGAATTAACTGCTTTGGTTCGTCAAATGGCTACAGGGAATATGTAAGTTGCAAAAGAGTGTGGAATTTGCTCAAAGTCAGGACATACCAATGATGTTTGTCCAATATTGCATGAGGATGAAACTGTGCAACATGTCAATGCTGTGGGAACATTATTAGGACATCATCAGCATCAATATGATCCTTGAGCAGAAACTCATAATCCCGAATGGAGAGATCATCCTGACTTGAGCTACAAAGTACCTGCTAATTCTGGAACGTCTATAGAGGATATGTTCAAAGCTTTCATGAATCAGATGCAACAGTTCCAGTAAGAGACAAGGACTTCTATCCACATGTTGGAGAATCAGATGAGTCAGCTTGCTACCACCAATAGCAGTATGGAATCTCAATGCTTAGGGAAGTTAACTCCTCAGTTTGTTGAGAACTTAAGTGCAATGGGATGTGACGAAGAGGAGCAGAAGGATTCAGTGCTTACTTCAGGAACAGACAATAATATAGAGTTTGATGAAGAGAAGGAACAAGAGGAAGAGGGGAATGATTTGATAAATTCTGCAGATCTCTACAAGAAAGACATAGATTCATCTCCATCAATACAACCCACAGAAATAATGAGTGATACACACCATCGAACCTTTACTATGGAATTAGACAATGAAAAGTTGTAGTTCAGTGCATATGAGGCTAAAAGGTATCTTGGTAATGTTAAATCTATTTTTACTATTGATGTTGTGGATTATTCAGTGCAGGAATCTTTTGAGCGAATACAATTATACAAGGAGGATTTGATGGCTGGAAAGGAGCAGGATCATGAAGTACAAAATGTTCCTAATTTAGAGCTGAAACTGTTACCAGTCCTCTTGAAGTTCACAAGTCCAATTACATAGAATGAGAGAAAAGATGTCAAGCCAATGACAATAAACAAGGGTAGCTGCTTGGGAGGCAACCCAAGAATTCAGATTTGATCTTTCTATCCCTTTTCTTTTTAATTTGTTAGTTGTAGTCTTTCTTCTTTGCATAATTTTCTTACATTAGGGACAATGTAAGGTTTGAGTGTGGGGGGAAAGATTTAGGTTATTATTTTATTTAGGGATATTGATCCGATTTTGATAGGAAATTTGAAAATTTGATTCCTTTTGAAAAATTTGAGTTTCATAATTCTATTTGCCTATGTGTTCGAAGGTTAAAGTCAAAAATTAAAAATCAAAGCTAAATTTCAAAATCTGTTTGATGCTTAATTGGTTAATGATTGAGAAAAACTAAGTAAGGATCTATAGTAATTGATTTAAATTAAATTTGTGTCGCATGAGTACTGAAACATGTGATATATGCTCATTTGGTTTAGTTATCTGTGGAGTTGTCTATGTGCACTAATCTCATGCTTTAGAACTATTGAACTGCCTATGTTTTTTGCAGGACCATATGAAAAAAAATAATATCAAAAAAGTTAAAAATCAAGGAAATTGTTGGAAAAGAGAAAAAGAAGCAAAAGAGAAATCATGTGGTGGGATAGGATGGAGCGTAAAACGCACTCTCCCATAAACACGTGCGAATAAGTGAGATGGAGCATAAAATGCACTCACTTACAAAAGAAAGATTGAGGAAGGTGAAACGGAGCATAAAATGCATTCACTGAAAATAAAGAGTAAAATAAAAGGGTTTTGGTAAAAAATAAAGCAGGAAAAGTATGAATTGAGTCTTGAGTGGTGTGCACGGTTTTTGCTTCATGGTAACTAAGTTGAGTAAGTATGTGGATCATAAAAGAGTGCTTATGTGAATACAATTTGACTTAATAAAATTCAATGGTGAAAAGGTATAGTTGTTATTTTGAGTTAATTGATGAAGCATTGATTATGTTTTTGTGGGTTTAGTGTTGATAATCATGATTTGATCTTGAAATCTTTTGACATTATGGCTTAGTAGAGTTTTTGGAAATTAAACTTTTGGTTTACACGAGGACGTGTAAAAGCTAAGTGTGGGGGAATTTGATGAGTGTATGATATTCATTTATTTTAATTCCTTTATGCATAGTCTATTGCATGTTTGGTTATTTATAAGGGCTTAATAGGTTTGTCTATGGGTTTCAGGTCAAAATGGAGATGAAACGAGGAAAATGGGAAGATTGTTATGTTTTTAATGCTAAGTTGGATTCATGGTCTTGGCCTGAGACTTGGATTTTATTGTAGAGATATTCCTTAGCTTTTTGTAACATCTTGAATCGTCTCAATCGGAGTTCATATGGAAGAGTTATGACTTTTTTACCAAGTGAAAGTTGAAACCTTAGAGTTTGGAAGTTGCAATTTACATAGCAGTCACTTGGAGCCGATTTCAACCTTGATCCAATCAGAATCTATCAATGCTCAAAGAATAAAATTTGTAGATCTCATCGACAGCTTTGATTTGACAAGTAGCGAGCCCCGTAACTCCTCCCGGATCAAAAGGTATGATAGTTTTACCAAAGGACGTTGCAGTAAAAAATGACCAGTGCGGGGTGCGCCAGAAATGCACTAAAACCGGTGCGGGGCGCTCCAGTACACCAGATTTTTTGGCACTGTAGCGTGGGGCGGGTCCAAATTAGCCTAGGGACAGCGCGGGGAGCGCTTGGCGGTGGGAAGACAGCTTATTTAGGTGTTTTAGTGTCCAAGTTGAGTTGGAATAGGATTTTGGGATGCCTAAAGTGTTAGGATTTCTCTTGGGACTATAAATACTTGATTATAACTTGGATTTGGGACATCTTGGATCTTGGAACTAGAAGGAGGCTATTCGTTCATTCAAACCCTAGTTTTGGAGAATCAAAGCATGTCAAGCTAATCTTCTCAATTCAATTCTGAAGGGATGTTGAACCTTATTCATAATTAATGGTTTGATCAAGTTTACTTTATTTATTTCTTAGTATGTGAGATTTATTCTGATTATCTACATAAACTTCTTGTATGCTATACAATTTGATTAATTTGATATGGCCAGTTAGATTAATCTAATAAATATCATTTACTAGATTAAGATATATATTAAGCAAATGATGTATGTCTAATTATAAGTAGCAATTAATGATACTTGATTGTGGACAAACTTTTGGGTATTGTTAAGGTTTTTAGAAGACAAGTTAAATAATTCCTGATTGTGCAATTGTTTCTTGGAACAATCTAATTCTCATTCTTCATGATTCTATTGTATTAAATCTAGACTGATAGTTCTGGGTTATATGATAGTTATGATCTTTTGTTGGCGATCATGGCATTAGATTTACACATAAGGAGAATTTCGGTTAATTAACGATCGCGGTTATCTAGGGTTGTTAATCTCATTGAAGGATAAATAATGTAAAACTTGATTAATCCATGATTATGAAAAGGTGATACTGAACTGAAGAATTAAATATTTTTACTTATTGATATTTCTTCTAAATTTACTTTTGTTAATTTAGTTATTCAAAACAAAACCCCCAATTCATTGGAAAATCATTGGATAAATATAAAACAATACACTCTCTGTGGGATCGATCCTTGCTTATTGCTATACTCATTCTTGTGATAGTATAGTAGAAGTAAGGTATTAATTTAGGAGTGCTAACGACAGCTCCCATACATATGGGATGAGCCGTATCTCTTCAAGCAATGTGCAGACAGAATGATCAGGCGATGTATACCTCACAGTGAGACAGAAGGTATATTACATGATTGTCATGCATCAGTATACGGGGGACATTATAGAGGTGAGAGGACAGCGGCAAAGGTACTTCTTCAAGCTTGATTTTATTGGCCAACTCTCTTCAAGGACGCCTACCAATTTGTGCAAGTGTGATAGATGCCAAAGGGTGGGAAACATCTCAAAGAGGAATGAAATGCCTTTAAACATGATTCTAGAAGTTAAAATTTTTGATGTTTGGGGTATTGACTTCATTGGACAATTCATCTCGTCTTGTGGCAATCTATACATTCTGTTGGCGGTTGATTATGTCTCGAAGTGGGTTGAGGTGGCGGCTTTGCCAACAAATGACGCTAAGGTGGTATTGAAGTTCCCACAGAAAAATATCTTCATAAGATTCGGGACGCCGAGGGCGATCATTAGTGATGAAGGCAGTCACTTCTGCAGCAGACAGTTCTCAACTCTTTTGGCTAAGTACGGGGTGAATCATCGAGTTGACACAACTTATCATCCCCAAACTAATGGCCAAGCTGAAGTCTCCAATCGAGAAGTCAAATAAATTATGGAGAAAATTGTCAACCCCACTAGGAAGGATTGGTCCTTAAATCTAGATGATGCAGTTTGGGCTTATAGAACCGCATACAAGACACCTCTTGGGATATCCCCTTATCAGTTGGTCTATAGTAATTCTTATCATCTTCCTATGGAATTGAAGCACAAAGCATTCTGGGCCATCAAAAAGTTAAATTTTGACCTCAAAGCTGCAGGGCAGAAGAGACATTCTCCAATTAAACGAACTCAATGAATTTAGACTACAAGTTTATGAGAATTCAAAATTGTACAACGAGAAGGTGAAAAGATGACATGACCGAAAAATCATTGATAGGAAGTTTGAGCCGGGACAAGCCATTTTGTTGTTCAACTCATGACTTCGTCTCTTTCTGGGGAAGCTCAAGTCTAGATGGTCGGGGCCATTCACGGTGAAAACCGTATACCCTCATGGTGCAGTGGAGATTGTAGGCTAAGACCCAGACAAGCCTTTTAAAGTCAACGGGCAGCGGTTGAAACACTATTGGGGAGGCGAGGTTGATCGCCAAAAGGCCTCAATATCCCTTGTCACTCTATGATCATTTTCGAGAGAGTCAAGCTAAACAACTATAAACAAGCGCTAGATGGGAGGCACCCCATCCACTCTATTATCCCCCTCTTGTTTAATTCTTGTTACTTATTCTGTCACACTTCCCCCTCATGTTTAATTCTTGATAATTGAAGTTTGAGACCATTTTTGATATAGCATAGAGAATTTCAATATTGCATTTTTGAGTAGAATACATTTAGTTTATATAGTGCAGTTTTGATTTAATGGAATAAAGCAATGTCTCATCTTGGATACCCCTTTTTGTAGAAAATGGTTCATGTATGCTAGTTGGCTGCTGATTTGCTAAGTTACAGATTATGCAGATTCAAGAGCAAGGCAGTGCCATTTTACAAGGCACAAGCAGCGCGCCCGCGCCCAGGCCAGAGCACGCCTGCACCCCAGTATGCCTAAGGCACCGCCCGCGCCACAACCTGATGAATTTTTTTAAAAAATAGCCGGCAGAATCGACCAAAACACCTACTCCAATATAAGACTTCTACCGAATCTCTCTATATCAAAATCAGACTCCTACTCCACTACTCCCATATCACCTAACCTAATCACAACTACTTCCCCACTTCCCTCTTCAACAATACACTACATCAAAAAATTCTCTCTCCACGTTCTCCTCAGCCTCAATTTCTATATAAACCCTAATCATTATCATATACACACCCATTTTCCATTACATCAAAGTTGGGGTTTCCAAATTTTATGCAAAACCATAGCTCCAAAAAGGGTCCGTTCTTCATCATCTTCATCCTCCAGTGATAGCTATGGTGATGGGAGCAGTAGGGATGTGCTGGACGCATCGAAATTTGTCAATTTGTCTGCCTAACAGCACTATAATAATGTTCTGCTGACCAAAATGTTCGTGTTGGAAAGGGGCTTTAGGCCGAGCAATTATAATGGGAGTTTGTGGAGCATGATCAGAGAGAGGGGATGGGTGGGCGTTGTGAGCATTCCTATTGTTGCACCTATGGCAATTGTGCGGGAATTCTACGCCAATGCGACGGAGACACAAAATGGGATTTCCTTCGTGCGTGGAAAACAAGTGAGCTATTCCCCTCAAGCTATCAATGAGATTTTCCACTTGTTTCCCCCTCCTGCTAGTACAGTGAATTGGGTGCTAGCCGAGCGGTTTGAGACAGATTTGGACAGGTTGGTGAAGGATATTTGCAAGTCGGGCACCACATGGGCTATCAAGCCGGGCACTGACAGAAAGACGCACTTCCCACACACAGCTCTGATTACATATGCCAAGGCCTGGAACAACTTCATATGCGCCAATCTGATGCCCACCCGCCATCAGCACGACGTCACTATGAATAGGGCTACTATTTTGTATGGGATCATCACTGGGAAGCTCATAAATGTGGGGAATTTGATCCATCAATCCATGCTTCAGTACATGCGAGGAGGTTCCACCGACGAGATTCCACATGCATCACTAGTGACCCAACTGTGTGTGCAGGTAAGTGTTGACTGAGCTGATAAAACTCTGCAAATACCAATGAAGGACATCGACCATACTGCTATAAAGAAATATTCAATTTTGGAAGGTGGCAAGTGTCACCCTCGAGGGCGTGGTTTTATTTTGCCAAATTCAGAAGAAGTAGAAGAAGAAGCTCCAGCGCAGACATCACAGGCAGCAGGGTCACCTCCAGACTATATGGCTAGTCATGATCACTAGATGCGGCGTTTACAGTCGAGGATGGACGCTATGCACGTCAATTTTCAAGCGTACGCCGATGGGTTGTCTGGAGCACTGGCGCAGGCCTTCGCTCAGTAGGGCGTGTTAGTAGAGTTTCCTGTCTATGGGGCGGCGATGCCATATCCACCACCAGATTCACCACCCGATCCCCAGTCGAGTGGCCACGATGATGCTACTTAGGGGAGTTTCTTTACCCTTTACTTCCAATGAGGACATTAATTATTTTAAGTTTGGGGGTATTGGGTGTTTGGTTGCATATAGTAGTAGTTGCATTTTTAATTTAATTCTCATATCTTATAGTTACTTTTGCGTGTTTTCGTTAGTTTTCGTTAGTTTTTTTTATTATTATTTTGCATGACACATTGCATGATTCCAAGTTTCATTTTGTTTGAGTTCCATTTGGCCGATGATGATATTGGAATTACATTAATTGTTGAGCATTGTTGATAGCTTAGGCTTGGTCATATTTTCATTACTTGATGTAAATTTTTGCCTGTTGATTTTGACGTAACCGGATAGCACCGTATTATTATTTTTGCTTGTTGGTTTAGATTATTACATATTTGTCTTATAGGGGAAAGGTTTATTTTAATGATATAGTTTTTGTAGACAGTTAGCAATGACCTTGATGACGCAAAAATTCAAGTTTGGGGGAAAACATTGGGTATGCATGCTATATAAAAAAATAAAAAAATAAAAAAGTATTAAAAAATAAATGAATGAGAAAAAGAAAAGAACAATAGAATGTTGAATAAACACTTTGGCTAGTCTAGTCCTGTGGCCTTTAATATTCGAGCAAGTACGCCCTAGGGGTTGTCTTTACACCCAGCGCCCTAAAGCCTTCTGGCTTGGGATTCGTTGGTCGAAAGCTCGCTATATGGGTATCATTAAAAAGCCTAAGAGGGCTAGGCATTGCACAGTCGGGTGTAATCACGGGAATGCACGAATATCGCCTTCGTGAGTGAATAAAAGCATAATAAACCCTTTGTTGACCCTTATTTTGAATTGATGTGTAGTCTTGGTTGGAGCTTCATATGTTTGCAGTTTTGCTTGATTTGAAACCTTACCCTTCCCTCTTAGAAGCATAGTATGTGAAATTTTTGCTTATATCAAGCTTAGTGGTATTTAGCACACACACTACATCATTGTCAACAGGTTTTGATTTTCAGATTGTATGTTCTATGGCTTTGTTCTTGGTTGGATACATTGTTTGTATATTCTTTGTGATTTCTCTGAGGCATCTCATATTGTAATTCAAAGTTGATTGAAATTGGATCTCATTAGCATTTTAGAGTAGTTTCCAATTCATATAGTTTGCATTGGTGTTAGTTATTTGAGAGAAAGCAACAGTTTAAGTTTGCGGGTATTTGATAAGTAGGTTTTATACCTACTTATTGGATATCAACTTACCATAACTGAGGCTTAATCTCATGTGTTTTAGTCACTTTTCAGGCTTTTTATCTTTGTTTTATAGGATGTATGTTTGGAAACTAGCTTGGTGGCATCGTGGATGGATTGGATATGAAGCCGACTCAAGTATGTACAAATGGCCTGTGGTGGAGTGCAAGTGAGATTGGCATGAGAGGATTTGGGAAGTATGGAGCATCAACAAAAGTCCAGCACAGCAGCAGTAGAGAACCAGAAGCAGCAAGGCAGCAGTCTACAAAAATCCAGGGTAGCACGACGGCGCCCAGGTAAAGCTTGAAGGCAGCGCGCCCGCGCCAGGAGAAGACCTCACCAGCAGGCAGCGCGCCCGCGTCTTGCCGATTTGACCAAAATGTTGACTTTTCATTAAACTTCCCAATTGAATGTTTTCTCTTAAAGGGTGTATTAGGAGGTTGAGACATTATTCCTGGAACGTTATTATTACTATTTTAGGGTTTTTGAGAAACACAAGGAGAGTGTAGCCTCTTCTTCTACATTTTGGTTTTCTCTCTTATTTTCCTAGTAGATTTGCATATATTAGGGTTAGATTTGGATGTTTTGAAGGATTTGTTTTACATTGAAGGTTCAGATTTGAAGAGGAGAAATCAGATTTGCATCTCTCATTCCATAGCTTCTCTTTATTTTCATCTTTGGTTTTCAAATGTATGAACAAGTTTAGATGATGGATATTGATTCACTTATGAACTAATTTCTATTATGGGATTTTAATCGATCTTAGTGCTTAATTCAGATTGTTCTGCTCTCTTGTTGAGTTTTAATTGATTATGTATGGATTGTCTAATGTGGTTTACTTTGATTGCCTAATTGCTTGATCACCTATTACCGGAATAACTCACATGAAATTGAGAAATGAATTATGATTTCAGATTTGACCATATTAGCGTGTGTTTAAGATTCTACATGGTGTTAGACTCCATAATTTGGGGTTCGGATAGACATATACCAAAGTACCACTTGTAGTCATTTGAGAACTTGTGCTTAAACCCTTATTAATGTTAAGTCACATAGAAATATAGTGGTTTATTTAGTTTAGGTGTTCACATTCATTATATCATTTATGGATTTTATGTGACATGGACATAGTACATCGAGAGATGGCTATGTTTTGTTTTCGTGTTCTCGACTAACAATCCGAAGTAATCAATTGAGCTTAACAGGAGGTGTATTAACTTGAGTAACACATTAAGTGAAGTTATAATCCCATATCTTCCTTATCTGATTTATTTGCTTGTTAATTAGTTGTCAATTGATAATCAACACTGTTAGATAAATCACAATTTGATCATCTGTTTATGTAGACCGAAATAGTTACAAAACTGTTGCATGTTAGATTAGAGGCACTCATTATTCTCTGTGAGAACGATACTTTACTTACTCTATATTACTTGTGGACCACGTGCACTTGCGTGTGTGTGATTGTTTTGCTTAACACCCAAATAAGCCAACACTGCACATACTCGTACTTTCCCTCCAGGCTTAGGCACGGGAACAATGTTGGATAGCCACTCAGGGTAAGTTGACACCATGATGATGTCGGCTTTGAATTGCTTGACAATTTCTTCTTTAACTTTCAGACTCCACTCAGGTTTCAATCGCCTAAGCTTTTGCTTGACTAGCTTGAATCCATCTTTAATGGGAAGTTGATGAATGACATTGTCAGTAGACAAACCAATCATGTCTTCATGTGACCATGCAAACACATCCTGGAACTGAGTTAAGAGTTCAATCAGGTTTGCTCTTTGGTTCTGGGTAAGGTCCATGCGTACTTGGATTTCTTTAGGGTTTTCTGAGGTCCCGATGTTAACAGTAATGGTTTGGTCAAGGTTTGGTTTGGGTTTGTGTTTGACCCATTCTTTGATTTTCTCGGGCACCTCATAGTCATCTATCTCCTCTTAATCAATCCCCGTCAAGTCGAAGTCCAGTTCGACATCAAAATTGTAGTCACTGTGAAAATTTGGCATCTCATCAGCAGGGCCAAACAAATCTAACTTTGGAGTCCTGAAAACAAAATGCTTTCACTTTAATATATGAAATTGTTTGATCATACAAAGCATTTAGCAAAAAAGCATGACAAAAGTACATGTTATTGCTGTGCAACAAAATTAAGCAGGAAATAAAACCACGCTTCAGGGAAGATGGACTTTCTGCCCTTTTACCCTTTTCGACTGAGGCATAGAGTACTGCTTCAATTGTCTAGAGTCAAGTCCTCATGAACAAGGAGGATAAAGGAGTTGCTGTTGTCTGTCTCTTCTTTGATGATGACTAAGACAGCATTCATATCAGGATCAGTGCTTTTCTTTGAATTGCTCTCCTTATCCCTATTAATGCGAGGGATTAGGACTTGATCTTCTGAATAGTCATCATCTGGGATATTATCGTTCATACCCTCAGTGTGTACCAAAAAATACATCTTTGCAAATGGGTCTCGTCCTCCCGACAGGAACTTTTCTTTGCCTTTTTTGCTTTCCCCCTCAGGCTTTGGGACTTCTCTTTCACTATCCGACTTAACTTGAGGAATCAGCATACCTGACACAGCAGCAGGAATCTTCCTCATCAGTTTCACAAACCCTGCATCAGTGAGGTTTGGTATCAAGATGGTGGAGGTAGGAACCGGTGGATGCTTGTGTGGGTTCCGGTGGTTTGATCCAGAGGAATAGCCTAATCCAGCCTTCCCTGTTTGGCTAGGGATTTGCACTGGACTTCTTATTCCTTGCTGACTTTTCCCTAATCCTTTTCCAGGGTAGAAACCTAAGGATATCATTTCTTGATCGACTATCATCACTTCCGTGGAAACTTTTGGCTTTAATGCTGGTGCCCCAATAGATAAGTATTGAGTGTTGCTCACTTCCAGAGCTTAAAAACTGACAGGCTCAACCCCTTCATCGAGACTGATTACCGGTATATCGCTTTGTATATAGACAGGATACTCTGGCTCAACATTTACAGTTATCAGATTGCCATCAATGATGTATTTGAGTTGTTGATGAAGGGTGGACGGAACTGTTCTTGCCATGTGTATCTACGGTCTTCCCAACAGTAAATTATATTCTGTGGTAATGTTTAGTACCTGGAAGGATACGTAGAAAGTATGGGGACTAATCTCCAGTGGAAGCTCGATCTCTCCCACAGCCTCTCGGTGAGATCCATCAAAAGCTCTGATGACTACATGGCTAGTACGGACTCGATTTGGATTAATCTTCATTCTCTCCAATATGTCGTAGGGGCATATGTTCAAGGATGATCCTCCATCTATCAGCACTCCTCCTACCACATATCCTGAGGACATCACTTCTATGTGCAATGACTTGCAATGACCAGTCCCTTCCACTAGTATATCATCGTCAGTGAAAGATATCACATTACTGTTGAAAATGTGCTCTATCACGTGATGAAATTTCTCAATATCTACTATTTTCGACAGATGTGCTTCTTCCAGGACTTTTACTAGAATCTTGTGATGATCTTACGAAGATAAGACCAAATCCAAAATGGAAATCTGTCGGGGTGCCTCTTTTAAGCTTTACACCACTTTGACTTCATTATGCCCCATCTTGCTGAGGAATTCTTCAATTTTCTCCTCAGACACTCTTCCCCTGGCTTTAATGACTGAGTTGATTACTCGCTGAGGCAGGCGCAGCGGGTTTTCCTTTGATATAATAGCAATGTGGTTTAATGTTGATCCTTCATCGTTCCCATAATTGCATGGGACTTTCTTCAAGCTGACCACATGATATTGCGGTCTGAACGGCAATATTAGAGGCTCGGGCGCAGCCACTTTCATAGGATTCTTTCCTTCTTGGGCCCTTTTTCTATGAAGTATCAGGGGCCTTATGGCTAGATCCTTCTCATAGGAAATGACAACCACTACTTCTTTCAAATTCCATGCCCTGGGCAGAAAGATTGCTTCCTCACCAGGATAGGCAAAATCTTGGTTTGCCTTCATCTGCTCATCGCTTTCAATTAGATTTTGAATCAAGTGACGAAGTCCCCAACAATCCTCTATGTCATGACCAGGCATGTTGGAATGATATTGACAGATCCTGTTAGGTTTGAACTTCCTGGATCGAGGGTCCACTGGGGGTAACAATTCTGTGACTTTCCCCTCGTTGATCAACATTTGGAGAATTTCTTTCATGGGCTAATTCAAATGAGTGAAATTCCTTTTGAAGGCGAACTCCCTGTTAGCTTGGAACTTCTCTTCCTTAGCAACCTTATCTTCCCAGGGTTCATGCTCATGAAATCGGTAGTGATCCCTCCTGGCAATGGAACTAATTTCAGGTGTCAAAAGATTTATTTCTTGCTGATTGGTTTGATTTATCAATTGTCGTGTCATCTGATGTTGATAAACTACCAGCTCTGCCAATTGTGCAACATACTCTTTGAGTATTCCTAATTATCTGGCCTATCTGTGTTTTCTTGGGATGACTCTCCGACATACTGGAGGTATTTGGATCCTTCTCCGTTTCCCATGTTGATCATATTAACATTCTCCTCATTATGTTGGGCTAGAGGATTATCTTGAACATGCTGTTGTTCTTGTGTTGTCACCACAATCTCCCCATTATCTATCAGGTCTTGTATTTTATGTTTGATAGACCAACAATCTTGGGTATCATGGCCCGGTGCTCCAGAATGGTATGCACACTTCTTACTCGGGTTAAAATTTCATCCGCTTGAACTGGCCGGCGGAAGGAGCTGGACAATCTTCTTTTGTGTTGTCAGAAGTTTTAGCACATTTTCCAGTGAGTCCCATAAGGGTGTGAACGTTCTTCGACGTTTAACTTCTCCGGTCTTTTGAAAGGGAGGATTCGAAGATTGAGCAGGAGCTTGAAAAGGGGAATAATTTCTCCTTTGAATGGGCAAGCTGGGATTACCTCTCTGATTCTGTCCCTAAAGTATCAAGGACACATCTTCCTCCTTCTTTTTGTGGCTCTCCGAGGATTATTCTCAAAGCTTCCAGCTTGAATATGTTCGGCCACCGCCTCTAAAGCGGTAAGGTCTTTGATCTTCCCAGACTTCAGTCCCATTTCAGCCATTTCTCCATGTTTAATCATTTCTGAGAATGGTTTTCCTATCCCTGCTAGGACCCTTTCATAATATGGAGCTTCCCTGATGTCTATGAAAGTCATTACTATCTCAGACTCTATCAATGGTGGGGTGACTTGTGCAGCCATTCGCCTCCATCTTTGGGCATACTCACGGAAAGACTCATTGCTTTACTTTTTGACCTTGGTCACTTGATATCGATCTAGATCCATCTGAGACTGGAAGCTGTATTGATTTAAGAATGCATGGGCTAGCTCTTCCCAACTATGGATCTTGGAATTGTCAAGTCGGGCATACCAAGCTCGGACTTCCCTAGTTAGACTCTTTTGAAATAACTGCATTCTGAGTTTTTCATCCTCTACATAGGATTCGAGTTATCCAATGAACACTTTTAAATGAGTGTAAGGATCTCCTAATCCGTTATACTTTTCAAAATTCGGGACTTGAAATTTGTCTGGATATCGAGCCCCTAGGAATATACACATATCTTAGTAGTTTACACTTCCAAATGCCCCAGTTCCTTTGATGGACCGGATGGTTTCTTCCATTTGCTGGATTTTTTTTCCTAATATCATCAGTTTCCTGATCATTTTTGAGATTGGTGATTTTAGGGGTTTTGTTGGTCAAATTCTTGTTTTGAGGCTCAGATATCTGAGTATCTTTCTTGTCGGTATTATGACTGCCATCTTGTGTGGACGATTCTGTTTGAACGGGTATTTGTTTACCATGAACACTTTTGCTTTGCTCCTTTAAAAAAATAGCCAATTCAGCTATTTGGTTTTTTATTCCTTCGAACTCTTCCCGAGAGACCGAGGTAGATTCAGGTTGAGCACTTGAATCCATGCATGGAGATGGGCTTAGTTCCTTTTTTTGATCTGGTAACGGGACCAATTGTTTCCTACAATAAAAGTAGGTATCTTAATTTTGATGTATATATTAACAGGATGCATGCTATGCAATGCGTTTATGATTTTTTGAAGTTTTTTAATCTTGTCCTGTAAGACAAAGGTCAGTTGTTTTGATGACAGGATAGCATGACAGGATTTGACAGGAAATGAAAGGTATATTTACATTTATTTGATAATTACATGGAATTTAAAATTTACATTAAATTGAAAGGGGAAGGCATGAAGAGACTCCCCTTCGGATTTGGTTTATTAAGGGCTGACCTATCTTAGGCTACTCTCGCGGCTTTTCGGCATGAAGGTCCCCAGATCATCGCAATTTACTAGAGGGGAAATTAATCCGTTCTTTCAATTGGAGCGAATTTGAGTGACGCATTTCCTGAGCCTCGCAGGATTAGTCTCCTTTGAGTCCAGTAATCAAATGCCGACAGGTTCACCTCCTGGAGGAGGAATCACACAACATGCATTCACATACATCGTGTCTCACCGTATGTAATGATGACATTATGCGAAGCACTATTATAAAGCACTATAAAATATTTATTTACATCCATTCAATGTAAACACAACATCCACACACATGCAGATGAAAAGAGAAATTATGAAAAGATTGAAATGCGATTTAAGCCCTCTACTGTCCCCAGCAGAGTCGCCACACGTCGACATCAGAAAAAAAATCTTTGGCGATCCCCCTTTCCCAATGTGTTTTCTACCCTTGTTTAATTTTCATTTGTTTGATCTGAAGGGTGAATTTTTTAGGAAAAGGCCGACATACAATGTCGACGATTTGAAAAGTTTGATTTTACAGAGTCGCCAGTTGGTATAATTGAAATGGTTGCACCAACTCAACCGAGTTTTGTTTAAAAATTTTGTAAGTATGACCAATTCCTGGACTCTATTTGACTTTGCCTTGGAAACCGAGATCCATAGAGTTCGGGGGCTAGATTAAGCGGGGGGAAGGTGTTAGGCACCCCCCCCCCCGACTTTCGTGAAACACGGTTACCACGTCTTTTCAATTTCCCCTATTTTATTTGCAGTGTGTGTGTGCTTCCAGTAATTGGGCCTAAGTGCTTTATTTGGAAGTAGTGCTATGCTTCGTTGGACCTATATACGAAGGGTTTGATTTAATGAAAAGTCCATTTTTAGACAAGATGTGAAAGTGATGTTTTGGAATATAGTTTTCAAACCCTTTCGCTCTCATAGGAATTGAAGCCTTTTGATACTTCTATTTTATTCTGCCTTTGGTTGATTTTGATTTTATTGTCGGGATGCAAAGCATCGGGCTCCTTATGAGCATGGTAGCCATCAAAGTGACCCGAGCACTACAAACCACAATTTACTAGGCTAAGACCTTAAATCCGGATAACCGTTTTAGGTCCCTTTGATTTACATTTACAAAAGGACAAGCAAGCTGTATTTACAGTGTAAAATTGTCCATCGTGGGAATCAGATCTAGATTCATGTGATTAATCGTAGATCCCGTGATTCCTAGGCTCACAGAATATTATCAAAAAGCCTGCATAGCCAAGATATTGACATAAAATTCAAATTAAAATCTAGACGTCGCAAGACAAAGGATTCATCAATTAAATCCTTGCATGCGCGTAGCCAAAGCTTCCCGTTTCCTTTAGAAACGGATCTAGGGCCTCGTATTCGCTTCAATATTTAAAAAAACTAGAAAGAGAACTAGATTTAAGTAAATCTTAGTCATTCTAGCTCAACGGTTCCAGTTTGACAGCTTTTGAACCGGTTGAAAGTTAGAGATGGCTAGATTTAGATGAATCTAGTCCACAAACTTTACATTAGAACAGATTCATACCAAATAAACAGTTAAAATAGATATTAAATCACATTGAATAAAGAATATATATATATACTTATATATATTAAAGTTGTAAAGGGCCACGGATTTCCAATATAGGCGTGACTGGGAATGTAAATATATATATATGCTTATAGATATATTGAAGCTGAAAAGGTCACGGATTACCAATTCAGGCCAAATGAGTTAGAATATATATATATATATATATATATATTAAAGCGATAAAAAAGTCACGAATTAGCAATCCAGGCTGACGAAGTTAGTATAAATATATATATAGTTATATATATATATATATGAAAGCAGAAAAAGCCACAGATTTATAATTCAGGCATGACTGAATTAAATGTAAATATATATAGTGTAGACACTCGAAATGTCGTTTTCCTGTTACTAACACTGTAGGAGGGAAAAATTGGCTTATCAAATCAACCCCGGTCTCAATACCGGTCCATCGAATCAACTCCGGTCTCAATACCAGGCCATAAATCAACCCCAGTCTCAATACCGGGCCATCAGTTCAACCCCGGTCTTAATACCGGGTAATCAGTTCAACCCCGGTCTCAATACCGGGCCATCAGTTCAAACCCGGTCTCAATACCGAGCCATCAGTTCAACCCCGATCTCAATACCGGACCATCAGTTCAACCCCGGTCTCAATATCGGGCAATCAGTTCAACCCCGGTCTCAATACCGGGCCATCAGTTCAACCCAGGTCTCAATATCGGGCCATCAGATCAACCCCGGTCTCAATACCGGGCCATGAGTTCAACCCCGGTCTCAATATCGGGCAGTCAAATTAACCCTGGTATCAATACAAGGGCATCAGTTCAACCCCGGTTTCAATATCGGGCCATCAAATCAACCTCGGTCTCAATACCGGGCCATCAAATCAACCCTAGTCTTAATAACGGGCAATCAGTTCAACCCCGGTCTCAATACCGGGCCATCAGTTCAACCCTGGTCTCAATACTGGGCCATCAGTTCAACCTCGGTCTTAATATTTGGTAGTCAAATCAACCCCGGTATTAATACCGGGTCGATCTCAATACCGGGCCATCAGTTCAACCCCGGTCTCAATACCGGGCAATCAGATCAACCCCTGGTCTCAATATCGGGCCATCAGTTCAACCCCGGTCTCAATATCGGGCCATTAGTTTAACCTTGATCTCAATACCGGGCCATCAGTTTAACCCCGGTCTTAATACTGGGCAGTCAGATCAACCCCGTTCTCAATACCGGGCCATCAGTTCAACCCCGATCTCAATACTGGGCCATCAGCTCAACCCCGATCTCAATATCGGGCAATCAGTTCAACCCAGGTCTCAACCCGGGAGGTACAGGTCAGCCTCGATCTCAACCCGGGAGGTACATATCAGCCCAGGTCTCAACCCTGGAGGTACAGGTCAGCCCGGTCTCAACCCAGGAGGTTTAGGTCAGCCCCGGTCTCAACCCGGGAGGTACATGTCAGTCCCGGTCTCAACCCGGGGGGTAGAGGTCAGCCCCGGTCTCAACCCGGGAAGTACAGGTCAGCCCCGGTCTCAACTCGGGAGGTACAGGTTAGCCCCGGTCTTAACCTGGGAGGTACATGTCAATACCGATCTCAACCCAGGAGGTACAGGTCAACCCCGGTCTCAACCCGGGAGGTGCAGGATAGCCCCGATCTCAACCCGAGAGGTACAGGTCAGCCCCGGTCTCAACCTGGGAGGTACAGATCAGCCCCGGTCTCAACCTAGGAGGTCAGGTCAACTTCAGAAACAATCCTGAAGCCTCACAACATCTCCAGAGGAAAACCTGGAAGGACCAAGTCAGCCTTAGAGACAACACTGAGGACAAACAAACTCGAATGGGATCCAAACCTTGGAAACAACCCCAGGAAGTCAGCCAAAGGCCATGCCAGCACTAAGAGCAACCCCGAGAGGGGCAAAATGGTCATTTTACCAACTTAAAGTTAATTCAGTTAAACTAAAGCTGAATTGATGCCACTAAGGTCAGAACAAACCATAACAATGATCCCGAGTGGAAACAGCACAAGACAGCTCAACGGATAAACTGTGAGGAATCAAAGACCTGGTTATGAACCCGTCTTTTTGAACTTGAAAAGGTTTTCTCCCATGTCATTGGGACGGGCTCAGCGAGGGCTTTCCAGAAAGGTACAGCACGCCTCAAACGGACGCTCCAATCAAAAGTTAAAAAGTTTTGAATCGGACCTCGCGTTGCTCGGAGTGCACGTATGTGACACCCCCAAATCCGGGTACTTCGTTTCCACATGATTTGGTGTTCACTTTCTAACTATAAGAAACATCTACCCAATATATCTCAAAATAAATTACAATCTTTATATAAAATCTCCCTTGAAACAAGGGTTACAACCTTAAAAAATAATCTCAGGGTTACTCTAACCTTGACATAAACAATAAAGTGCGGAACAAAAACATGACATAAAAGTCTTATTACAATCACTTCAAAATAATTAAACAAGTCTTCACTTGTTCATCTTTCCTTTGCCTTTACTCGTAGATGGGGCATCAACGTTATCAACCTTAACTGCAATTGTTATTTAATGCAAGAGTAAGCAAACAACAGCTCATTGGAGTTTAACAATAATAAATACATGAAAGGATATCTTTAAAAAGATCTGAATAACTTAGCTTACTTCAACAATAAAGAATTGAATAATAATTCTCTATCAACATTAAAATTCGAATATAGAATTTATCTGAGGGTCATAAGACCTTTGAACTCTTGTCCTAGGTTATAAATATTTCTATTTAAACCTTTAACAGTCAATAAGACTATGGACCTTAACTCGTACTTAGGGGGATCAGCCCTTTGTACCATGTATTGTGCACAAACATCTTAACGCTATGCGTAGTAACCTCCCCTAATAAAAGGGTTGTTCAACTCAGTAATTTGAATCCAAGTCCGCACCAAAAAAAGTTTGGTTTGGATAAGCTTACAAGGGTAATTTAGAATTCATGTTCATCAACTAAGGATTAGTTGAATCGACTTTCAATAACTCATAAATAAAAGAATTATGAATTAATATATGCTTTAGAAGTAAACTTAAAGCATTTAAAATAATAAACTGGATCTTACTTGAATAATAAGTCAAGATCTCTTCGGTTAAGTAAATAATTGTCCAGTACAGAAATGAAAAGGACATTCTCAACAATGAATATATGAACTCAAAGAACTTGCGTAGAAGTAGCGAGTTTAGGGTTTAGAAGACTTGCCTTAAGCGCAAGCTACTTAACTCAATCACGTTCTTAATACTTCCTACACATATATATTTAATCACAATAACCTAAATTAGTTAACACATAACTAACTCACATAATTGGTCAACCCTCATGGTTAACTCATTCTAATTAAATAACAATTAAGCATCACATATGCATGCTCACATAACTAAATCAATTATGTGTTTTACTAAATTATAATTAAACAATTATAATTTAAACACTTAATCTAATTATAATTGCTTAAATTATAATTATCTCTTAAATTATAAACAATTATAATTTATAATCAATTAAACTATATCATGCATTATAATTACACAAATTATAGTTAATCATGAAATCACCCAATTATAATCTATAATTAAACATGCATTTATGAAATTATAATTACATAAATTATAATTTAAATTATATTCAATTGATTAAAATAAATCAACTACTATTCATTATAATTTAACAAAATTATAATTTAAATTAAACATTTACTTTTAATTATAATTATTCAAATTATAATCACATATCACATTTAAATAATAATTCAAATCATACTTTAAGGTTTTTCAAACCTCTTTTCTTTTCTAAATATAAATTTGTCAAATTTATGTTAACAACATGTAGATATTAGATACATGTTCACTATCATAGACTAATGAAACCAAGCTTAAACTATACACTGCACAGCTAGCTAACCTTCACTGCCTCTGATCAGGCAACGGCGTAGCTGCGCAGCCGTAGGCCTTGGCATCGACGCAGTTGCGCAGGTGACCAGCCTGAGAAAACCCAGTGGCGCAGCTGCGCTGCTTCTGGCTATGCTACCGGCGCAGCTGCACAGGTACGCAGACAGAAGCAGGCAGTGCAGCCTCCCTGTTTCACTGATTAAACCCAACATGCCATTAAACGGCAATAACAAGCTACTAGAACAATATATAGCACATACTTGATACAATACACTCATATAACATACCTCCAAACACAAAAACCATTTAAACAACAATAATCAAAAGTTTTAGAAATCAAATTTGATATTTTCATAAAACTTATATATTTTATAAAACCATTCACTGTAAATCACTTTCTCAAGCAATTCAACTCTATATACATGCATTATATACGTAATTGAAGATAGCATCAAACAAATTCCTAATAAGCATATTAACACACTAATTTCATCAAATTTTTACTCAACAATCACCCAAAACATGAAACTCCATATGAACTCATATTCTTCATTTAAAACTTGTTTTTACAGTACTTTGATTTTTGAAAATCCTCTTATGTCATACAATTACTACAATCAACACATGGATACAATACATATATTAAATTCATGATTTTATAATTTCATGAAATTCACAGAAAACTAAAATTTACAGAAACTCAAAACAAGGAAGAACAACTAATTATAATTCTTTAAAATTATAAGATAGTAATTACCTTTTTGATGATTGGAGAAGAATACAAAGATTAACTCTAACCTTCAAAAGTTTCTTCTTCCTTCTCTTCTCTAACTTCTCTGCTCTTCTTTTTTCTCTTTGTTCTTAGCTTTACAAACTAACTTCTAATCTAACGTAGTATAGGAACAATATATAACTGATATATAACTAATAAGTATAATTATTTATAATAAATAACAATTAATGTATATCAGTTACAAAAATCAAAAGCCACAAGGCTTTGTTTGGCAAAACAAGGTTATTTTCAAAAATAGATTATTAATGCTAAGGTATTGTTTGGTAAATAGTTTATTTAAAACAGCTTTTTGATAGTTAGGGCCCCGTTTGGTAGAAATAGGTTTAAAACAATTACAAGGGCCTTGTTTGGTTAAAATCATTTAAAATTCTTTTTTCTTTTATTTTAACAAATCATTTTAACGCATACTTTAATGTCATATTTGAATCAATTAAATATTAATCAACTAATTTAATCAATTAAAATCTAACATCAATAAATCACAAAAATTTTTGCCACATAATTATAATTACTCGCTAATTATAATCCATGTAACACTTAACACATAATCCATCTAATTTAATTCTCTCAATTAAATCAGAACTATATTATAAAATTAATATACATCAACTAGATAAATATTAAGCATTCATTTAATTAATATATAACACATAATTAAATCACTCCATAAATCACATAATTTATTTATTTAACTCAATAAATAATTCACATAAAATATTTATTTAACTCAATAAATATTAAAAATTATTATATAAAATCTCAATCGTTACAACGTACTTTGAGGCGACGGGACTCATCACGTGGGCCTCGCCACGTGGAGCCACACCTCTACCTGCGGCTGCAGCAGGTAGAGTTTCTTCTCCTAGGTCTAGATATATGAGGTGACCCCCAGCTTATTTCATAATTCAGAAACGCTCTAAACCCCTGCTCGTTTGGTTTTTCAGCCATATTTTTATCTTCCAAAGCCAAAAAAATTTCACTCTAACACGTAGATATACCCACATACTACCACATATCAAAAATTAACCGATAGATTCGGACGTTTAAAGCCTATAATTTGGCAAAAAGTTCGTGTAGCAGTTCATTGCGAGTATTTTTACGATCAGCAAGTTTATATTACTTCATTACGCTGTTATACACTTTCATATCAAGTTTTGTTTTCTAAATATACCCGGAACTCAGTTCCGTGGCCGTTTTTGTTAACTAATGGTACATTTTAGTACCTAAACGCATTTTCTGGTATTTCTACAACTCGGATTGGCGATTCGTCACTTCTAACAACTTTTATATACTTGCATCTTCGTGTTGAGCAACTTTGCCAGACTGGGTTATCTTCCCAGTCCGGGTTTGGCTTTTTTTTCTATATATTAAACTGTATATATACTAATTTTTCAATTTTGTCAAGCCCGGATGTCAAATTCGCGGTAGTTTACTGCTTTTATATATATATATATATATATGTATACATATATATGCACCATTCACCATACTGGTTATCTTCCCAGTCCTGGTTTGACTATTTTTCTGTCTATATTTAAGTATATATAATTTAAATTTTAGTTCGGCCT
The DNA here is from genome assembly GCA_020205555.1 of Panax stipuleanatus. Classification (NCBI taxonomy): domain Eukaryota; kingdom Viridiplantae; phylum Streptophyta; class Magnoliopsida; order Apiales; family Araliaceae; genus Panax; species Panax stipuleanatus. Next base: position 62,575,024 of record CM035117.1, on the reverse strand, counting down.
AGATCATTCTGTGGCCTTTTTACTGCTTTTATAAATATATATATATATATATATATATATATATATTTACATTTCTGGCCGGGCAAAGGATAGTATATCCGTCACCCTTTACTATTTTTCTATATATATTTACATTCTGGCCAGCCTGGATCATTCTATGGCTTTTATACAGCTTTTATAAATATATATATATATATATAACCATTTAAGTTCGGGCATCGGAGTGAAAACCCACCACTCTTTTCTTGCTTTCCATATATATATATATATATATATATATATATATATATATATATATATATATTTCATTCTGCCAAGCTTGGATTACTTTGTGGCTTTTTACAGCTTTTATAAATTTATATATATATATATATATATATATATATTGCTTTACTCATTTTTATTAAATTGTTGCTTTAAATATTCATTTGATATGAATTGGCACTAACATTTCTGCGGGTGAACTAGATTTCTTTAAATCTCGCCAATTCTAGCTTTCAAACGGTTCAAAATAGGTCCAGACCGAACCGGGAAGCTAGAATGGCTGAGATTTATTTAAATCTAGCATTTTTTCTAGTTTCAGTTATAATAGCTACCTCGAGGCCCTTTGATCGCTATCTAGTGGGAACGAGCTGCTTCGGCCATGTGCGAGCTAGGATTTACTGATGAATCTTCAGTTCTGGCGATATTTGGATATATTTTTGTACAAATTTGAGCTGTGTAGGTTTATTGGCTTCCCTATGTGAGCCTAGGAATCGTGGGATTCATGATCAAACAGATCAAAATCTGATTCCCACGATGGACAAACTCCACTTTACGAAGGTACCATGCCAGTTTTTCTATAAAAATGTATATACAAAAGACCTTAAAACGGTTATCCGGATTTAAGGTCTCAACATAGTGAAAACATGGTTTGTCGTGTCAGAGTCACTCCGATGGCTGTCATGCCCATGAGAAGACCGACACTTGTATATATTTTGTGGTCGAGGATGCGTCGCAGCCTGACAATCACCATTCAAATTGAGCCAAAAGGCATATAAGATTAAATTAAAGTATCGATATATTTCAATTCCTATGTTAGCGTAAGGGTTTGAAAACCTTCTTTCAAAACATCATTTCAATAATCTTATGGGAAAAAGAATCTTTTGCAAATCAAATCAAACACTTTTTGCAAATTAAATAAATGACTTTTTGCAAATCAAATCAAACCCTTCGTATATATGTTCAAAAATGCATAAACATACTTCCAATCAAAGCATAGGCCTAATTTCTCCCAGCATTCACACACATATATCAGATTTAAAAGGCAAATATTGAAAAGATGCGGTACCGTGTTTACACGGGAGTTGTGGGGTGCCTAACACCTTCCCCACACTTAACCAAGCCCCCGAACTCAAAACTTCGGTTTCAAAGATCAAGTTTCGACAGTATCCAGCAATTGGGCCTCTTTCAAACAAAACTCGGTTGAGTTGGTACAACCATTTTAAATATACCAACTGGGGACTCTGTAAAATATTCAATCGTCGACATGATATATGTTGGCCTTTTCCTAAAAAAACACTTCAAAACCTTTTTAACAAATAAAAAGAGTAAGGGTAGGCATAACTTAGGAAGAGAGAAAGATCCGGGTTGTGACCCGACCCCCAGATTTTTTCCCAACGTCGACAGGTGGAGACTCTGTTGGGCATCTTTAGAGGGCTTATGCCGCGCTCAAAATCTTTTCAAAAATTTCACTTGCATATCTGCGTATGTGTGAATACTGCGTCTTTACATTGAATGAATGTGAATGAATGCTTTCCTACTTTTTTAGCACTTCACACCCATATTAGTGTTTTGCACCCATGTCATCATATGCATAACGGTGAGGAACGATGTATGTGAATGTATGTTGTGTGATTCCTCCACCAGGAGGTAAACCCGTCGGTGATAAGTAATGTCTTCGAGGGCGACTAAGTCTTCGGGGCTCATGAAAAAGCACCACTCAGATTCGCTCCAGTTGAAAGATCGGATTAATTTTTCCTCTAGTATATTACGATGATCTTAGGACCTTCATGCCAAAAAAGCCACGAGAGTAGCCTAAGATAGGTCAGTCTCTGATTAACCAAATTCGATGGGAAGCTTCTTCATGCCTTCCTCTTTCAATTCAATGTCAAGTTTTCAATTCCAAATGTAAAGGAGCACAATGTAAATATCATAATAAAATTTTACATTCCTTGTTATATACATCCTGTCATGTCATCCTGTCATCAAAACAACTGACCTTTGTTTTGCAGGATAAGATTAAAAAACCACAAAAACACATCATGGCATGCACCCTATCCCTACCTATTTCAGGAAATTGACACGCCTACGTTTTGCTGTAGGTGAAAAATTGGTCCTGTTACTAGATCTAATTCTAAGAAAGCACTAAGCCCATCCACGGATATGACTTCAAGTGCTTAGCTAGAATCCACCCCTGTATCTAAGGAAGAGTTTGAAGGATTAAAGAATCAGATAGCCGAATTGGCCAGTTTCCTGAGAGAACAAAGCAAGGCTCTTAAAGGGAAGTAAGCCCAAGCTTACACAGAACCAGGAACACCTGGTGGTAGTGGTGGAAGTCAAGAAACCGAAAAGACAGAGACTCAGATTCCTGGACCACAAAACCAGGACACAACAAACAAAACCCCTGAAATCACCACCCTCAACAAAGAACAGGAAGCTGGAGACATTCTGAAGAAAATCCAACAGATGGAAGAAATCATCCGGTTTATCAAAGGGACTGGGGCATTTGGTAGTGTCAATTATTCAGACCTCTGTATATTCCCTGGGGCTCGTTATCCAAAAAAATTTAGAACTCCTAATTTTGAAAAATATGATGGATTGGGAGACCTCTACACTCACTTGAAAGTATTCATTGGAGAACTCAGATCCTATGCAAAGGACGAGAAACTCCGAATGCAGTTATTTCAGAAGAGTCTGACTGGAGAGGCTAGAGCCTGGTGCCCATCTAGACAACTCCAAAATTCACATTTGGGAAGAGTTATCCCATGCTTTCCTCAGTCAATATAGTTTCCAGTCTAAGCTGGCTCCAGACAGATACCAGATTACAAAAATTAAGAAATAAAGTACTGAATCATTCAGAGAATATGCTCAACGGTGGAGGCGGGTTGCCACACAAGTCACCCCATCCATGACTGAGTCTGAGATAGTCAAACCTTAATCAATACTCAAGAAGCTCCGTATTATGAGAGGGTCCTAGCAGGCATAGGAAAACCATTCTCTGAGATGATCAAGCACAGCGAAATGGCAGAAATGGGGCTGAAGTCTAGGAAGATAAAGGACCTGGCTGCCTTAGAAGCTGTTGCTGAGCATACCCAATTCGAAAATTACGGGAGTAATCCCCGGAGAGTGCACAAGAAGAAAGTTAAAGAAGTATCTTTGGTATTGCAAGGACAGAATCAGAGAAGCGAGTCAAATAATATACCCATTCAAAGGAGAAATTATACCCCTTTTCAAGCTCCTGTACAACCTTCAAACCCTCCATTTTAGAAGACTATGGAGGCCAAACTTTAGAGAACATTCACTCCCATAGGAGATTCACTCGAAAATATGCTATAGCACAGAAGAAGATTGTCCAACTCCTTCCACCAACCAACACCGGTGGACAAAATTTCGACCTAAGTAAGAAGTGTGCTTACCATTCCAAAGCTCCGGGACATGATACACAAGACTGTTTATCTCTCAAGCACCAAATTCAAGACTTGATTGACAACGGAGAGATTGTGGTGACAAAGCCAGAGCAACCGCACGTACAAGACAATCCCCTCCCTCAGCACAAAGAGGAAAATGTTAACATGATCAACACAGAAAATGGAGAAGGATCCAAGTACCTCCGTTATGTGGGAGAGTTGACTCCGTCTAGCAACAACAGCCCAGACAATTGGGAAGTCTCAGAAAGGCGATTCCTGATCGAGCAGGAGATTAGGTCTATCAAGGAACAAATTAAACAGTTAGCAAAATTGGTTGTATATCAACATCAGATCACCAGACAGATGATGAACCCGACCAACCAATCTGATGCAAATTCCCCCACACTGGAGATCAGTCCCATCCCCATGAGGGATCACTACCTGTCTCATGAACATGAATCCTGGGCTGACAAGATGGCCAAAGAGGAGAATTTTCAAGCTGGTAGGAAATTTGCCTTTCAAAGGAATTTCACTAACCTGAACCAGCCGATGAAGGAAATCCTCCAAATGTTAATCAACGAGGGAATGGTTACAGATTTATTACCTCCATTAAACCCGCGATCTAGGAAATTCAAGCTTGACCAAACCTGCAAGTACCACTCCAATGCACCCGGCCATGATACTGAGGATTACTGGGCACTTCGTCATTTAATTCAGAACATGATTGAGAGTGGTGAACTGATAAGAGGAAATCAAGTTCTCGGCCTCCCAGATGAAGAAACTCTCTTTATTCCCATTGCGTGGAATCCGGTTACCGTGGCTGTTACTTCCTGTGATAGGGAGTCATCTCTCATACCCTTAGTGCTGCCAGGGAAAAGGGTCCAAGAAACATCAAATCCTGTGAAGGTGGCCGCACCCGAGCCTTTAATCTTGCCCTTCAGACCTTAGTATCTAGTTATCAGTTTGAAGAGGGTCCCATGGAACTACGGGAATGACGAAGGTTCCACCTCAAACAACATTGCCATTGTACCAAAGGAGAATACATTGTACCTGCCTCAGCGGGTGATCAAGTCAGTCATCAAAGCCAAAGAAAAGGTGGCTGAATAAAAAGTCAAAGAGTTCCTCAACAAAATGGGACACAATAAAATTATGGTGGTGCAAAGCTTGAAAGACGCACCCAAGCAAATGCCCATCCTAGACTTGGTCTTATCATTGGTGGATCATCGCAACATTCTGGTGAAAGTACTGGAAGAAGTTCATCTGCCACATACAGTGGATGCTGAGAAATTCAGACACGTGGTAGAACACATTTTCAACAGCAATGTGATATATTTCACTAACAATGATATACCTGCAGAGGGGACGGGTCATCGCAAGTCATTACACATAGCAGTGATGTCTTCCGGGTATGTGATCGGAGGTGTGCTCATAGATGGAGGATCATCCCTCAACATCTGTCCCTACGATACCTTGGAAAGAATGAAGATTAACTCGAACCGGATTAAAACCAGTCATGTGGTCATCCGAGCTTTCGATGGATTTCGCCGATATGGGAGAAATAGAGCTTCCACTAGAGATTGGTCCGCACACTTTCTATATATCCTTTCAAGTGCTCAACATCGCCACTTGATACAACTTATTACTGGGCAGGCCATGGATCCACATGGAAGGGCCAGTGCCATCCACCCTCCATCAATAACTCAAAATACATTATCAATGGCAACCTAATCACGGTGAATGTCGAACCAAAATACCCTGTCTGCATACAGGGAGACATGCCGGTGATCAGCCTGGATGCAGAAATTGAACCTGCAAGTTTTCAAGCCTTGGAGTTGAGTGATACTCAATATTTACCAGTTGGGGCACCAGCTTTGAAGCCTAAAGTCTCCCCTGAAACGATGACAGTGGGCCAGGAGATGGTATATTTGGGTTTACAACCTGGGAAAGGATTAGGAAAGAATCAGCAATGTATTGCAAGTCCAGTCCAAATCCTGAGCCAGATAGGCAGAGCCGGATTGGGTTATTCATTCGGGTTAAGCCATCGGAATCCACATAAGCACCCTAAGGCTCGTGTTTCCAACATACTACTGCCAAACCTTACTGATGCTAGCTTCGTAAAGCCAGTAAGGAAGATCCCTGTTGTGATATCAGCCATGCTGTTTCCTCCAATCATATCGGTCGGAGAAAGGAAATCCCCAGAGCCTAAGGGTGATAGCAAAAAGGGAAAAGAAAAGATCATGTACGAAGGACGAGACCCATTTTCTAACATGCGGGTTATCATAAATTACGAGGGTATGAATAATGAGATTCCAGACAGTGACGACGAGGATCAAATTCAAATTCCTTGCATCAAGAAGGGAAAATGGGGCAGTTCAAAGAAAAACCCCGGCTCTATTGTAAAGGATGTCTCAATCATTATCCAAGATGAGGCGGATGAATACAATTCCTTGATCCTCCCTGTTCATGAGGATTTAACCCTGGATAACTGAGCAGCGTACCTTGCCTCAGTCAAAAAAGGGTAAAAGGGCAAAGAGTCCATCTGCCCTGCAACATGCTTTCATTTATTGCTTATTTTTGATTGCACAACTATAGCAGTAACTTTTGTCATGCTTTCCCAAATGCTTTGTATATTTAAGTAGATGCATATATTAAAGTGAAAGCATTTTTGTTTTCAGGACTCCAGAATTGGATTTGTTTGTCACTGCTGATGAGATGCCAACCTGCCACAGTGACTACAACTTTAATGTAGAACTTAACTTCGACTTGATGGATATTGATCAAGAGGAGGAAGATGACTATGAGGTGCCCGAGGAGATCAAAGAATGGGTCGAAGACAAACCCAAACCAAACCTTGACCAAACCACTACTATCAACATAGGAACCTCCAAAAACATCAAAGAAATCCAGATAGGCATAGACCTTACACAAGATCATAAAATTAACTTGATCGAACTCCTAACACGGTTCCAAAATGTGTTTCCATGGTCACATAAAAATAAGATTGGCCTATCTACTAATATTGTCATTCATCGAATGCCCATCAAAGATGGATTCAAGCCAGTCAAGCAGAAGCTCAGACGTTTGAAACCTGAATGGAGTCTAAAAGTCAAAGAAGAGGTCGTTAAACAATTCAAAGCCGGTATCATCATGGTATCAACATACCCGGAGTGGCTATCAAACATAGTTCCCGTACCTAAATGATGAGTAAGTTGAAAACCTATAATTTAATCTCATTTAGCTTGTCATATTGTAAATTTTTAAGTACTATTCGTATTACTTTTGGTGTTTTGTGTTTATGATGCAGGTATGAGGGTTAGAGTGGATTCGAGTGAAAAATGAAGATATGTGCACAAATCTGATGGAGAGGTGCTGACCGCGCCCTTGACAGTAGTAACCAAAGTGCTGAGCGCACGTGGGCAAAGCTGGATTCTGCAACCCAAGCGCTGACCGCGCTGCAGAGAAAAGGAATCAAGCGCTGATCGCGCGAGATCGAGAGCAAGTCCCTGCATCCTAGGCACAGACCGCGCCATCATGTGAAGAGTCCAAGCGCTGACTGCACGTGATTGACGATCTGGCCAGATTTAGTTACTTTTAAATGCAAAGTTGATTAGGATAAGGATTGCAGACTTGCCTAATTGTTCTAGGGTTTTGAGAGACTATAAATATTAATTATTTTACTTAGTTTAGATCTATCTTTTGATCTTGGATTCTTTGGAGGCTATTCAAACTCTAGTTTGGAAGATTCAAAGCATGTCAGGCTAAGTTCTTTTATTCAATTCTGAAGGAATGTTGAACCTTATTATCAATTAATGGTTTGAACAAGTTTATATTATTTATTTTTTCATATTAAGATTTATTCTGCAGATCTACAGAAACTTTCATGTATGTTATTCAATTGACTAGTTTGATTTCTGCAGGATTGAATTAGTAAATTGATATCATCTGCTAGATTAAGATATATTTTAAGCAAACGAAGTATGTCTAATCATAAGTAGCAATTACTGATATTTGATTGTGGTCAAGCTTTTGAATATTGTTAAGATTTTCAGAAGACAAGTTAAATAATTCTTGATTATGTAATTATTGCTTGGAATAATCTAATTCTCATTCTTCATGCTTCTGTCATATTAAATCTAGACTGATAATTCTAGGTTGTATGATAATTAGGATCTTTTGTTGGCGATCGTCGCATTAGATATACACATAAGGAGAATTTTGGGTAATTTGCGATTGCGATTATCTAGGGTTATTAATCTCATTGAAAGATAAGTAGTGTAAACACTTGGTTAATCCATAATTGTGAAAAGGGGATACTGAACTGAAGAATTGAAGCTTTTTACTCATTGATATTCTCTTTAAATTCACTTTTGATAATTATACTTTTCAAACTAAAAATCCCCAATTCATTGGAAAATACTTGGATAATTATAAACATAATACTCTATGTGGGATCGATCCTCGCTTGTTACTATACTAATTCTTGAGTTAGTGGAATAGAAGTAAGGTAAATTTTGTAGTACTAGACGATAGCTACCAAAATTTTGGAGCTGTTGCCGGGGAGTGTGATTTGTTTTTATTTTTTCAATTGTTTTCGTTTTTATCTTTTTTATGCCTCGATCCTCTCACTCTCTTGAATTAAAATTTGATCCAAAAATAGAGAGAATCGCACGAAGGTTTAGGAAGGAAGCTCGGAAAACCCAAGGTCCACTTACAGATTCTGATGAAGCTCCATCATCAGGCCTCAACATCGCACTCACACTACTTTCAGAATATTCTTCAAGCGAATCAGACGAGGAGATGGCGATGCCAAATAACAGGACTTTAAAGGAGTTGTCAACTCCTAATCTCACTCAACAACCTCTGTGCATTGAATATCCTGCTTTAAATGCTGCATTTGAACTAAAATCTGGACTAATTCACCTTTTGCCTACTTTTCGTGGTCTTACAGGTGAAGATCCGTACAAGCATTTCAAGGAATTCCATGTTGTGTGCTCAACCATGAAGCCACACAATGTTGCGGAGGAGCAGATAAAGCTGAGAGCTTTCCCATTCTCACTGGGGGATTTAGCAAAAGATTGGTTATATTATCTCCCCTCGGGATCAATACAATCATGGAATGACATAAAAAGGCTATTTTTGGAGAAGTACTTTCCTGCTTCAAGAGTAGCCAACATAAGGAAGGAAATTTGTGGAGTCCGACAATTCAGCGGTAAAACACTGTATGAATACTGGGAGAGATTCAAAAAGCTTTGCTCCAACTGTCCACTCCACCAGATTGACGATCAACACCTTATCATATACTTTTATGAGGGACTCGTACCGATGGATAGGAGTATGATCGACGCTGCTAGTGGAGGAGCATTAGTGGATAAAACACCAGAGGCTGCAAAGAACTTGATTGCAAATATGGCAGCCAATGCGCAACAATATGGAACACGGAATGATCATCCAGCGCAAAGGGTAAGTGAGGTAAGCACAAGTAATATAGAGCAAAAGATTTCTGACTTGACTGCTGTGGTGAAACAATTAGCAACAGGTAACTTGCCGGTTGCACAAGCTTGCCAAATATATTTAATGGCAGGGCACCCTACAGAAGCATGCCTGACATTACAAGAGGAAGAGAATTCACAGCAAGCTAATGCAGTGGGAAATTACCAAGCACATCCGCAGAGAAAGTACTACCCTTTTTCCAATACTTACAATCTAGGATGGAGGGATCATCCCAATTTGAGTTATGGGGGTACTAGGCCGCAGGCGCAAGGGTTTTACCCAGTTAAACCGCAATTTCAGCTAAATCAGCCACAATACCAACCCAGACCAGCAGCACCGGCCAATCCTGGAACATCCTTGGAGGACATGTTCAAGGCATTTATAACACAGACACAACAGTTTCAACAAGAGACGAAATCTTCCATCCATAGTTTGGAGAGTCAAATGAGCCAATTAGCTACTACTGTGGGACGATTAGACTCTTAAGGTTCAGGGAAGCTTCCATTGCAAACTATTGTAAATCCCAAGGAGAATGCCAGTGTCATAACCCTGCGGAGCGGAAAGCAGATGGATACACCTACAGCCACAGTTGAGTTTGAGAAAGAGCAAGCTAAGGAGAAATCAGAAAAATCTAAGGTACATCCTAACCCTCCTTGTCAGCTTAAAGATATTCCTCTTTTTTTTCCTCACAAAAATTCTAGAAACTCAAAGAAAGACGAACAGGAAAAAGAAATTCTGAAAACTTTTAGCAAAGTAGAAGTGAATATTCCATTACTTGATGCAATTAAACATGTGCTACAGTATACGAAATTTTTAAAAGAATTGTGCACTAACAAACAAAAATTGGAAAATGATGAAAAAGTCACAGTTAGGGAGAATGTATCAGCTGTTCTTTAAAGAAAAATTCCACCTAAATGTAAAGATCCAGGCATGTTCACTATCCCATTTAAGATAGGTAACACTCGATTTGAGAAGGCCATGCTAGATTTAGGTGCTTCAATTAATGTGATGCCATTATCTGTTTATAAGTCTCTGAATCTAGGACCTTTGAAAAATACTGGTGTGATTATTCAATCTGCAGATCGTACTAACACCTACCCTCGAGGGGTAGTTGAAGATGTTTTGGTGCAGGTGAACGAACTAATCTTTTCTGCAAATTTTTACATAGTGGATATGGAAGATGATACATCACCAAACCCATCACACATCTTGCTAGGAAGACCCTTCTAAAAAATAGCAAGAACTATGATCGATGTACACAATGGGACCTTGACAATGGAGTTTGATGGCGAAAAGATCCAATTTACCATCTATGATGCCATGAGGTACCCTAGTGATATTTGTCAAGTTTTTGCAATTGATGTGTGTGACTCATTAGTGCAGAAAACTTTTGAACAAATTCAGAGAGACAGTTTGGAGGTTGCTATTTCCAGCAGTTTGGACATTGATGGGAAGTATAAACTTAAGCACACTCAGGAATTAAAGGAAACGGTGGTTGCACTACACTCATTACCTAAACTCTCAGTTAAGCATGCAGTACAGTTAGTTCAATTACATGTGTCTCACCAAAAACTATTACCATTTATGGAGCAAGCTCCAACACTTGAATTAAAATAATTACTGGCACACTTGAAATATGCGTATTTAGGGATGAATGAGACTTTACCTGTGATAATTGCTAGTAATCTAACCAAAGTGCAGGAAGAAAAATTGTTGAGAGTCCTTAGGCACCACATCACAGTATTTGGTTGGACTATAGCATACATCAAAGGTATTAGTCCCGCAATGTGCATGCATCGAATTTTGCTGAAAGACGGGGCTAAACCCACAAGAGACGCACAAAGACATTTGAACCCACCGATGATGGAGCTAGTGAAGAAAGAGGTAATAAAATTATTTGATACAGGAATCATCTACCCCATCTCCGATAGTCAATGGGTAAGTCCGGTGCTGGTAGTTCCTAAGAAATCCGGAATCACTGTTGTCAAGAATGGCAATAATAAATTAGTGCCCACACGAATGCAAACAGGTTGGAGAGTGTGTATTGACTATAGGAGATTAAATGTTATAACTAGAAAAGACCACTTTCCCCTTCCCTTTATTGATCAAATGTTAGAACGATCAAATGTTAGAACGATTAGCTGGGCATTCTTATTATTGCTTTCTAGATGGTTTTTCAGGTAATAACCAGATTGAGATCACCCCCGAAGATCAAGAAAAGACCACATTCACATGTCCCTTTGGTACCTTTGCCTATCGGCGAATGTCCTTTGGACTCTACAATGCCCTAGGTACTTTTCAAAGATGCATGGTGAGTATTTTTTTCAAACCTTTTAGAAGAATGCATTGAAGTCTTTATGGATGATTTCACAGTTTATGGTGATTCGTTAGATGCCTGCTTAGATAATCTGACACGTGTATTGGATAGATGTTTGGAAATAAATCTTGTGCTAAATTGGGAAAAATGTCACTTTATGGTTGAACAAAGGATTGTACTTGGTCATGTAGTGTCAGTTAATGGTTTAGAAATCGATAAAGCTAAAATTGATATTATATCTGCATTGCCTTATCCCGTTAGGGTGCAGGAGATACGCTCTTTTCTTGGATATGCAGGATTTTATCGCAGGTTTATCAAAGATTTCACCAAGATATCATTTCCCTTATGCATGTTGCTTCAGAAAGATGAGGAATTCCAGTTCCATGATGAATGTAAGGTGGCTTTTAATACCTTGAAGAAATTGTTGACGGCAGCCCCTATCATTCAACCACCAAATTGGAAGTTCCAATTCAAGATAATGTGTGATGCAAGCAACTATGTTGTCAGCGCCGTCTTGGGCCAAAGGATTGACAAAGTTGTCCATGCCATCTACTATGCTTCTAGAACGTTGAATGCGGCTCAGATAAACTATTCCACAACTGAAAAAGAACTCTTATCTGTTGTATTTTCTTTAGATAAGTTTAGATCATACTTACTTGGTACTAAAGTGATAGTTTATTCTGACCATGCTGCTCAAACCTCAAATCATATGGTGGATCTTGTTGCTGCAAGAATTCAACTTAGAAATTAAAGATAAAAAGGGTGCGGACAACTTGGTAGCGAATCACTTGAGCAGAATTCCTAAGGAGGAGGAAGCACTACCATTACAAGATATGTTTCCGGACGAGCATCTACTCTCCATTGGAAATACATCTCCCTGGTATGTTGATATTGTAAATTATTTGGTAAGTGCATATTTACTAAGTGAGTTTTCCAAAACCCAGAAAGAAAAGCTTAGGAGTGATGCAAAACATTATGTGTGGGATGACCCATACTTGTGGAAATTTTGTGCTAATCAGATAGTTAGACGTTGTGTACCTGGTAGTGAGCTCCAATCTATTCTAGCTTTCTGTCATTCCTATGCTTGTGGAGGTCATTTTGGACCTAAAAGAACATCACATAAGGTGTTAGCGAGTGGTTTCTTTTGGCCCTTAATTTTCAAAGACTCTTATTTATTTTGTAAATCATGTGAAAATTGTCAAAGAACTGGTAATATATCTCATAGAAATCAAATGCCACAACCCTATTCTAATTGTTGAAATCTTTGATGTGTAGGGTATTGATTTTATGGGACCTTTCCTTGTTTCCTTTGGAAATATTTACATCTTATTGGCAGTTGATTATGTTTCAAAATGGGTGGAAGCTAAAGCCACCAGGACTGACGATTCTAAAGTTGTTGTAGATTTTGTCAGGACTAACATATTTGTCAGGTTTGGAGCACCACGGGCCGTCATCAGTGATCGCGAAACTCATTTCTATAATAGGGTGTTAGCAGCCTTGTTGAAGAAGTGCAACGTTCTTCATAGGGTATCTACGTCCTCTCATCCGCAAAGCAATGGCCAAGCAGAGGTATCCAATCGAGATCTAATCCATTTTTGAAAAAGTAGTCAACCCGAATAGGAAAGATTGGAGTCTTAGATTAGATGATGCACTATGGGCATATAGGACAGCATACAAAACTCCGATTGGTATGTCGCCTTATAGGCTGGTGTTCGGGAAACTATGCCACCTACCGGTAGAGCTAGAGCATAAAGCTTTCTGGGAATCAAACAGTGCAACATGAATGTGGATCAAGCTGGCGTCTATAAGAAGTTACAGTTACAAGAACTCGAGGAATTGCGTAATGAAGCATATGAGATTTCTAAATTGTACAAGACGAAGACAAAAGCTTTCCATGATAAGCAAATTTTGAGAAAGAATTTCACTGTTGGACAAAAAGTTCTACTTTTTGATTCATGACTGAAATTATTTCCTGGTAAGTTGCGTTCTCGTTGGGAGGGTCCATTTATTGTTATTGATGTGTTTCTGCATGGTGCTATAGATATACAAAATCCAAAAACAGGGAATGTATTCAAGGTGAACGACCATAGGTTGAAGCCTTTTCTGGAGAACAGTCAGGTTGAAGAGGTTGAGATATTGACGCTAATGGAGCCGGTTCCGGATAGCTGAATGAATTCCAGTCGAGCTAACGACGTTAAACAAGGGCAGCTGTGTGGGAGGCAACCCATAATTTTTATATAAGATTTTTGTAATTAGTTTGTTAATATTTAGCATCTTAGGATTCTGATAGGTGCTCTATAATTGTGCAGGAAGATAGAAGTAAAGAAAAGGAACACGTTCTAGTGAGGCGCGGATCGCGCTTCATAAGGTGCTGAGAGCACGGAGTATGCCGAAAGCATTGGCTGGGTTGTTCCATGAAGGCAACACGGCATCACGGAGCATTCAAAAAATTCTCAATTTTTTGAATCGAGCACGCGCTAAGCGCGCCTATGCGAGCGCTGACCGCACAACACGGCAGATTCAACTTTAAGTTAGAATTTTGAGCGAGTTCGTGCACCAATAAACCACTTGCCCCTTTCCGTTTCTCCTTCAACTTCCGTATCCCCTTCTCATATTTAATTTCTACCCTAAATCTCCACTTTCTCTCCTCTATAATCTCTACAAACACAACACCCATTCCTGCTACACATCAAATTCTTTATCTTTTCCAAATTCTCTCTCCTCAATTCCTTGCTTACAAACCTAAACCCTCGAAACTCCACAATCCATATACAATCTCTCATATCAACAGCCAATCTTCCTATCCATCTCGTCTTCACAAAGGGTAAGTATCACCAACAAGGATTCGGAGTATCAAAAGGTAACAAATTGATTTGTTCTTACTTATTAAAATTCATATCATTATCAATTTTGTTAGTTTTTCTTGCTATACCTGTGATTGGGATACCTTGGGTTACTAAAGACCCAAGGCTTTTATTGCTAATTTGTGGATTAGATTGTAATAGCAAGGAAGTTAGGTTTGGGGGAAAAAGAAAGGTGCACGCTAAGTGTTCAACAATTTGTCCCAGTCAAAAATTGTGTGCAAATTTTTAATCATAACATCAAAACGGCCTAGAACGTCATCCTCTGGTGCTCGGTCAATGTTTGACCCATCAAAGTTTGTGAGCGAGGCGCTGGCGACTCGTTACAACGTCGTGCTTGCCAAAAAGACGCTTGTTCCAGAACGGGGATTGACATCCGATGCTAACTTAGATGGTGATATGGCTCTGATGATCGTCGAAAGGCAATAGTTTCAGCTGGTGGAACAACCACGACCCGCAGTGCTAAACATTGTAAAGGAGTTCTATGCCAATGCCATAGAGCATGAAGGGCGGGTTGTGCAAGTTAGGGGAAAATCAGTTTCATTCCACCACACGGTGATCAATGAGTTTTTTGGGTTAGAGAAATCAATGGGGGACCGCTGTGAAGACAACCTCCCAAGCTTGGACGAGATAATTACTTGCCTATGCAAGCCCGGTACACAGCGGGTAACCAAGCCTGGGACAGACATTAAAGTCACGTTTCCCCATTTGAAGTTGAGCAAATATGTCAAAGCATGGTACGCTTTCATTTGTGCTAGGCTAATGCCTACACGCCATCAGTCTGATGTCACGACAAATAGGGCACGCCTCCTCTACAGGATCGTACATCATTGGTATGAAAGGCCAAATGTCGTGGAAAGCTCTCAGATGGATGTCGGCATGTGTATCCAACAGTCCATTTATAGGGAATTGAGCGGCTGCACAACAGGCGGCTTATTACATAAATTTCTGATCACTTACTTATGCCGAAAAGCAGGAGTACAGTGGGATGCCACGGAGCCTGTTCAGCTGCCTATGGAGGCCATTTGTCACAAGACTATCCTCACCTACAGAGAATGGTCGAGCTTACGGTCACATTCTCAGGGTGAGGGCTACATCATGATACCAACATCAACATCGTCCTCACCAACGCCAGCCATAAATAAAGCAGGACCATCTACGACGCCCATAACAAGGAGTCAAAAGTAGATGCTCCGGCTTGCTCAACATCAAGACTCAATGCATGCGTACAACATTAGCGCGTTCACGGCATTGGCGGATGCTTTCTCCCATTTCAATCCAAATGAACCAGTTCAGCTTCCAACTTCTGCTACTCTACCTGCTTGCCCCCTTTCAGATGATGAAGGATCTCACGACGAGAATTGACTCATCTCGCAAGGAAGTCCTTGTGCTTAAATTCTGTATTTACACGTAATGAGGAAATTACTAAAAATAAGTTTGGGGGTCATTTATCATCATTTTTAGGTTGCATATGATCTAGTTGCATTATAGTTTTATTATCTTTGCATATATATATAAAAAAATTGCATTCATGTAGGAATTGTGTTAGGTTGCATGGAGATTGAGTAATTAAGCCTTGTTAGTTATGATGAAAGCCAGTGAGGAATCTGATCTATGACTTGCATGTTAAATTGATTATCATGTGTTGACTAATTTTGTTTATAGAAACTTCATAACATGAGTTTTGTGTTTTCTAAAATCAAGCACACCAACTGATTTTTAATAATAACGAGGAGATTGATGCAAGATAAAACATGGGCATGTATTCAGTTGATCACAGATTAAAAAATTAAACAGTGGATTACACATAAGTTTGGGGAAATGTGGCTCGAAAGAAAAGAAAAGAATATACAGTTCTTGAAAAATCTGACGTAGTTCAATTTCGTGGCCTTTGTTACTCAGACAAGTAAACCCTAAGGGATGTCTTAACACCTTGCGCCCTAAAGCCTTCGGGTTTGGGAGTCATTGGCCGAAAGTCCGTTACACGGGTAGCATTGAAAAGCCTAAGGAAATTGAGCATTGCACGAGTCAGACTTAAGAAATAAGTAGTGAGATGGAGCATTAAAATGCACTCACTTGGTATAAAGAGCTTGGTTCAAAATGTTGATTTCCCTCGTATTTATGTGTATGTTATAATTGAAGTACAAGTATGGTTATAGATGTTTTACGTGTGTATGGATTTATCTGTGTTGCTCATTGCTGTTATTGGAGTCATGTTGGACACACACACACAGAAACATGCAAATCTTATGGTTGTGAGGTGAGGATGTGAGAAGTTAAGTTAGCGCGTGATGCGATATTGTTGGCATAATAGTTGTTGATCTCTGAGGCATATGATTCATCTAATTACCATGGTTATTATTCGATCTCTGTAGTTCCATTCATCGTAGTTTTAGAATTAGTAGCATTGTGCTTGCTTGAGGACAAGCAATGGTTCAAGTTTGGGGGAATTTGATGAGTAGGTTGAAAACCTATGATTTAATCTCATTTAGCTTGTTATATTGTAAGTTTTTAAGTATTGTTCGTATTACTTTTGGTGTTTTGTGTTTATGATGCAGGTATGAGGGTTAAACGAGTGAAAAAGGAAGAAATGTGGCCAAATCTGATGGAGAGGCGCTGACCGCGCGCTTGACAGTAGTAACCAAAGCACTAAGCGCACGTGGGCGAAGCTGGATTCTGCAAGCCAAGCACTGACTGTGCTGCTGTGATAAGGAATCAAGCGCTGACCGCGCGAGATCGAGAGCAAGTCCCTGCATCCTAGGAGAGGACCGCGCCGTCATGTGAAGAGTCCAAGAGCTGACTACGCATGACTGATGATCTGACCAGATTTAGTTAATTTTAAATGCAAAGTTGATTAAGATAAGGATTGCAGACTTGCCTAATTGTTCTAGGGTTTTGAGAGACTATAAATATTAGTTATTTTACTTAGTTTAGATCTATCTTTTGATCTTGGAGGCTATTCAAACTCTAGTTTGGAAGATTCAAAGCATGTCAGGCTAAGTTCTTTTATTCAATTCTGAAGGGATGTTGAACCTTATTATCAATTAATGGTTTGATCAAGTTTATATTATTTATTCTTTCATATTGAGATTTATTCTGCTGATCTACATAAACTTTCATGTATGTTATTCAATTGACTAGTTTGATTTCTGCAGGATTGAATTAGTAAATTGATATCATTTGCTAGATTAAGATATTTTTTAAGCAAACGAAGTATGTCTAATCATAAGTAGTAATTACTGATATTTGATTGTGGTCAAGCTTTTGAATATTGTTAACATTTTCAGAAGACAAGTTAAATAATTCCTGATTGTGTAATTATTGCTTGGAATAATCTAATTCTCATTCTTCATGCTTCTATCATATTAAATCTAGACTGATAGTTCTAGGTTTTATGATAGTTAGGATCTTTTGTTGGCGGTCGTTGCATTAGATATACAAATAAGGAGAATTTTGAGTAATTTGTGATCGCGGTTATCTAGGGTTATTAATTTCATGGAAAGATAAGTAGTGTAAACACTTGGTTAATCCATAATTGTGAAAAGGGGATACTGAACTGAAGAATTGAAGTTTTTTACTCATTGATATTCTCTTTAAATTAACTTTTGATAATTATACTTTTCAAACTAAAAATTCCTAATTCATTGGAAAATACTTGGATAATTATAAACATAATACTCTCTGTGGGATCGATCCTTACTTGTTACTATACTAATTCTTGAGTTAGTGGAATAGAAGTAGGATAAATTTTTTAGTGCTAGACTACAGCTACCACTAAACCCGGAGGGAAAGTACGAGTATACGTGGATTACCGGGATTTGAACAAATCCTGCCTCAAGGACAATTTCCCAATACCTTTCATCTACATCCTGATAGAAAACACGGCGTAGTACGGCAGGTATTAGTTTGTGGATTATTTGCTGGTTACCACCAGATCATGGTTGCTTAAGAAGACAGAGAGAAAACAGCTTTCATTACTCCCTGGGGAACCTTCTGTTACAGAAGACTATCCTTTGGCCTCATCAATACCTGCGTCACATATCAACGAGCCATGATGGCCCTATTTCATGACATGATGCATAAAGAGATAGAGGTTTATGTGGATGACGTTATCATCAAATGCCGGAGGGAGGATGATCACCCTGACCATCTCAGGAAGCTGTTCAACAGGTTGCGCAAGTACAACCTCAAGCTAAATCCCGCCAAGTGTGCTTTTGGCGTCAAATCAAGGAAGTTGTTAGGATTCCTAATAAGCAAAAGAGGCATTGAGCTGGATCCTTCCAAGATCAAAGCCATCACTGAGATGCCAGTACCTCGAATAAAGAAGGAGATACGCGGGTTCCTGGGAAGGATTAATTTCATAAGCAGGTTCATTTCCTAGCTCACAGCAACCTGTGAACCTATCTTCAAGCTACGAAGGAAGAGTTCCTCCACCAAATGGAATGAGGATTGTCAGAAAGCCTTCCTTGCCATCAAGAAGCAGCTGATCGAAGCACCAGTCTTAGTACCCCCAAGGTACGGAGTTCCCCTGTTTATGTACCTATCAGTAAATGCTAATGCAATGGGTTGTATGCTAGGACAGAAAGATGATAGTAGCAAGGAGAGAGTCATCTACTACATCAGCAAAAGATTCAGCAGTGGTGAACAAAAGTACACCCTGATCGAAAAGACGTGTTGTGCATTAGCATGGGCCGCAATGAGTTTACAACATTACCTCCTTGGGCACACGACCTACCTCATATCCCGCATGGATCCACTGAAATACGTATTTAACAAGCTAATGTTGAATTGTCGACTGTCCAAATGGCAGTTGATCCTACAACAGTTTGACATTGTCTACATTGTTGGGTTTGTACGAAATCGTGACGTAATCAAATTGCAAAAATTAGCGGAAGCATGGTATATCAGAGTTTAAAAAATTTCTACAAAACCATTACCCGGATCATCCTTTATGCAAATTATTAATTTAAAACGATAAATAAGAAGTTATGGAATCATACCCTTGTAGAACGAAGCTTTCACAGGTACGAGTTCAACTCCTTGTTCTTCGTGATCTCCTTGAATTTCCGGGTTAGATTCCTTCCTTTGATCAACGTTAGCCACCCAAGTGTTTGGCCTCTAGAGGTGATCCACTAAGGAAGATGAATTATCAAGAAGGAGGGTGATTGGCTAAACCTAGTTTTCT
The DNA here is from genome assembly GCA_020205555.1 of Panax stipuleanatus. Taxonomy (NCBI): domain Eukaryota; kingdom Viridiplantae; phylum Streptophyta; class Magnoliopsida; order Apiales; family Araliaceae; genus Panax; species Panax stipuleanatus. Next base: position 62,555,503 of record CM035117.1, on the reverse strand, counting down.
ATCCTCTGTAGAAAAGGAGTACTCTCCAACAATTAGAATTTTATCAACTGATATCTATTAATAAACTCATCTTATATAGATATTGGTCAACCCTTCTAATCCTATTAGACATGGGATTTCATTTAATTAATTAAACTCGTTTAATTAATTTAGGCTTCCCACCACATTGGGAATAATTAATTAAATTCATTTAATTAATTTGCCTCCTAATCTTATTAGGAATAAATGAGAGTACTAATATTAAATTAATTACTAAACTCCTTTAGAAATTAAAATAATAATAATTGTAATAATATTAATAAGTCTCCTCTTATTAATTTATATTTAATATTTCCAAAATATTAAATAATAAACATTAAGCTATTTAATTTATTCTATCACCATAGATTAAATTAATTATACTTAATGCATTATTATGATTATGCCATTACCTTCTTAAATAATTATTCTTTCTTTTATAGTGTGACCCTTTAGGTTCTCCATATTAAACTGATTGTGAACAAATCAATTAGAACAATTCTAATCTTATTTAGATAAATAAATTAAACTAATAATCTATTCAAAGAAATAATATTTATTCTACAATAGGGATAAGCCTCCCTAGCGATCAACGACTTTCCAGATAATATAGATTTCAACATTAATCATAAAGAACCTGTGAGTAAATAGTTACCGTACAATTCAATCCTTCCACCATACAATGTCCCAATTAAATATAAGACATGGATTTACTGTCAAGTCTTATTTTATTCAATTATATGTATTTCGATTAAAAAAATGCACAACTCCAAATAATGCAAATTAGAAACTCCTTTCTAATTTCATTCCACCTTGGCCAAGGATTCCTGGGTTGTCATTTAACGAATCACATAGGGCATATCTCCTCTTTTACTAGAGGTGGTAGATTCTTTATTGATCATTCATTATCTCCATATGTAACTCATTTTACCCAAACATACCCTTTTATATACCCTAAAGGGTTTTAAGGAATAAGTCAAAGTATAATTAATTACATACAAGATACTATGATGATCTTAAGTCCAATGATCACTTGTACTACTATCACATTAGGAATTCCTATTGACAGACGAGTAAAACTCCATTAGGTATTCCATAGCGAGTCACGTTCAGTGAACTTATTCTCCAATAAGCACCTACATACTTGCTTTAGTGTCTCCACACAAATGATCATGAGATCAATCATCCTCATCCAATGAGCAAGCAACATATGTACCAATCTATCCAGATTTACTTATCCCCTTTTTAGTAATCCCACGATTGGGAACTATTTTAGTTTTAAAGCTTTCTAAGAATTTAGATCGCATTAGCATGATCATTATCATGATTCTAAAAGCATTGCTTAAAACTATGGGTTATTTACATATTATAAAAACAGCACCATGTAGATAATTAAATGCCTTTAATAAATGAATATTTTTATTAATAAATAAATAAGATTGTCTCCAAAGTATATGCTTTATCATCACAAATGATTAACTTGTATGCATACTACTTTCATACATGACTCAGAAGTCCATAAAAGGTTAAGGCATTGCAGATCAACTAGCCGAAGCACCATCAGGAGGGTTCGAGCCCCTGGAGACTTATTTCCCGGATGATGGGATCATGACAATTCAACAACTCCAACAAGAGAATACAGTCCAACCATGGAAAATGTATTTAGATGGAGCGGTAAACATGGAGGGAACCGGAGCTAGGGCAGTCCTTATCTCTGGTACAGGAGAACAATATCCTGTGGCTACCAAACTGTAATTTGGCAACACCAATAACACAGCCGAGTATGAAGGATGCATAATGGGGTTGAAGTTAGCCCAATCCATGGGTATCAAACATTTACTAGTGTTCAGAGACTCTGAGTTGGTCATCAGACAAACCACTGGGGCATATCACACCAAAGAATTGCATTTGCTGCCCTATCATCGGTAGGTCGTCAAAATATCCATGGAGTTTGAAGACTTAACCTTCATCCATATTCCTCGGGATAGGAATGATTTCGCTGATGCATTGGCGACGTTGGCTTCCTTGATCCACATATCCAATAGGAGTGGGATTCCCTGCATCAAATTCACAAGTCAGAAGGCCTCGACATACAGGAATTACATTAGAGACATATCAGATGAAATACCTCCTATCAAACAGCTTTGGTATCAAGACATCAAGGAATATCTCTGAGATGGATCTACACCCGCTGGGGCAAGCCAATCCTAGCGGAAGCGGATTCACAAAATGGCTATGAAGTTCTATTTGAGCTGAGGTGCACTGTACAAAAGGGATACTGGAATAGGCCTGTTAAGATGCCTTGATAAAGAGAAAGCCCAGAGATTGATGGATGAAGTCCACGGTGGAGTCTGTTGTCCACACATGAGCGGTCATCTGCTGGCCAAGAAGATATTAAGAACAGGACATTATTGGATCTCTCTCAAAGCTGACTGTGACGATTATGTCAGGACATGCTTTCAATGCAAGTACATGGAAATGCCATACACGCTCCTCCAAATGAGCTACACAACATAAGTTCACCATGGCCTTTCTCCATGTAGGGAATGGATGTGATCGGTCCAGTAGAACCAAAAGCCAGCAATGGTCATCGATTCATCTTCACTATGATTGATTACTTTACCAAGTGGGTTGAAGATGCCTCCTTTCCTAAAGTCACCAAAGAGGTCATCATTGGGTTCATCAAAAATAATGTCGTCTGTCGATATGGACAACCGGAGGTGATCGTATCAAACAACGCCAAGAATCTGAACAATCAAATGTTGAAAGAGCTATGTAGCAAGTTCCACATTAAGCATCTCAATTTCGTCATCTATCGGCCCAAGATGAATGGTGTTGTCGAAGCGGCCAACAAGAACATCAAAAAGATCATGCAGAAAATGTCCACCAATCACAAAAAATGGCCTGACCTGCTGCCTCTAACCCTGTTAGCATACAGGACATCAATGTGTACCTCTACTGGGGCTACCCCCTATTCATTGGTCTATGGCATGGAAGCAGCCCTTCCCATAGAAGTAGAGATGGAGTCCTTACGAGTGTTAATCGACGCTCAGATGGACGAAGATCAGTGGTTGCAAGACTGGTACCACCAACTATCCCTGGTAGATGAAAAGAGGGCTACAACCATTTTCCACGGGCAGCTATATCACCAAAAGATTGCTCGATCCTACAACAAGAAAGTCCGAATACGGCAATTCAAAGAAAATAACTTGGTGTTGAAGAAATTTTTGGCAAATTAAGACGAAGAAAAAGGAAAGTTCGCCCCTAATTGGGAAGGCCCTTTCATTGTCAAGGAGGTGTTGACGGGAGGAGCTATCAGATTGCAAGAAATAGACGGGACCGAATTTCCCCAACTCATCAACTCAGATACCATAAAAAGGTACTATGTCTGGAACGCATGCATACCCGCATCCTGGTCCTACAAATCAAATCAAGTTCGGTTTTCACTAGAAGCTGGAACTACGAATGACCTTATCTCCCTCAACCAGAGAATACGTAGGCAGCCATTCCTGGTGCAGTTAAACCAAACAAAAATTTCAAAAAACTAATCAAACCAAACTTAAAAGAGACACTTCTCAAACCTTTCTCACAAAAAAAAAATTGAACTACGAATGACCTGATCTCCCTACACCCAAGAGTACGTAGGCAGCCCTTCATGGTGTGGTTTGACCTTCAAGAAAAAACAAAAAACTAATAAAAACCAGTCCCAAGACACCGAAACCATATGAAACCTACATTCTATCAAGCCTCCTTGGTCAGCAAGACTATCTGAGATACTCTCTGACATCTCACTGTCAATCCATCAAAGAGAAGCTCAAGATACATCAACAACAGCAAGTCATGAAAGAAGTGGTAATCACTCAGCAATGACGATACATATCCAAACAGGGAAGTGAATCAAAATATATTTCTCTGATATATAATATTGTTTGATATATATATAGTGTCCTGTACATGACAAAAATGACTGATCTAGTATGTGCAGGAAAAATAAAGCTAGTCTATGGACCCATGGATAAACAGGACAGCAATGCCAACATGGCATCTCGCTCTGAAGATGGAGGAGCTGCTGCAAGTGCAATACCCTCAGCCTCCATACGGGCCAAAACATCCACTACCATCTGCATAGTGGTGCTGTGATCATCAATGTAAACCCTCATCTCGGTAACTAGACCATGAGTATATGATCGGAGAGCAGTACTGTCGGCAATGTGGAAATCCCGAGAAGCTATAGCCTCATCCCTCTCAACAAAAGCAGCACCTTCGGCAATCAAAACTTCCTCAATCTCTTCAACAGCTGCGTCTCTGGCAGACTAGATCTCGTCCCTCTCTGCAAAAGCTGCATCTCTGGCAATCAAAGTCTCCTTAATATCGACGAAAGCAGCGTCTCAAGAAGATCAAGCCTCGTCTCTCTCAACCAATGTCATATCTCGAGTTGCTCGAGCCTCATCTCTCTCCGCAAAAGTTATATCTCTTCCAGATATGGCAGTCAACATCAGCGCTCTAGCCTGATCTCTCTCAAAGGTCATCCTAGCTAGTGAGTCTGCCAAAGCTGGATCTGTCCCGGCAGGAATGATCGGTGGATCACTAACTAGTGCTGCTGTCAGACCCATGGACAACTCATCCTCAGTGGGAGAATCAGGTTCCTCTATAGGCTCCTCCTCGTCTGAATCCACTATCAGAGCTGACTGGATGAATGCAGCTGATGCTTTATCGGCCTCCAACCACGCTGAATACTCTGGAGAACGATCCGGATGGCTACTGGAGAAATCATCCCTCCCCCTATGAGTCCAACACTCATACACTCTAATCAAACCGGTAGATAACATAGACAAAGCTGACATCCTCTGATCAATAGCCCCCTCAAACTGATGCAGGCTCTAAAACTGATCAAACTGGCTCATAACAGCCAGAGGATGGTAACTAGTCACTCCCCTCAATCCTGCTAGGGGAAAATAGTCCATGCCAGATGCGTGGGTGATGAAGCTATAGGGAGACACTAGCCCTAAGCAAGGTAGAATCGAGTGCAATATCAGACAGAAATGCTGACCATGTCTCTGCGTTGGTACACTCCGTCGACTGAAAGGAGTAAGACATAGCTATCTCACAGGTGAAATAGTACCCCTGGTGTCTGAACAATCCAATCGATCGTAAATGGGACATGAGCCATACGTACAGCAAGACCGAACTGCCTCTAAAAACCCCCTCTGGGTGGGTACGGCAGTAGGTGGCTGCTCTCAGCATCTCGGCCAATATCATCGAAAGAATAGTGCTACCCAGTCTAAGGGCCCGAACCACAACTATCAATCCGATATCCAGGTGGTCCAAGTGAAGTGGCATATAGACATAGGCTGCTATGCACATCAACAAAATATCTATCCTAGCCAAATGCCATGCCTCTGTCGAGACAATAAAATCTCCAACATGACGATCGTAGCTGTCCAGCCGGCCAAAAAGATCGATCAAGAAGTCCATAGAGATCACATGTCCATAAACGATCTCATCTAAAACTACACTCTGACATAAACCAGACATCCGAAGAAATGTTCTCCTCATGTCGCTGATCGCAGTACGAGCACAGGGAAAGTCTAAAGCCAAACCAGTGAACCGCTCATACTCCTCTAAAGTCTGAGTCAGCTCGTGTCGCCCGAAGCGAAAAATCTGTCTCTCGGGTATCTAAAAGGGTAAAAGGCCATCTACGAACCCGTACGGAACCTGAAAGTCTTCAAGGGCCAATAAATGCCCTAGCATCTGATCCACTGCCCCTATGGCTGGGAAGGGCAGGCTCTCATACCACGATCTCAAAGATGATGCCACCACAGATGGTGGTAAGTGCTCAATACGACAGACGGTGGACGAAGACATCTGTATCACCGTATCACAAGACCATCCAGGGGTTAAATCTGAACTCATCTGTCTAAATGCATACACATGACATAATACATTCATAATGACAATGATATACATGATGCGATAGATAGGAAATATCATGCATATCTACAATAAACTATCTACTACAAGCATCATCCATGTCTAATAAATACAAAGCAAAATAAAAAGTACAGAAATATGGGGTACCACCACGCAACTACTAACAGTGGTCTATCAAAATGGGGAAAAGCCCAATAGCCAAAACAGTGGCCGACCAAAAGATATAGCTACAATAGCTATCCAAAAAGATCCAAAATATCTACACTTAGGTGGTTAACCTGCTCCATCTCCTCCGTGGATACAAAGTCGCGGTCATCAGGCATGTTTGGGCGGTACAAGGGAGGATCAGCCCCTACAAAGCTGCTAGAAAATGGACCTGATGAGGGGCCCGCTCCTGAGCTGGATTATCTCCATATTGTTGTCCGATTTATGTATCGACAATTAACGCGCAAGTATACACGATCAACAAATAATATAAGATAAGTGGAGTGTTGTACCCACGAGGACGAAGTCTTAAGTGCAAATCAAATACTAATGTAAGTTCTATACTGTCTTATCTAAACAAGTGATTAGAGATGGTATGTTAAACTACATGATTACAACTAAAGGAGGTGAGAGAAGTAGTTGTACTAGGGAGTCAAGTTAGGCTTACAATTCCCCTAATGCATCGCCTAATCTCCTAACTCTCCACATTACAAACGAATCAAGGAATGGTCAGCCGAGAATAGAACTACGCATACGCTTCTGTCGAAGGCCAAATGCACATCCCTAGCTAGATGAATCACAATATGTCTATTGATGAAAATAACTAGACTAGGGTCATAAAGCTTAGTCTCAAGGCTACACAAGGCAAATAGAGATATGTCTATCCTATTAAGCAGTTTATGCATACATTCCCTTAGGCAAGGGCATAACAAGTGTTCTTGTATTTTAAAAGCTAGCTATTAATGTCCATTTTTCAATATCCATTAATATCAATACCAAAAACTCTGTCAAACAATCAGTCAATAAGCAAGAAATACAACAACCCATTCCTAAAATGATTCATTAATATAAATAGGAGAGAAAGTTAATTAGGCTAAACACTAGGTTACATTGCAATCCTAAAAAGGAATTAGTTCATAACCATGGTGCTAATACACATTTCTATAACATTCAACATTGCTCAGTAATACACAAATAACTGAGAGATTTGGAATAAGAAAACTCCTGTTGTGAGGTTTTCTGTCTCCAAGTCTTCTCTTCTCCGCGTAACTCCTGAGCTGTGTAGGATGCAATAACTATTCTCCCCTAAAGCACAGCTTCTTTCTGTTCTAGAAACTAATTAATATTACTCTGTTATCACTTTCTGTAATCAATCCCCTCGCCGTCGTCCTCTTTTTCTCTATATATCCCCCTTTATATTTACTGCCTTTTTCTTTAGGTCATTAAAAGCGAGTCACTGGCTAGGCACCTGAGGTGGCGCTGCGGCGTGGAGGCTAAAGCTGTTGGGTGGCGCTGCGACGCCACTTAGGCTTAAAACACTAGCACTAACGCTGCGGCGCGAGCTCAGGAAGGACCAGGGACGCTGTAGCGCCAGATGACGTCAGCTTGGACAAGGAGGCGGCGCTGCGGCGCAAGGAAAAGGTAAGGCTTTGGCGCTGCGGCGCCAGAGTGTAAAAAATGACAATTTTGCCCGAATAAGCTGGAAATGACCTAAACAGCCCTGCATCATACAGGATAAGCATAATAACATCAAAATATATATAAAAGAAAAACAAATAACATAAAACAAGCAGCGTCTTAAGCTTCAGAGAATCTGATTCGCGATATAAATACCACTCATTAATGAACAAATGAGCTCTCTCCAACTCCTAGGTCAGTCCTGTAATCTGGTCCAAGTGAGTAGGCTCTCTGAGATAAGCTATCGAGTCTGTCATCATCACATACCCAGACACCATGTCTACCATGAACTGGGTAGCATCAGTCTGAGCTCTAATCGTGCGAGGACTCCACCAGCTGCTGAATGCCTCCTGGCTGTAAGTAAGGGCCCTCTGATAGGGTAAAGTTGTCTATGCCCTCCCTAGGGATATCTGTCAGTGGCTGGACCAATGGCCAATGATGTCAAGCAGGAGGAACAAAGGGAATGCGAATCTGACTCGTGATACTCCGGATAGCACGCTCTCCTAAATAGAGCTCCCAGCCTCCCTCTATCAAAAATGGGACTCTGCGAGTCGACAATGCAAACTCCCGACCAGTAGGGAAGCCTCCCTAAAATCTAACAGTCAAAAACTTGGAGGTATATGGGATCCACGAGATCGCTTTGGCTGTCAGAAGCTTCAACTGTAAGCGGGAATGAGTAAAACCCTCAGCAACAGGGACCTCCGTCAGAGTGGAGTGATGCCAACGTCGTCCCTGGGGATAGTTCTCCAGACCTAAAGTAGTGGCAGGCTGTAGGCAAGGAAGTCTCTCATACGCCCAGAATTGGCTATGTAAATATCAAAAGTCCTCAGTGACCAAGACTGACAAATATAAATGCAGAAATAAAAAAGGTACAAAAAAGATGTACTCACCAACAAAAATGGGTAAAACTCTAGCCAAGCCTCAATCGCACCTTTCGAGCGCATGCGCATGCCCCGAAGAAAATAAACGAAGGTGTAGGGACCCCAATCAAAGTCACTGAGGCACTCTATATATCGGGTAGCGCTGACCAATGCAATGGATACAGTCGCAGAGTTGTCCGCCAGAAAATAATCCCTGATGATCACCAGAAATAATTGCCTCAAGATGCAATCTCTAACCCTCTGATCATCAGGCAGAGGCTCAAGTAAAGCCCCATTCGGGGCATCTGTGCTCAAGGGACCAGATTGGACCGTTCGACCCTTGATCGTCATCGCAGGAACTCCTAGCAGGGACCGAATAGCAATATGTATGATGTCAGCCATGACAGGCACTGGCTCACCCTCGAACTCTATGCCGGTAATGAACCTCCAGTCCATAGGGGTCATCATCACCTCACAGTCCAATAAATGGGATGTGGTAACACTCTCGAATTATGGCCAGGTCGTCTTCAATGATGGTGGATTTGGTGTTGGCGTGGGGGAAACGAGTTTCATCTGAGTATTCTCTGATCATTTTTTGAAAATCTAACTGTTGGGTAAAATTGAGTTACACACATCACGCAAGTATACGTGGTCAACAAGTAATATACTGATAAGTCATATATCGTACCCACAGAGACAATAATTCCTATTTAATCTAACAAGTACCAGTTTTATACTATCTCAGCTTTATTAAACTAACAATTAAAAGATGTTTTTATAACTAAATTTACTACTTAACCAACTGCAACACTAACTCAAGATTTTTACAAGTTTTTAGAAAATTATGCCTACAACTTCACTTATTATTTCACTTCAGATAATATTCTTTTCTCCAGTTTATTATTTCAATTACTCTAGATTATTAATCAAGAACACTAAAGCAGATATAATCACCTTTCGATGCACTATACCCATACTCACTCGCATCCACAGATGATAGAATAGAGCAAGACACCCTAGACAACTAATTCACTATATCTCTATGTGAATTACAATTAAATAAGGTTTGAAACTCAAGTTCTTTATCAGATTACATATGGCGTAAAGGTATATCTCTATCCTAAACATGAATCATGAATTCCATCTACGCAGAAATCACAAACATATGTCACTACGTCTAGTTCTAATCCCATACGTCATCTCTCGAATTCATATGGGATAACAGATAATTGTTGATCAGGCAATTATATAAATTAAGCATAACACATAGCAAATAATCCGGGAATAAAATCTATAAATTGAATTCAAGAATATTTAATCATCCATTACATAAAAGATCCGTCATAGGCTTACATAAGTAATTAGTTCATAACGAATGAATAAAAACCCATAATCCACATAGTATTAATCATAACGAATACAAAGTAAGATGAATAGAGAAAGAACAAAATATAAAACTCCTTTCGTTACTCGTCTCCACGTTGCTCCGTGTTCGTCCGAATATGCTCCGCTTCAATTCTTCTTACAAGTTCAAATCTCAAACTATGGCTTCAAGGTGGCTACGTATATATATTTTGTCTTACAATCCTTATATATCAATAGAATTTGCAGCCCCAAACTCTCCCTTCTCTTGGGCCAAGTCCACGTCAAAGTAGGAATTCAGCAGCAATAGTAGCGCCTCCCCACCCCAGCGGGGAGTTCCTTAGTAATATCCCCGCCCCAGTAGGGAAGGTCTCTGTCCAGCCATCTATTTTGTATGGTCATGCCATTACATTCAGCTGCTCTCTCCTATTACAAACGTGGGCTGCTCCTTGCTGATTTTATGAGTGGGCTTTGCACCGTGGCCCACTTGACATTTATCTTACTTGCATTTGGCTGCTAAATCATCTCTAGCCCACATACATATATGTATCCTTAAACTGCTAAGCAGTGGGCTGCCCAATTCGTGAATGCATGACAAAGCTTGCATGCATTGATGACCCATTAGAAGACTTGCTCGCATGAGCTGATTCCTTAGCCATAATTACCGAATTGGGTTAAGCCCCAATTGGTCCCAAATTTAGCGCCACTTCTCCTTTTAGCCACTTTTGCATCCATTCTATTACCTACACACAAGAGTATAAACCAAGTAAAAATGATAGGAAAATTACTCGAAAACACCACGAATCAAGCTATAATGAATACCGATTCGTAGGTATGAAGCCCACTCATCAAATACCCCCAAACTTGAGACTTTGCTTATCCTCAAGCAAACACCATGCATATGCAAAAATCTACAATGCTCATGAATGCAACTGTCAGTGTATACAAAGCTAACTTATCTTGCCTTAGAGAATTCACAACAGATATAAACATTAAATCCAACCAGAGACGTATCCGCAATTAAAACTAATCTATGAATATATACCTGCCAACACCGCTGCTGTGTGTGTGTGGTCAACAATAATATACTCAACTATAGATCAAATAAATCACATAATATGCGTCTTAGAATGTAATCACAGTTTAACTCGAGAAATCACATAAACAGGGTAAAGTGAATTCAAGTAAACGTCAACCAAGTCGAAGGTCAATATCAGAGATTTTCTATCTTTCTTTATTTACGGGGGCATTTTGCTCGTTTTCCCGTATCTCTATTTTTCTCATGACTGTGCAATGTCTAGTTTTCTTAGGCTCTTCAATGATACCCATGTAGCGAGCTTTCGACCAATGACTCCCAAACCGAATGGCTTTAGGGTGCTGGGTGTAAAGATATCCCCTAGGGCGTACTTACTCGAATATCAAAGGCCACGAAACTAGACTAGTCACGGTGTTCATTCATGATTAGTAGGTTGAAGACCTATGAATTGATCTCAATTTAGCTAGTTTATTGTGAGTTTTTGGGTATTGTTCGTATTTACTTTGTAGTGTTTTGTGTTTATTACAGGAATAGAGGTTGGAATGGATTTAAAAGCTGAAAAGATCAAAGTTTGGACAAAATTGGTGAAGAAGCGCTGACAGCGCTGTGGTTAGTACATGTGAAGCGCTGACCGCGCTGTTAAGGCTTGGGAGATAGCGCGGACCGCGCAGTTACAGGATAAAGCTACTGTATATAGTGCGCTGATCGCGCAGTTTATAAAGGAAATGAAGTGCGGGCCGCGCAGTTCTAACGCCTGACAGGATTTTTAGGTTTTTAAATTATAAGTTGAATTAGAATAGGCTTGTGACTTACCTTAATTGACTGAGGGTTTGTCTAGGCTTTAAATAGGAGTTATTTTCCTATGTTTTGATCATCTGGGATCTGAGTATTCTCATCATATTTCTTGGAGGCTTATCAAGGCATGTCAGGCTAATTCTCTTATTCAATTCTGAAGGGATGTTGAACCTGATTAACAATTACTGGTTTGATTAAGTTTATTTAGTATTTATTCATTCATTGAGATTTATTCTGATTATCTGTGTGAACTTTCATATATGTTATCCAATTGATTAATTTAGTTTCTGCAGGATTAAATTAATAAATTGATTTCATCTGCTAGATTAAGACAGATTTTAAGCAAACGAAGTGTGTCTAATCTAAGTAGCAATTGATAATATTTCATGATGGTCAAGCTTTGAAATATTGTTAAGATTTTTAGAAGACAAGTTAAATAGTTCCTGATTGTATAATTATTGCTTGGAATAATCTAATTCTCATTATTCATGCTTCTATCATATTAAATCTAGACTGATAGTTCTAGGTTTTATGTTAGTTAGAATCTCTTATTGGCGATCGTCGCATTAGATCTACACTTAAAGAGAATTTTGGATAATTTGCAATCGCGGTTATCTAGGGTTATTAATCTCATTAGAAGATAAATAATATGAATTCTTGGTTAAATTATAATTGTGAAAAGGGGATACTGAACTGAAGAATTGGATACTTTCACTCATTGATATTTTATTTATAATGCACTTTAGTTAATTATATTTCTCAAATTAAAATCCCCAATTCATTGGAAATGCTTGGATAATTAAAATACAATTCACTCTCTGTGAGATCGATTCTTGCTTATTGCTATACTAATTCTTGAGTTAGTTGAACCTGAGTAAGGTAAATTTAGTAGTGTAAACGACAGCTACCAATTCATAAGTTTCTATTTTTTCTTTTTTTTCACATTTTGCAATTTTTTCTTTCTTTTCTCATAATTTGCTTTTCTCATAATTTTTCTTTCAGATAGCTCCCATATCTTCCCCCAAACTTAGGTTTCAGTCTAATCTTAGTCACTAATACCAGTTCACTAAATTTCCTTTATTAAAACCCAATTTCTGTTCAAGACGACAATTATGTGACTATTTAAATTGAGTTGACTAAATTGGTGTCTATCGTGCTAACCGGTGCAATAATGTCAAGCAGGTAAGGACTCATGCAAAGGTCTGAATACACATCAACATTCTAGTTATCATCATGTTTATGTTCTTATGTAAGTTCAGTCTCATCATTGGCCAAAGTTATTTTTTCTACTGACATACTGACTCATACTATCCTAATTAACAACTCTTTTTGGTCTTTTATGATTTTTCAAGTTTTTTTTCAATATGTAATAAGCATAAAAACTTAAACTATTCTACTATGCAAATTCTAACTAACCTACTATGCAAACTATACATATTCTAACTATTCATGCACAAGTTAACAAGATTATGATGATTAATAAGCAACACACCCCTAAACTTAAATTAAACAATGTCCTCATTGTGGAAAAAAAGATAAAGAACTGAAGTATTGAGGACTTCCCTGTCAAATCAAGCATCAAGTCCACCACCCTCCTTCGTGTCAGAGTCAGACGGTGGATACGGTGGGAGTGGTTGTGGCGCATGGAACTGCAATGGGTCGGACGCAGTGGTGATTCGGGTAAATGCTTCAGCAACAACGGCTTGAAATTGTATCTGGTTTTGGAACATATGACTCTGTCTCGCCGCAACTCTGTCAGTCCTCTTTTGTTGTTGAGCCAATTGCTGCTAAATAGTTCTGAGCATGGCAGTTGTTGAGCTTGACAATTCATCCGCTTCCACTTCCTCCTCGGGGATCACATAATCCTCGTCCCCGGCCTCATCTTCCCCCTTATCCGAGTCTGAAAAAATAAAGCCTAAGCCACGCGGATGTGAAGGTGCCCCTGTCCATGTTTCAAAGCGGTTCACAAGCTTTGAGTCTAGAACCATCAGTGGTGGCTGAACTGGCTCAGTCGCTGCCCATTACCTCTGCTTGCAAACACAGCCCAGTGATTAGCGATGGGTGTGGTAATCCTCCCGTTAATCCACCTTGCAAACACCGGCGAATTGAGAAGTTAATGATCGTCCCAATATTTATGCTGAGATCTTTGACAATCGCATATAATACTGAGATCTTTTCTTTACTAATGTCGCCGGTGTGTGTTGACGGCAACAGTTTAGCACAGAGGAAAGAATACCATACTTTCCCATACTTGTTCAAAGTGGAGCTTGGGATAATTGTGCCTTTTCGACAATCTTTCACCCATACAGTGTCGGGTTCGCAAATTTCTATAAGAATCTGATCATAATCTATCCCTCCGTCTCGCAACTCAGTATACTGATAAACAGTAGGCGGCGTGATATTATATAAGGTGTTTATTGTCTCGGCACTAAAGTCTACCATTTTTCCCCTTACAAATGCTTTAAACGGAGAGGCGTTCTCCGCATTGGTGATAAGTGGTTTTATAACCACTTATTTAGATATTAACTCACTTCGATTGTTATTTAATCTTATGTGTTACCATAGCTTTTCATCCATTTTTACCTTCTTTTGCAGATTTCTGTATTTGGAACTCTTCGGGTGCATTTTGAGCTGAAACGGATAAAAACGGGAACAAAGAGCATGAAATGGGGCAACGTTTATATAAGCAATGGGAATGAGGGATTGGCAGAAGCCATGAGCAGCAAGGATCAAGGAGGGAGTCAGAAATGCACCAGCAAAGCAATAGAATTTCAGAACCTGAGCCTGCGCAGCTGCGCCGGCTGCAGGCATAGAACCTGCGCAGCTGCGCCGGTCTCCTCACTGGCCAGTTGACTTTAATTTAATCGGCAGCTTTGGTTTGTTGGGAGCAGCAAGGCTGGCTCGGCTGGATGAGGCATATAAGGGCTGATATTAGTCACATTTGGAGCATCTCCCCTTAAGGGAGCTTAGCCCTAATCTTCTTCTTCTATTGTCATTTTCTTTTACATTTCTTGTCTAGGAGTAGAATAGAAGTAGAGATTAGACTAGTTTATAGTAGTTAATGTTTTAGGGTTTTATTAGACTTGATTGCTGAAATATTTAAAGAACATCAAGGATTCGTATTTTGATCAAGAGGAACCAGATTTGCATTTCTTACTCTTATTTTCTCTTTGATTCATATTTGTGTTCTTACGATGCTTATTCAACATGTGGATGGTATGTTTGAGTTGTCTATGACTTAAAGTATACCTTAAGGTTCCAATGGAATCTAATGAGTAGTCTATGTTGATTTCTCTTCCATGTTGGTTCTTATTGATTGTGTTGTGATTGTCTACTGCGATATTTATTTTCATTGCTTAATTGAGTCATGACCAATTACTGTGATAACCCACATGGGATTGAAAGACGAAGTGTGGGTTTAGATCTAATCGTAGTAGCGGGTGATTGTACGTTCATATGGCGTTGGACGTATAATTTATGCTTAGGATAGACATATACCGAAGCGCCGCTCTTAGTCAATAGAGGACTTGACCTTAAACCCTATTTATTTATAAACACCATAGACATATAGGGGTTTAGATAATGTGGGTGTTCACGTGCGTTCTATCATCTGTAGATTGCACGTGATATGGAGTAGGTGCATCGAAAGATGGCCTTCTCTCACGTTCGTGTTCTCGGCTAACTATCTTGACTATTGATTTGACCTAATTGGAAGTATGTCGATTTAGATGAATCATTAGGGGATATTGGAATCTCTTGTCTTCATTATCTGATTTTAACTCTAGAATTAATTAGTTTAAAGTTAATTGCTTGCCTAGTTTAACTTCGTTTTAATTCATCCTCTTTTCCATCCGTTTAAATAAGACTGAGATGATTATGTGCTAGTGCTTTGGCGACCTTTTATTTGTTAATTCCTCGTGGGAACGATATCTTTACTCACTCTTTATTACTTGTTGACCGCGTATACTTGCGCGAATATATTGACTGATAAATCGGCCAATAAGTTTTTGGCGCCATTGCCGGGGAATTATTTGGATAACTGTTTGCCAACATTAGTTTAAATCAAATTAGTCTTACTTTAAACATTTTATTTTTATTTTTGTTTAATTCTGTTCTCATATTCTCTTTTCAGGCACAATGGACTTAACTTTCTATCCATGGAATGGTACAAGGCAAGAGCAACCTAGGGAAGCATACACTGATGGCGTCAACCCAATTGCAACACTTTCAGCACAGCTAGAGGTTCTCTCGAGAAAGCTGGATACTATCTCTGCTCAGCAGAATCGAGAGATGGCAGTGACATATGACTATGGTGCTGGGAGCTACATGAGCCATCAGGAGCCTATCAGTTATGGACAAGAGCAGTATGGGGGTGAGTACTCCTACAATGAGCCTTATCCCATTTATCAGCAAGATTGGGGGTATCACCCAGACCCTTCATCAAACTATTATCAAGACCAATATTGGGATCCAAATCCCGTTTACGCCCCAGAATGCACATTCCAGACTCCAGTTTATGAGCCTCAACAAAATTTTGAGGGTGACACAGAAAATGCAAGCTTGGAGGAAGGAGGTGACATATCACTGAAGGACATCTTGATTGAGCAATAGAAGTCAGTCAAGAATATCCAGAACTGGGCAGAGCAAATTAGCAAGGCCTTGATGATAGAGGAAGAACAAAGGATTCAAACTAATACTGCGAGCTACCAAGATATATGCGAGCCAAGTCCAACTTATGCACCAAACCCAACTTATCCATCACCATATTTTCAAGGAGAACAGTCAACATTGGATTCCATGTATATGAGCTTAGCGAACCAATAGGAGGTGATTAGGAGCCATGACGAATCGAACCAAAATTTTCAATATCAGATGGCCCCAATTATCTGTTTGACTGGCTGTGGTTTTTCTGAGGCAGTGCACTAGAATATCTATTCTGACAGAGACCTGAATTCACTTTCATGCTAGTGTAGGTTGCATGCATTCTAGTTATTTGCGTTGCATCTGTGTTTTGTTTTGTTTGTGTCGCTTGAGGGCAAGCAACGTTTAAGTTTGGGGGTATTTGATAAGTGGTTTTATAACCACTTATTTAGATATTAACTCACTTCGATTGTTATTTAATCTCATGTGTTACCATTGCTTTTCATCCATTTTTACCTTCTTTTGCAGATTTCTGTATTTGGAACTCTTCGGGTGCATTTTGAGCTGAAACGGATAAAAACGGGAACAAAGAGCATGAAATGGGGCAACGTTTATATAAGCAATGGGAATGAGGGATTGGCAGAAGCCATGAGCAGCAAGGATCAAGGAGGGAGTCAGAAATGCACCAGCAAAGCAATAGAATTTCAGAACCTGAGCCTGCGCAGCTGCGCCGGCTGCAGGCAAAGAACCTGCGCAGCTGCGCCGGTCTCCTCATTGGCCAGTTGACTTTAATTTAATCGGCAGCTTTGGTTTGTTGGGAGCAGCAAGGCTGGCTCGGCTAGATGAGGTATATAAGGGCTGATATTAGGCACATTTGGAGCATCTCCCCTTAAGGGAGCTTAGCCCTAATCTTCTTCTTCTATTGTCATTTTATTTTACATTTCTTGTCTAGGAGTAGAATAGAAGTAGAGATTAGACTAGTTTATAGTAGTTAATGTTTTAAGGTTTTATTAGACTTGATTGCTGAAACATTTGAAGAACATCAAGGATTCGTATTTTGATCAAGAGGAACCAGATTTGCATTTCTTACTCTTATTTTCTCTTTGATTCATATTTGTGTTCTTACGATGCTTATTCAACATGTGGATGGTATGTTTGAGTTGTCTATGACTTAAAGTATACCTTGAGGTTCCAATGGAATCTAATGAGTAGTCTATGTTGATTTCTCTTCCATGTTGGTCCTTATTGATTGTGTTGTGATTGTCTACTGCGATATTGGTTTTCATTGCTTAATTGAGTCATGACCAATTACTGTGATAACCCACATGGGATTGAAAGACGAAGTGTGGGTTTAGATCTAATCGTAGTAGCGGGTGATTATACGTTCATATGGCGTTAGACGTATAATTTATGCTTAGGATAGACATATACCGAAGCGCCGCTCGTAGTCAATAGAGGACTTGACCTTAAACCCTATTTATTTGTAAACACCATAGACATATAGGGGTTTAGATAATGTGGGTGTTCACGTGCGTTCTATCATCTGTAGATTGCACGTGATATGGAGTAGGTGCATCGAAAGATGGCCTTCTCTCACATTCGTGTTCTCGGCTAACTATCTTGACTATTGATTTGACCTAATTGGAAGTATGTCTATTTAGATAAATCATTAGGGGATATTGGAATCTCTTGTCTTCATTATCTGATTTTAACTCTAGAATTAATTAGTTTAAAGTTAATTGCTTGCCTAGTTTAACTTAGTTTTAATTCATCCTCTTTTCCATCCGTTTAAATAAGACTGAGATGATTATGTGCTAGTGCTTTGGCGACCTTTTATTTGTTAATTCCTCGTGGGAACGATATCTTTACTCACTCTTTATTACTTGTTGACCGCGTATACTTGCGCGAATATATTGACCGATAAATCGACCAACAAGTTTTTGGCACCGTTGCCGGGGAATTATTTGGATAACTGTTTGCCAACATTAGTTTAAATCAAATTAGTATTACTTTAAACTTTTTATTTTTATTTTTGTGTAATTCTCTTCTCATATTCTCTTTTCAGGTACAATGGACTTAACTTTCTATCCATGGAATGGTACAAGGCAAGAGCAACCAAGGGAAGCATACACTGATGGCGTCAACCCAATTGCAACACTTTCAGCATAGCTAGAGGTTCTCTCGAGAAAGCTGGATACTATGGACAAGAGCAGTATGGGGGTGAGTACTCCTACAATGAGCCTTATCCCATTTATCAGCAAGATTGGGGGTATCACCCAGACCCTTCATCAAACCCTTCATCAGACTATTATCAAGACCAATATTAGGATCCAAATCCCGTTTACGCCCCAGAATGCACATTCCAGACTCCAGTTTATGAGCCTCAACACAATTTTGAGGGTGACACAGAAAATGCAAGCTTGGAGGAAGGAGGTGACATATCACTGAAGGACATCTTGATTGAGCAATAGAAGTCGGTCGAGAATATCCAGAACTGGGCAGAGCAAATTAGCAAGGCCTTGATGATAGAGGAAGAACAAGGGATTCAAACTAATACTGCGAGCTACCAAGATATATGCGAGCCAAGTCCAACTTATGCACCAAACCCAACTTATCCATCACCATATTTTCAAGGAGAACAGTCAACATTAGATTTCATGTATATGAGCTTAGCGAACCAAGAGGAGGTGATTAGGAGCCATGACGAATCGAAATAAAATTTTCAATACCAGATGGCCCCAATTTTTTGTTTGACTGGCTGTGGTTTTTCTGAGGCAGTGCACTTGAATATCTATTCTGACAGAGACCTGAATTCACTTTCATGCTAGTGTAGGTTGCATGCATTCTAGTTATTTGCGTTGCATCTGTGTTTTGTTTTGTTTGTGTCGCTTGAGGGCAAGCAACGTTTAAGTTTGGGGGTATTTGATAAGTGGTTTTATAACCACTTATTTAGATATTAACTCACTTCGATTGTTATTTAAGATCATGTGTTACCATTGCTTTTCATCCATTTTTCCCTTCTTTTGCATATTTCTGTATTTGGAACTCTTCGGGTGCATTTTGAGCTGAAATAGATAAAAACGGGGACAAAGAGCATTAAATGGGGCAACGTTTAAAGAAGAAATGGGCATGGGGGATTGGCAGAAGCCATGAGCAGCAAGGATCAAGGAGGGAGTCAGAATAGGGCAGCAGGAACAATGCACCAGCAAAGCAGCAGAATTTCAGAACCTTAGCCTGCGCAGCTGCGCCGGCTGCAGGCATAGAACCTGCGCAGCTGCGCCGGTCTCCTCATTGGCCAGTTGACTTTAATTTAATCGGCAGCTTTGGTTTGTTGGGAGCAGCAAGGCTGGCTCGGCTGGATGAGGTATATAAGGGTTGATTTTAGGCACATTTGGAGCATCTCCCCTTAAGGGAGCTTAGCCTTAATCCTCTTCTTCTATTGTCATTTTCTTTTACATTTCTTGTCTAGGAGTAGAATAGAAGTAGAGATTAGACTAGTTTATAGTAGTTAATGTTTTAGGGTTTTATTAGACTTGATTGCTGAAACATTTGAAGAACATCAAGGATTCGTATTTTGATCAAGAGGAACCAGATTTGCATTTCTTACTCTTATTTTCTCTTTGATTCATATTTGTGTTCTTACGATGCTTATTCAACATGTGGATGGTATGTTTGAGTTGTCTATGACTTAAAGTATACCTTGAGGTTCCAATGGAATCTAATGAGTGGTCTATGTTGATTTCTCTTCCATGTTGATTCTTCTTGATTGTGTTGTGATTGTCTACTGCGATATTTGTTTTCATTGCTTAATTGAGTCATGACCAATTACTGTGATAACCCACATGGGATTGAAAGACGAAGTGTGGGTTTAGATCTAATCGTAGTAGCGGGTGATTGTACGTTCATATGGCGTTGGACGTATAATTTATGCTTAGGATAGACATATACCGAAGCGCCGCTCGTAGTCAATAGAGGACTTGACCTTAAACCCTATTTATTTGTAAACACCATAGACATATAGGGGTTTAGATAATGTGGGTGTTCACGTGCGTTCTATCATCTGTAGATTGCACGTGATATGGAGTAGGTGCATCGAAAGATGGCCTTCTCTCACGTTCGTGTTCTCGGCTAACTATCTTGACTATTGATTTGACCTAATTGGAAGTATGTCGATTTAGATGAATCATTAGGGGATATTGGAATCTCTTGTCTTCATTATCTGATTTTAACTCTAGAATTAATTAGTTTAAAGTTAATTGCTTGCCTAGTTTAACTTAGTTTTAATTCATCCTCTTTTCCATCCGTTTAAATAAGACTGAGATGATTATGTGCTAGTGCTTTGGCGACCTTTTATTTGTTAATTCCTCGTGGGAACGATATCTTTACTCACTCTTTATTACTTGTTGACCGCGTATACTTGCGCGAATATATTGACCGATAAATCGGCCAACAAGTTTTTGGCGCCGTTGCCGGGGAATTATTTGGATAACTGTTTGCCAACATTAGTTTAAATCAAATTAGTCTTACTTTAAACTTTTTCTTTTTTTTTGTGTAATTCTCTTCTCATATTCTCTTTTCAGGTACAATGGACTTAACTTTCTATCCATGGAATGGTACAAGGCAAGAGCAACCAAGGGAAGCATACACTGATGGCGTCAACCCAATTGCAACACTTTCAGCACAGCTAGAGGTTCTCTCGAGAAAGCTGGATACTGTCTCGGCTCAGCAGGATCGAGAGACGGCAGTGACATATGACTATGGTGCTGGGAGCTACATGAGCCCTCAGGAGCCTATCAGTTATGGACAAGAGCAATATGGGGGTGAGTACTCCTACAATGAGCCTTATCCCATTTATCAGCAAGATTGGGGGTATCACCCAGACCCTTCATCAAACCCTTCATCAGACTATTATCAAGACCAATATTGGGATCCAAATCCCGTTTACGCCCCAGAATGCACATTCCAGACTCCAGTTTATGAGCCTCAACACAATTTTGAGGGTGACACAGAAAATGCAAGCTTGGAGGAAGGAGGTGACATATCACTGAAGGACATCTTGATTGAGCAATAGAAGTCAGTCAAGAATATCCAGAACTGGGCAGAACAAATTAGCAAGGCCTTGATGATAGAGGAAGAACAAGGGATTCAAACTAATACTGCGAGCTACCAAGATATATGCGAGCCAAGTCCAACTTCTGCACCAAACCCAACTTATCCATCACCATATTTTCAAGGAGAACCGTCAACATTGGATTTCATGTATATGAGCTTAGCGAACCAAGAGGAGGTGATTAGGAGCCATGACGAATCGAACTAAAATTTTCAATATCAGATGGCCCCAATTATCTGTTTGACTGGCTGTGGTTTTTCTAAGGCAGTGCACTTGAATATCTATTCTGACAGAGACCTGAATTCACTTTCATGCTAGTGTAGGTTGCATGAATTCTAGTTATTTGCGTTGCATCTGTGTTTTGTTTTGTTTGTGTCGCTTGAGGGCAAGCAACGTTTAAGTTTGGGGGTATTTGATAAGTGGTTTTATAACCACTTATTTAGATATTAACTCACTTCGATTGTTATTTAATCTCATGTGTTACCATTGCTTTTCATCCATTTTTACCTTCTTTTGTAGATTTATGTATTTGGAACTCTTCGGGTGCATTTTGAGCTGAAACGGATAAAAACGGGAACAAAGAGCATGAAATGGGGCAACGTTTAAAGAAGCAATGGGCATGGGGGATTGGCAGAAGCCATGAGCAGCAAGGATCAAGGAGGGAGTCAGAATAGGGCAGTAGGAACAATGCACCAGCAAAGCAGCAGAATTTCAGAACCTGAGCCTGCGCAGCTGCGCCGGCTGCAGGCATAGAACCTGCGCAGCTGCGCCGGTCTCCTCACTGGCCAGTTGACTTTAATTTAATCGGCAGCTTTGGTTTATTGGGAGCAGCAAGGCTGGCTCGGCTGGATGAGGCATATAAGGGCTGATATTAGGCACATTTGGAGCATCTCCCCTTAAGGGAGCTTAGCCCTAATCTTCTTCTTCTATTGTCATTTTCTTTTACATTTCTTGTCTAGGAGTAGAATAGAAGTAGAGATTAGACTAGTTTATAGTAGTTAATGTTTTAGGGTTTTATTAGACTTGATTGCTGAAACATTTGAAGAACATCAAGGATTCGTATTTTGATCAAGAGGAACCAGATTTGCATTTCTTACTCTTATTTTCTCTTTGATTCATATTTGTGTTCTTACGATGCTTATTCAACATGTGGATGGTATGTTTGAGTTGTCTATGACTTAAAGTATACCTTGAGGTTCCAATGGAATCTAATGAGTGGTCTATGTTGATTTCTCTTCCATGTTGGTTCTTATTGATTGTGTTGTGATTGTCTACTGCGATATTTATTTTCATTGCTTAATTGAGTCATGACCAATTACTGTGATAACCCACATGGGATTGAAAGACGAAGTGTGGGTTTAGATCTAATTGTAGTAGCGGGTGATTGTACGTTCATATGGCGTTGGACGTATAATTTATGCTTAGGATAGACATATACCGAAGCGCCGCTCGTAGTCAATAGAGGACTTGACCTTAAACTATATTTATTTGTAAACACCATAGACATATAGGGGTTTAGATAATGTGGGTGGTCACGTGCGTTCTATCATCTGTAGATTGCACGTGATATGGAGTAGGCGCATCGAAAGATGGCCTTCTCTCACGTTCGTGTTCTCGGCTAACTATCTTGACTATTGATTTGACCTAATTGGAAGTATGTCGATTTAGATGAATCATTAGGGGATATTGGAATCTCTTGTCTTCATTATCTGATTTTAACTCTAGAATTAATTAGTTTAAAGTTAATTGCTTGCCTAGTTTAACTTAGTTTTAATTCATCCTCTTTTCCATCCGTTTAAATAAGACTGAGATGATTATGTGCTAGTGGTTTGGCGACCTTTTATTTGTTAATTCCTCGTGGGAACGATATCTTTACTCACTCTTTATTAATTGTTGACCGCGTATACTTGCGCGAATATATTGACCGATAAATCGGCCAACAAGTTTTTGGCGCCGTTACCGGGGAATTATTTGGATAACTATTTGCCAACATTAGTTTAAATCAAATTAGTCTTACTTTAAACATTTTATTTTTAGTTTTGTTTAAGTCTCTTCTCATATTCTCTTTTCAGGTACAATGGACTTAAATTTCTATCCATGGAATGGTACAAGGCAAGAACAACCAAGGGAAGCATACACTGATGGCGTCAACCCAATTGCAACACTTTCAGCACAGCTAGAGGTTCTCTCGAGAAAGCTGGATACTGTCTCAGCTCAGCAGAATCGAGAGACGGCAGTGACATATGACTATGGTGCTGGGAGCTACATGAGCCATCAGGAGCCTATCAGTTATGGACAAGAGCAGTATGGGGGTGAGTACTCCTACAATGAGCCTTATCCCATTTATCAGCAAGATTGGGGGTATCACCCAGACCCTTCATCAAACCCTTCATCAGATTATTATCAAGACCAATATTGGGATCCAAATCCCGTTTACGCCCCAGAATGCACATTCCAGACTCCAGTTTATGAGCCTCAACACAATTTTGTGGGTGACATAGAAAATGCAAGCTTGGAGGAAGGAGGTGACATATCACTGAAGGACATCTTGATTGAGCAACAGAAGTCAGTCAAGAATATCCAGAACTGGGCAGAGCAAATTAGCAAGGCCTTGATGATAGAGGAAGAATAAGGGATTCAAACTAATACTGCGAGCTATCAAGATATATGCGAGCCAAGTTCAACTTATGCACCAAACCCAACTTAGCCATCACCATATTTTCAAGGAGAACAGTCAACATTGGATTTCATGTATATGAGCTTTGCGAACCAAGAGGAGGTGATTAGGAGCCGTGACGAATCGAACCAAAATTTTCAATATCAGATGGCCCCAATCAACAATGCTCCTACCTATGAGACTCATTACATGGAGCCCGTGGCTGAAACAGAAAATGAAGGATTGGGTAGTTTGTGGGGGAACTCATTAGCATCAACACAGGAGACCTTGGTTGAGCAAAAACAATCAATGGAGGATCTTCAGATTTGGGTGGAGCAGATTAGCACGGATTTAAGGAAGGAGGAGGTATGTGAACAAGAGACAACAATGCCAGATTGTGTGCCTCCAGTGACTAAAGCCGTAAGTTATGATCCCCAGACTACATGGTGCTATGACATGGGTGCAAAAACTGATAGAGAATCCGAAGTACAATTGCAACTGGACGAGCCTAAGACAATGCAACAAGAGGAGATAATTGGGGATGTGGAACAGTATGAACCAACAGTGATAATACCCCAAGAGCCTTCTCCGCCGAAGTTTGAGAATCCAGTCAAGTTTGCACATCCTTGCCCCCTTGGTAGCCACATCACAGAGATGGGTCTCGAAGACATGAGAGATTCTGCAGTCTTGACACCATGGTGGTCAGAAGAAAAGAGAATAGAAGAAGAGTCCGTTGTGTGTTCTATGCCTCCATGCTCCGATCATTTTACATACACAACGGAACCATTGCCTAGCTCCCCTACCTTCCGTACGGGGAATTCTTGTTCATATCATGTGCTAGGTAGTTTGATTCCGAGTCCTCCTCTACTGGGAAGCCTCCAAAAGCACATTGCAGTTCTGATGGATGGAGGGGTTCTCCAATATCGTCGGGGAGTCGGATAGCAGTAGTCAGACACAGTCCAGCTAGAGGACTATAAATCAAGCGCTAGATGGGAGGCACCCTATCATTTCTCTCTCTCTTTGTTTAATTCTCCATTACCTACTTCCCATCATCCCTCTCTCTATCTCTATGTTTAATTCTCCATTTACATGTTTTCTATCACATTTCCCTCCCCATGTTTAATTCTCAGTAGTATAGTTCTTAGTTGTAAATATTTCCACAATTTGGTTGTACAAGGTACAGTGCCTACATTTGTGGACTTAGACAGTGACGCGTATAATTTTTGGGACATGAAATGCTTATTGAACATAGTATGATGCGCTAACACATTTTGTATACGCACGTAAAGAAATTTTTGGGATTCAATCGGTTAATGGACATATTTTCGTTGCACGTACATGTTGCATATATTTTTGGGACTTAAAAGTGTTTTGATCATATTTTTGAAAATGAGCTTATTGCTTATGTGCGTATATAGAAATTTTTGGGATTTGATATGCCTATGGTTATCTTCCTTATTGTTTATTTTTCTCCATTAATGTTAATTATCTGCTTAATAGTTAATAGTTAAAGCAACATTTTGTTAGTAGGGATTTAATAAAATTAATGTGGTTTGGCAAGTAAAATGTGAATGTGTAGTATGCCCAAAGCCAAGCCCATGGTCAACTGCAATTGAGGAAATGCAAAGCAGAGTATTGAAGTTTCTGGAACTTGGCGCGCCCGTGCCAAGGCACGCATGACCACCCTAGCGACCGCGCTGACTATCAGACAGGCTGCTGGCACTTTACTCCCTGCGCAGCTGCACCGTCCTTCCTTCTCCTGCAGAAATTTTTAAATTAAAACTGGCCCTTTCTTATTTCTTGAATACTCAGCAGCCTGCATTCTAAAAACCTACCGAGCGAATATACCTCTCTCCCTCACTTGGCATCTCTCTTGTCTCATGCCCCAAAACCCATTAGCCCTAAATCTTCCTACCTCTTCATCTCTAAAACCCTACAGCCTCCATCACTATTGAACCCCTCACTGGCCTCATTCCATTCACTGCCACTGGAGCAAACAAGGTTTCAGGTCTATTGTCCAAATCAGGGGATATCACTAAGGAGCTGTAGGTGTTCTAGGAAGTGTAAGGTGTGTTCTGCTCATCTCTTTGTTTAATTCTCCATTACCTACTTCCCATCATCCCTCTCTCTATCTCTATGTTTAATTCTCCATTTACATGCTTTCTATCACATTTCCCTCCCCATGTTTAATTCTCCGTAGTATAGTTCTTAGTTGTAAATATTTCCACAATTTGGTTGTACAAGGTACAGTGCCTACATTTGTGGACTTAGACAGTGACGCGTATAATTTTTGGGACATGAAATGCTTATTGAACATAGTATGATGCGCTAACACATTTTGTATACGCACGTAAAGAAATTTTTGGGATTCAATCGGTTAATGGACATATTTTCGTTGCACGTACATGTTGCATATATTTTTGGGACTTAAAAGTGTTTTGATCATATTTTTGAAAATGAGCTTATTGCTTATGTGCGTATATAGAAATTTTTGGGATTTGATATGCCTATGGTTATCTTCCTTATTGTTTATTTTTCTCCATTAATGTTAATTATCTGCTTAATAGTTAATAGTTAAAGCAACATTTTGTTAGTAGGGATTTAATAAAATTAATGTGGTTTGGCAAGTAAAATGTGAATGTGTAGTATGCCCAAAGCCAAGCCCATGGTCAACTGCAATTGAGGAAATGCAAAGTAGAGTATTGAAGTTTCTGGAACTTGGCGCGCCCGTGCCAAGGCACGCATGACCACCCGAGCTGCCGCGCTGACTATCAGACAGGCTGCTGGCACTTTACTCCCTGCGCAGCTGCGCCTCCAATGCACTAGTACCATGCGCAGCTGCGCCGTCCTTCCTTCTCCTGCAGAAATTTTTAAATTAAAACCGGCCCTTTCTTATTTCTTGAATACTCAGCAGCCTGCATTCTAAAAACCTACCGAGCGAATATACCTCTCTCCCTCACTTGGCATCTCTCTTGTCTCATGCCCCAAAACCCATTTGCCCTAAATCTTCCTACCTCTTCATCTCTAAAACCCTACAGCCTCCATCACTATTGAACCCCTCACTGGCCTTATTCCATTCACTGCCACTGGAGCAAACAAGGTTTCAGGTCTATTGTCCAAATCAGGGGATATCACTAAGGAGCTGTAGGTGTTCTAGGAAGTGTAAGGTGTGTTCTGCTCATCTCAATTCATCCCAATCTGTGTTATAACTGAAAAGGAAAGGTCCAATTTCGAGTTTCTTGGGGGGTGCACTCCAACTGTTTGATTCCGGTCCTGATAAAGAAAGAGGCTTAGTGTTTGGCTGATTTTAGCAGTGGACAGAGTGAGAAGGTTTGCAGAAATTTGTGGGCAATTGAATTCTTCATTGCATTTGGGTTTTAAATTTCATTAAGTCTGCAGAAAAATTGGACAGAGTTTAGGGGCATCATTGTTGACAGATTTTGGAACCTTGAGAGAGGGATTCATAGGCAATTAGAGAGCATTCCTATCGACTGATCAACCTTAGGTGTGTCCATTTGCTTACTTCAGAGTTCTGAAATCGCCTAATAAAATAGCATGCCTAAGAGAATCAGAACCCCACCTCCTCCTTCTCCTCCACAGACTAGTGAGCACAGCGAGGGTAGTTCCCACGAGACCTTGGACGCCTTCAGATTTATAGACTTGACTGCCCAGCATTATTATGTGAACGTGCTAGATAAAAAGAACTGTGTAAAGGAAAGGGGGTTGAAGCCGAACATAGACGACGGGTTAATGAAAAGGCAGATAACCGAGCATGGATGGGCACTAGTTGCAGCCACACCACTGCCAGCCCCGATTCCCCTGGTTAAAGAGTTTTATGCCAATGCACACGAGGCGCAGAATGGGATATCTTATGTGAGGGGGAAGCATGTGTCGTACACCAAGCAGGCCATAAATGAAATTTTCAAGCTAGACACTATTCCTTCTGGACCGACAAATTGGGCCGAGTCTCAGCGTCATGAGACTAACTTGGACAGACTGATAAAGGAATTATACAAATTGGGCACCAAATGGACAACATACTCAGGCACGACCCGAAAGTTAGGTTTCCCTCAGACTGCCCTGAGTCCATACGCCAAGGCTTGGTACAGCTTCATTTGTGCGAGCATTCTTCCTTCGAGCCATCATGCCGAGGTCACCACTGAGCGAGCTACCCTACTCTACGGCATCATCAAGAATAGACGGATTGACAATGGACACATTCTGAATCAGTCCATGCTGAAGTTTATGAGGGGGAGCACCTCAGGAGGGATTCCACATGCCTCGGTGATTACACGCTTATGTTTGGCTGCTAGAGTGGTATGGGATAATGAAGAGCTGTTGCGCCCGATGCGCGATATAGACCATACAACCATCCAGCAGTACACCATCTGGCAGGGGGCAGAGTCTCATTCCCGAGGACTGGGGTTTGTGCGAGATGATGATTCTGATGAGGATGAGGACAATGAAGAAGACGACGAAAATGAGCCAGAGCAGGCTCAACAAGCGGCAGGGCCAACTCCCGCACAGTATGCTATACAGCAGAGGGAGATTCGACAGCTAAGGAGACGGATGGATACCACATACACAGACTTCCAGACTTATACATCCGATTTCTCCCAAGCTTTATCTCATTCATTCGGACAGTTGGGCAGACATGCAGAGTTTCCTACATTTGGCACCGGCAGTCAGTACCCTCCTCCAGACACACCACCAGAGCAAATTGATGAGGAGGAGGACGACAAGTCCAAGTAGGGGAGTTCCCTTTTTACCCTTTTACCTTCAATACGGACATTGAACATTTTAAGTTTGGGGGTATTAGGGGGTTTATTTGCATGTAGTTTAATTCATATCATATTGCATTTTGTTTAGTTCATTTAGTACATGTAGTTCGTATTTTGTTTAAATTGTCAAATTTTTAAAATTTTTATTTTGTTTTAGTTAACTGTGTTAGGACATGTTGCATGAGATACTGCATAAATCCAAGTTGAAGTTGGTTTATGAGTTAGTGGCCTATGATGAAAACTAAAATGAACTGATGGGAGACTTAAGCTTGATTTCAATGTCATATATGTAAATCCTTATCTGTCAGATACTGTGTAACCAGTGAGCACGATAGAGTAACCACCATGACATGCTAAGTCTAAATTTTCACATACTTGTCTTCTGGTGGAAAAACTATGTTTTAATAAAAGAGTTTAAGTTCGCATATAATAATAACTAGACTGTTAAAAGCTTAAGTTTGGGGGAAACAGGGGTTTTGCATGCTATGTGGGGAGATGGAGCGTAAAACGCACTCCCCTTTGAAAAGAAAAAGAAAAGAAAAGAAAAGAAAATGCATTGAAAAAGAAAAAAATAGAATAAACACTTTGGCTACGTCGAGTTTTGTGGCCTTTGATATTCGAGCAAGTAAGCCCTAGGGGTGTCTCTAGACCCAGCGCCCTAAGGCCGTCTGGTCTGGGAGTCGTTGGTCAAAAGCTCGCTACATGGATATCATTGAAGAGCCTAAGAGAACTAGGCATTGCACAGTCGATAGTGTACACGGGAAAGTGCGAATACGCCCTCGTAAGTAATAAAAGCTTAATGAAAACCCGCTGTTGACTCTTAACTCTAGTAATGCACGGTCTTAGTTAGAACTTATATGATTTACTATTTTTCTTAAGTTAAAGCTTGTTTTCCCCTAAGAAGCATAGTATGTGATATATTTGTTCAAAGCATGTTTAATGGTTGCTAGACACACAACGCACATTGCATCAGTGCTGACAGATTTGGATTTGCAAAGTTATACTTTTGATCTTGTCTTGGGTTGCTTATCTGTTTGACTGGCTGTGGTTTTTCTAAGGTAGTGCACTTGAATATCTATTCTGACAGAGACCTAAATTCACTTTCATGCTAGTGTAGGTTGCATGCATTCTAGTTATTTGCGTTGCATCTGTGTTTTGTTTTGTTTGTGTCGCTTGAGGGCAAGCAACGTTTAAGTTTGGGGGTATTTGATAAGTGGTTTTATAACCACTTATTTAGATATTAACTCACTTCAATTGTTATTTAATCTCATGTGTTACCATATCTTTTCATCCATTTTTACCTTCTTTTGCAGATTTCTGTATTTGGAACTCTTCGGGTGCATTTTGAGCTGAAACGGATAAAAACGGGAACAATGGGCATGAAATGGGGCAACGTTTAAAGAAGCAATGGGCATGGGGAATTGGCAGAAGCCATGAGCAGCAAGGACCAAGGAGGGAGTCAGAATAGGGCAGCAGGAACAATGCACCAGCAAAGCAGCAGAATTTCAGAACCTGAGCCTGCGCAGCTGCGCCGGCTGCAGGCAAAGAACCTGCGCAGCTGCGCCGGTCTCCTCACTGGCCAGTTGACTTTAATTTAATCGGCAGCTTTGGTTTGTTGGGAGCAGCAAGGCTAGCTCGGCTGGATGAGGCATATAAGGGCTGATATTAGGCACATTTGGAGCATCTCCCCTTAAGGGAGCTTAGCCCTAATCTTCTTCTTCTATTGTCATTTTCTTTTACATTTCTTGTCTAGGAGTAGAATAGAAGTAGAGATTAGACTAGTTTATAGTAGTTAATGTTTTAGGGTTTTATTAGACTTGATTGCTGAAACATTTGAAGAACATCAAGGATTCGTATTTTGATCAAGAGGAACCAGATTTGCATTTCTTACTCTTATTTTCTCTTTGATTCATATTTGTGTTCTTACGATGCTTATTCAACATGTGGATGGTATGTTTGACTTGTCTATGACTTAAAGTATACCTTGAGGTTCCAATGGAATCTAATGAGTAGTCTATGTTGATTTCTCTTCCATGTTGGTTCTTATTGATTGTGTTGTGATTGTCTACTGCGATATTTGTTTTCATTGCTTAATTGAGTCATGACCAATTACTGTGATAACCCACATGGGATTGAAAGACGAAGTGTTGGTTTAGATCTAATCGTAGTAGCGGGTGATTGTATGTTCATATAGCGTTGGACGTATAATTTATGCTTAGGATAGACATATACCGAAGCGCCGCTCGTAGTCAATAGAGGACTTGACCTTAAACCCTATTTATTTGTAAACACCATAGACATATAGGGGTTTAGATAATGTGGGTGTTCACGTACGTTCTATCATCTGTAGATTGCACGTGATATGGAGTAGGTGCATCGAAAGATGGCCTTCTCTCACGTTCGTGTTCTCGGCTAACTATCTTGACTATTGATTTGACCTAATTGGAAGTATGTCGATTTAGATGAATCATTAGGGGATATTGGAATCTCTTGTCTTCATTATCTGATTTTAACTCTAGAATTAATTAGTTTAAAGTTAATTGCTTGCCTAGTTTAACTTAGTTTTAATTCATCCTCTTTTCCATCCGTTTAAATAAGACTGAGATGATTATGTGCTAGTGCTTTGGCGACCTTTTATTTGTTAATTCCTCGTGGGAACGATATCTTTACTCACTCTTTATTAATTGTTGACCGCGTATACTTGCGCGAATATATTGACCGATAAATCGGCCAACAAGTTTTTGGCGCCGTTGCCGGGGAATTATTTGGATAACTATTTGCCAACATTAGTTTAAATCAAATTAGTCTTACTTTAAACATTTTATTTTTAGTTTTGTTTAAGTCTCTTCTCATATTCTCTTTTCAGGTACAATGGACTTAAATTTCTATCCATGGAATGGTACAAGGCAAGAGCAACCAAGGGAAGCATACACTGATGGCGTCAACCCAATTGCAACACTTTCAGCACAGCTAGAGATTCTCTCGAGAAAGCTGGATACTGTCTCAGCTCAGCAGAATCGAGAGACGGCAGTGACATATGACTATGGTGCTGGGAGCTACATGAGCCATCAGGAGCCTATCAGTTATGGACAAGAGCAGTATGGGGGTGAGTACTCCTACAATGAGCCTTATCCCATTTATCAGCAAGATTGGGGGTATCACCCAGACCCTTCATCAAACCCTTCATCAGACTATTATCAAGACCAATATTGGGATCCAAATCCCGTTTACGCCCCAGAATGCACATTCCAGACTCCAGTTTATGAGCCTCAACACAATTTTGTGGGTGACATAGAAAATGCAAGCTTGGAGGAAGGAGGTGACATATCACTGAAGGACATCTTGATTGAGCAACAGAAGTCAGTCAAGAATATCTAGAACTGGGCAGAGCAAATTAGCAAGGCCTTGATGATAGAGGAAGAACAAGGGATTCAAACTAATACTGCGAGCTATCAAGATATATGCGAGCCAAGTCCAACTTATGCACCAAACCCAACTTATCCATCACCATATTTTCAAGGAGAACAGTCAACATTGGATTTCATGTATATGAGCTTAGCGAACCAAGAAGAGGTGATTAGGAGCAATGACGAATCGAACCAAAATTTTCAATATCAGATGGCCCCAATCAACAATGCTCCTACCTATGAGACTCATTACATGGAGCCCGTGGCTGAAACAGAAAAGGAAGGATTGGGTAGTTTGTGGGGGAACTCATTAGCATCAACACAGGAGACCTTGGTTGAGCAAAAACAATCAATGGAGGATCTTCAGATATGGGTGGAGCAGATTAGCACAATTTTAAGGAAGGAGGAGGTATGTGAACAAGAGACAACAATGCCAGATTGTGTGCCTCCAGTGACTAAAGCCGTAAGTTATGATCCCCAGACTACATGGTGCTATGACATGGGTGCAAAAACTGATAGAGAATCCGAAGTACAATTGCAACTGGACGAGCCTAAGACAATGCAACAAGAGGAGATAATTGGGGATGTGGAACAGTATGAACCAACAGTGATAATACCCCAAGAGCCTTCTCCGCCGAAGTTTGAGAATCCAGTCAAGTTTGCACATCCTTGCCCCCTTGGTAGCCACATCACAGAGATGGGTCTCGAAGACATGAGAGATTCTGCAGTCTTGACACCATGGTGGTCAGAAGAAAAGAGAATAGAAGAAGAGTCCGTTGTGTGTTCTATGCCTCCATGCTCCGATCATTTTACATACACAACGGAACCATTGCCTAGCTCCCCTACCTTCCGTACGGGGAATTCTTGTTCATATCATGTGCTAGGTAGTTTGATTCCGAGTCCTCCTCTACTGGGAAGCCTCCAAAAGCACATTGCAGTTCTGATGGATGGAGGGGTTCTCCAATATCGTCGGGGAGTCGGATAGCAGTAGTCAGACACAGTCCAGCTAGAGGACTATAAATCAAGCGCTAGATGGGAGGCACCCTATCATTTCTCTCTCTCTTTGTTTAATTCTCCATTACCTACTTCCCATCATCCCTCTCTCTATCTCTATGTTTAATTCTCCATTTACATGTTTTCTATCACATTTCCCTCCCCATGTTTAATTCTCAGTAGTATAGTTCTTAGTTGTAAATATTTCCACAATTTGGTTGTACAAGGTACAGTGCCTACATTTGTGGACTTAGACAGTGACGCGTATAATTTTTGGGACATGAAATGCTTATTGAACATAGTATGATGCGCTAACACATTTTGTATACGCACGTAAAGAAATTTTTGGGATTCAATCGGTTAATGGACATATTTTCGTTGCACGTACATGTTGCATATATTTTTGGGACTTAAAAGTGTTTTGATCATATTTTTGAAAATGAGCTTATTGCTTATGTGCGTATATAGAAATTTTTGGGATTTGATATGCCTATGGTTATCTTCCTTATTGTTTATTTTTCTCCATTAATGTTAATTATCTGCTTAATAGTTAATAGTTAAAGCAACATTTTGTTAGTAGGGATTTAATAAAATTAATGTGGTTTGGCAAGTAAAATGTGAATGTGTAGTATGCCCAAAGCCAAGCCCATGGTCAACTGCAATTGAGGAAATGCAAAGTAGAGTATTGAAGTTTCTGGAACTTGGCGCGCCCGTGCCAAGGCACGCATGACCACCCGAGCGGCCGCGCTGACTATCAGACAGGCTGCTGGCACTTTACTCCCTGCGCAGCTGCGCCTCCAATGCACTAGTACCATGCGCAGCTGCGCCGTCCTTCCTTCTCCTGCAGAAATTTTTAAATTAAAACCGGCCCTTTCTTATTTCTTGAATACTCAGCAGCCTGCATTCTAAAAACCTACCGAGCGAATATACCTCTCTCCCTCACTTGGCATCTCTCTTGTCTCATGCCCCAAAACCCATTAGCCCTAAATCTTCCTACCTCTTCATCTCTAAAACCCTACAGCCTCCATCACTATTGAACCCCTCACTGGCCTTATTCCATTCACTGCCACTGGAGCAAACAAGGTTTCAGGTCTATTGTCCAAATCAGGGGATATCACTAAGGAGCTGTAGGTGTTCTAGGAAGTGTAAGGTGTGTTCTGCTCATCTCAATTCATCCCAATCTGTGTTATAACTGAAAAGGAAAGGTCCAATTTCGAGTTTCTTGGGGGGTGCACTCCAACTGTTTGATTCCGGTCCTGATAAAGAAAGAGGCTTAGTGTTTGGCTGATTTTAGCAGTGGACAGAGTGAGAAGGTTTGCAGAAATTTGTGGGCAATTGAATTCTTCATTGCATTTGGGTTTTAAATTTCATTAAGTCTGCAGAAAAATTGGACAGAGTTTAGGGGCATCATTGTTGACAGATTTTGGAACCTTGAGAGAGGGATTCATAGGCAATTAGAGAGCATTCCTATCGACTGATCAACCTTAGGTGTGTCCATTTGCTTACTTCAGAGTTCTGAAATCGCCTAATAAAATAGCATGCCTAAGAGAATCAGAA
Organism: Panax stipuleanatus; assembly: GCA_020205555.1. Classification (NCBI taxonomy): domain Eukaryota; kingdom Viridiplantae; phylum Streptophyta; class Magnoliopsida; order Apiales; family Araliaceae; genus Panax; species Panax stipuleanatus. The sequence continues at coordinate 62,520,694 of CM035117.1, read as the reverse complement.
CCCCACCTCCTCCTTCTCCTCCACAGACTAGTGAGCACAGCGAGGGTAGTTCCCACGAGACCTTGGACGCCTTCAGATTTATAGACTTGACTGCCCAGCATTATTATGTGAACGTGCTAGATAAAAAGAACTGTGTAAAGGAAAGGGGGTTGAAGCCGAACATAGACGACGGGTTAATGAAAAGGCAGATAACCGAGCATGGATGGGCACTAGTTGCAGCCACACCACTGCCAGCCCCGATTCCCCTGGTTAAAGAGTTTTATGCCAATGCACACGAGGCGCAGAATGGGATATCTTATGTGAGGGGGAAGCATGTGTCGTACACCAAGCAGGCCATAAATGAAATTTTCAAGCTAGACACTATTCCTTCTGGACCGACAAATTGGGCTGAGTCTCAGCGTCATGAGACTAACTTGGACAGACTGATAAAGGAATTATACAAATCGGGCACCAAATGGACAACATACTCAGGCACGACCCGAAAGATAGGTTTCCCTCAGACTGCCCTGAGTCCATACGCCAAGGCTTGGTACAGCTTCATTTGTGCGAGCATTCTTCCTTCGAGCCATCATGCCGAGGTCACCACTGAGCGAGCTACCCTACTCTACGGCATCATCAAGAATAGACGGATTGACAATGGACACATTCTGAATCAGTCCATGCTGAAGTTTATGAGGGGGAGCACCTCAGGAGGGATTCCACATGCCTCGGTGATTACACGCTTATGTTTGGCTGCTAGAGTGGTATGGGATAATGAAGAGCTGTTGCGCCCGATGCGCGATATAGACCATACAACCATCCAGCAGTACACCATCTGGCAGGGGGCAGAGTCTCATTCCCGAGGACTGGGGTTTGTGCGAGATGATGATTCTGATGAGGATGAGGACAATGAAGAAGACGACGAAAATGAGCCAGAGCAGGCTCAACAAGCGGCAGGGCCAACTCCCGCACAGTATGCTATACAGCAGAGGGAGATTCGACAGCTAAGGAGACGGATGGATACCACATACACAGACTTCCAGACTTATACATCCGATTTCTCCCAAGCTTTATCTCATTCATTCGGACAGTTGGGCAGACATGCAGAGTTTCCTACATTTGGCACCGGCAGTCAGTACCCTCCTCCAGACACACCACCAGAGCAAATTGATGAGGAGGAGGACGACAAGTCCAAGTAGGGGAGTTCCCTTTTTACCCTTTTACCTTCAATACGGACATTGAACATTTTAAGTTTGGGGGTATTAGGGGGTTTATTTGCATGTAGTTTAATTCATATCATATTGCATTTTGTTTAGTTCATTTAGTACATGTAGTTCGTATTTTGTTTAAATTGTCAAATTTTTAAAATTTTTATTTTGTTTTAGTTAACTGTGTTAGGACATGTTGCATGAGATACTGCATAAATCCAAGTTGAAGTTGGTTTATGAGTTAGTGGCCTATGATGAAAACTAAAATGAACTGATGGGAGACTTAAGCTTGATTTCAATGTCATATATGTAAATCCTTATCTGTCAGATACTGTGTAACCAGTGAGCACGATAGAGTAACCACCATGACATGCTAAGTCTAAATTTTCACATACTTGTCTTCTGGTGGAAAAACTATGTTTTAATAAAAGAGTTTAAGTTCGCATATAATAATAACTAGACTGTTAAAAGCTTAAGTTTGGGGGAAACAGGGGTTTTGCATGCTATGTGGGGAGATGGAGCGTAAAACGCACTCCCCTTTGAAAAGAAAAAGAAAAGAAAAGAAAAGAAAATGCATTGAAAAAGAAAAAAATAGAATAAACACTTCGACTACGTCGAGTTTTGTGGCCTTTGATATTCGAGCAAGTAAGCCCTAGGGGTGTCTCTACACCCAGCGCCCTAAGGTCGACTGGTCTGGGAGTCGTTGGTCAAAAGCTCGCTACATGGATATCATTGAAGAGCCTAAGAGAACTAGGCATTGCACAGTAGATAGTGTACACGGGAAAGTGCGAATACGCCCTCGTAAGTAATAAAAGCTTAATGAAAACACGCTGTTGACTCTTAACTCTAGTAATGCACGGTCTTAGTTAGAACTTATATGATTTACTATTTTTCTTAAGTTAAAGCTTGTTTTCCCCTAAGAAGCATAGTATGTGATATATTTGTTCAAAGCATGTTTAATGGTTGCTAGACACACAACGCACATTGCATCAGTGCTGACAGATTTGGATTTGCAAAGTTATACTTTTGATCTTGTCTTGGGTTGCTTATCTGTTTGACTGGCTGTGGTTTTTCTGAGGCAGTGCACTTGAATATCTATTCTGACAGAGACCTAAATTCACTTTCATGCTAGTGTAGGTTGCATGCATTCTAGTTATTTGCGTTGCATCTGTGTTTTGTTTTGTTAGTGTCGCTTGAGGGCAAGCAACGTTTAAGTTTGGGGGCATTTGATAAGTGGTTTTATAACCACTTATTTAGATATTAACTCACTTCAATTGTTATTTAATCTCATGTGTTACCATATCTTTTCATCCATTTTTACCTTCTTTTGCAGATTTCTGTATTTGGAACTCTTCGGGTGCATTTTGAGCTGAAACGGATAAAAACGGGAACAAAGAGCATGAAATGGGGCAATGTTTAAATAAGCAATGGGCATGGGGGATTGGCAGAAGCCATGAGCAGCAAGGATCAAGGAGGGAGTCAGAATAGGGCAGCAGGAACAATGCACCAGCAAAGCAGCAGAATTTCAGAACCTGAGCCTGCGCAGCTGCGCCGGCTGCAGGCATAGAACCTGCGCAGCTGCGCCGGTCTCCTCACTGGCCAGTTGACTTTAATTTAATCGGCAGCTTTGGTTTGTTGGGAGCAGCAAGGCTGGCTCGGCTGGATGAGGCATATAAGGGCTGATATTAGGCACATTTGGAGCATCTCCCCTTAAGGGAGCTTAGCCCTAATCTTCTTCTTCTATTGTCATTTTCTTTTACATTTCTTGTCTAGGAGTAGAATAGAAGTAGAGATTAGACTAGTTTATAGTAGTTAATGTTTTAGGGTTTTATTAGACTTGATTGCTGAAACATTTGAAGAACATCAAGGATTCGTATTTTGATCAAGAGGAACCAGATTTGCATTTCTTACTCTTATTTTCTCTTTGATTCATATTTGTGTTCTTACGATGCTTATTCAACATGTGGATGGTATGTTTGAGTTGTCTATGACTTAAAGTATACCTTGAGGTTCCAATGGAATCTAATGAGTAGTCTATGTTGATTTCTCTTCCATGTTGGTTCTTATTGATTGTGTTGTGATTGTCTACTGCGATATTTGTTTTCATTGCTTAATTGAGTCATGACCAATTACTGTGATAACTCACATGGGATTGAAAGACGAAGTGTGGGTTTAGATCTAATTGTAGTAGCGGGTGATTGTACGTTCATATGGCGTTGGACGTATAATATATGCTTAGGATAGACATATACCGAAGCGCCGCTCATAGTCAATAGAGGACTTGACCTTACACCCTATTTATTTGTAAACACCATAGACATATAGGGGTTTAGATAATGTGGGTGTTCACGTGCGTTCTATCATCTGTAGATTGCACGTGATATGGAGTAGGTGCATCGAAAGATGGCCTTCTCTCACGTTCGTGTTCTCGGCTAACTATCTTGACTATTGATTTGACCTAATTGGAAGTATGTCGATTTAGATGAATCATTAGGGGCTATTGGAATCTCTTGTCTTCATTATCTGATTTTAACTCTAGAATTAATTAGTTTAAAGGTAATTGCTTGCCTAGTTTAACTTAGTTTTAATTCATCCTCTTTTCCATCCGTTTAAATAAGACTGATATGATTATGTGCTAGTGCTTTGGCGACCTTTTATTTGTTAATTCCTCATGGGAACGATATCTTTATTCACTCTTTATTACTTGTTGACCGCGTATACTTGCGCGAATATATTGACCGATAAATCGGCCAACAATTGGCGTAGAACTTTTTCACTATGGCTACTACCGCCGCTTCCGGTTAATGTGTGAAATACTCCCAATGTCGTTCATGAATTTGCATGTGCATCTCTCCATCCAAAACCCCTGGTTGAAGTCTACGTTCTTGAATGAGTGCCTTGCCCGCCACATAGTCAAAACGTTCGGCGGTGGCGCCGCTCCGAAATTTTTTTCGATCAAACTGTGGAACGGAGGCAGATGATGAACCTTCACCCTTTTGCTTCTTCTGTGGGCATGGAGGCATGTTGTTTCCATGCTCAAAATTGACGAATTTCTGAAGACTTTTGGTTTAGGACTTTCGTCGAACACTTGGTGGGCGGTGTTAACTTGGCTCAATGTTGAGGGAGGTTGATGACTAAGTTTTCCCCAAATTATTGTTACCCACAACCAAGCAATCACATATATATAACAATTTTCCACTACTTACTAGCAAGTTCCGGGATAATCGATAACAGCTCCCAATTATTCTGAACCAAATCCGTTCCAAACAAAAACAAATACCTTAGTGTTTAGATTGATGAGGGTAATTGAAGATTGAGTTCACTTCCCCTTGATGTCGGCCGTGGAGATGATATGGTGGTAGGTGGATACTCTCCACTTCGTATGGGGTGGGAGTGGGTATTTGTGGGTTTTTTTGTGGAGATTAGTGAGTATAGTGGGGAATTGATGGTGATGATAGTGGAGGATTGATTATACGGATTTGGGGGGGTAGTGGCTGAGTTGGGAGTTGTGTGGGGATGTAGATTTAGGTTGGGATGTTCAGGGTATGATGCAATTAGGAATTGGTTGTGCTTGAAGTTGTATTTTGGATGGGATTCAAAAGGAACGAGCCGTGCCGATTTAAACCTAGTTGCAGATCTCCCGCTCCCCCGCCCCAGCGGAGCTATTCCCTTGTAATTCCCGGCGGGGCTCCATACTGTCCGGGCAGTGGCTTTACCCACCCCAGCGGGTGTGTCCTTTGGTGAGTCCCCGCCCTAGCGAAGGTACTGCCTTGCCTAGCTGCTAATTTGCTTAAATTTCCTTCCTTGCTTTGTCCTTGTACAATAGTTTCAACATAGTTCCTTCTTTGGATGAATGTCCTTGTACTCCCTTTATATGCTGATGTGCCCTCACCATGGTGCTGTATTTGCCTAGTATTGCGAGTGTCCTGTATTTGTACGAGCACAACATACAACTTGTTAGACATGTATTACGAAGAAAGATTTCTGAGTATTATACATTATTACAACTAAATGATATTAATGCAACTAAAAATAAAAATAAAATATCCGATGGGTTGCCTCCCATCAAGCACTTAATTTTAAGTCGTTAGCCTGACTCCTTCTGTGTTTCATTGTGGTTCGGCCAGGTCGACCGCGGTTTCCTGGCGATCGATGTTTCCTCCTCAATAGTGCTTGAGCCGTTGACCGTTGACTTTGAATGATTCGATCGATTCCCTGTTGTATAATTCAACGGCGCCATGTGGAAACACTGTCTTTATTGTAAAAGGACCTGACTATCTGGATTTCAGCTTTCCGGAAAATAATTTCAACCGAGAGTTGAATAGCAGTACTGATTGTCCCGGTACGAACTGTCTATCCAGTATCTTTTGGTCGTGCCACTTCGTAACCTTCTCTTTGTACAACTTCAAATTTTCGTATGCTTGTAGGCGAAATTCATCTAATTCGTTTATTTGTAATAGCCTCTTCTCACCTGCTGCTGATAAATCGAAGTTCAACTTCTTGATTGCCCAATAAGCTTTGTGCTCGAGTTCTATTGGAAGGTGACACGCCTTTTCGTAAACTAGTTGATAGGGAGACATGCCTATCGGAGTCTTGTAGGCGGTCCGATATGCCCACAAAGTGTCATCTAACTTTAATGACCAATCTTTCCGATTCGGATTGATAATTTTTTCCAATATTCGCTTGACCTCCCGGTTAGACACCTCTGCTTGTCCACTCGTTTGAGGGTGATAGGCTGTAGCGATTCAGTGTTTGACCCCATATTTCGTTAAGAGAGCAGTGAAATATTTATTACAGAAATGGCTCCCTTCATCACTGATTATTGCCATTGGGGTGCCGAATCGGATGAAAATGTTCCTTTGTAAGAACCTTAGAACCACATTCGCATCGTTTGTCGGCAATGCAACTGCCTCCATCCATTTTTAATCCACAGCTAATAGGATGTACAGATTACTGAATGAAGACGAAAATGGCCCCATGAAATCGATTCCCCATACATCAAAAATCTCGACTTCCAGGATCATGTTTAGTGGCATCTCGTTCCGCTTCAAAATATTCCCCACTCTCTGACATCTGTAGCAGTTTTTCACGCAATTATATGAGTCCTTGAATAAAGTTGGCCAGAAGAAACCTGCCTGGAGGACTTTTGCGGCTGTTCGCTCACTCCCATAGTGTCCCCCGTATACTGATGTGTGACATGCCTGTAGGATGCTCTTAACTTCACTTTCCAGTATACATCTCCGGACCATTTTATCAGCGCACTGGCGGAACAAATATGGTTCGTCCCACATATACCACTTAACATCATGTAGAAATTTTCTCTTTTGGTGGCGAGTTAAGTCTGGTGGGAGGATATTGCTGACCAAATAATTAGCGAAATCTGCATACCACGAAAACTCACCATGTATCAAGAATAATTGCTCATCAGGAAAAGACTCGTTGATTGCTACCTTGTCTGTCTCGTCCTGCTTTGGATTCTCTAATCGCCAAAGATGGTCGGCCTCCTGGTTTTCTGTCCCCTTTCTATCCTTAATTTCTAAGTCAAATTCCTAAAGTAGCAAAACCCAACGGATAAGCCTCGGCTTTACGTCCTTTTTCTCAATTAAATACCGGATAGCCAAGTGGTCTGTGTAAACCACCACCTTTGTTCCCACCAAGTACGAGCGGAGTCTTGCTCGCATAATATATAGCGTGAAAGATCTTATCATGTCGTTGCCCAAGCACTGCTCCAACCGCATAATCACTAGGGTCACACATGAATTCGAATGGCTTGGTCCAATCAGGTGCTGTGATTACTGGGACAGTGGTTAACTTCTTCTTTAATTGCTCAAATGCCACTAGACAGTCTTCATCAAACTTGAATGGGACATCCTTTTCTAATAGACTGTAGAGTGGCTTTTGTGATTTTCGAGAAGTCCTTAATAAACCTTCTGTAGAATCCGGCGTATCTGAGAAAACTCTGAATCCCCTTTACTGAAGTCGGCGGTGGTAGATTTTCAATTGTTTCCAGTTTTGCTCGGTCGACTTCTAACCCTTTTCCAGAAACTTTGTGACCAAGAATTATCCCCTCTTGGACCATAAAGTGGCACTTCTCCCAGTTGAGTACCAGATTTGTCTCGACACATATCTTCAGCATCAATACTAAGTTCTCATGGCACCTATCAAACGATTCCCTAAATACTGAGAAATCATCCATAAATACCTCGACACTCCGCTCCACCATGTCCGAGAAGATTGCCATCATACATCGCTGAAATGTCGCCGATGCATTACACAGTCCGAATGACATCCTTTTGAAGGCAAAGGCGTCATATGGGCATGTGAACGTCGTCTTCTCTTGATCCTCAGGTGCTATGACGATTTGGTTATAACCGGAGTATCCATCCTACAAACAGTAATACTCGTGGCCCGCTAGTCTGTCCAACATCTGATCAATGAAGGGCAAGGGGAAATGATCCTTCCTAGTTGCCTTATTCAGTCTTCTATAATCCATACAGACCCTCCAGCTGGTCACTATCCTTGTCGGTATCAGTTCATTATTCTCGTTCTTCACCACTATCATATCACCCTTTTTCAGTACACATTGTACCGAGCTCACCCAAGCACTGTCTGAAATTGGGTAGATGATTCCCGCGTCCAACCATTTCAAGATCTCTTTCTTCACAACCTCTTTTATTATAAGGTTGAGCCTCCTCTGTGGTTCTGTCGTTGTCTTGTTATCCTCCTCCATTAGAATCTTATGCATACAGAATGATGGACTGATTCCTTTGATGTCAGCGATTGTCCAGCCAATAGCAGACTTGTATTCTCTCAGAACCCTCAACAGCTTACTTTCCTGCAGTTCGTTAAGCGCAGATGCAATAATAACAGGTAAAGTAGATGAATTGCCTAAATACGCATACCTGAGGTGATTAGGTAAGGGTTTTAGTTCCAGTTTCGGTGGTTCCTGAAGAGATGGCTTCATCTTTTCTGATGAAGATCCTGCTGTTTCCAAAGGCTCAAATGGTAGTTTCAAATTATTCACTCTCGGATGAGCCTCTAATAGTTGCAAATACTCTATTATTTCTGAATCCCCTTCATCACAATCTTCCATCAATGCTAATTCTAGTGGTTCGGTATTAAGTATTTGAAGTTGCTCATCATCCACCACTGTGTCAATCATATCCACCCGGTAACACTCCTCATCTTTCTTGGGAAAATTCATGGCCTTAAATACGTTGAAGGTGACAGCTTAATCTTGCACTAACTCTCCTTTCTGAACGTTAATGAGAGTCCTGCCAGTAGCCAAGAATGGTCGCCCAAGGATTATTGGAATATCCTTATCTTCTTCATAGTCGAGGATGTTGAAGTCTGTTGGGAAGATGAATTTATACACTTTTACCAAAACATCCTCGACAATCTCCCGTGGATAAGATACTGATCTGTCTGCCAACTGTAGGGAGATGTTAATAGGTTTAGGTGCTGATAACCCTAATTGAGTATAGACCGATAATGGCATGAGGTTTATACTGGCACCTAAATCACATAGGCATTTGCTGAAGGCCAAACTCCCTATAGTGCATGGAATGGTGAAACTACCCGGATCCTTCAACTTCGGTGGAAGCTTCTTTTGCAGAATCGCACTAAATTCCTCTGTCAGTGCCACAGTTTCGAAGTCCTCTAGTTTCTTTTTCTTCGACAGAATATCCTTCATAAACTTGGCAGAACTGGGCATCTGCTCTAATGCCTCTGCAAAAGGTATGTTTATATGTAGCTTCTTAAACACTTCCAGAAACTTTGTGAATTGCTGCTGTAATTTCTACTTACAGATGATCCGTTATTGAAATGGCTGTGGAGGGTAGACTATTGGTGTAACCACTTGTTCTTTTTTCGCAGATTTTTCTCCTGCTTTCCTTTCCACTTTCTGTTCCCTATTAGTCTCTTGCTCTTCGATTGCCGGCTTATCCGAATCCTGCTTAGCTAACTATTTCCCACTCCGGAGTGTAACAGCTTGACATTGCTCATGTCCTCCCTTCGGATTCTTTTCTGTGTCACTTGGCAAAGCTCCTTGGGGCCGACTATTTATTGCATTCGCCATCTGTCCCATTTGAATTGCTAAATTCTTAATCGCCGCCGCTAGAGATTTCATCTCTGCTTCTTGAGTTCTCCTCGCCACTTCATTTTCTGTTCTGACTCTGGCCACAGCCTCTTCCCAATCTAGCTTTTGCTCCTGCTGTGGAACTGCCTGTTGCTGCTGATTCTGAAAACTAGGAGGGTATGCTTGTCGTGGAGCCTGCTGCTGGTTCTGATTCTGGTTGTTGCTCCATGAAAAGTTCGGATGGTTCCTATTACCCTGATTGTATGTATTCTGATATGTGTTGGCTGGCCTGCTATAGTTAGCCACACATTGAACTAAAGCTGGGTTAATTGCACACTGTTCTGTCAGATGTTCCCCTGCACAAAGTTCACATATGATTGCTACCTGTTGCACGTTTCCCATCGATATGGTATCCAGCCTCTTATGTATTGATGCTAGTTACGCTGATACAGCTGTCATATTATCCACTTGTAGAACACCTGCTGCTGTGGGCTGAGTCATTCTTTCAGTCGGCCACTGATAGCCATTTAAAGCCATTGTGTCTATCAATGCCCATGCCTCCTCAAATTTCTTCGTCATAAAAGCACCACCTGAGGCTGCATCAATGCTAGTCCATATTTGACTCGATACCCCATTGTAAAAGATACTAAGCTGCATCCAGTGTGGGAGTCCGTGATGTGGGCACTTTCTCAGCAGTTCCTTGTACCGTTCCCATGCTTCATACAGTGGCTCCCCTTGCATCTGTGCAAATGAAGATATCTCCGTTCTCATCTTATGTGTCTTCGATGGCAGGAAGAACTTGGCCAAAAATTTATGCGCCAAATCATTCCATGTAGTGATCGACCTCGATGGTTGGGAATGGAGCCAACCCTTCGCCTTGTCTCTGAGTGTGAACGGGAATAACCTCAATCTGATCGCATCATCTGTCACTCTGTTGCACTTAAAGGTGTCACAGATTTCTATAAAGCTGAAGATGTGTTTGTGTGGGTCGTCGGTTGGAAGACCCCCAAACTGGCAATTATTCTGCACCATCTGTATTGTTCCAGGCTTTATCTCAAAATTGTTCGCATTAATTGCCGGCCTAGCTATACTCGAGTGAATTTTTGAGATCTTTGGTGTAGCATAATCCATCAGTGGTTTGTCTTCCTGTTCAGTCATATTTGTTCTGGGTGTTTCAAATTCTACTCGATTCTTTGCAATCCACTTAGTTAGCTTCTGAAACCATTTGTCAATGTCGTCCTCAAACGGCAACAACTCTGGCTTCTTTGACTTAGTTTGCATGCACTAATCGAATATACCTAAAATAACCAAACAAATAGAAAATAAGAATAAGAATATATATATATATATATCTATAGGTTTAACTAAAGCTGATATAATTAAATTGATATTGTAAGTAATAAACGCAATTACTGTCCCCGGCAACGGTGCCAAAAACTTGTTGGGTAAAATCGAGTTACGCACAACACGCAAGTATACGTGGTCAACAAGTAATATACTGATAAGTCATATATCGTACCCACAGAGATAATAATTCATATTTAATCTAACAAGTACTAGTTTTATACTATCTTAGCTTTATTAAACTAACAATTAAAACATGTTTTTATAACTAAATTTACTACTTAACCAACTGCAACACTAACTCAAGATTTTCACAAGTTTTTAGAAAATTAAGCCTACAACTTCACTTATTATTTCACTTCAGATAATATTCTTTTCTCCAGTTTATTATTTCAATTACTCCAGATTATTAATCAAGAACACTAAAGCAGATATAATCACCTTCCAATGCACTATACCCATACTCACTCGCATCCACAGATGATAGAATTGAGCAAGACACCCTAGACAACTGATTCACTATATCTCTATGTGAATTACAATTAAATAAGGTTTGAAACTTAAGTTCTTTATCAGATTACATATGGAGTAAAGGTATATCTCTATCCTAAACATAAATCATGAATTCCATCTACGCATAAATCACAAACATATGTCACTATGGCCAGTTCTAATCTCGTACGTCATCTCTCGAATTTATATGGGATAACAGATAATTGTTGATCAGACAATTATATAAATTAAGCATAACACATAGCAAATAATCCGGGAATAAAATCTATAAACTGAATTCAAGAATATTTAATCATCCATTACATAAAAGATCCGTCATAGGCTTAAATAAGTAATTAGTTCATAACGAATGAATAAAAACCCATAATCCACAGAGTATTAATCATAACGAATACAAAGTAAGATGAATAGAGAAAGAACGGAATATGAAACTCCTTTCGTTACTCGTCTCCACGTTGCTCCGTGTTCGTCCGAATATGCTCCGCTTCAATTCTTCTTACAAGTTCAAATCTCAAACTATGGCTTCAAGGTGGCTACGTATATATATTTTGTCTTACAATCCTTATATATTAACAGAATTTGCAGCCCCAAACTCTCCCTTCTCTTGCGCCAAGTCTACGTCAAAGTAGGAATTCAGCTTCCTTAGTAATATCCCCACCCCAGCGGGGAAGGTCTCTGTTCAGCCAGCTATTTTGCATGGTCATGCCGTTACATTCAGCTGCTCTGTCCTATTGCAAGCGTGGGTTGCTCCTTGCTGATTTCATGAGTGGGCTTTGCACTGTGGCCCACTTGACATTTATCTTACTTGTATTTGGCTGCTAAATCATCTTTAGCCCACATACATATATGCATCCTTGAACTGCTAGGCAGTGGGCTGCCCAATTCTCGAATGCATGACAAAGCTTACATGCATTGATGACCTATTAGAAGACTTGCTCGCATGAGCTGATTCCTTAGCCATAATTGCCGAATTAGGTTAAGCCCCAACTGGTCCCAAATTTAGCGCCACTTCACCTTTTAGCCACTTTCGCATCCATTCCGTTACCTACACACAAGAGTATAAACCAAGTAAAAATGATAGGAAAATTACTCGAAAACACCACGAATCAAGCTGTGATGAATATCAATTCGTAGGTATGAAACCCACTCATCACTAACTCTACCTTTGATAGGGTTGGGGTCTAGGGGGCAGAGCTGGTGGTGACAGTGGTGGTTACAGTTGTGGATTCAGTGGTGGTTGCTATGGGATTATTATTGCTGATAGTGGCGGCCTTTACTGGAAGGTCCGGGATGGAGGAAATAGGGATGGCGTTGATGGGTTCGTTGGTATTAGGATTGGAGGTAGCCGGGGTGCTTGAGGAGGCCATTGTTAGTTAGGAAGCTTTGTCGGAAAACAAACTTTGCAGAAGGAAGAAGAGAGCTCTGAAGAATTCGAAATGGAGAAAGTGAACTTGTCTGATATGGGGGAAAGGGTTTCGAAATGTCTTGTCTTTTCAACTTCGCACGTTTTTTGAAGGGCGGCTATTAATGTGGTTGGATTGATGGCAAGCGTAGGAGAGTGATATGGGGTCCTTACATTATGTGTTGGGCAAGTTTCCAAGGAGTTGGGCTTGCAGCTTTCTTTATGATTAATTATTGGGCTTTTATTGAAGGACTCTTCCATTAAATGTTCCATTTAACCGAAGACTGTGGGGAATGTTAGGGCATAATTATTTGAGCCCGAATTATATGGTGGGCCAAAGTCCACGTGGAGGTGTTTAACCCTACGTAAAAATCTATTTGGGCAGTCGAATATTTTAAGGAATCAAAGATTCCTAATTGCATTCCAACTCCTAAGGAAAGGGTCAGGATATAATCCGACTTCCTTTCTTTAAGGAGATTTAGTTTGATCACATTAAGGAATCATACTTAATGAGGAATCTTATTTCTATACGAGGAAGGAGATGTGATCACTATAAATACGAGGCTATACCGTAATTCTCAGGTACACATTCATATTATTTTACAACACTGGAGCATTAAGCCTCCATTGTTAAATTTTATTCAGTCTGTACTTATTCTCACATCGGAGTTATCCCCTGATCGCCCAAGCCGTCAAGTTTTTGGTGTGACTTCATTTCTGTGCAGGATTTGAAATTTTTTATTTTTCTATATCACCCCTAACTTCTCTCATTATCTCAAGAAATTCTCTATCTTGTATTAGTAGATTTCAACTTCCCATACAAAAAATAGTGATGAAATTTTATACAAATTTTAGCTATTAAGTAATAATATTAAATGACTTTCTTAATACATGTGCATGAAGCTAAAACGATTATTATTATAAAATAGATGCAGTACTTTGAAAATATGTACCATTTTAATATGAATAAAGTCAATTACGTTGTTTCGTTTTATCATTCATCAAAATGAGATCACATAATAATTAATCGTCTTCATAGTGAACGTACATAAGGTAGTGCTAAATCTCTCGAAAAACATTCAATTACATCCCGACCCAAAATCGACTAAATTTATCTAATTATTATTAACGTGTACATTTCTCTACTAATAGGCATAACATATAAACTTCAAAAATTGGGGAAAAGAAAGTTTTAACAGGTGTTTTTTTATTAAGAAAAAATATAAACAGTTATACTTATTGAATAAATTATATCGGAACGTGCTATTGCATAGAATAAAATCAAATAAATTAATCATAACAATTAAGTACTTATATGAATTGAGAGAAGACATCTTGTATGTATCAAGCTTCCGCTGCGCGTAAGGGTGAAGGTCTTCAATTGCCTCTCTCAATCTTAATGATGGATGTATAGGTGTGTATAAATTTCTTGAGACGGCAACTGGGACCAAACCCTAACTGTTTTATTTATTAGATAGCTAAGTGTCAAAATCGTCTATCAAGATTATGAAACCCTAGGGCCTATTATGCCAACTTAATATTAGTAATAATATTTATGGGTCACACAATTAATTACCAAACCCATAAATAAAGTAATAAATTAATATAATATGTAAGCCCAATAATTACATAAATAGTAGAGGCCACGTAAGTGAATAAAATATTCTAACATTCTCCCACTTGACCGAAATACTATTTATATATAAAACATAATGCTTACAATCATTAATTTGGCCAAGTATTAATTTAATATCTACATCCTGTTCAAATAAAAACACCAATGCGAATTAATACAATCGTTGTGTCACTATTAACACAAGATCCCCATTAGTTACACAATTAGTACTTTTATTAGAACAAAGATTAACATTAAGCATAACAGGTATGAATAGAGTTTATATAAGTGGTAATAGATTAAACTCATTCATATGGTCCAAAATTAACATAATCGTTCCGTTTGCTCATAAATTCTCAAGTGTGCACAATAAAGAGAATAGCAAACCATAAACATAATGTGAAGTTCAAAACAACGAGCTCAAAATTATTGTCTTACATCAAAATAACTCATTAATTAAGACTACCAGTTAAACCCATGCCGGCATTATGCTCTAAAAAGAGCTTGGGTGGTAAGCCTTTCGTAAGTGGATCCGCTAATATATTATGCGAACTAATATACTTAATGACAACGCTTTAATCTTCAACTATTTCCCCAACAAATAAGTACTTAGTGTCGAGGTATAGTAGAATCATTATCACAAAATACTTTCAATGGCCTTGAAATGGAATCTATAACTTTAAGTCATGAAATAAGATTCCTAAATAATACGGCGTGACAAGTAGCATGATAACAAGCCACATATAATGCCATCATCGTGGAAGTGGTAGTTAACTTCTGCTTATGATTTCTCCACGAAATAGGGCCTCTTGAAAGCATAAAGATGTACCCTAATGTAGATTTCTTTTCGTCTTTACACTTAGCAAAATCAGAATCAGAATAACCAACAACTTCAAGATTATCTATTTTTCTGAATGTAAGCATAAAATCCTTAGTGCCCTGTAAGTAGCGTAAAACCTTTTTGGCTACTTTCCAGTGATCCAAACCTGGATTTGACTGGTAACGTTCAAGCATGCCAGTTATGTACGCTATATCTGGACGTGTACAAACTTGAGCGTACATAAGACTCCCAACCACAGAAGCATAGGGAATAGGATTCATTTGATCACGTTCAAGTTTATTCTTAGGACATTGATATGAGCCAAATTTGTCACCCTTAACAACAGGGGCAACAGTAGGGGAGCAATTTTGCATGTTCTATTTATTAAGAACTTTGTCAATATAAGCTCTTTGGGACAATCCTAATATCCCGCAAGACCTATCTCGATGAATTTCAATACCTATAACATAAGAGGCTTCACCGAGATCCTTCATATCAAAATTTCTAGAAAGGAAACGTTTGGTCTCATGCAACATGTCTAAGTTATTACTTGCAAGTAGTATATCATCAACATACAAAACAAGAATAACAAATTTACTCCCACTGACCTTCAAGTATATGCATTGATCCACTATATTTTTCTTAAAATCAAAAGTACTCATCACCTCGTGAAACTTAAGATACCATTGTCGAGAAGCCTGTTTTAACCCATATGTGGACTTCTTAAGTCTACATACCATATGTTCCTTGCCTTTAACTAAAAAACCTTCTGATTGTGCCATATAGACATTCTTATGCAAGTTACCGTTAAGAAATGCAGTTTTAACATCCATCTGATGTAGCTCTAAATCATAATGAGCTACTAAAGCCATGACTATTCTAAATGAATCTTTCTTGGATACTGGAGAGAAACGTTATTAAGCTCCATTGATTTCAACTCATCATTCATGGCTTTCTAGGTCTTTCGGACCTACGTAAAGGCTGCACAATTTCAGGAATATGATTTTCAATAATGTGGGGTTCAACATTAGGTGGTGGCTCAGCTATCTCAGGGGCATCGTTCGCCTCAATAAGAGGTTGTTGTGCCTCACCCTCTTGAATTACAGGATTAGGAACATAAAACCTGTTTTCTTCAAGATCAATTTTTTTTTTAGGCTCACCACTCCCACTTAAATTACCATTCTCTAAAAACTCTGCATGCCTAGTCTCAACAATTCTAGTGGTATGAGAGGGACAGTAAAATCGAAAACCCTTAGATCTATCAGGATATCCAATGAAATGGCAACTAATGATTTTAGAGTCAAGTTTCTTTATTTGTGGATTAAAAATCTTAGCCTCGACTGGACAGCCCTACACCCGTAAGTATTTTAAACTAGGTTTCCTACCTGTCCAAATTTCATAAGGAGTGTTAGGGACAGATTTGCTAGGAACCCGGTTTAAAATATGAACAGCTGTCTTTAATGCCTCAGTCCACAAAAATATCGGTAAGTTGGAATTACATAACATACTACGTACTATATCTATAAGGGTACGATTTCACCTCTCAGCTACACCATTCTGCTGTGGTACAATTCTGCTGCGGTGTACCAGGCATTGTATACTAAGTGACAATTCCATTTTCTTGACAAAATAAGGCAAATGGGCCAGGACTATGACCTGTATCGGAGTGTTTACCATAATACTCTCCGCCTCTATCTAATCTCACTACTTTAATTTTTTGGTCAAGTTGATTTTCAACTTCAGCCTTGAAAATTTTAAACATATTTAGTGATTCAGATTTTCATTAATCAGGTAGACACAAGTATAACGAGAATAGTCATCAATGAACGTAATGAAAGATTTATGTCCCCCAATTCCTGGAGAAAATGGTCCACATATATCAGTGTGAATCACCTCAAGCAGTGCACCACTTCTAGTGGCCCCTTTCTTATTACCTTTCACAAATTTTCCTTTAATACATTCAATACAATTGTCAAAATTAGAAAAATCTAGTGAATGAAGAATTCCATCCTTTATAAGACGTTGCATTCTGTCTTTTGAAATATGGCCTAAGCGTTTATGCCACAATTTTGAAGAATTCTCATTATCTAGTTTTCTCTTATTTTCACTTTTAAAGGTATTTTCTGTCACATTCATTGTTAATAAGGATTCAGCAAAGACATTATCCAAATTTATCTTATAGAGGTTTCCCTCTAAAGAGCCAAAACCAATAACATGAGAGTAATGATAAATAATTATTTTATTATTCCCAAACTTAAACGAAAATCCATCAACGTCAAGTTTAGATATAGAAATTAAATTCCGTGTTATACTGGGAACATAAAGAGTATCATATAAATACAAGGTGAAACCACTCTCCAAAACTAAAGGGAGAGTTCTTACAGCTTCAACTTGTATAGACTCTCCATTACCAATTTTAATGGTTCTTTCCCCCTTTTGGAGTGTTTTCTTTGACAGGAATCCTTGCAATGAATTAGTAATGTGAACCATAGCACCAGTGTCAAGCCACCATGTATTAGAAGGAACATCAATTAGAAAGGATTCATAAGTTACATAATTAAAGGACGATATACCTTTCTTTTCAAGCCATTCTCTAAGTTTAGGACATTCTTTCTTAATATGTCCTTGCTTCTTACAGAAGTGACATTTAGGACATGCCTCAGAGTTGTTACCTGAATAATTTGCCTTATTTGTTTTAATAGAAATTTGTTTATCTTTATTCTTAAAACCTTTGCCATTTTTTATGGGCCTTCTTCTTATGAGATCTAGTGGTAGTCAAATGAGCAACATAAGTAGAAATACTAGTTGGAGTCAATGCAGAAACATAATCAGGCTCATAAGCATGCTTACAAAAAACTAAAAGAAATTCACAATGTACAACAATAATTAATAATTAATCATAATAAAACTAACTGTAGGGCAAGCAGTTAGTTACATAAAATCTATTTACAACACCCAAAATAGATTTTAATGAGATGTTGATGCATAATTATCAATCTTTCGTTGGTCCAATTAATAATATGCTAATAACATCCCTATAAAATAATGCACAACACATTTATCCATGCATCACCGTTGGGCAGAAACGAAATAAACATGTCACTTATGCAATAAAATTTCATTTAATAAATTATAATTCTAATTTTTCGTTGGATAAAATTAAAATATTCATTTATTAAATGTAACATTATGTGACTTTTCTTAATCTTTAATTGTTTCAATTAATAACACTCTGTTGGGTTGATTATTAATTTTAACAATAAAAGAGTCACGCATACATGTAAATTATTATGATCAAACTCAATTTTCTTTAAAAAACATAATAATCAAGTTTGAAAATTGTCATTATTTATAATTTACATGTAACAATTTAAAAGCCCTAATTAATAATATATCATATCATGTTCTAGAATCTTAAATTAAGATATACAATTATGAACATGAATTGATTATTAAATAATCAAGTTAATTTTAACTTGAATACATGAGGGCATAAGAATATCATAATATTATCTAGACATAATAAATAATAAATCTAGTTTGTATAATATCATAATATTATATTAAAATAACAGGTTGCTACAATCTACTTTGCTCAGGCTTCATACAAATAAATAGTGATATAGCAATGGGAGCAAGCATCTTTCCAGTTTATGCTGTTCGAAATTCCCAATATGATATATAAGTATTCTTGTTTTGGAAGGTAAAATCGAATTCCCAATCACTCTGCCTTTACGTAGGACAATGGGCACTACCTTTGATTTTAGAATACATGAATATAATCGGAAAAGAATATATATATATATATACAGTGCATAAATATAATCGAAAAAGAAAAGTTTTTTTCTCTCCGAAACAACATGATTAAACTATTCTACGACATTAAAATTTGTAACATAACAACATAATTAATTTATTTTATACAATAGCGTAACCATGCTCTTGATACCAGATGTTGAATAAATTATATCGAAACGTGCTATTGCATAGAATAAAATCAAATAAATTAATCATAACAATTAAGTACTTACATGAATTGAGAGAAGATAACTTGTATGTATCAAGCTTCCGCTGCGCGTAAGAGTGAAGGTCTTCAATTGCCCCTCTCAATCTTAATGATGGATGTATAGGTGTGTATAAATTTCTTGAGACGGCAACTGAGACCAATTTATTAGATAGCTAAGAGTCAAAATCGTCCATCAAAATTATGAAACCCTAGGGCCCATTATGCCAACTTAATATTAGTAATAATATTTATGGGTCACACAATTAATTACCAAACCGATAAATAAAGTAATAAATTAATACAATATGTAAGCCCAATAATTACATAAATAGTAGAGGTCGCATAAATAAATAAAATATTCTAACAATACTTACTTGTAAAATCAAGTTATGTTGTACCTTGTAATTATTGTGTAATAAGATCAAAAAGTGATATCCGCTCATTTATTAAGGATAAATGAATTATTCTTTTTTTAAATAAATGTGCAACGTAATATAAAGTGTGCATATATCAACGTATCAACTTTAATAAAAGTAAATACTTAAATTAATACTCTTAAACTCATAATTAATTAATGTCATTATTTTTATCAGTTACAAAAGTCAACATTTTTTTTTGCTCTGCCACTAATTAATCAAAAAAAATTATATTGTAATAAAAATATGTTAACTTTTATTACTAACATATTTATTAATTACTTATGTATTTGTATTAATTTATGGACTAACACATATTTATTAATTACTTATGTATTTGTATTAATTTATGGACTATATCTGCTCCTCCCATTCGAGTAACTCGATAGAGACCTTCAAGTGACTCGCCGAGTCTTTAACCAAGATTAGACGCTGGAAGTGGTGTCAGTACTTGGTCACAGTAATAGTTTTTCTACCTTTTGACCACACGCTCCTTCTCTTCTTCTTCAAATCTTTCTCTCTCAAACGACTTGGTCGGTTCTACTCTCTCTCAACCGCGTTTTACTTTCTCCAAAATTATTAAACAAAACCCATTCCCCAATTCAAGCAATTCTTTTCTCATAACAATGAAAATTTATTCCACATATTCTCTTCAATGGCTATTTTCTCCCTCCTCTCCCTAATTCTCTGCTTTCTTTTCCCCTGTTTTCCCCTCTCCATTCATTCACTCTCAAGTATATCAGTAGTATCTGAATCCTCTAACCAAACAATAGTTTGTGCATTAATCCAATTTTCTTCTTCTAATCAACAATTCTCACAGCTTAAATGTACTAGTTTCCCCCAAGGAAATCAAATTCCTCTCAGTTCATCAAACACTACATTTTCCGGGATTGTGGGTGGAAATGGGTTCTTATGCGCTTTAACTACTTCATCCTCAATCATGGTTTGTTGGAGATTCTCTCCTAATGGTACGATAACTTCATATAAAAGGATTTATCATGGTCCGGCTCTGAGTGAAATTGATGCCGGGTACTCCCATATTTGTGGTCTTGTAGCTGGGACTAATCGGCTCCAGTGCTGGCAATGGAGAAGATTCAATTCCACCCAAAACCATTTTGTTTCCAGCATTGCTGTTGGGAAAAAATTTGTTTGTGGGTTGTTGAAATTCGGGCAAATTCAATGCCAAGGAAATTATAGTAGTGTCACTCATGGTGTGCCCAGTGGAAACTATAGTGTTGTTGCAGCTGGATTTCGCCACGCTTGTGGTATTTCTCTGGTTGGTAGTTTGGAATGTTGGGGAGAAATGGTCGGAGAGAAACCAAGAGGGGGGGTGTTCAAGTCATTGGCTTTGGGGGAGAACCGAACTTGCGCGATAAGGTCTAATGGAACAGTGGTTTGTTGGGGGGAAATTGGTTTTGATCTGCCAAACACACTGCAGCAGAATTCTTTTGAGGCTATAGAGGCGAATCGTGGTGTTTTTTGTGGAATTGCAACATCGAATTTTTCATTGTATTGTTGGGGGAATGCGATTTTGGATTCTAATCCCTTTATATTTGGGGATGCTGTGCCAGGTCCATGTAAAAGTCAATGTCCTTGTAATCCTTACCCAAATTATGGTAGATTTTGCAGTCAAGGACTAAAGGTATGCGAACCATGTAGCCCAGAGCCTTCTAATGGAAATTGGAATTTGGTGATACCGGAGACCGTGCCACCGAGCAAAAAGAGTGGTGGTAGTTGGAATAGGAAAATGGTTGCATTTCTAGTTGTAGGATGTGTTGGGTACTTGTCAATGGGGATTGCTTGTTTTGTGCTGTGTTTTCGATATTTCACGGGTACTAGGGGATCATCTCGAGTTCACGATTCAGGTCCATTGGATGAGATTGAGATTGTGACGCCACCCGAACAAAACACTGCTGAACAAGTCACTCAGGCTCCTCAAGCTCAACAAGCGCCACCAGTTCTAGAAAAGCGATTGAGCCAAATGTTTAGTATGGGGAATGGGGGTAACTTGGAAGAGTTCACTTTCCCAATCCTACTTCAAGCAACTAACAACTTCTCAGATGAGCACAAGATTGGGAGTGGAAGTTTTGGTTCAGTCTACCGTGCTACATTACAAGATGGGCGTGAAGTGGCCATCAAACGAGCTGAATTATCTTCATACTCTGGTGGCGGCGGCGGTGGTGGCACTGCCATCAAACGCCAAGACGACAACAAGAACGCATTCGTCAATGAACTCGAATGCCTATCACGTCTAAATCACAAAAACCTTGTTCGATTATTAGGCTTTTGTGAAGATTGCTGTGAATATGCACTAGTATACGAGTACATGAACAATGGTAGCCTTCATGACCATCTCCACAATCCCCAAAACCCACAGAGCTCTGATATCTTGTCATGGCCTGCCCGGATTCAAGTGGCTCTAGACGCAGCTAGGGGAATCGAATACCTCCACGTTTACACAGTCCCACCAATCATTCACCGCGATATCAAGTCATCCAACATACTACTCGACGCCACTTGGACTGCCAAGGTGTCCGATTTTGGACTCTCCTTAATGGGGCCTCAAGAAAATGTGTCACACCTCTCATTACATGCCGCTGGCACGGTCGGATACATAGATCCTGAGTACTTCAGGTTACAACAATTAACAACAAAGAGTGATGTTTATAGCTTTGGAGTACTATTGTTGGAGCTGCTCTCAGGGTACAAAGCAATTCATCTAAATGAGGAGAGAATGCCGCGAAATGTAGTTGACTATGTCGTTCCATACATCATTCAAGACGACATACATCAGGTTCTGGACCCAAAAGCACCCTCTCCGACACCATTTGAGATAGAGGCAATAGCATACATAGGGTACCTCGCCGCCGATTGCGTGACACTCGAAGGACAAGATCGACCAACCATGACTGAGATTGTAAATAGCTTAGAAAGAGCACTGGTAGCTTGTTTGGCTATGCCAGTGTTTTCTCGGTCCACCTCAAATTCTTCGTTGTGATTGCATGATTGCTTAAAGAGGAAAGGGGCTATTTGGCTCCGTAATACAACTCCAATTTTTTTGATCATTAATTAGGTTCAGAAATTGTATCATGATGTACTATAGAATAGTTTCTTTTGTTTTTTCTTTGACACTTTGTTCAATATTTTCTTCGAAGTCAAGGAAAATGTTAATTAATTTTTTTTTATTCAAGTCAATTGAAAATTGATGTAAGAATTTATCAACCATTGTGGTTGACTACTTCAAAAATGGCATTGACTATGATTGTGGCTCGACTTGTATTTGAAAGAATATATAAATTTTAATAATATTTTTAGGTGGGTCTAAGTATTAGGTCAAAGAAAACAACCGCTATTTCTAGGTTCATGACTTCATGTTAGTGTGCGTGCTCGTGTGTGTGATTACGATAGCATTCCAAGAAACACAAGCAATAAGTCGATCTACCCGCACCTTTGAATGAAACCCAAAGCAGAACAGGAAACACAAGTAACAAGTCAATACAAACACAAGTAAAAAGTGCACAAACAGAGAGGAGCTAATGCAAGTTAATAAATGAAAAAAGCAAGGATATGATTTTCAACTACTCTACTTAGATTTAAAATTTTAAACCCATCATCAATACATGGCTTCGGAACAATAATCAAGCTGATGACATTTAGGGGAATAAAACTTGATATAATTATGATAGTCAATAATGATAATACAAGTAACAATAGAAAATGATAATACAATGGTTGGAAAGCTGAGATAAGAGAAGGGGGTGTGAGAAAAAAGGAAAAAAGGAAAATAGGAAAAGGTACAGCGCTCCATGATCACATCCCTGTTGTTTCTCTATCCATAGTCCAAAGCCACTCTTTAGTTGAAAAGAAAAGTGCCACTAATTTTATAAACTTCATTCTGATTTACATAATCTCGTCTGTTTTCCACTATTATAAAGTCACAGATTCCAGTGTGCTGCTCTTTCGCTGAAGAAGCTGTGTCAACGCGCTGTCAACTTGTGCAAATACATCCTCCTTGGAAACACTTCCATCAATCTGTAACAAAAATAAATAGTGCCATCTTCAGATTTTATATAAGACATGCAAAGAGGAGTGCCAAAAATTGTTTATTACTCTCCTTTCCAAATTAGAGATACATTTATGCTTATATCTCAAATATTTTAAATTTGATCTGACAAACTAATAAAGGTTGTCAATTTTGAAAACCTAAGAACGATTGCTCAAGTACACGTTGAGATATCTGAAAGACAAAAAACAACTCGTAGATACGATCATATACAATTAGAGGTTAGAAATATATGTGTTATATGAATAAGTAAACTTGAACTGATGTTCAAATTTATTATATGATTTTTGCTATGTGTAGGATTTTAGTGTTTTGGTTCAAGTATTCAACCTTAACACTTGATAAAATTTAGAAGTTATTTTAAAAGAAAACCTAAAATTGGGAAAAAGGTTAAAACCTAAACCCTAAGGGTTAGAACCTAGAAATCAGATACATTCATGAAATCGGTCTTGTTTTTTTGGGATTTTTCTCATTTCACGATATAGTGCTTATATGAGTCATAAAACTTAGGGAGACAATAAAAAAATTTCCGAGAAAGAGACGAAATTCACGATTTTTGAGAAAACGTCTTTCGTCTTTTTGATCAGTTCTTTTCGTCGTTTCGACATATTATATTTCACAACATAGTGTTTAAAAGTGGTTTAGAGACCAATGAACCAATAAAAGTTTTTCCGCAGAAAGCTTCCGAAAGTGAAACGAGTCCGTCGTATTGACTTTCCATTTCAAAATTTACCGATAATACGAAGTGAATTCAGGTAATAATCGATAAAAGTTTTTTTCGAAAAACGTGTAAATTACTATTCACGGAAATAAGACGAAATGGGGAAAAACAAAAACAAATATTTTTTTGACGTTTTGATCGTCTAACCATTTTCTGAGAAATGGTCGCCAAAAAACATTATTCACCGAAAAGCATGTCAAATCTGTTGAACTTTTCACTTCACAGGATAGTGTTTATACGGTACAAAACTCAGTAATGCCGAATTTTTAAATCAGTAAAGGTCAATTAAACCGGAAGACTTAAAAATAAACAAAGTTGAAACTAATTAGTTGAAATCAAACTAATTTGAACTTGGAAATGAACTAAGTTGAAAGGTAACTAGTTGTAATCAAACTAGGTTATGTGTAACTAAGTTGATGTGACCAAACTAAGATCCAAACTAAGTTACAAACTAACTAAATAAAATAAATCCATGTGAATTTGAATCGACCAATCAGACAAGAGATGATGCAAGCATGATGTAAGCATGACATCATCCTCAAAAAAACAAAAAGATGATGTCATCATGATGATGTCATGATGATGTCTCTTGGTGGAAGATATTTCAAGGTACTAAAGTGTAAATAACCTAAGTACCGAAGTGTAATAAGTCGGGTGCAAAGCATAATAAGCCGAGTCCCTAATGTGTAATTAGCAAAACTATGTTTTCCTATAAACAGCAAGCTAAGTTCATTCATTTCTTATCAATTTACAAAGTAAATTTCAAGTAAGCAAAGTTGTAATCTAGAATTAGAAAGAGAGTTCTTGTGAGTTAGATTAATTTCAAATTGCAAATGATTAGTTAAAACTTGCAGCTTCAAAAGGTAAAATCCCTAGTCATTATTATGTTTGTTTTTCATTCATATTATAGTTTATAACCTCAATAACATAAGTTGTGACCATGTACGCTAGTCGTTCTCCGTGCCCTTTATAAGTTCTTGAGCAAGTAGTTATTATATTCAATTTTATGTAATAGTATAGTAGAAATCTCAAGAACACAAGTCGTTACCATATTCAGTTTTCTAACTCGGTGTTTCTTCGGGTGTTCTCAAGTAAATCTATTATTATTTAAGTTTATGTTATTTTAAGTTTAAAATATCATAAATCACATATGTAAGCCGTTATAATGCTCAAATTATTTCAAGTATGAAATCCAAAAACTCAAGAACATAACTCGTTACTATGTACGATTTTTCGTTCTTCGTGTGTTCTTGAGAAAAAGTCATAAATCGTACATAAGTAGGTTTATGATTTCATTATTTTTATGTTATGAAGTGTCATTAAGCTCTAGGACATGTTATCTTATCAAATTAATTCATGGGGTATCATGTTTTATCAACTTGATCAAAGAAAATATAAGACAGTTTTAAAGCAGTGCATTTACAGCCGTTTTAGTTCAGGTTCTGTAAGGAATTTTGGAATGTGATATAAATAAGAGTTGTAGAGACGGAAATTACGAACGCGTGGGATTTTGAACGACTCAAAAATGTTTTAAAACGAAGAAGTTATAGCCGCTTTACCGAGCCGGGGTCGGGCTGCCAACCTTGTTGTCCACTTTTTGAAAAGCCCCTTAAAAATGAATTTGAGTTTGAGAATTTTGTAAGCATAACCACTAATGAAGATAGTATAGTTAAGTTATAAAAACACTTATTAAGAAGTAAAACTCGATAAACTAACTGTCGAGTACGCAAATCCCTCTATGTAGGCTTTTAAGCGTTTACCAGGAAAACTAGTTTACTACGACAAGTCTTCTATCCTAAACCTATGTGCTAGTATTTCTAGTCTTGTTAATGTTATTATGTGATAGTTGATATGTGAAGATGATATGCAGAAGTGTTGTGATATTAAGAAGCATGTGTTAAGTATTGATTAAATGTTAAGTGTTAATTGATATGTAATGCTACATATGATTATGTATCATTGTTGAGCATGAGTAAACGTAATCATTAATTAAAAAATATGTTAAATCAAGCATGTTAAAGTTTATATGAAAGCATAAACTGCTCGTGTTATTAGTTAGACTTGTTGAGCCGTAGTGTTCATTCTTACGAATAAAACTTTATTTGCAATTAAAGAAAAATGATAAGATCATGAACTTAAAGATGAAGCGTAGATTAGGTTTCATGTTTTATTTATTTGTATCAAGTCATAATGACTTCTGTATACGAACAAGCAAACTATGTAATCGAAGATTATATTAATAATATCATGTTATTATCATCAGAATGGTGTTATGTCTTTAATTTGATATAATTTGAAATTGTTAAAGATCTATTAATCTGAGTGAGGGCATTGGTAATATGGACGAATAATGTTATATCGATACTCTGAACTTCAGATAGATAGTAAAACATTAATACAATGTTGATAAAGAACTATATATCTGAATGAGTTGAATAACATTGTGAGTGCTATAAGAACAGAGATCTAGCACCGATGAAGAAACCAAATTCATCGCAAGGTTCCTCTGTTCCAAGTTTAAGTGTTATTTACATAGTTGTTAAGGCGTCGCCTAAGAGTCCAAGCAATGGAAAACTGATACGGCAATAGGCGCCTTGAGATGGAGCTGCTAAGGCGTGCGTCTTGAGACGCCTTGGGACGCCTTAGCAGCTCTGGCTCAACCAAAGTATTTTACAGTTCTGATCCATTAACTCATGACCCATCGATTAAAAACCCATGACCCATCGATTAAAAACCAGGGAGAAAGAAAATAAAACCCTAAAAAACTTATCAGTAATCGGATTCGACACATCTTTATCAGACTACATATTTGTCATAACTGGTTGCAACTTTATTTTCTATGTCGTGTTTGTTGAATTCTTCATTTCTTTTACTAATTTTTAATATCAAGTGTTTTGTTTTTGGATTGTTATTGCTAAGTATTTACATAATTATGCCTTTAATGTTATTCCATAGTGTTATATTTTGAGTTTTAATGTATATGAAATTTTATTATCAATATACTTGTTAAGTAAAATAAATAATATATAAATTGCACATTGTAAACGACTTGTCATATGGACGCCATGGCGGTCGCCTTTGTCGCCTAGTCATCCAGGCAGTCGGCTACCGCCATGACTCGTCGTGGTGCCGTGACAACTATGGTTATTAATATTGTAAAATTCAGATAAATAGAAAATATTGATATGAAGAGATATATCTATAAAGATATATGTCTAAGTGAGGGTATTGAATGATATTGGGAGTTCTGTAAGCACTGAGGTTACATTAATGAGCGCCAGTAAAATGCCAAAATTACCGAAATGCGCCTCTCTGTTGCCAAGAACAATCTTTGTTATTAGTACTGTGAATCTTGGAAATATAGAAGTATAGAATGTCTGAATCTTAAGGTTAAAAATTAGCTGGTATATATGGTGTTATCCATGTATACGGATATAAGTTACAAGTTGATTTAGAAAAGATGAGATCGAGATCAAGTTAAGATCCAGGAATAAAGTTGAGGAAATTTATAATTTTATAGTATGTAATAGACTAATTCAACCAATATGATTATGGGATCATTGATTAAGTTACGGAAGATGTTGAGTTAACGTCGACCCTTGTTCGGGCGGCCAGCGTCCGAAGTCGAGGGCGTTACAATTTTTGTTAAATATACTTCTTTAAGCACATGTTTGTCCTTCAAATTTGGAGAGTGATTCTTAACTAGTATTTAGGAGTAATTAGAGGTAAGGACGTGAGGATATTGTCTTTATGCATTCAATTTCACTCTTTCGGAATATCAATATGAAGTGAGTTGATGTCCAGAGATAGGTATCATTTTCTTCACCTCTTATGGAATAAGTTGTCCTTTTTTGCTTCTGATTGGATCTCTGCAATTCAGTGAGATTGTAGTTTCTGATGTGTATAGGGATTATCATGCTAGCATTATTCAAGATATTTTTTTATTCTTTAAGAAACCTAGTTCCCCCTTTCCATTGTATTCTCTTCTTTTGAATTGAATTTCTTCTCTTATTGGAAAACAAAATAAAATGAGAAAAGGATGCAACCTCTATTTATCAAGCTTGAGCTAACACTACGGTAGGTAAATGGTCGAATGATACATATCCCTGTGTGTTTGTATGTGGTGGGGCCGCCAGGGGGTGACAAATGGAAGGATGTCCATATTGTCCTAGTTGATTATGGAAGATGCTCTTTGAGAAAATTATGAGAGACCGGATTGAGCCTATGAAGCACATAAAGTCTTCCTGGATGTACTGTGTGCCTGGAATGTCTAGTGTTCAGAAAAAATGTATCGGAAACACAAATACCTTTAGTGATTTAATACTATGTGAGGTGTAAATCTATAGGATACACTTGGGATATATGATGCGGAACGGAAGAGAAAAATCAGCAAATTTATATCTAATATTGTATTGTTATCTAGAGATAAATATTTGATTATTAATGTAAGAGTTATGTATTACTTATTTTAAGTAGGATATTCTAGATGTTTTAGTTATAGTAGTAGATTTTAATTAGGGGTTTGTTTCCTTTTTAAATTAGGAATTTTAATTAGTGATAGATTTTAATAAATCGTATGATATGCGATGCATATCGTACGATACGATAGAAAGAATTTGATACTTCTCGTAAGGTGAACTGGAAATGACACCATATCATACAATTCAGTAATGATAGGATACGTATCTTATGAAACGATGTACGATACTTTTAAAGTTAGCAACAAACTTTTAAAAGTTTGTATGTAGATCCAAAAGAGTAAAAGCAAATTTGTAAGCCTTCAACTATTTCAAATGAAGAGATTTTTTAGTCTTAACATATTCTATATCGCTTGATAAGCCTTTAAATGCTTTTTAGATTTTCATATCTTCTTCCAAAAAATGTCGCTTTATTTTTCTCACATCACGTTCCACAAGCAAAAACATGAATCGCCACTAGTTAATTTGAATTATTCTCTTTTGTTTTATAGTTCAAGGGTGAATTTGAATTTTTGTTTTATGTTGTTACTCTATGTTATTGCTAAGATATTATCTAATAATTTAGAGTGTTTTGACTACTATTTAACTTTAAAATTTATTTGTAGGTTATAATAATATTTTCCCTTAATTACTTTTATATATACTCAAGCTAATATGATTGATTGTCCAATAAAATGTGTTTTATATGCTTAAATATATATATTACCACATTTTTCATATATTCACAATATGGTAAAGGAAACACGACATGGGTGTTTTCGATACACGATATGATTCACAATTTGAATATTATGACTAGGAATTGTTTCCTTTTTTAATTAGAATTTTTACTTATACTAATTGATTTAAATTAGGATATTAGGTAGATTCTAATTAGAAGATTATTTCTTTTTTATATTAGGATTCTTTAATTGGGTGCCAAGTTGTAGAGTTCCTATATAAAGAGTTGTAATCTTTTTTTTTTATTTTCAGATTATTGAATATACATATTTGAGATTAAAGATTGTGCTTTTGTGTGTATTTCTTTGCCGATTCTCGGAGATAGGTACTCTTATTTCTTCTTTCCGCCTTGTCCTACATTAATATATAAAACCTTGAGGGGTTAAAATTAGTTTTTTTTTTGTATAAAAGAAGGGTGGATCAAAATATAATTGAAGTAAGATGGGGAATATTAAAGAAAAATTTAAAACCTCCACTTGCTTCACAATTTCCACCCACGTGACAGTGTGAATGTGTGGGCGCATTCGTATGGGTGACTGTGAGAGTGTGAGAGTGTGAGAGTGTGAGACTATGAGAGTGTGAGAGAGTGAGTGAGAGCTATTTAACTTTAAAATTTATTTGTAGGTTATAATAATATTTTTCCTTAATTACTTTTATATATAGTAAACCTAATATTCTTGATTGTCCAATAAACTGTGCTTTATATGTTTAAATATATATTATCACATTTTTCAAAGATTCACAATATGGTAAATGAAACACGACATGAGCGTTTTCGATACACAATTTGAGAACTATGACTAGGAATTGTTTCCTCTTTTAATTAGGGTTTTCAATTATACCAGTTGATTTAAGTTAGGATATTAGGTAGATTCTAATTAGACTATTATTTCTTTTTTATATTAGGATTCTTTACTTGGGTGCTAAGTCGTAGAGTTCCTATAGAAAGAGTTGTAATCTTTATTTATTTTTAGATTATTGAATATACATATTTGAGATTAAAGATTTATTCTTTTGTGTGTATATCTTTGCCAATTTTCGGAGATATGTACTTTTATTCCTTCTTTCCACCTTGTCCTACATTAATATATAAAGCCCCAAAAGGGTTAAATTAATTTTTTTTCTTATAAAAGAAGGGTGGATCAAAATATAAATGAAGATTGGGAATATTAAAGAAAAATTAAAAACATCCACTGGCTTCACAATTTCCATCCATGTGACTGTGTGACTGTGTGGGCGCACACGTATGTGTGAGTATGTGGGCGCACACGTATGTGTGAGTGTGTGAGTGTGTGAGTGTGTGAGTGTGAGAGTGTGAGAGTGTGAGAGTGTGAGAGTGTGAGAGTGTGAGAGTGAGAGTGTGAGAGTGTGAGAGTGTGCAAGTGTGAGAGTGTGAGTGTGAGTGTGAGAGTGTGTGTAAAAGTGTGAGAGTGCGAGTGCGAGTGCGTGAGTGTGTGAGATTATTTAACTTTAAACTTTATTTGTAGGTTATAATAATATTTTTCCTTATTACTTTTATATATAGTCAAGCTAATATGCTTGATTGTCCAATAAACTGTGTTTTATATGTTTAAATATATATTACCACATTTTTCATAGATTCACAATATGGTAAATGAAACACGGCATTAGCGCTTTCTATACACGATTGGAGAACTATGACTAGGAATTGTTTCCTTTTTGAATTAGAGTTTTTAATTATACTAGTTGATTTAAATTAGGATATTAGGTAGATTATACTGAAGATTATTTCTTTTTTATTTTGGATGCTACGTCATAGAGTTCCTAGATAAAAGAGTTGTAATCTTTATATATTTTTGGATCATTGAATATACATATTTGAGAATAAATATTTGTGCTTGTGTGTAATTCTTTGCCGATTTTCGGAGATAGGTACTCTTATTCCTTCTTTCCGCCTTGTCCTGCATTAATATATAAATCCCTAAGTGGTTAAAATTATTTTTTTTTCTTATAAAATGAGGGTGGATCAAAATATAATTGAAGTAACATGGGGAATATCAAAGAAAAATTAAAAACCTCCACTTGCTTCACAATTTCCATCCATGTGACTGAATGTGTGGGCGCACAGTAGGCATGCACAAACTGGCCGCCTGGCCTAGCCTGGTCTAGGCCTGCCAGGTTTTGACCATTAACCAGGT
Source organism: Panax stipuleanatus (assembly GCA_020205555.1). Lineage (NCBI taxonomy): Eukaryota > Viridiplantae > Streptophyta > Magnoliopsida > Apiales > Araliaceae > Panax > Panax stipuleanatus. Next base: position 62,489,173 of record CM035117.1, on the reverse strand, counting down.
CGAGCCAGGCTCTAATATAAGAAGGTCGATGATGAGTAGGTTAAAACCTACGAATTTGGTATTTCTTGGCTTAGTATATTTTTATTTCTTGAGTATTGTATGTTACTTTTTATGTTTTTTTGGTCACTTTGCAGGAATAAAGGTGAGGATGAGCTTAGGAGCTAAAAAGGGATGAAAAAACTGGATAATTGGGCAATCTGATACAACGGTGCGGGGCACGCTACAGGAAGCCTAGAGACGGTGCTTGTCGCGCCAGGTTGGTTGAAGAATCTGCAAAGGCAACGCGAGCCACGCCACTGACTGAAGGGACCCGGCGCAGGGCGCGCCGCTCAGACGATTTTTGCATATTTTGTTTCCTTGTTGATTAGAAGTTGACTCCATTAAGGATTTTGACTTGCCTTATGTAATAGGGTTTTGTTAGGACTATAAAGACTTGTTTTTATTAAGGTTTAAAATAACTTTTGACTGGGAATCATTGAGAGCTACTCTGGGAGATTTGAAGATTGAATTGGAGACTTCACGAGACAGATTTTGGAGAACAAGATTGAAGATCATCGATATAGTTTTCTTCTTCCTCTTAATTTAATTTCTGTACTCATGATGTATTTCAATTATTATCTGCTAGTTTCAATTATGATAAGGAACTAATTTCTTAATTAGGAATACAATGGAACCTTTTGCAATGTATTAATTCAATTACTATTATTCTTCACTTGATAGTCCTTTTGAGTTGATTATTTTTTTTGTGCTTAATTTAATAATTGTTTGGCCAGCAATTAATCTCATATCTTTGATTGAATAGTAAAAGGAAATCTTATATTAGATTTGAATATAATAACACATGAACTTGTTTTCTTTATAGAATAACATAATAGCATATGAGACGAAAGTACTTGTATGTCATGCGTAACTGTAACAGGAGTTTGAACTTAATGAATCTATTTTAAGTGTCTTGCATGAAAATAGCAAAATAAATGAAATAGATCTTTTTATTAATCATTGAAAGATGTTAGTAAATTGATAGGCAATCCTAATTATCAATTCATTGGATAAGTCAAGTGGGAATAAAGGGGATTATTGCATAGAAATTAGTGAAATTGTATTCTTATGTCTTAATCATCTGGTAATCAATATTTGTCAATTTAATTAGTTCTTAATTACTTGATGTTAACCAATTTTCACAAATAACTGGAGTGACTGTTAAAGTGTGTTAAATTAGTAAAAACTTGATAATTAAAATAATTGTTAGTAATTGCTCTCTGTGGGTTCGATAACCTTTCTTATCACTTTATTACTTGATTGACCGCGTACATTTGCGCGTATTTGCCATTATATAAAACGGACAACAGCCAGGTCAGGCCAGGCCAGGCCAGATAATTGAACTAAACCTTGGGTCTGCGAAAGCTTGCAGGCCAGGCCCAGGCCAAGCTTTGCTTTCTTTCAAAATCTTACCCTTGAATTCTACTCCATTTATAAAACAAAAATAGAATAACTTAACATTGTTAATCAATGTGGGACTTCAAAAGTATAACTAGAAAATCAACTATGACTATCACATAAATGCTCACGGAACTTGGAGAAAGAAAACTTAAAATCCGATGTGGGATGGACATCCTTGCTCTCTCCCATTGTACCGTTCATTCTACAGTCTTGATGTATAATTGAATGAAGCATGGAATTAGCTTGAACCAATTCTATTAAGTATGAGCGTATCTTATCACTTAACTAAAGAAAACAAACTTAAGCCGAGTGTACCTCCGATACGCACTGCCCAGTGGTCGCTGCCCACATGAGGTTCTGTAACATACATATCTACCATTCTCATGGTGCATGCCATCTGTTTGTTTTTGTGTGTCAATAAGGTTTACCTCTATAGCTTTGCAAGGAGCAACTCAAATAACATTACTCGGATTGCCCCTAAACAATCCTTTCCTATGATAACCCGAATTTTCAGAAATTATTAAAATAAGAATTTAGTAAATAAAATTCTTAAGGCATGTGTTGGGTTCAAATAAGAAATATATATGCGTTGTGTATTTTGAAGTATGTGGTTTGTAAAGAAGAAATTTTATATATATGAGATTTTATAGTTGATTAACTATTAAAGGAAGTAGAGTTTGAACTTGAAGTTTAATATCTAAATTATTGAAGAAGGTAGTGATTGATGTTGTAAAATCAAAGAGGAGATTAATTTTGGTTAACTGGTATAACAAGTTAGCATGTTCTAAGAATGTGAGTTAATTTTCTGTTTCTGCTGAAGCAGAACATGCCTGCATCTGAACTTGAGGTGGCGCGGCCGCGCCACTTCCAAGTCTAAGACCAGCGCGGCCGCGCAGGTCTACAGATGATTCTGGAGGAGTTTGTATATTCAGAACTTTAGGGTATGTATATTAGTGACTAATATGTTGTAATATGGGTCATAATTGGTGCTCAAACTGTCCATGAATGGATTGAGATAACAAAGCATGAATTAGTTTAAATTAAGTTGAAAGTTATATTATGGAATAATATAATTTGAATATTAAAACCTTAATTGACAGTGGTGATATAGTAATTCACTTAAGTAAATGGTAAATTAATGTGTTTTGGATAAGAAAAATGAAATGAGTATGTTAATAAAATTTAGTATTATTTTTATATATTACTTAGTGTAGTAATATATAAAAGAGTCTAATGTTCGGAATGATGTTAATGAAATATATATGTTGTTGAGGAGAGAAAAAAACCAATATATCTTTAGATAAATATTAGTTAGAGATTTATAAATTAAATTGATATATGGTTAAATGTGAATATTGAAAAAATTGTTTTGGGACAATTTATAGAAAAAAAAAGAGAAATAATTATTGTATATTTTAAATAAAGGATATTAAAATAAATTCTAGCATTGAATTATTTTAATAAAGAGAGAATATTATTTTAATGGTGATATTACCTTATATGCATGGTTTTGTATGAGGTAATGTGTATGATTACGTAACATGGTAAATATATTATGCCATATTTGCTATATGTAAATAAATTGATATAAACAATTTATAATATGAGAAAATAAATCTATTATTTATTTTCTATGTGTGACGTGTATACAAGTGCCTTACATGTAATTATTTTAATAAGACATAAATATTGTATTAAAGATAATATCTTGAGAAAATGGATAAATTCTTTTATTATAATTAGCACCTTTACTTTGCGTATATAAAGTGAGAACGTAATAAAAACATGTTATGTGATGTTTTTATGGTGGAATACATAGTAGTAATTATATCTTATGTATTTACATGAGGATTAAATTCATAAAAGAAAGTTAAGTTATTTTTTACTTACCAAATAACTTAAGTTACTGTAATACTCGTGAATTTAATAATAATATAAAAATGATTGTATATTTTCGTTCACGACATATGTATTTATGTGAATCTTGAAATGTAATAGTTCAATGTAAATTGAATATGTGATAAGTAAGTAATGTGGTGGAAATGAATAAGATTATGAAATATGCCTAGTGTGGCAAAGTGGTGGAATAAGCAATTCATTAAATAAATTAATGAAGGAATGATTAAATGGATTAATTAGTGTTATTATATGAATTAATTGCTATGTGCAAGTATACATGTTATGAGAGCATATAAATAAGTAATGTAATGGTATTACATTATGAGTATATTATAAAATATGATATTAAGAATATTATTATTTTGTGAGACTATATTATAATAAGTTGGAGTTATGTAAATTACTAAGATGCATAAATGAGCCTTGTGTGGCATGAATATTAAATTTAAACCAACTGAAAGTTTAACTGAAATTATTAAAAGAAAATCAATGGTAAGGGAATAAATGTTTGATGTTAATTATCATTATAATATTTGGGTGTAATTGGAATACTGAGTTTTATGGTAAATAATGGGTCACTAGTACCCAACTAAATTATATTCTAGCCCAACTCAAATATTAATTGGACTAACCCAATGTACATAGATTATATGATTGGGTGTATGTGTGACCCTAACTTAGCATAAGGTAATAATAATAACACATTAAAGTTGACTTTGTGAGTCCAATTACTAATTAACCTTAGTATTTGAGGTCCATTCTACTGATACATAAGAGAGCATGTGTTTGTCCCAAAATCTTTGTCCCAATTCCTTTCCAAACGTGATAGCACAGTGGCTTATCCCCCTCTTTGCTGAAAAATTAGTTTGGTGATGATGGCCAAAGGTGCGGGTTGAAGGGAGTGGTTGGGAGCTTTCCACCAACTTCTTGTCCAATGGCTTCTCCTTCTTCCCTTGGGTTTGATTTCTAGGGCAAAGCCATTGTATGGGTAAAAAAATTCTCTATAAATAGACTCCCCTTCTCAATTCAATTTGCTAATTTCTTGATAAATTCTAAATTGGAGAGTGAGTGTTGTTAAAATTGGAAGAACAATCTGAGTTAGAAGCAAGAATTAACTTCACAAGCTTCAAAGAGGTAACATTACCTTAACATGTTTTTGATTTTCAAGTTTGGTAAACTTTTAGAAATTTCTTGAAATACTTGATAATTGGTTGGGAGATGGATGTCATTGTGTTGTCTGGGTTATTTTCATGATATTAAGTCAATATGAATGTTTTGAGCATGCTAAATTAAAGAGTAATTGTTGTATGGTCTGAACTCTACTGAAACAGAGGACAAGTCTGGGTTGGTGCCAAACCAGTACAAACCCAGCACGGCCGCGCCGTCTGTCAGTCTTGAAATCCAACTTCTGCTTTAATCTAATTTTCTGAGCATGTTAGGATGGTTTGAAAATGCATATAAATAACCCCAAAACATGGATTGAAGTTACCTTAGTTGTAGTAGGTCACTGTAACTTGTTTTAGTTTGAGTTTTAAAGGAAACTTATAAGTTTGGAAAAACAAACCTTTTTGAAAATAAACTTACTTGTATTCTAACCTTGCAAACATGTGTATGTGGCCTAGTTATATGCGTGAATGGGTAAGGAATGTGGTTTCAATATATATTGCATATAAAAGGTTGTCAAGCTCGGTTTAGTATATGTTTTAAAGGAAATTTAAAAATTTTGGAAACTATTTTTGATGAGCATTGTATTAATTGCATTATGACCTTATGTGCAAGTGTGATAGTACTCTTTATACCTCTGAGCATGGTTGATATGTTCGTCCTACGAGTTAGATATGATATGGACTTTTCCAACTTGGTTTAAAAGCAAATTTTCAAGTATATGGCTGTCAACTATGTATAAATGAGTTGAATGACTTTGAGCATGCGTATTAACAGTACATGTAACATCCTTATGTGGGTTAGTGGTTAACATAGCTAGTCCGTTGTTAAACGAACCTATTTAGTCTCGATTAAAGAATTTTGGAATGGAAATTTTAAACCCGATTTGAGTATTACCTCAAAGTCTATTTTAGATACCTGAGATGGTTTTCAACTTGGTCATTAAATTATTGAACATATTGATCCTAGTTGAGCAAAGGAATTTAAAAGAAAAATATAAAGGTTTTGGAAGGTAACCTCAACGTAAATAAATGTGAGAAAACCAAATCTGATCTAAAACCTGTCTTTATGATAATATATTGTGTTTAAAGATATTAGTGTGCTAACTAGAGAACTGGACCCTTAAAATCTCAGTTCTGGTTCTGGTAGGGCGTAGCGCGACCACGCCACTCCCAAGCTTATTATCAGCGCAGCCACGCCGTGCTGCAGAGTTGGCCAGAACAGTTTGTTAATTGTCTGGACCTTAGAGCATGTTTATATATTTTCCTTAAAGACCGCAAGGTATGAAACAAGATGGTTTCAATAGAATAAGCTTAAGGGTGTAATGTGTTAACAACATAGTTATCCTAAGATGAAGTGAAAAAAAGGATTTAAAAACCAAGTTAGGAGACAATGTAAATTTTTTTTTATTACATTAAGAATGTATGAATGTGTATGACTGATGGATATGAATTCATGATTATACAATTGTGTAGGAATACACGAAGTGCAGATAGCTATAAACAGTTAAGTTGTAGTTGATAATCTACGAGTCAAGCAAGTCTTCAGTTCCTATTTGCTATATAAATATGATAAATGTTAGTTGAATTATATTATGATATGAGAATGTGGAATTACGTATGAAATGCATATAAAATGTATATGAAATTTGAAAGTCAATCTATGACTATATGTTTAAGAAGTTAATCTCTATACTTGTTATATGAGACGCAACATGCGTAATGAATTTAAATGATTATGATTGTATAAACTGAGCATGATATTATATGTTATGTGATGCATGAAAACTGTTAGATTTGCTGAGTTGTCAAGCTCATCCTTGCAAATAATCATTTTTGCAAGTTAATGATTCAAGGTAACGTTACGTGCTACTTGAACGATAGAGATCAATAGTAACACAAGAAGATTAATATTTAACTGAAGTTATTACTTTGAACCATGTTTAAGGTTCTAGGAGATGTACATGATAGTAGTTTACGATGTTTAATACATGTTGATTTGTAAAGTTGTACTAATTGATACATAGAGGATATCGAATTGAGATGTAAAATTTTATACCGTAATTCGGATGAAGTGAATCATAACATAAATTTGATTCAAAGATATGTAATTGATAAAGATTGTGATTCAGAGAAAATAAAGAAAGAAGATTAAAAAATTTTAGTATTTCGCATTTGTATTAAGTTTAACATCAAATATGACGTAAGTCAGGAATGGTTAACAATCAAGGTTGAGTTGTCTTATTGAAAGTTGGGGTCGTTATACAGATCCTGGAAATGGAAGGAATTTATATTCTAATTGATAACAAAGCGAAGTTGTATTCATTAAGTTATGAATAAAAAATATAAATAATCAGATGAAGGTTGTATCGTGACGCACTAGGTCCGAGGTTCAAGGGACTCAAATTTGGGGCCGTTACATTTCCAACCATCAGTTATGCCATCAGTTTGCATAATATTGTTAAACACTTCAGTACGTGAATGCCCACTTGACCAACGCTAGCAAATGATCCATGGTGAAGCTTACCATCTTCAAGACTCCATTAAAATCCCAATTGAGAAGAACCAGGGAACAACTCATCTCTTTTACCCTCTAAAACTTGCATCTCTCTTCTACCCATTAACCAAAACCTTGCAAATAACCCTTCTTGGGTCTAAAAACAAATACCAATATAAGAATTTATGTTTCCGAGCAATTTGGGGGAGCTAAAGAAGGAAAAGATTCAATTTTTACCAAATGGGTATTCAAAGAATCCATTTTTGGCAATCGGGTATTACATAAAATTGATGAAAAGATTCGATATTTTCAAGAGAATAAAGCAAGAAGAGCTGATGTTGGGTATATATGAGAGATATTCAAGATTGTCAAGAAAGAGGGTGTGGTGAGGAGAGAGAAAACGAGAAACAGATGCGCCACTGCTCTCCCTTTCAGGTTCAGCCCTGCCCCAGCAGCAACAGAGCGACTTGTGAAATATTGGAGAACCACCATATAATTAAGTACTAGATCCAAGTCCCACAATGTTTAGAAGTGAAAAGTCTCAAGGAAATTTTCCTTATAAAAGGGACTCTCCTCTACTTTAAACAACTAATAAACAAACCAAATAAAGTGCTAGGTTTGTAAACCAGGCCTGTTGCAATAGGCCCAGGACGGAGTCAGGCCTTGGGCCAGGCCGTACTAGGGCCATAGGCCGGGCCGTACTCGGGTCATAGCCAAGCCGATCTGGACCAGATTTTTCTCAAAATACTGAGGCCTTTTCAAAGTCTTCAGATCAGGCCAGGTTGGACCATGCCTTGACCAGGCCTAGTTTTGACCAGGTAGGGCCCAGGCCAAACCAAGGCCAGGTCGCATGCCTCGGGTTTTAGTGCAACCCTAGCGCACACGTATGTGAGAGTGTGAGTGTGAGAGAGGGAGAGTGGGAGAGTGAGTGTGAGAGTGAGTGTGAGTGTGAGTGTGAGTGTGAGTGTGAGTGTGTGAGTGTGAGTGAGTGTGAGAGTGAGAGTGAGAGTGTGAGTGTGAGAGTGTGAGAGCTATTTAACTTTAAAATTTATTTGTAGGTTATAATAATATTTATACTTACCTTTATACATAGTAAAGCTAATATGTTTGATTGTCCAATAAACTATGTTTTATATGTTTAAAAATATATTGCCACATTTTTCTTAGATTCACAATCTATCTAACAAAATACAAATGATTTTGAATTTCCCGCTCACTCAATAAATCATCTGGGCCGTTCAAAGTTTGAGATAAATCCCACTGTCGATGCAGTGCCGGAGGCACGGGACACAGCTAGTATAGGAAACGAAACATGACGTGGGCGTTTTCGATACTCTATATGATTCACGATTTGAGAACGATGACTAGGAATTTTTTCCTTTTTAAATTAGAGTTTTTAATTATACTAGTTGATTTAAATTAGGATATTAGGTAGATTCTAATTAGAAGAAAATTTCTTTTTTATGTTAGGATTCTTTACTTGGGTGCTAAGTCGTAGATTTCCTTTATAAAAAGTTGTAATCTTTATTTATTTTCATATTATTGAATATACATATTTGAGATTAAAGATTTGTGCTTTTGTGTGTATTTCTTTGCCAATTCTCATAGATAGGTACTCTTATTCCTTCTTTCCGCCTTGTCCTACATTATTATATAAAGCCCTGAGGGGTTAAAACTAATTTTTTTTCTTATAAAAGGAGGGTGGATCAAAATATAACTGAAGTAACATGGAAAATATTAAAGAAAAATAAAAAACCTCCACTTGCTTCACAATTTCCATCCATGTGACTGTTGAATGTGTGGGCGCACGTATGTGTGTGTGAGAGATATTTAACTTTAAAATTTATTTGTAGTTATAATAATATTTTTCCATAATTACTTTTATATATAGTCAAGCTAATATGTTTGATTGTCTAATAAACTGTGTTTTATATGTTTAAATATATATTACCACATTTTTCATATATTCACAATATGGTAAATGAAACACGACATGGGCGTTTTTAATATACAATATGATTCACAATTTGAGAACTATGACTAGGAATTGTTTTCTTTTTGAATTAGGATTTTAGTTATACTAGTTAATTTAAATTAGGATATTAGGTAGATTCTAATTAGAAGATTATATCTTTTTTATGTTAGGATTCTTTACTTGAGTGCTAGGTCGTTGAGTTCCTATATAAAGAGTTGTAATTTTCATTTATTTTCATATTATTGAATATACATATTTGAGATTAAAGATTTGTGCTTTCGTGGGTATTTCTTTGCCGATTCTCGGATATAGGTACTCTTATTTTTTCTTTCCGCCTTGTCCTACTAATATATAAAGCCCTAAGGGATTAAAATTAATTTTTTTCTTAAAAAAGGTGGGTGGATCAAAATATAATTGAAGTAAGATGGGGAATATTAAAGAAAAATGAAAAACCTCCACTTGCTTCACAATTTCCATCCATGTGACTGAATGTGTGGGCGCATTTGTATGAGTGTGAGAGTGAGAGTGAGAGTGAGAGTGAGAGTGAGAGTGTGAGAGAGTGAGAGAGTGAGAGAGTGAGAGTGTGAGTGTAAGAGTGTGACAGTGTGACAGTGTGACAGTGTGAGAGAGAGTGCATGGTTCGAAATTGCGTTCGAGGCGTGCCTCATAGCGAGGCGGGAGTTTTCCAGGGCGAGGCTGACGCGTCAAAGAGAAATTCAGAAGCTTGCGCCTCATTTGGCTGAGGCTTACGCCTCCGTGTGTTGCGCCTCAAGGCGTATCAAGGCATACGCCTTGATTTGAATTAAAAAACCCTAAGTATTCGACAGGTTCTTTAATTCAAGCCGATCGACAAGTTCTCTCTCTTCTTCAGTTCATGCGACTTCGACAGGTTCTCTCTTCTTCTTCTTCGATCGACTCTGTCTTCTTCATCTTCTTCTACTTCGATCGACTTTGTCTTCTTCTTCGAAGTTCGATTGACAGTTCTCTCTCTCGATCTTCTTCTTCAGTTCTTACTTCTTCGTCTTCTTCTTCTTCTTCAGTTTCTCTCTCTTACTTTTTTTATTAGTCAGTATGGTCTGTATTTTTCCGTCTTCTTCTTCATGTTTATATGATTGTTATTACTGCATATGATTGTTGTATATATATTTATTAGAAGGGGCATGACAATTTTTAATGATCTGAGGCAATTTTTTTTATTACAATTATATATATATATAACAATCATATGTATATATATACAATAATAACATTACTGTGAATTAACAATCATATGCTTTTAAATTTCAATTAAGGATCTTAGGCAAAAAAAATATTATTACAGTGAATTGTTATTATGGATAAGAAAGATCCATGTTGGAAATATGGCACCGAAGCTCCTAGAGTTAATAAATCTCATTTATGTGGAATGCAATTTTTGTAAGAAAATTTGTAGAGAGATTACAAGGCTGAAAAATCATCTTGTCGGTAATCATAGTAACGTTGAGCCTTGCAAAAACGTACCAAGTGAAGTGAAGGAAGAGCTTGCTTCATACATGATGAAAAATATAGACTCAAAGGAGGAAAGACAAAGAAATGAAGCTGAAAAAATACAAAGTGTCTTATTATGGTGGTCATCCATCCTTAGGAGGTTCAATTGTGGGTAGTGCCTCCGCGAGGGGAGTTTGGGGACCCATGGACAGATTTGTTGTAGATGTTGATGTTGTTGATGATGATGCTACTACAAAGCGTACCGTATTTTCAAAGGAGGCTCGTAATGCAATCTGTCTTGATATTGGCATATTCTACTTTGAAAACGGGATTCCCTTTAATGTTGCAGATAGTCCTTCATTTATAAATGTGTCGGTCAATTAGGAACTATGGTCGTGGTTTGAAACCCCCTACTCCATACAAGCTTAGCTCTTGGATATTGAAGGAGAAAGAGAAGACTACAAAGGCTTAAGGTAAAGAAGACTTGGGCACATACGAGGGTGTCAATCTTGTCGGATGGTTGGAAAGATATTAGGGGAAGACAACTAATAAACTTTCTTGTAAACAACCCACATGGCACTGTATTTTTGAAATCTGTTGATGCATCTGATATAGTTAAAGATGCTAATTTGATGTTTAAACTACTTGATGAGGTTGTTGAGGAAGTGGGAGAAGACCTTGTCATTCAAATAGTCACTGACAATGCATCTAATTATAAGGCGGCGGGGAGAATGTTAATGGAGAAGAAGTCACGTATGTGGTGGACACCGTGTGCCGCGCATTGCATTGATTTGATGCTTGAGAAGCTTAGAGAGTTACCTTAACATAAAAATGCTTTGACAAAGACAAAGAAGGTAATTACTATTATTATTATTATTATTATTTGGTTATAATTTTTTTTATTCAATTAATACTTGAATTATTATTATTTTTTGATAAATGTCATTATGTAATTGTAGGTAAGCAACTTCATATATAATCATGGATGGGTCTTGGCATTGATGAGGGCCAACACTAATAAAGACCTTGATCGGCCAGCCGCCACTAGATTTGTCACTGCTTATTTAACTTTACAGAGTATGCATAGTTTGAGACAGCCTTTGGAGGCTATGTTTACATCTAGGGAGTGGGTAAATTGTACTTGGGCAAAAAACCTGAAGGTAAAGAGGCGAGAAAAATCATTCTAAGTGATAGGATTTTTTGGGGTAGTGTGGGATATGCAATTAAGACCAAAAAACCTCTAGTAATTTTATTGAGGATGGCAGATTCATAGAAGGTGACGGGAATGGGATTTTTATATGATGTCATGGACAATGCAAAAGAAGAGATTGCAAAAAAAATTAATAATGAGAAGGCCTATAAAGAGATATGGAGCATAATAGATGCCAAGTAGGACAATCAGTTGCATCGGCATTTGCACGCTGCTGCATATTTTTTGAATCCTTATTTTCAATATGACGACAATTTTTGCGCCAATGTGGAATTTAAGGTGGGATTGTACGCTTGTATGGACAAGCTTATTCCTAACTCCGAGGAAAGAGAGAAAGCTAATTTGCAATTAGATGCATTCCGATTGAGGCAAGGGTTATTTGGCTACACAAATGCCAAAAACACGTGTAAGAAACGTACTCTCGGTAAGTACCGTTGATTAATGTATGGCTATGTTTTCATTTTGATTAAACGTGCTCTTGGTAAGTACCGTTGTACCGGTAAGATTGATATATGTTTTAATATTGATCCAGCTAATTGGTGGATCGCATTTGGAGATGAAACTCCGGAATTAAGAAACTTTGCAATGAAAATTTGAAGTTTAACTTGCTCATCTTCGGCGTGTGAGCGTAATTGGAGTACTTTCAGTCAGGTATTTATTAGATATAAATCATTTATATTCTCAAATCTATTTATTAAGATTTTATGAGATCTCACTAATACTCAATTACTTGTAATATAGATACATACAAATAGAAGGAATCGACTGTCCGCATCCAGGCTTAATTCATTGGCTTACATTATGTACAATAAAAAATTAAAAGATCGGCAGATCAAGAAAAAAGCACTAACGGAAGAAGAGGATCCATTAGTTGTTGATAGTGTGTCATCTGATAATGAGTGGGTTGGCGGGGGGAATGATGAAAATAACTCGGGAGTGACTTATGGGAATGATGATATGGAGGAGGGTGAAGGGACTCATGGGAATGAAAGGACAGTTGGAGAAATACCATAGTTATCAAGACAACAAGTCAAGGCAAGGCGACAACAAAAAGCTTAAACGCTTAGGCGACAAGTCGTCCACAAGTCAACAAGTTATTAACAATGTTTATATAGTTAATATTTATATGAATATTGATATATTTGTTTTTTTAATAATTTACCATATTCATAATGCAGGTTGTAGCATATCAAATCACAAGTCACAACAAAAGAAAACAAGATCAAGTCAAAATGAATAATTTTATTATAGTTGTAAACTTGTAATCAACACAAAATCAATTAATCAACACATTCGTTTGACCTCAATTAGAATTAAGAAACCCAAAAGAGAAGGAACAAAAAAACAGCCTCTCATAGTAAAATAAAAAATTGATCAGTCCCAAGAGAAATCAGTCCTAAATAGTAGTTTATTTTGGAACAAAGGTCATTTTATCTAGTTATCAATTATACCAGAGGAATCAGTCCCAACTTCCAAAAAAAAATTCAATTATACAGCAGTAAGTCAATAACAGCACTACCAGAGGCTCAGAAAGAAAAAAAAACAAAACATTATCTCCCTTGGTAACATACATTCAATTATTATCATTAATTAATACCCCTGCTAACATACATCCAATTGTTCTTGGTGTGTACCCCCAAAAGAGAAGGAAAAAAAGCTCAGGGTATAACAAATTACAGAACAAAATAAAATTAGAAGAGTATAACAAAAAGAAAAAGAAGAAGAGTATAATAGAAAGAACAAAATTTAGAAAAAGAAGAGTATAACAAAAAGAAAAATTAGAAGAGTAGAGAGTATAACTGAAGAAGAGAAGAAGAAAAGGAAAGCGTAAGCATACGCGTCGGCACTCGACAAGTGAGTCCCCTTGCTCGTGCTCTCTCCCCTTTCTCCCTCTGCTCTTGCGAGTTGACTCGTTTCTCCCTTTCTGCTCTTCCGAAGTCGCAATCGATTAGGTTTAAGATTAATGAAGTTTACCCTTTTTTTATCCCAGTTAAGCTTCGGGTTGATCCATACCTGATCTGTCCAAGTCGACCACTTAGCCATATAGTCGTTCAAGTCGTCGGCAAGTCCAAGTCACGATCTGAGCGCTCGCCTTTCTTCCCTCCCACCAAGTCGCCCAAACGCCTTTGAGTCATGTACCGACTGGACGCCTAAGTGTCGCCTATGTGACTCTTAGGCGACGACTTGATAACATTGGAAGAGACTAATGTGAGGGAGATTACACTTGGAGGGAAAGGGACTCGGGGAACAAGTAGTAAACAAGGAAGTCAAAAGAGAAAGAGAAAGACTTTACAGTCAAAAACTAAAACAAAAGGTTAGTGTCATTACTTAAGTTGTCTTTAAAGTATTCTTTAACAAAACATACTCATTAGTCATTATACATAATCACTTGTTTATTTATAGATAAAGGGAAGGGATTGCAATTGGTAGATGAACCGGAGTTTGAGGATCTTAGCACTGACGATGAGGAGCATGACAGAGCTATTAGATACGATGATAATTCCATGGAGGATCCTCTTAATGATGATAGGGATGATGATAGAGATGATGGTGGGGATGACGATCTAGGATTTGATCCATTTTTCAGGCCGCTGGATACGAATGATACACTACTTATAAAGTGATGGATGATTACTATATAAGTAGTTGATGATATTATGCTGTTTTGATGTTTTGTAATGATACATTAACGTGATGTTGGTTATTTGTCTTTTATGACCTTGATTATAATGATGGATTATTTTATGATTTTATTAGCATTTTTTATAATTTTTTGGGACTTTTAGGTTTTAAAATCGAGGATTTCACCTCGCTCCGCCTTGAAACTTACGCCTCGCCTCGTCCGGAGAAAAACGCGTCGAACCGCTTTTAGCTTTTTCGAACATTGTGTGTGAGAGAGTGAGTGTGAGAGTGTGCGTATGAGAGTGTTGAGAGTGAAAAAGTGTGAGTGTTTATTTAACTTTAAAATTTATTTGTAGGTTATAATAATATTTTTCCTTAATTATTTTTATATATAGTAAAGCTAATATGATTGATTGTCCGATAAACTGTGCTTTATATGTTTACATATATATTATCACATTTTTCATAGATTCACAATATGGTAAATGAAACAAGACATGGGCGTTTTCGATACACGGTTTGATAACTATGACTCGGAATTGTTTCCTCTTTTAATTAAGGTTTTTAATTATACTAGTTGATTTAAATTAGGATATTAGGTAGATTCTAATTAGAAGATTATTTCTTTTTTATATTAGGATTCTTTACTTGGGTGCTAAGTCGTAGAGTTCCTATATAAAGAGTTGTAATCTTTATTTATTTTTAGATTATTGAATATACATATTTGAGATTAAAGATTTGTTCTTTTGTGTGTATTTCTTTGCCAATTTACGGATATATGTACTCTTATTCCTTCTTTCCGCCTTGTCCTACAATAATATATAAAGCCCCAAGGAGTTAAAATTAAATTTTTTTTCTTATAAAAGAAGAATGGATCAAAATATAATTGAAGTAAGATGGGGAATATTAAAGAAAAATTAAAAACCTCCACTTGCTTCTCAATTTCCATCCATGAGATTGTGTGACTGTGTGGGCGCACACGTATGTGCGAGAGTGTGAGAGCTAGTTAACTTTAAATTTTATTTGTAGGTTATAATAATCTTTTTACTTAATTACTTTTATATATAGTCAAGCTAATATGCTTCATTGTCCAATAAACTGTGTTTTATATGTTTAAATATATATTACCACATTTTTCATAAATTCACAATATGGTAAATGAAACACGACATGAGCGTTTTCGATTCACGATTTGAGAACTATGACTAGGAATTGTTTCTTTTTTGAATTATAGCTTTTAATTATACTAGTTAACTTAAATTAGGATATTAGGTAGATTCTAATTAGAAGATTATTTCTTTTTTATGTTGGGTGCTAGGTCAAAGAGTTCCTATATAAAAGAGTTGTAATCTTTATTTATTTTCGGATTATTGAATATATATATTTGAGATTAAAGATTTGTGTTTTTGTGTGTAATTCTTTGCCGATTCTTAGAGATAGGTACTCTTATTCCTTCTTTCCGTCTAGTCCGACATTAATATATAAAGCCCTAAGTGGTTAAAATTAAAAAATTTCCTTATAAAATGAGGGTGGATCAAAATATAATTGAAGTAAATGGGGAATATTGAAGAAAAATTAAAAACCTCCACTTTGCTTCACAATTTCCATCCATGTGACTGTGAATGTGTGGGCGCACGTATGTGTGATAGTGTGAGAGTGTGAAAGTGGGAGTGTGAGAGTGAGTGTGAGTGTATCTGAGAGTGCGAGTGTGAGAGTGTGAGTGTGAGAGAGTGTGAGAGCTATTTAACTTTAAAATTTATTTGTAGGTTATAATACTATTTATACTTACTTTTATACATAGTAAAACTAATATGTTTGATTGTCCAATAAAATGTGTTTTATATGTTTAAATATATATTACCACATTTTTCATAAATTCACAATATGGTAAACGAAACACGACATGGGCGTTTTCGATTTACAATATGATTCACGATTTAAGAACTATGACTAGGAATTGTTTCCTTTTTGAATTAGGGTTTTTGATTATACTAGTTGATTTAAATTAGGATAATAGGTAGATTCTAATTAGAAGATTATTTCTTTTTTTGTTAGGATTCTTTACTTGGGTGCTAGGTCGTAGAGTTGCTTTATAAAAAGATCTTTATTTATTTTTAGATTATTGAATATACATATTTGAGATTAAAGATTTGTGCTTTTGTGTGTATTTCTTTGCCGGTTCTCGGAGATAGGTACTCTTATTCCTTCTTTCGTCTTGTCCTACATTATTATATAAAGCCCCAAGGGGTTAAAATTAATTATTTTTTTTTATAAAAGGAGGGTGGATCAAAATATAACTTTAGTAACATGGGAATATTAAAGAAAAATTAAAAACCTCCACTTGCTTCACAATTTTCATCCATGTGACTGTGTGAATGTGTGGGCGCACGCGTATGCGAGAGCGCGAGAGTGCGAGAGTGCGAGAGTGCGAGAGTGGGAGAGTGGGAGTGTGAGAGCTATTTAACTTTAAAATTTATTTGTAGGTTATGATAATATTTTTCCTTAATTACTTTTATATATAGTCAAGCAAATATGTTAGATTGTCCAATAAACTGTGTTTTATATTTTTAAATATATATTACCACATTTTTCATATATTCACAATATGGTAAATGAAACACGACACTATAACTAGGAATTGTTTCCTTTTTGAATTAGGGTTTTTAATTGTACTAGTTGATTTAAATTAGGATATTAGGTAGATTCTAATTAGAAGATTATATCTTTTTTATGTTAGGATTCTTTACTTGGGTGCTAGGTCGTAGAGTTGCTTTATAAAAAGATCTTTATTTATTTTTAGATTATTGAATATACATATTTGAGATTAAAGATTTGTGCTTTTGTGTGTATTTCTTTGCCGATTCTCGGAGATAGGTACTCTTATTCCTTCTTTCGCCTTGTCCTACATTATTATATAAATCCCCAAGTGGTTAAAATTATTATTTTTTCTTATAAAAGGAGGGTGGATCAAAATATAACTTTAGTAACATGGGAATATTAAAGAAAAATTAAAAACCTCCACTTGCTTCACAATTTTCATCCATGTGACTGTGTGGGCGCACGCGTATGCGAGAGTGTGAGAGTGTGAGAGTGTGAGAGTGTGAGAGTGTGAGAGTGTGAGAGTGTGAAGAGTGTGAGAGTGAGAGTGTGAGAGTGTGAGAGTGTGAGAGTGAGAGTGAGTGCAAGGGAGAGAGTGAGAGGGAGAGTGAGACTGAGAGTGGAAAACAGCGTAAGACAAGAAGACAAAAAACAATAACAATAACGAGAACAAGAATGTAGCTCTCTGTCTGTGCATAAATGGTATCCTAAGAAGTAATTACAATTCAAGTAGTAACTACAAGGCCAGGGACTTTGAAACCTCACATTTTCTAATATCAATGTCTCCATTTGAACTGTAGACCGTGAGCTTACTATTGGAATTTTGAATTAAATGGTATTCCTAACAAAAAATTTAGAGTGCAAGGAACAATAAATACTGCCCGTGGAAATATTTTCCAATATAAATATCAGCCTACTTCCACACAAGACACCAAAAGATAACTATTGGGATTTGGGATTACAAATAGTATTCCCAAAAGAAGTTGACTTCATGAAGTAGTAAGTACCTAGCCATGGTTGCACCAAAAAATAAAAATAAAGTACCTAGCCATGGACTTCGAAACCTCCCATTTTCTAACACAAATGTAGGCCTACTTCCGTACTGGAGCCCAAGTCTAACTATAGAGATACTGGGTAATAAGAGAGCGAAATTTGAGTCATTCTTATCATGATCCTTTTTTGTATACATCAATGGAATGGTTTTGAAGGGACGCTAGCAGGAGACGAGAAAAGATATTTTGATGACTTGAAGACTCATCTTGATCTAGTACATCAAGCTGCCTACTTATTTTATGTTTCTGTTGCATTAGAGAAGGAACAAAGGAGATAAAAAGGAGAGATAAGGCTAAAAGCCACAAAGCACAAAGGTTTAAAATCAATAATAATCAATCATTCAATATATAAATCATAATGATATATACATCTCTTTATACAGGACTAAATGTAAAGCTAAACTTAATGAACAAGTAAAATCCTAGGCAAACTAATTAAATTTGGAAACAAAATCCTAATAGTATCCTAAGCTTAATGACCGAGTAAAACAATCTTATTAACTATGAAAGTAAAATCCTAATAATATCTACCATAATTTAAAGCTCTAGAATATTCTACCTAATAAAATAAAATAAAATAAAACAATTGCATCTCTTTTATCTCTAAATAATAACACAATATTGAATATTTAACTATGTTACTCGGACTCGGGTGCGGGTGTGGGATGCGGGTACGAATCTAAGTGTCGGACACGTGAAGTCAAAAAATAGAAGATACGCGGATATGGATCCAAATTTGGACACGGGTGCGGGGATACGGTATATTATGATTTTTTAATAATAATGTTTATACTGTCCAAATTCTTATAGACATGCATTTATCATGAAACTTCAGGGGTTGAAGTGCAAAAATATAAAGAAACAGAGGCAGAATTGAAACTACTGAAACTTCAAGGGCTAAAATGAAAGAAAACAAAACTAAAAGGATTGATATGTAATTTTCCAAGGGCTATTTTGAACTTTCAGAAAACCTGGGGGACTAAATTAAAAAATTATAAAAACTATGGGGTACCTAACTGTAATTTTTCAAGGATAATTTAAATTCAGATCTGGGACAAACTCGTAACTTGTTGGAGGAGAAGATCGGTTGGAGAAGAAGAAGAAAAAGGCGACAAACTCTTGGAGAAGCAGAAGAAAAAGGCGACGATGGTAAGTCTTACTTCTTTTTCTTCAGTCTTTCCTCTTTCTTCTTCCTCCTTCCTCGTCTCTTCTTCTTCTCCGATGATGTTGCATATCCAGATTTCTGTTGCCAGATCCCGTACGGATCCCGCACCGGTACCAGTGTCGTGTCGACACAGGTACTCCACCAAAAATGGCGAGTCCGAGTAACACAGATATTTAATACTCCCTTCGTCTCAAGATAAAAGTCTTTATTACAATTTTGGGTAGTCCCAAGTTAAATGTCCACTTACTTTAAATAATTTGTTTATTACAATAAAAATTATTATAATACACTTGGTATTAATTGTTCTATATTTCCATTCTCTATGCATATTTATGGAGTATTATTTGTCATGTAAAAAAAACTATGTAATTAGATAAGTTATAATGACTTTTTGAAGGAATTCAAATTCTTAAGAGTTGAAAGTAGTATTAAATGCTTTAATGGAATCGATTCCAATGAAAAGTTTTTAGATAACTTTAGTTTTAAATATGGACAATTTTGTCATTTTATTCTCTTTCTTAACATGCACAAAAAGTCAACTAGGACTTTTATCCTGGGACGGAGAGAGTAATAGACTTAATGGCCAAAAAGAACATCTAACTTTTGGTTTATTTTCAATTAAACCAATGAGAACTTTTTTTAACACCTATACGCAAAATATAACTAAAAAGGTTACAAGGATGACTTAAACCATAGTCAATTAATGTTGAGGTGTCATATAATTTGGCATATGAATTGTAAAATAAATATTTTTTAATATTTGTTTGCTGAAATAATAAAAAGTAAATTAAAACAGATAATTAAAAAATATACATAATTAAGGCATAAACAGTGATTTAATATACGAAAGATGAAATAAAAAAGTAAAAACACCAACAAAACACGAAACACGAATTAAAACAAACATCTTAAATTTCTTAACAAAAAAACAATTAAAAAATACAGGTTAAAAAATACAAAACTCTACCATGAGTAGCCATCATCTTCAACCCATTACCAAATATTAGCAGGAAAAAAAATTCACTACCATCAATTCATCTTTTTATGCTCCTCCACCTCCAACTATATGAACCTTCCCTCCCTTTGTCATCTCCTCCTTTCCGCAAATCTCATCGGATGATAACAATTACCGAAGGAGATATGTCTCAATTAAATCGTATGAAGCAACTGGGTGGCCAAAGGGAAGCTCTGGGCTTTTTACCACATCTTTATTTGGGATCTAGGATTTGGATGGAGAAAAAGAAGAGGGAAGAGGGAAGAGGGAAAAAAATTCTCTAAATTTTTTGAGGTGTAGCATCTAGGTGGAGGAGAAGAGGAAAAGGGAAAGGGAGGGGGGATCTCTAATTTTTTACTATTTGGGTTTCTACGATTTGGGTGGCGGAGAGGGGAAGGAGGGAAAAAAAGATGAAATTACGAGCGACTACTAATGAGAAGATAGAGGAGAAAGATGAGGATTGAGAGGAAATAAAAGGGTTTAAAATTCATGCAATAGTTGAAGAATAATTGAAGTTATTTTGAAGATGGTGACTGTTGAAAATAGTGATTGATTGTGTTTAAAAATTGATTTTCTTCATCTTTGGTGAAAAAGATGGTAGACCTAGCAAATGGGCAGACCAATCCCAAATGTCCCGGACTTTCGTGGGCTTGAAATAAGAGGCCAGTGGCCCAACAAATGATGGGTCAGGTGGCCCACACCTGCAGTCTTTTTCAATTAATTTTTTTTGCATTAATTTGCATATCCATTCAATTTATTCTTCACACACTTATATTAAGTATTATAAATTTTAGAAATAAACCAACACATTATATGTGCAAAATAAAAATAATCCTACAAGCAACAATGGTTTAAGTGACATTCTGCTTAGCAGATCAACATTATAGTTTTTTTATTATTATTTCTTGAACGGGTGGACTGCTCATGTTATCAAAAAAAAAAAATTCAAGTGTTCTACTTGTAGAAAAATATCAAATTATCATTCAAATATTGGCTGGACCTTGAACATTTGAAGTGGTCGGAATTTCATGGGCGGGTCAGGCCACAACGGAACGGGCCAAAATTGGGCCGGGCTAAAAAGGCAAAGGTTTTTCTGGGATAAAACATATAATCTCGCATCCCAACTTTTGATAGGCCGACCCGCAGGCTTGTGCTTGTTTTTCCAGGTCTAGAAGATGGATTGTGGTGGAAATTTGGTGGCGGAGAAGATGGGTTGTGGTGGAAATATGGTGGCGGAGAGACAGTGCTGGGTATGAATGGTGTAGATTACTATCATAATTTATTTTTTTTGCTAAATTATCATAATTTCTTTTGTTTGTATGCATTTTTTTCAATCTTTGTAATTAGTATGTCTTTATTATGTTCTATTATACTTGTTTAAAAAGTTCAAGTAAGAATTATGTCAACAAAATTATTAATAATAATTTAATTTCCACTTCAAATGCCAAATCACATGACACATCAGCATTAGTTAACTACGATTAGAAGACATGTTAATTTTGGGTCATTCTTATAACCCTTTTCTTAATGTTATGGGTATAGGTGTTAATAAATATTCCTCACCGGTCTAAATGAAAACAAACCAAAAGTTAGATGGGTTTTTTTGGACATTAAATCTTAATAATAAATGCTCTCAGTCTTCTCCTTCCCTCCTCATCATTTTATACTCCATTGGAGAAAACTAGTCCTCGAATCTTGAAGTGGTGAAGAATGAGAATCCAGGATAGGCAAGATGTATCAAACAAAGATTGATTGAGAACTCCGTGTTCTGCTTTCATGAAAAAAGTCTTCAAACAAAAATTGAGATCATAAAGGCTTTCATGAAATAAGTCTTCAAACAAAAACTGAGATCATAAAGGAATTTACGACACCTTGGGACTCAAATGCACTATCTTGAAAAACAATGTCAACATGTTCCACCTTGAGATGTTCTTGGGACTTTTTCTTCTTCGAGAGCATCTGCTTCACTAACTTTGTCAACAACGTTGTTGATGATCTCCTCAATGGCTCAATTTTATTCGCAAGTTGTTTTTCTTCAAGTTCAACTTTGTCTTCAAACTATTCAGATTTAATTTTAATTTCATGTTTTCTTCGATTTGCGTTTTCATTGAATTTTTTAAGAATTTCCTGAATCTTTTCAAGTATGAAAAATATTGACCTTTGGTTGTCTGCTAATGTTTCACAGTGATGAACCACATTAGGTTGAACACATGTTTGTTCTTCAAAAAAATAGGAAAGATGATAATACTGCTTCGCTTTGTCATAACGAGTCTTTAAACATGTAAGGCTTCGTTCATCCAGTTCTAGTTTAGAGCAAAATTTCTCACAACTAAAACTAGATGAAGAAATACACCTTTTAAGTTGCACGTGTTGGGTAAAAATAATACGCTTAAGTTTCGCAATTTGAGTACATAGGAACTCTGGAGCTTCTATGTAAGACATTTTGTTCAACACTTTACTTTTTTCAACCTTTTTTCCCGACTCTACAGGGACCTAACGGATTAAAGAGGGCAGATATAAAAAAAATAAACCTTCAAGGACTAATTATGTCAAAACAGAAAAGTTCAGGGACTGTTTTGACAAAATAAGAAAGTTTAGGTACTAAAAAAGATTTTTAACTTGGGGTACATAACTGTAATTATGCATCACTAGTGGAAAACCCAAATCTTCTTCTTTTCCACTTCTCTTTCTCAATTCTATACACAAACGCATCAAGAGATTGAGAAAGGGGCAGAGGCTAATTGCGATGAAAAGGGCAGCGACAAACAATTTATCTTCTTTTTCTTTATTTTTCCTCTTCCACTACTTTTCTGGTCTTCTGCTTTGCACTACAACTCTGAGACATTTTTTTCTTTTTTTCCCTTCTCTCTTGGTACGCTGGGATTGCAGATCTGGGAAGTAGTTGCTGGGTTTGTGATGATTCCGCGGTTGTGATTATGTGTTTGTATGTAAGGAATTCATGATCAAATGTTGATCAAATAAGGTATAATCTTAGTAAACCCTAATGGTAGGTTAGAAACCCTAATTTGTAGTTAGGAAACCCTAATTTCTTATCCGGGAATCCTAAACCCTAATTAGCAAACCTTAATGGTGATTATTAAACCCTAAGAGTTATGTGATATATGTGAAATTACCAAATTACCCTTCGAATTGTTGGGAAAATGACCAAAATACCCTTAGTAGGTGCGAAATGACCAAAATATCCTTTTAAGAGATATAATCAAATCTTGCCAAATCTTGGTGAATCTATACTTGAGATACGCCATGTGCTCCAAATCTCTCAAACCAGCCGGATTTGGACACTAGCATCCTTGAGGTTCATTGAATCAAAAGTTAGAAAAATTAAAGTAAAAAATATGTTACTTTTATGTTCATAAGCTTAGCCAATTTTTCTCTCTCTAGACCCACGAATTTTTGAGAGAACTCAGTCCAAAATAAAGCTATTAACACCCCCATACACGATCCAAGAACAGATCATAAGGACAGAAATCAAAGATTGGACTAAAAAGGTATAAACCCTAATTCATGCTAGATCTTTAAAATTTCAGTAAATTATGTGTTTTGTTGTTTAAATGTGTTATGTGATGTTATTTAGCGATCTGGGTTGTTACATCATGGACCCATAACATCTAAGTGCATGAAAATAAGAATTTTAGAAAACTGTCAAAACTTAAAAATATGGCCTGACAGCTAGGGGTGTATCCGTATCCGTTTATTGGCGGATACCTTTAAACCGAATACGGATAATATCCGCTTTTTTCCGAATACGAATAATATCCGCTTTTTTTCGAATACGGATGCGGACGAATACGGATTTTCCAGTTACCATTTATAGTCCTAACTATAACTAGAATAAAAAAATAATGAGTTTTAAAATATAGTTTATTAATGAATTAATGTTAACTTATTTATTTATAATAAATATTTAAATACAATAATCAATGTTCTTAATTACAATTCAAATAAGTTTTCATCATTTTTGAAATCCTAAATTTCAATACTACTTATTAATTTTTAGATGTCCAATATTGTAGTGCATATGAATATTTATAATTTATAATTAGATTCAAAAGTTTACATTAAATATCTAATTATTTTTTCTCAAATACTTGATTAAAATTTTAATAATATGCTTATGGGAACTTTTATTTATAAGTTATCCGCAATATATAGATTACAATTTACATAGTTATAAAAAGTTTATTTTATTTCATTATATTTATGGAGAGTGCGAGTTATAATGTATATGTGACAACTGACAATTAGTTAATACAACTTCATCCAAAATTTACTTTGTATTTGCTTTAAAGATTTGGACTTCTAATTTTTAAATAATTGGGTAAATGAAAGTGGTAAATACTCCCTCCACCCGAAAATTCATAAACGTGAATTAATTATTCAACTCCCTTCTAGATTAATTCTAAATTAATTCGGACTTAACATATTTTAACAATAAATTTATATTGTTCATTGTTCCCGTCTCCCAATATTGCAAGTAAGTTTTGAAAGTAAAAAATTTATAATAAAATAATAACTATAATTTTGTTCTTTTAGTATATAATTTTCTTGATAAATGATACATTTTAGATATTTTAACTTTATAATAGTAAAAACCTATTAACTATATTTAAATCAATTTATTTCAGTTTATTAATATTAAAATAAAAGTGTTATTTCCTACTTTTTAGAAGTAAAATGATATATTTTTAAAATAATTTTCGTATGATAGTGAAAACTAATTATTATATAAGGAATGTCACTTTAAAAAAAATTATTTTGCTTATTATAGAATATATAAGTTATTTACATACGAATTTCAGATACGGATTCGAATACAGATATTCGCTATCCGCCGGATATATTTACGGACGAATGTTAAACGAATACGAATACGCCTATATCCATATTCGTATCCGTTTATTTGCGGACACATTTAAACCGAAAACAGATATATCCATTTTTTTTCAAATACGAATAATATCCGTTTTTTTCAAATACGGATGCGGACGAATACAAATTTTTCGGTTACCATTTATAGCCCTACTGACAGCCTAATGTCAGGGATTGTAGATCTTGCTCTGTTAACGGTCTGACATGTTTAAGCCTCTGGACTTGTAGTCTGACATGAGGTTAACAACCTGAAAGAAAAATCAGGTCCATCGGATCTGTATATTAGGAGTTATTCACAGTCAAACAGGGTTGACCGAGCTTGACTTCACGCTTTCTGGGTTAGCTGAAGAACACAGCCTGACGGGTGGTTTGACCGCCTTGATTTCCCTCCTTGTCAGTCGGTATGGATGTTAGTTGTTAGTTAGATCGTAGTTTGGCATGAGGTCTACACCATAAGAGCACTCTCAAACCTTAGTAAGCAACCGATCAAAAGATATAACAGGTCAAACTGCGTTGACCGTGAAGCCTGGCGATTTGGGTAACCCAGAATTTGCTAGGCAGCGTCTGACAGTTTGTTTGATGGCTTAGATCTTGCTTCTTGTTGATAGTTAGACTCTGTTAGTGCTCCCACATCATACCCTGATAGTTATACTACAAGGCCCGACGTCTACAACACTTAAACTACAAACAGGATGCACGATCTAAGGCCAGCAATACCGTTGACCGGTATTGACCATCAGTTTCTGGGCAGCCCAAAATTTGAAGAACATCCTAGGTTAGGTGGTTTGATCATCAATAACTCTCATATCTGATGTAGTTAGACCCTTAACTTAGTATTAACTTGTAGTCTTACAACAATACTACAATATGGATGCATTTGCTTCCCTAGAAAACAAACGGGTTGGAAATTAAACCGAGTCAAACAAGGACCCTTGGCGTTGACCGGTCTGATCTGGAAATGCTCAAGAACACCTAAGGCAACACTTTTTGTCGCTATAGGCCTTTAGCGACGGTTTTAAATGAAAAATAATTATATTAATTAAAATAAATAGAAATTAATTATGAAAAATTCATAAATTAGTTTTAAAAATTATTTTAAGTTATAAAAATTAACTTTTAATAATTTGAGATATATTTCATTAATAATTTAATTTATTTAAATATTAATGATATTAAATTTATTTAATAATTATATTAAATAAATTACTTAAAAATGATTTTAATGTTTTTAAAAAAAATCATTTAAAATTATATTAAAATGTTAGAAAATATTTTAAGTTATATTGAATAACTTTTGATATTTTGGGATGGAAATTCATTAATAATTTAATATTAATGATAATAATTTATTTAATAATTATATTAAATAAATTATGTAAAAATAGTTTTAATGTTCTAACAATCATTTAAAAATGATTTAAAGGTTTTTAAAATGTTTTAAAGTTATAATATATAACTTTTAATATATAGACATGAAATACATTAATATTTTAATATTGATGACAATTATTAAAGAATAATTTTAAATGTTTTAAAAATCATTTAAAGGTAATATTAAGGTATCAAAAATATTATGAGTTATAATAAATAACTTTTAATATTATAACATGTATTTCATTAATATTTGATATTAATTAAATATTAATGTTGATGGAATTATTTGTTATCTAAATCATTTAAAAATGATATTAATGATTGAAAAATCATTATAAATGATAATAATTAATTGAAAATTATTATGAGTTACTGAAAAATGTTATGACTAATGATTAAATTATCTAAATATAATTGTGAAGCAGTTAAGTAGAGTTTAATTAAAAATAAACTTGATAATTATCCGATAGGGCAATTGGGACGTCGAAATAGGGCCGAACTCCAATCAAACTGAAATAATTTGACTTGATACTAGGTCTTATGTGTTTTAGTGACTGTTAGGGATATGTGCTTATGTGTTTAAGATATATTGTGACTATAATTAACAGTAGTATACATGATATTATTCTAATTGAGAGATCGATATTATCAATATTAGGTCTTTCAGATGAAGCTAAAATAGATTGCATAACAGTAATCGACGGTTCAGGCAAATTCTCGAACTATACTTCTAATTAAGCAAGTTCCTAAACTATATAACTCTTTTATTATGCAAGTTTTCTAACTTCATTTAATTTCTATATTAAATGAAAGTCATATATATTGATATACGAACTTGTTATAAACATTATTCATGATATCTGTGATTTGAAAAGAGTTATTGCTTATTGTTCAAGCATAACAAAACTATATGAACTGTTGTTTGCGTAGAATGTATTTGATTTGATATCAAAGCATAGACCGTGGTAAAACCAATGCTGTTTAGTACGAATATATATACGAATACTAGTGTACAGGCAGTTATAATACTGACCGGTGGTTACAGACGGTTATAATACTGACCGGTGGTTATAGGCAGTTATAGCACTGACCTTTTTGGGATATGCATATGATGTCCGATTGAACAGATCAATCTCGGGGTTCTAAGTCTGTATGACTGATAGAGGCCACAATGATGATAATGCTTCGAAGTCTAATGACCTATGGAAGTGATTATTATGTCCGATTGAATAGATCAATCTCGGGGTTCTAAGTCTTTATGACTGATGGAGGCCAGAATGAGGTATATATATGTAGAAAAACTCTGAACTATATGTTCATTCAATTCAGATTCAGTGTGAGTATAATATTCAACTTGTTTAAAACTTGCTGAGCTTTCTGTAGCTCATTCTTGCAACTATTGTTTTCCTTTGCAGCTTTAGCTGAATTGTCAAATGTTCTGGAGTTCAATGATGTGGATGATAAAACTCAGTCAATGTAAATTTGTTTATATCCTTAGGAACTCTACTCTGATGTAATAGTAAGTTGGGATTTATTGTAAGTCAAGTTAAGAATATATAATGTATTATCATCTTTAACAATTACTTAGTTTTACCTTTCTAGAACATAGGAGGAAGTACAGTATCTATATTAACCATACATCTGAATTGGGAGTATTAAAAGATATTGTAGTTCTCTGATGCACTGAGGTTGGTCGCACCCCTCAGATTCCAAGAACGACCCTAACATTAATACTACAAATGTCAGATAGATGGGAATTATTGATATGAAAGAAATATCTGTGAGATTATAAACCTATTCATCCAAGTGAGGGCATCCCCACACAGTAAATGTTCTGATAAGAACTACTGGTCATTGTGGAATACTGTGAATCTTGGATTGATAGGAATTATTATCTTATAGAATATTTACGTGAACACCAAATCTGCTACAGGGAATGTAGAGAATTTGGGGGCGTCACAGACAACAACATTCTAATAATATCTATTAGAATTGCAGCTCTAGAAGATACTACCTAATATAATAAAATATAACAAAAAATATGTAACAATAAATACTCTTTAGGGAAAATAATAACACAAAAAATATTTAATAATAAATACTCTTAGGAAGCCTAAAAATATTTAATACTTAATACTCTTAGTCTTCTCTTTTCCCTCCTCATCACTTATCTTGCTAATACTATAAAGTACTGTACCAAGGTGATCAACTCGTGACATTAAGATCCTTTCTGTAGCATGACTTCTTATTGAGAATATTTAATAATAAATACTCTTAGGAAGACTGAAAATATTTAATACTTAATACTCTTAGTCTTCTCTTTTCCCTCCTCATCATTCATCTTGCTAATACTATAAAGTCCTGTACCAAGGTGAGCAACTCGTGACATTAAGATCCTTTCTCTAGCATGACTACTTATTGAGTAAACATATACTTTTGTATGACACCTCGAGGGAAAAGAAGTTTCGCCTAGTGGTAGAACTCTGCTCCTTCGACAGGGAATACTGGAATATGTTATTTCCGTTGTTTGGTATTGTTTGAGTTACGCTGATGTCCGTGAATAATATCCTTCATATTTGGCCCTGGTATAAGAGGTGAAAACTAGGTACGGTATCCAGAGAGTGCTCTGCTATGTCTTTTTTCGTGGATTTGTATAGAGAAATAAAAGAGACTTTGAGGATAAATGTGACTATAACTCGAGTCTAGATTTCTCTGCTATATTGGTTGTTCCCAAATACTCTCAAAATCCTGTCTGAATTTCATATGCACTAATTCTATTACTGAAGTTTCATAAGCATTTATAACTGAAATACATGTCGAGAACAATTGGTGGTGATGCAGAGTTACACAAAAAAAAGGAATTGTCAGGTAGAGATAAAAGCATATCACATACCTTAACTACTATATCTTCATACATTGAAAGCACGGACTCCACATTTTGATTATGAGTGCGCAAGCGAAGCTTTACCTACATAACACATGCAAAAAGAATTTAGATTGTTAATTAAGAAAATATCGTCAATTAAACCGCTGGAATGCTTTAAGCATATCTTTTAAAGTAAAATATCAACTAGAATGCTTTAAGCATACTTTTTCTTCTGTGTCATCAAAACGCTGGGTAAGTCTCGCAGCAATTTCTTCAGTTTCAGGTGGAGCATGCTTCAAGTGGTATATCTTCCCAGAAACAGGATCTAGCCTACGGCCAACCACTCTCTCAACAAGAATCTCCTCAGGAACCTGCAAAAAGTGTGAAATTGCTAAACCCAAGGCTTAAAAATAATCACACTCGCACCTAATTATATGTAGCCTAACTAAATCAGGGTCATGTTAAAGAATTCTGAACAACAGTGATATGTTCTAACCCAAAGTTGTGAAAACAACAAATATCAGAGTTTATAAAAACATTTCAACTCCGACCCAGATAAAATACAATTAAGTTACTTTTTGGCTTTTAGTTCGTATCCTGTTCTCGTAGTCCAGAGTATTGATAATTACTTACCAAAGAAACAATTGTATTTAAAAAATAAAAATAAATAAATAAATAACTCACTTCGAGAAGAACAAAAAGGTCTGGCTGGAAACCAAATTCATGAAGAGCAGTTGCTTGGGATGAGCTTCTGGGATATCCGTCCAAAAGCCAACCCTTTTCAACAGAATCTGGTTGCGATAACCGCTCTTTCACCATCTACTTGCACAGAAATTCAACTAATCACATTCAGAGAACTCTCTTATTACAAAAAAGAGAGGTCAAGGTAACCTACCATGACAACTATTTCGTTGGGTACCAATTGTCCATTCTCCATATATTCTTTAGCTCGCCTCCCATTTTCAGTCCCTGCTGCAATTTCCGCCCTCAGCAAATCTCCAGCTGCAATATGCACTAAACCATACTGCATATACGAGGACAATATGATTCAGTTGTTGTTTTCATCACTGGGCAATCCAAAGTGAGAAATCATGTGGTAAGAATGAAAATGATGCAACTTTTCTTCATTGGGCAATCCAAAAAGATGCAACTTTTTGCAAGTAGCAACATTATGTCATCGAAAATGTTATAAATAACCTACTTGAAAACAAGAAAAGTTATAAACAACCTAAAAACAGAATATAAATCAAGTCAACCTAGTTGAGCTATATATCAAAATTACAACAATGTAAAACATGGAGAGGGATTTTGTTTGCTCAAGAAAACTTTTCTTACGCTAGTGTAAGAACTAAGAATGAAGAACATACTTGGGGTGCAATACAGCGACTTATGCATTCATTCGATCTTTATTTAATGGCTTGAGTGATGTAGGACAGTTTCAGGGAATTTTATATCAGGCTGTTTACAGTAATACATAGTGTTTAGGGTTTGTGACATCTTTTCTAGGGTTCAACGAACCTTATAATAAGGTGGGTAGAATAAGACCACTAAGATAAGAAAGGGCTGAAAGAAGATGGGTGCTTTACCAGGGATCTATGCTCGCAAACCATGACAACAAATGCCAAAAGCACACTGCTTCAATCTCAAAAAACAACTCTATGTTATTTTATTTATTTATTTATTTGTATTTTTTTATAGGTAATTTGGGCCCAAGTATGGGGATTGAAACTATCAACCTTGTGGGATTCAAATACTTATATAGAAAACTTAACACTTAACAACCAAGTTTACAAGGAACAAAGTAAAACTCTAATACTAGTATCCTACTAAGACAAGTATTCTATTAAGGAAATAATTCTATTTACCTAAAAAATTACTAGGAAAGTATACACCGAAAATACTAAAACCAATCTAATTAACTAGACACACAATAATCCCCAAACTCAAAGATTACATCATGACATCTAAATTAAACTTAATCTTATTATATAATCCAAACAGAGCACAATATGCTTTGACAAAATAAATGAGTAAAACACCAATTCTAGGAAATGTAGAGCCAACTTAACTCTTGAATTGGTTTTAGTTCAGCAAAATTATAGTAAAATGAAAACAAGATGTTATAAAATTCTTACCAGATAAGTGTGCAACAAGGATATGGAGTATGATAATGAGCACAAACCTTAAACTTATTGGTCATATTTCCATCCACTAAAAAGCACTTTACATAAAAGGCATCAAGAAGTTGCTTGTCAGACAAAGTGGTATCCAAACTGCTCTTCCCGTGCCTATATTGATAATATAGGAGAACATAATTTCTTCATATTTTATGGTTAAGCTTATGTCTGGCTCCTTCTCACATATTGTATCTCTATGTGACTGAGATTGTAAAGCCTCCAAAATCCGAGTGCCTTCCACAGCGGATCTTGTGTGTACCAATCATCATCTTCCATAACATTCACCAACAATATACTCGTTAAAAACTCGTTTATTTAAAACTTTACAACATAATCTTATTCCAGAATCGTATATTTTACAATTTTCTATTAAATACCAAAATCATATAAATCATGATTTATTTTAATACATTGATTATGCAACTTTCCAACACTACATTCTTCTGAGTAATCCATATACTTCAATCCAACACTAAACCATTCTTCTCAACTTCAGCACCATTTATCTATCCTAGACTTTCAATATTAGCAACCAGTCAGTTCCCAGAAAAGAGGGGGCTTTTCGATAAGGATTTCTCCTTATTGGCGCACAATTAAATAACATAACATCTTTTCTCGACAGAACTTTCTAGACATTACCAATAATGTTAATCTAGCATAGTTAAATGACTCCTACATCTACCAACTTAAATATACAGTACACAAACAATACATTCTTATAATAATTCCTAACGCTTTTAATCAAATCTCCAAAGTTATTATAACTTTAAGTTCTATTACATGAAAAGAAGACAACAATAATAATCTCTTTTGACCTAACTATTCTTCTTTCATTTTCTCTTTACTGCCAAATTCTGCGGGTGATTCTTCCTTAACTGCAAATAAAATTTTATTCGCAATAAAGAGTACAAATGCTCAACAAGTCTAACAGATAACACATTTCACACTTCTCAAGTTTATACAGATAGTAGAGTTCACACTACTCAAGTTATAGGGTTCACACTGCCCAAGTTATAAGGTTCACACTGCCCAAGTTATAGAGTTCACAATCCTCAAGTTATAGAGTTCACAATACTCAAGTTATACAAGTTATTTCACATATCACAACTATCTTCACACAACAGCTGAAATTCAAAACAGTATTATTGCACATCAAAACAATTTGGTCTGGCACAATAATCTCAACTCAAATAAAGAATTATAACAATTCAATATCTCATCAATAATTATTCTGAACGGAATAGCTCAATACTCAAGTTAAGCCAAATCAAATGGCAAATAACTCTTCTCAATAAATCATTTCACAATATATAATGAACTTCATAATTCAAAGAAAGAATTAAATAAAATTCAACAATTTAAATCACATCGGTGCACTTTACGTAAATACATAAATCGAATAAGTTAGAAAACTTGCACATAGTCCGAAAAACTTGCCTGAAAACGGATAACATGTTTATGCTAAATTTCATCCTTCGTTCCTTTTAAAGTTGCAAGCTTTACGTATCTTGATTATGCAAGGCCTTAAACTCCTTCCTTCAATTAGCAATTGATCTTACTATAATTCTTGTGAATTGGTAAAGGAAAAGAACATGGCATAAGACTTCTATTTATAGGTAAGCAAGACCTAGGGCATAAGGGTCATCTAACCACATCCAACCAAAGTGGCCAACACCACAAGCAAGAAATGAGGCCATATCTCACCTCTTAAAACAAACCAACACCACAAGCAAATTAATAAGTCACATCTCACCATCCTAGGCTTGACAACACATTAAAGCAAGTAAAAACCAAATTGATGACCAACTCTTCAAAGCAAATAACAATACTTACAAGTTTGTAAATATTACATACTTCCATAATGGCCTAAAAGCCCTCACTTTCTTAACACCCTAACCAAAGTCCACCTAGTTTGGTTAATCCAACTTAGTTTAGTCTTCTAGTTAGGTTTCCTAACTAATCCGGTTAGTCAAAAATGTTGATTTTTCCAAAGTTGACTATACGTTTTATGAATATTGATTTAGTGTTTTTTATGAATAATGATTTCCTAGTTAAGTTTTACAAAAAAATTCTATACCTATACTTATACTTATAATGAAACCACACACATTCAAACACATAACACATAATTTTAATCACTAAAACATCTTTTATTAATCAAGATTACATTTACAAGCCTTATAAGGATTTCGGAATATTACAGAGATGAAATACAACAAGGTATTAATAATATCAGTAACTTATTATATTATCTAGTGATATAATTAAGAATTAATCACTCATATTATAATAATGTAAACATCTAAGAAGCAAAAGTCCAATTAGCAGAAGGATTGTATATTAGTATTATTATTTGATTTACACACCCTATAAATTATATTGAAATTCCATATTCCATACATAATAGGATTTCTAGAACATGTCAATCACAAATATTGCTAAATTTTAACTTAAAATGTTAACCAAGTCATCCCCAATTCCAATTGGGGAAAATTCAATGCACCCAAACATATCCTATTAAATTTCCATTTTCCAGAAACAAGAACTTACTTTCTTAGTTATCAGCTCGCACTGTGTCCCTTTACCAGAAGCAGGAGCCCCAGATATCATAATTTTCAGAGGCTCTACACTTTTTGTGGAAGCAACGACCTGTACCCAGAAATGCCCAAATTTCAGACGTACTATACCAAGTAAAAGTTTCAAATTTTGAGTTTAATTTATCAGCTAAAGATATCAAAATAGTTCCAGTCTCTTACCAGAGAATTCGGAGCTTTGGGCGATCGTTTTTCCCGGAAATGGACTCGGGTTAGGGTTTCACCGTAACGAGGGAGAGAGGGGATAGTAAAGTTTGGCATTGGTACCAGCGGGAAGTTCAGTAAACAGCAAGCCATTGCTTCCCCTCCTCTCTCCTCTCTCCTCCTCTTTCTATTCGAGGAGAGCTGAATTTGACATTACCGCCGTGCTAGAGCACACTCATTACGATTATTAGGATAATGGCCGCCAAATTTAGTAGGGATGTACGGTATAATTTTTTATATTCTAGAATACAAGGGTTTCGAAAAATTAAAATTCATGTCATTTTAAAAAGATTAGCAGCAAGTTAGAGTGTGGCCCAATCGTTTTCCCACTGTTTGTCTACCAAGAAGGTAGGAGTGGGAGTTAAAACCTTTTGAGTGACAAAGATAGTCAATCTAAAAGTTTTTTAATTTAAAATTAAGGTAATTTATTAAAAATTATGAAAAATAAATAAATTTTACATCAAATAATATTTTTTAGATAATTTTTAAATTTTATCGTTTTATTAGCTAAAATTAAAGAAATTTATATGAATTTTGAGTTCGAAAATGTCTTAATTTAATTTTTAAAAGTCAATAATGATCTTAAATTTCAAAAGAGATGGAGTATATTTTATTATTATAAAATTTTAATATTAAATGGATATAAATTTTATCAAAGATGTAATAAAATATAAAATAAAGTAGTTCAAAGAAAGAACTTCTAAAAATTATTCACTCTATCCAACTTTATTTGTCCTAATTGACTTTTTATGGTCAAATTAAAATTAATAATTAAACAAATATATTAAAAAAATTGAAATAAAATAAGTTGATTTTAGTAATATATTCGATAGACTTTCTTATAATAATAATTTTTTGCATATATCTAATAAATTTAAGAATAAATTGTAAATCTAAATATGGTTAATTTGATCATAAAAAGTCAATTAAGACAAATAAGGTTGGACGAAGTGAGTAGTTATATTAATTTTAAATTTAATAATATTTAAATAAAGAACTTTAAAATGGGAAGGAGTAGATGAAACATTAAAGAAAAAAATTAGGAGATGATCAAGAGTGGAAAACAGGGAGGTGATAAAAAAGTAATTAATTTTTTTATCATCAGTTTGTGATCCAAAACCACTAAAGACAGTTAACATAATTTTTATTTTGGAGTTGTCAATATATATATATACCCCCAAAATATGCACGTATTCCCTAATTATTGACATGAGGGCAAAAATGTTAATACACAACGAGGCGAAGGTGTCAAAACCAAGATTCTAGAGTCTGGGACGATTACACGGAGCCCACACATGGGTCTTGAGGTACTAAAATGCAAAAAGAAGGAAAATGCGTTAGCCAATTCACACGAAGGTGGGCTTTCTCCACTGTTTCTCCCTCGTCCCAGACTTAAACATAGTCGATGTAGACACTTGAAATTTTGTTTCCTTTTGATTAAACCCTACAGAGGGCAAAAGCTATAATATCCGAGAATTTTTTATATATATATTATAAATGAAAAATAAAATGTTTAATATTTATGTTGGGATACATATATAATTATGTGTCTTGGAAAGTAATGATTCGATTTAAATTGAGTTAAATATGTGATAAGTATGTAATGTGGAGGAAATAATGAAAAGCTTATATTTAAGCTTATGTGATATGCCTAGTGTGGCATGAGGATGGAATAAATAATTTCTTAATTAAATTAATGAAGAAATGATTCAATAATGTGATGGACTAATTACGATTATTATTTTAGTTAATTATTTGTTATGTGCAATAACATGTATGATGTGGTCATTTAAGTGTTTAATACAATAAAGTTGCTTCATGCATAAAATATAATATGGGATGTTAAGGATAATATGATAATATGTATATGTATATATTATAGGATGAGTATTCATATATATATATATATATATATATATATATATATATATATATATATATATATATATATGTGTGTGTGTGTGTGTGTGTGTGTGTGTGTGTGCGCGTGGGGGGGGGGGGTGGGTGTGGGGGGGGGAACTTATGTGTCTAATTATATATATATATATATATATGTAGATGCATGTGTACATAAGCTAGCCTAGTGCAAGAGATGGAATAAAAATTGTAGCATCCATGTATACTACCCCCATGGCCGAAAATCCCACCCTATTGACACAAGAATGCTGATTTTTGTTGCTTCATTTAGCTTACAAGTTATCCCATGTGGCCAATCATGATGAAGTACAAGATTTGGTGAGGGTTAAGTAACCTTTTTACCAACTAACCTTTTACCAATGGTTATTAACTAGTTGGGTGTACAAATAAAGTTTTAGAAAATAAATGTTTGATATTAATTATCATTGTGGTATTTGTGTATAATTAGAATAATAGGTTTTGTGGAAAATAATGGGTTGTTAGTACCAACTAGTTTATATTCTAGCCCAATTTAAATATTATTTGGACTAACCCAATGTACATGGATTATATGATTATATGAATTAACATATATTAAGGTATAGGTATACTTACATATATGTGGGTGTATATAGGTATAGGTATATATGTGTACATGTGTCCACAACTTAGCATAATGTAAAATAAGCAAAATAAAAATATAGCCTAAAGAGTAATACTCCCCAAACCGTTCTAGCCCCCCTCTTTGCTAGAATGGTGAGCTTTTGAGATTCACAAGCAAACCCATTTGAGCAATGATGCTCTAGGCCAATGGCCTATCACCTATTGATGGAAATCAACAATGTGAATGATGGGAGTAGTTGAACCTTTCCACCAAATCACCATTACTTATCATCTTCTTCCATCTTCCATTGGTTTGATTCCTAGGGCAAAACCCA
Organism: Panax stipuleanatus; assembly: GCA_020205555.1. NCBI lineage: Eukaryota > Viridiplantae > Streptophyta > Magnoliopsida > Apiales > Araliaceae > Panax > Panax stipuleanatus. Next base: position 62,452,152 of record CM035117.1, on the reverse strand, counting down.
GCAATTGGGTAATAGCTTGGCTATAAATTGGAAGCTCCCCCTTATCAAATTGAGTTGCTAATTTTCTATTAAGTCAAGTTAGAGAGTGAGTTGCTGAATCTAGAGGGTAATCAAAAGTTGGTTTTGCAAATTCAAGCTTCAAGAGGTAGCATTTCCTTAACTATGTTCTTAATTTCAAGGTTTACCAATTCTTAGAAATTTATAAAATTACCTGTTAATTGATTGATGAATTGATGACAACATATTAGTTAAGTTTATATGCATGTATGAAAGTAATACGGCTGATTTTAAGCATGAATTTCGTGTATGGGTTTGAGTTCGGCAGGAATAGAGCTCTTACTGGTTATGTCCAGGAAAGGGCGCAGATGCTCCCCTTCTGCAGTTCAAAACTGCGCTGCTGCGCCGGGCATCAGAAATAGACACTAATTTTTATTGTAATGTGATATCCCAAGCATGCTAGTTTGACTTAAATATGCATGAAAATAGAAATGACATGTGACTTAAGGTTACCTTACTTATAATGAATTGCTTAGCATGATTTGGTACGTGTTTTCTAAAGAAAACTTAAAGTTTTAAAAATGGACTTTGATGAAACTTGGGTGTTTTAAGTTCTGACCATGTTAGCATGTGTATATGGTTTAGTTACATATGAAATGTGATCTAAAGTTACTTTGCATGTGTTATGTTGCTTTAGCTTGGTTTAGAATGAATTTTAAAGAAAACTTGAAAGATTTGAAACTAATATTCATGAGCATTGTGTTATTTACATTCTGAACATATAAGATTGCATGCTAGTACTCCTTATATCACTAATCATGACTAATATGTGCACACATCTAGTTAGGCACAAGACAAGTTATTCAAGCATATTTTAAACACGTTTTCAAGTGATAAGCTATGTTAGCTATGTGTAAATGAAGTGCATACGTGCGAACATGTGTATTATAGATTTTATAAACACCCTTATATGGATGAATGGTTAATGTAGTTAGCCTCTTAATTTCATGAACTTATTTAGCCTTAAAGGGAATTTCCATCTAAAACAATAGTGTGAAAAAGGTGAACTTGAAATGATCCTAGGAAAGCCCAAGACCTCTTAATGTGTATATTTGTTATGTGTTAACACCCATGTATGCTACAAAGTAAGTTGGGATCAAGAAATCAAAAAACTCAAAACTGGTTTGGACAGGGAGCTGCGCAGCTACGCCCTCCCAGGCCAAACTGCAGCGCAACTGCGCCACAGGGCAGTTTTACCTAACTGTTTTAACTGCTATCTGAACCTGGCAACATGTTTACATTAATGTCCTAAGTTCTAAAACAGAGTTGAAGTAATGTTCTAGGTTTTCAAACATGTGATAACTATATAGAACCAAGAATTGACAAGTTATTAAGATTTTCAAAAAGCAAGAGTAAAATACAACTATGTGGTTTGACAGTACACTAAATATATGACTAAATATATGTGCTTAGCGTTTATGTTTGAGCAAGATTATTGCATATGTGTGGGATTGTTTGTTTACCAATCACGCTTATATAACTAATGAACGTGTTTATATACGTAACTATTATAAATAGGACCTTGAGGTGACGTTAAGCTATATATTGGTAATCTACGCGAAAGGCTAGTATCCGAACTTTTCTCTTCTACGGTGCAAGTTCTTTAACTCTATCTTTCCATTGTGCAAAGTATTTGAGCCTTACTCTTTATTGAGCAAGTACCCTAGCCTATGCATTTACTTTATGCAAGGAATCTATGATTTTGCAAGTATCGAAACTCTATTATTTTATTAAGCAAGTTCTCTAACTTACATAACCTTGTGCATTGAGCAAGTTCTCGCTTTGAGTAAACGAATTGTTGTTATGCCAACTGTTATACATTGTGCACGTTACTAACTTCATTTAATTTTCATATTAAATGCAAGTTTCTAATTGATTGTTATATCAACCATATATATTGAGCAAATGTCTGGGCTTGTACATTTTTTGATCGTATAAGTCAATTGTTCTACAGAATAATTCTTTTGATATCTGAGTTCTTGAAAATTATTATTTACATTTTGAAGTTTGATTTAAATCATACTTACATCTTTAAAATGATTCTTTGAAGCATGTTACAAACATTGGACTTATATATTGTTCCTAAATGCATTGTGAAAGCTGTCTATGCCATTTGATTCGGCTAGACTAATATCATGTGTTAGAAAGCGATCCAAACAAATTACTTTGGTGTGGAGTCTTATAAATCTGCTAAGGTGAACAATCCTCATAGAAGGGGACACTATACAACGTCGTGACACGATACACAAGATTGTGCTTACCACTAAGGCTCTCCATGACACGATATACAAGATTGTTGGTCCTTAAAACATAAAATCCAAAATCTGATCGAAAGTGGCGATGTTGTGGTCCAACGACCTGACCAACCAAATGTCAACACCAACCTTCTGTTGCAGCACAATATGGAGGGAGTGAACATGATCGGGTCAGAAAGCACCGGAAGGGATCCAAATCGTAAGTACATATGAAGAATAGAGAAATACCCCCCAAGGAGCAAAACAAATGTCCTAGAGTGGGAAAATCCGGAGGAGAGTATGACAGTAAGTCAAAAGTTAGAGACAATCCAGCATCAAGTAATTCTGGTAGACAATTTGATAGTGCGCCAACATCAGATTAAAAGGCAACTTTTCACTCAATTATCAAGAAATAAAGAGAAGGAAGAGGTTATCCATAATGTAAGCCTATATCCTTCCAAGATGATCTCGCTGACTGAAGAAAATCAAAGTAGGCTGAAAGTGTGATACCCCCAAATTCGGACCGCCACTTGGTAACTCGAATTCGGTTCGTCACGTTCTCATGGCAATACAATAATAACTAAAATCACACAAACACAGCGAAAAAACTAATCTAGAATAATTTACAATGATTTATTATAATTATTCCCCCAAGTCTCACAACCTACAGTACTTAATAGATTACATAATAATATCGAATAAAGACTTATTACATAATTATACTTAAGCTTAAACATAGTCCGAAGATAGTCTTAATACAACATCAAAAATTTAAAACATAAAGGAACAGGCTAGTCGGTAGCCTTGTCCTTGCCCTTATCTTTTCCAGAGACACCTCCCTATTCCGTCTTGATTGAAAGGTTTTAAATAAGCAAGAATGAGCACAAATTGCCCAGCAAGTAATATACAATAAGGGTGAAGAGTTTTATCTCACTAGTTTGAAATATCAAAGTATAATCTCTAAGATAGTTCAGAGTTTCAGAATAATATCATAAATAACGAGTATCAACAATTCTCAAAATCAAATCTTTGGAATATGAGATGATAGTTCAATATAGATCAATAGATATATATGAATTCAAAGGCTATCAACGTATCCAATTGGATAAAATAATTTATACTGAGCAGTCACTAAGGACTATTGAACATCTACTAGAATTACCAATATTAAACTGATAACCCAAAAGAAATAAGTATGATAGATAATCAGTCTACAATACTCTATGTTATGCATAACACCACAGTAATATTCACACGTGTGTTGGGGCTTCCAACAATATACACTCCCCTTACTATAAGGGTTGTTCAACTCAGTTTTCAAGATTTTTGCACCACTCAAATGGTTTGGACAGCTTTCTAAACATGCATATACTCTAGCCGAATCAAATGGCATAGATACTTTCACGATATTTAAGAACAATACCAAGTTCAATAGCTTTCACAAGAGTTTAAATATACTAGCTCAAATGAACGAGTAAGTAAGATAACTTGCATTCAAAGAGATAAGGTTTAGATACTTGCTTACGATATCCGTTGAATAAAGTAATTCAAGGGTCTAGGATACTAGCCTTTAGCATAGTTTATCCACGTTAAGTAAATCAACACTTTTGAGTCCTATTTATAGTGTATTATAAGTATAGGATGTTCATTAGCTAACTCATTCGTTACACAAACTTGTTACTCAATATACATGCATGTTACTACCTTAGTCACATGTCATACTTATACTCATATGGTATGAAATCAGATTATATGTTATCACGAATCAAGTACATAGTTATAACATAAATGATACTATAGCAACTCATCATGTTCAAGTGGTTATGATCCTTTGACCCATGGACTTCCATTATATAAGTTAAACATTATCTTGCTACTTAATCATCACATATATACACACCAGTAGGGTACATATCATTTCTAGCAGTTTTGAACAACAATTGACACTAACTGACACGACCAGAACAAGCAGACTTCAACAATTCAGATTCCAGGCCGGCGCAGCTGCGCCCTGGTTAGGCCTAGGGACGGCGCAGCTGCGCAGTCCCCTGGCCAGACCAGGGTTGAGCCTTGCATTTCCTGATTCTGTCCATACTTTAGCATACTTAACCAATTTACACTTAACATACATTCATGTTAGAGGACGTTTATAAGCATATGACCATCTCAAGTTCACTTTTATATGTTATGGTCTTAGTCTAGGATTTACACAAAATTAAGGTCGAATAGGGTCATGAAATCACCACGCATACAATTAAATCATATGTTCACATCAAGAGATCACATACTTTGTACTATACATGTTTATAAGTGTCCACATATTTCATTTATCACTAGCGTTGTTTATCACTTTAAAATATGCTTAAACTCATGCTTGGTTAACCCTTCATTGAATTTAACAAGTGAGTACACATGTATGGTATACTAGTGATGGTATACGCACTATTAAACATGCTACAAATATCAGAATATGAATCTCAATATAACACGTCAAGTCCATGTTCAAAGTTCATGTTTTGTTAATAAGTTACCCCTAATGAGGTCTAACATGTCCGTGCATATTATTAAACATGTATATACCAATTAACATGCTTTTCATGCCTTTCTAGGTCATACTAACATGCTCAAAAGTCAGAACGTCAAAACGGATATAATAAGTCAATGTCCATTTTGAAACTCTAAGTTCATTATGAAATCTATAACTTCACCATTCAAGCATGCGATCCTAATATAACATGCTCACATTAGTTCAATGTACTCATATATATATATATATATATATATATATATTACCCATGTTTGCAGGCTCATCTAAGTTATATAAATAAACCAACCCCTAGCAGAATCATAGCAGAAATTAAAAACTGGACAAAGAGGCCGACGCAGCTGAGCTGCGCCCCTGTATTATACCGGCGCAGCTGCGCCGCGTCTGGTTCGTGCCAGACTACAGTCTGCTTCGGCAGTAGCCCAACCCAAACACAGAAATCCTTCACAAATTCGACTATAAACTAACAGCATTGTCTCACTAACACATGTATTAACTTATATAACAACCAATTAACATTATCAAATCACAAAATCATGAATTCAAATTAATATCCAGAATCTAAGAAATTTCAGAGAACAACAATGAAGAACATGAGAATGTGATTATACCTTTGCTATGCAAATGAACTGATGCTATAGAATTCTCCCACTTCTAGAATGATATTACTAATGTATATATGCTCTCAATTTATCTTAAGCAAAATCTCAGCAAATGAATTCGTGAGGGAGAGAGTGCAATTTATAGAAGAATGGATACACAGTCAATGCTTCTAACCTCCAAATTAAACTAACAGATTGTTGTATTCTTTGATGGCTAATGAGAAGTTAGTGGTAGTTGGTGGAATGCATCATGAGAGCCACTCTCCATTGAATCATGCTAGCTAGAATGTGCTGAGTTTGAGGATATAGGAAATCGGATAGCCGTATGAGTGTTCACGTGTACAAGGATTGTGTTTATCAATATGGGACAAAGCATTCTAAGTTCAGCATTACCAACTTGAAAATAAACTAATGTCCATACTTAGGCTATATATACATACATATATTATACACTTAGGTTTTTAATTGAAATTCCACAATATAATCCACATAATGTAGTAAGTGTGATTTGCACACATATAATCCATGTACATTTTATCATACCGGTATAATTTACTCAGATATAATCACATCACATTATCTCCTTTATTATTAAATTCTATTATTCAATTATATATAGAAGTAATCATCAATTATAATTTTTTACTATATATATTCATGATACATTATTTTAATGTCCACACTCATATAGTCACATAGGCATTATCATGTAGCTCTCACAATTCAATAAACTTTACTATATAGTTTATATATATAATATTATCACATTACGCTTCATATAATATATAGTTAGCTACTAGACGTTATACTTTTAATTATCACATGCTTGCACATAGCAATTAATAAATTACTTATCTTATCAATTAATTAATAATAATATTAATTAATCCCTTCCTCATTAATCAATGTAATTATTAATTTTTATAACAATTGATCACATTAAATAAATATAAGTCTTATTATATTTATAAACACGTTGCTTTTTATTATTATATCTCTAATAATAATAATCACATATCATTAATTAATCATCATTAATATTCTATAATAATTAATTAATATTCTATAATAACAATTAATAATTAATATAGATTAATTGTTCACTTAGTGATTCCTTCGTTAATTAATATAATCATTAATATTTCTCATCACTGTGCCACACAAGGCATTCAACGAGTTTATCGCAAACTCCACATTTTCTCAATTATTATAATTATTCAATTTAATATAATTGAGTTAACTCATCTCATAACACAAAATCATTTATACTCAAATAAATATTCATTTCCATTAATATATTTATTTATTAATATTAGAAAATTCTCGGGTATTACATCCTCCCCCCTTATAAAAATTTCGTCCCGGAATTGCTACAAGATTACACTAATAGATGGGGATAATCCATCATCATCCTATCTTCTAACTCCCACGTAGCCTCCTCATTTACCGACGAAATAACCTTATTTCTTAAGGTCTGTTCTTTCCTATCTAGTATCTGGACATGAATTTCTTTATACACCAAGTTCTTCTCCACTTGAATGGGCTCGTAAGAAATCACGTGCTTGTAGTCAGCTTTGTACAGTCGCAACACGGAAATGTGGAACACGTTGTGGATGTGCTCCAACTCGGGTGGTAATGCAACTTCGTATGCCACTTCGCCCACTCACTTCAGTATCTCGAACGGTCCTATGAATCTTGGACTCAACTTTCCTTTCTTGTCGAAATGAATTTTTTCCTTCCATGGAGATACTTTCAAGAATACGAAACTGCTGACTTTGAAGTCTCGATCCTGCCGATGCAAATCTGCGTACTTTTTCTGGTGGTCTTGAGCTGCTACTAATCTGGCTCTTATCACTGTCACCACGTCTGCGGTCTGTTGTACTAGCTCTGGTCCGAGTATTCGCCGCTCTCCGACTTCGTCCCAATATAATAGCGTTCTGTATTTTCTCCTATAAAGAGCTTCGTACGGTGGCATGCCGATACCCGCATGGTAACTATTATTATACGCAAATTCGACTAAGGGTAGGTGGTCGTCCCAATTTCCCTTGAAGTCCATCACTCAAGTCCTATGCATGTCCTCCAGCGTTTGTATAGTTTGCTCACTCTGTCCGTCTGTCTGAGGATGATAAGCGGTACTCAACCTCAACTGTGTTCCCATTCTCTCTTGCAAACTCTTCCAAAAATTTGACGTGAAGCGCGGATCTCGATCAGAGACAATTGATACCGGCACACCATGTCATGAAACAATCTCCTTTACGTATAGGCTCGCTAACTGGTTCAAACTATAGCGGATCTTGATCGGAAGAAAATGTACGATCTTTGTAAGTCGATCCACGATAACCCATATGGTATCATATCCCTTCTGTGTGACTAGAAGTCCTACCACGAAGTCCATTGTAATATGCTCCCATTTCCACTCCGGTATTTCCAACGGTTGTAGTAAACCACTTGGCCGCTAATGTTCTGCTTTAACGCATTGGCAAGTCAGACATCTACTAACGCACTTTGCGACTTCCCGTTTCAGATTGGGCCACCAAAAGTGTTGCCTCAAATCTCGGTACATCTTTGTGCCTCCCAGATGAACGGAATACGTCGTATTATGTGCCTCGTGCAAAATCTCTTCCCTTAACTCGGTTACTGCTGGTACCCACACTCTTCCTTCGAATCTCAAAATATCGTCTTTATCCATTCAAAATCTTTCTTCTTCATTTTCTGTGATCCTCTTTCGGATTTTCTCGCACTCTTTATCTTTCTCTTGTGATTCCTTTAATCTATCCAACAATGTCGGACGAGCTTCCATTATGAATATATTTTCTTTTGACCTTTCTGGTCCCTTTATATCTATCTATAACTTCTCTATTTCTCTTATTAACTCGTCCTGAGTCGTTAAATGAAACAGTTTCTCCCTTCCTTTCCTGCTCAGAGCGTCGACAACCACGTTTGCCTTACCCGAGTGATAAAGAATATCGCAGTCATAGTCTTTGATTAATTCTAACCACCTTCTCTGCCGCATATTCAACTCCTTCTGTGTGAAGATATATTTCAGACTTTTGTAGTCCGTGTATATCTCACATTTTTCTCCGTACAAATAATGCCTCCAAATCTTTAACGCAAAAACTACTGCCGCTAACTCTAAGTTGTGAGTAGGGTATCATTTTTCGTAATCCTTCAACTGTCGTGATGCATATGCAATGACTTTGCCGTGTTGCATGAGTACACAACCAAGTCCCTTGTGCGATGCGTCACTATACACCACAAAATTTCCCGCATCATCTGGTAATGATAACACAGGCGCTTCACTCAATCTCTTCTTCAACTCTTGAAAACTCTCTTCGCATTTGTCGGTCCATACAAATTTCACCATCTTCCTCGTCAGATTGGTCAACGGGGTTGCTATCTTAGAAAAATCCTAGATGAATCTTCGATAGTACCCAGCTAACCCTAAGAAACTTCTCACCTCCGTTGGTGTTCTTGGCTGCTCCCAATTACTCACTGCCTACACCTTTGCAGGGTCTACTGAGATTCCATTCTTATCCACCACGTGACCTAAGAATTGAACCTTCTCCATCCAAAATTCACACTTAGAAAATTTCGCATACATCTTCTCTTTTCTTAGTGCTTCCAGAACTATCTTCAGATGTTCGGCGTGTTCTTCTTCTGTCTTTGAGTAGATCAAGATGTCGTCGATAAAAACTACCACGAATTTATCCAAGTATGGCTTGAAAACTCGTTCATCAAGTCCATAAATGCTGCCAGAGCATTAGTCAATCCTAATGACATTACCAAAAACTCGTAATGTCCATAACGGGTTCGAAACGCAGTCTTTGGTATGTCTTCATCCCTCACCTTCAGTTGGTGACAACCTGTCCGTAGGTCTATCTTCGAAAAACACTTCGCTCCTTTCAGTTGATCGAATAAGTCGTCTATCCTTGGTAACGGATATCTGTTCTTGATCGTTACTTTGTTTAATTCTCGATAATCGATACAGAGCCTCATCGGTCCGTCCTTTTTCTTAACGAATAACACTGGTGCTCCCCAAGGAGACACACTCGGTCGAATGTAACCCTTATCCAATAACTCTTGCAGTTGTATCATCAATTCCTTTATTTCTACTGGCGCCATATGATATGGAGCTTTCGAAATCGGTGCCGTTCCCGGTGCTAAGTCTATTACGAATTCAATTTCTCTGTCCGGCAGAAGACCAGGCAGATCGTCCAAAAATACATCTTGAAATTCATTCACTATGGATATATCCTTAATTTGTACTCCCTTTTTTCGAGTATCAACGATGTAAGCTAAATAACCTACACATCCTTTCCTTAACAATTTCTTGGCTTGCATCATCGTAACGCAACACGATTGCTTAAGCGATGAGCTACCATAAAACATTACCTTAGACTTACTCGGAGTCTGAAGGTTCACACATTTGTTCTGACAGTCAATTATCTCAGTATGGTTATACAACCAATCCATTCCCAGTATTACGTCAAATTCTCCCAATCTAATAGGAATCAAGTCTACACTCAGTTCATGTTCTCTAATGTTTGCGCGATAATTTTGATAAATGTATTCTACAGGGATTACTTCCTTATTCGCAACTTCTATGTTCAAGGGATTTCCTAATCGTTCTCGGGGTGAATTAAGTCTACTAGCAAATTCTTAAGATATAAAAGAACAGGTGGCACCCGAATTAAATAATACATAAGCATTTATATCATTGATTGGGATTATACCTGACACCACGTCCTTCACAGCCACTGCGTCCTGGACGGTCATGTTAAAGGTTCTGGCAGTTGGGCAGTTAGATTGTGCCGGTCCGTCGATCATCAGCTTGTTCCCCCCTTGTTGGCTGCTAAGTCGGTGCTCCGTCGAGCCACATGCAAAGCATCCCCTGATTTTCTTCTGTTTTGGGCAATTCGGCGATATGTGCCCCTCCTGGAGGCAATTATAACACGTGCTCTTTCCTTTCCAGCACTCCTCCTGATGATTTCTCCCGCACTTATTACAAGTCTCACTCCTTTTCTTAAAACTCCCTTGGTGACTCCCACCTTGTTTGTTATTGTTCTTGTTATTATTCTCCCACTTTCTCTTTCCCAAGTTACTTCCTCCACTATTGCTTCCTCCAGTACGGTTCTCTCCTCCAGTATTCTTTCCTTTCTTCTCCTTGTTATACAGACTTAAGGACTCGCTGCCACCTTCCGCAATGATTGCCTTCTCCAGCAATGTCGCAAAGGAATCAATTTGAAGAACTGATACCTTATTGAACATCCATGGCTTCAGCCATTGCTCGAATCACCTCGCCTTCCTTTCCTCATCTCCAACTTGGTGTTCCGCAAATCGCGCTAGTTCGTTAAACTTAGCTGCGTACTGTGCCACCTTCATGTCACCTTATTTCAGTTCTAAGAACTTTACCACCATTCTATTCTTCATGCTTTTCGGGAAGTAGTTCTCAAAAAATAGCGTCTTAAACTTATCCTATGTTATCGTCCCTTCTCTAACTCTCTGCTGATTAGCCTCCCACCAATAGTTTGCTTCTCCCCTCATTATGTACATAGCAAACACTGTCTTCTGATCTTCGCCCACGGGAGCTATAGTGAAAGCCTTCTCGATCTCCTTGATCCAGGTTTGTGCGACGATTGGGTTGGTAGTTCCCTCGAACTCTGGGGGTCCTACACTTCTAAAGTCTTTGAGGGTTGTTACTGGCACAGCCTGAGGGTTTGGGTGAACAGGTTTGTTGCTCCTTCCCCTTAGAGCTTCTCCTAACAAGTCTACCAGTTTCTGGATCGGGTCTACTTGTTCCCTTTCGTTATTAACAGATTTTTTGGGTGCAGTCAATCTACGTCTTGGTGCCATGATCTGTATCACAAATTTTTCATTTTATTATTGCTCAGTTATATTACTTAAGTATTTCTTTTAATACTAAAGGTATAAAATTTTATAACACATTTCTGAAATAAGCTTCATTTATATTCATATGCCAAATCGTTTCGTTACATGATTTTCCCTAGCATATTTCTATAAATGTTGTCACATATATCCCCTAATATCATAAAACATACCAACCTACTACCATACTACCCCTCTAATAAATGCTCACTCGGGGTTTACATCACTATCCCATACTTTATACAAAAAGTTAGGATTACAACATAGTATATACATCACATAAGGTAAATACTACTACTAGACTACTAAGGGTCTCATCCCATCATTCCACGCTCCACAGCGCTCTTGTACTCAATCTGTGCTATATACGCCATCAACTCTCGGCTCAAAGTATGTAGGGTCTGTCCCTGCTCCGCTAGGTAGTGGTACACACCATCAATCACCCTCCCAAAAGCTGAACGGAACACATACCCCATCTTGTTCATCTTCCTTTTCTTGCACCTGACCTCATCCTCTAGGTCGTCAGCTCTCTCGTTAGCCGCTTCCCACTTCTCCTCGAAGTGTATCCTATCCATAACCTCCAACTCTAGCTGAGTACGGAGTGCTTCTTTCTCAGTTTTCTCGCTCAATTCTCTCTGTTCTACTTCTTCCAGCTTCACTGCCAGATCTACGTTTCTCGCCACCGACCTGTGGTGTAAGGTTCCCATCTGGATCCCTGCCTCCCTACGGTAAGCAATCTCCACCTCTAACTTCTGCATGGTCAGCTTCCTCTGGTGGTCCTCGTTCCTCAGCTTCTGAAACTCACACTCTCTCTCCTGGGCCTTGACCTCTAGCTTCTGGACTTTGCAGTCCAACTCTAGAATCCGCTCCTCATACTCGCCTAACATCTGCTCCTCTAAAGTAGCCTCATCAGAGTCCTCCATTGGCTCATCCCCCATCGGCTCGTCCTCCATCGGCTCCTCCTCTGGATCAGACTCTATCTCAATCTCTTCCTCGTCGTCAGACTTGAACGGTACAACAGCCTGCACTGGTATAGCCTCTAGAGGTGCCTCATATACTACATGTATATCCCTGGGCTCCTCCTCTGCCACTCTACTAGGTACCCCTGTGTCTGCCATCCTACAATCATAAACACATGATAAACAAACAGCAACTCCATTAGAATGTTAATTAAAACATAAGTTCATTGTATAGAATGAAGTTAAATTTCATAACACACTAAGTCTTACTCTAGGGAAAACTCTATGTGAGTTCTATCCCTTTCTAACTTCTAAGTTCTCCTAAGTTATAATCTAAGGACACTCGCTCCTAAGGTTTATAACTTCAGCTTTGATACCAACCTGTGATGCCCCCAAATTCGGACCGCCACTTGGTAACTCGAATTCGGTTCGTCACGTTCTCATGGTAATACGATAATAACTAAAATCACACAATCACAGCGGAAAATCTAATCTAGAATAATTTACAATGATTTATTATAATTATTTCCCCAAGTCTCGCAACCTACAGTACTTAATAGATTACATAACAATATCGAATAAAGACTTATTACATAATCATACTTAAGCTTAAACATAGTCCGAAGATAGTCTTAATACAACATCAGAAATTTAAAACATAAAGGAACAGGCTAGTCGGTAGCCTTGTCCTTGCCCTTATCTTTTCCAGAGACACCTCCCTATTCCGTCTTGACTGAAAGGTTTTAAATAAGCAAGAATGAGCAAAAATTGCCCAGCAAGTAATATACAATAAGGGTGAAGAGTTTTATCTCACTAGTTTAAAATATCAAAGTATAATCTCTAAGATAGTTCAGAGTTTCAGAATAATATCATAAATAACGAGTATCAACAATTCTCAAAATCAAATCTTTGGAATATGAGATGATAGTTCAATATAGATCAATAGATATATATGAATTCAAAGGCTATCAACGTATCCAATTGGATAAAATAATTTATATTGAGCAGTCACTAAGGACTATTGAACATCTACTAGAATTACCAATATTAAACTGATAACCCAAAAGAAATAAGTACGATAGATGATCAGTCTACAATACTCTATGTTATGCATAACACCACAGTAATATTCACGCGTGTGTTGGGGCTTCCAACAATATACACTCCCCTTACCATAAGGGTTGTTCAACTCAGTTTTCAAGATTTTCGCACCACTCAAATGGTTTGGACAGCTTTCTAAACATGCATATAGTCTAGCTGAATTAAATGGCATAGATACTTTCACGATATTTAAGAACAATACCAAGTTTAATAGCTTTCACAAGAGTTTAAATATACTAGCTCAAATGAACGAGTAAGTAAGATAACTTGCATTCAAAGAGATAAGGTTTAGATACTTGCTTACGATATCCGTTGAATAAAGTAATTCAAGGGTCTAGGATACTAGCCTTTAGCATAGTTTATCCACGTTAAGTAAATCAACACTTTTGAATCCTATTTATAGTGTATTATAAGTATAGGATGTCCATTAGCTAACTCATTCGTTACACAAACTTGTTACTCAATCTACATACATGTTACTACCTTAGTCACATGTCATACTTATACTCATATGGTATGAAATCAGATTATATGTTATCACGAATCAAGTACATAGTTATAACATAAATGATACTATAGCAACTCATCATGTTCAAGTGGTTATGATCCTTTGACCCATGGACTTCCATTATATAAGTTAAACATTATCTTGCTACTTAATCATCACATATATACACACCAGTAGGGTACATATCATTTCTAGCAGTTTTGAACAACAATTGACACTAACTGACAAGACCAGAACAAGCAGACTTCAACAATTCAGATTCCAGGCCGGCGCAGTTTCGCCCTGGTTAGGCCTAGGGATGGCGCAGCTGCGCATTCCCCTGGCCAGACCAGGGTTGAGCCTTGCATTTCCTGATTCTGTCCATACTTTAGCATACTTAACCAATTTACACTTAACATACATTCATGTCAGAGGACGTTTATAAGCATATGACCATCTCAAGTTCACTTTTATATGTTATGGTCTTAGTCTAGGATTTACACAAAATTAAGGTCGAATAGGGTCATGAAATCACCACGCATACAATTAAATCATATGTTCACATCAAGAGATCACATACTTTGTACTATACATGTTTATAAGTGTCCACATCTTTCATTTATCACTAGCGTTGTTTATCACTTTAAAATATGCTTAAACTCATGCTTGGTTAACCCTTCATTGAATTTAACAAGTGAGTACACATGTATGGTATACTAGTGATGGTATACGCACTATTAAAAATGTTACAAATATCAGAATATGAATCTCAATATAACATGTCAAGTCCATGTTCAAAGTTCATGTTTCGTTAATAAGTTTCCCCTAATGAGGTCTAACATGTTCGTGCATATTATTAAACATGTATATACCAATTAACATGCTTTTCATGCCTTTCTAGGTCATACTAACATGCTCAAAAGTCAGAACGTCAAAACGGATATAATAAGTCAATGTCCATTTTGAAACTCTAAGTTCATTGTGAAATCTATAACTTCACCATTCAAGCATGAGATCCTAATATAACATGCTCACATTAGTTCAATGTACTTATATATATATATATATATATATATATATATATATATATATATTACCCATGCTTGCATGATCATCTAAGTTATATAAATAAACCAACCCCTAGCAGAATCATAGCAGAAATCAAAAACTGGACACAGAGGCCGGCGCAGCTGCGCTGCGCCCCAGTGTTATATCGGCGCAGCTGCGCCGCGTCTGGTTCATGCCAGACTGCAATCTGCTTCGATAGTAGCCCAGCCCAAACACAGAAATCCTTCACGAATTCGACTATAAACTAACATCATTGTCTCACTAACACATGTATTAACTTATATAACAACCAATTAACATTATCAAATCACAAAATCATGAATTCAAATTAATATCCAGAATCTAAGAAATTTCAGAGAACAACAATGAAGAACATTAGAATGTGATTATACCTTTGCTATGCAAATGAACTGATGCTATAGAATTCTCCCACTTCTAGAATGATATTACTAATGTATATATGCTCTCATTTTATCTTAAGCAAAATCTCAGCAAATGAATTTGTGAGGGAGAGAGTTCAATTTATAGAAGAATGGATGCACAGTCAATGCTTCTAACCTCCAAATTAAACTAACGGATTGTTTTATTCTTTGATGGCTAATGAGAAGTTAGTGGTAGTTGGTGGAATGCATCATGAGAGCCACTCCCCATTGAATCATGCTAGCTAGAATGTGCTGAGTTTGAGGATATTGCGAAAAGGATAGCCTCATGAGTGTTCACGTGTACAAGGATTGTGTTTATCAATATGGGACAAGGCATTCTAAGTTCAGTATTACCAACTTGAAAATAAACTAATGTCCATACTTAGGCTATATATACATACATATTGTGACACCCCCGAATCCGGGTCCTCTGACCCCGGTCCGGTCGTCACGATACAATACTAACATCCACCTCTAAACAACGTACGATAACTAAAAACACAGAAAATAATAAACGTACGTCGTTCATTCAAAAGGTGTTACTAGTCCCAAGATTCGATAACCTTAATACAATCTTACAAACATACCCTAGAATGATTATTAGGGTTCAAATTACAATAATAATAATTAAATTAAACATAAGGTAAAGTCTGCTCCTTGCAAACTATCATACATCTTTCCTTTACTCTTGCCGTTTCCTGAAGTCTTGGGCTTAACTGCAATAGAAGTTATGATATAGCAAGGATGAGCAACAAGTTTGCTCAGCAAGTTTAAATATAACAATAAAGGATATATCATGATGAATGGAAAATATCTGACAATGAATTCAACAATATGAATATCTAAAGGATTCAACAATATGAATATCTAAAGGATTCAACAATATGAATATCTGAAAGATTCAACAATATGAATATCTGAAAGATTCAACAATATGAATATTAGAAGCAAAGATAATAATTGCTTTTAGAATGACTGATAGTCAAGTAAACTTTGAACTTATAACTTTTCAATGGGTTCAATAGCTAATTGACCCTTTGATTACTGGCTACAGAAAACCAATACTTGAGGAGATCAGCCTCGAGTATATCATGTATATGCAAAACACTTACATCTGCTTACTCGTATCATATATTAGATACCTGGGCACACTCCTATTATTTGAGGGGTGTTCTGTTCCGTCTAAGAATCCTTACCATCAATTGGTTTGGATAGCTTTAAAGAAAACTTCATACATTTGTCTGACCGAACAAAGGTTCAGACTCTATCTGACATAGTTCAAGAAATTTAGAACTTTGAATAATGAACAAGTCCAAGAATGTACGAACTCAAATGCACTAAGTGCCAATATCAATAATATCGATGTGGGATAATCGTAGAAGAGTTAAACGACTAAATAACATGCTTGGAAATAAAGTTCAAGCATTAAGTAAACAACTTTCAATTCAACAATAACCTACTCAATGCAATATGAGAAGGATAGGGAACTTGCACAATAAAAGTGCAGTTTAGAAATTTGCACAATATATGAATTTGTGTAAGTTTGGGGAACTTCACAATAATAGATCCCTTGCATAAAATAAATGCATAGGTTAGGATACTTGCGTTCAATATAATAATCAAATGAAGTTAGGAAACTTGTACAATAAGGAGTGTAAGTCAGGGGACTTGCACAATTAAAGATTCCTTGCATAAAGTAAATGCACAGGTTAGGACACTTGCATCCCAATAACAATCGAATGAAGTTAGGAAACTTGCAACACAATAAAAGTAGTGATCAGTAGGGAACTTGCTTACAACGTTCCTCGAATAACGTAAACCCAAAGATAAGATACTTGAACTATAAATGAGTGTAAGTAAGGAAACTTGCAAATAATACAAGAACAGGTTCAAAGGAACTTGCACAATCAAAGAGTGAAGTTCGGGAACTTGCCTGTTTGCTCAGCTACAAATAAGTTCTAGCTTTAATTTAACTTGCGTTGAAACAACCTATTATTAACAAGTCGATCTTTCAATTAGCATGTATAAACTAATATAAGTCTATACCAACAAGAATCTGATTATCATATAATTCTATCACATAGTTCACGTAAGTCAATCTAATCCTGTCTTAGATTCAATAACTTTGGATTGTCTAGTTCATAAGCATCAACATAGGCTTGAACACATAGCATTCCAATTTAATCATGCAATATAGTTTAAGATACACATATTGCAAGGTTCTGTTCATAATTCTAAGTTATAAGGTTCAATGCCGGTAAGCCATAAGTTAGTCAAGTCCATGCCTCAAGGTCAACTATTAAAGTCATAATACTACATAACGAGGCTAAACAATGTTGAATAGTCATGCTTGTGTGCAAACAATACATGTATACTTTAATCACATAGTTCATGCCTTAGAAATTCATTTTCTATGAATGTGCGTGCATAGTTGAAATCTATATTTAACCAAGTGAGGTTCATGTCAATATGTCTATAGGCCTAATGAATACTAATATACATGCTCGCATGATTATAATATCATTCACATGGAAATCAATGCTATTTAGCTCTCACATTCTAAGTTTATTTGAAATTTACACCAAGTCCACAAAGACAACACAGTACATGTAAAGCATCTCGTAATCGCGATTCACATGTATTAGAACGCATACGTAAGTCAAATACATGTATCTAAGTGGTCACAATCTAAAAGACACAAGTCTTGGTTAAGTTCTCTTTGAAAGTCTTAAGTCTCTCTTTTGAAAACATCTTAACTTACGATCAAGTATGCTAGTGTGTTCTATCACATTAGACTTAGTTCTCATGTTTATATAGAACACGCAATCATGACCATGAAATCAGAATTCATACATGCTACGTATACGTCAAAGTTCACATTTAGAGCTTATGTTGTTGTTAGTAACGTTCACTAATGAGTTCAACATGCTAACGCTTCATTATGAATCATATAAACACAAATCAATGGATTATTCATGTATTTCTAAACCATACTAACAAGCTTGTAAAATTAGTACCTCAATGTGTTACACACATGTCAAAGTTTATTTTCAAAACTTCCATTTTCGTTAGGAATGTGCATTAGTGAGGTTCACATGTTCATATTATATTATGAAACCCGTATACCTAAGTCAACATGCCTCTTATGCAATTCTAAGTCATGCTATCATGCTTGCAAAGTTAGAATGCTAACATGGCAAGTATACATATCGAGTTTGTTTCCAAATTCGAAGTTAGTTTATGAAACGCTAAGTTTATCTCAAACCATAAGTATTTGTGCAACTATTAGTGAAACATGCTTACATTGCCTCAATATATCCATATATATATATATATATATATGTATCACTCATGCTAGCATGCTCATTCTAAACTAGTACCATAAGTTAGCATGAACAGAAAACAAAATAGAAACCAAGTGGTCTGGTGTAGGCCTGGCACAGCTGCGCCGTTGGCCAGTGCAACACTGACGCAGCTGCGCAGTTGCCTGGGCCGACCAGGAACAAGCTGCTTCGGCAACTTCTTAGCCCAAACTCAGAAATTTTATACGAAAATCGTTTCTAACATAACACATTGCTATTCTAACAACATTAGAAGTTTGTATAACACTAAGCAACATATCCCAAATCAATTATCAACAAATACATGCTTAATTCAAAGAATTAAGGAATTAGAATTTACCAGAGAATGAATAACAAGGAAGTAATTATACATCTGTAACTTGCTGCTATCTTAACTCCTTCTTTACTCAAGGATGCTAATCACACACAAACACACACACACACACACACACACACACACACATATATATATATATATATATATATGTTCTCAATAACTTACACTTATGAAAACTCAACAATGTTAACAATGAAGGAGAAGCTCATTATATAAGCAAATGGATATCCAGTTCTTGACTTTGCCCACCAAATCAAAACAAAGGATTTCAAGAATGTACAATGGACAAGAGAGAGTTGGTGAGGGTGGGAGATTCCACTCATGAATTCCACTCCCCATCTCATGATTATCTATGATTTATGAGGAAATTGAGAAGAAGATAGACTAGTGTAGCATGTGAGTTCACGTGTGGGAAGAGTTGGGCTCTCAACAAACCTCAGCAACTAGCATTCCATGTACTAATATTATATTTTAGATATATATACACATAGTATATATTTAAGTTATACATTAAAATGGTTATTGCAATGTTGGACAACCAATTGAAATTTAGTAACTTGCTAGTGTAGTATAACACTTTGGTTATATATGTATACACCTTATATAGTTTGGGTTATGAATATAAATGTAATTTCTCATTACAATGTATCAAGTAGGTACATATACACTAATCATATAATCAATGTACATTTTCTATTAACACCAAATATAAAGTAATTGGGTATTATTATTATCACAACGGTTATTATTATAATTATCATAACTTATTAAAAATCATTATCAAATAACAATCGTTTATTGATATAATGTAATAGGTATACATATCAATGTCTATCCATTCCTATCATGTTACATAAGGAATAATATATATAACTCATCTAATATAGTTAATCTTACCATATAGTCCATACATACAATACAAGCCATATTAATGTCACATAGCACCTTATACAATATATAAAGGTAACTACCTTATACCAAAGGTTTAATTACCACATGTTTGTATAAAACAATTAACCAAGTAAATATAATATTATTATATTTATAAATCTCTTACTCAGTAATTATTATTAAATTATACTCTTATGTTTTATTATCCTCAACAATAATAATTTTATACATCATCGATTAATTACTCAAATATCAATTAATCAATCACGATTAAATCTCTATACTATAATCAAGTAAATTTGAATATGTAATTACTAACACTTTTATCAGTACTCTGATATAAAGGTCTCAGGGTTAATCTATTAATTTAAATAACCATTAGTGATTCCCTTTAATAAAATTCCAGCATTTATTCGCATAGGTTTAATTCACATAATCATATAACCACATAATATTTAAATAAGCTCGTAAAACTAACTCATTAAAATTTTAAATCACATATTAAAATAATAAGGAGTTTAAAATTCATGGTCGTTACACATATATTATACACTTAGGTTTTTAATTGAAATGCCACAATATAATCCACATAATGTAGTAAGTGTGACTTGCACACATATAATTCATGTACATTTTATCATACCGTATAATTTACTCGGATATAATCACATCACATTATCTCCTTTATTATTAAATTCTATTATTCAATTATATATAGAAGTAATCATCAATTATAATTGTTTACTATATATATATTCATGATACATTATTTTAATGTCCACACACTCACATAGTCACATAGGCATTATCATGTAGCTCTCACAATTCAATAAACTTTACTATATAGTTTATATATATAATATAGTCACATTACGCTTCATATAATATATAGTTAGCTACTATACGTTATACTTTTAATTATCACATGCTTGCACATAGCAATTAATAAATTACTTATCTTATCAATTAATTAATCCCTTCCTCATTAATCAATGTAATTATTAGTCTTTATAATAATTGATCACATTAAATAAATATAAGTCTTATTATATTTATAAACACGTTGCTTTTTATTATTATATCTCTAATAATAATAATCACATATCATTAATTAATCATCATTAATATTCTATAACAATTAATTAATATTCTATAATAACAATTAACAATTAATATAGATTAATTGTTCACTTAGTGATTCCTTCGTTAATTAATATAATCATTAATATTTCTCATCACTGTGCCACACAAGGCATTCAACGAGTTTATCGCAAACTCCACATTTCCTCAATATTATAATTATTCAATTTAATATAATTGAGTTAACTTATCTCATAACACAAAATCATTTATACTCAAATAAATATTCATTTCCATTAATATATTCATTTATTAATATTAGGAAATTCTCGGGTATTGCAGAAAGGGCAGGAAAAGTGGAATGATAAAATTGCTAGAAGATCTCGCCAACGAAAAAATCGATTAGAGGAATGCGAATTCTCAAAGAAGAAAGATCTAATAAGAGACCAAAAATTCACCCCTCTGAACAAATCAAATGAAGTGATGATGCACTTTCTGATAAGCGAAGGAAAGATTACCAAGTTGCTGCCTCCCGCAAATCCTGAGATAAAGAGTTATGATTCCACCAATATATGTCTCTACCATTCTAACTCACCTGAACATGCGACCGATGAATGTTGGTCTCTGTGACACAAAATCCAGAATCTCATTGAAAATGGAGAGCTAAAGATAGAAATCCCCATGACCAGAAAAGACGAAAGGGAAATGAAGAGCTTAAGATTTCCACCTGAGACAGACAGTCCAAAGGAAGTGGTAGTTATGAGCACCAATCCTGGTGGAATACAAGGCGAACCGATTATAATTCAGGGATTGGCAGAGGAAATAGGAAAGTCGCATCAAGAATTTCCACCACCACTGACAAGTTTCCCGTTGCCCAAAGTTAGCCACCACATTCTTGATTCAACTTTCTTGGATGATGAGGAGGAAATACTGATCCTTCCCAAGGAAGAAAAAGCCAAAAAAAAAGTTTCTTGCAAGAACTACAACAATAGGGCGATGAAAAATTCAAGATCAAAACATCTCAGGCTTTGGAAGAAGATGGGGGAGAAGACCAATAAAAAAGGAGAGAGGGTGTTGGAGAAGCCAACCTATCAAAGAATCAAGAGCTCATCCCTTGTATCAATGGGTCCAGTTTGAGCATCCTTGAGAAATGTGATGAACTAGGAAGTAATCAAGTTATAACGGTGATTGAAGATATTCATGACAATGAGGTAACCTCTATTGCGAGCCTCAAAGGCAACATAACCACTAATAACTGGACTATCAGGCCTCAACTAGATAGGAAGACGTAGATCCAGAGGATACGGTTATAGGCCCCAAGAAATGTGGGGACATTATCGCTTTCTTAGCGTTATGTCTTTTTATTTTCCATGCATAAAAAAAGAGAAAAAAATAGAAAAAGGAAAAAAAATCAAAATCAAAAAAATCAAATCAATCAGTCTTATCCTTTACCTGAACAACGAAAGACCTGATCTCCCTCCATCAATGGGAGTACGTAGGCATCCAGCTATGGTGCAGTCTAACCCTCAAAAGAAATAGCTAGACATTTTACTTCTCAAATCAAATACCAACCAAAATACCAGTCCCAAGACACCAAATCATACTTGAAAAACCTAAGGCAAGAAAAACCTCCAAAGTCGAGGGCCCATGCTAAGAGATCATCCGACATCTCAACGTCATTCCATCAAGGAAGAAGACAGCGATACATTAAGATAGCTAGTCATGGGGATTAAATAACAAGATGCGATCCTTCAGCAACTCATCAACCCATGAAGTGCGAGAAGACTTTATCTCCTTTTGACATACAAAAGTGTGTAAGTGGCCATCGTGACAAAGTCTATCTCATACTCGACGACCTATTCTTCTAGATAAAAGCCACAAATCAAACCTTACAGATCAAACCAATCCTAGTTAAACCCGTCACATCATGAACCAAGCCGAGCTCTTAGATCCAATTCAATGAAATCCAATGGCCTTTCGACATCAATCATCAAAACCAGAGCGATAACATGAAATGAGAAACACAACATTATATCAAACATGATCATTAACGAGTACAGATATAACCCAAGGTGATCACAACAAATATTTACTCAACAATGCAAGCTGACACCCTCGATCACAAGTCTTCGTCACATCAAAGCTAATTGCGCCTATAAGTCAAAAAAGATGATTGGGGCACCCAAACATCAAATCCCATATCCACTACCTATTCACCATATGGGTAAAGGACTCTTGCGATCTCGGCATCTTATCAGCCCACCTGTCAAACATACAATAAAGTGACTACCCTGGACGATAAACAAAACTGGGGCAACTTCAGAAACAGAGATAACTTGATACTGGGGAATTTATCGATAATACCCAAAAAAGAAAATGCAAGTCGGCACCCATAGTATAATTCCATCAACATGCGATGTCATCACAGCTTCCCTTATATTAATTCACTGGCCATTCGGATATTACCTACCATTGGTAACTTAGCGTGGACAATAACGTGAGTTTCTTATATGAATCCTCAGTAACAATATGTAAAAGGGCTGGGGCATTTTGGCTATTCAATTCAATGGAAGGAGTCTAAGCTGGACCGATTTCTCATCAGAAGAAAGGAGAGGACTCTTGCAAGAAATTACGTTAATGAAAGTGGGGCACACGCGCCCAACGACTAACAAAAGGTCTAGCAAATGAAATCTATATCATCAAACATGTCAACCTGCGATAAGTCCTTCTAAGTCGAGGCCTCTACACCGAAGTTCAAATCTGGGCAGTTAAAGGATGAGTCGCATTCTCTAGGGACGTCAGCGGCACCCAAGTCATTAGTCAATCCAGTATCTAATCCAACGTGGTCGCAAGTAAAAAAACTCGCCCTTTTTCTAATCAATTAAACAGTTGGAATCAACCCTGGTGTAGGCATCGACAACACCGATGGAATGAAACCATTGGAGTCAGCCCCAGCATAGGCATCAACAGCACTGATGGAAATCAAACTGTTGGAGTCAACCCTAGCATAGGCATCGATAACATCGATGGAATGAAACCATTGGAGTCAGCCCCAACGTAGGCATCAGCAGCACTGATGGAAATCAAACTGTTGGAGTCAACCCCAGCATAGGAATCAGCAACACCGATGGAATAAAACCGTTGGACTCAACCCCAGCGTAGGTATCGACAACACCGATAGAATGAAACCGTTGGAGTGAGCCCCAACGTAGACATCGACAGCACTGATGGAAATCAAATCGTTGGAGGCATCAGTAACACCGATGGAATGAAATCGTTGGAGTCAGCCCCAGCGTAGGCATCAACAACACTGATGGAAATCAAACTGTTAGAGTCAACCCCAGCGTAGGCATCGGCAACACCAATGAAATGAAACTGTTAGAGTCAGCCCCAGCGTAGGCATCAACAGCACTAATAGAAATCAAACCATTAGAGTCAAGCCCAGCGTAAGCATCGACAACACCGATGGAATGAAACCGTTGGAGGAAACCCTAGCGTAGGCATCAACAACACCAATTGAAATCAAACTGTTGGAGTCAACCCCAGCGTTGGCATCGACAACACCGATGGATTAAAATCGTTGGAGTCAACCCTAGCGTAGGCATCGGCATCGACGAAAATCAAACCGTTAGTGTCAACCCCAACGTAAGCATCAACAACACTGATGGAAATCAAACCGTTGGAGTCAACCCCAGCGTAAGCATCGGCATCAACCCACGATGGAAATCAAACCATTATAAACTACCGTTAGGGTAGGCATCGAGATCATCCGATGAGGTAAAACGTTGTAAACTACCGTCAGTGTAGGCCTCGAGATTGTTCGATGAGGTAAACATTATAAACTACTGTCAGGGTAGGCATTGAGATCATCCGATGATGTAAACCATTGTAAACTACCGTCAGGGTAGGCATCAAGATCGTCCGATGAGGTAAACTGTTGTAAACAACCGTTAGGGTAGGCATCAAGATAGATTGTCCGATGATGTAAATCATTAAAAACTACCTTCAGGATAGGCAACGAGATGGTCCGGTGATGTAAACTATTGAAAACTACCGTCAAGGTAAGCGTCAGAAATGTCCGATGGTGTAATCCATTGAATGTTATCTTCAGTGAAAATATCGGGAGCAGTCGATGGTGATAGCCGTTAGAACTAACTCTAACAAAAGCATTTTGCATCTATGACATCATATCATTACATCATTGGATATACCTTGTCATATTTTAAGAGTCTAGTAGTCTTTGTCATATTCGTGACGCCCCCAAAATAGGTCCACACCACTTATTCTGAGTCGCCAGAAATACATGGTACAAAATCCAAATAAAAATCTTCATATTTCAACTATTACTCTGTTGTGCATAATACGACCACATATAAACTGTGAATAACAATACTCATACTCCTTATCAATGATACGTTACATAAAGGTACAATCAATAGCTATTTTAGGAATTAAAATATTTGAAAAATGCTCAAGGAAACCTTCGTACATGGGAGGCTATGCTTCTAAGTTATAATAGATATCATATGACTTGAGAATTAACCTTGGTTGACCCAATAGACCCCAAAGAAGAACGAGAAGATTACTATCCTGTTCATTCCAATGGTGAGTATTCTCTTGCCATATAATTATCTCCATTGTCTCAAACTGAGAATTATATTCCAACCATACTTCAAGATTATATAGGAAGTGCTCATAGATATAATCAGCAAGTGAATGTGTATAACCATGTCTTATGATAACCCGAAGTTGTATGTGGTTAGACATACTGTATGATAGTGGCATCACACTCTTCTAAAGTCGGGTTCAGCTCACCCTATTTAGTTCACCAAAATCAACTGTTAAATGACGTATAAAATACGACACACACATTTAAAGTTCTCAATACAATTATTTCCATACTATTTTATGGGAAACTTCAACAGTTATAGACCATCGTTCTATTCTCCTGTTATCCCCGTTCGACCCAGCTACACTCTTATTGTCTGAAAGGAATTGTGAAGCAAAAGGATGAGCACAAATAGCCCAATAAAGAATATCATGACTAAAGATAATTAAATTATCAATAGCCTTCATCAGTAATAAATTAGATATTTAGAACATATGGTAGATGATAAAAGCTTTCAACCATAGTTGCAGCGGAACAAACAATCCATTAGAAGAGTCAAATAGACCATAATGTCTATTATCTTCTCCATGTTAAAAGTCCACCAACAATATTTTATCCCTGTAACATCAATCAACAGTTCCTGTCCACAATCATGTAAATAGTTCGTGATCATAATTATGTTGATAAATTCCTCTTCGCACCCAGGACGAAGATAATTTTCATCACCTGTCTTTACCTGTAACACTAAAGATTATGGTTATATTAATTCACAATTTATGTTCATAATCATGTAAATCAACAGTTTCTCTTTGCCACAAAGGCTTAATAGAACTTTCACTCAATGTCCTTGCCACAAAGGCTAAAGACACTTAATAATCGTATCGTCTTTACACCCTACACCAAAAACATTCAAACGTAACAACCATGGTCATGATTTTACCAATGAACTATCTATATTTGCACTACAGGCCAAATATATTCATTTGTATTATAAGTGGTCATGATCATGCCATACACTTGTCCATCTTTGCACTACAGGCCAAAGATATAAATCAACAGTTCATCTTTGCACTACGGGCCAAAGATATCAATCAACAGTTCATCTTTGCACTACGGGCCAAAGATATCAATCAACAGTTCATCTTTGCACTATAGGCCAAAGATAACTTTCACCACAATTTAAGTTTGAGAATTATAACAATGATATTAAGAACGAATCAAGTGAGATAAATGATAAATATTAGAGATTTATAATTCAATTTATCTAGAGTTCAAGAATATATAAATTGTCAATATGAAGATCAAAACATGGATCCAATTTTAAGAATAAGATTCATAAAAGATAATCTGAACAAAGAAAAGAAAATAAATTTCGTCGTGAATAGTACTCCGACATGAATAGTACCCCGGATGAATAGTACTCTGGCATGAATAGTACTCTGGCATGAATAGTACCCCGGATGAAAAGATTAAAATTTCCATAAGCAAGTTCAGACCAATATTCCGGTGAAATGATATTAGATGAAGCGCAAAACTCAAGGAATTTCTCATCATTTCAGGAATTATAGAAGCAATACTTACCGTAGTAAGTTTAAATTTAGGAATATGAAATGAAATATTATCACTTACATACTATAGAGTATGGAAGAAAATAATATTTCTTACGAATATTGAACAAAAATAACATCCTTTACGAAAAAAATAATATCCTTTACCTTAATAGAAAAATAGTTCTGACCGGAATAACGGATATTATGTTGAAAAAATCTTGCACTGTTATCCACACTTAAAGTATCCTTATACTTACAAGAAATACGCTCAATAGCATAAAGAAAGAATTTTTTGGATTCTGATGTGATTTTCATTTCTTAACTAAGCAACCTATTTATAGAAAAATGCTAGCACACCATCTCTGATAAAATTTCCTACGGATGAAAAATAAACTTCAGCATGCTTACTTTGAAAAAAAAGGACACAAAGGCAAGCTTTTCCTTTAACACATGTTTTTAAACTTAAACATTTATAATAAAAAAAATAATTCAAATTCAATTTGCTTTCTTCTACCTCATTTTATTCTTATATCATGAATTTATTATAATAATGTTACCATTTAAATTATAAAATTATACTATTATATTATCACATTATACTATTATAATGTAATATTATAATAATATATTTGAATGAATTATTTTATCAAAGAAGATAAAATACCCATTTTCAACAAATGTCTCATGCTAAAAATTCCTCCATTTATATCAAAATTGAATAAATATTTACTTATCATATTTATCAATAATATTTATTTTATTCATCAATTATTATTCACAATTAATATTATAG
The DNA here is from genome assembly GCA_020205555.1 of Panax stipuleanatus. Taxonomy (NCBI): domain Eukaryota; kingdom Viridiplantae; phylum Streptophyta; class Magnoliopsida; order Apiales; family Araliaceae; genus Panax; species Panax stipuleanatus. The sequence continues at coordinate 62,424,190 of CM035117.1, read as the reverse complement.
AATCACAATATTGACAACTAGGTCGTTATCAGGAAAAGGGGGCTTTCCGATAAGAATTTCTCCTCATTGGCGCGCAATTATATAACTTAACCCCTTTCCTCGACAAAACTTTCTAGACATTGTCAATAATGCTATCTAATAATATCATTTTAATAATATGTGTGACAATTATTAATTTAATAATGTGAAATATTGTGCAGTAGTTACTGTGACAATTATTGAATCAAATATATAAAATAATATACAATTATCAATGCCGCAATTGTTGAATCAGCCGTTGTATGAATATTCTCCGACAAAAAGAATATTTTCCGACCAAACGAATATTTTATGACCACTTGCTTACTTTATAAAATTTGCACATATCACCCATAATTATCACATTTATTCAATTTAACCATTTACTGAATAGAATAATAATTATAAGAAAAATTAAATACTTTTATTTCAAAAAATTCGGGGTCTTACAATGTTCATTTCATTACATTACATAAACATGACAAAGAGGGGCATATGTAGACACTTGAAATTTTGCTTCCCTTTGATTAAACCCTAGAGGGGGCAAAAGCGTCTTTTCACACCTCGGAGACATCCCCGAGGGAAAATATCATCATGATTCCACCGCGGAGATAACCCCGAGGAAGATAACATAACAAACTTAAACCCTGGAGACAGCCTCGAGGGAAAATAACATCACAATTTCAGCTCTGAAGACAACTCAGAGGGAGGACAACTACTTCAAACCGGGAGACTGTTAGGTTTGTATGAAATCGTGGCGCAATTAAATTACAAAAAATAGCGGAAGAATGGTAAATCAGAGTAATTTTTTTTTCTACAAACCAATTACCTGGATCATCCTTTATGCATAGTTATTAATTAAAACGAAATAGAAGGAGATTAGATTCATACCTTTGTAGAACTAAGCTTCCACAGGTACGAGTTCAACTCCTTATTTTTCGTGATCTCCTTGAATCTCTGGGATTGATTCATTTCTTTGATCAATGTTAGCCACCCAAGTGTTTGGCCTCTAGAGGTAATCCACCAAGGAAGAGGAATTGTTCAAGAAGGATGGTGGTTGGCTAAACCCTAGTTTTCTATTCTCTATAAAAAAGGAATACTCTCCAACAATTGGAATTGCATCATCTAATATCTAACATAAGACTCCTCTTATATAGATATTGGTAAACCCTTCTAATCCAATTAAAAATTGGGTTTCATTTAATTAATTAAACTCCTTTAATTAATTTGCCTCCTAATCTTATTAGGAATAAATGAGAGTACCAATATTAAATTAATTCCTAAATTCCTTTAGAAATTAAAATAATAATAATATTAATAATATTAATAAGACTCCTCTTATTAATTTATATTTTATATTTTCAAAATATTAAATAATAAACATTAAACTATTTAATTTATTCTATCACCATAGATTAAATTAATTACACTTAACATATTATTACGATTATGCCATTATCTTCTTAGATAATTATTCTTCCTTTTATGGTGTGACCCTTTAGGTTCTCTATATTAAACTGGTTGTGAATAAATCAATTAGAACAATTCTAATCTTATTTAAATAAATAAATTAAACTAATAATCTATTTAAATAAATAATATTTATTCTACAATAGGGATAAGCCTCCCTAGCGATGAACGACTTTCCAGATAATATAGATTTTAACATTAATTATAAAAGAACCTGTGAGTAAATAGCTACCGTGCAATTCAATCCTTCCACCATACAATGTCCCAATTAAATATAAGACATGGAATTACTGTCAAGTCTTATTTTATTTAATTATATGTATTTCGATCAGAAAATGCACAACTCCAAATAATGTAAATTAGAAACTCCTTTCTAATTTCATTCTACCTTGGCCAAGGACTACTGAGTCGTCATTTAACGAATCATATAGGACATATCTCTTCTTTTACTAGGAGCGGTAGATTCTTTATTGATCATTCATTATCTCCATATGTAACTTATTACACCCAAACATACCCTTAGATATGCCCCAATGGACTTAAGGAATAAGTCAAAGTATAATTCATCACACACAAGATACTATGATGATCTCAAGTCCGAGGATCACTTGTACTACTATCACATTAGGAATTCCTATTGATAGGCGAGTAAAACTCCATTAGGTATTCCTTAGCGAGTCACGTTCAGTGTACTTATTCTCCAATAAGCACCTACATACTTGCTTTAGTGTCTCCACACAAATGATCATGAGATCAATCATCCTCATTCAATGAGCAAGCAACATATGTACTAATCTATCCGGATTTACTAATCCCCTTTTTAGTAATTCAACGATTGGGAACTATTTTAGTTTTAAGCTTTCTAAGAATTTAGATCTCATTGGCATGATCAACATCATGATTCTAAAAGCATTGCTTAAAACTATGGGTTTATCACATATTATAAAAATAGCACCATGTAGATAAATTAAATACCTTTAATTAAATAATACTTTTATTAATAAATAAATAAGATTATCTCAAAGTATATGCTTTATCATCATACATGATTGGCTTATATGCATACTACTTTTAGAGACAACCCTGGAAGGGTGAAGATGTAATTTTACCAACTTAAAACCTACAACAATCATCCAGCTGTGGATAGGATCACCAAGAGCCACTGCAGCAATCTCGAGTGCAAACTACGCAAGACAGATCAACGGACTACCTGCGAAGACCTGAAGATGTTATTCTAGCCATGGACTCATCTTCCCGGATTCGAAAAAGGGCAAGTCGCATGTCATTACATAGCCCTTAGAAAAAGCTTTTCGGAATGGTATGACATGCCTCCCAACTATTCTCGAATTGAAAGGAGCAAGCTTCCCAACACACATTAAGACGAATGACTATCTGACATCTACCTATGGATGGTTTTCCCCCTTTTTTACTATTTTCCCCAACTCAAAATGGGTGAATAACACACCATTGCGAAGCTATTGGAAAGAGATTTCTGGATTGATATGGCACGTTTCCTAAATCCTGTCGGATTGAGAGTTATGGCTGTTTCAGCAAAAAACACAAAAAATGACTTTGCGGCACAAAAACGAGCAAACAAGGCCCACTTTAGGGCTGTCACAGGTGTACCTGCAGTTCCACCTTTTTTCCTCTTTAAATGGACGAATTTTAGCTTATTTGTGGTGTAGAGGAAACTAGAGAGATAAAGCATTCTAGAAAGAGAGTTCAATTTTAGAGAGAGAAAGAGGCTAGATCTCACTTCTAAATACTGTAAATCTCAGTTCTAAACACTGATATACATATAAACTTTGTTATATCAGCTTTCTATCAGTTGAAATCAAGTTCTTGGAAACTTTCAACCGTTCATTGTGCAGTTCTCGTGTTAGTTTGTAAGATCTCTTCAGATCTGTACTTGTTTACTGTTTTATTATATATATATATATATATATATATGTTAGTGCTATATATATATACTGCTTGGTTGTTCATAGATCAAACTTTTTACCGATTATTTTGTGTATATAGTTGGTATTTGTAGTGTTTTGACTAGATCTATACTAGATCTAGCCTGATCTAGCATTTAACCGGCCCAAAAACTTCATAGCTTGACCCATTGAGCTAGATAGGCATAAATCTAGGTATATCTAGTGTATTTTCAAGTTTTGTAATATATTTTGGGCTATCCCATGTGACCCTAGATCCATATCTAGAGGGAGCGGCGAGCTTGATTAATCACGTGCGAGGATTTAATGGATAAATCACTCGTTAACGGGGTTAAAAAGTGTATATATTTGTACATATATATATATATATATATTCTTTCAAGATTTAAATGATATTATTTGAGCCTAGGAACCATAGGGTTGAAGATCCAATTAATGGATCTAGATCCGGTTCCCATGATGGACTTGTTTAAGTTGTACAATCAGCTTGCAATCCATTGTACATGTAATCTTGGGCCTTAAAATGGTATTCGGATTTAATACCCCAAAATAGTGAAATCGTGGCCTATGAGTGCTCGGGCTTACTTAGATGGCTTTTATGCCTACAAGGAGCCCGACCCATGTAGTTTATAGTTTCAATCTCGTCACCAAACATGATTTTCCAATCAAATTAACGAAGATCTTATAAAATATATATTGCATTGGGATGGATAAACTTAAGGAAAAATCAAACAATCAGAACCCCGAGTTCTAAACCACCCCCCCAAAGATGCATCACATCTAATAAAAATCAAATAAAGCCACTTCTAGGATTAAAAGAAGGCTTAATCCAAGATAAAATTGGAAGTATCAAAGGGTCTCGGTCTCGATTACTATTTGGTGAAGGGTTTGAAAACCATCTTTCAAAACATCACTTTCATATGTTTTATCTAAAAAAGAACTTTTTTTTAAATCAAACCCTTTGTACATATGTCCAAAGAGGCACAACACTATTTTCAAAACAAAGCACTCAAGCACATTTATGTAATCACACACAGACACACACACTTAATGCATAGGGAATGAAAAAGTCGCGGTAACCATATTTCACGGAAGTCGGGGGGTGCCTAACACCTTCTCCTCGCTTAAGAAAGCCCCCGAATTCTATGAATCTCGGGTTTCAGACCAATTAAACAAAGTCACATATTGGGCCATATTGTAAAAAACTTTCAAAATTCGGATGAGTTGGTACATCCTTTTGAACTCATGTCAACTGGGGGTTCTGTCTAATTCGACCCAATCATTAAAATCAATCTTTTCAAAATCGTCGACATATATGTCGGTCCTTTCTCACCCTTTAAGAAAGATAAAATCACATAGCGAAATTTAAAGGGTAGAAAAAAGAGAGCTAGGAATCGAAAATCTCCCAGCATCGACAGTTAATTTATATATCATTTCGTAAGTCTCAAAAAGAGCTTTCCGGTTAAGGTGGCACACCTTCTAATTCTTTATAGTTTGAAAGTTATGGATGATTTAGTGCATGAAACCAAAACAGACCATGTGGGACCCACAGCCTGGCACAGGCATATCTACATATGGGCACAACCATGGCTGCACCAGACAATTCTTGGCTATTTAAAGTGTTTTTGCTTCATTTTGCATGAGAAGAATGAGAAAATAGAGAGAAAATTGTAAGAAGGAGAAAAATAGAGATTTTTTTTTAAGAATTGAGAAAAATATAGAGAAAAACCCAAAAAATGAAGAGAAACTATTCCCAAACTTGAATCAAACACTTAGTTTCGTAACAAATCCTCCATCAATATCTATCCAATGAGCCTTTAGCAAGCTTAAGGAGGAAGAAGCCCCATTCTCAAGGTCAATTTCTCTTCTTTATAGTCGATTTAACATATTTTGTTGATTACTTTGTTTGGGCTTTATTTGGTTTGTGTTTGTTCCTTCGTTTCTAGACTCTCTCAACATCCTAGATAGTTTCTAGTGGTGTTTGGATCCTATTTTGGATTGTGGGTTGTTAAGGAGGATTTTTCATGAATAGAAATTTCTCTTAAATAACTTAGAAAGTCCTTTTACGTGCTTGAGCTTTATTTATTCGTGTCCGTTTCTTTCTTTTTAGGCTCTCCTAACATTCTAGATCGTTTATAGTGGTGTTTGTATATTATGTTGGATTATGGATTGTTAGAGAAGATTTCTAATAAATAGAAATTCCTTCTAATCAATGTAGGAAATCAATTTGTTAGTTGTTTAATTTTGATTGGATGATGTTGTTTCAAAGTTTATTATTATTGTTATGATAGATATATGGAGTTTTGGGTATGTGGGTTTAAATCCATAGATCCTAATTTCTATTGTTAGGTCTCATTTGATACAGTTAGATTCTTACGACATGATTAAGATCTTGTCGATGTAATTCGATTTCGTGACGAGGTTAGTACTACATTTGTGATTTTGTTGGTATTTTAGATGATCTACGGAGTTTTGGGTTTGTGGGTCTCAATCCCTAGATCATAGATTCCTTTTTTAGATCTTAATCATTATAATTAGATTCTTATGATATCTTGTCGATGTAATTAGATTCTCGTGTATGTTGTGATTTCGCTTGTTACAAGTCGATCTACAGAGTTTTAGGTCTATGGGTCTCAATCCCTAGATCGTAAATTTCTTTATTATCTCATTCAATATGGTTAGATCCTTACGACGCAATTAGAATTTTGTTGTTGACATTAGTTTATTATTATAGGTTTAATACTATAATTGTGATTTCGTTTTATCTATGGATTTAAGGTTGACAGATATCCTTTACTAAACTTTAAACTCCGTTTATAGATCTCGATATTTTGTTGGATATGATTACGAATTATGTAAGCCTAAGAACGAACTCAAGGCCCTTAAACTTGATGTTTAACAGGAATTGAAGTATATTCCCATGATGGACATAGATGATGGTTGAAATTTTGCGATTCGATAATTGTAAATTTAAATCTGGGCACTAAAACTATTTAGATGACTTTCATACCCAAAAATTAGGTTTAAGACATCTTGATAGTGAATTAATATTATTTTGAGGGGCTTGGAGTTTACTTTTATGGCTTACATGCCCGGGGGTAGCTCTAACCCTATTTTGATGCTTGGTTTTATTTTCTGACACATAAAAATAATTTTCATACACATAAAAATAATTTTCATACAAAAATTACAAAGATCTTTTAAAATTGAATCAAGCTAGGTTATTAGATTAACTTTAGGTTAAGATTGGAAGTAATGGAAGCCTTGATTCTTATTCGGAGAAGGATTTGATTTTCCTTAGTGAAATTGATGAGTGATTTTTATACCTATAAATTGAGTACTTTTGACTTAATAATTTTTGAGTTTTTGAGTATTTTCTATTTCTTTTTATGTTTTTATGTAGAAATCAAGTTAGAAGTTATTTGGTTGCATTTTAGTTAAATTAGAGTTATATGGATGCATTTTTAGTCAAATTGGAGTATATTGCAATTTTAAGCTTTTTTATGATTTGACCTCCGAAGTTTCAATGGAGTTTTGGATGGTGTTAGAAATTTAGAATGAGAAAATGATCTTCTTGAAGTTTGTAGAGGACTTCTCAAACTTTCTAGAAAGGTGTGTTTTGCAAAAACATGATTTAGTTTGAACCACCAAATAGTGTGTCAAAGTGAGCAGATTCGAACATTGCTTGGATTGGATTCCTTTTTGGACAAGTTCACTTCAAATGGGCATAATTTGAGCTTCCAAACTAAAAAGTGAGGTGATTCAATAACCTAAACTCATAAAAATTTCAAGGGCTAAAACTTTCATGAAGAGCCCAAGTTAAGAATCGATCGTTATTTAATAAAAAAATAACTTATAAGTTCCAACACGAAAGTAAATTTTCCAAGTGCAAAATGTTGAGTGCCGCGAAGCCCATTGCTAGAGTCGCGACGCTAGGGAGAGAGACGCGTCGCTGTGCTATAGAGCCGGGGCGCTTGGGGCTTTAGCTGGGACTCGAATGTTGATGATTTTGGCACATTTTTGAATTGGAATTGGACTGAGAAGCCTGCGTTTGATAAGTTTCAACACGAGAACTACAAATACTCATCAAGAGACATGATTTGGGGGAGACTAACTGTTAGATTTTTTGTTATAAAAATCCTAGTTAAGTATTTATTTAATGTTTATTTATTTATGTTAGACAATGATTTATTAATAAATTTACATCATTCATTAAATGATTATTTAGTTTGTTTATATATATCTCCATATTATATATGTAATGGTTTATGTGTATAAGTAAATGTTATACGCAGAAGATATAAATCATATATATTATATAAATAAAGAAATAATGGTTTATAACCTAGGATAATTTGGAGATATTATCATGTAGGTTATAGTACTTTAACAGAGATAATTTATATTGATCATGAAAGTTGGACTTCTAATTAAAGTGCTAATGCATTAACAGTGTGCATTAAACGGATCATGTGATAATATTTTATTTATAAACTATTTTCACATAAATACTAATTAGTAAAATTTCTTAATTTTGAAATTATAGTGGACTTAATATATATATATATATATATATATATATATATTAATTTGATGTTCCAATGAGTGAGATTGCATTGTGTTAATTAATACCTCGGAGTGTCGATTAATATATTTAATTTATATTACGAACATTACTATTGTCAAAACATTTATAAGATTTTTCATAAGATAATTTATTATTGATCATAAAATCTTGGCCGAGTGTTTTGATATTTAATATTAAAAGGATTGATTTAATTGTTAAATCAATTTATGATCAACTAGAGATAAATTATGAACTTATGAAATTAGTTTAAATGTATCGAGATTATATTAATTAATTCTGAAATATTTAGGTACATTTATAGAGGAAATATTTACAATTTATTAGTAAATAGTTTATTTAATTAATTCTTAGACTGAAGTACAATTACAATTATTTAGTAAAATTAATTATAATTAATATTTATTTTGAATATTATTATTAGATAATAATATCTAGATAAGTATTAGAGTTAGAAGAGGAATCTGTTAGAATCCCTTTCCTAGCCTAATATGGACCAACTTCTTGACAGAGGGTAATATCATTGATTAGAAACGTATGGTGAGACTTTTTCTACAATAGGCAAAAACAAAAATATGTGACAACCATGAAAATCGAATTGTCCTGAATATTAAGTTTAAAGAATTATTAATTAATAAAATAGATTTTTATTAATTATATTCCGTGTTATGTGTTTATTAGTCATTCTATGACCTAGGATGATCATAAGCCGACAACATTCTGGCTGTGAGCTAGAATGAACGAGTAAGAATTTTTAAGACAAAAATAAAAGATTTTCGGGAACAAATATATTTTCGGGAAAAAGACGAAATAAATACTATTCACACGACGAAACCTAAGGGTTAAGGTTTGAATAACCTAAGCCTTTCTAAGAGTTCGGTATGTCGTAATGACATTCCATCTGAAGATTCGACGGTAATATGCTGTGAAAAGTTATGTTAGCCGATAAAAGTTTTTCTTAAAAAACGTGCAAAAATCGGACGAAATAAAAACGACGAAAAGTACTTTTATGTACTTTTCATTCGTTTAACTACATTGTGGGGAAACGTGACGGAAAACTCTAATCATCAAAAAGTGCTTTTCAGTTTTTCGAAGTTTCAAAGAATGCGTAAAAGGTAATCTGTAGAGGAAAGACGAAATATCCAAAAATATTTGGATTCCGAGAAACGCAAATTTTCAAACTGTTGGACGAATTTCGAAAGATGGAACCACGAAGATTCCAGGAGAAGCTTTGTGAATAGTAAGGAGGTATGAATAGTGAGGAGGTGGGGGTAAAATGGTAAAAAGCTGCCAAATGACCAAAATGCCCCTAGCCTTGAAAATCTATATAAATAAGCTTAACTCTTCATTTTTCGAAAAATCGAGAGAGGAAACTCTGGACAGATGAAGAGAGGACGCGAGGGACTCGAATTAATAAGTCTCGAGAGTGGAAAAGCTAGCAAATTGTCAGCTTTGCCACGAGAAAGAAGAAAACGAAAGAAAAATGAAGAAGAAAGGGATCGCGGTAAACAGTTCAGCGTAAACTATAAGTTGTAGCTGTGCTTAAGGCAAGTTTCCTATCTTCATTCATATTTTAACTGAATGTTAGTTTCTTAACTTTCTCAGATGTTGAACATGAGAAAGTATTTTGTATGTGAAAATATGTGGTATTTGTGCAAGGTGATTATGTACATGAGGCCTTGTGCCGAACTTTCGACGCTTATGTGTTTCTGTGAAATAAACTGTTCTGTGATTGAACGGTTTAATGTGGTATGGTTCTATTTATGAACTGTTAGGATTAAGTCTGTGCTAATGATTCTAGCCGGACTGAATGTAAGGTATGTGAAAGTAAATGTGATTAATGTTTTAAAATGATAAGAATTAGAGTTTTTTCTATTATTCGAACAGCTTCATAACCTTTGTTCGGTTATTGAAGTTTTAAAAGAATATGTGATTCTTGTTTAGTTGTTATTCAACTGCTTTAACTTGCTAAGTAATTGAATGCTCACTCTTGCTTTAAATAAAAACTTTTCAGCAAACGACAATAGAATGAACTTAAGGATCCCGTAAACATCAAGCTAACCGGTGTCCTACTGAGGTGCTGTTCATTATATGAACAAGCGTGAAGATCAAGCCAAGACTTATAACGTAGAATAGTTAATTAAACTATAGCGTAGTTTAATAAACTGTTATGTATCTTTTGTGGTGGATGAAAGTCACACTTGTAAGATGTAAAGAATAATGTAATTACCATTGTTTGTAATGAACGAGGTTTTAAGGTAATAGAACCTGGGATTTGCAGATGTATGTTGTTATATTTAGTTATATAATGATGTATGTTTGGAATGAGATGTACTCGTGATGTACGGAATCCGGGTGTGAAGATAGACTGAATTTTGGGGCGTTACAAAATACGTATTCTCTCTTTCAGCCTAAGAAAAATAGGGTTAGGGTTTTTCTAGAAGGGTGCTTTGGAGACCACACTCCAGGTTCAGCATATGGTCATATAAAGGAAGATCTTGAGGATATAAGAGACTGTACGAAGATTCAAATTGTGCTAATCCAACCAAGTACTAGGTAACAAATTCGTACTTTAGATATATGGTATATATATTTGTTGTTTCGTATAAAACTATATAGATGATTTTGGTTTTATTTAATTTTTTTAAAAAAACCTATTTTCAAATTTTTTCCCTTCACTAACACCTTAGATAGGAGATTAACATCCATCTAACATCTTACACACATCCAATTCTAGGGTTCTTCATCAGATTTTCCAAGAACATGAAGGAGAGTAAGTTGGAGGCTAAGCGTGACACAAATTTTTATCTCTTCTCTTTACCTTTAATTTTTATAATCTTAAGATGTTCTTAGATTTATTGATGATGATTCCCAACTTCGCTATGAACTAAATTTTCAATTGAGATTGCAATTGAACCCAATATTTAGTTTAAAATAATTTATTCACGTTCTTGGTTATTGTTCATTATATTTGAATCGTTTATCGTATTTTGTGCTTATTGATGATTGTCTAGCTAGCAGTTATTATGATAACCTATATGAAATTAGACGATGGATTATAGGTTTAGATCTGAATATGATAACATGTGTTAGTTTATTCTTCTTAGGAGTGAATAACTAATTTGTGTATAAGATATGAATATACCTACATGTCGCGTGTAACCTTATTTAGAATTGAAGCTTAATGAGTCTGTTCTTAATTATTTCAAATAGAAATATAGTGATCTAATTAGAAGGGATATTTGTATTTAACTATCAGAAGAGTTATATTATGATTAATTAAATGAAAAGATGGTAAATATATTTAGATGAGGCATTAGGGAAAATTATAATATTAACTATTAAATCTGATACAAATCCTTGTAAGTAATTTAGTTTTAATTTTAATAATTAGTTTTATAATCTTTAATCAATTATTTGAATATGATTGAATTGATATAAAGTTAGTACTTGGAATAATATTATTAGTATATTCCTCGTGGGATCGACACTCTACTTATCACTTTATTACTTGTTGATTAAGTATACTTGTGTGTAATTGTCAATACCAATTTCGGACAACAAGTTTTTATCGCTGTTGACGGGGAATATTACTAATAAAATTTTCCAATATTAGTTTCAATCAATTTGATCTTAATTTAAACTTGTAATTTATGTTTTTAATTTTTCTATTCAAATTGTTTTGTAGGTACATCATGGTTTCCTACAATTCAATGGTCTTATACGAGAATAACCCAGCCAAAAAAGGCAGGGATTTATGGACTCGAAGCATTAGCTGCACAAATAGAGACACTTTCGAGGAAGTTTGACGCTTTAGCACCGCAACCTGTTCAAAGTGTAGCGTTGATTTGTGATTATTGTGTTGGTAACCATCCGAGTCATCCATGTGCCATTAATTTTGAGTCGGCACAGTATGGTGATAAATTTGGCGACTATCCCAACAATTATCATCATAGTTGGGAGAATCATCCAAATTTTTCATAGAGCCATAATAATCAAGTCCAAACCTTTGCTCCAAGCTATTCATACACTCTAGGATTCTCAACGCAAGCCCCTCTTCAAGAAGAGAAGATGTCGAAGTTAAAGGAAATTCTTTCGAAGAATATAGCCCATCATGAAGCAAGAAAACAGTCAAACTTGGAGGAGCTTCTTTCTAAGTACATAGCTTTGAATGAGGAGCAGATGAATAGACTGGAAGTGCGGATTAAAAATCTCGTGAACCAAGAGGGACAACTTGTAAATGTCGTCAACAATCATCCTCAAGGTGCGTTACCAAGCGAGATGGTTCCCGAAACTGATGGAGTATCCATGCCAAAGCTACAACCGGACGTGTCAAATGATTTAGATGCTAAAAAGAAGGAGACTAGTGGGATCCAGTAAAAGAAGGCAAGAGAAGATACCGCCTTGAGTTCCAACTCTGATGAGCGTATTTGGATAGTGTGCCCCATATGTTTTTTTACCTAAACTCAAGGATTCGGGTAGCTTTGCAATCTCGTGCATAAATGGTAGTCATTCTGTAGGCAGTGCTCTTTGTGACATGGGAGCCAACAGAAATTTGGAGCCATGGTGGAATGAGAGAATGGTCTATGAGAAGATAGATGAAAATCCAGTTGTGTTTCAGAAGCTTTAATTCAGTATTTCGTTCACAGACACAATGGAGCAAATGCCTAACTACTTGAAGTTCATAATGGAGATTCCATCTAAGAAGAACAAGCTAGATGTATTTAAAACAATGACCCTTACAGAAGTGAAGCCCTAAAAAGTTACATTGCTACTGATGGATGGAGCGTTCCTTAATTTTTGAAGAGATATTGGATAGAGAGTTAAAGAAGTCGGGCTGACGACTCTAAACCAAGCGCTTATTGGGAGACAACCTGATAGACTCCACGACACGCTTGCGTGAGGTGATCGTTGCCCCGATTGTTTCTAGTAAAGTTGTAGGATGAATTGCTTGCAACACCTTAACCCCTCGCCTATATGTAGACGGTAATCTTCGTACAATTGCTTGCGTTCGAAAATATGCGTTGAATGGACACCAACGACACCTTGACCCCTCGCTTATATCGAAGCGGTAATCTCGGTACAATCGACGATTGATGCGATAGAAGAAGCCATACACAACTATGAATTGTTGTATGATAAGTCAAACTTGAATCTCAAAGAAAAATTAAGGAAATAACTTAGAAATTCTTCAAAGAACCAAAAGTAGAGAATAATATCATAAAAGTTGAATAAATCTGAATATTGACTAAATTATTGTATAAATTACATTCATATGACTTATTTATGTTAATAAGAAAACCCTAGAATCCAATAAGGAATTAACAACTTGATTTGGAATCAAAATCCTATTTATTAGAATCCTAATTACATTAAAAATATGAAAGATATTGGCAAATCCCTAAATATATAGAAATAACTAAAATAAATCTGCTGAAAAAGTGTAAAATATGCTCAAAACGTGTCCTCAAAAACTGAGTTCGCGACCTGGCGCGGTAGCGCCGACGTTCAGCCTTGCAGTGGCGCAGCAGCGCCATCCCTCCAGAGAAATCCCTTTTGACATGGCACATCAGTTCCGTCTCTTCTACTAGCATTGGTGCAGCAACGCCGTGTTCCCCGAACTTGGTACCGTTCCTTGCACACTTAGCGAGGCAACGCCAATATCTTTACTAAGCCCGACACGGCTGTTAGTTTTGTAAGATTCATGGATACAATCATATTGCATAAAATAGCGGAAGCATGGTAAATCAGAGTTTTAAAATTTTACAAACCATATACCCGGATCATCCTATATGCACAGTTATTAATTAAATGAAATAGATAGAGATTAATATTCATACCCTTGAAGATTCTAGCTTTCTCAGGTATGAGTTCAACTCCAAATCCTTTTCGCGTTCTACTTGAATCCACCGGGTTGATTCCTTCTTTTGATCAGCATTAGCCACCCAAGTGTTTGGCCTCTAGAGTTGAACCACCAAGAAAGAATAAGAACTTATGAAGAAGGATGTTTGACTAAACCTTAGTTTCCTTCTCTCTAGAAAAGGAGTGCTCTCCCAACTCTTGAAAAAATGTCTAACCTTGTTCCATAATTAGACTTTCTTATTTATAGATGTAGGCAACCCTCTTAAATAATTTAGGATTATGATTTTATATTAATTAATTAAATTCTTTTAATTAATTAAGCTTCCCAATCATATTGGAAATAATTAAACTCTTTTAATTAATTAGCCTCCTAATCTTATTAGGAATATATATATATGAGAGTGAGAGAGAGTATCTTATTAATTAATTTCCAAACTCCTTTAGGAATAATAATAATAATAGTAGTAGTAATAATAAGACTCCTCGTATTAATTTATATTTAAAATTTCTAAAATATTAAATAATAAATATTAAGTTATTTAATTTATTCTATCACCATAGATTAAATTAAATATACTTAACTTATTATTACGATTATGCCATTTGCTTCTTTAATAAATATTCTTTCTTTTATGGTGTGACCCTTTATGTTCTCCATATTAAACCGGTTGTGAATAAATTAATTAGAATAATTCTAATCTTATTTAAATAAATAAATTAAACTAATAATTCATTTAAATAAATAACATTTATTCTACAATAAGGATAAGCCTCCTTAGCGATCAACGAATTTCCAGATAATACAGATTTCAACATTAATCAAAAAAGAACCTGTGAGTTAATAGTTACCGTACAATTCAATTCTTCCACCATAAAATGTCCCAATTAAATATAAGACATGGAATTACTGTCAAGTCTTATTTTATTTAATTATATGCATTTCGATTCCAAAATGCACAACTCAAAATAATGCAAATTAGAAACTCCTTTTTAATTTCATTCCACCTTGGCCAAGGATTTCTGGGTTGTCATTTATCGAATCACATAGGACATATCTCTTCTTTTACTAGAAGTGGTAGATTCTTTATTGATCATTCATTATCTCCATATATAACTTATTACACCCAAGCATACCCTTTGATATACCCTTAGGGTTTTAAGGAATAAGTCAAAGTATAATTCATTATACACAAGATACTATGATGATCTCAAGTCTGAGGATCACTTGTACTACTATCACATTAGGAATTCCTATTGACAGGCGAGTAAAACTCCATTAGATATTCTTTAGCGAGTCACGTTCAGTGTACTTATTCTCCAATAAGCACCTACATACTTGCTTTAGTGTTTTCACACAAATGATCATGCGATCAATCATCCTCATCCAATGAGCAAGCAACATATGTGCCAATCTATCCTGATTTACTAATCCCCTTTTTAGTAATCCACGACTGGGAACTATTTTAGTTTTTAAGCTATCTAAGAATTTAGATCTCATTAGCATGATCATCATCATCATGATTCTAAAAGAATTGCTTAAAACTATGGGTTTATCACATATTATAAAAATAGCACCATATAGATAAATAAATGCCTTTAATTAAATAATACTTTTATTAATAAATGAATAAGATTGTTACAAAGTATATGCTTTATCATCAAACATGATTGGCATGCGTGCATACTACTTTCAATCTCCCCCTTGCACTAAAGCCAATCGCCATGATATCTAATACCCTTCTTCTATAAGTGACGATTATCTTGCTGTTGGATTAGCTTCAGTAAATGGATATGCAATGTCATTTTTGAGAGTTCACTATCTCTATAGTGACGTCTCCTTCTTCAATGATTTCTTTAATCAAATAAAAGTGCCGTAACACATGTTTGGATCCAAGATGAGACTTAGGAACTATTCCTAGTTCTGTAATGAACTTTTCATCCGAAACATCAACTTGCAGCTTCATTTACAGTTATATACTTTGTCTTTGTCACTAAACCAGCAACTCTTTGCTTTTTCGAACCTTTCCAATTCACTGCACCATCGTTCAAGGTAACGCTTCACCCTAAAGTGGATTTGTTGTTCATAGACACATAATTTATATATTTTATTATCCCTAATTTTGTCCTTTTAATTATATTAGTTTATTAAATTAATATATTTTATTTTATTTTGTAGGGTTTAATATTTATTGCAATAAAATCAAAATCTTGGTGATCAAGCGATATTTAATGCTCTTATTCATGTAAGAAATATCCAAGAAGAATCCTGCAAGGAGAAGGAAAGAGGTGGAACAATCTTGGTGTGCAAGTCAAATCCAACAAGAGAAAAGAAAGTCTATCTAGAAGATCTCTTTGAGAAGTTGATTGCCACTAGGAAGTTAAAACCTACATGGGAACAAAAGTGTCCAAGTTCAATGTATCTAAATTAGGGCATACATTTATTTTTCCTATAAATAGGTCTCTTGTTTTAGAGAGAAAGGATTATTAGGTATTGTATTAGTTTAGGTTAGCAGTAGAAGTAGATTAAATTACTTCTTCATTATACGCTTGTTTGAGAATCATCAATAAAGGGAGTTTTCTTTATTTATTTCTTCTTTATTTTAGTTAGTTATTTTATTTTTAATGTCTAGTTAATTTTTTTTATATCTAGGATGAAGATGAAATTAAATAATTATTCATGATAATATTTTTCATCTCTTCTATTATTTATGCTTTTATGTTTAATTGATTTCGCCTTCATATTTTGTTATTGAAATACCTTCGTTTTATAGTTCGTATGCGATTTTAAATTAATTAAGAGGTTTTGATAGATTATTGTTAAGATATGAGTTTTTCATAATCCATGCTTGCTCAAAGAAGTTTTGATGGGCTATAGTTAATCCTTAAATTTTTATAGTCTTTGCTTGCCCACGTTAATTATAAAATTATTAAATTAAAGGGAAGGGAGATCAAAATCATAATAAAGTTATAAAAATAGAATAGATTGAATTATATGTTATGTTTATTATTTAATGAATTCGGATTTCTAGATTGTTTCCTCATTTTTAGTTTTCATATTCTAATTAATCAACTCTCAATATTTATTTCTAATTCGCCTAAAATAGATATTAAGGATATATTAAAATTAATCTAATCTCTGTGGGTTCGACTTGTACTTGCCAGTTCTTCAATTTGACACTGTGCACTTGCAGTTACATATTTTTATCACATCAAGTTTTTGGCGCCGTTGACGGGGACTAGATTTAATTTTTTTTTCCTTAATTTTTATTTATTCGAATTAGTTTTTAACTCTAACATTTTTTTTTCAGGATTATTGAAGCGGATCGAAGGAGCGAAAAGATAAAAATTTTGTTGCTGTGCTTTCTTTGGTACTTTGTATCTTCATTTTTTTTTAAAAAAAATAAAAAAAGTAGTAGTTTAGTTTTTTTTATTAATATATTTTTTTATTTGCCGCATTCATGCATTCACTCACGTAGAGCACATCTTGTTAGGTTTTTATTTTTTTTGTCAAATATAAACTGTGGTGATTGCTGGAGGATTGAGGTACGTCAAAATTTCTCCTTCTTTAGTAATTCACATAGTTTTAGGATATTTTATTTGTTTATAGTTTTTTTTTAATTGTGTATTTTCATATTTAATCTAACATTAAGGGCACAACCTATAACAAGATAAGGTGGGGATTTCATCACCCTTCCTTGGCCCACAAACAACCCAACTTGCATTTTGCATAACCTTGACCTAATAAAATCAAGTAGACGTTGGCCCCTAGGACTCTCGTGCTCAATTAGGACAAGAAACTCCAAGAGGAGGCTGAATTTTAAATTAATCAAACTACTGGTGTCTAGGCAAGTGGTTCAAAAGGTAAACGCCTAAAGATTGTGTGGTTATTTAATTAGTCACCGTATCTACGGAGAGACTCCCACCTTTCTTACAATTACCTAGCTAGTGATGTGATTAATTTTAAATTTTATGAACCTTACGGTGTAACTTGGAACAGTTAAGAGCTGTCTAGATTTTATTTAGGTTAACCGTAGAATTAGGATTTTATTTTAATTTTATTTTTTTCGTGATTTTCGTGGTTAGTTGTTTATTTGTTTTGTGATTTGTGGAAAGATGGATTCTTATTATAGTTGGAATATTAATTCTGCTTGGAATCAAGAACTCTATGAAAATTTTAATACACACCAAGTAAATCAATTTTTTCCAACTTATGAAAATCCTTATCTAAGTTCATATCCATATCCATATTCATATTCGGATCCAGAACCTCAATATACACAAGAACTATCAAATAAAGAAGAGGAAAGACTTAATGCCTTAGAGAAAACTATGGAAGTCTTAATGGAAAATCAATTTAGCATAGATCAAACTATATCTCGTTTAGAAATTCAAATGTGTCGATTAGCCGCCATAATAAATGAACAAGAGGTGGATGAATTTTCTAGTAACTCTGAGGTTAATTTTGAAAATCTTGATAGTTGAGGTTAATTTGTATCATTCATGTATAGTCATATAATATTTAAGATTTATAAAATTCGTAGGTATGTACATTTGTTTTCCTTCTCACCACATTTTCTTGCAGAACAAATGCCCCGCATATAAGGTACAATTCTTTCACATCTTTGTTCTCTTTTCTTCATTTGCATACATTGAGGAAAATGCATAATTTAGGTATGGGGGGAGTTTGTTTGTATTATTGTATTAGATATATTTTTTTTAAGAAAAATATTGTTAAAAATAAAAAACAAAAAAAAAACAAAAAAAATTGAAAAAATTGAAAAATTTTTGTTTGACTTTTTATGGATTGAATTTATTCTAATAAGTGTCCGTGGAGTTAAAAGTCATGAGTAAGATTGAAAGATTTAGAACTCTTAAATCTTTGATGAGGTACGAAATCTTAGTTTGAAATACCATCTGGACTAATATTGATTTCAAAAGCATTTTTTTGCACTTCACGATCGCACTAACTCTTAGTTGTGGATATAAACTATGATTCGAGTAATTTCAAAAAAAAAATGGATAGGAAAAAAAAGAAAAAAAGAAAAAAAAAAGAAAAAAAAGGAAAAAAAATAACTGCTTCAATGTCCATTGAACGAAATAACTGGGTATCCAAGCCTTAGGAAGCATCGATATTCACGCTGAAAAGTGTGATGGATATAAGCAGCTTGACTTGTCTAATTTTGTGGCCTTTGTTACTCGAGTTAGTAAATCCTTAGGGGTGTCTCTACACCTAGTGCCCTAAAATCAACTGGTTTGGGAGTCATTGGTCCAACGCTCGCTACATGGGTAACTCTGAAAAGCCTAAAAAAAATGAGACATTGCACAAGTCAAGAAAAAAAGAAAAGGAAAAAAAAGGAAAAAAAATTTTTTAAAAAAAGAGAAAAAAGAAGAAAAGTGAGTTTGCTTGATTTTCATGGTCAAATCCCTACTAAGAGTTACATTATATACACATGCATGCATCACATGGAATAAATTTTATGAAGGATGGTGTCTAGAATGAAGATTGAATATTTTTGATAAGGTGAACGTGTGATGTTGAATTTAATCTTGCTTATGTATAATGCCCATGGATATTTAGAAGTTGTAATTCAATTTCATGACTTGTTGAACTCAAAAATATTTTTGAATTTTGTGGGAATATTCACTGGAAATCCTTACGAGACACAACTCGTCCACTTGGGGTAACCTTGGGGTTTAAAGGCTTGTTGCACATGCTAAGTGCAATCGTGTCTCCTACGAAAATGGGGTAGTATAATTTTTATTTTTATTTTATTTTTATTTTACTCGAGGACGAGCAAAAGCTAGGTATGGGGGTATTTGATAGACACATAATTCATACATTTTATTATCCCTAATTTTGTCCTTTTAATTATATTAGTTTATTAAATTAATATATTTTATTTTATTTTGTAGGGTTTAATATTTATTGCAATAAAATCAAAATCTTGGTGATCAAGCGATATTTAATGCTCTTATTCATGTAAGAAATATCCAAGAAGAATCCTGCAAGGAGAAGGAAAGAGGTGGAACAATCTTGGTGTGCAAGTCAAATCCAACAAGAGAAAAGAAAGTCTATCTAGAAGATCTCTTTGAGAAGTTGATTGCCACTAGGAAATTAAAACCTACATGGGAACAAAAGTGTCCAAGTTCAATGTATCTAAATTAGGGCACAAATTTATTTTTCCTATAAATAGGTCTCTTGTTTTAGAGAGAAAGGATTATTAGGTATTGTATTATTTTAGGTTAGGAGTAGAAGTAGATTAAATTACTTCTTCATTATACGCTTGTTTGAGAATCATCAATAAAGGGAGTTTTCTTATTTTATTTCTTCTTTATTTTAGTTAGTTATTTTATTTTTAATGTCTAGTTAATTTTTTTTATATCTAGGATGAAGATGAAATTAAATAATTATTCATGATAATATTTTTCATCTCTTCTATTATTTATGCTTTTATGTTTAATTGATTTCGCTTTCATATTTTGTTATTGAAATACCTTCGTTTTATAGTTCGTATGTGATTTTAAATTAATTAAGAGGTTTTGATAGATTATTGTTAAGATATGAGTTTTTCATAATCCATGCTTGCTCAAAGAAGTTTTGATGGGTTATAGTTAATCCTTAAATTTTCATAGTCTATGCTTGCCCACGTTAATTATAAAATTATTAAATTAAAGGGAAGGGAGATCAAAATCATAATAAAGTTATAAAAATAGAATAGATTGAATTATATGTTATGTTTATTATTTAATGAATTCGGATTTCTAGATTGTTTCCTCATTATTAGTTTTCATATTCTAATTAATCAACTCTCAATATTTATTTCTAATTCGCCTAAAATAGATATTAAGGATATATTAAAATTAATCTAATCTCTGTGGGTTCGACTTGTACTTGTCAGTTCTTCAATTTGACACTGTGCACTTGCAGTTACATATTTTTATTACATCAGTTGTCGTCTTGGTCAGTCCAAAAAACTTGAGTCTTTTAGTCCTCTATTTTTATTCAGACCCACCATGAATTATGCTCACATCTTTAGTGCTGGTTAAGTACTTTAAGTCGTTTTTCACTGTCTCGTAGTGAACTTCTCCAGAATATAACTGATCAACATCAAGTCTCGTACATTTCATTGCATACATGATAGTAACTCATGCGATCTCTCTTTTATTGAGGATAATTTTAGAGAGATACACTCAATGGCTCATCATCATGAGACATCTCTTGGAGTTTGCTATGCTAAACGCCTTTAGCATCAAATTAATATACGTTCATTGGGTTAAGCCGAACATCCTTTTAAATCTATCTATATAGATTTATATCCCCAATTTAGGATGTTCTACCCAAATCATTCATGGAGGAATGTTTAAACAGCTTTATCTTTACGGATTATAGTACTGGTATATCATTCCTTATCAGTAGTATATCAACATATAATACTAGGAATGTCACAGCGCTCCCACTGACCTTTTTGTACACACTAGGTTCATTCTCATTTTTGATAAAATCAAATTCTTTTAATTGTCTTATCAAATTGAATGTTCCATCTTTGAGAAGCTTGCTTTAATTCATAAATGGATTGTTGTAGCTCATATACAAGATTTGTTTTAACCATTGAAACAAATTCATCTGGTTGTATCATTCATACATTCTCCTCTAATACTTTATATTTGAGGAAGGGCGTCTCCATGTCCATTTGCCAAATTTAGTAATCAGCTGCAATCGCAAGTAAAATTCGAATGGTCTTGAGCATTGCTTCAAAGATCCATTTTGGATTTTATGGTTATTTACTATTTTTCTAAGTGTCTACAACTCTTAGCCTTATCGTATATAACTAGATCATCCTCCTCTATGATGCGTACCTCATCATCATCATCTATGATGAATCCATACCTCCCAGGTATCTGTTGGGTTTATTTGTTATGCATTCATGCAATCAAATTACACAATTAAGGGCGGAAGAGCGATAAATTAGGTTTTAAAATTTTTATACAAACCTTCACCATGATCATACTTTGTGCTCAATTATCAATAACAGAAAAGTAAGGATAAATTAGAATCATACCCTTCTAGAAACTAGCTTCCACAAGTACGAGTTCTACTCCTTGCTCTTCGTAATCTCCTTGAATCTCCTGTATTAGCTCCTTCCTTTTATCAACGTTAGCCACCCAAGTGTTTGGCCTCTAGAGGTGATCCACCAAGGAAGAGGAATTGCTAAAGAAGATGGGTGGTTGGCTAAACTCTGTTTTCTATTCTCTGTAGAAAAAGTAGTACTCTCCAACTCTTGGAATTATGTATATTTTTCATATTTGATATAAGACGCCTCTTATATAGATATTGGTTAACCCTACTAATCTAATTAGAATTGGGTTTCATTTAATTAATTAATTAAACTCTTTTAATTAATTAGGCTTTCCAATATATTGAGATTAATTAATTAAATTCCTTTAATTAATTTGCCTCCTAATCCGATTACGAATAAGTGAAAGTACTAATATAAAATTAATTTCTAAACTCCTTTAGAATTAAAATAATAATAATTATAATAATATTAATAAGACTCCTCTTATTAATTTATATTTAATATTTCTAAAATATTAAATAATAAACATTAAGCTATTTAATTTATTCTATCACCATAGATTAAATTAATTACACTTAATGCATTATTACGATTATGCCATTACCTTCTTAAATAATTATTCTTCCTTTTATGGTGTGACCCTTTAGGTTCTCCATATTAAACTAGTTGTGAATAAATCAATTAGAACAATTCTTATCTTATTTAAATAAAGAAATTAAACTAATAATCTATTTAAATAAATAATATTTATTCTACAATAGGGATAAGCCTCCCTAGCGATCAACGACTTTTCAGTTAATATAAATTTCAACATTAATCATAAAAGAACTTGTGAGTAAATAGTTACCGTGCAATTCAATCTTTCCACCATACAATGTCCCAATTAAATATAAGACATGGAATTACTGTCAAGTCTTATTTTATTTAATTATATATATTTCGATTAGAAAATGCACAACTCCAAATAATGCAAATTAGAAACTCCTTTTTAATTTTATTCTGCCTTGGCCAAGGACTACTGAGTTGTCATTTAACGAATCATATAGGACATATCTCTTTTTTTAATAGAAGTGGTAGATTCTTTATTGACTAATAGTGATTTGTGGTTCTTGAACTCCTTCTAGATCTATTATCCTCCCACTAGTCCGTCAATGATAAACATCATTATCTTAGAAGACAGCGTGTTTCGCAACAAAAACCTTTTGCTAAGTAGGATTATAGAACATTTATCCTAAACTTACTTTAGGATGTCCCACAAATCTGTAATTTTCAAATCTTGTCCCAAACTTATCCTTTTGAAACCTTTTCACATAAGCTGGACAACCCTTTATTTTAACATTCTTAAGATTAGGAATCCTCCCTGTCCATAACTCTTATGAAGTTTTGGGGACGGATTTTGAGGTTACCTTATTTTGTAGATATGCAGCCATTTCCAGGGCATTACCCTAGAAGGATACTGGAATGTCGGTAAAATCATTATGGACCGCACCATGTCCAACAAGGTACTAATTTTTTTTAGATACACCAATAAATTATTGTGTACCAGAAAGCGTCCATTTTAAGAAAACTATTTAAGATGATCTTAAAACTTATTGCACAAGTATTTATTCCTCGATCCAATTGAAGAATCAATATACCTTGACAATTAGTTTTACTTCTGAATTCTTTGAACCTTTCAAATGATTCAGACTTGTATTTCACCAAATACAAATATTCAACTCTTTGAATGATCATCTCCTTTTCTTTTACTAGTTTGTTCAATTTAAAATTATTTTTCATGTAAGTCAAGTATGTAAAATTCACTTAGTAAATTGTTAATTATTTAAACTAATGGACTTGTCCGTAGGCGGCGCTAAACAATAAGTTCCTGCATTTAATGGGCCAACCTTTGCTCCATTCCCACACGCAGGAAGACTTCCCTTATTTAGCTTTCTACTTCTTCTTGGTCCCTTCATAAATCTGTATTTATGAGAACCATAGCTGGTATCCAATACCCAAGTAGAAATTTTACTTACTGAAAGATTTATTTCAATTATGAACGAACCTATATATGTAACCGAAGCTTCACTAAACTTTTTCTGGTTAGCCTCTGTAAGATACTACTCACAGTTTCTATTCTTGTGTTCAGGCTTATTATAGTGGAAGCAAACTCCTTTGCTATCCGTATCAGTTTTGTTCTTATTATCCTTTGTATTTGTCTTTCTATTTACCTGCTTTGAATCGTTCTTCTTTTTAGAAGATCCTTTGGCCCCTATCAGTAAGATTTGGTCTTTCTTGGTCGGAAAGTGACTTTTAACAATTTTCAATATGTTTAAGCAAATCAGCGAGGCTGACATCTAGCTTGTACATCTGAAAATTCACAACAATTGTGAGAAGGAGTCCAGGAGTGAGTGCAAGATCAAATCTTGGCTCAATTTTCTATCCATGATAAAATCTAGTTGTCCTATTTGTTCAATTAGATTGATCATCTTAAGTACATGTGTATTTACTGTAGTACTATCAATCATTCTAGATTGGAAGAGCTCCTTATATATCTGATATCTATTAGTCCTACTTTTCTCACCATTCAACTCTTTGAAGTGTAGGAATATAGTAGGAGCATCCATAGTTTCATACTGACGCTGAAGCTGTTACTTATGGATACGAGCATGATGCATTGAGCCAACTGTGCATCATCTTGCTACTTTCTAAAAGTAGCAATCTCTTCCTCGGAGGCATTGTCTGCAACCATTGCATAGATAGGCGTTTTAAGAACATAAAATAACTTTTCATTCTTAAGAATTATTCTCAAATTCTTTAACCAATCCGTTTAATTTGGTCTGGTTAAATAACATGTAATATGCTACGCAGTGATAGTAATTTAGACATTGTAAAATTCTGTAAATAAATTTGTAATTAACAACATTAGCATACATTCTTTTATTAATTACCAAGATAAATTAGGTCTTATTTTAAATTGGTATCTCCCACTATTTTATTTAAACTATATTACCCTCACAATATATAGTTCGGCAAACTCTAATTAAAGATTTGCTAATTAGAATAAGGATCCTATTTCAAATGTATATAGCCTTGTGGATAGCACAATAAATCATATATAAATAAATAGGTAGACAACTCTTTGTCAATTACATCAACATGTAACTCCTTTTCTTTTGCGTCTCAAATTATTTTGATCAAGTGATGGCGCATTTGAATCAAAATTATCTGAGTTAAGTCCAACCTAGCACTTTCATATATTCAAAAAAGAAAAATATTGTCCTTATGGTAGGCACAACAAAATAATATTGTTCAATTTTCTTTATAAGTATCAAATGTGATAAATTAACATCTTAAATACTTAATACTTGCCTTGTGGATGGCACAACAAACTCATATTAAATATTTAATGCTCTATTAATTTTATCATACTAGAAGGCGGCGTTCGATATTCCAAATAGCTTTGAACGCTTTTAACTTAAAATAATTTCTTTGAGGGGTTTGTTATTATTAGTCTCATCTTGTTTAGCGCGCATGCACACATATATATAAAATACGCGTCATTTTATTAAAACATGCGAAACTTGTTTGCATAAAATATAATATATATATATATATAGTACTAGCATGAACATATAGAATACTATATTCTACCCGGATTGATTATAAACTTTTATTCTAGTTTGGTTCATTAGAGCCACCAAGTGAACCAAAAAGGTTAAACCTAGGGGTGCAAGAATAAAATTTAAATATAACAATTACATGTAAACCCGGGCTCCATTACAAACGCGTCTTCACGCGCTCCTTGCTCATTGGTCTCCAATTCTTCAAGATAATTCTAACTAGTCCTATTACATAAACTATTTAATTTAAATAGAAATCTTGGTCAGCAGTCAAGGAGAAGTACATAAAAGAGAGATTGAATTTTATATCAAGAAAAATTAGAGAAGACGAGGTACGCAGACCCCATTTAATAAAACCCATACATTCAAACATCAAACTAAAATAAAATCCAATCACATTGGTCAATAGTTCATAATCAACCCCATTTATTATCATACACGTCAACATATGCATCAATAAATAAAATATTCATCTCATGAATAATAAACATTCAATATATACATTGATATCGATTTAATGGACAATTTTAGTTAGCATAAAATTCAATTCTGAAATAAAATAAACTCTTTTATTTTAATTCAAATTTAAATCAAAATAAATCTTTTATTTTAATTTATCGATTTTTAAATAAAAATAAGCTCCTTTATTTTTAATCAAATTATTTAATCAAAATAAACTCTTTTATTTTAATTAATATGGAATCCAATTCCAAGTCAAAATAAACTCCTTTATTTTAACTTTTTAAAAATGTTTTTAGGAGGAACAAAATATGTGGAATCCAATTCCTTATCAAAATAAACTCCTTTATTTTGATTAATATGAAATCCTATTTCATATCTAAATAAATTCCTTTATTTAAGGAAATATGGAATCCCCTTTCCTAATCACAAATAAACTCCTTTATTTTTGATTAATATGAAATCTTATTTCATATCTAAATAAACTCTTTTATTTAAGAAAATATGGAATTCCTTTTCTAATCACATATAAACTCCTTTATTTTAGGAAACAAGGAATTCAATTTCATCTACAATTAGTTATCATAGAATCCAATTCCAACTCTAATTAGTTAGCATGAATTAAATTCTAATTAAAATAAACATATTTATTTTAATCCAATTTCAAATAATAAACTACTTTATTTAAATTTAGAATTGCTAGAAAAATATGGAGTTTAATTTTTAATTTAATAAACCTTTTATTTTAATGAGAAATCAAATTATTAAAAAATTAATTTTTTTTTCTGGAGAGAGGCGCTGCGGCGCCTCTAGTGAACTAGCATCAGGCGCTGCAGCGCAACGTCATCAGTGTCAAAAACACGGAGCTGGCGCTGCGGCGCCAATCTCCAGAAACTATTTTTTTCAGTTTGCGAATTGTGTAGTTTTTCTCCAAAAAATATAATTCTATGTCAATAATTATGCCCAAAAAAATTGTTCTAAACACATATCAATATACGTATCAAATCTGAACAATTAAGAACTTGCATAAAGGTTTGGCTCTGATGCCACTGTTAGGTTTGTAATATTCATGGATACAATCAAATTGCATAAAATAAGCGGAAGCATGGTAAATCAGAGTTTTAAAATTTTACAAACCATATATCCGGATCATCCTTTATGCACAGTTATTAATTAAACGAAATAGATGGAGATTAAGATTCATACTCTTGAAGATTTTAGCTTCCTCAGGTACGAGTTCAACTTCAAATCCTTTTCGCGTTCTACCTGAGTCCATCGGGTTGATTCCTTCCTTTGATCAATGTTAGCCGCCCAAGTGTTTGGCCTCTAAAGGTGATCCACCAAGAAAGAACAAGAATTCAAGAAGAAGGGTGTTTGACTAAACCCTAGTTTCATTCTCTCTAGAAAAGGAGTGCTCTCCCAACTCTTGGAATTAAATGTCTAACCTTGTTCCATAATAAAACTTTATTGTTTATAGATGTAGGTAACCCTCCTAAACTATTTAGGATTAGGGTTTCATATTAATTAATTAAACCCTTTTAATTAATTAGGCTTCCCAATCCTATTGAAAATAATTAAACTCTTTTAATTAATTAGACTCCTAATCTTATTAGGAATATATATGAGAGAGAGAGTATCTTATTAATTAATTCCCAAACTCCTTTAGGTTAAATAATAGTAATATTAATAATAATAATAAGACTCCTCTTATTAATTTATATTTAATATTGTTGACGTTGGGAAAAAATGTGGGTCGAGTTGGACCCGAATCTTTCTCTCTTCCTAAGTTTTATTTTCTACCCTTTTTTTTTATCTGTTTTATGAAGGGTGAAGGGTTTTTTAGGAAAAGGCCAACATGTATCATGTCGATGATTTAAAAGATTTACAGAGTCGCCAGTTGGTAGATTTAAAATGGTTGTACCAACTCAACCAAGTTTTATTTTGAAAGTAGTCCCAATTGCTGGACACTGTCGAAACTGAATCTTTAAAACCGAAGTTCTAAGTTCGGGGACTTGGTTTAGTGTGGGGAAGGTGTTAGACACCCTATAACTCCCTTGAAAACACTGTACCATATCTTTTCAATATTTCTTTTTTGTATTTGCAACGTGTGTGTGAATGCTGGAAGAAATTGGGCCTACGTTTGTTTGATTTGAAAGTATGAACATGCTTCATTGAATCTATATACGAAAGGTTTGATTTGATTTGCAAAAGTCCCTTTTTTAGACAAGATATTAAAATGATATTTTGAAAGCAGGTTTTCAAACCCTTACGTCACGTAGGAATTGAAGCATGTTAATACTTTCATTTTATCTTTTCAGCCTTTCGGCTCAATTTAAATGGTGATTGTCGGGTTGCGAAGCATCCTCGACCACAGAATATTTACAAGTGTCGGTCTTCTCATGGGCATGACAGCCATCGGAGTGACTCTAGCACGACAAACCACTATTTCATTATGTTCGAGACCTTAAACCCGGATAACTGTTTTAAGGCCTTTCGGATGTACATTTTTACAGAAAAACTGGCAAGGTACATATGTATTGTGAAGTTTGTCCATCGTGGGAATCAGATTCTGATCAGTTTGATCATGAATCCCACGATTTCTTGGCTCACAGAGGGAAGCCAAGAAAATCTGCACAGCCCAGATATTCTTAGAAAATGTAAATTTACATCAATACGTCGCAAAAACCAAGGATTCATCAGTCAAATCCTGACCTATGCGTAGCCAAAGCTTCTCGTTCCCAATATATAGCGATCTAAGGGTTGCGAGGTTGCTTTAATAATGAATAAAACTAGATTTTAATAAATCTCAGCCATGCTAGCTTCCCGGTTCCGGTTGAACCTATTTTGAACAGTTTAAAAGGTAGAAAAAGCTAGATTTAAAGAAATTTAATTCACCGAATGGATATTAGTGCCAATTCATATCAAATGAATATTTAACACAGATATTTAATCACAATGAATGAAGAATATATATAGTTATATCTATACGAAAGATATAAAGGGCGATGGGTTTTCACTCTCAGGCCTGTACTATAATGTTAATATATATTTATATAAGCTATAAAAAGCCACGGAGTAATCCAGGCTTGACAGAATGGAAATATATATATAAAAGCAATAAAGGGCGACGGATGTCAAATCCTATGCCCGTACTGGAATTAAAATATATATATATATATATATATATATATATATATATTTATTTATAAAAGCTGTAAAAGCCACGGAGTAATCCAGGCTGGACAGAATTGAAATATATATATAAGCTGTAAAAAGCCACGGGATGATCCAGGCTTGACATAATGTAAATATATATAAAAAAGCTGTAAAAGGGCGATGGGTTTTCACTCTTATGCCCGAACAGAAATGTAAGTGTGTATATATATATATATATATATATTTATAAAAGCGGTAAAAAGGCCACGAAATGATCCAGGCCGAACGAAAATGTAAATGTTAATATATACAGTTAGTATATATATATATATTAAAGCAATAAAAAGGCCACAAAGTTAAAATCCAGGCCAAATGAAGTGAGAAAAATTTATATATATATATAGTTATATATATAAAAGCAGTAACTACCGCGGATTTGCCATCCAGGCTTGACAGAATTAAAAAGTTAGTATATATATAGTTAAATATATACATAATAAAGCCAAAAAGGACACGAGTTAAAAACCCAGTCCGAAAAAGTTGTGGAATATATATATATATATATATATATATATATATATATATATATATATATATATAAAAGCGATTAAAAGCCGCGGATCGACGATCCGGGCTGTGCAAATGTGAGAAAACGTATAAATGTACTAAAATGTACTAAAAAGTACGCAAAAATGGCCACGGAACTGAGTTCCGGGCAAAATCAAAAAATAAAACTTAACGTGCACGTGTATAAATGCGCAATGAAGTAGTAGGAACTTCCTGATCGTAAAAATACTTACAATAGACTGCTACACAGACTTTTTGCCACTTAGTAGGCTTTAAATGGACGTTTCCACCGTTCAATTTTTGGTAAGTGGTTGTATACGAGTATACCTACGTGTTAGAGTGATAAAATCTGGGTTTGGAGTACTAGAAGTCGAGCTAGGAAACGGAATGGGCGGAGTTTCAGAGCGTTTTCTATTTTTTTTGGATTAGGGGTGCACTTGTATTTAAAGACCCGATGGAAGCGGGTCTACTTGCAGCGCCACGTGGCAGGCCCTTGGTGGGGGGTTTCGTAGCCTCGAAGTACGTACACTCCGAGTAACGCGAGGTCAGATTCGAAACTTTCTAACTTTTGATCGGAGCGTTCGTTTGAGGAGTGCTATACCTTTTTGGAAAGCCCTCACCGAGAGCGTCACAATGACATGGGACTAAACCTTTTTCGAGTCGAAGAAGATGGGTTCATAACCGGATCTTCATTTCTTCGAAGTTTGTTCGTTGAGCTGTATTGTACTATTTTCACTCGGGATCAATGTTATGGTTCTTTCTGACCTTGATGACATCAATTCGGCTTGATTTTGACCGGATTGGATTCAAGTTGGTAAAATGAACATTTTTCCCCTCCAGGGGTTGTCTCCTGTACTGGCATGATCTTCGACTGATTTCCCGGGGTTGTGCCCAAGAATTTGATCCGAGCCTACTATGTTTGTCTTCAGGGTTATCTCCGAGGTTGACTTGGTTTCCCAGGGTTATCTCTGGGGATGATGTGATGCTTCGGGGTTGTCTCCAAAGTTGATTTGACCTCCCGGGTTGTGACCGGGGCTTGACCTGACCTCCCAGATTATAACCGGGCCTGTTCTGGATCTTCTGGTGTTGTTGCCGGGGTTACTGTACCTCCCGAGTTGTGATCGGGGTTTGACTTGACATCCCGATATTGAGACCGGGGCTGAGTTGACATTCCGATATTGAGACCAGGGCTGAGTTGACATCACGTTATTAAGACCGGGGCTAAGTTGACATCCCGGTGAGACCGGGGCTGAGTTGACAACCCGGTATTGAGACCGGGGCTGAGTTGACATCCTGGTATTGAGACCAGGGCTGAGTTAACATCCAGATATTGAGACCGGGGCTGAGTTATTATCCCGGTATTGAGACCGGGGCTGAGTTGACATCCTGGGGTTGTCACCGGGAGGCAAAAGACAGTTTTACCCTCCTGCAGGGTTAGTAACAGGAACACAAAATTTTTGAGTGTCTACAACAGGAATGCAAAATTTCGAGTGTCTACAGATGCCCCTCTTTATCATGTTTATGCAACGCAGTGAAATGAATAGGATAAAGATTGCTAGACACTGGAAATATGATAAATGTAAATGTAATGCAATGCATGGTATGATATGTTATGAATGTTGGATACTTCCGAGGGAGTAGGGTTATCACTGGTTGATTATGTTATTTTCTGATGGGGATAACGTTATCCGTGATAACCCTAAGTGCCAGACTATAATTGTCTGTTTATGCCATTTTCTGCTGAGGTTGACGTCATTCAGGATAGCCTTTGGTGAATTTCCTTGACGCCTACTCGAAAGACATCTTGCAAAGTCTCGATCACCATCGAATCTTTCTCGATTCTCCCTCTAGGGATTTATATAATAGATTCCATCATCTGTTCTCTATTGGAATAAACTGATATACTATTTTTGCCACCTGCTCATTCCCGATGCTTCACCAGAGTTGTCGCCAACGGCTGAAATGTCAGGCAATCTGACCTTCGCTGAAGTGGCCTTCAACGGCTGAGATCATCGAATCGTTCCCGATGCTTCATTGGGGTTGTCGCCAGCGGTTAATAGTGTTAGGAAATCTAACCTTCGCTAAAGTGGCCTTCAACGGCTGAGATCACTAGATCGTTCCCGATGCTTCACTGAGGTTGTCGCCAGCGGCTGATAGTGTCAGGCAATCTGACCTTCGCTGAAGTCGCCTTCAACGGTTGAGATCATCGGCTCATTCTCGATGCTTCGCTGGGGTTGTCGCCAGCGGTTGATAGTGTTAGGCAATCTGATCTTCGCTGAAGTGGCCTTCAACGGCTGAGATCATCGGATCGTTCCCGATGCTTCGATGGGGTTGTCGCCAGCGGCTGATAGTGTCAGGCA
This sequence comes from Panax stipuleanatus, assembly GCA_020205555.1. NCBI lineage: Eukaryota > Viridiplantae > Streptophyta > Magnoliopsida > Apiales > Araliaceae > Panax > Panax stipuleanatus. The sequence continues at coordinate 62,392,093 of CM035117.1, read as the reverse complement.
ATCTGACCTTCGCTGAAGTGGCCTTCAACGACTGAGATCACCAGACCATTCCCGATGCTTCGTTGGGGCTGTCACCAGCTGTTGATAGTGTCAGGCAATCTGACATTCGCTGAAGTGGCCTTCAACGGCTGAGATCATCGGATTGTTCCCGATGCTTCTCTGGGGTTGTCGCCAGCGGTTGATATGTCAAATTTGATCAATCTCAATGTGGGGGTACTCTTTTTGACAAGATACACCCTCGGATCAATCTAGATGCTTTGATATAGTCAGAACCTGCCGTTTATACCGTCAGACCTTCCCGATGCTCTGACAGTGGCAGTTTTTGGCAGTTTTTTAGCATTTTTCATCATTAATCCCCGGATATCGCTTTGGGATGATAACCAATAGTTTACATGAAGTTCTTACCTTTGTCAGGCCCTCGCCACTTAAAAGCAGGATTTCAGGCCAATCCGCTCAATCGCGTAGCAGTTTTTTTCTTCTTTCCGGATTTGACTTTTTAGATCCTGTAAACTCCGTTTCCACTAGAATTGGACTGAGCCGAAGGGGGTGGGGCCCACCCTAGGGAGCGGCAAGTAGAGGCACGGTAGCCGTAGGTGGGCCCGCTCTCTCCTGTGAGTTTAAGATGGGCAGCAGCACTCTCTCAGATTCATTTTAGTTTTGAATCCTAAAGGAAATTAGATTTTCTTTTTCAGATCTAAGGAGTTCGGGCAGCTTTTTTCAGATTTTGTCAGTGCACATACGTTCTGCACATCTCAAGTAACGTTTACATTCTTTCTTTTCCAGTTTTGATCGTTAGAATGTTATAAACCACGTAGTGTGCTTTTAAACGCAATGTATCAAAAATGTATGCTTATATGACTTTATAAAAATTTTCGGACTTCATAAGTATGCATATTTTACTGTGATGCACGTTTTGATGTAAGAAAATTTAAATTTTGCGACAGTCAATTTACGCCCTTTTTGATCAGTTTACTTATCCTTTTTGAGGCTTATTGAGCCTGAATTTTCAACTAAAAATGCACGTGGTAATTTAGCTGCCATGGGGAGTTTACTTTTGATTTTTTTCATAAATATGAAATATTTCTGATTTTGGGTAGGTGTGCTACTGAATGGCCACCTAGTCATGCCTGAGTGCATGCGGACATTCCATTTTACAAAAGAGACTCTGGCGAATTTTTTTTAAAAGCCTGAGTATTTAATAAACATGCAATTTTAACTCTGCTGGGGATTTTGACTGACCCATGCATGTTTTAGGACTTAAAAATGCATAAAATAATGCTTTAATTTTATAAGTCACAGGTTTAGGCTTACCTCACCCTTTCTAAGGTGATTTGGAGACTTTGTCCGGATTTTGGAGCCAGATAGACCCGGTAGTGCTAGCAGGGTCATTCCAGGAAATAGACGGAGGAGAGTCTCTGATGTTCCTCAGCTACGGCCAGCCCGGCTGCCTCGCAGATTGGCTGAGTCAGTGATTCGTCCTATCCGGGTTGATTCGCTGGTTGACGTGGACGATGAGGATGTCCTTTTGTTGATCCTGCTACACCTCAAGCTCCACGTGCGGATTTTCCAGGCATTGAGGTGCCACTTCAGGAGCTGTTGGGAGATTTGAGGCGCTATCCATTGAGATTCCTTTATGCGAATGAGGTGACTGAAGTTTTCCTTCTAGATTATCTTTTTTCCTTTCTTTTGCCATTTCAGGGCACAGGTTTGATATGAGTGAGCTTTTTAATGCAGGTTCCCGGATTTACACAGCCCAGGGGGAACTGGTTTAATGTGCATTCTTTGTACCACACCCTACATCCGGAGTACAAGCCATTATTGACACTTGGGGGTTTCAAGCGTTCTTTTCTATCCTTCCCCGCCGTTCCCCTGGGGTTATATGAAGGTGTTATTTGAGCGCTAGTTCCGCCAGACTTAGTCTCTCTATTTGCTGGATTACAAGGTGATAATGATGCCTATGGACTGGAGGTTCATCACCAGGATAGAGTTCGTAGGTGAGCCAGTGCCGGTTGTGTCGAACATTTCACCTAATGCCGTTCGGTCCCTCTTGGGAGTTCCTGCGATGACAATCAAGGGTTAGGCGGTTCGTTCTGGTCCCTTGAGCATAGATGCCCAGAGTGGGGCTTTGATTGAGCCTCTGCCTGATGATCAGAGGGTTAGAGATCGCATCTTGAGGAGACTATTTTTAGTGATCATCATGGGTTGTTTCATTGCGGAAAACTCTTCGACGGTGTCCTTTGCCTTGGTCAATGCCACTCGGTACGTGGAGCGCCTGGGTACCTACACCTTTGCCTATTTGCTCCGAGGGTTGTGCATGCGCTCGGAGGGTGTGACAGAGGATTGGATAGGCTTTTACCCATTCCTGATGGTCTTTTTGATTTCCTCATTTATATATGTCAGTCATGATCACTGGGGACTTTTGATATTTGCATGGCCAGTTTTGGGCATATGAGAGGCCTCCGTGCCTACGTCCTGCCACTACTCTAGGCTTGGAGACCTATCCTCGGGGACGGCGCTGGCATCACTCCACATTGACGGATGCCCTTGTAGCTGAGGGATTCACCCACTCCCACCTGTAGCTTGAGCTATTGACGGTCGGATCGATCTCGTGGGTCCCGTACACCTCAAACTTTTTGACAGTAGGGTTTGAGGGTGGTTTTCCCACTGGCCGGGAGTTTGCATTATCCACCCGCAGAGTTCCATTTTTGATAGAGGGAGGTTGGGAGCTCTATTTAGGATAGCGTGCTATTAGGAGCACCACGGGAGAGATCCGCATTCCCTTTGTTTCTCCTGCTTGGCATCATTGGCCATTAGTTCAGCCACTCACATACATTCTTATGGTGGGCGTAGATGGCTTCACCCTGTCAGAGGGTCCTTACAGCCAGGAGGCATTTCATAGCTGGTGGAGTCCTCGTACCATTGGGGCTCAGACTCGTGCTACCCAGTTTATGGCAGATATGGTGCCGGGGTCAGTGATGATGACAGACCGAATTGCTTGCTTGTGGGATCCGACTCATCTAGATCAGATCACAAGATTAACCCAACAGTTGGAGAGGGCACATTTGTTCATCATAAACCTTGGTCGGGAGCCATCCGAGGCAGATTTTTTTGCTCTTTCTAGCTCTAGAGCAGGCCCCTCATCAGGTCCATTTTCTAGCAGCTTTGCAGGTGCTGATCCTACCTTGTATCTATCGGACATTCCCACTGGCCGAGACTTTGTGACTCAGGAGGAGCTGGAACAGGTTAATAGCCTGGATGCAAATATTCTTGATCTCTTTGGATAGCTTTTCTCGCTATATCTTTTGATAAGCCTCTGTTTAGCTATTGGGCGGCTGTGCCCCATTTCTCGCTATATCTTTTGATAGGCCTCTGTTAGTAGTTGGGCGACTGTGCCCCATATCCCTATACCTTTTATTTTGGATTGTATACGTAGACAGAGATGATGCTTGCAGTAGATAGTTTATTTTAGATATGTATGATATTTCCTATCTATTGCATCATGTTTATCATTGTCATTATACATATATTATGATATGGATATGCACTTAGACAGGTGAGTTTAGATTTGACCCCTGGATGGTCTTGTGATACGGTGATACAGATGTCGTCATCTATGGTCAACCGCATTGAGCATTTACCACCATCTTTGGTAGCATCCTCGTTGAGGTCGTGGTACGATAGTCTGTCCCATACAGCCAGAGGGACAGTAGATCAGATGTTGGGGCATTCTTTGGCCCTTCTAGATTTCCAGGTTCCATACGGATTTATAGACGACATTCTATCATGCTGGATACCTGAACGGCAGGTTTTCCGCTTTGGACTGCACGAGTTGACCCCAACCCTAGAGGAGTATGAGCGGTTTACAGGTTTAGCACTGGATCTGCCTTGCGCTTGCACAACTATAAGCGACATGAGGAGACCATTCATGCCTATGTCGGGTCTGAGACATAGAGTAGTCACTGATGAGATCATTTCAGGACATGTGATCTCTATCGACTTTTTGATTGATCGCTTCGGCCGGCTGGATAGCTACGATCGACACTCTAGGGATTTCATCATTTCGGCAGATGAGTGACATTTGGGCCGGCTAGACTTCTTGTTGATGTGCGTCATGACCTACGTGTACATGCCACTAAATTTGGACCATTTAGATATTGGTTTGATGGTCGTGGTCCGTGCCCTTAGACAGGGTAGTACTATTTTGCCGATGATACTGGCCGAGACTTGAGGTCAGCTACCTTTTGCAGCACCCATCCAGAGGGGTTTTTTAAAGGTAGTTCTGTCCTACTGTATGTATGGCTTATAACACATTTGCGTCCGATTGGCACCTTTAGACACCATAGATACTGCTTTACCCATCAGATAGCCCTGTCCTACTCCTTCCAGCCAGCGGAGTGTTCGGATGCAGCTACATAGTCTGCCTTTCTATCAGATATTGAGCATCCCTTTTCGATGCTACCATGCTCAGGACTTGTCTCCCCTTACAGCTTCATCACCCATGCAGTTGGCATGGACTATCTACCTCTAGCGGGATTGAGAGGGGTGACCACTTACCATCTATTGGCAGTTATGGGTCAGTTTGATCAGTTCCAGAGCCTACACAAGTTTGAGGGGGCTATTGATCAGCGAATATCAGCTTCATCTCTATCGTCAGCCGACTTGATCAGGATTTATGAGTGTTGGACTCATAGGGAGATGGTTAATTTCTCAACTAGCCACCCGAATTGCTCTCCAGAGTATTCGGCATGGTTGGAGGTCGATATAGCAGCAGCTGCGATCATCCAGTTAGCTCCGATCATAGATTCAAATCAGGAGGAGCCTATGGAGGATCCTGCTTCTCCCACAGAGGACGATTTATTTATAGGTCTGACAGCAACGTTAATTAGTGATCCACCGTTTGTTCCTGCCGACACAAATCCAGCTATTGCTGATTCATTAGCTCGGATGACTTTCGAGAGAGATCAGGCTAGGGCGTTGATGTTGACGACCCTGTCTGACATAGATACAGCTTTTGCCGCCAGAGACGAGGCTCGAGCTACTCGGGATGCGACAGTGATTGAGAGAGGCGAGGCTTGATCTTCTCGAGATGCGACTTTTGCTGAGATTAAGGAGACTTTGATTGCCAAGGATGCTACTTTTTTGGAGAGGGAAGAGACCATAGCTACCCGGGATATTTATATTGCTGACTGTACTTCCCTCTAATCATATATAAATGGCCTGGTTGCAGACATGAGTGCTTACATAGATGGTCACAGCGCCACTATGCAGATGGCTGTGGATGTTCTTGCTCGTATGGAGACTGAGGGTATTGCGCTTGCAGCAGCTCCTCCATCCTCTAAGAGAGATGCCATGTTGGCACTGCTATCCCGCTTGTCCATGGGTCCATAAATTAACTTTATTTTTCCTGCACATACTAGATCAGCCATTTTTGTCATGTACAGGACACTATGTATATATCAAACAATATTATATATCAGAGAAATATATTTCAATTCACTTCCCTATTGGATATGTATTGTCATTGTTGAGTGATTACCACTTCTTTCATGACTTGCTGTTGTTGATGTATTATGAGCTTTTCCTTGATGGATGGACAATGAGATGTCAGAGAATATCTTAGACGGGCCTGTTGACCAGGGAGACTTGATAGAATTTTAGTTTTATCTGGTTTTGGTGTCTTGAGACTGGTTTTTATTGGTTTTTTTTGAAGGTCATACCGCACCATGAATGGCTGCCTACGTACTCCTGGGTGGAAGAAGATCAGGTCATTCGTAGTTCAAGTTTTATGTGAGAGGTTTGAGAAATGTCTCTTTTGAGTTTCGTTTGATAGGTTTTTGAAATTTTGTTTAGTTTGACCGCACCAGGAATGGCTGCCTACGTACTCCTGGGCTGAGGGAGATCAGGTCATTCGTAGTTCGATCTTCTAATGAAAGTCGAAACTGATTTGATTGATTTGTAGGACCAGGATGATGGCTGACATGTGTTTCAGACATAGTACTTTTTTATGGTGTCTGAGTTGATGAGTTGGGAAAATTTGCTCCTGTCCATTTCTTACAATCTGATAGCTCCTCTTGTCAACACCTCTTTGACAATGAAAGGGCCTTCCCAATTTGGGGCGAATTTTCCTTTGGCTTCGTCTTGATTGGCCAGAACTTTCTTCAATACGAGGTCATTTTCTTTGAATTGCCGAATTCGAATCTTCTTGTTATATGATCTAGCGATCCTTTGCTGATATAACTGCCCGTGGAAAATAGCTGTAGCTCTCTTCTCATCTATCAGGGACAGCTGGTGATATCGCTCTTGCAATCACTGATCTTCTTCCATCTGCGCGTCTATTAACACTCGCAAAGACTCCATTTCTACTTCTATGGGAAGTACTGCTTCCACGCCATAGACCAATGAATAGGGGGTAGCCCCAGTAGAGGTACGCATTGACATCCTGTATGCTAATAGAGTTAGAGGCAACAGATCAGGCCATCCTTTGTGATTGGCAGACATTTTTTGCATGATCTTCTTGATGTTCTTATTGGCCGCTTCGACAGCACCATTCATTTTAGGTCGGTAAATGACGAAATTGAGATGCTTGTTATGAAACTTGCTGCATAAGTCTCTCATCATCTGATTGTTTAAGTTCTTGGCGTTATCTGATACGATCACCTCTGTTTAACCATATCGACAGACAACATTGTTTCTGATGAAACCAATGATTACCTTCTGGGTGACTTTGGGAAAAGAGGCAGCTTCAACCCACTTGGTGAAGTAATCAATCATGGTGAAGATGAATCGATGTCCGTTACTGGCTTTGGGTTCTACTGGCCCGATCACATCCATTCTTCACATGGAGAAAGGCCATGGCGAACTCATATTGTGCAGCTCATTTGGAGGAGCGTGAATAGCATTTCCATAGACTTGGCATTGATAGCATCTCCTGATGTGATCATTGCAGTCAACTTTGAGAGAGATCTAGTAATGCCCTGCTCTCAATATCTTCTTGGCCAGCAGATGACCGCTTATGTGTGGACCACATACTCCACCGCGGATTTCATCTATCAGTCTCTGGGCTTGCTCTTTATCAAGGCATCGTAACAGGCCTATTCCAACATCCCTTTTATAGAGTGCATCTCCGCTCAAATAGAACTTCATAGCCATCTTATAAATCCGTTTTCTCTCGGATTGGCTTGCCCCAGCGGGTGTAGATCCATCTCGGAGATATTCCTTGATGTCTTGATACCAAGGCTGATTGATAGGAAATATTTCATCTGATACTTCTCCAATGTAATTCCCATATGTCGGGGGCTTTTGGTTTGCAATCTTGATGTCGGGAATTCCCATCCTATCAGATACGTGGATCAAGGAAGCCAAATTTGCCAATGCATTCGCAAAGTTGTTCCTTCCTCGAGGGATATGGATGAAGGTTATCTCTTCAAAATCTATGGATTTGTTGATGACCTGCCGGTGATAGGGCAGTAAATGAAATTCTTTGGTATAATACCATCCAATGGTTTGTCTGATAACCAACTCAGAATATCTAAAGACTAGTAGACGCTGGATACCCATGGACTGGGCTAATTTCAATCCCATTATGTAGCCTTCATACTCAGCCTTGTTGTTGGTGTTGACAAACTGCAACTTGGTAGCCGGATACTGCTCTCCTGTACCAGAGATGAGGACTACCCCGGCTCCGGCACCTTCCATGTTCATCGCTCCATTAAAATATATTCTCCATGGTTGGACTGTATTCTCTTGTCGAATTCATTGAATTGTCATGATCCCATCATCCGGGAAATAAGTCTCCAAAGGTTCAAAACCCCCTGACGGAGCTTCGGCTAGTTGATTTGTAATGCCCTGACCCATGATGGACTTCTACGTCACACAGACAATGTCAAACTATTGTAGAATCAACTGCCATTTGGACAATCGATAATTCAACATTGGCTTGTTGAATACGTACTTCAGTGGATCAATGTGGGATATGAGGCAGGTCGTGTGCCCATGCAGATAATGCTATAATTTAATGGCGGCCCATGCTAAAGCAAAACATATTTTCTTAATTAGAGTGTACTTTTGTTCTCTGCTGCTGAATCTTTTACTAATGTAGTATATAGCGCTCTCCTTGCTACTATCATCTTTCTGTCCCAGCATGTAGCCCATTGCATTGGCATTGAAGGACAGGTACATAAACAGGGGAACTTCATCCCTCGGGGGTACCAAGACAGGTGCTTTAATCAGTTACTTTTTGATGGCAAGGAAAGCATTTTGGCAATCCTCATTCCATTTTGTGGAGGAATTCTTCCTTAATAGTTTGAAGATGGGTTCACATGTTGCTATGAGCTGGGAAATGAACCGGCTCACTAGGAATCCTAATAACTTGTCCGATTTGATGCCAAAAGCATATTTGGCTAGATTCAGCTTGAGGTTGTACTTACGCAACCTGTTGAACAGCTTCTTAAGATGGTTGATATGATCGTCTTCCTTCTGAAATTTGACGATGATGTCATCCACATAAACCTCTATCTCCTTATGCATTATGTCATAAAACAGGGCCATCATGGCCCGCTGATACATGGCACCAACATTGATAAGGCCGAAGGACAATCGTCTGTAACAGAAAGTTCCCCAGGGAATGATGAAAGCTATTTTCTTCCTGTCCTCTTTAGCAACCATAATTTGATGGTAACCAGCAAAGCAATCTATGAAAGAATACATGCCGTACTGTGTCGTATTATCTATTAGGATATGGATGAAAGGTACCAGGAAATTATCTTTGAGACAAGCTTTGTTCAAATCCCGGTAATCCACGCATACTCGTACCTTTCCTCCGGGCTTAGGCACGGGAACTATGTTCGATAGCTACTCCGAGTATGTTGATACCATGATGATACCGACTTTGGATTGTTTGACAACTTCTTCTTTGACTTTCAGACTCCATTCAGGTTTCAATCGCCTGAGCTTCTGCTTGACTGGCTTGAATCCATCTTTGATGGGGAGTCGATGGATTATAATGTCAGTAGACAAGCCAATCATATCTTCATGCGACCATGAAAACACATCCTGGAACTGAGTTAGGATTTCAATCAGGTCTGTTCTTTGGTCTGAGGTGAGGTCTAGGCCTATCTGGATTCCTTTGAGGTTTTCTGAGGTTCCGATATTAATAATGGTGGTTTGGTCGAGGTTTGGTTTGGGTTTATCTTCGACCCATTCTTTGATCTCCTCGGGCACCTCATAGTTATCTACCTTTTCTTGATCAATCTCCATCAAGTCGAAGTTCAATTCTACATCAAAGTTGTAGTCATTGTGACAGGTTGGCATCTTATCAGCAGTGACACACAAATCCAATTCTGGAGTCCTAAAAACAAAATGCTTTTGCTTTAATATATGAAACTGCTTAAATATACAAAGCATTTAGCAAAGCATGACAAAAGTTACTACTATAGCTGTGTAACCAAAATAAGCAGTAAATGAAACCATGTTACAGGGCAGAGGGACTCTCTGCCCTTTTACCCTTTTTGAATGAGGCAAGGGACGTTGCTCCAGTTGTCCAGAGTCAAATCCTCATGAATAGGGAGGATACAAGATTTGTGGTCGTCTGTCTCTTCCTTGATGATGACTAAGACATCCTTCAGATCAGAGCTGAGGTTTTTCTTTGAACTTCCCCCCTTTTCTTTCTTGATGCGAGGAATTTGGATCTGATCCTCTTCATCACTGTCTGGGATATCATCATTCATACCCTCGTAGTGTATGAGAACATGCATGTTAGCAAATGGGTCTCGTCCTTCATACAGGAACTTTTTTTCCCTTTTTGCTATCCCCCTCAGGCTTTGAGGCTTTTCTCTCACTTATCGGTATGACTAGAGGAAATAGTATGGCTGACACAATAGCAGGAATCTTCCTCATTGGCTTCACAAACCCTGTATTTGTGAGGTTTGGCAATAGTATAGTGGAAGCATGAACCTTTGGATGCTTGTGTGGGTTCCGGTGGTTTGACCCGGATGAATAGCCCAATCCCGCTTTCCCTAACTGGCTTGGGATTTGCACCGGACTTTTGATTCCTTGCTGATTTTTCCCTAACCCTTCTCCAGGGCAGAAATCCAAAGATACCATCTCCTGACCCACTGTTATCACTTCGGGGGAGACTTTTGGTTTCAAGGCTGGTGCCCCAAACTGTAGGTACTGAGTATTGCTTACCTCCAATGCTTAAAAACTTGTAGGTTCAATCCCTGCATCCAGACTGATCACTGGCATGTCCCCCTGTATGCAAACAGGGTATTCTAGTTAGGCATTTACCGTGATTAGGTTGCCATTGATAATGTACTTAAAATGATGATAGAGGGTGGATGGAACTGCTCCTGCCATGTGGATCCATGGTCTTCCCAGCAACAAGTTGTATCCGGTGGTAATGTTGAGGACCTGGAAGGATACATAGAAAGTGTGGGTACCAATCTCCAATGGAAGCTCAATCTCTCCCACAGCTTCTCGGTGGGACCCATCGAAAGCCCGGATAACCACATGACTGGTTCTGATTCGGTTTGGGTTAATCTTCATTCTTTCCAAGGTGTCATAGGGACAAATGTTTAGGGACGATCTTCCATCTATAAGCACACCTCCAATCACATACCTTGATGACATCACAGCTATGTGCAGTGACTTTTGATGGCCCGTCCCCTCTGCGAGTATATCATCATCAGTGAAAGATATAACATTGCTGTTGAAGATGTGTTCTATCACATGACAGAATTTCTCGGCATCTACTATCCTTGGCAGATGGGCTTCCTCCTGTACTTTCACCAGAATATTGTGATGATCCACCGAGGATAGAACCAAATCCAGGATGGATACCTGCTTGGGTTCATCCTTCAAGCTTTGCACTACCTTGATCTCATTATGCCCCATTTTGCTGAGGAATTCTTTAATCTTCTCTTCAGCCACCTTTTCTTTGGCCTTGATAACTGAATTGATCACCTGCCGAGGCAGGTACAATGGATTCTCCTTGGATATGCTGGCAATATTATTTGAGGTTAAACTCTCATCATTCCCATAATTCCATGGGACTCTTTTCAGACTGATCACTGGATATTGGGACTTGAAAGGCAATATTAAAGGCTCGGGCGTAGCTAATTTTACAGGATTTTGTGCTTCTTGGACCCCTTTCCCTAGCAGTATTAAGGGTGTGATGGCTAGCACTTTCTCAAAGGAAATACCAGTCATTGTTTCCTGATTCCATGCCGTGGGAATAAAGAGTGTTTTCTCATCTGGGAGGCCGTAATTTTGATTCCCTCTTATCAGCTCACCGCTTTTAATAAGATTCTGAATCAGGTGACGAAGTCCCCAACAATCCTCGGTGTCATGACCGGGCGCATTGGAATGGTACTGACAGATCCTGCCAGGCTTAAATTTTCTGGATCGAGGGTTCACCGGGGGTAACAAATCTGTAACCATCCTCTTATTGATCAACATCTGGAGGATTCCCTTTATATGCTAGTTCAAATTAGTGAAGTTTCTCTAAAAGGCAAACTCCCTATCTGTTTGAAATTTCTCCTCCTTGGCCACCTTGTGGAATGGTATACGCACTTCTTGCTTGGGTCAAAATTCCATCCCCCAGTACTGGTTGGTGGAAGGAGCTGAACAATCTTCTTCTGTGCTGTCAACAGTTTCAGCACGTTCTCGAGTGAATCCCCTAAATAGGTGAACGTTCTCCGACGTCTGGCCTCCAAATTTTTCTGAAATGGAGGGTTAGAAGGTTGGGCTAGAGCTTGGAAAGGGGAATAGTTTTTCCTTTGAATGGGCATACTGCTCCACTCGTTTCTTTGATTCTGTCCTTGCAGTACTAAGGACACTTCCTCATCTTTCTTCTTGTGTACTCTCTGGGGATTACTCCCATAACTCCCGGATTGAATATGCTCGGCAACAGCTTCCAAAGCGGTAAGATCTTTTTATCTTCCCAGATTTTAGCCTCATTTAAGACATTTCTCCGTGCTTGATCATCTCCGAGAATGGTTTTCCTATGCCTGCTAGGACCCTTTCGTAATACGGAGCTTCTTGGATGTCGATGAAGGTCATGACTATCTCAGACTCAGTCATAGGTGGGGTGACTTGTGCTGCCACCCACCTCCATCGTTGGGCATATTCCCTGAATGACTCAGCGCTTTGCTTTTTGATTTTGGTGATTTGATATCTGTCTGGAGCCATTTAGGACTAAAAACTGTATTGATTGAGGAAGGCATGTGCTAACTTTTTCCAGCTGTGAATTTGGAATTATCCAAACGAGCATACCAGGCTTTTGCCTCTCTGGTTAAACTCTTCTGGAATAATTACATTCTGAGCTTCTCATCCTTTGCATAGGATTCGAGTTCTCCAATAAATACCTTCAAATAGGTGTATGGGTCTCCCAATCCATCGTATTTCTCAAAATCAGGGACTTGAAATTTTGTTGGATAACGAGCTCTGGGGAATATACAGAAGTCTGAGTAATTAACACTCCCAAATACCCCAGTCCCTTTGATGGACCGGATGGTCTCTTCCATTTGCTGTACCTTTTTCAGAATTCACCAGCTTCCTACTCTTTGTTAAGGATGGTGATTTCAGGGGTTTTGTTGGTAAGATCCTGGTTCTGTGGTTCAGGAATCTGAGGGTCTTTCCAGTCTCTTGACTGCCACCGGATGTAACTGATTATGTATGTCCCTGTGCTTGTTTCCCTTTGAGAGCTTTACTTTGTTCTCTCAAGAAAATAGCCAATTCGGTTATCCAGTTCTTTAATCCTTCAAACTCTTCCCTAGAGACGGGGGTGGATTCTGGTTGAGCACTTGAAGCCATGCCTGGAGATGGACTTAGTGCTTTCTTAGATTTTAATCTGAAGACAGGACCAATTTTTACCTATAACAAACATAGGTGTGTTAATTTCCTGAATGGAAGTATTGGTTGGATGCATGCCATGCAATGTGTTTATTTTTGAGGTTTTTTAATCTTATTCTGTAAAATAGAGGTCAGTTGTTTTAATGACAGGATAACATGACAGGATTTACATGACATGTATATTTATGAAATTTACATTGGAATTTGAAAAATATACATTTGTATTGAAAGAGGAAGGCATGAAGAGGCTTCCTTTAGGATTTCGTTAATCAGAGGCTGACCTATCTTAGGTTACTCTTGTGGATTTTCGGCATGAAGGTCCTCAGATCATCGCAATCTACTAGAGGGAAAATTAATCCGATCTTTCAATTGGAGCGGATCTGAGTGGTGCCTTTCCCAAGGCTCACAGAATTAGTCTTCTTTGAGTCCAGAACTCAAACACCGACGGGTTTGCCTCCTGGTGGAGGAATCACACAAAATACATTCACATACATCGCATCTCACCGTATGAAATGATGACATTTGTGCGAAGCACTAATATGAAGTAGTAAAGCATTTATTCACATCCATTCAATGTAAAGACACAACATTTTACACACACGTAAATATAAAAGGAAATTTTGAAAAGATTTGAACCCGGCCTAAGCTCTCTATCATCCCCAGTAGAGTCGCCACCTGTCGACGTCGGGAAAAAATGTGGGTCGAGTTGGACCCGAATCTTTCTCTCTTCCTAAGTTTTGTTTTCTACCTTTTTTTTATCTGTTTTATGAAGGGTGAAGGGTTTTTTAGGAAAAGGCCAACATGTATTATGTCGACGATTTGAATGATTTACAGAGTCGCCAGTTGGTAGATTTGAAATGGTTGTACTAACTCAACCGATTTTTGTTTTGAAAGTAGGCCCAATTGCTGGACACTGTCGAAACTGAATATTTGAAACCAAAGTTCTAAGTTCGGGGGCTTGGTTAAGTGTAGGGAAGGTGTTAGGCACCCCACAATACCCGTAAAAATATGGTACCGCATCTTTTCAATATTTCATTTTCTATTTGTAATGTGTGTGTAAATGCTAGAAGAAATTGGGCCTACGTTTGTTTGATTTGAAAGTATGGACATGCTTCATTGAACCTATATACGAAAGGTTTGATTTGATTTGCAAAAGTCCCTTTTTTAGACAAGATATTAAAATGATATTTTGAAAGTAGGTTTTCAAACCTTTACGCTCACGTAGGAATTGAAGCATGTTAATACTTCCATTTTATCTTTTCAGCCTTTCAGCTCAATTTAAATGGTGATTCTCGGGCTGCGAAGCATCCTCGACCACAGAATATTTACAAGTGTCGGTCTTCTCATGGGCATGACAGCCATCGGAGTGACTCTAGCACGACAAACCACTATGTCATTATGTTCGAGACCTTAAACCCGGATAACCGTTTTAAGGTCTTTCGGATGTACATGTTTACATCGTGGAAATCAGATTCTGATCAGTTTGATCATGAATCCCACGATTCCTAGGCTCACAGAGGGAAGCGTAGAAAACCTGCACAGCCCAGATATTCATAGAAAATGTATATTTACATCAATACGTCGCAAAAACCAAGGATTCATCAGTCAAATCCTGGCCTGTGCGTAGCCAAAGCTTCTCGTTCCCAATAGATAGCGATCTAAGGGTTGCGAGGTTGCTTTAATAATGAATAAAACTAGAAGGAAAGCCAGATTTAAATAAATCTTAGCCATTCTAGCTTCCCGATTCCGGTTGGACCTATTTTGAATCGTTTGAAAGGTACAAAGGGCTAGATTTAAAGAAATCTAATTCGCCGAATGGATATCAGTGCCAATTCATATCAAATGAATATTTAACGCAGATATTTAATCACAATGAATGAAGAATATATATATAGTTATATATATATATATATGAAAGCTGTAAAGGGCGATGAGTTTTCACTCTCAGGCCCGTACTAGAATGTATATATATATATATATATATTTATAAAAGCTGTAAAAGGCTACGGATTAATTCAGGCTTGATAGAATGGAAATATATATATATATATATATATATATATATATATATATATATATAAAAGCAATAAAGGGCGACGAATGTCAAATCTTATGCCCGGACTGGAATTAATATATATATATATATATATTTATAAAAGTTGTAAAAAGCCACGGAGTAATCCAGGCTGGACAGAATTGAAATATATATATATATATAAAAGCTGTAAAAAGCCACGAGATGATCTAGGCTTGACAGAATATAAATATATATATAAAAGCTGTAAAACGGCAATGAGTTTTCACTCCTATGCCCGGACAAAAATGTAAGTATATATATATATATATATATATATATATATATATATATTTATAAAAGCGGTAAAAGGCCACAAAATGATCCAGGCCGAACAAAAAATGTAAATGTTAATATATACAGTTAGTATATATATATATATATATATATATATATATATATATATATATATATATATTAAAGTAATAAAAAGGCCACGAAGTCAAAATCTAGGCCAAATGAAGTCAGAAAAGTTTATATATATATAGTTATATATATATATATATAGTTATATATATAAAAGCAGTAACTTCCGCGGATTTGCTATCCGGGCTTGACAGAATTAAAAAGTTAGTATATATAGTTAAATATAGACATCATAAAGCCAAAAAGGACACGAGTTAAAAATCCAGTCCGAAAAAGTTAAGAAATATATATATATATATATACATATTTATATAAAAGCGATTAAAAGCCGCAGATCGACGATCCGGACTGTGCAAATGTGAGAAAACGTATAAATGTACTAAAATGTAATAAAAAGTACGCAAAAACAGCCACAGAACTGAGTTTCGGGCAAAATTAGAAATTGAAACGTAACGTGCACGTGTATAAATGTGCAATGAAGTAGTAGGAACTTCCTGATCGTAAAAATACTTACAATAGACTGCTACACGAGCTTTTTGCCACTTAGTAGGCTTCAAATGGACGTTTCCGTCGTTCAATTTTTGGTATGTGGTAGTATGAGTATACCTACGTGTTAGAGTGATAAAATCTGGGTTTGGAGTACTAGAAGTCGGGCTAGGAAACGGAATGGGCGGAGTTTTAGAGCGTTTTTTAATTTTATTTTTGGCTTGGGGGTGCCCTTGTATTTAAAGACCCGATGAAAGCAGGTCTACCTGCGGCAGCTGCGGGTCTACCTACAACGCCACGTAGCAGGCCCCGGGTGGTGGATCCCATCGCTTTGAAGTACGTGCACTCCGAGCAACGTGAGGTCAGATTCGAAACTTTTTAACTTTTGATCGGAGCGTTCGTTTGAGGTGTGCTATACCTTTTCAAAAAGCCCTCACCGAGAGCGTCACAATGATATGGGACTAAAACTTTTCCGAGTCCAAGAAGATGGGTTCATAACCGGATCTTCGTTTCTTCGCAGTTTGTCCGTTGAGCTGTATTGTGATGTTTTCACTTGGGATTAATGTTATGGTACTTTCTGACCTTGATGGCATCAATTCGTCTTGATTTTGACCAGATTGGCTTCAAGATGGTAAAATAACCATTTTGCCCCTCCAGGGTTGTCTCCTATACTAGCACGGTGTTCAGTTGATTTCCCGGGGTTGTGTCCATGGTTTTGATCCCAGCCGACACTATTTGTCCTCAGGGTTGTCTCTGAGGTTGACTTGGTTTCCCAGGGTTCTCTCTAGGGATGATGTGATGTTTTAGGGTTGTCTCCGAAGTTGATTTGGCCTCCTAGGTTGTGATCGGGGCTTGACTTGACCTCCCAGATTGTGATCGGGCCTGATCTGGATCTCCCGGTGTTGTTGCCGGGGTTACTGTACCTCCCGGGTTGTGATCGAAGTTTGACTTAACATCCTGAGATTGAGACCGGGGCTGAGTTAACATCCCAGTATTGAGACCGGGGCTGAGTTGACATCCCGATATTGAGACCGGGGCTGAGTTAACATCCAAGTATTGAGACCGGGGCTGAGTTGACAGCCCAGTATTGAGACTGGGGCTGAGTTGACATCTCGGTATTGAGACCGGGGCTGAGTTGACATCCCGGTATTGAGACCGGGGTTGAGTTGACATCCCGGTATTGAGACCGGGGCTGAGCTGGCATCCCGATATTGAGACCGGGGTTGAGTTGACATCTCGATATTGATATCGGGGTTGAGTTGACATCCCGGGGTTGTCACCGGGAGGCAAAAGACGGTTTTACCCTTCTACAGGATTAGTAACAGGAACGCAAAATTTTCGTGTGTTTACAACAGGAATGCAAAATTTCGAGTGTCTACAAATATTTCCAAAATATTAAATAATAAGCATTAAGCTATTTAATTTATTCTATCACCATAGAGATTAAATTAAATACACTTAACTTATTATTACGATTATGCCATTTGGTTATTAAATAAATACTCTTCCTTTTCTGGTGTGACCCTTTAGGTTCTCCATATTATACAGGTTGTGAATAAATCAATTAGAACAATTCTAATCTTATTTAAATAAATAAATTAAACTAATAATTCATTTAAATAAATAATATTTATTCTACAATAAGGATAAGTCTCTTTAGCGGTCAACGACTTTCTAGATAATATAGATTTCAACATCAATCATAAAAGAACCCTTGAGTTAATAGTTACCATACAATTCAATCCTTCCACCATACAATGTCCCAATTAAATATAAGATATGAAATTAATGTCAAGTTTTATTTTATTTAATTATATGTATTTCGATCAGAAAATGCATAACTCCAAATAATGCAAATTAGAAACTCCTTTCTAATTTCATTCTGCCTTGGCCAAGGACTACTGGGTTGTCATTTAACGAATCACATAGGACATATCTCTTTTTTTACTAGAAGCGGTAGATTCTTTATTGATCACTCATTATCTTCATATATAACTTATTACACCCAAGCATACCCTTTGATATACCCTAAGGGTCTTAAGAAATAAGTCAAAGTATAATTCATTATACACAAGATACTATGATGATCTTAAGGCTGAGGATCACTTGTACTACTATCACATTAGGAATTTCTATCGACAGGCGAGTAAAACTCCCTTAGGTATTCCTTAGCGAGTCACGTTCAGTGTACTTATTCTCCAATAAGCACCTACATACTTGCTTTAGTGTCTCCACACAAATGATCATGAGATCAATCATCCTCATCCAATGAGCAAGCAACATATGAACCAATCTATCCGGATTTACTAATTCCCTTTTTAGTAATCCATCGATTGGAAACTATTTTGGTTTTAAGCTATCTAAGAATTTAGATCTCATTAGCATGATCAACATCATGATTCTTAAAGCATTACTTAAAACTATGTGTTATTTACATATTATAAAAATAGCATCATGTAGATAATTAAATGCCTTTAATAAATGAATACTTTTATTAATAAATAAATAAGATCATTTTCAAAGTATATGCTTTATCATCATACATGGTTGACTTGTATGCATACTACTTTCAAAACGGTTGTGGTATTATACTACAAGAAGAAAGCATATTAATATAAGAAATTTATTGAAATGCTTGGAAATGTGTTTGAGTTATTATTATTTGTGAATAATAACCAACAGAAAGAAGTAAATAATAACGAAACTGTATTTACGTTAACAGGAAATGCCACCAAAAAGACGACAGAGAAATCAACAAACAGAGCCACGTAATGTGGAGGAATATGGGGTTCAGAATAATCCAATGCAGGAATTTGTTAACTTAATAACTACAGCCTTTAATGGGACTGAAGGGGGTGTAAGAATTAATCCTAGGGTAGTAGGCGGTACTACTTTTAAGGATTTTAAGAGCGTAGGTTCGCCGGAGTTCAAAGGAACTACGGATCCTATCGCTGCCCAAGCTTGGGTAAAAGAAATAAAGAAGGCATTTGTGATAACAAATGTCCGAGAAGAGCAAAAGATTCCTTTTGCTACGTACATGATGAAAGGAGAGGCTAACTTCTGGTGGGAGGCGAACCAGGGTAGGGCTGAGGTAGAAAATGCTATGTGGGAACAGTTTAAGAAGATTTTCTTGGAGAACTATTTCCCCACAAGCATACAGAGTAAAATAGAAATCAAGTTCCTAGAGCTGAAGTAAGGGGATATGACCGTTTCCCAATATGCTGCCAAGTTCAATGAACTGGCGAGGTTTGCGCCACATCAAGTGGACACGGAGGTGAGGAAAGCGAGGAGGTTTGAGCAAGGTTTGAAACCTTGGCTCTATAGTAGAGTCTTCATTTTCCAAAGTAAAATCTTTGGAACTGTATTGAAAAAGGCAATAATAGCCGAAGGTGGTAGTGAGGCGTTGAGCCTATACCACAAGGAAAAGAAAAATAAGAATAAATTTGACGGGGGAGTCAAAACAGAGGGAGAAAGCGGTAGCGGTAGTGCGCCAAAGCGGAAGGGATTCAATTTGGGAAATATCGGGGTGAAGCAGGGTGATCCTAAAAGAAGGATCGAGGCGTGAAAAACGTATGGGAAGACTCATTTTGGAGTCTGTCTCAAGGGTAAAGAGATATGCTATAATTGTGGGCATGAAGGGCACATCTCGCCTAACTGTCTTAACCTTAAGAAGAATACGGCATGCTTTGTGTGTGGGTCCACGGACCACATGGCAAAGAACTATCCGAGGAAGGTTTCAGACAGTGTGAAGGGGGCTAGTGGTGGTAAGCTAGCAATTGGTGGTCTTATACCACAGGGTAGACCGACGGCTTGTACATTTAATATGACGGTCCAGGATGCGGTGGCATCAAGCGATGTTGTAGCAGGTATTATCCCGGTCAATGATAAAAATGCATATGTGTTGTTTGATTCGAGTGCTACTTGTTCTTTTATAGCACATGAATTTGCTAAACGGTTAGGGTTACTCCCTGAAAAACTTGTTATACCTTTGAATATTAAAGTAGCAAACGAAGAAGTAATTCCTATTGATTATGTTCATAGGATTTGTTGTGTAGAAATAAGAGGTAACAAATTATCGGTAGATCTTATACCGATAAAATTGGGAGAATTCGATGTAATTCTTGGGATGGACTAGTTGTTTAACAATGGGGCGATTATCGATTGCCAAAAGAAAAGTATGAACCTTCGGATTTCTAGGAAACCCAAGGTAGTGTTCTATGGTAGTAAATCACCGGGACGCTATTGTTGTTTAACCATGACAGAAGCCAGAAAGTTGTTAAGGAAAGGATACGTAGGATACCTGTGCTATGTTGTTGATACCCAACGATTGGGAGAACATTGGAACATATACCTATAGTCAATGAATTTGCAGACGTATTTTCGAACGATTTGCCATGTCTTCCACCCGATAGGGAGATCGAATTCGTTTTAGATGTTGTGCCAGGGACGACACCAGTTTCGAAGGCACTGTATTGTATGGCGCCGATAGAATTGAAAGAGTTAATGATTCAGTTGAAAGAACTGTTAGATAAGAAGTACATTCAACCAGTGTCTCTCCATAGAGAGTGCCGATATTGTTTGTGAAAAAAATGGACGGATCGTTGAGGCTTTGTATCGACTATCGAGAGTTGAACAAACTAACGATAAAGAATAAATACCCATTGCCCAGGATTGATGATCTCTTTGATCAGTTGAAAGTGGCGAAATACGTTTCTAAGATAGATTTGCGAACGGGGTATCACCAGTTGAAGTTTAGAGAAGAGGATGTACCTAAGACAGCATTCAGGACTCGTTATGGTCATTACGAGTTCTTAGTAATGTCGTTTGAATTAACTAATGCGCCAGCCGCATTCATGGATATGATGAACAGAGTGTTCAAACAGTATTTGGACAAGTTCGTCGTGGTGTTCATTGATGATATTCTAGTCTATTCAAAGACTCCAGAAGATCATGCTGAACATTTAAGATTAGTGTTGGAAGCACTACGAAAGGAAAAGTTATATGTGAAATTCACTAAGTGTGAATTTTGGTTGGAGAGAGTGCAGTTTTTGGGGCACGTTATTGACAAGGACGAGATTTCAGTGGATCCAACGAAGGTGGAAGCAGTTATTAACTGGGAATTACCGAAAACACCGACTGAGGTATGGAGTTTCCTAGGGTTAGCGGGATACTATCGGAGGTTCATCCAGGACTTCTCTAAGATAGCTACTCCGTTGAAAAATTTGACAAAGAAGACCGTGAAGTATGTGTGGACAGAGAAGTGTTAAGACAGTGTTCAAGAGCTGAAGAAGAGGTTAAGTCAAGCATCTGTATAATCTTTACCAAATGATACAGGGAATTTTATAGTATATAGTGATGCTTCGCATAAAGGACTGGGTTACGTGCTCATGTAGCATGGCAAAGTCATTGCGTATGCATCTCGACAGTTAAAGGAGTACTAGAAGGGTTATCCTACTCATAACCTAGAACTTACCGCAGTGGTTTTTGCCTTAAAAATTTGGAGGCATTACCTATACGGGGAGAAATGTGAGATATACACAGATCATAAAAGTCTAAAATATATCTTCACATAGAAGGATTTGAATATGAGACAACAAAGATGGTTAGAGTGGACAAAGGATAACTATTGTGACATCCTGTATCACCCAGGGAAGGCGAACGTTGTGGCCAACACTTTAAGTAGAAAGGGGTCAGGAGAAACTATCAATGTTAACGGATCAAGAAGAGTTGATAACGAAGATGGCAAATATGGAAATAGAAGTAAGGTTACCCAGTGAAGCAGGGAGGAAATTGTTTGCAATGGAGATTCAACCTACAATCGTGGAGAAGGTGAAGGAAGTGCAACTCAAAGATGATGAGTGTGAATAGATAAAGAAGAAGATTGTAGACAGTACAGAAGATATGTATAGTCTTGATAACGAAGGGTTATTAAGATTTCAAGGATGAATTTGGGTTCCGTGTGATATGGACTTGAAGGAAGAGATGATGGCAGAAGCTCATAACTCGAGGTATTCGATTTATCCTAGTAGTACCAAGATGTATCAAGACCTTCGACAGAATTTTTGGTGGACAAATATGAAGAGAAAGATAATAGAGTATGTAAATAGGTGCTTAACTTGTCACCTTCGACAGAATTTTTGGTGGACAAACATGAAGAGAAAGATAATAGAGTATATAAGTAGGTGCTTAACTTGTCAGAAAGTTAAGGACGAACATCAACGACCCAATGGGTTACTACAATCACTGGAAATTCCAGAATGGAAGTGGGAGCATATCACAATGGATTTTGTGGTAGGACTTTCGACTACACAAAAAGGATACGACACTATTTGGGTAATAGTGGATCGTTTGACGAATTCAGCTCATTTCTTATTGATAAGAGTCAAGTATAACTTGGACCAGTTAGCTAAGCTTTATGTCAAGAAAATTATTTCAAGACATGGAGTGCCAGTTTTGATTGTGTCAGATTGTGATCCACGATTCACATCAAATTTCTAGAAAAGTTTGCAAGAGCAGATGAAAACGCAGTTACGGTTGAGCACGACGTATCATCCACAGACGGATGGACAAAGTGAGAGGATAATTCAAACGCTAGAAGATATGTTAAGGTCTTGCGTTATGGATTTCAAAGGAAGTTGGGATAATCATCTACCATTGGTAGAGTTTGCTTACAACAACAGTTATCACGCCAGTATAGGCATGCCGCCTAACGAAGCTTTATATGGAAGAAAGTGCAAAACTCCTATATTCTGGGATGAAGTAGGAGAACATCGAATGTTAGGATCAGAAATAGTACAACAAATGGCAGAGGTGGTTAAGTTGATATGAACGCGGCTAGTAGCAGCTCAATATAGACAGAAAAAATATGCAGATCCGCATCAAAAGAATAGAGAGTTCGAAGTCATTTCGTACACATTCCTAAAGGTATCGCCTTAGAAAGGGAAGATATGCTTTAGAAAGAAGGGAAAGCTAAGCCCTAGGTTTATAGGACCTTTTGAGATTTTAAGATTGGTAGGAGAGGTAGCGTATGTAATAGCATTACCTCCGGAGTTGAGACATATCGATAATGTGTTTCATGTATCCGTATTGCGTCCTTATAAGCCAGATTATAAGCACGTAATTGAGTATGAACCTATTCAAGTTGAGAAAGACTTAACGTACGAGGAAGTTCCAATTCAAATTATTGATAGGAAAGAACAAGTCTTAAGAAGCAAAGTAATACCTTCGATGAAGGTGATATGGAGAAACCACAATGATGAAGAAGCAACGTGGGAACTCGAAGACAAGATGAAGAAGGCATATCCCCATCTATTTGACGAACTTGTATTGAAATTCCAGGGACAAAATTCTTATAAGGGGGGGGGGGGGGGGGAGAATGTAACGCCTGAGAAAATTGGACTTTTATGTAAATAAATTTTATTTGATTTATTGAATAAAATTATATTATATGTTTAGTAAAGTGAGTAAGCTTATTAAATATCGTTCTATGACCTAGAAGATGTGAATGTGGTTAGGATTCTGGCTACGTGCTAGAATTAAATCATGTGTGTCGATGTCAGGAAAAAATCCGGTCCGACTTTCGACCCGATCTTTCTCTCTTCCTAAGTCTTTTGTTTTCTACCCTTATTTCCTTGTCTGTTTTATGAAGGGTGAAAAAGGTTTTTTTAGAAAAAGGCCAACATATATCATGTCGACGATTTGAACTGTTTATAGAGTTGCCAATTGGTAGATTTGAAATGGTTGTACCAACTCAACCGAGTTTTATTTGTAAGTAGGCTCAATTACTGAACACTATCGAAACTTGATCTTGAAATTGAGATTTTAAATTTCGGGGGCTTGGTTAAGTGGGGGGAAGGTGTTAGGCACCCCCCAACTCCCGTGAAACACGATACCGCATCTTTTTAATATTTCTCTTTTTATTTGCAATGTGTGTGTGAATGCTGGAAGAAATTAAGCCTTCGTTTGTTTGATTTGAAATTATTGTTGTGCTTCGTTGAACCTATAAACGAAGGGTTTGATTTGATTTGCAAAAGTCTTTTTTAGACAAGATATAAAAATAATGTTTTGAAAAGGTTGGTTTTCAAACCCTTACGCTCACGTAGGAATTGAAGTATGTTGATACTTTTATTTTAACCTTCGGCCCGATTTGGATGGTGATTAACGGGCTGCGAAGCATCCTCGACCACAAAATATAGACAAGTGTCGGTCTTCTCATGGGCATGACAGCTATCTGAGTGACTCTAGCACGACAAACCATTATTTCATTATGTTTGAGACCTTAAACCCGGATAACCGTTTTAAGGTCTTTCGGATGTACATTTTTTACAGAAAAACTGGCAGGGTACATTTGTAATGTGGACTTTGTCCATCGTGGGAATCAAATTATAATTTGTTTGATCATGAATCCCATGATTCCTAAGCTCACATAAGGAGGCCAAGAGAACCTGCACATCGCAGATATTTATAAAAAATGTATATTTACATCCAGACGTCTCAAAAACAAAGGATTCATCAGCTAAATCCTGGCATGCGCGTAGCAAAAGCTTCTCGTTCCCACTAGAAAAAAATCTGAGGGTCGTGAGGTTGCTTTCATATTTAACAAAACTAGAAAGAAAGCTAGATTTAAATAAATCTTAGCCATTCTAGCTTTTCGGTTCCGGTTGGACCTATTTTTGAACCGTTTGAAAGGTAGAAAGGGCCAGATTTAGATAAATATTATCCACAATATTTACATCAGTGCAAATTCATATCAAATGAATATTTAATCACAATGAATAAAGAATATATATATATATATGTAATTATATATATATATATATATATATATATATATATATAAGTTGTAAAGGGCGACGAATTTCACATCTCAGGCCCGGACAGAAATGTAAATATATATATATATATATAAAGCTGTAAAGGGCGACGGATTTGCAATCCCAGGCTCGCACAGAAATGTAAATATATATATATATATATATATATATATATATATTTATAAAAGCTATATAAGAGCCACAAAATAATTCAGGCTTGACAGAAAAGTAAATATATATATGTATTTATAAAAGCTGTAAAAGAGCCACGGAATAATCCAGGCTTGACAGAAAAGCAAATATATATATATATATATATATATAAAAGCTGTAAAAGAGCCACAGAATACTCCAGGCTTGACAGAATGTAAATATATATATATATATATATATATGTATAAAAGTCGTAAAGAGCTCAACTGGAATGTAAATATATATATATATATATATATATATATATATATATATATATATATATATATATATATATATATATATATATATATATATAAGCGGTAAAAAGGCCACAGATTTCCAATCTAGGCCAAATTGAAATATAAATGTTAATATATAGTTAGTATATATATATATATATATATATATATATATATATATATATATATTAAAGCAATAAAGGTCACGAATTAGCAATTCAGGACAAACGAAGTCATAATTTTATATATATATATATATAGTTATATATATCAAAGCAGTAACTACCACGGATTTGCAATCCGGGCTTGATAGAATTGAAAATTAGTATATATATAGTCAAATATATATATAATAAAGCCAAAAAGTTCACAAGTCAGCGACCCAGGCTGAGAAAATTAATATATATAGATATATATATATATATATATAAGCGATTAAAAGCCACAAATCGACGATCCAGGCTGTGCAAATACAAAAAACGTATATATATATATATATATATATATACTAAAATGTACTAAAAAGTAAGCAAAACAGGCCACAGAATTGAGTTCTAGGCAAAACCAGAAGATAAAATTTTACGTGCACGTGTACAAATACGTAATGAAGTAGGAAACGAGTTCTGATCATAAAAATACTTACAATGGACTGCTACACGGGCTTTTTACCACTTGGTAGGATTCAAATGGACATTTTCACCGATTAATTTTTGGTATGTTGTAGTATATGAGTATACCTACGTGTTAGAGTAATAAAATCTAAGTTTGGAGTACTAGAAGTCGGGCTAGGAAACGAAATGGGCGGAGTTTCAGAGCGTTTTCTATTTTTTTCTCTTTTTTTTGCGAGGGGGGTCTTATATTTAAAGACCCAATGGTAGCGAGCCTACCCGCGACAGCCACAGGTCTACCTGAGGCTCCCTAGGGTGGGGCCCACCTGGTGGGTTCGATCATCTCGAAGTACGTGCACTCCGAGCAACGCAATGCCATGTTCAAAACTTTCTAACTTTTGATTATAGCGTTCATTTGCGGCGTGCTATACCTTTCCAGAAAGCTCTTTCTGAGAGCGTCACAATGACATGGATGTTAACCTTTTTCGAGTCCAAGAAGACAGGTTTATAACTAGATCTTCGTTTCTTCACAGTTTATTCGTTGAGTTGTATTGTGGTGTTTTCACTCGGGATCAATGTTATGATTCTTTCTGACCTCCATTGCATCAATTCGGCTTGAATTTGATCAGATTGGCTTCAAGTTGGTAAAATATCCATTTTTCCTCTCCAGGGGTTATCTTCTGTACTGGCACGGTCATCGACTGTTTTCCTGGGATTGTTTTTGATGTTTTGATCCCAGCTAACTCTGTTCGTCCTCAGGGTTATCTCTGAGGTTAACTTGGTTTCCCAGAGTTGTCTTTGGGGATGATGTGATGATTCAGGGTTGTCTCTGAAGGTTGAATTAATCTCCTGGTGTTGTCGCCGGGGCTTTTGTATCTCCCGGGTTGTCACTGGGGCCTCATTTGACATCCCGGTGTTGTCGGGGTTTGACTTGACATCACAGTGTAGTGGCCGGTCTTGAGCTTGACATCCCGAGGTGGTTACCGGGGCAGCTTAACATCCTGGTATTGTCACCGGGGCTTCACTTGAAATCCCAAGGTGGTCGTCGGGGCTGCTTGACTTCCCGATATTGTCACTGGGGCTTCACTTAACATCCCGGGGTGGTCGCCGGGGCTTCTTGACATCCCATTATTATCGTCGGGGCTTCACTTGACATCCCGATGTTGCCGGGGTCTAACTTGACATCCCGGTATAGTGATCGGGGTTGAGCTTGACATCCCGGGGTGGTCGCCAGGGCTGTTTGACATCCCATTATTGTTGTCTGGGCTTCACTTGACATCCCGGTGTTGTCGGGGTCTGACTTGACATCCCGGTATAATGACCGGGGTTGAACTTGATATCCTGGGGTGGTCGCTGGGGCTGCTGACATCCTGGTATTATCATCGGGGCTTTACTTGACATCCTGGTGTTGTCGGGGTCTAACCTGACATCTCGGTATAGTGACCGAGGTTGAGCTTGACATCCCGGGGTTGTCGCCGGGGCTGTTGTACCTCCCGGGTTGTGACCGAAAGGAAAAAGATGATTTTTCCCTCCTGCAGGGTTAGTAACAGGAATGTAAAATTTCGAGTGTCTATAGATGCCCCTCTTTATCATGTTTATGCAATGTAGTAGAATGAACATAATAAAGATTTACTAGACACTTGAAATATGATAAGATATTTTTTTAATGATGCAAATTGTAATGCAATAAATGTTAAAATGTTTTCGTAAATAGCATTTTGCACTTCGTAAATCACATATCATATCGCAAATCGCATTATAAATCGCATCACAAATCGCAAATCGTAAATCGCATATCTTATATCGCAGTGCAAATTGCTTACCCTTACCGGTCATGGATTATGCCTGTGTTGGGGCTGATCTCAACGATTGACTTTCATCAGTGTTGCTGATGTCTATGCCGGTGTTGACTCCACCGTTTGATTTCCATCGGTGTTGCCGATGCTTGTTTGATGAAGATAAACTGGAATGTTTTCTACATTTTCGCTGGGGATGATGTTCTGAAATCATCGAATCTTCCCGATGTTTACATTGTTAATTTACAACGGTGCCTACTTTGCAGTTAGTTTGACGACGAAGCCTACCCTGCTGGTAGTTGACCACGGTTCCTACCCTGATGGTAGTTGACAACGGTGCCTACCCTGATGGTAGTTGACAACGGAGCCTACCCTGATGGTAGTTGACAACGAAGCCTACCCCGATGGTAGTTGACAACGGTTGATCACCGGACTGTCTAGATGCCTACTCAAACGGTAGTTAACAAAGCTTTATCTGACCAAACTGTCTCGATGCCTACTTGAACGGTAGTTTTCAACAACGGATTTTTTCTCGAGTCTGAGTATTTAATGCATATGCATATTTAACTCTACCGGTTATACATGCTTAATTTTTTAATGGAGATGGGCGCTGATATAGCGCTTGTTGCACATGTGTAGACTAGGCATGATGTGATGATCTTATTTTGTTCTAGGTTGATGCATATGCTTAATTGAATTGATGTAGAACCATACCTCACCCTTTCTGAGGCGATTTGGAGTTTCTTTTCAGGCATGGATTTTGATAGGCTTATCATCTTCAACTCCTGTGTGGCTCCTCTTGTCATTTGCAGAGCAGATTCAGATGTTCCCCTTTCATATGTCGTCTTTGGTGGGGATCTCGCGGAGGCTGCTATTTTTCTTTCTGAATCTGGACTTGGTGATGGTCCCTCTGACGAGTCAGACACTGATGGCTTTACTATGAGATATCCCGATATATTCGCTGAAGTAGTGTTCAACGTCTCACATCACCGGATCTTTCCCCGGTGCTACGCTGGATTGACGCCAACGGCTTGATCAATGATTATGAAAAGGGGCGAGCTCTTTACTTGCGACCCTACTGGATTAGATATTGGCTTATATAATGACCCGGGTGTTGCTGACATCCTGGAGGATGTAGCCTGTTCTTTCATTACCCAAATTTGAACTTTGGTGTAGAGGCCTCGACCTGTGAGGACTTGGCGCAGGTTGACATGTTTGATGATGTAGATTTCATTTGCCAGACCTTTTGTCATCGAGCATCTATTTTTTTCGGAGTTAAGGACTCTTTTGAGAATTTTTTGTTTCTTTTATCGGTACAAGCTTATGTCGCCTTGATTTCTTTCAGGAGTTCTTCCCCTTCCTTTTGATGAGAGGCTTGATCCCGCCTTGGAATCCTTCCATTTCCTGGAATTGAAAAAATGCCCCAGCCCTTTTGTACTTTGCTACTGAGGTTCATAGAAGAAACTCGATTTGTTGACCATATCCGGAGTGAGCAATATCCTGCACATTAGATAAATAACAAAATGTGCCAAAAGATTGACGGCTCGAGTCGTCGGGATTAATATAATCTTGTGAATGAGGCATTTGAAGTTAAAGTTTATGAAATTGAATGCTTGTATTCACTAAGCTTTTATCTTATCGCTAAAGATCTTGAATTTGAGTATGAAAATGAATTTTTCCTAAGGAAATTGAAAATTTCATTTGATAAGTTATGAAATCGCAAGAAAACTCTTAAGCATCCATGATCATTTTTTATGGGTAGGATCAGATTCAAAAGATTTATCGCCCTTTATCAGAGACACCTCATCTTCGCTCTAGACACCGCTCTTCACAGAATTAACATCATATAACATGTGCACTATGAGTGACGCCACCCTTAGCAGGGATTTCTCTTCTATGACTTTGGATGATCTTATTTTTACCTTACAAAATTTTTCTGCTTTCCTTGCTTAACTTTGTCTCATTTTCTTAGGATATTTAGGGTTACCCATGTAACGAGTTTTGGACCAATGACTCCTAAACCAGTCGGCTTTAGGGCACTAGGTGTTAAGACACCCCTTTGGGTTTACTTATAACGAATGAGATTTTATATATTTCATTGTAAATATTTATTGAATTAAATAAATATGTTAATTGATTTATTTATTGAGTTGACTAAATAATTTATGTGATTATGTTATGGAGTAATTTAGTTAAGTGCAATATGAATAATTAAATTATATGAGTATTACGTGGTAATTATTTGTAAAGATTTACTAATTTGTTACATGAATTATAATTAATAAGTGAATTACAATTTTGTAGCAATTTAGTATTATGTGGCAATTTTAATTAATTTATGAATGTTAGCTTGTATTTAATTAAATTAGAATGTTAAGATTTAATTAAATAGAGTGTAATATTTAAACTATGTGTTAAAATAATTTATCAAAAATAAAGAATAGGGTTTTAAAGAGTTTATGCCAAACATGGCTCTTACACATATTTTAAAGAGTTTTTACCAAACATGGCATTAACTACTAAAAAGCTATTTTAAAGTTAATGGGTTTTACCAAACAAAGCCTTAGAGCTTTTGATTTTCAAATAATTGTAACTGATATATTATTAATGTACTGTATTAAGTTTTGTCAGTTTATATTTTATAATTATATGTAATTATATCTATAGTGTCAATTTATATTATACGTAAGTTAGAGTTAGTTAGAGTTAGAGAAGAAAACAGAGAGCTAGAGAGAAAAGAGAGAAGAAGAAGAGAGGAAGAAGAAGTTTGAGAGAATCAAACACACCATCATCACTATCTTCATCTCTTTCTCCTACTCAACAAAGGTATAACTAATTTTTATATGATGTTCTTCATTGTTTTCATAGTGATAGGTTCTCTGTAACTTGATTTGTATGAGAAATTGTGTAGTATGGTTCATAGATGTTTAATATGTGTTATAACATGCTTATATGTGATTCATATGGTTAAATTAAGTGATTAAAATCATGTAAACATAATGAACATGAAGAAATCATTTTCATCAAAAGTTACAGTAAATTTATTTTGAAAAAAAAATAGTTCTTTGATTGTCAAATTCATGTTTGATGGTATTATATTGTATAAATTGATTATAGATTATGATAACATGATTAGAAACGAATTCAATAGGCTTGGAATTATGTGAATTAATTTAGAAACAAACTCACAGTGTTCAACTTCATTAAGAACACTTATTAATGGCTTTTCTTCAAAAATCATAAAATTTAGAGTTTTGATTATGTGTTATGATGATTATATATATTAAAAACATGTTAGAAGCTTTAAATTATGTTTTTTATAAAGTTTTATATGCACTATGTTAGTTAAAATTGGAATTTGGTGTGAAGAAATAGGCAAAATTGGCTTTTTCTCTGCACAGTCCGCGAACCAAATTTTCCCCGTTGCAGGGTGCCTGCCCCAGCGGGCTTGTTAAGGCCAAAACACTCGCCCCGGCGTGGAGGGGGGTGCAGAAGAGAAAATTTTGTTTGTTTGTTATGTGACTTTTGGTTCGTATTATGAAAGGCTAACCTAATGTGATGTACTTGATGACATGTTAGGCATACATTAAGATGCTAAAGTGATTCATTAATGTATTTCAAATGATTAATTTGTAAATAGGAAATGTATAAGGTAAATTATAATTTAAATAATGTGAAAGTATGACTTAATCTTATAAGTTGATTATGACTTGAATAAACAAATAATTTGATTGATTTTTAAGATTGTATGATTTGATTGTTATATGATAATTGACAATTAAACCTAAGAATAATGAGTTAGTTTTGATGGGTTAACTAGTTATGTGAATTAGTTATATAGTAACTAATTTATGTTACTATTGTAATTACATGTATATATGATTAATTAAGGAACGTGATAGTAATTGTTAGCTTGCGCTCAAGGCAAGGTTTTAAATAGAAATATTTATAACCTAGGACCTCAGATGAATCCTAAATTTTATTCTTGATTATCGATGAATGAATTATTATTAATTCAGTTGAAGTTATTCAAATATTATGTCAACATTATTATTGTTGTTATTTCAAGTGAGCTTTGTTTGCTCACTCTTGTAATTAAATAACCATTGCAACTAAAGTCGAAAGAGTTGATGAACCATCAACTAGTAAGGGCAAGGCCAAGGTGAACAAGTGAAGGCTTGTTGTATTTGTTGGTCATGATTTGTAATAAGACATAAGACTTTATTATGTGATGTTTATTTTTTCGTAATTTGTTTATGTTAAGGTTAGATAACCCTGGGATATTTATTTGAGAAGTTGTAATCCTTTTCATAAGGAAGATTTTTATTTGATTTATAAAGGTTGTAATTTATTTTACATTCCTTATTTATGGACAGTAGTTATGTTTTATTTAGATAGTGAGCACCAAATACTGTGAAATTAAATTACCCGAATTTGGGGGTGTCACATTACTGGCCCGAGTAACAAAGGCCACACTTCGAGACAAGTCAGGCGGTCTGCTCTTTTTGATCCTCGCCTGAGCTTGTACAAGATTCATTTTCTTAGGCTCTAAATTACCCGTGTAGTGAGTGTTAGGCCGGTGACTCCCAAACCAGACGGCTTTAGGGCACCAGGTGTAGAGACATCCCTCGGGCTTAATTACTCGAGTAACCTAGGCCACAATTCGGATCTGCTCAGGTTTTGCCTTCTTCTTCTTGTAATGCTCGTTTTCTTAGGCACCGAGTTACCTATGTAACGAGCGTTGGGCCGGTGACTTCGAAACCAGATGGCTTTAGGGCACCAGGTGTAAAGACACCCCTCATGCTTAATAACTCGAGTAACCCATACCACCATTCGAGACACTAGGCTGGCTACTAATTGTCATCCATATTGCTATAGTTTCATACCCCACAACTAAGAGTCAGGTCAATTGCAAAGTGCAGACATGCATATGAGGTCAAGTTTGCTCTAAAAAGCGCTTTGAACTAGGATGCCATGCCTGATCAAAAGGTTGAATAGTCTTAATTCTCTATTCGTTCTCGTGATTCTTGCTCCATGGACGCTTATCAAAATTAATCCAATTCATAACAAGTTAAACAAAATCTTCTCCTTTTAAAACCTTTTTTCTAAGATTCTAACACAAGATTTATCTATACTTAAACATGTATATCATTTCTAATGCATGTAACTGGAAATTGAAAGCACATATAGAGATGAAAGAGTCGTACCTTATCAGTGGATCGCAGTATTCTAAGAAAATTATGATTAGAGAAGGCCGATTGATCATACCGGATTGCCAATGATGGAACCTTTGATGATGACGGACCATGCTGATGGTGCCGATTGATGCATGTTCATTGGATGGTTGATAAATGCCCCAGTGTTGAGTTGTCGTGATTTCTGAAATTGCCCCAGTCTTGTTGTAAGGGCCCTAACATCTGGTTATCGCCGATTCTGAAATTGCCCCGGTCTTGCTTGTCATCTGGGGTGATTGTTTTGTTGTATGTTTGATAGATGGGCTGATAAGACACCAAGATCGTAAGAATCTTTACCCTCATAACCCACATAGTGAACCAATAGTGGACTTTTGACATTTGGTTTGCCCCAATCCTCGTTTTGACTTGTAGGCGCAATTGGCTTTGATGGTTGATATAGAAAGGCCTGCGGATTCCACTGAATTGGACTCAAGGGCTTGTGATAGTTGGTGATGTGATGGCTTTAACTGGATTTGGTTTGATCTATGAGGTTTAATCCGTGGCCTTTTGCTCACGGAATAGATCATCGGGTATGAGATAGACTTTTTCATGACGGTCGCCCATATTCTTCTGTAGGTCAATAGAGATCAAGTCTTCTCGCACTTCAGGAGTGATGAGTTGCTGAAGGTTTGCATCTTAGGATGTACGCTATTTCATCATTGGGACTGGCTGTCTTAATACATCGCTACTTCTTCCTTTCAAGACTTGCTCCGGATTTGATGGAACAATATTGAGGTGCCGTTGGGTTCTCTCAACATGGGTCATCGATCTTGAGTGTCTTTCTTGGATGTAGGCTTTTCAGTTTTGACCTTCATGAGTTGACTCCTACGCTGGAGAAATGTGAGCGCCTCACTCATTTGGCATTAGATCTATCCTGTGCTAGGACAACCATTAGTGACATGAGATGATCGTTCATGACCATGACTGGTCTGAGATGTAAAATCATCACTGAGGAGATTACTGCGGGGCATGTGGTGTCCCTAGACTTTTTGATCGATTTCTTTGGCCGGCTGGACAGCTACGAGTGATATTTAGGAGATTTTATCATCCCCGCAGATGAGTGGTAGTTTGCACGTGTGGACATTCTGTTGATGTGCGTCACATCTTATTTGTATATGCCACTATATATGGACCACTTTGATATTGGCTTGATGGTATTGGTTCGTGCTCTCAGACAGGGTTGTACCATCCTACCTATGATATTAGCCGAGCCTTTGAGGTTGGCCACATTCTGTCATTCCCATCCAATGGGGTTTTTCAGGGGCAACACCGTTCTTCTGTACGTGTGGTTCATGACACACTTGAGTCCCATCGGCACTTTCAGACATCATGGATACTGCTTCACTCATGAGATATCAATGTCCTACTCTTTTCGACCGACAGAGTGTACAGATGCGGCATCTTAGTTAGCCTTTTTGATGGCGATTGATCATCCATTTTCGATCTTGCCCTGCTCAGGGTTTAACTCCCTTTACAACTTCATCCATCATGCAAACGGTATGGATTAACTGCCCTTGGCGGGTTTAAGAGGGGTGACCACATATCATCTGCTGGCAGTCATGGGCTAGTTTGATCAGTTTCAGAGCATTCACCACTTTGAGGGGGCTATGGATCAGCGGATATCAGCTTCGTCTTTGTCATCAGCTGACCTTACTAGGACTTATGAGTGTTGGACTCGTAGGGAGAGGGCTGATTTTTCTACTAGCCATCCAGATCGTTCACTAGAGTATTTTGCATGGTTGGGGGCAGATATTGCATTGGCTGCGGTTATCCAGTCAGCTCCGGGCATTGATTCTGATGAGGTGGAGCCTATGGAGGATCCTGATTCTCCCACCGAGGATGATTCATTTGCTGGTTTGACAACATCTTTATTTAGTGACCCCCCGAGCACTCCAACTGGGTCAAATCTAGCTCTTATTGATTCATTAGCTCGGATGACCTTTGAGAGGGATTAGGCTAGAGCACTGATGTTGACAACCCTTTCTAGCAGGGATGTCGCTTTTGTTGAGAGAGACGAGGCTCGAGCTACCCGGGATGCAGCATTTGTTGAGATTGAGGAGGCTTTTGTCGCAAGGCATGCTGCTTTCATTGAGAGGGATGAGGCCATAGCTACCCGGGATGTTTATATTGCTGATAGCACTGCGCTCAGGTCATATACACACAGCATCGTTGCCGATATGAGTGCCTTCATAAATGGTCGCAGTAGTACTATGCAGATAGCTGTGGATATTCTGGCCCGTATGGAGACTGTGATGAACAAGAATTTTGTAATATAATTTGAATATTTATTAATTAAATAAATATTTTGATGATTTATTTATTGAGTTATCGATGTCTTAACTATTGAGTTAAATAATTAATTGATGGAATTGTGGTAAATTTATTTAATTATATGTGTTACATTGATTGATTGAATTAATCAAATTATGAGTTTAATTGAGTTTATTTGATTAAATAAACTATTTATTAAGCATAATGTTATTTTAATTAATTTAATAATTAATTAGAGATTTAATGATTTGACATAATTAATAAATGAGAATTTTAATTATGCGATGATGTGATTTAATGTGTAATGTAACCTTTTTTTTAATGGAATTTAAATAAGATTATTTGATTATTTAAAAAGTGTGACAAATAAACTATATACTAAATAAGCTAATTAAAATAATGGAAAATGAGTTATTTAAGGGACAACCAAACATGACCTTATGATTATGGGAGCAGTTAAGTGCATGTTGGCCTTAACTGACAACCATGATCTGCCAGTTATTATACGTAATATAATATATGTATAGCATATATAGTATTATATCTTATATCTTATATCAGAAGAAGCTCAGAGAAGTTAGAGAGAAAAAAGAGAGTTTAAGAGAGAGTCTGTGAATTTAAGAAAGAAGTTGGAGAATCAAAGAGAAGTTCATATAACTTTAATCAGAGATTGTAAGGGTAATCTCTTCATCTTCATTGTTATATTTCACGTTATAATATTTTTTTCATGAAAACTTTTTTCAAGTTCTCTGTAACTAAAGTTATTAACGATTATTGTAGATATGATCATATATGTGTTAATATATGTTCATAACATGTTTTTTTTTATCATGTATTCCTGTTTTAAAATAACCAATTTCATGTAATTATGATTTAATTAAGTTTCATGAGTTACAGAGTATGAAGAACACGTATATGGCCCTTATGTACAAAATATTATGCTTTAATTGGTTAGTTAACATGAAATTGATAGTTGATTATGATCATGCATGTTTAAACGAACAAAACAAAATTTAAACGGACAGATTCGGAGTTATAACGAATCTGTAAACATTAAAATTCATGAATTGTCCCCAAACTTTGCAAATACCAAAAACAACGAGTTTATGTGTTTTAATTTAAGTAATTACGTGACCTAAAGTGTTAAAAGCATGTTAGAATCATTATATGATGTTTATGTGAAGTTTATACTTTATGGGTAACATTAAGAATAATTGTATTAGTTTAATTTGGATTTATTTGCCATTCTCTGTAATTTTTTGCGAACTGCAACTGGTCTAGCTGAGGCACCCCCGCCTCAGCGGGCTCTAGACCTGCCCCAACAGGGGGGGGGGTACAGAGAAATATTTTTTTTTTGGTTTTCTTTTGCGTGTTGATCCATAACATGACAAGTTAGTTTAACATACTGAACCAATGAGTCTAATAACATGATGAGCATGTTTCAGTGCTATAACGTATGGTTGACATGTATAAGACAATTTGAAGTTTTATGTTAACAAACTATGTGTGAACTTGGATATTGATGTCGTAAGACTTGATTATGATTGTCTAAGAGTTCATATTATGTGGTATGCATGTTGTGATTCAGATTCACGTTATGTGGTTAGTTAACAAGTTAAGATTGGTGAACCAAGTTGTTAAGTTGAACTTAAGTGAAAAGTTCAACAGTTAAACGTAGTGGTAATGGAACTAATCGATGTTGTAAACGTAATGTAATGTGTAAGACGTTGAGGAAGTGAATTATAATTATATTTGTAGCTTGTGCACGAGGCAAGTTTCTGAACCTTACTTTTATATTGAGCAAGTTTTCCTAACTATACTCTTTAAATTGAGCAAGTGTTCTATCCCTAACTTTACTTTTATTTAGCAAGTATTCTAAACTCAAATCAGTTATTGAACAAGCTTTTTATTTTTGAACTATTATCATGATGCAAGTTCTTATTCTTGTTCATTCAAGTTAAGTTTTATATGAGATATTATAAGTTATTTAAAGTATTACTTCAGTTATACAATACTTATTCGATTGTATACTCTTGAGATTTATTATTCGATTTGAATATCAATTATAGTTGAACCTTGTAAGACTAGCGAACCCTTATTGATTCGACTAGTCCATAGTTGATGAATGTTCTAAATTCTAGAACTGTTATTGAGCTTATCCAAACTAAACTTCCTTTGGTACAGACTCTGATGTTAAACTGAGATGAAAAACCCTGTTATAGGGGATTATTTACGCTTTAGCATTGAGATATTGTGCAGAGTATGGTACTAAGGGCTGATCCCCTTAAGTACGAGCAGTAGAGTCCATATAGTCTAATGACTGTTAAAGGTTTAAATTAGAAATACTTGACAACCTAGGACATATTTCATGGTCACCCTCAGAAATACTTTTGATTCTTGTTATTCATTCTTGATTCAAAAGTCAAGCTTTTTATTATTTAGTACTCTTTGATTTATTCGCATGTTATTATTACTATTATATTATTATACTTGTGGGAAATCGTGCTCACTCTTGCATAATAACATTGCAGTTAAGAACGAAAGGTACGACGAGCCTTCTACTAGAAAAGGCAAGGGCAACGTTAACAAGTGATGAAGACTTGTTATTTATTTGAGATTGTGTTGTTTTAAGACTATGATGATATGTTAAGACTTATTTATTTCTTTTTATTCCGCACTCGATGTATTAAGGTTTGTATGACCTGGGATTCAGTTATTCAGATGTTGTAACCCCTTTTAAGGGGAAGATTTCTATTTAATTATGTTTCCGCATTTATTATGGGTAGATATATATGTGATATTTGTACAGTGAACACCAAATCCCGTGGAAATTGAAGTAACCGGATCTAGGGGTGTCATAGAGACCGTGGGACATGAGCTTATAGCTGTTTCTCCTTCTTCTGAGAGGGATGCCATGTTGGCGTTGCTATCCCGTTTATCCACGGGTTTATATACTAGCTTTCGATTTCCTACACATACACTTCTTTTATGACTTGTCGTCTTGATGCATTATGAGCTTTTCCTTGATGGATTGACATTGAGATGTCGGAGAGTACCTCAGAAGGGCCTGTTGACCAGGGAGGCTTGATAGTATTTGGGTTTTATAGGGTTTCAGTGTCTTGGGACTAGTTTTTTATTGGTTTTCTTATTTTTTCTTGAAGGTCAAACCGCACCATGAATGGCTGCCTACGTACTCCCGGGTTGAGGGAGATCGGGTCATTCGTAGTTCAGGCTTTGCCTGAATGGTTTGATAAGTGTTTCTTTTGGGTTTGAACTTGGGTTTAATGGGTTTTTGAATTTTTTGTTTGGTTTGATCACACCGTGAATGGTTGCCTACGTACTCCTGGGTTGAGGGATATCAGGTCATACGTAGTTCCAGCTTGGACAAGACCTGACTGGTTTGATTTTTTAATTGATTTTGATATTTTGATTTTTATATGCATGGAAAACAAAAGGCATAATGCTAAGAAACTGATAATGTTCTAACATCTCTTGGAACTCGTAACTTTGCTTTTGATCTACGTCTTCTTGGCTAGTTGAGGCCTGATAGTCCAGTTATCAGTAGTTATGTTACCTTCGAGGCTCGTGATAGAGGTTACCTCCTGGTTCTGAATATCTTCACTCATGGCCATAACTTGATCTTCTTTTGATTCAGCATATCCCTTTAGGAGGCTCAAATTGGACTCGCCGCAAAAAGGGATGAACTCTTGATTCCTCGATGGGTTGGCTTTCTCGAGAACTTCACTACCTTTTTCTTCATCTGTTCCTTCACCTTTCTCACAGGTTTGAGAGGATTCGAGTATGAAATCACTCTCGAACTGTTGTTGTATTTCTCGCAAGAAACTTTCCTTTTTTCCTTTTTCCACGTTGGGAAGGATCAGTATTTCCTCCTTATAATCCAGGAAGATAAAGTCAGGAATGTGGTTGCTAACTTTTGGCAACAAGATGTTAGATGATGGTGGATGAATTTCCTTGGTGGATTCTCTTGTCTCCTCTGTCACACCCAGCATTAGGATCAGTCCACCTTGTGCTCTGCCAGTATTGGTGCTCATAGCCGTCACCCCCTTTGAACTGCCTGTTATTTCCATTTTGCCTTTTCTGATCATGGGGACTTCTATCTTCAGTTCTCTATTTTCAATGAGATCCTGGATTTTATGTTTTAGTGACCAACATTCCTTAGTTGCATGTCCAGGTGAGTTAGAATGGTATATACATATCTTGGTGGAATCATAACTTTTCACCTCGGGCTTGGCAGGAGGCAGCAACTCAGTAATCTTTTTCTGCACAACCAACAATGATAACACATTTTCCAACGAGTCCCCCAAAGGTGTGAATACCCTTCTCCGCCTACTCTCCCCGACTATCGGTGCCATAGGATTTCGAGGGTTAGCCAGTGTTTGGAATGTTGCCTGATATTTCCAATTTGGGAATTTTCATTCCTCCGAACGATGTTTCCTTTGGCAAGATCTTCTAGTAATTTTATCATTCCACCTTTCTCGTCCATTCATCATGCTTTGACCTTCTTCAATTAGCTGGCTGATCTTGTAGGGAGATAGGCTTACATTCTGAATAACCTCCTTTTTCTCTTGGCTTTCTGATAGTTGAGTGAAAAGAAGCCTTATATCCTGATGTTGGCGCACTATAAGATTAGCCAACAGAGTTACTTGATGCTAGATTGTATCCAATTTTTGCATCACCGTCATACCCTCCTCTGAATTTTCCAACTCTAGGACATTTATTCTGTTCCTTTGGGGGTAATCCTCCATCCTTCGTATGTATTTACTATTTGGATGCATTTCATCGCTTCCTGACCCGATCATGTTTACTCCCTCCGTATCATGCCGTATCAGAACGTTGGTGTTGACATTTGGATGGTCAGGTTGTTAGATCACAACATCGCCGTTTTCGATCAGGTTTTGGATTTTATGCTTCAAGGACCAATAATCTTGTGTATCGTGTCCCGAAGACCCTGAATGGTAAGCACATCTTTATCTTGGATTATATCTTTTGCTTCTTGGATCCAGAGGTGGAGCCAGTTCAGTAATTTTCTTGTGATCTATTAACATCACCAAAATAT
This sequence comes from Panax stipuleanatus, assembly GCA_020205555.1. Classification (NCBI taxonomy): domain Eukaryota; kingdom Viridiplantae; phylum Streptophyta; class Magnoliopsida; order Apiales; family Araliaceae; genus Panax; species Panax stipuleanatus. Next base: position 62,352,085 of record CM035117.1, on the reverse strand, counting down.
TTTCAAGGGAATCGACTAGTGGAGTGAATACCCAATTTTTCGTTCTTTTAAATTTTCTTTTTCTGTTCTGGCATTGGTTGAATGCAATTTATTGTTGAAATGACAGATTGCCTTCCCTCTTCCAAATGGGGGGACTATGGTTGGGTCTCCTAGATTGCCCCTGTACAATGAGGGATATTTCTTCATCGCCTTTCATGGGTACCCTATTAGGAGCGTTCGCATAGTTGCCAGACTGTATATGCTCGGTGACTGCTTCCAAGGCAGTGAAATCTTTAATCTTGCCTGCTTTCAAGCCCATCTCTGCCATTTCACCGTGTTTGATCATCTCTGAGAATGGCTTTCCTATTCCAGCTAGGATCCTCTCATAGTAAAGTGCTTCTTGGATGTCTATGAAAGTCATCACCATTTCAGTTTCTGTCATAGGTGGGCTAACCTGTGCTGCCAGACGTCTCTATTTTTGGGCATACTCACGGAAAGACTCGTTGCTTTGCTTTTTGACCTTGGTCACTTGATATCGATCCAGAGCCATCTGAAACTGGAAGCTGTATTGATTTAGGAAGGCATGAGCTAGCTCTTCCCAACTATGGATATTTGCATTGTCAAGTCGAGCATACCATATCCTAGCCTCTCCAGTGAGAGTCGTTTGGAAAAGCTGCATTTTGAGGCTTTCATCTTCAGCATAAGACCCTAGCTCGCCAATGTATACTTTCAAGTGCGTATAGGGATCGCCTGCCCCATTGTACTTTTCAAACTCTGGGACTGTGAATTTGTCAGGATATCTAGCCCCTGGAAATATGCAGAGATCTGAATAGGTGACACTTCCAAGGTTTCCAGTCTCTTTGATTGCCCGGATGATTTCTTCCATTTGTTGGACTTTCCTTCGGATATCGCTAGTTTTCCGATCTTCCATGAGATTTGTGATTTGAGGGGTTTTGTTGGTTCTTTCAATGGATCGAGGTTCAGTGATCTGTATTTCCCCCTTTTTGTCAGCACTTTGATTGCCACATTGTGAGGAGGACTCTCTTTGATTGGGTGTTGCCTGGCCCTGAGTGCTTTTACTTTGTTCTTTTAGGAAGATGGCCAACTCTGTTATTTGATTCTTAAGTCCCTCAAACTCCTTTCGAGATACGGAACATGATTCATTTTGGGCACTTTTCGCCATGTCGGTGGATAGACTTTGTGCTTTCTTAGATTTTGATCTGGTAATGAGACTAATCTTGCCTACGAGAAGAGTAGGTAGTTTAGTCTTAATAAGCATTAATAACATGCGTTGATTCAATGTATTAGTTTTTTATGGGATTTTAATATTTTCCTGCAAAACAAACGTTAGTTGTTTTGATGATAGGATGACATGATTTGATATACGGACAACAATAAAATTGACGGGAAATAGAATATACATTTACATTTTCTTTTCTTTACATTTACATGTAATCGTAATTTACATTGAATCGAACTTTACATGTAATTGAAAGGGAAAGGTATGAAGAGGCTCCCCTGCGCGTTTGGCTTATCAGAGGCTGACCTATCTTAGGCTACTCTCGCGGTTTTTCAGCATGAAGGTCCCTAGATCATTGCAATCTACTAGAGGGGAAATTAATCAGATCTTTCAATTGGAGCGGATCTGAGTGGTGCCTTTCCTGAGCCTCACAGAATTAGTCTTCTTTGAATCCAGTAATCAAACATCGATAGGTTTGCCTCCTGGTAGAGGAATCACACAACATACATTCACATACATCGTGTCTCACCGTATGAAATGATGACATTATGCAGAACACTAATATAAAATAGTAAAGCATTCATTCACATCCATTCAATGTAAAACGCAGCATCCACACTTACGCAGATAAAAGGGGAAATTTTAAAAAGATTTGAGCACGGCCTATAAGCCCTCTACTATCCCCAGCAGAGTCGCAACCTATAGTCGTCGGGAAAAAATCTGGTCCGACTTTGGACTTAATCTTTCTCTCTTCCTAAGTCTTTTGTTTTCTACCCTTATTGCCTTATCTGTTTTATGAAGGGTGAAAAAGGTTTTTTAGGAAAAGGCCAACATATATCATGTCGACGATTTGAACGGTTTATAGAGTTGCCTCAACAGAGTTTTGTTTGTAAGTAGGCCCAATTACTGGACACTGTCAAAACTTGATCTTGAAACTGAGATTTTAAAGTTCGGGGGCTTGGTTAAGTGGGGGGAAGGTGTTAGGTACCACATCTTTTCAATATTTCCCTTTTTATTTGCAATGTGTGTGAATGCTGAAAGAAATTGGGCCTACGTTTGTTTGATTTGAAAGTATTGTTGTGCTTCGTTGAACCTATATACGAAGGGTTTGATACAATTTGCAAAAGTCCTTTTTATAAAATATATGAAAATGATGTTTTGAAAAGGTTGGTTTTCAAACCCTTACGCTCACGTAGGAATTGAAGCATATTGATACTTCCATTTTAACCTTTGGCCCGAGTTGGATGGTGATTGTCGGGCTGCGAAGCATCTTCGACCACAAAATATAGACAAGTGTCAGTCTTCTCATGGGCATGACAGCCATTGGAGTGACTCTAGCACGACAAACCATTATTTCATTATGTTTGAGACCTTAAACCCGAATAACCGTTTTAACGTCTTTCGGATGTACATTTTTTACAGAAAAACTGGCAGGTTACATTTGTAATGTGGAGTTTGTCCATCGTGGGAGTCAGATTTTGATTAGTTTGGTCATGAATACCACGATTCCTAAGCTCACATAAGGAGGCCAAGAGAACCTGTACATCACAGATATTTACAGAAAATGTATATTTACATCCAGACGTCGCAAAAACCAAGGATTAATCAACCAAATCCTGGCATGCGCGTAGTCAAAGCTTCTTGTTCCCAGTAGATAGAAATCTGAGGGTCGCGAGGTTGCTTTTATATTTAACAAAACTAGAAAGAAAGCTAGATTTAAATAAATCTTAGCCATTCTAGCTTCCCGGTTTCGGTTGTCCCTATTTTTGAACCGTTTGAAAGGCAGAAAGGGCTAGATTTAGATAAATCTAATCCACAATATGCAAATTCATATCAAATGAATATTTAAAGCAAATATTTAATCACAATGAATAAAGAATATATATATATATATATATAATTATATATATATAAAAGCTGTAAAGGGCGACGAATTTCATATCTCAGGCCCGAACAGAAATGTAAATATATATATATATATATATATAAAGATGTAAAGGGCGACGGATTTGCAATCCTAGGCCCGCACAGAAATGTAAATATATATATATATATATATATATATATATATATATAGGGCTATATGTAGCTACACAGCTGTGTAGTTACACAGTAGGCTATAGCGACGATTTTCTAGGGCTATAGCGACGGTTTGTCTGTCGCCATAGATATTCTGTCTATAGCGACAGACAAACCATCGCTATAGCCCTGAAAAACCGTCGCTATAGCCTACTGTGCACTACACAGCTGTGTTCTTACATTTTTCCCATATATATATATATATATATATATTTATAAAAGCTATAAAAGAGCCACAAAATAATCCAGGCTTGACAGAAAAGTATATATATATATATATATATATATATATATGTGTGTGTGTGTGTGTGTGTATGTATAAAAACGGTAAAGATCCACGAATTTCTCCAGGCTTAACTGGAATGTAAATATATATATATATATATATATATATTTATAAAAGCGGTAAAAAGGCCACAGATTTCCAATTTAGGCCAAACTGAAATATAAATGTTAATATATACATAGTTAGTATATATATATTAAAGCAATAAAGGCCACAAATTAGCAATTCAGGCCAAACGAAGTCAGAAAAATTTTTATATATATATAATGTTATATATATAAAAGCAATAACTACCACAAATTTTCAATTTGGGCTTGATATAATTGAAAGTTAGTATATATATAGTCAAATATATACATAATAAAGCCAAAAAGGCCACGAGTCAGCGACCCAGGCCAAGAAAATTAATACATACATATATATATATATATATATATTTATATATACATAAAAGCTATTAAAAGCCACGGATCGATGATCCAAGTTGTGCAAATACCAAAAAAAAAGCATATATGTACTAAAATGTACTAAAAAGTAAGCAAAACAGGCCACGAAACTGAGTTCCGGGCAAAACCAGAAGATAAATTTTACGTACACGTGTATAAATACGTAATGAAGTAGGAAACAAGTTCTGATTGTAAAAATACTTACAATGGACTGCTACACGATTTTTTTGCCACTTGGTAGGCTTCAAATGGACGTTTCCACCAGTTAATTTTTGGTATGTTATATTATATGAGTATAACTACGTGTTAGAGTAATAAAATCCAAGTTTGGAGTACTAGAAGTTGGGCTAGGAAACAAAATGGGCGGAGTTTCCGAGCGTTTTCTATTTTTTTTCTCTTTTTTTTTGCAACAGGGGGGTCTTATATTAAAATACCCGATGGTAGCTGGTCTACCCGCAACAGCCGCGGGTCTCTCTACGGATCCCCACTGTGGGGCCCACCTGGCGGGTCCTATCGTCTCGAAGTACGTGCACTCAAGCAACGCGATGTTAAGTTCAAAACTTTTTAACTTTTGATCAGAGCTTCCGTTTGTGGCGTGCTATACCTTTCTGAAAAGCCCTTTCTGAGAGCGTCACAATGACATGGGACTTAACAATTTCCGAGTCCAAGAAGATAGGTTTATAACCTAATCTTTGTTTCTTCACAGTTTGTCCGTTGAGCTGTATTTTGTTATTTTTACTTGGAATAAATGTTATGGTTCTTTCTAACCTCCATTGCAATAATTCGGCTTGATTTTGACTGGATTGGCTTCAAGTTGGTAAAATAACCGTTTTGCCCCTCCAGGGATTATCTTCTGTACTGGCATGGTCTTCGACTATTTTCTCGGGGTTGTTTCTGAGGTTTTGATCCCAGCCGATTGTGTTCGTCCTCAGGGTTATCTCCGAAGTTGACTTGGTTTCCCAGGGTTGTCTCTAAGGATGATGTGATCCTTCGGGGTTGTCTCTGAAGGTTGAATTGACCTCCCGGTGTTGTCACCAGAGCTCCTGTATCTCCCGGGTTGTCACCAGGGCTTCACTTGACATCCCGGTGTTGCCGGGGTTTGACTTGACATCCCGGTGTAGTGACCGGGGTTGAGCTTGACATCCCGGGGTGGTCACCGGGCTGCTTGACATCTCGGTATTGTCGTCGGGGCTTCACTGACATCCCAGTGTTCTCAGGGTCTGACTTAACATCCCGATATACTAACCAGGGTTGAGCTTGACATTCTGGGGTAGTCGCCGGGGCTGCTTGACATCCCGGTATTGTCGTCGATGCTTCACTTGACATCCTGGTGTTACCGGGGTCTGACTTGACATCCCGGTATAGTGACCGGGATTGAGCTTTACATCCCGGGGTGGTCGACGAGGCTGCTGACATCCCGGTATTATCATCGGGGCTTCACTTGACATCCCGGGGTTGCCGGGGTCTGACTTGACAACCCGGTATAGTGACCGGGGTTGATCTTGACATCCCGGGGTTGTCACCGGGGCTTCTGTACTTCCCGGGTTGTGACCGAAAGGAAAAAGATGGTTTTACCCTCCTGCATGGTTAGTAACATGAATGCAAAATTTCGAGTGTCTACAATGTGAATTTCCAAGAAGAAAATAAAAGTTTTCCAAAAAATTTCTTAAAATCACTATTCATCCGTTTCTGCTCGGGAATTATTCTTGAATTTCTGAGAAATGCGTAATGGTAGGATTTGAAGATGAGATGGAATATCTAATAATATTTCAATTATGGCTCGCAAAGTTTTCACTTGAGGACTTAAAACCCTAAGGGTTAGGGAAAGTAAAACCTAAGAATAAAATGGTTAAGTATAATAATAATGATTATTATACAGAATGAATACGAGTATGGTAATAGGTACTATACGAGTATGATACGAGGATTAATACAATGTATAATACGAATATTATACGAAGTAAATGTGTCCAATTTGAATTAATTCCAATAACCAAACCCATGGATCGGATCGATGGGTTAACGGGTGGGTTAAACCCACGGGGCAACCCATGAGAGCCCAATGGGGGCACATGGTATCACATGGTAGAGCACATGGGAGACATGGTGGAGACATTGTGGGCACATGAGTTAAACTTGGTGGGAAAGAAAGGTTAAGGAGGTTTGGTTTGATAACCAAACTACCTTCCATCTTTCAATCCTATATAAGAAGAGCTTTGGTGTTCATTCTTTGTTTACCAAAATCACCAACTCATTATATTAAGAGAAGAGAGAGCTAAGAGCAAGAGAAGTAGCAAGGAAGTCAAGTTATCATCATAACTCAAGAACAACTCAAGAACACATAGAGGTATACACACTTAAACCCTAATCCTCATCTTCCTTCAATATGTAATTAATAGAGAAGTGTTAATTGGTGGAGCATGAATTGTAAGAAGTGTTAAGGTGGATATTAGTGGACTATAGAACATTAATGACCAAGAACTAGTAATATATAATTGAATGGTTAAGAACTTAAAGAAGAAAACTTTGAAATTATTATTAATAAATAATTGAAACCATTAAAACTTAGATGTTTAGAATGGTTAGAATCACCGATGAATAACCAATGGATTGATTCCATTGGTTTGGAGTTAAAATCTCGAGTAACGAAGTTATGGCGAAATTTATGCAATTAGACGTTAAGTGTCGAAATCGTAAATTTTCTCAGAATGATAGTCAAAAGTCGCCGGTTAACTCGAAAACCCTAGTTTTTGATGGCGTAATGTATAATTAGGTAAATAAGACTTGAGGGAGCCAGAACGAATGAATTCAGACTTGAAAAGAAGAAATGAACGTCCAACGTTCACGAACGTTTAACGAACGCGTAAAAATGGACTAAATGGCGAATTTCTTGCCAATGGATTCAGAAATGAATTTTGACTGGATGTAGTCGTAGAACATGTTATATGTGAGCTAATGGCTCTATAATGAGCGAATTCTGAGTTTTAACAATTGCGTTACGAGCTCCGGAATTTCAAGTTTTGAAAAAATTTTCTAACGTGTAGACACTCGAAATTTTCTTTTCCTGTTACTAACACTATAGGAGGGCAAGAATGCCGTCAAATCAACCCCGATCTCAAATCAGGTTGTAAAATAAACCCCGATCTCAAATCCAGCCGTTAAATAAACCCTGATCTCAAATCGGGTCGTCAAATTAACCCCGATCTCAAATCGGGCAGTCAAATCAACCCCGATCTCAAATCGGGCCGTCAAATCAACCTCGATCTTAAATTGGGCAGTCAAATCAACTCTGATCTCAAATCGGGCCATCAATTCAACCCCGATCTCAAATCGGGCTGTCAAAACAACCCCGATCTCAGTATCGGGTCGTCAAATAAATCCCGATCTCAAATTGGGCCGTTAAATCAACCCGATCTCAAATCGGGCCGTTAAATCAACCCCGATCTCAAATCAAACAGTTAAATCAGCCCCGATGTCAAATCGGGCTATCAAATCAGCCTGATATCAAATTGGGCCATCAAATAGACCCCGATCTTAAATCGGGCTGTCAAATCAACCCCGATCTCAAATCGGGCCGTCAAATTAACCCCGATCTTAAATTGAGCCGTCAAATCAACCCCGATCTCAAATCGGGCCGTCAAATAAACCCCGATCTCAAATCGGTCCGTCAAATCAACCTCGATCTCAAATCGGGCCGTCAATTCAACCCCGATCTCAATATCGGGCCATTAGATCAACCCCGATCTCAATATCAGGACATCAGTTCAACCTCAGTCTCAACCCGGGAGGTACAGGTTATCCCCAGGCGCAACCCAAGAGGTACAGATCAGCCCTGGTCTCAACCCGGGAGGTACAGATCAGCTTCGGTCTCAACCTAGGAGGTACAGGTCATCCCCGGTCTCAACCCAGGAGGTATAGGTCAGCCCGGTCTCAAACTAGGTGGTATAGATTAGCCCCGATCTTAACCCAAGAGGTACAGGTCAGCCCCGATCTCAACCCGGGAGGTACAAGTCAGCCTCGATCTCAACCCGAGAGGTACAGGTCAGCCCCGGTCTCAACCCGAGAGGTACAGGTCAGTCCTGGTCTCAACCCAGGAGGTACAGGTCAGCGCCGATCTCAACCCGGGAGGTATAGATCAGCCCCCGTCTCAACCCGAGAGGTACATGTCAGCCCCGGTCTCAACCCGAGAGGTACAAATCAGCCCCGGTCTCAACCTGGGAGGTACAGGTCAGCCCCGATCTCAACCCGGAAGGTACAGGTCATCGTCGGTCTAAACCCGGGAGGTACAGATCAGCCTCGATCTTAACTCAGGAGGTACAGGTCATCCCTGGTCTCAACCTGGGAGTTACAGATCAGCCCCGGTCTCAACCCGGGAGGTGTAGGTCAGCCCTGGTCTCAACCCGTGAGGTACAGGTCAGCTACGGTCTCAACCCGGGAGGTACAGGTCAGCCCCGGTCTTAACCCGAGTCGTACAGGTCATCCCCGGTCTCAACCCGGGAGGTACATGTCAGCCCCGGTCTCAACCCGAGAGGTATAGGTCAGCCCCGGTCTCGGCCCGGGAAGTCAGGTCAACTTCATAAACAAACTTGAAGCTCCACAACATCTCCAGAGGAAAACCTGGAGTGACATAGTCAGCCTCAGAGACAACACTGAGGACAAACAGACTCAAATGGGATCCAATTCTTGGAAACAACTCCAGGAAGTCAACCAAAGGCCATACCGACACTAAGGGCAACCCTGGGAAGGGGCAAAATGGTCATTTGATTAACTCTAAGCTGATTCGGTCAAACTTAAGCCGATTTGATGCCACCAAGGTCAAAAATGAACCATAACGATAATCCCGAGTGCAAACAGCGTAAGACAGTTCAACGGACAAACTGCGGGGAATCGAAGACCTGGTTATGAACCCGTCTTCTTGAACCTGGAAAATGTTTTATCCCATGTCATTGTGACACTCTCGGTGAGGGCTTTCCAGAAAGGTATCCTACGCCTCAAACGGACGCTTCGATCAAAAGTTAGAAAGTTTCGACTTCAACCTCGCGTCACGTACTTCGAGATGACAAAACCAGGCACATGGGCCCGACCAGGGGAGCAGCACCTATACCTGTGGTAGTAGCAGGTAGGTTGGAGGCTCCCTGGCCTATACATATGAGGGCACCCCCCCTCATTTTAAAAAAAAGAAAAAATGCTTCGAACCTCTGCCCGTTTGGTTTTCTGTCCAATTTCCTATCTTCCAAACCCAAATATTTTTACTCTAACACATAGATATACCCACATACAAAAAATAACCGGTAGATTCGGACGTTAAAGGCCTACAATTTGGAAAAAACCCGTGTAGCAGTCCATTATGAGTATTTTTACGATCAACAAGTCAATACTACTACTTCGTACTTTTATACACTTGCACGTTATTTTTCATTTTCTAAATATTCCCGGAACTTAGTTCCATGGCCGTTTTCGTCAACTTTTGGTACATTTTTATACATAAATACATTTTTTTGGTATTTCTACAACTCGGATTGACGATCCGTCACTTCCAGCATCTTCGGCATACTTGCATCTTCGTCATAAGCAACTTTGCCGGACTGGGTTATCTTCCCAGTCTGGGTTTGGCTTTTTTGTATATATTTAACTGTATATATACTAACTTTTCAATTATGTCAAGCCCGAATGTCAAGTTCGAGGTAGTTTATTGCTTTTATATATATTTATGCATATATAAGCAACCTTCACCACCACTGGGTTCTCTTCCCATTCCTGGTTGACTATATTTCTGTCTCTATATATATATTTATATATTTCAGTTCGGCCTGGACTATTCTATGTCATTTCTACTGCTTTTATATATAAATATGTATATATAAGCAAATTCACCACACTGGGTTATCTTCTCAGTCTTGGTTGACTACTTTTATGTCCATTTACATTCCAGTTCGTTCTGGATCATTCTGTTATCTTTTTTACCTTTTTTGCACCATTCACCATACTGGGTTATCTTCCTAGTTTTGGTTGACTACGTTTCTGTATATATTTCAATTTCAGTCCGGGCACAGGAGTGAAAACCCATAGCCCTTTTTACTGTTTTTCTATATATATATTACAATTCTGTCCAGCCTGGATCATTCCGTGGCTTTCATACAGCTTTTATAAATATATATATATATATATATATATATATATATATATATATATATATATATATATTAATTCCAGTCCGGGCATCGGCGTGAAAACCCATTGCCCTTTACAGCTTTCGTATATATATAATTATATATATATTGCTTTGTTCATTTTTTATTCAATTGTTGCTTTAAATATTCATTTTATGTGAATCGGCATTGACATATCTGCGGGCGAACTAGATTTTTTTAAATCTCGCCAATTCTAGCTTTCAAACGGTTTAAAATCGGTACAGACGAAACCGGGAAGCTAGAATGGCTGAGATTTATTTAAATCTAGCATTTTTTTCTAGTTTCAGCTGTAAAAGCAACCTCGCGGCCCTTAGATCGCTATCTAGTGGGAACGATATGCTTCAGCCAGGTGCGAACCAGGATTTACTGATGAATCCTTGGTTCTGGCAACATTTGGATATATTTCTTTACAAATTTGAGCTGTGCAGGTTTATCGACCTTCATATGTGAGCCTAGGAATCATGGGATTCATGATCAAACTGATCAGAATCTGATTCCCACAATGGACAAACTCCCCTTTACAAATGTAGCTTGCCAGTTTTTCTATAAAATGTACATACAAAAGACCTTAAAACGGTTATCCGTATTTAAGGTCTCAACATAGTGAAAAACATGGATTGTCGTGTCAGAGTTCCTCCGATGGCTATCATGCCCATGAGGAGACCGACACTTGTATATATTTTGTGATCAAGGATGCTTCGCAGCCCGACAATCACCATTTAAATGCAAGCTTTAAGGCTATAAAGATAAAAATGGAAGTATCAATAGGCTTCAATTCCTATGTTAGCGTAAGGGTTTGATAACCAGCTTTCAAAACATCATTTTCAAATCAATTAAAAGAAAAGCTTTTGCAAATCAAATCAAACACTTTTGCAAATTAAAGATTTTTTTGCAAATCAAATCAAACCCTTCGTATATAGGTTCAACAAAGCAAAGAACTACTTTCAATCAATCGATCAAACATAGGCCCAATTTTCAAAAAGCATTCACACACATTTCAATTTTTAAGAGAAATATTGAAAAGATGCGGTACCGTGTTTACACTGGAGTTGTGGGGTGTCTAACACCTTCCCCACACTTAACTAAGCCCCCGAGCTCAAAACTTCGATTTCAAAGATCAAGTTTCGACAGTGTCCAACAATTAGGCCTATTTCAAACAAAATTCGGTTGAGTTGGTACAACCATTTCAAATCTACCAACTGGCGACTCTGTAAAACATTCAAATCGTCGACATGGTACATGTTGGCCTTTTCCTAAAAAACCCTTCAAAACCTTTTTTGCAATAAAAAGAGTGATGGTAGAGATAACTTAGGAAGAGATAAAAGATTTGGGTTGTGACCCGACCCGCGGATTTTTTCCTGACGTCGACAGGTGGTGACTCCGCTGGGGACAGTAGAGGGCTTAGGCTGCGTTCAAATCTTTTCAAAAATTTCCCTTTTAAAACTATGTATATGTGAATGTTGCGTCTTTACATTGAATGAATGTATGAACGCTGCGTCTTTACATTAGATAAATGTGAATGAATGCTTTCCTGCTTTTTAGTGCTTCGCACCCATATTAGTGCTTCGCACCCATGTCATCATATGTATAACGGTGAGATGCGATGTATGTGAATGTATGTTGTGTGATTCCTCTCAAGGAGGCAAAACCCGTCAGTGATAAGTAATGTCTCTGAGGACGGCTTAGTCTCTAGGGCTCTAGGGCTCATGAAAATGCACCACCCAGATTTGCTCCAATTGAAAGATCGAATTAGTTTCCCCTCTAGTAGATTGCGATGATCTGGGGACCTTCATGCCAAAAAGCCGCGAGAGTAGCCTAAGATAGGCCAGCCTCTGATTAACTAAATTCGATGAGAAGCTTCTTCATGCCTTCCTCTTTCAATTCAATGTCAAGTTTTCAATGTAAATATCATAATGAAAGATTTACATTTCTTGTCGTATATCTCTTGTCATCCTGTCATCAAAACAACTGACCTCTGTTTTGTAGGATAAGATTAAAAACCACATCATAACATGCATTCTATCCTTACATACATCAGGAAATTAACACGCCTACGTTTTGTTGTAGGTAAAAAATTGGTCCTGTCACTAGATCTCAGTCTAAGAAGGCACTAAGTCCATCCACGGACATGACTTCTAGTCCTCAACCAGAATCCACCCCTGTATCTAGGGAAGAGTTTGAAGGACTAAAGAATTAGATAGCTAAATTGGCCAGTTTCCTGAGAGAGCAAAGTAAGGCTCTTAAAGGGAAGCAAGCCCAAGCTCACACAAAACCGGGAACACTTGGTGGTAGCGGTAGCAGTTAAGAGACTGAAACTCAGATTCTTGGACCACAAAACCAGGACACAACCAACAAAACCCCTAAAATCACCACCCTCAACAAAGAACAGGAAACTGGTGACATTGTAAAGAAAATACAGCATATGGAGGAAACTCTTCGGTCTATCAAAGAGACTGGGGCATTCGGCAGTGTTAATTACTCCGACCTCTGTATATTCCCCGGGGCACGTTATCCCAAAAAATTTTAAATTACTAATTTTGAGAAATACTATGGATTGGGAGATCCCTATACCCACTTGAAAGTATTCATTGGAGAACCCAGATCCTATGCAGAGGACGAGAAGCTTCAAATGCAATTATTTTAGAAGAGTCTGACTGGAGAGGCCAGAGCCTGGTATGCCCGTCTGGATAACTCTAAGAGTCACAGTTGGGAAGAGTTGGCCCATGCCTTCCTAAGTCAGTACAGCTTCCAATCTCATCTGGCTCCAGACAGATAGCAAATAACCAAAATCAAGAAACAGAGTACCGAATCATTCAGAGAATATGCTCAACGATGGAGGCGGGTTGCAGCACAAGTCACCCTAGCCATGACTGAGTCTGAGATAGTCATGACCTTCATCGACATCCAAGAAGCTCCGTATTACGAGAAGGTCCTAGCAGGCATAGGAAAACCATTCTATGAAATGATCAAACACGGCAAAATAGCATAAATGGGGCTCAAGTCCGGGAAGATAAATGATCTAACCGCCCTCGAAGCTGTCGCTGAGCATATCCAGTCCAGAAAGTACGGGAGAAATCCCTGGAGCGTACACAAAAAGAAAGATGAAGAAGTGTCCTTAGTGTTATAAGGACAAAATCAAAGAGGCGAGTCAAATAGTATGCCTATTCAAAGGAGAAACTATACCCCTTTCCAAGCTCCAGCACAGCCTTCAAACCCTCCATTCCAGAAAAATATGGAGGTCAGGTGTCGAAGAACTTTCACCCCTCTAGGAGATTAACTCAAGAATGTGCTAAAGCTGTTGACGGCACAGAAGAAGATTGTCCAACTCCTTCCACCAACCAACACTGGTGGACGGAATTTCTACCCAACCAAGAAGTGTGCTTACCATTCCGGATCTCCGGGCCATGACACTCAAGACTGTTGGTCTCTCAAGCATAAAATTCAAGACTTGATTGACAATGGAGAGATTGTGGTGACAAAACCAGAATAACCACACGTACAAGACAATCCCTCTTCCACAATATAAAGAGGAGAATGTCAATATGATCAGCACCACAAGTGGAGAAGGATCCAAGTACCTCCGTTATGTGAGAGAATCAACTCCATCCAACAACAATAGCCCAGACAATTGGGAAGTATCAGAACGGAGATTCCTGATAGAGCAAGAGATAAAAGCTATCAAGGAACAAATCGAGCAATTAGCAGAACTGGTCGTCTATCAGCATCAGATCACCAGACAGATGATTAAATAGGCCAACCAGTCTAGCATTGATCGTCCTCCCACACCGAAGATCAATCCCAGGAGGGATCATAACCAATCTCATTAGCATGAGCCTTGGACCGACAAAATGGTTAAAGAAGAAACTGTCCACACTGGTAGGAAATTCTTATTTCAAAGGAATTTCACCAACCTGAACCAGTCACTGGAAGAAATCCTCCAAATACTAATCAACGAGGGAATGATTGTAGACTTATTACCTCCATTAAACCCACAATCTAGAAAATTCAAGCCTAACCAAATATGTCAGTACCACTCCAATTCACCCGGCCATGATACTGAAGATTGCTGGGCACTTCGTAACCTGATTCAAAACATGATTGAAAATGGTGACTTGATAAGGGGAAATCAAGTTCTCAACCTCCCAGATGAAGATACTCTCTGGATCCCCAATGCATGGAATCAGTACACAGTGGTTGTGGTTTCCTGTGATAAGGAGCCATCCATCACACCCTTAGTACTGCCAGTAAAAGGGGTCAAAGAAATACAAAATCCTGTGAAGGTGGCCGCACCTGAGCCTCTGATCTTGCCTTTCAGACCTCAATATCCAGTTATTAGTCTGAAGAGGGTCCTATGGAACTATGGGAACGACGAAGGTTCCACCTCAAGCAACATTGCCATAGTACCAAAGGATTATCCCTTATACATGCCTCAGCGGGTGATCAAACCAGTCATCAAAGCCAAAGAAAAGGTGACTAATGAGAAAATCGAAGAGTTCCACATCAAAATGGGACACAATGAAATCAAGGTAGTGCAGAGTCTGAAGGATGCACCTAAGCAAATGTTCATCCTAGACTTGGTCTTGTCCTCTGTGGATCATTGCAACATTCTAGTGAAAATACTGGAAGAAGCCCATCTGCCGCACACCGTGGATGTCTAGAAATTTCGTCACGTGGTAGAACACATTTTGAACAGCAATGTGATATCTTTCACTGACGATGATATCCCTACAGAAGAGACAGGTTATAGCAAATCCCTACACATAGCAGTAATATCTTCTGGGTATGTGATCGGAGGTGTGCTCACAGATGGAGGATTATCCCTCAACATCTGTCCCTACGATAACTTAGAAAGAATGAAGATCAACCCGAACCAGATCAAAACCAGTCATGTGGTCATCCGGGCTTTCGATGGATCTCGCCGACAAGCTTTGGGAGAGATAGAGTTTCCATTAGAGATTAGCCCACACACTTTCTATGTGTCCTTTCAGGTGCTCAACATCACCACTGGATACAACTTATTGTTGAGCAGGCCATGGATCCACATGGCAGGGGTAGTGCCATCCACCCTCCACCAACAGCTCAAATACATTATCAATGACAACCTTATCACGGTCAACGCCGAACCAGAATACCCTGTCTGCATACAGGGAGACATGCCAATAATTAACCTGGATGCAGGGATTAAACCTGCAAGTTTTCAAGCTCTGGAGGTGAGTAATACTCAGTATCTACCTATTGGAGCATCAACATTAAAACCTAAGGTCTCCATCGAAGTTATGACGATAGGCCAAGAGATGGTATCTTTGGGTTTCCAACCTAGAGAAGGGTTAGGAAAGAACCATCAAGGTATCACAAGTCCAATCCAAATCCCGAGCCAGACAGGGAGAGCTGGATTAAGTTTTTCATCCGAGTCAAACCACCGGAACCCACACAAACATCCTAAGGCCCATGCTTCCATAATTTTGCTGCCAAACCTTACAGATGTCGGATGGGTGAAACCCATGAGGAAAATCTCAGCTGTGGTATCAACTATGTTATTTCCTCCCATTATACCGGCAAGTGAGAGAACAATTCCCAAATCCGAGATGGATAGCAAAAAGAGAAAAGAAAAGATCCTGTATAATGGACGAGACCCATTTGCTAACATACGGGTCATCATAAACTACGAGGGTATGAATGACGAGATCCCAGACAGTGACGACGAGGATCAGATTTAAATTCCTCGCATCAAGAAGGGAAAAAGGGGCAGTTCAAAGAAAAACCCTGGCCCTATTGTAAAGGATGTCTTAGTCATCATCCGAGACGAAGCGGATGATCACCAATCTTTGATCCTCCCTATTCATGAAGATCTGACCTTGGATAACTGGAGCAGTGTCCCTTGCCTTAGCCAAAAAGGGTAAAGGGGCAAAGAGTACATCTGCCCTTTAAACATGCTTTCATTTACTGCTTACTTTTGACTGCACAGCTATAGCAGTAACTTTTGTCATGCTATGCCAAATACTTTGTATATTTAAGCAGTTGTATATATTAAAATGAAAGCATTTTGTTTTCATGACTCAAGCATTAGACGTGTTTGTCTCTGCTGATGAGATGCCAACCTATCAAAGTGACTACGACTTTGATGTATAACTAAACTTTGACTTGATGGATATTGACCAAGAGGAGGAAAATGACTATGAGGTGCCTGAGGAGATCAAAGAATGGATCAAAGATAAACCCAAACCAAACCTTGACCAAACCACCACTATCAACATAGGAACCTTCGAAAACATCAAAGAAATCCAGATAGGCATAGACCTCACCCAAGACCAAAAAGCAGACATGATCGAACTCCTAACACAATTTCAGGATGTGTTTGAATGGTCGCATGAAGACTTGATTAACCTGTCCACTGACATTGTCATCCATCGAATGCCCATCAAAGATGGATTTAAGCCAGTCAAGCAAAAGCTCAGGCAATTAAAACCTGAATGGAGTCTGAAAGTCAAAGAAGAAGTTGTTAAACAATTCAAAGCTGTAATCATCATGGTATCAACATACCCAGAGTGGCTGTCAAACATAGTTCTCGTACCTAAACCCGGAGGGAAGGTACAAGTCTGCGTGGATTACCGGGATTTGAACAAATCATGTCTCAAGGATAATTTCCCAGTACCTTTCATCCACATCCTAATCGACAATACGGCGCAGTATGGCATGTATTCCTTCGTGGATTTCTTGTTGGTTACCATCAAATCATGGTTGCTGAAGAGGACAATGAGAAAACAACTTTCATCACTACCTGGGGAACGTTTTGCTACAAACGACTATCTTTCGACCTCATCAATGGCAGAGCCACATATCAGCGAGCCATGATAGCCCTATTCCACGATATAATACACAAGGAGATAGACGTCTATGTGGACGACATCATCATCAAATCCCGAAGGGAGGATGATCACCTAGACCATCTCAGGAAGCTGTTCAACAGGTTGCGTTAGTACAACCTCAAGCTAAATCCCGCCAAATGTGCTTTTGGCATCAAATTAGGAAAATTATTGGGATTCCTGGTGAGTAATAGAGGCATCAAGCTAGACCCTGCTAAGACCAAAGCCATCACTGAGATGCCAGTACCTCAAACAGAAAAGGAGATATGCGGGTTCCTGGGAAGGATCAACTTCATAAGCCGATTCATTTCCCAGCTCACAGCAACCTGTGAACCCATCTTCAAGCTACTAAGGAAGAATTCTTCCACCAAATGGAATGAGGATTGTTAACAAGCCTTCCTTGCCATCAAGAAAAAGCTGGTTGAAGCACCAGTCTTGGTACCTCTAATGGATGGAGTTCCCTTATTTATGTACCTGTTCGTCAATGCCGACGCAATGGGCTACATGCTAGGAAAGAAGGATGATAGTAACAAAGAGAGAGCCATCTACTACATCAGTAAAAGATTCAGCAGTGGTGAACGGAAGTACACCCTGATCGAGAAGAGCATGGGCTGCCATGAGGTTATAACACTATTTGCATGGGCACACGACCTACCTCATATCCCATATGGATCCCCTGAAGTACATATTCAACAAGCCTATGTTGAATTGTCGACTGTCCAAATGGCAGTTGATCCTACAACAGTTCAACATTGTCTATGTAACCCAGAAGTCAATCAAGGGTCAAGGCATTGCAGATCAATTAGCTGAAGCACCTTCAGGAGGGTTCGAGCCCCTGGAGACTTATTTCCTGGATGATGGAATCATGACAATTCAATAACTCCAACAAGAGAATACAGTCCAACCATGGAAAATATATTTCGACGGAGCAGTAAACATGGAAGGTGCCGGAGCTGGGGCAGTCCTTATCTCTGGTACAGGAGAATAATATCTTGTGGCTACCAAACTTCAATTTGGCAACACCAACAACACAGCCGAGTATGAAGGATGTATAATAGGGTTGAAATTAGCCCAATCCATGGGTATCAAAGATTTACTGGTCTTTGGAGACTCTGAGTTGGTCATCAGACAAACCACCGGGGCATATCACACCAAAGAGCTGCATTTTCTGCCCTATCATCGGTAGGTCGTCAAAATATCTATGAAATTTGAAGACATAACCTTCATCCATATTCCTCGAGGTAGGAATGACTTCGTTGATGCATTGGCAACATTGGCTTCCTTGATCCACATATCCGATAGGAATGGGATTCCTTGCGTCAAATTCACAATTCAAAAAGCCCCGACATACAGGAATTACATTGGAGACATATCAGATGAAATACCTCCTGTCAAACTGCCTTGGTATCAAGACATCAAGGAATATCTCTGAGACGGATCTACACCAGATGGGGCAAGCCAATTCGAACAAAAATAGATTCATAAAATGGCTATAAAGTTCTATCTGAGCGGAGATGCACTCTATAACAGAGATGCTGGAATAGGCCTGTTAAGATGCCTTGATAAAGAGCAAGCCCAGAGACTTATGGATGAAATCCACGGTGGATTCTGTGGTCCACATATGAGCGGTCATCTGTTGGCCAAGAATATATTAAGAACAGGACATTACTGGATCTCTCTCAAAGCTAACTGTGATGATCACATCAGGAGATGCTTTTAATGCCAAGTACATGGAAATGCCATACATGCTCCTCCAAATGAGCTACACAACATGAGTTCACCATGGCTTTTCTCCATGTGGGGAATAAATGTGATCAGGCCAGTGGAACCAAAAGCCAGCAATGGTCATCGATTCATTTTCACTATGATCGATTACTTCACCTAATGGGTTAAAGCTGTCTCTTTTCCCAAAGTCACTAAAGAGGTCATCATTGATTTTATCAGAAACAATGTCGTTTATCGATATAGACAACCGGAGGTGATCATATCAGACAACGCCAAGAACCTGAACAATTAAATGATGAAGGAACTGTGCAGTAAGTTCCACATCAAGCATCTCAACTCCGTCATCTATCGGCCCAAGATGAATGGTGCTGTCGAAGCGGCCAACAAGAATGTCAAAAAGATCATGCAAAAAATGTCCGCTTATCACAAAGAATGGCCTGACATACTGCCTCTAACCCTGATAGCATACAGGACATCAATGCGCACCTCTACTGGGGCTACCCCCCTATTCATTGGTCTATGGCATGGAAGCAGTCCTCCCCATAGAAGTAAAGATGGAGTCCTTGCGAGTGTTAATTGACGCTTAGATGGATGAAGATCAGTGGTTGCAAGATCGATACCACCAACTGTCCCTGATAGATGAAAAGAGGGCTACAGCCATTTTCCACGGACAATTATATCAGCAAAGGATTGCTCGATCCTACAACAAGAAGGTCCAAATATGGCAATTCAAAGAAAATGACTTGATGCTGAAGAAGTTTTGGCCAATCAAAATGAAGCTAAAAGAAAGTTCGCCCCTAATTGGGAAGGCCCTTTCATTGTCAAGGAAGTGTTGACAGGAGGAGCTCTCAGATTACAAGAGATGGATGGGACCGAATTTCCCAAACTAATAAAATCAGACACCGTGAAAAGGTACTATGTCTGAAGCACGTGCATACCCGCATTCGGGTCCTACCAATCAAATCAGGTTTAATTTTTCACCAGAAAGCCTGAACTACGAATGACATGATCCCCCACCACCCGGGAGTAGGTAGGCAGCCATTTCTGGTGCTGTCAAACCAAACAAGAAACTCAAAATGAAAATATTTCAAATGAGCTCCCGCTGCCCAAATATAAAACCATAGGTGGAAGCGGGCCCACCTGTGGCTACTGCACCTCCACCTACGGCTCCCCAGAGTGGGTCCCACTCCCTCGAGCTCAGTCTGATTTGAGTTAAAATGGAGTTTATATGAGCTGCCAAGTCAAATCTGAAGAAAAAACGCTACGCGATTGAGCGGTTTGTCCAGAAATCGTGTGTTTAAGCAGCGTAATACTGAAAGAAAGGGGAACACTCTGAAAACCCTTGATATTCATCCCAAGGCCATATTTGAGGGTCAATTATGCAAACTGCTCAAAAACTGCTCAAAAATTGGGCAAAACTGTCGAAAACTACCATTTTTGAAGTATCGGGTACAGACCGAGTCCAGTTCAGCCATTGGCTTCAACCCAATGAAGTATCGGGTACAGACCGAGTTCAATTTAGCCATTGGCTTCAATCCAATGAAGTATCAGGTACAGATCGAGTCCAGTTCAGCCGTTGGCTTCAACCTAACGAAGTATCGGGTACAGACCGAGCCCAGTTCAGCCTTTGGCTTCAATCCAACGAAGTATCGGGTATAGACCGAGTTCAATTCAGCCGTTGGCTTCAATCCAATGAAGTATCGGGTACAGACTGAGTCAAGTTCAGCCATTGGCTTCAATCCAACAAAGTATCGGGTACAGACCGAGTTCAATTCAGCGGTTGGCTTCAACCCAACGAAGTATCGGGTATAGACCGAGTCCAATTCTGCCGTTGGCTTAAACCCAACGAAGTATCGGGTATAGACCGAGTTCAATTCAGCCATTGGCTTCAATCCAACGAGGTATCGGGTACAGACCAAGTCTAGTTCAGCCGTTGCCTTCAACCCAACGAAGTATCGGGTACAGACCGAGTTCAATTCAGCCGTTGACTTCAATCCAATGAAGTATCGGGTACAGACCAAGCTCAATTCAGCTGTTGGCTTCAATCCAACTAAGTATTGGGTACAGACCGAGTTTAATTCAGCCGTTAGCTTCAACCCAATGAAGTATCGGGTACAGATCGAGTCCAGTTCAGCCGTTGGCTTCAACCCAACGAAATATCGGGTACAGTCCGAGTCCAGTTCAGCCGTTGGCTTTAATCCAACAAAGTATCGGGTATAGACCGAGTTCAATTCAGCCGTTGGCTTCAATCCAACGAAGTATCGGGTACAGACCGAGTTCAATTTAGCCATTGGCTTTAATCTAACGAAGTATCGGGTACAAATCGAGTCCAGTTCAGTCATTGGCTTCAACCCAATGAAGTATCGGGTACAGACCGAGTTTAATTCAGCCGTTGGCTTCAATCCAACAAAGTATCGGGTACAGACCGGGTTCAATTCAGCCGTTGTCTTCAACCCAACGAAGTATCGGGTACAGACCCAGTATAGTTCAGCCGTTGGCTTCAATCCAATAAAGTATCAGGTACAGACCGAGTTCAATTCAGCCTTTGGCTTCAGTCCAATGAAGTATCGGGTACAGAGCAAGTCCAGTTCAGCCGTTGGCTTCAATCCAACGAAGTATCGGGTACAGACTGAGTACAGTTCAGCCGTTGGCTTCAATCCAACGAAGTATTGGGTACAGACCGAGTACAGTTCAGCTGGTAGCTTCAATCCAACGAAGTATCAGGTATAGACCGAGTTCAATTCAGTCGTTGGCTTCAATCCAACGAAGTTTCGGGTACAGATCGAGTCCAGTTCAGTTGTTGGCTTAAACCCAGCGTAGCGTCGGGTACAGACCGAGATAGTTCAGCCGTTGGCTCAGCCCTAACGGAGCGTCGGGGAAGGGATCCGGTGACGAAAGCAATATAGTAATCTATTTTCAATGATGGAATCTGTTATATACATCCTTAAAGGGAGCTTCAGGAAGGACTGGTGGTTCGACCCCCTATGGCAAGCTGCCGCTGTGAATTATAGTCAGGATAAGAATCGGAAGTATACAAGAAGGTAACTCGGTAACTGAGATATATCCCCATCTGAGTTGGCAAGCTATCATGAAAAACGTCATCCCCAGCAAAAAGTGACAAGAGCATTCTGTGATAGTTTAAATCGGGTATCCTACCAGTAATCGCATGATAATACGGCAGCAAGGGTTATCACGGATAACGTTATCCCCAGCAGAAACTAACGAAATCAATCAGTGATAACCCTAACCCCTCGAAGGTATCTGACATTCGTGACATACCATATCATGCATTGCCTCCCCTTTGCATTGGCATTTCCAGTGTCTACTAATCTTTATCTTGTTCATTCCACTGCGTTGCATGAACATGATAAAGAGGGCATCTGTAGTCACTCAAAATTTTCTTTCCCTGTTACTCACACTGTAGGAGGGCAAGAATGCCGTTAAATTAACCCCGATCTCAAATCGGGCAGTCAATTCAACCCCGATCTCAAATCGGGCAGTCAATTCAACCCCGATCTCAAATCAGGCCGTTAAATCAACCCCGATCTCAAATCCGATCATCAAATCAACCCCGATCTCGGCTGTTAAATCAATCCCGATCTCAAATCGGGCCGTCAATTCAACCCCGATCCCAAATTGGGTCGTCAAATCAACCCCGATCTCAAATCGGGCTGTCAAATCAACCTTGATCTCAAATAGGGCCGTTAAATCAACCCCGATCTCAAATTGGGCCATCAAATCAGCCCTGATCTCAAATCGGGCCGTTAAATCAACCCCGATCTCAAATCGGACAGTCAATTCAACCCCAATCTAAAATCAGGCTGTCAAATCAGCCCTGATATCAAATCGGGCCTTCAAATCAATCCCGATCTCAAATCGGGCCATCAAATCAACCCCGATTTCAAATCGGGCTGTCAAATAAACCCCGATCTCAAATCGGGCCGTTAAATCAACCCTGATCTCAAATCGGGCGGTCAAATCAACCCTGATCTTAAATCGGGCCTTCAATTCAACCCCGATCTCAAATCGGGCCTTCAGTTCAACCCCGATCTCAATATCGGTCCATTAGATCAACTCCGATCTCAATATCGGCCCATCAATTCAACCCCGGTATTAACCAGGGAGGTACAGGTCATCTCCAATCTCAACCTGAGAGGTACAGATCATCCCCGGTCTCAACCTGGGAGGTACAGATCAGCCCCGATCTTAACCCGAAGGTTACAGGTAAGCCCCGATCTCAACCTAAGAGGTATAGGTCAGCCTCGGTCTCAACCCGGGAGGTATAAATTAGCCCCGGTCTCAACCCGGGAGGTACGGGTCAGCCCCGATCTTAACCTGAGAGGTACAGGTCAGCCCCGATCTTAACCTGGGACGTACAGGTCAGCCCCGATCTCATCCCGGGATGTACAGGTCAGCCCCGGTCTCAACTCAGGAGGTACATGTCATCCCCGATCTTAACCGGGGAGGTACAGGTTATCTCCGGTCTCAATTCGGGAGGTATAGGTCAGCCCCGATCTCAACCCGGGAGGTACAGGTCAGCCCCGGTCTCAACCCAGGAAGTCAGGTCAACTTTAGGAACAAACTTGAAGCTCCACAACATCTCCAGAGGAAAACTTGGAGTGACCAAGTTTGCCTCAGAGAGATTACACTGAGGACAAACAGACTCGAATTGGATCCAAGTCTTAGAAACAACTCCAGGAAGTCAATCGAAGGCCATGTCGACACTATGGGAAACCTCGGGAAGGGAAAAATGGTTATTTTACCAACTCTAAGCCGATTTGGTCAAACTCAAGCCGAATTGATGCCACCAAGGTCAGAACGAACCATAACGATGATCCCGAGTGCAAACAGCGCAAGACAGCTCAACAGACAAACTGCGGGGAATCGAAGACCTCCGTCTTCTTGGACCAGAAAAATGTTTTATCCCATATCATTGTGACACTCTTGGCCAGGGCTTTCCGGAAAGGTATCGCACGCCTCAAACGGACGCTCCGATCGAAAGTTAGAAAGTTTTGACTTTGACCTCGCGTTGCTCGAAGTGCACGTACTTCGAGATGATAAAACCAGGCACGTAGACCCCACCAGGGGAGCTCCACCTCTACCTGCGGCAGTAGCAGGTAGGCTGGAGGCTCCCTGGCCTATATATATGAGGGCACCCCCCTCATTTTTTTTAAAAAAAGGAAAAACGCTTCGAACCTTTGCCCGTTTGGTTTTCTTTCCAATTTCTTGTCTTCCAAACCCAAATATTTTCACTCTAACACATAGATATACCCATATACTATGACATATAAAAAAATAACTGGTAAATTTGGACGTTTAAGACCTACGATTTGGCAAAAAGCCCGTGTAGCAGTCCATTATGACTATTTTTACGATCAGCAAGTCAATACTATTACTTCGTACTTTTATACACTTGCACGTTAATTTTTGTTTTCTAAATATGCCCGAAACTCAGTTTCGTGGCCGTTTTCGTCAACTTTTGGTACATTTTTGTACACAAACACGACATTTCTACAACTCGGATTGACGATCAGTCACTTCTAGCGTCTTCGGCATGCTTACATCTTCGTTATAAGCAACTTCGCCGGACTGGGTTATCTTTCCAGTCCGGGATTGGCTTTTTTTATATATTTAATTGTATATATACTAACTTTTCAATTATGTCAAGCCCAGATGTTAAATCCGAGGTAGTTTATTGCTTTTATATATATTTATGCATATATAAGCAACTTTCACCACCACTGGGTTCTCTTCCCAGCCTTGGTTGACTACATTTCTGTCTATATATATATATATATTTATATATTTCAGTTTGGCCTGGACTATTCTATGGCCTTTTTACTGCTTTTATATATAAATATGCATATATAAGCAAATTCACCACACTGGGTTATCTTCCTAGCCTTGGTAGACTACTTTTATGTCCATTTACATTTCAGTTCGACCTGGATCATTCTATGGCCTTTTTATCATTTTTTGCAGTATTCACCATACTGGGTTATCTTCCCAGTGTTGGTTGACTACGTTTCTGTATATATTTCAATTTCAGTCCGGGCACAGGAGTGAAAACCCATCGTTCTTTTTACTATTTTTCTATATATATATTTTAATTCTGTCTAGCCTGGATCATTCTGTGGCTTTCATACAGTTTATATATATATATATATATATATATATATATATATATATATATATATATATATATATATTTCAATTCTAGTTCGGGCACCGGTGTGAAAACTCATTGCCCTTTACAGCTTTCGTATATATATAATTATATATATATATATATATATATATATATATATATTGCTTCGCTCATTTTTTATTCAATTGTTGCTTTAAATATTCATTTTATGTGAATCGACATTGACATATCTGCGGGCAAACTAGATTTATTTAAATCTCGTCAATTCTAGCTTTCAAACAGTTCAAAATCAGTACAGACGGAACCTGGAAGCTAGAATGGCTGAGATTTATTTAAATCTAGCATTTTTTCTAGTTTCAGTTGTAAAAGCAACCTCGCGGCCCTTAGATTTCTATCTAGTGGGAACGAGATGCTTTAGCCAGGTGCGAACCAAGATTTACTGATGAATCCTTGGTTTTGAAAACATTTGGATATATTTCTGTACAAATTTGAGCTGTGCAGGTTTATCGGCCTTCATATGTGAGCCTAGGAATCGTGGGATTCATGATCAAACTGATCAGAATCTGATTCCCACGATGGACAAACTCCCCTTTACAAATGTACCTTGTCAGTTTTTCTGTAAAACGTACATACAAAAGACCTTAAAACGGTTATCTGGATTTAAGGTCTCAATATAGTGAAAAACATGGATTGTCGTGTCAGAGTCCCTCCGATGGCTATCATGCCCATGAGGAGACCAACACTTGTATATATTTTGTGATCGAGGATGCTTTGCATCCCGACAATCACCATTCAAATGCAAGCCTTAAGGCTATAAAGATAAAAATGGAAGTATCAACAGGCTTCAATTCCTATGTTAGCGTAAGGGTTTGATAATTAACTTTTAAAACATCATTTTCAAATTAATTAAAAGAAAAGTTTTTGCAAATCAAATCAAACACTTTTACAAATCAAGGACTTTTTGCAAATCAAATCAAATCCTTCGTATATAAGTTCAACGAAGCAAAGCACTACTTTCAATCAATCAATCAAACACAGGCCCAATTTTCAAACAGCATTCGCACACATTTTAGTTTTTAAGGGAAATATTAAAAAGATACGGTACCGTGTTTACACTGGAGTTGTGGGGTGCCTAACACCTTCCCCACACTTAACCAATCCCCCGAGCTCAAAACTTCGGTTTCAAAGATCAAGTTTCAGCAATTGGGCCTCTTTCAAACACAATTCGATTGAGTTGGTACAACCATTTCAAATCTACCAACTGGCGACTCTATAAAACATTCAAATCGTCGACATGGTACATGTTGGCCTTTTCCTAAAAAACCCTTCAAAACCTTTTTTTACAATAAAAAGAGTAAAGGTAGAGATAACTTAGGCAGAGATAAAAGATCCGGGTTGTTACCCGATCCCGAATTTTTCCCAACGTCGACATAAGGCTCAGGGCCGGCGCCGCCTAAGCCTTGTTTCCCAGCGCCACAACGCCTGTCCGGGAGGAATTCCCTGCATAGTTGGTGCCGCAGCGCGGCTAGGTAAGTCAAAACTGGCGTTGCAGTGCCGGGCCAGGTTTTAGTTGATGTGAGAGCAGCGCCGTAGCGCCACTTTGAGAGTTAAAGCTGGCGCCGCAGCGCCCTTAATGAAAAATTTCCTGATATGGACATTAATTAACCCAACTTTTTATATAGTAATCATGGGGCAAGTAAATGGTTAATATACATGAAGAGAAACTTCTTAAACAACATGTTTAACATGGGTTTTAAGAATTAAACGTTGATCAAACATATTTAAACCTAAAACTTGAAATCCAAAAATGCAAACCGTGAACCAAAATCGAGTTGAATGCTCTCCTTAAGGTTATATGATATGTAATAGAGGTGCAAAGCATGAGAATGTTAAGAAATGAAGATAAAACATATGTAATTCCTATACGGAGTTCGATAACGGTAATCCGGAGAAAATATGTTCGAGTTAACGAACTGGTTAGGGTTTCGTCTGTCATTATGCTTAATGATGATTGACGGGTGTCGATTTGTAACATATGAATGTTAATAAGCCGTAACAGATGCTAAATAACTTAAACGAATGTTATTAGTTTAGCAATTCGGATAAGCTATACAAGAAGGAGAAGATAGTTTATACAATGTGTATCAATTGTGGTAATCTCATTGGTATGCTAACCCAAGTAAAGTATACTTAACTGATTAAAGACGCAAAGGCAAGTTTTCTAAACTCTTGTCTACACGTTATATTGGACAAGTTGTCAATATGCATGGTTTCCTATGCATAAACTGTTATTGAATAGTCGATGCCATTTGATTCGGCTAGACTGAGACTTAAAGTATTTTGGTTGGTTTTTCCACAAATCTTTCCAAAATATTCATAATGTTGCTATCCTATGCCAATTGCTTTGGTACGGATTCAAAGGTAAGCCTGAGTATGAATACACAAAGGTTTTAATGTCGTTAAATTGACGGGCATATGAGGTTGCCAAAACTTAAACGTAAATACGTTTAAGGAATGAGTGTTGATCAACATAGAGTACTACATGCTGATCACCTGGACGTGCTCGTAAGATATATCAAACTTACAGTCTTAGTGTCGGGTTGTTCTTTTATGAATGAAAATTAAAGAGAATGTTCATGACCTTTGACCAACTCAGATTCTTAAGTGACTATAAGTCCTTGGGAATGATTTTAAAGGAATCAAAATGCTATTTTGATTATTCACACTACTTCATAACTATTGTACAGTTATTGAAGATGAAGTCGTCTGACTCTTGATTTTGTAGTTGCAGAGTAAAATGTTAAACTTGTTGAGCTAGTTATGCTCACTCTTGCGTAAAATTATATGATTTTAGCTAAGAGCGAACGGACCGAAGGATCCGGTAAGGACAAGGGCAAGTCTAAGATGGATAACTAGTTATCCTTGTAATAGCATAGTCTTATTTTTGTAATGAATGATATTATGATACATAACGAATGTAAGGTTATAAAGAACCTGGGAAGGGATTATTATAATGTAATATTTAGTAAACTTATGCATGTTATTGAAGTCTTCAATTAAATGTATGAGTAGATAGTAGCACCGTGTAGCACCATGTCCAGGGTTTGAAGGTACCCGAATTTGGGGGCGTCACACGTTCATTCTAGCTCGTAGCCAGAATACTCCCGATTTATAATCATCCTAAGTAATAGAATGAACAATGAACACATAACATAGAATATAATTAATAAAAATTCCTTTTATTAATTAATAATTATTTAAACTAAATTTCTGGACAATCCGATTTTACGGGTTGTCACAGATCCAAATAGCAAAGGAATATGTTTCCATTGCAACAAGCCGGAACACTGGAAGAGGAACTATGATAAGTTCCTTGTAAAACATAAGTAGAAGAAGCTTGGAGAAGCTTCAACTTCCAATCAAGGTTTGTTTATATTTGAAAATAATTTTTTTGAAAGTCATAATTCTACTTGGGTATTGGATACCGGCTGTGGTTCTCACATATGTAATACTGTACAGGAACTAGTCAAAAGTAGAAAACTGAACAAGGATGAGGTTGTCCTACGAGTGGGAAATGAAGCAAAGATTGCTGCATTAGCTGTAGAGACTTTTGTTTAGCACTGCCTACGGGCAAGTCCTTTACTTTAAATAATTGTTATTTTGTTCCAACTCTTATAAGAAACATTATTTCAATGTCTGTATTGGATATGGGTGATTTTGAAATTATAATAAAGAACAATAATTTTTCTATTTATAAAGACAATGTTTTATATTGTGTTGGTAAATTGTTGAATGAACTTTATATACTTGACTTGCATGAAAATATACTTCAAATTGAACAAACTAAGAAACGAAAAAGAGATGATGTTAATTATACCTTTATGTGGTACTGTAGACTTGGTCATATCAATGAAACAAGATTATCCAAGTTACACAAGGATGGGCTCTTAAAACTATCTGATTATGAATCATATCCTACTTGTGAATCTTGTCTCATGGGTAAAATGACTAAATCTCTCTTTAGTGGAAAAGGAGAAAGAGTTACAGAGTTGTTAGCGTTAGTACACATAGACGTATATGGACCTATGACAACGAATGCACGAGGATGGTATTCTTACTTTATTACTTTCACTGATGATCATTCAAGATTTGGATATATGTATTTAATGAAATACAAATCTGAATCGTTTGAAAAGTTCAAAGAATTCAAAAGTGAAGTAGAAAAATAAACTGGAAAGAGTATTAAGATTCTTTGATCGGATCGAGGTGGTGAGTTTCTCAATTGTCTCAAAGAAAATGGTATAATCTCACAATGAATTCCACTAGGAACACCACAGTTGAATGGTGTATCTAAAAGGAAAAATCGAATATTGTTGGACATGTTTCGATCCATGATGAGATTTATCGATCTTACAGTATCATTCTGGGGCTATGCCCTAGAAGCGGCTACATATCTACTAAATAAGGTCCCCTCGAAATCCGTCCCAAGACTCCATATGAGATGTGGACAGGGAGGAAACCTAGTTTTAAGCATGTTAAGATTTGGGGATGTCCAGCTTATGTGAAAAGGTTTCAAAATGGTAAGCTTAGGACAAGATCTGATAAGTGTATATCTGTGGGATATTCTAAAGAAAGTTTAGGATACTATTTCTACAACCTTACTAAGAAAAAGGTGTTTGTTGCGAAAATACGTTGCCTTCTTGGAAAATGAGTTTATCATTGAAGTAGTGGGAATAAAATAGATCTTGAAGAAATTCAAGAACCACAAACCACTACAGATCAATTGGATGAACCTGTCCAAGTAAAAAAACCTACTGTACAACACCCTTTTCGTAAATCTAGAAGGACACCGAAGATACTTGATAGGTATGGATTCGTCCTAGAGGATGACGATGAGGTACGCATCATGAATGATGATGATCCATTAAATTACGAACAGGCTATGAGTAGTCAAGACTCAGAGAAATGGCAAGAAGCCTTGAAATCCGAGATGGACACCATGTATGAAAACCAAGTATGGAGTTTGGTTTCAACACCTGAGGGCATTATGCCTATTGGGTGCAAATGGTTCTTTAAGAGAAAGACTGGAGCAGATGGTAAGGTAGAGACCTATAAGGCCAGACTGGTTGCAAAAAATTTCAAACAAAGGCAAGGAATTGACTATGATGAAACCTTCTCACCCGTAGCTATGCTTAAGTCTATTCGGATTTTACTTGTGATTGCAGCTTATAACGACTACGAGATCTGACAAATGGACGTGAAAGTAAAAAGTAGTATGCATACAAGCCAATCATGTATGATGATAAAGTATATACTTTGGAGACAATCTTATTTATTTATTAATAAAAGTATTCACTTATTAAAGGCGTTTAATTATCTACATGATGCTGTTTTTATAATATGTAAATAACCCATAGTTTTAAGCCATGCTTTTAGAATCATGATGTTGATCATGCTAATGAGATCTAAATTCTTAGAAAGCTTAAAACTAAAATAGTTCCCAATCGTTGGATTACTAAATAGAGAATTAGTAAATCCGGATAGATTAGTACATATGTTGCTTGCTCATTGGATGAGGATGATTGATCTCATGATCAATTGTGTGGAGACACTAAAGCAAGTATGTAGGTGCTTATTGGAGAATAAGTTAACTGAATGTGACTCGCTATGGAATACCTAATGGAGTTTTACTTGACTGTCAATAGAAATTCTTAATGTGATAGTAGTGCAAGTGATCCTTGGACTTGAGATCATCATAGTATCTTGTGTGTAATGAATTATACTTTGACTTATTCTTTAATACCCTTAGGGTATATCAAAGGGTATGCTTGGGTATAATGAGTTACATATGGAGATAATGAATGATCAATAACGAATCTACCACTTCTAGTAAAATAAGAGATATGTCCTATATGATTCGTAAAATGACAACCCAGTAGTCCTTGGCCAAGGCAGAATGAAATTAGAAAGGAGTTTCTAATTTGCATTATTTGGATTTGTGCATTTTCTAATCGAAATACATATAATTAAATAAAATAAGACTTGACAGTAATTCTATGTCTTATATTTAATTGGGACATTGTATGGTGAAATGATTGAATTGTACGGTAACTATTTACTCACATGTTCTTTTATGATTAATGTTGAAATCTATATTATCTGAAAAGTCGTTGATCGCTAGGGAGGCTTATCCCTATTGTAGAATAAATATTATTTATTTAAATAGATTATTAGTTTAATGTATTTATTTAAATAAGATTAAAATTGTTCTAATTAATTTATTCACAACCGGTTTAATATGGAGAACCTAAAGGGTCACACCATAAAAGGAAGAGTAATTATTTAAGAAGGTAATGACATAATCATAATAATGCATTAAGTGTAATTAATTTAATCTATGGTGATAGAATAATTTAAATAGCTTAATGTTTATTATTTAATATTTTAAAAATATTAAATATAAATTAATAAGAGGAGTCTTATTAATATTATTACAATTATTATTATTTTAATTTTTAAAGGAGTTTAAGAATTAATTTAATATTAGTACTCTCATTTATTCCCAATAAGATTATGAGACAAATTAATTAAAGGAGTTTAATTAATTAATCCCAATATGTTGGAAAGCCTAATTAATTAAAGGAATTTAATTAATTAAATAAAACCCTATGTCTAATAGGATTAGAAGGGTTGACCAATATCTATATAAGACGAGTCTTATTTTAGATATCAGTTGATGCAATTCCAATTGTTGGAGAGTACTCCTTTTTTATAGAGGATAGAAAATTAGGGTTTAGTCAACCACCCTCCTTGAATAATTTCTTTTCTTTGGTGGATCACCTCCAAAGGCCAAACACTTGGGTGGTTAACGTTGATCAAAGGAAAGAATCTACCCCGGATATTCAAGGAGATCGTGACGAACAAGGAGTTGAACTTGTACATGTGGAAGTTTTGTTCTACAAGGATATGATTCCATAACTTCTTATTTATCGTTTCAAATTAATAATATGCATAAAGGATAATCCGAGTAATGGTTTTGTAGAAATTTTTAAACTCTGATATATCATGCTTCCCCTAAATTTTGAAATTTGATTGCGTCACGATTTCATACAAACTCAACAGTAGCATCATAGCCAAACTTTTATGAAATTATTTTGATTCTTATATGTATGGTTATGTATTTAGAATAATTTATTGGGCATATTTAATTATATAAAATTATTTTTTTATAAAGATAAAAAAAACGGATTTTTTTTCTTTCACTGCAATTTCGTGGCAGTGGGCATTAAAAAAGAAGACTCACGAATTTTTAAAAAAGTGTGATCATTAGTCTGCAGGAAACTTAATCACGTTATAACAGTAACCTGTTGCCTTAAATGAAATCAATTCGTGAGGGGCCTTGATTTTTTTTAGAAAAAGATGAAAGTGGAAAGGATTTCTAATATAAATTGTAGCAAAAAAGTGATATATATATATATATATATATATATATATATATGTTATTCTTAATAATTTTATAATTAAAATAAAGAGTTTATTTTAATTTTGAAATTGGATTTCATGCAATTTAAAATTGTCCATTAAATGATACTCATATATATATAGAATATTTTAATTCATGAGATAAATATTTATTTATTGATTCATATGGTGATATGTATGATAATAAATGGGATTGATTATGGGACTATTGACCAATGTGATTGGATTTTATTTTAATTAAATGCTAGAATGAATGAGTTTTATTAAATGGGGTCTGCGTACCTTGTCTTCTCTAATTTTTTCTTGATGTAAAATTCTATCTCCCTTCTATGTGTTTCCTCTTGACTGCTGATCAAGATTTTTATTTAAATTAAATAGTTTAATGTAATAAAAATAGTTAGAATTAATTTGAAGAAATTGGAGACTAATGAGCAAGGAACGCGTGAAGACCCGTTTGTATGGAGCCCGAATTTAAATGTAATAGTTACGTTTAAATTTAAATTTTTGCACTCTTAGGTTTGACATTTTGGTTCACTTGGTGGCTCTAGTGAATCAAATTAGAATAAAAGTCCATAATCAATTCGGGTAGAATATAGTATTCTATATATGCATGCTTCGCATGTTTAATAAAATAACGCGTATTTTATATATATATATATATATATATATATGTGTGTGTGTGTGTGTGTGTGTGTATGTGTGCATGCGCGCTAAACAAGATGAGACAAATAATAACAAACCCCTCAAAGTAATCATATTAAGTCTAAAGTGTTCAATGATATTTGGAATATCGAACGTCGCCTTCTAGCATGATAAATTAATAGAGTATTGAATATTTAATACGAGTTTGTTGTGCACACACAAGGCGAGCATTGCGTATTTAAGATATTAATTTAATCACATTTGATGCTTATAAAGTTAATTGAACAATATTATTTTGTTGTGCACACACAAGGACAATATTTTTCTTTTTTGAATATATGGAGTGATAGGCTGGACTTAACTTAAATTATTTTAGTTCGGATGTGCACACACTTGACCATTATGATCTAAGAAGCAGAATACAAGGAGTCACATGTTGATGTGATTGACAAGAGTTGTCTAACTATTTATTTATATATCGTTTGTTGTTCACACACGAGGCTATATACATTTGAAATGGGATCCTTAATCTCACTAACAAATCATTAATTAGATATTGCAGAACTATATAACTGAGGGTAATATAGTTTGAAGAAAATAGTGAGAGATACCAATCTAAAATAAGACCTAATTTATTTTAGTATATAAAATTAATTAAATGAATGTTTGCTAAAATATTGTCTTTTCACATATAGAAATTTAAAAATGTCAAAATCACTAATTTTACTGCGTAACATACTTGATACTAATAAACTAACCGGGCCGAATTACACGGACTGGTTAAGGAATCTGAGAATAGTTCTCACTGCTGAAAAGATTTCTTATGTCCTAAATTCACCTGTCCCTGAAACTGTTCCAAAAACAGCCTCTAAGGAAGAGATTGCCACAATTGTAAAGTGGCAAGATGATGCATCTGTGGCTCAATGCATCATGCTCGCATCCATGAATAACGAGCTTCAGCGTCAGCATAAAAACATGGATGTTCCTACTATGTTGCTTCACCTCAAGGAGTTGTATGGTGAACAAAGTAGGACTGCTAGATATGAGATATCTAAGGAGCTCTTCTGATCTCGGATGACTGAGGGCACCGCCGTTGAGACTCATATCCTAAGGGTGATCAATCTGATTGAACACCTTGGACATCTTGGGTTCGTCATAGATGGGGGGTTGAGTCAAGACTTGGTCTTGCAGTCACTCCCTGAGACCTTCTTGCAGTTTGTTGTTAATTTTCACATAAATAAGTTAGATGTCAGCTTGCCTGAATTACTTAACATGTTGAAAATTGTATGTCACTTTCCATCCAAGAAGAATCATGTCTTAATGGTGGATTCTTCCAAGAAAAGGATGAGGCCCAAGGTATCTTCTGAAAAGAGAAATCTAAGAAGGCTAAGGGCAAGGTGAACTTGAAGGAACAAAAGAAACCAGATCCAGCTAGCAAAGGAATGTGCTTCTATTGCAACGCGTCGTGTCACTAGAAGAGGAACTGCAAGAAGTTTTTGACAATGAAGAAGCTTGGAGAAGCTTCGACTTCCAATCAAAGTTTGTTCATGATTGAAATTAATTTTTCAGAAAGTCAAAATTCTACTTGGGTATTAGATACCGGCTGTGGTTCTCACATATGTAATACAGTGCAGGGACTGGTCAGAAGTAGAAAGCTGAACAAGGATGAGGTTGTCCTATGAGTGAAAAATGGAGCAAAGGTTGCTGCATTAGCTGTAGGTACTTATTGTTGAGCAATGCCTACGGGCAAGTTCATTTATTTAAATAACTGTTATTTTGTTCTGAATATCATTAGAAATATTATTTCTATTTTTGTATTAGATATGGAAGGATTTGACATTATAATAAAGAACAACAGTTGTTCTATTTATAAAGACAATATTTTATATAGTGTTGGTAATCTGCGAAATGAATTTTATATACTTGACTTGCGTGAAAATATACTTCAAATAGAACAAACTAAGAAAAGGAAAAGAGATGATGTTAATTATACCTATATATGGCCCTGTAGACTCGGTCATATCAATGAAACAAGATTATCCAAGTTGCAAAAGGATGGGCTCTTAGAGCTATCCGATTTTGAATCATATCCAACTTGTCATTCTTGTCTTGTGAGAAAAATGACTAAATCTCCTTTTAGTGAAAAAGGAGAAGGAGTTACAGAGTTGTTAGCGTTGGTTCACACAAACGTTTGTGGACTTATGACAACGAATGCACGGGGAGGGTATTCTTATTTTATTACTTTCACTGATGATCACTCAAGATAGGGATATGTGTATTTAATGAAATACAAATTTGAATCGTTTGAAAAGTTCAAAGAGTTCAAAAGTGAAGTAGAGAAACAAACTGACAAAAGTATTAAGATTCTTCGATCAGATCGAGGTGGTGAATACTTAAGCGGCGAGTTTCTCGATTATCTCAAAAAATGGTATAATCTCACAATGGACTCCACTAGGTACATCACAGTTAAATGGAGAATCTTAAAGGAGAAATCGAACATTGTTGGACATGGTTTGAACCATGATGAGTTTTACCGATCTTCCAATATCATTCTGGGATTATGCCCTAGAAGCGGCTGCATATTTACTAAATAAGGTCCCCTCGAAATCCGTCCCCAAGACTCCATATGAGATGTGGACAAGAAGAAAACATGGTCTTAAGCATGTTAAGATTTGAGAATGTCCAGCTTATGTGAAAAGGTTTCAAAATAATATGTTTGGGACAAGATCTAATAAGTGCACGTTTGTGGGATATCCTAAAGAAAGTTTGAGATACTATTTCTACAATTTTACTGAGCAAAAGGTGTTTGTTGTGAAACACGCTGCCTTCTTGAAAAAAGAGTTTACCCTTGAAGGGGCTAGTGAGAGGAAAATAGATCTTGAAGAAATTCAAGAACCACAAACCACTACAGATCAATTGGATGAACCTATCTAAGTAGAGACACCTACTGTACAACACCCTATTCGTAAATTTGAAAGAGTACCAAAGATACCTGAAAGGTATGAATTCGTCATAGAGAATGACGATGAGGTACACATCATGAATGATGATGATCCATTGAATTATGAACAGGCTATGAGTAATAAATACTCAGAGAAATGGTAGATGACCATAAAATCTAAAATGGATTTTTGAAGCAATGCTCAAGTCCATTTGGATTTTTTCTTGCGATTGCAGCTTATTATTACTAAATCTGGCAAAATAGACGTGGAGACGTCCTTCCTCAAATATACATTATTAGAGAAAAATGTATGTATGATACAGCCAGATGGATTTGTTTCAATGGTTGAAGCAAATCATGTATATGAGCTACAACGATTCATTTATGGATTGAAGCAAGCTTCTCGTAGATGGAACATCAGTATTGATAAGACAATTAAAGAGTTTGATTTTATCAAAAATGAGGATGAGCCATGTATCTACAAGAAGGTTAGTGGGAGCGTTGTTTCATTTATTGTATTATATGTTGATGATATATTACTGATAATGAATGACATTCCTATGCTACAATCGATCAAAATAAAGTTATCTAAACATTCCTCCATGAATGATTTGGGTAGAACATCCTATATTGGGGATATAAATCTGTATAGATAGATTTAAAAGGATGTTCGGCTTAACCCAATGAACGTATATTCATTAGATGCTAAAGGCATTTAGCATGGCAAACTCCAAGAGATGTCTCATGATGATGAGCCATGGAGTGTATCTCTCTAAAATTATCCTCAATAAAAGAGAGATCGCATAAGTTACTATCATGTATGCAATGAAATATACGAGACTTGATGTTGATCAGTCATATTCTGGAGATGATCACTATAGGACAGTGATAAACATCTTAAAGTACTTAACTGACACTAAGGATGTCATCATGACATATGATGGGTCTGAATTAAACTAGAGGACTAAAAAGACTCAAGTTTTCAGACTGACTAAGACGACATCAAATCCACTTTAGGATAAGCCGTTACCTTGAAAGGTGGTGCAGTAAATTAAAAAGGTTCCAAACAACAAAATGTTGCTAGTTTAGTGACAAAGACAAAGTATATAACTGTAAGTGAAGCTGCAAGTTGATGTTTAGGATGAAAAGTTCAGTACAGAACTAGGAATAGTTCTTAAGTCTCATCTTGAATTCAAACATGTGTTGCGGCAGTTTAATTAAAGAAATCATAGAAAGAGGAGAAATCACTATAGATAGTGAACTCTCAAGACAACATTGCAGATCTATTTACTAAAGCTTTAACACAATGACAGTTTGATCGTCACTTATAGAAGAAGGGTATGAGATACAAAGGCGATTGACTTCAGTGCAAGTGGGAGATTGAAAGTAGTATGCATACAAGCCAATCATGTATGATGATAAAGCATATACTTTAGAGACAATCTTATTTATTTATTAATAAAAGTATTCACTTATTAAAGGCATTTAATTATTTATGTGATGTTATTTTTATAATATGTAAATAACCCATAATTTTAATCAATGCTTTTAGAATCATGATATTGATCATGCTAATGAGATCTAAATTCTTAGAAAGCTTAAAACTAAAATAGTTCCCAATCGTTGGATTACTAAATAGGGTATTAGTAAATCTGGATAGATTGGTACATATGTTGCTTGCTCATTGGATGAGGATGATTGATCTCATGATCATTTGTGTGGAGACACTAAAGCAAGTATGTAGGTGCTTATTGGAGAATATGTTCACTGAACGTGACTCGCTATGGAATACCTAATGGAGTTTTACTTGCCTGTCAATAGGAATTCCTAATGTGATAGTAGTAGAAGTGATCCTTGGACTTGAGATCATCATAGTATCTTGTGTGTAATAAATTATACTTTGACTTATTCTTTAAGACCCTTAGGGTATATCTAAGGATATGCTTGGGTATAATGAGTTACATATGAAGATAATGAATGATCAATAAAGAATCTACCACTTCTAGTAAAATAAGAGATATGTCCTATGTGATTCGTTAAATGACAACCCAGTAGTCCTTGGCCAAAACAGAATAAAATTAAAAAGGAGTTTCTAATTTGCATTATTTGGAGTTGTGCATTTTTTAATCGAAATATATATAACTAAATAAAATAAGACTTGACAGTAATTTCATGTCTTATATTTAATTAGGGCATTGTATGGTAGAAGGATTGAATTGTACGGTAACTATTTACGCACAGGTTATTTTATGATTAATGTTGAATTCTATATTATCTGGAAAGTCGTTGATCGCTAGGGAGACTTATCCCTATTGTAGAAAAAATATTATTTATTTAAATAGATTATTAGGTTAATGTA
The DNA here is from genome assembly GCA_020205555.1 of Panax stipuleanatus. Lineage (NCBI taxonomy): Eukaryota > Viridiplantae > Streptophyta > Magnoliopsida > Apiales > Araliaceae > Panax > Panax stipuleanatus. Next base: position 62,313,704 of record CM035117.1, on the reverse strand, counting down.
TTTATTTAAATAAGATTAGAATTGTTCTAATTGATTTATTCACAACCGGTTTAATATGGAGAACCTAAAGGGTCACACCATAAAAGGAAGAGTAATTATTTAAGAAGGTAATGGCATAATCATAATAATGTATTAAGTGTAATTAATTTAATCTATGGTGATAGAATAAATTAAATAGCTTAATGTTTATTATTTAATATTTTGGAAATATTATATATAAATTAATAAGAGGAGTCTTATTAATATTATTGTAATTATTATTATTTTAATTTCTAAAGGAGTTTAAGAATTAATTTAATATTAGTACTCTCATTTATTCCTAATAAGATTAGGAGACAAATTAATTAAAGGAGTTTAATTAATTAATCCCAATATGTTGGGAAGCCTAATTAATTAAAGGAGTTTAGTTAATTAAATGAAACCCTATGTCTAATAGGATTAGAAGGGTTGACCAATATCTATATAAGAGGAGTCTTATTTTAGATATCAGTTGATGCAATTTCAATTGTTAGAGAGTACTTCTTTTCTATAGGGGATAGAAAACTAGGATTTAGCCAACCACCCTTCTTCTTGAATAATTTATTTTCCTTGGTGGATCACCTCTAGAGGCCAAACACTTGGGTGGCTAACGTTGATCAAATGAAGGAATCTACCCCGGATATTCAAGAAGATCGCGACGAACAAGGAGTTAAACTTGTACATGTGAAAGCTTCGTTCTGCAAGGGTATGATTCCATAACTTCTTATTTATCATTTTAAATTAATAATATGAATAAAGGTTGATCCGGATAATGATTTTGTAGAAAAATTTAAAATCTGATATATCATGCTTCAGCTAAATTTTGCAATTGGATTGCATCACGATTTCGTACAAACCCAACAAAAAATGGCATTCCTCAATAGGAAACTTGAGGATGATGTGTATATGACACAGCCAGAGGGTTTTGTTTCAACGGTTGGAACAAATCAAGTTTGTAAGCTGTAACGATGCATTTATTGATTGAAGCAAGCTTCTCAAATGTGGAACATCCATTTTGATGAGACAATCAAAGAACTTGATTTTATCAAAAATGAGGATGAACCATGTGTGTACAAGAAGGTTAGTGGGAGTGCTGTATCATTCTTTGTACTATATGCTGATGATATATTACTGATAGGGAATGATAATCAGATGCTACAGTCGATTAAAATTTGGTTATCTAAACACTTCTCCATGAAGGACTTGGGAGAAGCATTCTATATTTTGGGGATAAAGATCTATAGAGATAGATCTAAAAGGATGCTTGGCTTGTCCCAAGGAGAGTACATTGACACAATGCTAAAGAGGTTTAGCATGAAAGATTCCAAGAGAGGTCTCATGCCGATGAGCTAAGGAATACATCTCTCCAAGAAACAGACCCCAAAGATACCTAAGGAGAGAGACCGTATGAGTAAGATACCTTATGGTTCAGTAATAGGATCTATCATGTACGGTATGATATGTACTAGATCGGATGTCGCTCATGCACTTAGTGTAACGAGCAGATATCAGTCGAATCCAAGAGAAGAGCACTAGAAGGCATTGAAAAATATCCTGAAGTACTTAAGAAGAAGTAATGATGTATTTCTTGTCTACGGTGGGTCTGAAATAAAACTAGAGGGCTATACAGACTTAAGTTTTTAAACAGACCAAGATGACAGTAAATCTCTTTCGGGGTATGTGATAAGTACACAATATTCATGATTTTTTATTCCTTTACGCTTGATTTTATTTCATGTTTCATGTGTATATGAGCTTAATAAGTTGTTTATTGTTTTCAGGTGAATTAAAGCTAAAAGGATGGAAACAAGTTGATTTGGAGTTGAGTTGAAGAGGAGTTTGACCAGCAGTTGACTTTCTCAATTTTTCGAGATTCCTACATGGAATTGGTTTGATATTACTATCAGATTTAGGATTAATTTTGACTGAGATTTTTTTTCCTTATTAGATTCTATTTTTTTTGGAAACTAATTATGATTTGTAATTCCTTTTAGGATTTAGATTTCTAGTTCTTATATGATTTAGGACTTTGTCTAGCACTATAAATAGATGTAATAGTCAGGGTATTATTCATTCGACCATTCAATCATATTCTATATTCTATCATCTACAATATTGAAGACATGGGCTAATACTTTCAATTCAGTTCTGAAGGGATGTCGAACCTTATTCATAATTAACGATTTGATCAAGTTTACTTTATTTATTCCTTCTTGTATGAGATTTATTCTGATAATCTACTTTAACTTCTTCTATGTTATTCAATCTACTAATTTGGTTTTAGCAGGATTAAATTAGTGAATTGATATCATCTGCTAGATTAAGATTGGTATTACGTATAATTGATATTTGTCTTCATCGCAAGTAGCAAATTAGTGATACTAATTGTGGACAAGCTTTTGTGTATTGCTAAGGTTATCAAGAAACAAGTTAAACAAATCGAGCTTATGTGTTTGTTTCTTGGAGTAGCCTAATTCTCTATTTCTTAATGCTTCTGTCATATTAAATCTAGAGAGCTTGTTCTAGGTTGTATTACATTTAGAATCTGGTGAAGAGCTTGTTTCATACAGTGACGATCTAAGGGGAATTTTGGGTAGCAGAGCTTGTTGCTATCTAGGGCTAATAATTTCATTGAAGGGTAAATACTGTAAAACTTGATTACTCCATAATTGTGAAAAGGTGATACTGAACTGAAGAACTGAAGTTTTTTATTCATTGCTAATTCTTATTAGTTTATTATTGTTAATTTAATTAATCAACTCAAAACCCCCCTTTTCTTGGAAACAATTGAATAAATATAAAATAAATCACTCTCTGTGGAATCGATCCTTGGTTGCTATTGTGCTAATTATTTGAATTTGTAAAGTGAAAGTGAGGTTAATTTAGGAGTGTAAACAACAGCTCCCAAATTTTGGCATCGTTGCTGGGGAGTGTTATTTATTTTTATTTATTCTTTATTGTCATTTTTTTTATTTTTCTTTTTGTTTTATGACTCAATTCTCTCACTCTATTGACTTAAATTTTGATCAAGAGATAGAGAAAACTACAGATACAAAAGAAGCTCTTGTTCCAATACTTAAAAAAGAAAAAATGGCGGTGCCGAACAACAACCGAACTTTAAAAGAATTGACTACTCCTGATCTTGATCAACCATCTTTGTGTATTGTATATCCTACTTTAGTTGTTGCTTTTGAACTTAACTCTGGACTAATTCGTCTTTTGCCTATTTTTCGTGGTCTTACAGGTGAAAATCCATATAAGCATCTAAAAGAGTTCCAAGTGGTATGTTCTGGGATGAAATCACAAGGAGTGACAGAGGAGCATATCAAGCTTAGACTTTTTCGGTTCTCATTAGCAGATTTGGCTAAAGACTGGTTATACTATCTTGCTTCAGGATCAATACGATCATGGACTGATATGCAAAGGGTATTCTTGGAGAAGTATTTTCCTGCATCAAGAGTTGTCGATATAAGAAAGGAGATATGTGGAATCAGGCAGTTCAATGGAGAGAATCTCTATAAGTATTGGGAAAGGTTCAAGAAGTTGTGTTCCAGCTGTCCACCTCACGGAATTAATGATCATTACTTGATACAGTACTTCTATGAGGGGTTGCTACTAATGGATAGAAGCGTGATTGATGCAGCAAGTGGAGGAGCACTGGTAGACAAAACTCCAGACGCTGTAAAGAACTTAATTACAACTATGGCAGCCAACTCACAACAGTATAGTGCTAGGATGACTCATGCATCACAAAGGGTAAAGGAGGTGTGCACTTGTAATCTTGAGCAACAGGTTTCTGAATTAACTGCTATAGTTCGACAAATGGCTGTAAGGAATACGCAAGGTTTTCAGCAAGCTCAACCTCAGTACCACACAGAAAACCAAGAAGTACCTATCAATTCTGGGACATCTATGGAGGATATGTTCAAGGCATTCATGAGCCAAACACTGTAGTTTATAAGTTAGACACATCAATTCCAGCAGGAGACAAAAACTTGTATTCAAGATCTGAGGGACCAAGTTGGTTAGCTTGCAACCACAGTAGGGAGGTTGGAATCTCAAGGCTCAGGGAGGTCACTTTCTCAAACTGTTGAGAATGTAAGTGCAATAACATTGAGATGTGGTGCAGAGGATTGGCAGCAAGGAAAGTCGATGCTTTTAGAACAAGAAAAGTCAGACAATAGTGAAACAAGCAGCAGTGTTGTACTCAAGCATAAATTTCCACCTCCTTTAGCTTATGAACCGATACTACCTTTTCCCCAAGTTCTAAGAAGGAATTGGAAAGTTGGAAAAAATTCAGAGTTATATATAGAGTTGTATGAAAAATTTCTGGAAGAAATGGCGAATAGGGAACAAGAACTTAAAGATGATGTGGAGTTCACTAGTGGAAACCAGTTGGAAGTGCTTGAGGCTACTACTGAATTTGAAGAAGAAATCAGGTATTTAAAGTCTAAAAAGGATGAACAAGAGGAAGAGGAGAACAATTTGATAATTTCTGCAGATCTTTACAAAGAGGATATAGATGATACATTGGTGCAAACAACAAAAACACTACATGATACATACCATGGGACCTTAACTACGGAATTGAATGAGGCACATGTCCAGTTCGGCATATATGAAGTTAAAAGGTATCTAGGTAATATTAATTCTATTTTTTCTATTGATGTTGTTGACTCTATAGTGCATGAATCTCTTGAGCAAATAAATAAGGAGGAATTGAGGGCTGGAATGGAGCAAAATTAGGATATAAAGGATGCTCCTAATGAATTGAAACTGTTACCACTCCACTTGAATTACAGAAGTCCAATTACATAGGATGAGAAAGATGATGTTAAGCCAATGACAATAAACAAGGGCAGCTGCTTGGGAGGCAACCCAAGAATTCATATTTGATCTTTCTATCCCTCTTCTTTTTAATTTGTTAGTTGTAGTATTTTCTTCTTTGCATGATTTTCTTACATTGGGGACAATATCAGGTTTGAGTGTGGGGGAGGAGATTTAGTTTTTTTTAATTATTTTTTTTAGGGATACTGATTCAATTTTGATGGGAAGTTAAATAAATGATGCTTTTTGAAAGAAAAAAAATTGAAAATTCTTGGGTCCCATGATTCTATTTTTCTAAGTGTTTAAAAGATTAAAGTCAAAGATTGAAAATTAATGCTAAATCTCAGAATCTATTGATGCCTAACTAGTTCATGAAAGATGAAAACTAAGCCATAATCCATAGTAATTGGTTTGAATTGAATTTGTGTTGCATGAGTATTTGAACATGTGATATATGCTCATTTGACTTAGTTATCTGTGGAGTTGTCTATGTGCACTAATCTCATGCTTTAGAACTATTGAACTGCTTATGCTTTTTGCAAGACCATGTGGAAAAAAAATCAAAAAAGTTAAAAATCAAAGAAATTGTTGAAAAAGAGAAAAAGAAGCAAAAGAAAAACCATGTGGTGGGACGAGATGGAGTGTAAAATGTACTATCCCATAAACACGTGTGAATAAGTGAGATGGAGTATAAAATGCACTCACTTACAAAAGAAAGATTGAGGAAGGTGAAACGGAGCCTAAAATGCATTCACCGAAAATAAAGAGGAAAATAAAAGGGTTTTGGTAAAAAAAATATAAAGCAGGAAAAGTATGTATTGAGTCTTGAGTGATGTGCACAGTTTTTGCTCCATGGTAACTAAGTTGAGTAAGTGCGTGGATCATAGAAGAGTGCTTATGTGGATACAATTTGACTTAATAAAATTCAATGGTGAAAAGGCATGGTTGCTGTTTTGAGTTAATTGATGAAGCATTGATTATGTTTTTGTGGGTTTAGTGTTGATAATCATGATTTGATCTTGAAATCTTTTGACATTATGGTTGAGTAGAGTTTTTTTTGGAAATGAAACTTTTGGTTTACACGAGGACATGTAAAAAACTAAATGTGGGAGAATTTGATAAGTACACAATATTCACGATTTTATAATCCTTTACATTTGATTGTATTTCATGTTTCATGTGAATATGAGCTTAATAAGTTGTTTATTATTTTCAGGTGAATTAAAGCTAAAAGGATGGAAACAAGTTGATTTGGAGTTGAATTGAAGAGGAGTTTGACAAGCAGTTGACTTTCTCAATTTTTGGAGATTCTTACATGGAATTGGATTGATATGACTATCAGATTTAGGATTGATTTTGACTGAGATTTTATTTCCTTATTAGATTTTATTTTCTTATTAGATTCTATTTCTTTATGAAAACTAATTATGATTTAAAATTTCTTTTAGGATTTGGATTTCTAATTCTTATAAGATTTAGGACTTTGTCTAGTACTATAAATAGATGTAATAGTCAGGGTATTATTCATTCGACCATTCAATCATATTCTATATTCTATCATCTACAACATTGAAGACATGAGCTAATACTTTCAATTCAGTTCTGAAGGGATGTCGAACCTTATTCATAATTAACGGTTTGATCAAATTTACTTTATTTATTCCTTCTTGCATGAGATTTATTCTGATAATCTACTTCAACTTCTTCTATGTTATTCAATCTACTAATTTGGTTTCAGCATAATTAAATTAGTGAATTGATATCATCTGCTAGATTAAGATTGGTATTACGTGTAATTGATATTTGTCTTCATTGCAAGTAGCAAATTAGTGATACTAATTGTGGACAAGCTTTTGTGTATTGCTAAGGTTATCAGGAAACAAGTTAAACAAATTGAGCTTATGTGTTTGTTGCTTGGATTAGCCTAATTCTCTATTTCTTAATGCTTCTGTCATATTAAATCTAGAGAGCTTGTTCTAGGTTGTATTACAGTTAGAATCTGGTGAAGAGCTTGTTTCATACAGTGACGATCTAAGGGGAATTTCGGGCAGCAGAGCTTGTTGCTATCTAGGGCTAATAGTTTCATTGGAGGGTAAATACTATAAAACTTGATTACTCCATAATTGTAAAAAGGTGATACTGAACTGAAGAACTGAAGTTTTTTATTCATTGTTAATTCTTATTAGTTTATTATTGTTAATTTAATTAATAAACTCAAAACCCCCCTTTTCTTGGAAACAATTGAATAAATATAAAATAAATCACTCTCTATGTAATCGATCATTGCTTGCTATTGTGCTAATTGTTTGAATTTGTAAAGTGAAAGTGAGGTTAATTTAGGAGTGTAAACAACAGCTCCCAGTATGTATTTACCTTAAACGGTGGCGCAATGAGTTGGAAGAGTTCCAAGAAGAAAATAATTACTGATTTAATGACAGAGGCAGAGTATATAGCTGCAAGTGAAGCTTCAAAGGAAGCTGTTTGGATGAAAAAGTTCATAATTGAACTTGGCGTGGGTCCTAGCATTTAAGGAGCAGTACCTTTATTCTGTGATAACACCGGAGCTGTTGCACAGGCCAAGGAACCCCGGTTTCATCATAAATCCAAACACGTGTTGCGACAATTTCATTTGATTAGAGAGATCATCGAAAGAGGAGATGTCACCTTAGAGCGTGTGGACACTCAAAATAATATTGCAGATCCATTTACTAAAGCTTTAACACAACAGTAGTTTGATCATCACTTAGAGAAGATGGATATGAGATACCATGGCGATTAGCTTTAGTGCAAGTGGGAGATTGAAAATAGTATGCACACAAGCCAATCATATTTTATATGATGAAGCATTTATTTTGTAACAATCTTACTCATTTATTAATAAAAGAATTATGTATTTAAAGACTTTATCTACATATTGTTATTATATTTAAATGTGATAAACCCATAATTTTAAGCAATGCTTTTAGAAACATGATGATGATCATGCTAATGAGATCTAAAATCTTAGATGGCTTAAAACTAAAATAGTTCCCAATCAATGGATTACTAAATAGGGGATTAGTGAATCCGGATAAATTGGTACATACATTGCTTGCTCTTTGGAAGAGGATGTTCGATCTCATAATCATTTGTGTGGAGACACTAAACCAAGTATGTATGTGCTTATTGGAGAATAAGTACACTGAATGTTGCTCACTAAGGAATACCTAATGGAGTTTTACTCGCCTATCAATAGGATTTCCTTTAGTGATAGTTGTACAAGTAATCCTTAGACTTGAGAAAATTATAGTATCTTATGTATGATGAATTATACTTTGACATATCCCTTAAGACCCTAAGGGTATATCAAAAGGTATGCTTGGGTATAATTATTTATACATGAAGATAATGAATGATCAATAAAGGATCTACCACTTCTAGTAAAAGAAGAGAATGTCCTATGTGATTCGATAAATGACAACTCAGTAGTCCTTGGCCAAGGCAGAATGAAATTAGAAAGTAGTTTCTAATTTGCATTATTAGAGTTTGTGCATTTAGGATCGGAATACATATAATTAAATAAAATAAGACTTGATAGTAATATATGTCTTATATTTAATTGGGACATTGTATGGTAGAAAGAATGAATTATACGGTAACTATTTACTCAAAGGTTCTTTTATGATTAATGTTGAAATCTATATTATTTGGAAAGTCGTTGAGCGCTAAAGGGGCTTACCCTTATTGTAGAATAAATATTATTTATTTAAATAAATTAATAGTTAATTTATTTATTTACATAAAATTAGAATTGTTCTAATTAATTTATTCACAACCGGTTTAATATAGAGAACCTAAAGAGTCACCATAAAAGGATGAATATTTATTTAAGAAACAAATGGCATAATCATAATAATAAGTTAAGTGTAACGTCCCCAAAATTCATACAAAATAATTCTCATTCTCGATCGTTAACAATACAACTTTATTCTAATTTTACATCATTATTCGATATTAAAATCACTAAAAATACGGAATATTTAAAACTTTTATATATTTTCTTCTTTATTGCCCTGAATCTCTACCTTTATCATTATATGTCTAATTCATATTTATTACATGAATCGCTACATCGAAGTTACTATGCAAAGTCTTACATCACAAAGCAATATCCACTATACATCGGATAGTTCAACTTTACAACTCCACAATTATGTTACAATCAAAACATTAAATGCATTTCTCATCAAACATAAGTAATCTTCTTGAATATTAATCTCTATAATTCAAATAGCACGTATTATTACTTTGAAACCTTGACCTGCAAAAATAGTTATTTGCAAGAGTGAGCTCGACAGCTCAGCAAGCTCTAACAGCTTTCATACATCACGTAGCACATAAATAACATGCTCATCTTATATATCATAATTATTAGACTAACATATCATGCATGCTTCAATTCATATAACAAGTAAAAAGATTGAGTTCCTTACTCAATCAATATTCTTTACTCAATCAACGTAGTTATAAATTGACTTTAACGTTTCATGCATACAACATATATAACCTATCATGCTCTTTGCAATACAATTTAAAACAGTTCATTATCAATTTCACATAGAAAATAGGAACTAAAAGACTTGCCTGGCTCGTAGATTATCAATTAACGAAAAACAGCTTATAATAATCTGCACTTCATGAATCCTACACAACGTATTACCATACGCATCAATTATTAGTCACCTAGCAACGCTTAGCAAACGTCTAAGTAATTTCTACTTTACACTTCATAATTCTCTCCCATTTATTTGTTTTAACACACACTGTCAAACTTATATGTATAATTAATAATATAAATTAATTATCATATAACTAATTCTCATAATTAGTTAATCCATTTAGGTTAACTCATTCCTCTTTAACTAATAGGTTTAACAATTAGTTATCACATAGTTAATCACATCATCACATGATCATATTACATCTTCACATAATTAATCAACTAATAATTAAATTATAATTAAATAAATTATAATTTAAATTACACATCCTCAATTATAATTAATCGAATTATAATTGCAATTTATATTAATTAAATTATAATTAAATAAATTATAATTTAAATTAAACATTTATTAATCAAACTCCATTTATGCATTTATATTAATTAAATTATAATTAAACCAATTATAATTTAAATTAAACAATTACTTTGATTATAATTAATCAATTCATGCACTAATTAAATTATAATTAAAATAAATTTTAATTTTAATTACACATTTACCTTAATTAAAATTACTCAAACTATATTCATTATAATTTAATAAATTATAATTTAAATTAAATCTTTACTATAATTATAATTTATTCAAATTATAATTACACATTATATTTTATTAATAAAATTTATTAATATTCATTTAGCATTTTAAGGTATGCCTAACATGTCATCAAATTTAACACATCGGGTTAACTTTTCAGGATCTAAACAAAGCTGCACAAAATAAATAAAGTTTTTTTTTCTGCACACCCCCCGCCGGGGCGGGCCCCCTATAGCGGCTCAATTTTGGTTCGGGAACTGTGCAGAGAAAAAGTCAATTTAGCTTGTTTCTCCACATCAAATTTCGATTTCAGTCAACATAATTCATATCAATTTTGTGGAAAACATAAATTCTAAGTTTCTAATATGTTTTAATATATTTAATCATCAAAACACATAATCAAAACTCTTAATTTTGAAAATTTTGTATAAAAACTATTTTCCAGTATTCTTGATAAAATTGAACACTGAAAGTTTATTTCTCAATCAAAACACATAATTCAAATCACATTGAATCCGTTTATAAACATATTATCATTATCTAACATCAATTTACCCAATGAATATCAATCAAACACAAATTTTGATTTTCAAAGACCAATTTACAAAAACGTATTTCATTGTAACTTTTTGATGAACATGAATTCTTCATGTTCATCATATACACATGAATTAAACATCCTAACTAAGCATACAAATCAATTGTAAGCATATATGAATACAATTTATACATGAATTTCATGTTTATTTATATTTCCATGAAAACTTATTTTTATAGAGAACAAGAACATGAATAACATCAAACATGGTTTTTGAAATACAAGGGTTAGAATTATACACTTGATGCTTAGTGAGGAAGATGATGATGAGGTTTAACAAGGACTTTCTCTCAAAGCCTTCCTCCTTTCATCTTGTTCGTCTCTTTAACTTTTCTTTTCTTTCTCTGTATTTTTCTCTTCTTGTTTTAACACTGATAAAACTCTAACTCTTTTGTAATTCTAACTAACGTAATATACATATAATATAATATACATATATTATACATATAAAACATAAATATAAGATATATAACTTCCACTACATAATGACCTTTATTAAATATAATAAGTATCATTAATATATAAGTTACAATTTGAATTTTAAAAGCTCTAAGGCTTGTTTGGCAAAATAGCTTATTTTTAAAAACAGCTTTTTAGTAGTTAAGGCCCTGTTTGGCAAAACGGATTTAAAACAGTGGAAGGGCCTTGTTTGGGAAAACGGTTTTAAAAACACTTTTAATTCTTTTAATAAATCCTTTAACACATGTGTTTAATGTTACACTTTAATTAATTAAATCTTAACATTCTAATTTAATTAATTAAAAGTTAACATCGATTAATCACATAAAAATTGTCACATAACAATTATAATTACTCGCTAATTATAACAATTATCACATAACTTTATATAATTTAATTATCCCAATTAAATTAGAACTATAACATAAAATCATTACATATTAATTAAATTAAATATTAAATATTTATTTAATTATTATATTACACTTAATTAAATTACTTCACAACAATCACACAAATTATTTATTTAACTCAATAAATAAATCAATTAAAATATTTATTTAATTCAATAAATATTAAAATTAAAATATAAAATTCTCTTCACACCAAATCACATATTTCACAATATATATCACATATACACATACTCAAACTTGAAACATCTCATAATAAAATTTTATTCATTAAATTTTTATTTATTAATTCTGAAAATTTCGGGTTGTCACATCCTTCCCTCCTTATAAGGATTCCGTCCTCGGAATCAACGAAACCTCTCTTACTCGGTTTTCATGAAATCTCTTTTAAAATTTTATTGTTGAATAACTTCAACACATTATCTCAACAAAAGTATTATATATATACTACTCCATTTATTCCTTCAACAAGTTTTAGGTTTTATTACATAACCTTCAATTAAACACAATTTTATCAAATATTATATATTCTTTAACCCGTTCATTTTTTTTCTAAGGATCATTACCATATGCTTTATTCGTCGAATTTATATACTTCATAATTCACTATCTCGTAAGTATTCGGGTTATCACATTCACCTCTTCTTCTAAGAATTTCGCCCTCAAAATTTTTAATCATTAATCTTCGTATATCAATCTATCAAAATAGATTTTACGTTAATCCTTATTCACTGGATTGTTGCGTTCTACTACTACTCCTTTCTAAGGAATATCCTTCATGCCACATTCATCTTCAGAATAGTAAGAATCTTCCACAATTGCTCAATAATTTGGAAGCAGTATAAATAACTCAGGAATTTAAAAGATTCCAAATCATGCTGAGGGGTCACAAGACCTTGAACTCATCTCTAGGTTTAACAGTGCTTCACCACCGGTACTTCACACTATAAACCGCTTTAACAAAATATTTAACAATCACATAGACTGTAAACATCATGCATCGATGCTCTAGGTGATCAGACTATCGTACCACTACGTCGTGCACAAATGTAGTACATCGTAACGACTATATGCGTTACACTCGAAACTATTGTCTCCGATAATATGTCCCCTTTTATAGGGTTGTTCACCTCAGCTTCTTAACATCTGAATCCGCACCAAAACAATTTGGTTTGGCATAGTTTGACCAAGAATGCTCGAATTTTATAAACATCTTTCCATACTTGTCTAGCTGAATCAAGTAGCATAAACTTCTAGCAACAAATCGGACATCAATCAAAATATATATATATATATATATATATATATTTTAACCAACTCAATAATAATTTTTTTTATATAGTATAAGGAAACTAAAAATAAATAAATCTTTTTACAATATCCTGATACCGTACTGTAGTAATGGTGCGTTTAGGATTTCGTCATTACATGACGTCGTCATACTACATCATACCATAGTGGGCTGATGATCCTACGATCACATCCAATACTAGGTTTAACCTCATTGATGACTTCATCGATTATTATTCCTACATCATATCAAATGATGCAGAGAATATATAAAATACATTTTAACATTTTCAAATCATTTTTGTCTAGCTGAAGCAATTAGCATAAACATGTGAATAATAGCACTATTTTATAAATCCATTGGTTTCATTATTTGATCCAATGTTTTTCAAAAAAACAGAAGTGCAACATCAGTACGAAGTCAATAAATTTCAAAAATCTAGCAAAGCTATGAGATTTAGAATATAAATTTTTTTCCATTAATTTAAATCTTAACTCCACTGTTTCATTACTTAAACATTCTATCAATCTTCAACAACATCAATGCTTTCTATACCATAACCTTTCTATACCTAGTATAGTTCATCAAACTTACCACACTTTGAAAGTTCAGGAACGTACCACAATAATATGAGTTTAAGAACTTGTCCTAGCAATACATAGTCAAAGAACTGATCAGAGACTGTCCATATACTTAGGGGTTCAAAAATATACATATGATTATAAGTCACGAACTTACTATAAGTATGAGTTTTAAGAACTCGTACCTAACCTTAATATCATCTAATCTAATCTTAATATCACCTCTAACTATCAATTATAAACATGGGACAAGAATCACCTTTTCACCATATATATATTAATAGCGCGACACCACATTTCAAGGAAACTTGCACTTTAAAAGAGTGTAAGTTAGAGAACTTACCTTTAGCGTAGTTTATCCACGAAAAGCAAATCAACACTTTCAAATTCCTATCGTAATATAGTTACGTATATATATGATATTCATTAGTCATATAGTTTAACATTATACCTCATCTCGTATATACAATTAACACATAAGCTAAGTCTTAACCTAGCTACATAGTTATATAGAATATAATGTCTATCCTTAACGTTCCTCCTTTTGAGTTTAAACACATTCTCATATCATATAAGATCGCAACAATTAGCAAACATGCTCTCATATTATTAATATCACATAAGACCACAATTAATACTAAATGTATTTCATTTTAGCAAGTTATGGCATTCTCATAAGTTAACCGTCAAAATCAGGTTCAAGTAACATCATATAATATCACGTAGCATGTATACATGTTTAAAGGATACTTTTATGTGTATACAACCTTTCCTTGTTCCAATCATACATGTAATAGATTCTAAGTTAACACTTTCAATAATTTAAAGCCATTCAAGGTCATGGAATTCACAAGGCCTATCATGCTCGCTCTTTAAACACATAAGGTATTCATATACTTTGCATTAGGCATACTTATGAGTATTCACATTTCATACATATAACTATTACAGTTATTAGTTGAAAATATGCTTCGTTTACGCTAAATTTTAATCATGGCATCTAGCATGGTATGTATACATGCATGACGTTCATGAAGTCAATAGTATTATCCAACACGTTCATAAATTTCAGAATTTAAACTTCAAGTTAATATGTCAAGGTGTACGTTTAAAACTTGTATTCTCATTAGTAAAGCTCACTAATAAGGCCTAACATGCTCATGCTATCTAGATTCATATGTTAGCATGTTTGACACGCATTTCAAGGTCATATAACATGCTCGAAAAATCAGAACCTAGAATCCTAATATAACATGTTAGAGTCCATGTTCAACGCTCGAGTTTTCGTTGGAAAGGTTCACTATTGAGGTTCATATGCTCAAGTTACATTATGAAGCTTAGATACGCAAGTTAACATTTATATCATGTGTTTCTAGGTCATACAAATATGTCTCAAAAGTCAGAATGTCAATATAAGGCTAACATATCAAAGTTCCTCTTTTCATAACTTTCAGTTTTCTTCGAAATACTCAACTAAAACGACTAGCATGGATTACTCTAACCTAGTACCCTTATTCCATATGTTATTGTGAGTTATATGCATATCCTAACAGTACAACATGCTCAATATATCAGAAGATATAATAGAAATCATTAACACTTTTTGCAGTGGCGCGCGAGCGCGCCAGGTGTACTAGGGAGAGGAGCGGCCGCGCGGCTCCAGTTCCAGACCAAAAGATGTTCTGTTATTGCAAAGCTTCAGAATTTCTCATAATGTACTTAGCTAACATGCTTGCCTACCATCACTTTACATTCCTGACACATAGATATACTTAACAACTTATGCTAGCACCTTATCACACACTAATTTCAACAATATTATGCAATCTCTATGAATTGAAATTCAAATGGGTTTAGAGGTTATACCTCTTGAGCTCAAACTTGCACACAACTTGCTCTCAAATTCAGATTATGAACTCACAATAATCTCTCTATATCACTTAGCAATTAATTAATCAACATAGAAAATGAAGAGGGATGCTCAATTTATAGAAAAATTAAAACCCATGCCAAGCCTTTGTCCATGAAAATAAACCAAGAGATGAAGGAAGAAGATGTTGGACATTAGATGGTTGGTGAGTGGTTGGTAATATGCATCATGAATCCCACTCCCCCTACAATGATGAGCTAGAATGATCTTGGGAGAAGAAGAAGGAGTAGCTCCTTAGCCTTTTTGTTCTTCATGTGAATGAGAGAAAGGAGGGGAACTGGACACTTAATGTGGGACTAGCTAAACATATCATCAGCCATAGCAAATTGAGGATAAAAGATCATATATTATATACTTAGTACATATATGTATACCTTAGCTTATACTCACTTAGGGTCATACATGGACCAAAATACCATAACAACTTCACATGGTAACACATTGGGGTACAGATATATATACATCATATAATCCATGTACACTTTAACAATATCACATTTATAAGTTAATCGAATTATCCCAACTCTTATTATTATTATTAATATTTCAAGTATGTTACTCATGGGGATGATTAGGAATATCAATTATTCACATACTTTAACCTAATATTCCATATAGTATACATTAAAGTACTATACCTACCATATGGTCACATAGGCATTATTTATGTAACTTATACGAGATAATTTCTATATTGCATAGCCTTACTAAAGTGTCACACTACACTTTATAGTATAGTTTATATGTATTACATAGTTGCTTGTATTATCACAATGCACTTCATATAATATATTACGTAGTTATGCCAAAATGTCACATTATACATCATATAATATAGTTTATATATATGGACATAGTTACTATGCAACGTGTGACTACATAACTTTACATTAAGCAATTAATTGAACAACATTAATCTAAACGTTAATTAACCATTTATTCATTAATATGTTATTACTCGTAAAAATTATTAATTAATAACATTTTATTAATTAATCATCCACTCATAAATTCTTACTTTTGTGAATTAAATTATATACTTTCCGTCGCTATGCCACACAAGGCATTCATTGAGCTTATTGTAAACTCCACATTTTCTCAATTATCATAATTATTTAATTTAATATAATTAAGCTAACTCATCTCATAACACAAAATTATTTATATATGTATAAATATTCACTTCCATTAATATATTCATTTAATAATATATAAAAATTCTCGGGTATTACATCCTCCCCCCATATAAAAATTTCATCCCGAAATTACTACAAGGTTACACGAATAAATGGGGATAATCCCTCATCATCCTATCTTCTAACTCCCACGTTGCCTCCTCGACATCGTGGTTAAGCCAAAGTACATTTACAGAAGATATAATTTTATTTCTCAAAGTTTGTTCCTTCCTATCTAATATCTGGACAGGAATCTCTTCATACGCCAAGTTCTTCTCCACTTGAATGGGCTCGTAAGAAATCACGTGCTTGTAGTCGGCCTTGTACGGTCGCAACACGGAAATGTGGAATACGTTGTGGATGTGCTCCAACTCGGGTTGTAACGCAACTTTGTATGCCACTTCGCCCACTCGCTTCAGTATCTCGAATGGTCCTATGAATCTTGGACTCAATTTTCCTTTCTTGCCAAAACGGATTTTTCCCTTCCATGGAGATACCTTCAAGAATACGAAACTGCCGACTTTGAAGTCTCGGTCCTGCCGATGCAAATCTGCGTATTTCTTCTGGCGATCTTGAGCTGCTACTAATCTGGCTCTTATCACTGTCACCACGTCTGCGGTTTGTTGAACTAACTCTGGTCCTAGTATTCGTCGCTCTTCGACTTCGTCCCAACATAATGGCATTTTGCACTTTCTTTCGTAAAGAGCTTCGTATGATGGCATGCCGATACTCGCATGATAACTATTATTATATGCGAATTCTACTAAGGGTAGGTGGTCATCCTAATTTCCCTTGAAATCCATCACGTAAGTTCTAAGCATGTCCTCCAGCGTTTGTATTGTTCGCTCACTCTGTCCGTCTGTCTAAGGATGGTAAGCCGTACTCAACCTCAACTGCGTTCCCATTCTCTCTTGCAAACTTTTCCAAAAATTGGACGTGAAGCGCGGATCTCGATCAGAGACAATTGACACCGGCACTCCATGTCGTGCAACAATCTCCTTTACGTATAGACTCGCTAATTGATTCAAACTGTAGCGGATCTTGATTGGTAGAAAATGGGCGGTCTTCGTTAGTTGATCCACGATAACCCAAATAGCGTCATAACCTTTCTGCGTAACTGAAAGTCCTACCACGAAGTCCATCGTAATATGCTCCCATTTTCACTCTGGTATTTCTAACGGTTGTAGTAAACTACTCGGCCGTTGGTGCTCTACTTTAAAGCGTTGGCAAGTCAAACATCTACTGACGCACTTTGCGACTTCCCGTTTTAAATTGGGCCACCAAAAATGTTGCCTTAGATCTCGATACATCTTCGTGCCTCCCGGATGAACAGAATATATCGTATTGTGTGCCTCGTGCAAAATCTCTTCCCTCAACTTGGTTACCGCTGGTACCCACACTCTTCCTTCGAATCTTAAGATACCGTCTTTATTCATTCAAAATTTCTCCTCCTCATTTTCTGTGATCCTTTTTTAGATTTTCTCACACTCTTCATCCTTTTCCTGGGCTTCCTTCACTCTATCCAACAACATCGGACAAGCTTCCATTACAATTAACTTCTCACCAGACTTTTCTGGTCCTTTCACTTCTATCTCCAATTTCTCCATCTCTCTTATCAATTCTTCCTGAGTCGTTAAATTAAACAACTTCTCCCTTCCTTTTCTGCTCAGAGCGTCGGCAACTACGTTTCCCTTTCCCGGGTGATAAAGAATATCGCAGTCATAGTCTTTGATTAATTCTAACCACCTCCTCTGCCGCATATTCGACTCCTTCTGTGTGAAGATATATTTCAGACTTTTATGGTCCGTGTATATCTCACATTTTTTCCCATACAAATAATGCCTCTATATCTTTAACGCAAAAACTACTGCCGCTAACTCTAAGTCATGAGTAGGGTATCGCTTTTCGTAATCCTTCAATTATCGTGATGCATACGCAATGACTTTGCCGTGCTGCATAAGCACACAGCCAAGTCCCTTGTGTGATGCATCACTATACACCACAAAATTTCCCACATCATCTGGTAATGATAACGCAGGTGCTTCGCTCAATCTCCTTTTCAGTTCCTGAAAACTTTCTTCGTATTTGTCGCTCCATACAAATTTCACCGTCTTTCTAGTCAAATTGGTCAATGGGGTTGCTATCTTAGAAAAATCTTGGATGAATCTTCGATAGTACCCAGCTAACCCTAAAAAGCTTCTCACCTCCGTTGGTGTTCTTGGTTGTTCCCAATTACTTACTGCTTCAACCTTCGCAGGGTCTACAGAGATTCCATTCTTATCCACCACGTGGCCTAAGAATTGAACCTTCTCCATCCAAAATTTGCACTTTGAAAATTTTTCATACATCTTCTCCTTCCTTAGTGCCTCCAAAACAATCTTCAGATGTTCAGCGTGTTCTTCCTCTGTCTTCGAGTAGATTAAAATGTCGTCGATAAAAACCACTACAAATTTATCCAAGTATGGCTTGAAAACTCGGTTCATCAAGTCCATAAATGCTGCCGGAGCATTAGTCAATCCAAATGACATTACCAAAAACTTATAGTGTCCATAACGGGTTCGAAACGCAGTCTTTGGTATGTCCTCATTCCTCACTTTCAGTTGATGATATCCTGTTCGCAGGTTAATTTTTGAGAAACACTTTGCTCCCTTCAGTTGATCAAACAAGTCGTCTATCCTCGGTAGCGGATATCGGTTCTTGATCGTTACTCTGTTCAATTCTCGATAATCGATACAGAGCCTCATTGATCCGTCCTTCTTCTTAACAAATAGTACTGGTGCTCCCCAAGGAGAAACACTCGGTCGAATGTAACCCTTATCCAATAATTCTTGCAATTGTATCATCAATTCCTTCATTTCTACTGGCGCCATACGATATGGAGCTTTTGAAATCGGTGACGTTCCCGGTGCTAAGTCTATTACGAATTCTATTTCTCTGTCTGGCGGAAGACCAGGCAGATCGTCCGAAAACACATCTTGAAATTCATTTACTATGAATATATCCTTAATTTCTACTCCCTTTTTTTGAGTATCAACGATGTAAGCTAAATAACCTACACATCCTTTCCTTAATAATTTCTTGGCCTGCATCATCGTAACGCAACACGATTGCTTAAGCGATGAGCTACCATAAAATACTATCTTAGACTTATCCGGAGTCTGAAGGTTTACACACTTGTTCTGACAGTCAATAATCGTAGCATAGTTATACAACCAATCCATCCCCAGTATTACGTCAAATTCTCCCAGTCTAATAGGAATCAAGTATACGCTCAGTTCATGTTCTCTAATGTTTGCGCGACAATCTCGATAAACGTATTCTACAAGGATCACTTCCTTATTTGCAACTTCTATGATCAAAGGATTTTCTAATCGTTCTCGGGGTGTACTAAGTTTACTAGCAAATTCTTCAGATATAAAAGAACAGGTGGCACCCAAATCAAATAATACATAAGCATTTATATCATTGATTGGGATTATACCTGACACCACGTCCTTCACAGCCACGGCGTCCTGGACGGTCATGTTAAAGGTTCTGGCGGTTGGGCGGTTGGATTGTGCCTGCCCGCTGATCATCAGCTTGTTTCCTCCTTGCTGATTGCTACCCCACCACTTCCCTTCTTTGGGCAATCCTTAATACGGTGCTCAGTTGAGCCGCAAGCAAAACACCCTTGGATCTTCTTTGGCTTCGGACAGTTGGGCGAGATGTGCCCTTCCTGTCCGCAGTTGTAGCAAGTCCACATCCCTTCCAGTACTCGCCCTGGTGATTCTTCCCACACTTTGAGCATTCTTCAGCCCTCTTCTTGAAACCTCCATGAAAATTTCCTGATTTATTATTGTTATTTTTGTTGTTGTTGTTATTCTCCCATTTTCTCTTTCCCAAGTTGCTTCCTCCGCTACTGCTTCCTCCCGTACAGTTCTCTCCTCCAGTATTCTTTCCTTTCTTCTCCTTGTTATACAGACTTAAGGCCTCACTGCCACCTTTCGCAATGATTGCCTTCTCTAGTAATGTTGAAAAGGAATCAATTTGAAGAACTGATACCTTATTGACCAGCCACGGCTTCAACCCTTGTTCGAAGCGTCTAGCCTTCCTCTCTTCATCTCCAACTTGGTGTTCCGCAAATCGCGCTAGTTCATTAAACTTAGCTGCGTACTGTGCCACCGTCATGTCACCTTGTTTCAGTTCTAAGAACTTCACCTCCATCCGATTCTTCATACTCATCGGAAAGTAATTCTCGAAGAACAGCGTCTTAAACTTATCCCAAGCTATTATCCCTTCTCCAGCTCTTTGTTAATTAGCCTCCCACCAGTAGTTCGCTTCTCCCCTCATCATGTATATGGAAAATACCGTCTTCTGATCTTCGCCTACGCGAGCTATAGTAAAAGATATTTCTATCTCCTTGATCCACGTTTATGCGATGATTGGGTAGGT
This sequence comes from Panax stipuleanatus, assembly GCA_020205555.1. Lineage (NCBI taxonomy): Eukaryota > Viridiplantae > Streptophyta > Magnoliopsida > Apiales > Araliaceae > Panax > Panax stipuleanatus. The sequence goes on along the minus strand of CM035117.1, from coordinate 62,292,678 downwards.
AGTTCCCTCGAACTCCGGGGGTCCTACACTCTTAAAGTCTTTAAAGGTTGTTACTGGCACAGTCTGAGGGTTTGGGCGAACGGGTTCATTGTTCCTTCCCCTTAAGGCTTCTCCTAACAAGTCTACCAGTTTCTGGATCGGGTCAACTTGTTCCCTCTTGTTATTAACAGATTCTTCGGGTGCAGTCAATCTACGTCTGGGCGGCATTATCTACATCACAAGTTTTCATTTTATTATTATTCAAGTATATTACTTAAGTATTTCTTTTAATACTAAAGGAATAAATTTATAACACATTTCTGAAATAAACTTCATTTATATTCATATGCCAAATCGTTTCATTACATGATTATCCTAGCATACTGCTATAAATGTTATCACATATATCCCCTAATATCACAAAAGATAAGGAATATACCAACCTACTACCATACTAGCCTTCTAACAAAAGCTTACACGGGGTTTACATCACTATCCCACATCTTACACAAAAGATAGGGATTACAACATAGAATGTACAACACATAAAGATAAATGCTACTAACTACTACTAGACCATTTAAGGAAATTTCATCACATCATCCCACGCTCCACAGCGCTCTTGTACTCCATCTGCGCTATATACGCAACCAGCTCTCAACTCAAAGTATGTAGAGTCTGTCCCTGCTCTGTCGGGTAGTGGTACACACCATCAATCACCCTCTCAAAAGTTGAACGGAACATATACCCCATCTTGTTCATCTTCCTCTTCTTACAATTGACCTCGTTCTCTAGGTCGTCAGCTCTCTCATTGGCCGCTTCCCACTTCTCCTCGAGGTGTAACCTATCCATCACCTCCAACTCTAGCTAAGTACGGAGTGCCTCTTTCTTAGTCTTCTCACTCAATTCTCTCTGTTCTACTTCTTCCAGCTTCCCTGCTATATCTACATTTCTCGCCACAGACCTGTGGAATAAGGTTCCCATCTGGATCCCTGCCTCCCTGCGGTAAGCAATCTCTACCTCTAGCTCCTGCATGTCCAACTTCCTCTGGTGGTCCTCGCCCCTCAGCTTCTGGAACTCAGACTCTCTCTCGTGGGTCTCTGCCTCCAACTCCTGGACCCTACAGTCTAACTCTAGGATCCGCTCCTCATACTCTCCTAGCATCTGCTCCTCTACAGTAGCTTCATCAGAGTCCTCTACTGGCTCATCCTCCATCGGCTCGTCCTCCGTCGGTTCCTCCTCTAGATCAGACTCTATCTCAATCTCGTCCTCGTCGTCAGACTCGAACGGTGCAACAGCCTGCACTGGTGTAGCCTCTAGAGGTGCCTCGTATACTACATGTATATCCCTGGGCTCCTCCTCTGCCACTCTAATAGGTACACCTGTGTCTGTCATCCTACAATCACAAACACAAGACAAACAAACAGCAACTCCATTAGAATGTTAAATAAAATATAAGTTCATTGTATAGAATGAAGTTACATTTCATAACACGCTAAGTCTCGCTCTAGGGAAAACTCTATGTGAGTTTTATTTCCTTTCCAATTTCTAAGTTCTCCTAAGTTATAATCTAAGGACACTCGCTCTTATGGTTTATAACTACAGCTCTGATACCAACCTGTGACGCCCCCAAATCCGGGACTGCCACTTGGTCTCTCGAATTCGGTTCGTCGCGTGCTCATGGTAATACATCACAATAATAATAATACGACTAAATGTCGCATCACACAGCGGAATAATACACAACTAATACCGAATAAATTACATTTAAATAATATAATTATTCACGTCCCAAGGTCTCGTAACTTAAACAGTGATTACATAGCTTAGACATATCTTAAGCATAAATAACCTTAACTAGTACATAATAACATAAGTTCTTTATTACAATCATAAATCCTATATAATATAAGCTACTCAGTAGCCTTTCCCTTGTCCTTATCTGTGCCCGAAGGTCCGCATTGCTATGCCTTAAATGAAATATTTTTAGAGAAAGCAAGAATGAGCACAATTTGCCCAACAAGTAATATACAATAAGGGTTTGTAATATAATTCTCAATTCTCGAAAAGGTATAGCAAGGTTTGATAGTTCAAGAATAACAAGAATATCAACAGTTTTCAATAACAGTCGCTAAGGACAGAATAATATCATTGTGATTCAATAATAAATCAATTCAAGATTTCAAGATAACTGAATACTTAGCAGTCACTAAGGACTATGAACTTCCACAGAAATTGACAGTAATAAACTGAAAAATCCAACAAAAATAAGTACAACAGGTGATCAGCCTAAAGTACCCTATGTTATGCATAACACTCAATCATACTAATGTGCGCGCATCGATTCTCCGACAGTTATATTTTGTTCTTCTCAGTCAAATATAAGATCCCGCACCAATCAATCGGTTTGGGTCGCTTTTTAATAAAATAAGTCTAGCCGAATCAAATGGCATAGATCACAACAACTATAAGTTAAATTTCAAGATTTAAAGTCCGAAGAATATAGTTCGACTTTTATCTTATTCATGAAGTATATGATTCATAATATCTGAATTTAAATCTCAAGAGTTTACTCGTACGACAATAATTGCATAAGCCAATTGAATGTTCAATAAAGAGTAGAGTTAGGAACCTGCTTACAACGTTCCTTGAATAAAGTAAATACGAAGGTCTAGGATACTTGCACTATAAACGAGTGTAAGGAAACTTGCACTTTAAAAGAGTGTAAGTTAGAGAACTTGCCTTTAGCGTAGTTTATCCACGAAAAGCAAATCAACACTTTTGAATTCCTATCGTAATATAGTTACGTATATATATGATATTCATTAGTCATATAGTTTAACATTATACCTCATCTCGTATATACGATTAACACATAAGCTAAGTCTTAACCTAGCTACATAGTTATATAGAATATAATGTCTATCCTTAAAGTTCCTCCTTTTGAGTTTAAACACATTCTCATATCATATAAGATCGCAACAATTAGCAAACATGCTCTCATATTATTAATATCACATAAGACCACAATTAATACTAAATGTATTTCATTTTAGCAAGTTATGGCATTCTCATAAGTTAACCGTCAAAATTAGGTTCAAGTAAAATTATATAATATCACGTAGCATGTATACATGTTTAAAGGATACTTTTATGTGTATACAACCTTTCCTTGTTCCAATCATACATGTAATAGATTCTAAGTTAACACTTTCAATAATTTAAAGCCATTCAAGGTCATGGAATTCACAAGGCCTATCATGCTCGCTCTTTAAACACATAAGGTATTCATATACTTTGCATTAGGCATACTTATGAGTATTCACATTTCATACATGTAACTATTACAGTTATTAGTTAAAAATATGCTTCGTTTACGCTAAATTTTAATCATGACATCTAGCATAGTATGTATACATGCATGACGTTCATGAAGTCAATAGTATTATCCAACACGTTCATAAATTTTAGAATTTAAACTTCAAGTTAACATGTCAAGGTGTACGTTTAAAACTTGTATTCTCATTAGTAAAGCTCACTAATAAGGCCTAACATGCTCATGCTATCTAGATTCATATGTTAACATGTTTGACACGTATTTCAAGGTCATATAACATGCTCAAAAAATCAGAACCTAGAATCCTAATATAACATGTTAGAGTCCATGTTCAACGCTCGAGTTTTCGTTGGAAAGGTTCACTATTGAGGTTCATATGCTCAAGTTACATTATGAAGCTTAGATACGCAAGTTAACATTTATATCATGTGTTTCTAGGTCATACAAATATGTCTCAAAAGTCAGAATGTCAATATAAGGCTAACATATCAAAGTTCCACTTTTCATAACTTTCAGTTTTCTTCGAAATACTCAACTAAAACGACTAGCATGGATTATTATAACCTAGTACCCTTATTCCATATGTTATTGTGATTTATATGCATATCCTAACAGTACAATATGCTCAATATATCAGAAGATATAATAGAAATCATTAACACTTTTTGCAGTGGCGCGCGAGCGCGCCAGTTGTACTAGGGAGAGGCGCGGCCACGCGGCTCCCGTTCCAGACCAGAAGATGTTCTGTTATTGCAAAGCTTCAGAATTTCTCATAATGTACTTAGTTAACATGCTTGCCTACCATCACTTTACATTCCTGACACATAGATATACTTAACAACTTATGTTAGCACCTTATCACACACTAATTTCAACAATATTATGCAATCTCTATGAATTGAAATTCAAATGGGTTTAGAGGTTATACCTCTTGAGCTCAAACTTGCACACAACTTGCTCTCAAATTCAGATTATGAACTCACAATAATCTCTCTATATCACTTAGCAATTAATTAATCAACATAGAAAATGAAGAGGGATGCTCAATTTATAGAAAAATTAAAGCCCATGCCAAGCCTTTGTCCATGACAATAAACCAAGAGATGAAGGAAGAAGATGTTGGACATTAGATGGTTGGTGAGTGGTTGGTAATATGCATCATGAATCCCACTCCCCCTACAATGATGAGCTAGAATGATCTTGGGAGAAGAAGAAGGAGTAGCTCCTTAGCCTTTTTGTTCTTCACGTGAATGAGAGAAAGGAGGGGAACTGGACACTTAATGTGGGACTAGCTAAACATATCATCAGCCATAGCAAATTGAGGATAAAAGATCATATATTATATACTTAGTACATATATGTATACCTTAGCTTATACTCACTTAGGGTCATACATGGACCAAAATACCATAACAACTTCACATGGTAGCACATTGGGGTACAGATATATATACATCATATAATCCATGTACACTTTAAAAATATCACATTTATAAGTTATTCGAATTATCCCAACTTTTATTATTATTATTAATATTTCAAGTATGTTACTCATGGGGATGATTAGGAATATCAATTATTTACATACTTTAACCTAATATTCCATATAGTATACATTAAAGTACTATACCTACCATATGGTCACATAGGCATTATTTATGTAACTTATACGAGATAATTTCTATATTGCATAGCCTTACTAAAGTGTCACACTACACTTTATAGTATAGTTTATATGTATTATATAGTTGCTTGTATTATCACAATGCACTTCATATAATATATTATGTAGTTATGCCAAAATGTCACATTATACATCATATAATATAGTTTATATATATGGACATAGTTACTATGCAATGTGTGACTACATAACTTTACATTAAGCAATTAATTGAACAACATTAATCTAAACGTTAATTAACCATTTATTCATTAATATGTTATTACTCGTAAAAATTATTAATTAATAACATTTTATTAATTAATCATCCACTCATAAATTCTTACTTTTGTGAATTAAATTATATACTTTCCGTCGCTATGCCACACAAGGCATTCATTGAGCTTATTGTAAACTCCATATTTTCTCAATTATCATAATTATTTAATTTAATATAATTGAGCTAACTCATCTCATAACACAAAATTATTTATATATGTATAAATATTCACTTCCATTAATATATTCATTTAATAATATATGGAAATTCTCGGGTATTACAATTTCTCGCTCTATGCTCGATACAGATTTCCTGTATCTCATCATTTATAACTCATCGTGAGTTTATCTCGTACTATATCATAGTACATACTCGTTATAACATCAAACTATAACTATTCAATCATTACCGAACATCTGTCTTTTACAACTTTAAAAGATCACACTGTGACCTTATTTTATAATCATCTTCTTTATGATTCTTTTCTCATCTAATGATCGTTTTGTTTTACAATCTTCTTATCTTTACCTATTCATCACATCATATCATGGTTCCATTATGCTTTTAATTTTATAGACTTTTACTATTCATCATTATTCATCATCTTTATTATTGTAGTTAGGCAACTCCTTATTCTTATCTTTATCTCTCTCCAAGATTCATCTTTGAATCTTCTTGTTCATTTAACAACTCTTCCTTTAAGAATTTCAAATTTCATTCATGTTACTCAATATTTTATTCAAATTTACTCGTTGTCATTATCATATTCTTCTTATAACATTTCTAGGACTCAACTCATCCTATACTTCCACGTATGTGAAAAGAATCACTTTTTTATCATACGTAACTTAAACTTAACTTCTTATAACCTAAGGTCATAGCCTAAGGTACTCTTACCTAAGGTGTATAACCTATCAACTTTGATACCAACTATAACGTCCCCAAAAGTCATACAAATAATTCTCATTCTCGATCGTTAACAATACAACTTTATTCTAACTTTACATCATTATTCGATATTAAAATCACTAAAAATGCGGAATATTTAAAACTTTTATATATTTCCTTCTTTATTGCCCTGAATCTCGACCTTTATCATTACATGTCTGATTCAAATTTATTACATGAATCACTACATCGAAGTTACTATACAAAGTCTTACATCACAAAGCAATATCCACTATACATCGGATAGCTCAACTTTACAACTCCACAATTATGTTACAATCAAAACATTAAATGCATTTCTCATCTAACATAAGTAATCTTCTTGAATATTGATCTCTATAATTCAAATATCACGTATCATTACCTTGAAATCTTGACCTGCAAAAATAGTTATTTGCAAGAGTGAGCTCGATAGCTCAACAAGATCTAACAGCTTTCATGCATCACGTAGCGCATAAATAACATGCTCATCTTATATATCATAATTATTAGACTAACATATCACGCATGCTTCAATTCATATAACAAGTAAAAAGATTAAGTTCCTTACTCAATCAATATTCTTTACTCATTCAACGTAGTCATAAATTGACTTTAACGTTTCATGCATACAACATATATAACATATCATGCTCTTTGCAATACAATTTAAAACAGTTCATCATCAAGTTCACATAGAAAATAGGAACTGAAAGACTTGCCTGGCTCGTAGATTACTAATTAACGAAAAATAGCTTATAATAATCTGCACTTCATGAATCCTACACAACGTATTACCATACGCATCAATTATTAGTCACCTAGCAACGCTTAGCAAACGTCTAAGTAATTTCTACTTTACACTTCATAATTCTCTCCCATTTATTTGTTTAACACACACTTTCAAACTTATATGTATAATTAATAATATAAATTAATTATCACATAACTAATTCTCATAATTAGCTAACCCATTTAGGTTAACTCATTCCTCTTTAACTAATTGGTTTAACAATTAGTTATCACATAGTTAATCATATCACATGATCATATTACATCTTCACATAATTAATCAACTAATAATTAAATTATAATTAAACAAATTATAATTTAAATTACACATCCTCAAATATAATTAATCGAATTATAATTGCAATTTATATTAATTAAATTATAATTAAACAAATTATAGTTTAAATTAAACATTTATTAATCAAACTCTATTTATGCATTTATATTAAATAAATCATAATTAAAATAATTATAATTTAAATTAAATAATTACTTTGATTATAATTAATCAATTTCAATCCATGCACTCATTAAATTATAATTAAAATGAATTATAATTTTAATTACACATTTACCTTAATTAAAATTACTCAAACTATATTTATTATAATTTAACAAATCATAATTTAAATTAAACCTTTACTATAATTTTAATTTATTCAAATTATAATTACACATTATATTTTATTAATAAAATCTATTAATATTCATTTAGCATTTTAAGGTATGCCTAACATGTCATCAAATTTAACACACTGGGTCAACTTTTCAGGATCTAAACAAAGTTGCACAAAACAAATCAAGTTTTCTTTTCTGCACACTCCCTGCCGGGGCGGGGGTTCTATACCTTGCAAGGTCCGTCGGGGCGGGCCCTTCTGCAACAACTCAATTTTGGTTTGCGAACTGTGCAGAGAAAAAGTCAATTTGGCTTATTTCTCCATACCAAATTCCGATTCTAGTCAACATAATTCATATCAATTTTGTAGAAAACATAAATTCTAAGTTTCTAACATGTTTTAATATATTTAATCATCAAAACACAAAATCAAAACTCTTAATTTTGAAAATTTTGTATAAAAACTATTTTTCAGTGTTCTTGATAAAATTGAACACTGAAAGTTTATTTCTCAATCAAAAAACACAATTCAAATCACATTGAATCCGTTTATAAACATGTTATCATTATCTAACATCAATTTACCCAATGATTATCAATCAAACACAAATTTTGATTTTCAAAAATCAATTAACAAAAACTTATTTCATTGTAACTTTTTGATGAACATGAATTCTTCATGTTCATCATATACACATGAATTAAACATCCTAACTAAGCATACAAATCAATTGTAAGCATATATGAATACAATTTATACATGAATTTCATGTTTATTTATATTTCCATGAAAACTTATTTTTACAAAGAACAAGAACATGAATAACATCAAACATGGTTTTTGAAATACAAGGGTTAGAATTATACCCTTGATGCTTAGTGAGGAAGATGATGATGAGGTTTAACTAGGACTTTCTCTCAAAGCCTTCCTCCTTTCATCTTCTTCTTCTCTCTTTCTTTCTCTCCAACTTTTCTTTTCTTTCTCTGTATTTTTCTCTTCTTGTTTTAACACTGATAAAACTCTAACTCTTTTATAATTCTAACTAACGTAATATACATATATTATATATATATATATATATATAACATAAATATAAGATATATAACTTCCACTACATAATGGCCTTTATTAAATATAATAAGTACCATTAATATATAAGTTACAATTTGAATTTTAAAAGCCCTAAGGCTTATTTGGCAAAACAACTTATTTTTAAAAATAGGTTTTTAGTAGTTAATGCCCCATTTGGCAAAAAGGATTTAAAATAGTGCAAGGCCCTTGTTTGTGAAAACGGTTTTAAAAACTCTTTAAATTCTTTTAATAAATCTTTTAACACATATTTTTAATGTTACACTTTAATTAATTAAATCTTAACATTCTACTTTAATTAATTAAACGTTAACATCGATTAATCACATAAAAATTGTCATATAACAATTATAATTACTCGCTAATTATAATTTCGTGTCACAATTACCACATAACTTCATCTAATTTAATTATCCCAATTAAATTAAAACTATAACATAAAATCATTACATTTTAATTAAATTAAATATTAAATATTTATTTAATTAATATATTACACTTAATTAAATTACTTCACAACAATCACACAAATTATTTATTTAACTCAATAAATAAATTAATTAAAATATTTATTTAATTCAATAAATATTAAAATTAATATATAAAATTCTCTTCACACCAAATCATATATTTCATAATATATAGCACATATACACATACTCAAACTCCAAACATCTCATAATAAGAATTTTATGCATTAAATTCTCATTTATTAATTCTAAAAAATCCAGGTTGTCACATTAAGTGTATTTAATTTAATCTATGGTGATAGAATAAATTAAATAGCTTAATATTTATTATTTAATATTTTAAAAATATTAAATACAAATTAATAAGAGGAGTCTTATTATTATTATTACTATTACTATTAGTTTAATTTATAAAGGAGTTTGGAAATTAATTAATAAAAGTACTCTCCCATATTCCTAATAAGATTAGGAGGTAAATTAATAAAAGGAGTTTAATTAATAGTTCTTAATAAGTTTAGGAAGATGAATTAATTAAAAGAGTTTAATTAATTAATGTGAAATTCTAATCCTAAAATGTTTAGGAGGGTTGCCTACATCTATAAATAAGAGGAGTCTTATTTTGATTTGGGGTTAATGCAATTTCCAAGAGTTGGAAGAGCACACTTTTTCTAGAGAGAAAAACTAGAGTTTTGCTAGTAATCCACCTTCTTAATACTTGTTCATCCTTGGTGGATCACCTCTAGAGGCCAAATACTTGGGTGGCTGACGTTGATCAAAGGAAGGAATCACACCCGGTAGATTCAAGTCGAACAAGGAAAGAATTGGAGTTGAACTCGTACCTGAGGAAGCTCGTATCTTCAAGGGTATAAATCTCATCTACTTCTTTTTGTTTAATTAATAATTGCGCATAAAGGATGATCTGGGTATATGGTTTGTAAAATTTTAAAAACTCTTATTTTTATGCTTCCGCTGCTATGTATATAATTGTTGCATACGTATGAATCTTACAAACCTAACATGAAGTGGATGCGATGACTGCTTTATCAGCTCAAATGAGAGCTCAATTTTTTGCCCTTACAAAGAAAATAGATGCACTTGGGGTACAAAATGTGCAGAGAGTTGAAACAATCTGTAAGATATATGCAAGGAACCATCAGGTTGATCAGTGTGTAATAAACCCTGAATCGATTCAGTTTTTTTCTAGCTATAATAGGCAGCAGGGTGGTAATGGGAACAGCTACAATCCGGGATAGAGAAATCACCCGAACTTTTCTTAGAGTAATAATCAGTCACAAGCTCAAGCTCAATCTCCAAGACAATCATACCCACCCGGATTTCAGTCGCAGCAGCCCTAACAAGCCGAACAATAGCCTCCAGCTGATAAGTTATCTCAAATAGAGGAGTTGATAGCAAGGATGACAACCCAATTTGATGCAACAACAAAAACTCAAGCAGTTGCAATAAGGAATCTTGATAACCAGCTAGGACAAATAACTAGTGCTTTGAACAACAGACCTCAAAGTTCTCTACCAAGTGATATTGAGAAGAATCCTAGGGTTGGCAATAAACAGTGTAACACTATCACACTTCGAGGTGGAAAGGAGTTAAAGGAGACTAATGCTAAGAATCAAAAGAAGGTGCCTAACTACAAGGGAAAAGCCTATGAGAATAAAGATGAGGAGAATAAAATAGATGATAGTCAATTGGTGAGTTCAAAAGAGGAAATACAAACTTCAATTGTGCCACCTGTACCGTACTCTAAACGTTTACAAAGTCAAAAGATTAATAACCAGTTCGCCAAATTCATGGAGATCTTTAAAAAGTTGCAAATTAATATCTCATTTGCCGAAGCACTAGAGCAAATGCCAAGCTACGTGAAATTTATGAAAGATATATTATCCAAGAAATGAAGGCTAGGCGAGTTTGAAATCGTGGCGTTAACGGAAGAGCGTAGTGCAATTCTATAGAAAAAGCTTCCACCAAAGTTGAAGGATTCGGGGAGTTTTAACATCCCTTATTCAATTGGAATCAATTTTTGGGGAAAGCTTTGTGCGATTTGAAAGCAAGCATAAACCTCATGCCACTTTCCATATACAAAAAGTTGGGTTTAAATGAAGCAAAGTCGATAAATGTCACCTTACAACATGCTGATAGATCGATCATGTATCTGATGGGTATAGTGGAGGATGTACTAGTGAAGGTCGACAAATTAATTTTCCTGAAAGATTTTTTAGTTTTGGATTTAGAGGAGGATATGAATATTCCAATCATACTTAAGAGGCCATTTCTGGCCACCGGAAGAACTTTAATTGACGTGTCGAATGGTGAATTAACTATGAGAGTAGATAATCAAGAGGTAAAATTTCAGGTGTTCAAAGAAATCAAATTCCCAAGAAACAATGAGGAGTGTTCTTTGACCCAGAGAGGAGATGAGTTGGATCATGTAGAGTTTCAGGACAATGATGGTATAAAACGTTTGATGGAAGAGAGTAAAAATCAAATAGTCCACAGGAAAGGGCGAATGGTGAAACAATGCTAGAAGTGTGCAGCTAAGTTTAGGAGCAACCACAATATCCCAGAAGAACCCTATTAAGCTGATTAAAACAGGGATTAGTCAGGCTGAAAGACTTTAAATCAAGTTTTTGATGGGAGGCAACCCAATCATCAGCTTAGTTTGCATTTTTTTTATATAGTACAATTATTTTCAATTCATTAGTGTAGTCAATTATGAAATTTTAGGATTTTATTTTCGTAAGAAAGGTCATGCTCATGCACCTACTTGATCGCTCTAATCCATGTTGTTTCTCATCATTACAGGCACTGGGGGTGTAATGTGTAGGTAACAAGGTATGGGAAGGCACATAAGCACTGAGACTACAACAAAAATATTGAAGAAATTTTTTTTTAGAAAAACTCCAATTCGCCCTAACGAATTCAAAATGCCTGGGGAATCTGCCTCGACGGATTGGTCTTTGTCCAGATGCAACCCAACGCGCTTGGAGCCTGCCCTAGCGAATAGCCCTCTGCCCCAATTCTCCCTGGCGAATTCCGAAGATCAATTAAATCTGCCCCGTTAGATTCATCGAATTTTAGTTTTTAAAAAACACAATTTGAACCTCAATTACAGACATTCTCATAATTCTAAACTCAGTCCATCAACCCTAAGCCACCGAAATCAGTCCTCAAATCCCTCTCTCAATCAATTTCTTCAAATTTTTTCCTCCCAATCCTTCTCCCAATCGGATTAAATGGCCTTCTCATATCAATTTGGGGATTTGGCTTGGTTTTTACCCAATCTAGCCATCCATTCTCTCGACACTCATCCTCATCCCTAATGAAATTGGCCAGGTTTTCAAGTGGTTTCGGTTCTTATTCAAGCAGATAACAAGATTCATCACCAAATTGAGGCCACACACAACAAGTTTAACATACTGGGCTTGTAACCCAACTGACATTCATACTCTCACACTGGGCAAGGCACTATCATTGGTAAATTTTCATTTAGATTTGCAATTTGATTATTTTTACTATTGGATTGGGGTTTAAAGTATTTTGTTAGGACAATTGAGTTTGTGTTGGCTCAATTGGTTAGTTGTGGTAGATTATTGTTGTAATTTTTTTTAAGTTCTGAAAATTATTGTTCAACTGAATTTGAAGGAGGTGTTTAAATAGAACACTCGGTTAGCACATTCGGTATTCGACAGACTATCTCAAAGATAAACCAGCTTGATTACACAGTTGTTGACAGATTGATAGATATAGTTGGCACATTAGGGGCTAGCCAAGTGTTCTACCACATATTAACAATTTGTTATCTAAGCTTGGTTAGTATACATAGCACCTAAATGACATAGAGTAGAAGGTACTTCAACACCAACACGAGCTTTTGACAGAAGAAGGTTTGTTAATGCTGAAGCTGTCGACGCCGAAAAAATTCCCTCTTCCTAGGTGTTTGGTTCTTACCCTTTATATTTTCTATATGATTTTATCTTGCTTAAATGGTGATATTTTAGGAAGAGATCGACATATAATGTCAACGATTTGAAAAGATTTGATTTTATTGATAGGTATGAATTAGACAGAGCCACCAGTTGGTATGAGTTAAATGGTTGTACCAACTCAACCGAGTTTTGAAGGAATTTATAATATGGCCCAATATGGGAATCCATTTAATTGGTCTTGGAAACCGAGATTCATAGAGTTTGGGGGCTTGCTTAAGGGAGGGGAATATGCTAGGCACCCCCCAACTTCTGTGAAACACAATTATCGCATTTTTTCATTCCCTAATTATTGTGTGTGTGTGTGTGTTGCAATTAATTGGACCTAAGTGATTTATTTGAAAGTAGTGAAATGCTTCGTTGGACCTGTATACGAAGGATTTGATTTATGAAAAAGTTCATTTTAAGCAATAATATGAAAATGATGTTTTAAAAAGAGATTTTCAAATCCTTTCTCTCGCATAGGAATTGAAGCCCTTTGATACTTCCATTTTATTCCATATTCGGTTTATTTTGATTTTATTCTCGAGATACGAAGCATCTTCGACAAAATAATATATATATATATATATATATATATATATATATAAGTGTCAGGCTCCGTATGGGCATAAAAGCCATTGAAGTGAGCCCGAACACCACAACCACAGTTTTCATTATTTCGAGGCCTTATACCCGTATAACCGTTTTAAGGCCCTGGATTTACAAGTGATAAGTACATAATATTCGATGATTATTATTCCTTTATATTTAGTTTTATTACATGTTTCATGTGGATATGTGCTTAATAAGGTGTTTTATTGTTTTCAGGTGAATTAAGCTTAAAGGAATGAAATGAATTGGAAATGATATAAAAGGATGAAATTCGTACCAATTGGACTGACCCAATTCGGCAATTGATGGACAAACGGATTGTTAGCCCACACGAAATTGCTAAGCAGCTTAGGATTTTAATTGGGTTAAGGTTCCTAGCTTCTAAAGGAATTAAGAGTCCAAGAAGCATTAATAGTTGCAATTGCAAAGGAAATAAAGCACCACACAAATTGGGTATAGCATGTGGGCCACGGATCAAGCACCTCAAAATACCAAGAGCAGCTTAAGGTTTTCATAGGTCCAAATTGGAATAGGATACATGCATATCACGAAGTTCATCTCCTAGTGGGTCACGGATTGCAAAGTGATTTTATGGCAACTAAATAATTCACCAGCTTGCAAAGGAATCAAATTAATTGAAGCCAGCACATGCTAGGTGGGGCCACGGTTTTAGCAAGTTTTTTTTAAAGGAATGTACATGGCTCACGAATTATGGCTTCCCATGCATTATAACGAATCAGCAGCTTGGGAAAAGGACACAAGCAGCTCACTAAAACATGGGCCCACGTTGGTTGCTATTAGTTTACAAAGGAGATTCAACACATATTAAAGCAAAGTCGGACAGGAGATTCATCACAAGTGCAAGGATTTGTGATGAGTGGATTTCATACCTATGAATTAGATACCATTTAAACCTAAGATATTGCTACTTCGGGTATTTTTAGGAGCATTATTACGTGTTTGCATTGGTTTTGTGCAGGGATAAGCCGGGAGGTTAAGAACAAAGAAATAAGTGAAAAAGGAAAAATCTGCAGAAAATTCATGAACCTCGCCAGGGCGCAGAATTTGTATTGGGAAAGCTCGCCTAGGCGCAGGTTCGCCGGGGTGTAATTTGCAAGGCTAACATGTGCGCCGAGGCAAGGTTCGCGGCAGACAACTTAAAGTTTCCTTATTCAAGTAAGATTCTGGAGATTTTTGGCTGGGGGATCAGGAACGCGATTAGAAGAGTATTAAAGGCAAATAGAGGGGCAGAGAGGACATTATCTTGGACATCAACAAACCCTAACCTTGGGAGATCACACGTTGGAGAATTGAAGCTAGGCTAAAGGCACGAAGAACGCAAGGCGATATTGGAGAATGGTAGCACTATACTTTCAGATTTTATTCTCTTTCTTCATCTATTCTTCGTATTCAGGATGCTAGTAACTTTGTGGATGATAGTTATTTATTTATCTAAGATGAACTAATTTACTGTTTATGTGACACCCCCAAATTCAGGTACTTCAATTCCACGGGATTTGGTGCTCACTATCTAAATAAAATACAACTACTGCCCAATAATAAGGAATGCAAAATAAATTACAACCTTATAAATCCATAAAAATCTTCCTTAAAAGGATTACAACTTTAATCAAATTATCCCAGGTTTAATCTAACCTTAACGTCAATAAAAAGTGCAAAAAATAAAACATAACATAATCAAGTTTATTACACATCATATTACAACATAACAAGTCTTCACTTGTTCATCTTGCTTTTTCCTTTACTCGTTGACGGTACGTCAATGTTCTCGACTTTAGCTGCAATGGTTATTTAATTGCAAGAGTGAGCAAAAAAAAGCTCACTTGGAATAACAATAATAGTAACGATAACATAACTGAATAACTTCAAAAGATTTGAATAACTTTTATTTCATCAATAATAAAGAATTGAATAATAATTATTTCATCAACATTTAGAATTTTGAATATAAAAATCATCTGAGGGTCATAAGACCTTGAACTATGTTCTAGGTTATAAACATTTCTACTTAAAACCTTTAACAGTCGTTTAGACTATATGGACTCTTAACTCGTACTTAGGGGGATCAACCCTTCGTACCAGGTATTGTGCACAAACATCTTAATGCTTTCGCATGGTATTTGATAACAAGTCCGTACCAAAGAAAATTTGGTTTGGATAAGCTTAAAAGGAAATTTAGAGTTCAACTACCATCAACTAAGTAGTAGTTGAATCGACTTACAATAATCTAGAATAATTTAACAATAAAGAATTATGAATTAACTTATGCTCTAGAATTAAACTTAAAGCATTCGAAAGATAAAATAAACCTTACTTGAACAATTAAGCCAAGGTTACTTTAATTAAATCGTGAACTTTAAATAATTAGTTGTCTATTGCAGAAATAAAAGGACAGTCTCAAATACAATTAAGATTTGAATTTAAAACACTTGCATATAAATCACAAGTTTAGAGATAGAGAACTTGCCATAAGCGCAAGCTACAATTAGAAATCACATTCCTTAAATAACCCTACATATATATAATTAACAATAATAATATAATTAGTTATCATATAACTAATTCACATAACTTAGTTAACTCATTTAGGTTAACTCATTCCCCTTAATTATTAAGTTTAATAATTAATTATCACATCACATAATCACATCACATGATCATATTACATTTGCACATAATTAATCAAATAATAATTATGTACCCATATTAATTAAATTATAATTAAATAAATTATAATTTAAATTAAACATTCACTTTAATTATAATTAAACAAATTATAATTTAAATTAAACATTTACTGTTATTATAATTAACCAAGTTACATTATGCATTTATATTAATTAAATTATAATTCAACAAATTATAATTTAAATTAAATATTTACTTTAATTATAATTATATATTATATTTTAACAATATAATTCATTACTGTCCATTTGGCATTTTAATTTTATTAACATGCTTTATAATTTATTACATCATTAATCTCATAACATTGTATAATTAAAAATAGTTTTCTGCCCAATCTGCAGGACCAGCGCGGCCGCGCTCCAAATAGCCTTGGGAGCAGCGCGGCCACGCCACTGTGCAGAAAGGTCTGACAGTGTCGCGAACTTTGCAGAGAAAAAGTCAATTTGACTTATTTCTCCACACCAAATTCTGAATTTAACCAAGATATTGCACATAACACTTAATAGAAAACATAATTCTAAGCTTTTAACATGTTTTAACACATATAATCATCATAACACATAATCAAAACTCTTAATTTTGTAAAATTTAGAGAAAAACCATTTTTCAGTGTTCTTGATAAAATTGAACACTGTAAGTTTATTTCTAAATCAAAATACACAATTCCAAGCATATTGAATTCGTTTCTTGACATATAAACATAATCTATAATCAATTTGTATAATAATTTACAATCAAACATGAAATTTATTTTTAAAAGAGCCATTCATTAAAACCAATTCTTTGTAACTTTTGATGAACATGATTTTTTCATATTCATCATGTTTACATGGATTAAATCACTTAAATCATCATACTAATCACATATAAGCATGTTATAACATATATTATATATATATATATATATATATATATATATATATAT
The DNA here is from genome assembly GCA_020205555.1 of Panax stipuleanatus. Lineage (NCBI taxonomy): Eukaryota > Viridiplantae > Streptophyta > Magnoliopsida > Apiales > Araliaceae > Panax > Panax stipuleanatus. Next base: position 62,275,295 of record CM035117.1, on the reverse strand, counting down.
ATATATATATATATATACACACATCATGTTTACACAATTTTCATGAAATTCATGTTTATAGTGAACCAAAAAATATGAAGAACACAAGAACATAATTTCTAAAATATAAAGATTAGAATTATACTCTTGTTGCTTAGTGAGGAAGAAGATGAATGTGATGATTTCTCTGGTTCTCTCCTTCCTTTCTAGCTCTTTCTTCTTCTTCTCTCTAACTCTCTGTATTTTTTGTTCTTCTAACACTTGTTCTTTCTTCTTTGTTCTTTCTAATAGACTAACTCTTAACTAACGTAAAACAAAACTGATATAGTATAAATGATATATATTGTACATATAATTATATAATATATATAACTGACAAATATTAACTCCTCTACTTAATACATATATCAGTTACATATTTTCAAATATCAAAAGCCCATAAGGCTTTGTTTGGCCAAAATCATTTATTTTCAAAATTAGATTTTAAGAACTTAATGCCTTATTTGGTAAAATTCATTTAAAATAGATGTAAGGGCCTCGTTTGGCAAAACTCTTTAAGAACAGTTTTAAGGGCCTTGTTTGGCAAAACTAATTTAAAAACTCTTTAATTTACTTAATAAATCATTTAACACATACTTTCATTGTTACACTTTAATTAATTAAATCTTAACATTCCAATTTAATTAAATTAAAGCTAACATCAATTAATCAAATAAAATTTACCACATAACAATTATAATTACTCGCTAATCATAATCTCATGTAACAATTATCACATAATATTTATTTAATTTAATTATCTCAATTAAATTAAACTATACCATAAAATCATTACAAATCAATTAAATTAACATTCATTTAATTAACATATTGCACTTAATTAAATTACTCCATAATAATTACATAAATTATTTATTTAACTCAATCAATAAATCAATTAAAATATTTATTTAATTCAATAAATATTAAAATTTAATTACACAAAATCTCATTCGTTACAATCTTCCCTCCTTAAAAGGATTCTGTCCCCAGAATCACATCTAAAAAAAAAATCTCGTCCGTTACATTCTTACCCCCTTAAAAAGATTCTGTCCTCATAATCGATATATAAGGGGTTACATAAATAATTAAGCAAATAATTGGGGATACGTTTTCATTATTACATCCTCGAGTTCTCACGTAGCTTCTTCAGCACTGTGGTTCCTCCAGATTACCTTAACACAAGGTATCACTTTATTTTTAAGTACTTGTTCTTTTCTATCAACTATTTGAACAGGCACTTCTTCATATGTTAAGTCTTTATCGAATTGTAAAGGCTTATATTCTATTACATGCTTGTAGTCGTGTTTGTACGGTTGCAACACGAAAATATAAAAAACATTATGTATATTATCTAGCTCCGGAGGTAACGCAACCTCGTAAGCCACTTCGCCCACCTTCTGTAGTATCTCGAAAGGTCCAATAAATCGGGGACTCAGCTTCCCCTTCTTGCCAAATCGAATCTTCCCCTTCCAAGGAGATACTTTCAGGAAAACAAAGCTTCCTGCTACAAATTCTTGATTCTGTCGATGTTGATCGGCATACTTCTTCTGTCTGTCTTGAGCAGCAACCAATCTCGTTCTGATCAGCTTCACGATTTCGACGGTTTATTGTACCAATTCTGGTCCCAACAGTTGTCGTTCACCAACCTCATCTCAGCACAATGGAGTTCTGCACTTTCTGCCGTATAACGCTTCGTAAGGCAGCATGCCAATACTCGCATGGTAACTATTATTGTAGGCGAACTCCACCAACAGTAGATGATCATCCCAGCTTCCTTTGAAGTCCATAACGCAAGCTCTCAGCATGTCCTCTAGCGTCTAAATAGTTCTCTCGCTCTGGCCATCAGTCTAAGGATGGTACACCGTACTCATTCGCAATTGCGTTCCCAGACATTCTTGTAAACGTTTCCAAAAATTCGACGTGAAATGCGGATCTCTGTTGAACACAATCGATACTAGAACATCGTGTCTAGAAATAATTTCTTTCACGTACAGCTTTGCTAACTGATCCAAGTTAAACTTAATCTTGATCGGTAGGAAATGTGCTGATTTCGTCAATCGATCCACCATAACCCATACTGCATCGAAACCCTTCTGAGTCGCTGAAAGACCAACCACAAAATCCATCGTGATATGCTCCCACTTCCATTTCAAAATCTCTCGCGGTTGCAACAGTCCATTCGGTCGCTGGTGGTCTGCTTTGACTTTCTGGCACGTCAGACATCTCATAACGCATTCAGCAACGTCTCTCTTCATATTCGGCCACCAAAAATATTATCTGAGATCCTGGTACATCTTCGTACTTCCTGGGTGAATCGAATATCTCGAACTGTGAGCTTCGCCCAAAATTTCTTCTTTGACGTCTGGTAATGGCGGTACCAAGATTCTCCCTTCAAATCGTAGCAGTCCTTCATTATCGATTTTGAACTTGATTTCTTCACCATCGACTATTCTTTTTCGGATCTTCTCGCACTCCTCGTCGTGAAGTTGTGCCTCTTTCACCTTGTTTACCAGAGTAGAACCAGTAGTAATTGGAATAGCTTCTCATCTGACTCATTCGGATACTTGACTTCCAGCTCTAACTTAGCCATATCTGCTATCAACTGATCCTGATCAGTTAACATGTTTAACTTCTCCCGACCCTTTCTGCTTAAAGCGTCGGCAACAACGTTAGCCTTACCCGGATGGTAAAGAATCTCGCAGTCGTAGTCCTTGATAAGTTCCAACCATCTCCTTTGGCGCATGCTTAAATCCTTTTGTGTAAAGATGTACTTCAGACTCTTATGATCTATGTATATCTCACACTTTTCTCCATATAGGCAGTGTCTCCAAATCTTCAGAGCAAACACTACTACCGCCAATTCTAAGTCATGGGTCGGATACCCTTTCTCATAGTCCTTCAGCTGACGTGATGCATAGACAATGACTTTGACGCTCTGCATCAGCAATAGCCTAATCCCTTATGTGAAGCATCACTGTATACCACGAAATTTCCTGCACTATTCGGCAATGACAACACCGGTGCAGTACTCAACCTTTTCTTTAGATTCTGAAACTTTCCTCACACTTTTTCGTCCAAACAAACTTAACTGTTTTACGAGTCAAATTCGTTAACGGAGTTGCGATTTTGGAAAAGTCTTGGATAAATCTTCAGTAATAACCTGCCAATCCCAAGAAACTCCTCACTTCAGACGGTGTCTTCGGTTGATCCTAATTCATCACCGCTTCAACTTTAGATGGATCCACTGAAATTCCATCCTTGTCTATCACATGGCCAAGAAATTACACACGTTCTAACCAAAATTTGCATTTCAAGAATTTTGCATATAGCTTCTCCCATCTCAGCGATTCTAATATCAGCCTCAAATGTTCAGTGTGTTTCTCTTCAGTTTTGGAATAAACCAAAATGCCATCTATGAACACCACTACAAACTTGTCCAAAAATGGCTTAAACACCCTATTCATTAAGTACATAAATGCCGCTGGTGCATTTGTTAGACCAAATGACATCACTAAGAACTCGTAATGTCCATACCGGTTCTGAAAGCCGTTTTAGGTATATCTTCTCTTCTTACCTTCAACTGATGATATCCACTTCTCAAATTAATTTTTGAGAAGTATCTAGCACCCTTCAGTTGATCGAATAAGTCATCGATCCTAGGTAAAGGATACCTATTCTTGATCGTGACTTTTTTCAACTCCCTATAATCAATGCAAAGCCGCATCGATCCATCCTTCTTCTTCATGAACAATACTAGCGCTCCCCACGGTGAAATGCTCGGCTGAATATACTTCTTGTCCAATAATTCCTGCAGTTGAACCATCAACTCCTTCATCTCGACTGGAGCCATTCTGTACTGGGCTTTCAAAATCGGAGCAGTTCCCGGTGCTAAGTTGATCACGAACTCTATCTCTCTATCTGGCGAAAGTCCTGACAAGTCGCTCGAAAATACGTCCACAAACTCCCTAACCACCGATATCTCTTCTATCTTCTGGCTCTCCTTACGAGTATCCACTATGTAGGCCAAGTATCCTACACAGCCTTGGTTCAATAACTTCTTGGCCTGCATAACCGTCAGACAACTCGCTTGTCTAGGCAATTTGTAACCATAAAATACTACCTTCGACAGAGTCGTAAGGTTAACAGACTTCTTCTGGCAATCGATTACCGCCCCATGGTTAAACAACCAATCCATACCCAGTATTACGTCAAACTCCCCAAGTTTAATCGGAATCAAATCTACCCTAAACTCATGACCCTTAATGTCTAATCTACAGTTCTTGTAAACAAACCTAACAGGAATAACCTCCCTGTTTGCAATCTCTATGTTCAAGGGGTAAACTAATTCCTCTTTAGGTAAGTCTAGGGTCTTAGCAAAATCATCAGATATGAATGAACAAGTAGCACCCGAATCAAATAATACATATGCATTTATACTATTGACCGAAATAATACCTGATACCACATCCTTTGACTGCACAGCATCCTGCACCATCATGTTGAATGTCCTGGCAGTGGGTTGGATCGTCTGCAGTGGTCCAGCGATAGCCAAAGTGCTGTCACTGCCATTTTCTTTCCCTCATGCCGACCCTCTAGCTGGCTTCTTAGGGTAACTTCGGGCCATGTGATCCTTAGATCCATATATGTAGCAAGCTCCCTTCTTCGGGTTCGGGCAATTTGGTGCAATATAGCCTTCTTGACCACAGTTGAAGCATACTCACTTCCCCCTCAGACACACTCCAGTGTGATTCTTCCCGCTTGTAGCACATGCTTCAATCTTTCTCTTCTGCTGGCTTCCCTGCTGACTCCCAGCAGAAGTGTTGTCATTCCATTTCCTTTTTTGATTAATAGCCCCGCTACCACCAGCCTTGTTTTATGTCTCATTATTCTTCTTCTTCTGATCTTGATTGAACTTGGTCACCGCGTCGCTTCCACCTTCAGCGAGAATGACCTTTTCTAGCACAGCTGCAAACGTATTCAACTGGAATATGGAGACCTTACTGTAGAGCCAAGGCTTCAATCCCTACTCAAACCTTCTCGCCTTTCTTGCGTCAGTACTGACTTGCTACGTAGCAAACCTGGCCAGCTCATTGAATTTAGCGGCGTATTCCGGCACCAACATAGCTCCTTGCTTCAGCTCTAGAAATTGAACCTCCATCTGGTTCTGTGAGCTAATGGGGAAGTATATCTCAAAAAACATTTCTTTGAAATGGTCCCATGCTATCACACCTTCTCCTTTCCTAGTCTTATTGGACTGCCACCAGAAGCTAGCTTCCGACTTCAATATAAAGGTCGCAAAAGCCGTTTTTTTGTCCTCGCTAACTCTAGCCACGTCGAAGACCTTCTCCATCTCCATAATCCATGTCTGAGCCTCAATTGGATTCACCGATCCTTGAAACTCTGGCTGTCCTACTGCCTTAAACTCCTTAAATATCGTGCCCTGCACTTGCGGCTGATTCGCAAGCGCTCCTGTCAGCATGTTCACCAACTGCTGAACTGAATTGGGATTCGTCCCATCATTATTGTTGTTGTTGTTGTTGTTATTTGAACCCTCGGCGTGTAGACGTGTAGGTCTTCTTCTAGGAGGCATCTTTTTGTTAAGAAATATTCTTATTAGATCATTTACTCATTTCTTAACTATTCAAGTTTAATTTAAACATTTAAATAATTCAATTTACACTTGAACACATAGCACATCAATAAACTTATTTATTTATTCATAGTTTTAAAAACATAGAATAGATAGCATTCCTGCTATTTACATCATCTTTCCTGAACTGAAAAGGTTACAGGATCACAGTATTATCTCATCCCATTATTATCTTAAATTTAGGGATTTACATTTATTTAATTAAAAAGAAACACATATCTAATAAATTTACTATCTAGGCATATTAAGACGTCGCACAACCTCTCTATGTTCTTCTTCCATTATCCGAAACATCATTCTGCGATCCACTATGTACCACAGTAAATCTTTGAACTGAGCTGGGTAATAGAATACACGATCTTGGGTCCTATCTATAGCCGTACGGAAGGCATAGTCTGTCTCCCTCAGCTTGGTCTTCTTTGCTTGAACCTCGTCTTCAACCCGATCTGCACGTTGAGTAGCCCTCAAGCTTGTCTCCTCTGCTTTGGCGCGCTTCGCTGACTCCTCTTGGATGTCGTTCTTCTGCTTTGCTAGCTCAGCCAGTGCATCATCTCTTTCACTCTCCATGTGGACTAGATCCCACTTTGAGTTTCCAAGCTCACTGTCCAGCTCTTCAATGGTCTCGTCTCGCAGCTGTATGGTTACTTCAAGCTCTCCGACTCGACCATGTAGCTACACGTTGCGGTCGTAGATCTCCTCGTACATCTTAGCACTAGTCGAGTGAGGTGGAAATTCCTCTTCAGGATCCTCCTCCTCCTCTTCCTCTTCTGACTCATCCTCGTCCTCATCGTCTCGGTCAGATATTGGCTCATGCTCCTGACCAGCTGTGGTGATCAATGGAGATGGCTCTCTCTGAACCAACTGCTCCCAGACAACATGGATGTCTCGGGGCTCCTCGTCCCTCGGCATCTGGGGTAACTCCTCCCTAGCCTGACTGGACTCTCCAACGTTCGTCAATCTGACAACAAAGTTTTAAAGTTTAATTATTACGTGTCATCGAGTCATCGACACTCTTCGAATACTTAAAGGTAAACACAAAGCACATAAGGTATTTTATTATCTTTAAATATTATCTATCTTTTCGATCTTCCTATAAGGCTACTACCTAAGGTTTCCCCCACCTAAGGTTCATAACCTAAAGCTTTGATACCAACGTGTGACACTCCAAAATCCGAGTACATCAATTTCACGGGATTTGGTGCTCACTATCTAAATAAAGTACAACTACTACCCATTAATAAGGAATGCAAAATAAATTACAACCTTATAAATCCATAAAAATCTTCCTTAAAAGGATTACAACTTTAATTGAATTATCCCAGGTTTAATCTAACCTTAACGTCAATAAAAAGTGCGAAAAATAAAGCATAATATAATCAAGTCTATTACACATCATATTATAACATAACAAGTTTTCACTTGTTCATCTTACTTTTTCCTTTACTCGTTGACGGTACGTCAACGTTCTCGACTTTAGCTGCAATGGTTATTTAATTGCAAGAGTGAGCAAACAAAAGCTCACTTGGAATAACAATAATAGTAACGATGACATAACTGAATAATTTCAAAAGATTTGAATAACTTTTATTTCATCAATAATAAAGAATTGAATAATAATTCTTTCATCAACATTTAGAATTTTGAATATAGAAATCATCTGAGGGTCATAAGACCTTGAACTATGTCCAAGGTTATAAACATTTCTATTTAAAACCTTTAATAGTCGTTTAGACTATATGGACTCTTAACTCGTACTTAGGGGGTTCAGCCCTTCGTACCATGTATTGTGCACAAATATCTTAATGCTTTTGCATGTTAATCCCCTATTACATAGGGTTGTTCATCTCAGTATTTGATAACAAGTCCGCACCAAAGAAAGTTTGGTTTGGATAAGCTTAAAAGAAAATTTAGAGTTCAACTACCATCAACTAAGGAGTAGTTGAATCGACTTACAATAATCTAGAATAATTCAACAATAAAGAATTATGAATTAACTTATGCTTTAGAATTAAACTTAAAGCATTGGAAAGATAAAATAGACCTTACATGAATAATTAAGTCATGGTCACTTTAATTAAATCGTGAACTTTAATAATTACTTGTCCATTGCAGAAATAAAAGGACAATCTCAAATACAATTAAGAATTGAATTTAAAACACTTGCATATAAATCATAAGTTTAGGGATAGAGAACTTGCCTTAAGCATAAGCTACAATTACAAATTACGTTCCTGAAATAACCGTACATATATATAATTAACAATAATAATATAATTAGTTATTATATAACTAATTCACATAACTTAGTTAACTCATCTAGGTTAACTCATTCCCCTTAATTATTAAGTTTAATAATTAATTATCACATCACATAATCACATCATATGATCATATCACATTTGCACATAATTAATCAAATAATAATTATGTACCCATATTAATTAAATTATAATTAAACAAATTATAATTTAAATTAAACATTCACTTTAATTATAATTAATCAAATTATAATTAAATAAATTATAATTTAAATTAAACACTTACTGTGATTATAATTAACCAAATTACATTATGCATTTATATTAATTAAATAAATTATAATTTAAATTAAATATTTACTTTATTTATAATTAATTAAATTATAATTATATATTATATTTTAACAATATAATTCATTACTGTCCATTTGACATTTTAATTTTATAAACATGCTTTATAATTTATTACTGTAACGATTGTGATTTTATATAATAATTTTAAATATTTATTGAGTTAAATAAATATTTTATGTGAATTATTTATTGAGTTAAATAAATAAATTATGTGATTTATGGAGTGATTTAATTAAGTGTTATATATTAATTAAATGAATGTTTAATATTTATCTAGTTGATGTATATTAATTTTATAATATAGTTCTGATTTAATTGAGAGAATTAAATTAGATGAATTATGTGTTAAGTGTTACATGGATTATAATTAGCGAGTAATTATAATTATGTGGCAAAATTTTATGTGATTTATTGATATTAGATTTTAATTGATTAAATTAGTTGATTAAGATTTAATTGATTAAAATATGACATTAAAGTATATGTTAAAATGATTTGTTAAAATAAAAAAAAAGAATTTTAAATGATTTTAACCAAACAAGGCCCTTGTAATTGTTTTAAATCTATTTCTACCAAACGGGGCCCTAACTATCAAAAAGCTGTTTTAAATAAACTGTTTACCAAACAATACCTTAGCATTAATAATCTGTTTTTGAAAATAACCTTGTTTTGCCAAACAAGGCATTGTGGCTTTGAGAAGCGGGTATCATCAGTTGAAGGTGAGAAGAGAAGATATACCGAAGACGGCTTTTAGGACTCGATATGGTCATTATGAGTTCTGAGTGATGTCATTTGGTCTCACGAAAGCCCCAGCTGCATTTATGGACTTAATGAACAGGGTGTTCAAGCCATTTCTGGACAAGTTCGTGGTAGTGTTCATAGATGACATCCTGGTTTATTCCAAGACCGAGGAGGAACATGCTGAACACTTACGACTAACCTTAGAATCGCTGAGACGTGAGAAGCTTTACGCTAAATTCTCGAAGTGCAAATTCTGGTTGGAACGTGTGCAATTTCTTGGCCACGTGATCAACAAGGATGGTATTTCGGTGGATCCGTCGAAGGTTGAGGCCGTAATGAGTTGGGATCAGCCGAAGACGTCGTCTGAAGTGAGGAGTTTCTTGGGATTGGCAGGTTATTATCGAAGATTTATCCAAGACTTTTCTAGAATTGCAACTCCATTGACAAATTTGACTCGTAAAACGGTTAAATTTGTTTGGACGGAAAAGTGTGAGGAAAGTTTTCAGGAGCTGAAGAAGAGGTTGAGTACTGCGCCTGTATTGTCTTTACCGGATAGTACGGGGAATTTTGTAGTATATAGCGATGCCTCACATAAAGGATTAAGCTGTGTTTTGATGCAGAGCGACAAAGTCATTGCCTATGCGTCATGTCAGCTGAAGGATTATGAGAAGGGGTATCCGACCCATGATCTAGAATTGGCGGCAATAGTGTTTGCCCTAAAGATTTAGAGGCACTACTTATATGGAGAAAAGTGTAAAATATACACAGATCACAAGAGTCTGAAGTATATATTTACCCATAAGGATTTGAACATGGGCCAAAGAAGATGGTTGAAACTGATTAAAGACTATGACTGCGAGATACTTTACCATCCGGGTAAAGCTAACGTTGTCGCTGACGCTTTGAGCAGGAAAGGTCGGGAGAAGTTGAATATGATAACTGACCAGTATCAGTTGATAGAACAAGATTAGTTGCTGCTCAAGACAGACAGAAGAAGTATGTCGATCTTCATCGACAAAACTGAGAATTCTTACCAGGAAGTTTCATGTTCCTGAAAGTATCTCCTTGGAAGGGAAAGATTCGATTTGGTAAGAACGGAAAGCTGAGTTCCCGATTTATTGGACCTTTTGAGGTGTTGCGAAAAGTTGGCGAGGTAGCTTACGAGATTGCATTACCTCCGAAGCTCGAGAATATACATAACGTCTTCCATATTTCTGTGTTAAGACCTTACAAGCATGATTATAAACATGTGATAGAGTACGAGCCTTTATAGTTTGATAAAGACTTAACATATGAAGAGGTTCATGTTCAAATAGTTGACAGAAAAGAACAAGTACTTAGAAATAAAGTGATACCTTCTGTTAAGGTAATCTGGAGGAACCATAGTGCTGAAGAAGCTACGTGGGAACTCGAAGATGTTATGATGAAATCTTATCCGCATTTATTTGCTTAGTTTTGTATAACCCCTTATGTACCGATTATGGGGACAGAATCCTTTTAAGGGGGGAAGAATGTAATAGACAAGATTTTTTTTTATGAGTGATTCTGGGGACAGAATCCTTTTAAGGAGGGAAGATTGTAATGATTGTGATTTTATATAATAATTTTAAATATTTATTGAGTTAAAAAATATTTTATATGAATTATTTATTGAGTTAAATAAATAAATTATGTGATTTATGGAGTGATTTAATTAAGTGTTATATATTAATTAAATAAATGTTTAATATTTATCTAGTTGATGTATATTAATTTTATAATATAGTTCTGATTTAATTGAGAGAATTAAATTAGATGAATTATGTGTTAAGTGTTACATGGATTATAATTAGCGAGTAATTATAATTATGTGGTAAAATTTTATGTGATTTATTGATGTTAGATTTTAATTGATTAAATTAGTTGATTAATATTTAATTGATTAAAATATGACATTAAAGTATGCGTTAAAATGATTTGTTAAAATAAAAGAAAAAAGAATTTTAAATAATTTTAACCAAACAAGGCCCTTGTAATTGTTTTAAACCTATTTCTACCAAACGGGGCCCTAACTATCAAAAAGCTGTTTTAAATAAACTGTTTACCAAACAATACCTTAGCATTAATAATCTTTTTTTGAAAATAACCTTGTTTTGCCAAACAAGGCATTGTGGCTTTTGAATTTTGTAACTTATATAATAAATGTATTTATTATATATGTTCATTAATTAGGAGTTACATATTATCAATATATGTATATTATATCAGTATAATAAAACTTCGTTAGTTATTCCATACTACGTTAGTTTTTCCTAAGTATAAACTAAGAATAAAAGGAGAGAAAAGAAGAGCAGAGAAGTTGAGAGAAAGAAGAAGGAGAATTTGAAGAGAAAGCAAGAAAAGCTTAAGGGAATTCATCTTCTTCACTAACAACTAGCTTAAAGGTAATTTATAATCTCTACTTTTATATTTTCAGAACTCAGCTATATGTTCTTCGTATTTTGTTAAAATTAGTTTCATGAAATTGTATAAACATGGACTATATATATATATATATATATATATATATATATATTGTATTCATGTGTTGTTCGTAGTGGTTTGATTTCTATCAATGATTTTCAGAAAACCAAATTAGTGATTAAGTATACTTTAATTAAAATTTTTGTTCTTCTGTGTTATTTGATTTTGGTCAATTTAAAGTAAAAATTGATGAATTAGAATATGCTAACATGCTTATTGGGAAATTGTTTGATGATTACATGCAATTATGTATATAATGTATGTATATAGAGTGGAATTGATGGAGAAAATTTCTTACAGTGGATTATTTTGGAAAAATATGAGTTTTCATGAAAATGGCCAAATTGGATTTTTAAAACTAGTGATTATCGTTATTTAGATGGTTTTGTATTTTGAAAGCATGTTATACATATGTATTATAGGGTATGTATGAGTTACAGTGTCTATGGTACTGTATTTTTGCTTTTGTTGGTTTGTATGGGATGTTCGGTAAAGCAGAGGGTCGAAACTGTCTGCGTCTGGCCATGTTACTGCGACGGCAGCAAGGCCAGGAGCAGCGCAGCTACGCCACTTGCCCTTCCCAGAACTATCCCTTGTGCAGCTGCGCCGGTTTCAATACCAACCTTAAGTGTTCAGCGTGATCCTCCTGAGTCTTGGAATAGATCAGGATATCATCTATGAACACGACCACAAATTTATCTAGGTATTGCTTGAATACCCGATTCATCATGTCCATAAATGCCGCCGGCGCGTTCGTTAATTCAAATGACATCACCAGGAACTCGTAGTGACTGTAACGAGTCCTGAATGCTGTCTTAGGAACATCTTCCTTCCTCATCCTCAATTGGTGATATCCCGTCCTCAAGTCGATCTTGGAAAAATATTTCGCTCCCTTCAACTGATCGAACAGATCATCTATCCTAGGTAATGGATACTTGTTCTTGATCGTCACTTTGTTCAACTCTCGATAGTCGATACAAAGTCTCATCGATCCATCCTTCTTTTTCACAAATAAAACTGGTGCTCCCCAAGGAGACACACTCGGTTGAATATACTTTCTATCCAATAATTCCTGCAACTGTACCATCAGCTCTTTCATCTCTGCCGGTGCCATTCTGTATGGGGCTTTCGAAATCGGGGCCGTTCCCGGTACTAAATCTATAACGAATTTGACCTCTCTATCCGGTGGAAGCCCTGGTAACTCTTCCGGAAATACATCCAAAAATTCATTCACTACTGGTATCTGTCCCATTCCTACACCTATTTTCCGTGTATCGACGATATGGGCCAAATATCCTACACTTCCCTTCCTTAGCAACTTCCTCGCTTGCAACATCGTCAGACAACTCGAGTATCTCGGCGACTTACCCCCGTAGGATACTACCTTAGACTGATTTGGAGTCATAAGATTTATACACTTCTTCTGGCAATCTATCATCGCTCCATGGTTAAATAACCAATCCATTCCTAGAATTACATCAAATTCCCCTAATTGAATCGGAATTAAATTCACAGTCAACTTATATCCCCTGATATCTACAACACAATTCCTATAGACATGGCTAACGGGAATGACTTCCTTATTAGCGACTTCTATGTTCAAAGGATATTCTAATTTTTCCTGGGGTATGTTTAATCGTTGGGAGAATTCATGGGATACGAAGGAACAAGTAGCACCCGAATCAAATAATATGTAAGCAGATATATCATTGACCGGAATGATACCTGAAACCACGTCCTTGGATGCGACTGCATCCTGAACCGTCATGTTGAAAGTCCTTGCTGTTGGTCGATTCTGAGTTGGTGGTCCAGTAATTGTGAGATTTCCACCGCTTGGTCCCCTTCCTCCATTTCCTCCTGCTGAATTCTTCTTTGGGCAATTCCTTGCCTGATGATCCAATGCTCCACAATTGAAACATCCATTCCTCTTTGGTGCAGAGCAATTAGGAGAGATGTGCCCCTCTTGCCCGCAATTGAAACAGACATTCTTCCCTTTTAGACATGCACCCGAGTGATTCCTCCCACACTCCTTACACGCCTCAGTTCTCTTCTTTACTTCACCTGGTTTTCCCCCAGAGTTTCCCGAGTTAAAATTGTTATTGTTGTTGTTGTTGTTCCACTTCCTCTTGTTTCCACCACTGCTGCTGCTACCTTCCCCGCGATTCCCTCCTTCATTCTTCTTCTTTTTCTCCTTATTAAACTTCATTAGGGCTTCACTTCCGCCCTCAGCAATTATAGCCTTCTCCAGGAGAGTCGCGAAGCTGTTCGTCTGCAACACCGAAAGTCTACTGTATAACCATGGTTTGAGACCCTGCTCAAACCTCCTCGTTTTCCTCTCCTCAGTGTCGACCTGATGAGGCGCGAACCTCGCCAGTTCGTTGAACTTTGCGGCGTACTGGGGTACGGTCATTTCTTCTTGCTTCAGCTCCAAGAATCGCATCTCCATAAGACTCTGCATACTCGCAGGGAAATAGTTTTCGAAGAAGATCTTCTTAAACTCTTCCCAAGATATCACACCTTCTCCCGCCCTGATCTGGTTTGCCTCCCACCAGAAATTGGCTTCACCCTTCAGCATGTAAGTGGCGAAGATTGTTTTCTGATCATCTCCTACGCTAGCAATAGCGAACGCCTTTTCAATTTCTTTAACCCAAGTTTGGGCTTCGATAGGTTCGGTGGTTCCTTTGAACTCAGGTGGTCCCGCGCTCTTGAAGTCTTTAAAGTGTGCCACCTGGCCCGCTGGAGGGTTATTGGTATTCGGGGTTCGATTCTGAAGTGCCCCAGCTAACATGTCGACAAATTGTTGCATGGGGTTCGGTGGACCCCCAGCATTACCGCCTGACCCTTCTGGTACTTGACGACGTCTTCCTCTAGCCATCTTTCTGTTTAAATAAACTTAATGTCATCATCTCATAACTTATTCCTACAGCATATATAATTCATATAAAACTTAATCATCACATCACATATTTAAATAACAACATATTTATTTATAAACATAATACCCAAAGTATTTCATCGTCTTATGGCATCAAGCCATTTACATCACTTAAACCATCCTATTTAGTGAAACTGGAAACCAAGTTTTATTTCATATATAAGCGTTCTACACGTTAGTAGCAAAAGTTTAACACCAACAAACTAAAGACCCCGCCTAATGGCGTCTTCATGCTCTTCATCCGCTATCTCTAGCACCAGCCCACGGCTTATGGCATGTCTAGACCGGTACTCCTCACTTGGAAAGTGATACACCCTATGCTGGAACCTCCCATGTGCTGACTTAAATGCGTACTTCATTCTATCCATCCTAACCTTCTTATCTCTTACTTCTCCTTCTAACTCGCTTGTTAGCTTCTCGGCCTGAGCACGGCCTCTTCTCTCATCTTCCCAGAATGTGGTAATGATCTGCTTGTCAGTTTGGAGACTCTGAATCCTTGACTCTAGCCCATTAATGGTATGTCCCAAGTGGGTCCTGATAGCTTCTTTCTCGTCTTTCAGCCTGTTCGCCTTCTGACCTGCTGTTCGCAACTTGTCAGCCAGATCCCCGTTCCTAATTATCAGGTGGTGCACCAATGCCTCAAGCAATGCTGCAGCCTGCTGCTCCCCCTGATACAGTTCCTCCAACTCATGGACCTTGTCGTCCAAATCTGTAATCCTATCCATCAACTCATCTAGTAAACCATCCTCAAGTGCTTCCTCGGAGTCCTCCTCGGGCTCCTCTTCCTCTTCAGGATATTCCTCTGGGTCTGACTCAGCTGCTGCCTCAGCTATAGGCTCAGGTACAGCTGTCACCAACTGCTCACTCACAACGTGAATATTTCTAACCTCCGCTTCTCCTGACATCCTACGATCAAGACAAAGAACTCGATTAGTATTTTTAAAATAGATATTGATTTTTGTTTTTAGAAAAATAGATTCGACGCTACACTTAGAACTCTACGTGAGTTCATCTCCTTATTACCTCAACTAACTTCCCTAAGGTTATAGTCTAAGGTTCCCCACCTAAGGTTTATAACCTACGGCTTTGATACCAACCTGTGACACCCCCAAATCCGTGTAACATCGATTACAGGACATGGTGCTCACGATACAACATACATCCTCATCTATCTAAGTAAACTCCAGCAATAATAATAGTAATATTATAACTATTACGTACTTACTCAAAATAAAATCCCAAGTCTTTACAACCTTTAATAAACCAAAACTTAAACTTAGCGTTTATCGCTACATTACATCATATGCGGAAATATAAACTTATTTTATAAGGTAACTAGCATCATTTCATCTTAGTCTTCCCCTTGTCCTTGCCCGAGCCCTCAGCCTTCTCATCCTTAACTGAAAGGTTTAAGCAAGAATGAGCACAAATTGCCCAGCAAGTATATAAAGAAGTTTGAAAACATACATCAGGAGTAAAAACATCTGTATGACAATATCTCAACAGTTGAAAGAATTATCAAGTGTTAAACAAGAATATCAAAGATAAGAGTTTAGAATTCTCCATAGCATACTAAGGGGTGTTAAATACCCTGAACATTTCTTTGTTTCATCGAAAACCATCAGACGGTTTAACAATCAAATAGATTGTAAACGGTCTCCGCAAGTACTCCAGGTGATCAGCCTATCGTACCCTACATTGTGCACAAGTATAAAGTTTAAACTGCATAAGCATAAAATGGGACTATATGCCCGACATCTGTTTGCCCGTTTATTCGGGTTGTTCATCTTAGTATTCATGCGAGACCGCACCAAAGCAATTTGGATTGGTAAACATTAAATAGCTTCGAAAGATTTGAATTAAATCATTTTTCATCAATAATAACTAGCCGAAAACAAAGGCCAGGAAACATACTTAGAAACAGTTCGATAATGACATGAAACTTATAAGCATAGTTGTTAGAATAATAACTGAGTAATCATCGATAAGCTTGCAAGAAAATTGAAGTTGTATAACTTCACAACAAAGGAACTTGCACGAATAAATAGCTAGCACAAGTCCAATACTTACCCTCACTGAGATAAAAATAAGTAAGGATTGAATAAATACCCAATAGAAATTAGGACTAGGAAACTTGCCTGATACGTCTGCTATCGTTAAAGCTAGCAATTAACCTTCACGTAACCTAATCATATGTGTCACATTAAGCCATTAGGTTCTTGAACTCTAATTCAAAAGAAAATGATTTCCTTTCATTATAATTTCATTAATCAACTACCACGTATGCTATCATCAAACTAATTTAATCATATATCATGTTGCGTCATATAGATAAAGTGGTTCAATATGAGAATCTGAGTAAAAATAAGTTTCTGGAATTTTTCCCGGTCCGACCCGACCCGACCCGGATCGACCCGGACCGGCGCAGCTGCGCAGCCTCAAGCCGTGTTACCGGCGCAGCTGCGCTGCCTGGAAAACCCGGAACCCATCTTTGAGTGGCGTAGCTGCGCATCGTTAAGCCGTATGAACGGCGCAGCTGCTCTGCTCTTCATGCCCAGAAAATTTTTGCAGTTTTGAGCAGCCATCTTAGCGAATTAATTCCGATTAAACCTTACATGATATGACCATGAAACTTGGACACAACATACTTCATCTAGCATACTATTTTACAAAAATATCACATTCCAGAAAATAGCAAATTAAGACCACGAACCGGCTACCTTGAAAAGCGTGCCAGGACAGGTTCTAACACTTAGAAAAATTCTGGAAAACCCAGAAATTTGCAGATTTTTATTTCCAACATGCTTGCTCTCGAAAATCATAACTTGCTCAATTTAACTCCGTTTCTTATGAAATTTGGTCAGGTTATACATCATACTACACAGTATTTTACAAAATTATTACACACACTAATTGGGTCATAGAAACCATGATTCCAAGGCTCCGAAAAACCCGAAAAGTCACAGATTCTATGTTAAGCCATCTTTGACAAATTTTGTGATTTTGATTCTAGCATGCATGGGGTTGATTCCTACTGTCCAGACCACACATACTAACATATATACACGTAACCCAACCTTTAACTTCACTAAATTACCATGATTTGAACAATTTGACATCTAAGAGGCATTTTAGCAAACACTTAGCATGCATGGCATAAATTCATACGATTCAATGTGTAAGAGACATGAATTAAACCAGAAATTTCGTTCTCTACACCCACATATCAGTAACCAACATGAACATAGCCTCACAAAATCAAAACAAATCATTTGCAAGGTCTCATATGCATATTTTCTCATTTTTACTTAAGAACATGAAAAAGAGAGTTCATGGCTACCTCTTTGATGAATTCTTTTTGTTCGAATTCCTCTAATGACTCTCTTTGCTTGGTTAGTCTCTGCAAATTCCAGAATTCGCCACCCTCTCAAGCTCTTTCCTCTCTCACTCTCAACTTCACTCACGGTAGGATATTTTACAAAAGAAAGAAATAGAATTTTAGGTGGAGAGTATATATAGAAATCATTAGTATAAGCTTCCCTTGCCTCTTCCATTCTCAATTCAGCAGTTACAACATTAAGTTAGAACATTAGTTTAGCAAATTAAATAAGAAGAATGTGGGGGTTAGAGAAAATGAAAGGATTTTTGGTTTTAAGGAGTAAAATGAAGTACTCACTCCTTAGCTATATGTAATATACGTATACGCCTTCCCTTGTCCCAATTCGTGAGTCACAAGGGTCCCACCAGCTGCTGACTTGTACCACATAAAATATTATTATAATCAATTAAATAATCATGTTGACCATTTTGCCCCTCGTAGCAAAACGTTGCGATACTTATATCGATTCCTACTAAAGTCGACGTCCCGGACGTCATGGAACTATCTGTTTCGTCAAAATCGTCTCCGAAATTCGTGGTTGACTTTTTACCCGAAAAAGTCAACCGGTTGACTTTGACCAAAAAGTCAACCGTGACACATTTTCGTGGTTACAGTCTAACCTGACTAAATTCGACGTCCCGGACTCAAATACGCAGTCCGCGTCTCTAAATTCCACTCTGATCTCAAAATCATGCTTTAAAGCCATCTCACGAAATTAATAGAATTAATTCCATACTTAACCTATTTAAATAGTTGAATTAAACTAAACCAACCATTTAAATACTCCTCATCACATATCATAAAATAACACATGTATGTATAATGCATATACATCTAAATAACAGAAAACACACCAAAATTTCACATAAATTCGTTTATTGATAATTGTTAAAAGACATAATAATCTCGGATATTACATTCACCCTCCCTTATAAGGATTCCGTCCCCGGAATCATTACATATCAAACAAAAAGACTAGGGTAGTTTTTCATCATTTTCTCCTCGAGTTCCCACGTAGCCTCTTCGACGTTGTGGTTCCTCCATACTACCTTAACAGAAGGTATTATCTTATTTCTCAACACTTGTTCTTTTCTATCAATTATCTGTACTGGAACCTCTTCATAGGTTAGGTCCTTTTCAAATTGGATGGTTTCATACTCTATGACATGCTTGTAATCCCGTTTATAGGGTCGTAAAACTGATACGTGGAACACGTTGTGTATATGTTCTAACTCCGGAGGTAAAGCTATTTCATAAGCTACCTCACTGACTCGCCTTAACACTTCAAAGGGTCCTATGAATCTGGGACTAAGTTTTCCCTTCTTCCCAAATCTCATTTTCCCTTTCCAAGGTGAAACCTTTAGAAACACATAAGTGCCGACGTCGAAGTCTCGTTGTTGCCGATGTTGATCAGCATATTTCTTCTGTCGATCCTGAGCTATCACTAATCTCGCTCGTATAGTTTTGATCACATCTGCAGTTTGCTGCACTAATTCTGGCCCTAGCAATTTACGTTCTCCCACTTCATCCCAGCACAATGGCGTTCTACATTTTCTTCCATATAAAGCTTCATAAGGTGGCATCCCAATGCTCGCGTGGTAACTATTATTGTATGCAAATTCCACCAACGGTAGGTGGTCATCCCAGCTTCCTTTGAAGTCCATAACACATGCTCTCAGCATTTCCTCCAATGTTTAAATAGTTCTTTCACTCTGCCCGTCTGTTTGAGGATGATACGCGGTGCTCAACCTCAGTTGCGTTCCCATGCGTTCTTGAAAGCTTTTCCAGAAATTAGCTGTGAACCGCTGATCGCGATCTGACACAATTGATACAGGTACGCCGTGCCTGGAAATGATCTCCTTGATATAGAGCTTTGCCAACTGATCCAAGGTATATCTGATTCTAATTGGCAAGAAATGCGCTGACTTGGTCAATCGATCAACGATTACCCAAATTGCGTCGTAACCTTTTTGTGTATTTGGAAGTCCTACCATGAAGTCCATCGTGATATGCTCCCATTTCCATTCCAAAATTTCTAATGGTTGAAGTAACCCGCTCGGTCTCTGATGTTCCGCCTTAACTCTCTGGCATGTCAAACATCTGCTGACGCACTCTACCACTTCTCTCTTCATATTGGGCCACCAATAATGTTGGCGAAGATCCTGATACATTTTTGTGCTTCCCGGGTGAATTGAGTAACTTGAGCTATGGGCTTCCTGCAAGATTTCTTCCTTTAATTCAGTTACCGCTGGCACCCAAATTCTCCTCTCAAACCTTAATAATCCATCACCACCCACATTGAACTTAAGCTCCTCTCCATCTGAAATTCTTTTCCTCACCTTCTCGCATTCTTCATCGCTGCTTTGTTCTTCCTTGATTTTGTCCAATAGAGTCGGTCGAACCTCCATTGCGAACAACTTCCCATCTGACTCGCTCGGACTCTTTACCTCGAGTTCCAAACTGGCCATTTCCCTAATCAACTCCTCTTGAGCCGTTAGCATTGCCAACCTGCCACTGCCCTTTCTGCTTAGCGCATCTGCGACCACGTTAGCTTTCCCCGGATGATATAAGATGTCGCAATCATAATCCTTTATTAGTTCCAACCATCTTCTCTGTCTCATATTCAACTCCTTCTGCGTGAAGATATACTTCAGACTTTTATGGTCCGTGTATATTTCACACTTTACACCATATAAATAGTGCCTCCAAATCTTTAGGGAAAATACTACCACTGCCAATTCCAGGTCATGGGTAGGATATCCCTTCTCGTAATCCTTCAACTGACGTGATGCATACGCAATAACTTTACCATGTTGCATAAGCACACAGCCAAGTCCTTTATGCGACGCATCACTGAAAATCACGAAATCACCTGTATCGTCTGGTAAAGACAACACCGGTGCCTCACTCAATCTTTTCTTAAGTTCCCGAAAACTTTCTTCACACTTCTCTGTCCAGACAAATTTGACCGACTTCTTTGTTAAATTCGTCAAAGTTCCTGCTATCTTCGAAAAATCTTGGATAAACCGTCTATAATAGCCTGCCAGTCCTAAGAAACTTCTTACTTCAGTCGGTGTCTTTGGTTGCTCCCAATTCTGCACCACTTCTACCTTTGATGGATCCATAGAGATTCCGTCCTTATCGATCACGTGACCCAGAAATTGAACTTTCTTCAACCAAAACTCGCACTTTGAAAATTTTGCGTATAACTTATCTTTCCTCAATGCCTCCAATACCAACCTTAAGTGTTCAGCGTGATCCTCCTGAGTCTTGGAATAGATCAGGATATCATCTATGAACACGACCACAAATTTATCTAGGTATTGCTTGAATACCCGATTCATCATGTCCATAAATGCCGCCGGCACGTTCGTTAATCCAAATGACATCACCAGGAACTCGTAGTGACCGTAACGAGTCCTGAATGCTGTCTTAGGAACATCTTCCTTCCTCATCCTCAATTGGTGATATCCCGTCCTCAAGTCGATCTTGGAAAAATATTTCGCCCCCTTCAACTGATCGAACAGATCATCTATCCTAGGTAATGGATACTTGTTCTTGATCGTCACTTTGTTCAACTCTCGATAGTCGATACAAAGTCTCATCGATCCATCCTTCTTTTTCACAAATAAAACTGGTGCTCCCCAAGGAGACACACTCGGTTGAATATACTTTCTATCCAATAATTCCTGCAACTGTACCATCAGCTCTTTCATCTCTGCCGGTGCCATTCTGTATGGGGCTTTCGAAATCGGGGCCGTTCCCGGTACTAAATCTATAACGAATTTGACCTCTCTATCCGGTGGAAGCCCTGGTAACTCTTCCGGAAATACATCCAAAAATTCATTCACTACTGGTATCTGTCCCATTCCTACACCTATTTTCTGTGTATCGACGATATGGGCCAAATATCCTACACTTCCCTTCCTTAGCAACTTCCTCGCTTGCAACATCGTCAGACAACTCGAGTGTCTCGGCGACTTACCCCCGTAGAATACTACCTTAGACTGATTTGGAGTCATAAGATTTATACACTTCTTCTGGCAATCTATCATCGCTCCATGGTTAAATAACCAATCCATTCCTAGAATTACATCAAATTCCCCTAATTGAATCGGAATTAAATTCACAGGCAACTTATATCCCCTGATATCTACAACACAATTCCTATAGACATGGCTAACGGGAATGACTTCCTTATTAGCGACTTCTATGTTAAAGGATATTCTAATTTTTCCTGGGGTATGTTTAATCGTTGGGAGAATTCATGGGATACGAAGGAACAAGTAGCACCCGAATCAAATAATATGTAAGCAGATATATCATTGACCGGAATGATACCTGAAACCACGTCCTTGGATGCGACTGCATCCTGAACCGTCATGTTGAAAGTCCTTGCTGTTGGTCGATTCTGAGTTGGTGGTCCAGTAATTGTGAGATTTCCACCGCTTGGTCCCCTTCCTCCATTTCCTCCTGCTGAATTCTTCTTTGGGCAATTCCTTGCCTGATGATCCAATGCTCCACAATTGAAACATCCATTCCTCTTTGGTGCAGAGCAATTGGGAGAGATGTGCCCCTCTTGCCCGCAATTGAAACAGACATTCTTCCCTTTTAGACATGCACCCGAGTGATTCCTCCCACACTCCTTACACGCCTCAGTTCTCTTCTTTACTTCACCTGGTTTTCCCCCAGAGTTTCCCGAGTTAAAATTGTTATTGTTGTTGTTGTTGTTCCACTTCCTCTTGTTTCCACCACTGCTGCTGCTACCTTCCCCGCGATTCCCTCCTTCATTCTTCTTCTTTTTCTCCTTATTAAACTTCATTAGGGCTTCACTTCCGCCCTCAGCAATTATAGCCTTCTCCAGGAGAGTCGCGAAGCTGTTCGTCTGCAACACCGAAAGTCTACTGTATAACCATGGTTTGAGACCCTGCTCAAACCTCCTCGTTTTCCTCTCCTCAGTGTCGACCTGATGAGGCGCGAACCTCGCCAGTTCGTTGAACTTTGCGGCGTACTGGGGTACGGTCATGTCTTCTTGCTTCAGCTCCAAGAATCGCATCTCCATAAGACTCTGCATACTCGCAGGGAAATAGTTTTCGAAGAAGATCTTCTTAAACTCTTCCCAAGATATCACACCTTCTCCCGCCCTGATCTGGTTTGCCTCCCACCAGAAATTGGCTTCACCCTTCAGCATGTAAGTGGCGAAGATTGTTTTCTGATCATCTCCTACGCTAGCAATAGCGAACGCCTTTTCAATTTCCTTGACCCAAGTTTGGGCTTCGATAGGTTCGGTGGTTCCTTTGAACTCAGGTGGTCCCGCGCTCTTGAAGTCTTTAAAGTGTGCCACCTGGCCCGCTGGAGGGTTATTGGTATTCGGGGTTCGATTATGAAGTGCCCCAGCTAACATGTCGACAAATTGTTGCATGGGGTTCGGTGGACCCCCAGCATTACCGCCTGACCCTTCTGGTACTTGACGACGTCTTCCTCTAGCCATCTTTCTGTTTAAATAAACTTAATGTCATCATCTCATAACTTATTCCTACAGCATATATAATTCATATAAAACTTAATCATCACATCACATATTTAAATAACAGCATATTTATTTATAAACATAATACCCAAAGTATTTCATCGTCTTATGGCATCAAGCCATTTACATCACTTAAACCATCCTATTTAGTGAAACTGGAAACCAAGTTTTATTTCATAGATAAGCGTTCTACACGTTAGTAGCAAAAGTTTAACACCAACAAACTAAAGACCCCGCCTAATGGCGTCTTCATGCTCTTCATCCGCTATCTCTAGCACCAGCCCACGGCTTATGGCATGTCTAGACCGGTACTCCTCACGTGGAAAGTGATACACCCTATGCTGGAACCTCCCATGTGCTGACTTAAATGCGTACTTCATTCTATCCATCCTAACCTTCTTATCTCTTACTTCTCCTTCTAACTCGCTTGTTAGCTTCTCGGCCTGAGCACGGCCTCTTCTCTCATCTTCCCAGAATGTGGTAATGATCTGCTTGTCAGTTTGGAGACTCTGAATCCTTGACTCTAGCCCATTAATGGTATGTCCCAAGTGGGTCCTGATAGCTTCTTTCTCGTCTTTCAGCCTGTTCGCCTTCTGACCTGCTGTTCGCAACTTGTCAGCCAGATCCCCGTTCCTAATTATCAGGTGGTGCACCAATGCCTCAAGCAATGCTGCAGCCTGCTGCTCCCCCTGATACAGTTCCTCCAACTCATGGACCTTGTCGTCCAAATCTGTAATCCTATCCATCAACTCATCTAGTAAACCATCCTCAAGTGCTTCCTCGGAGTCCTCCTCGGGCTCCTCTTCCTCTTCAGGATATTCCTCTGGGTCTGACTCAGCTGCTGCCTCAGCTATAGGCTCAGGTACAGCTGTCACCAACTGCTCACTCACAACGTGAATATTTCTAACCTCCGCTTCTCCTGACATCCTACGATCAAGACAAAGAACTCGATTAGTATTTTTAAAATAGATATTGATTTTTGTTTTTAGAAAAATAGATTCGACGCTACACTTAGAACTCTACGTGAGTTCATCTCCTTATTACCTCAACTAACTTCCCTAAGGTTATAGTCTAAGGTTCCCCACCTAAGGTTTATAACCTACGGCTTTGATACCAACCTGTGACACCCCCAAATCCGTGTAACATCGATTACAGGACATGGTGCTCACGATACAACATACATCCTCATCTATCTAAGTAAACTCCAGCAATAATAATAGTAATATTATAACTATTACGTACTTACTCAAAATAAAATCCCAAGTCTTTACAACCTTTAATAAACCAAAACTTAAACTTAGCGTTTATCGCTACATTACATCATATGCGGAAATATAAACTTATTTTATAAGGTAACTAGCATCATTTCATCTTAGTCTTCCCCTTGTCCTTGCCCGAGCCCTCAGCCTTCTCATCCTTAACTGAAAGGTTTAAGCAAGAATGAGCACAAATTGCCCAGCAAGTATATAAAGAAGTTTGAAAACATACATCAGGAGTAAAAACATCTGTATGACAATATCTCAACAGTTGAAAGAATTATCAAGTGTTAAACAAGAATATCAAAGATAAGAGTTTAGAATTCTCCATAGCATACTAAGGGGTGTTAAATACCCTGAACATTTCTTTGTTTCATCGAAAACCATCAGACGGTTTAACAATCAAATAGATTGTAAACGGTCTCCGCAAGTACTCCAGGTGATCAGCCTATCGTACCCTACATTGTGCACAAGTATAAAGTTTAAACTGCATAAGCATAAAATGGGACTATATGCCCGACATCTGTTTGCCCGTTTATTCGGGTTGTTCATCTTAGTATTCATGCGAGACCGCACCAAAGCAATTTGGATTGGTAAACATTAAATAGCTTCGAAAGATTTGAATTAAATCATTTTTCATCAATAATAACTAGCCGAAAACAAAGGCCAGGAAACATACTTAGAAACAGTTCGATAATGACATGAAACTTATAAGCATAGTTGTTAGAATAATAACTGAGTAATCATCGATAAGCTTGCAAGAAAATTGAAGTTGTATAACTTCACAACAAAGGAACTTGCACGAATAAATAGCTAGCACAAGTCCAATACTTACCCTCACTGAGATAAAAATAAGTAAGGATTGAATAAATACCCAATAGAAATTAGGGCTAGGAAACTTGCCTGATACGTCTGCTATCGTTAAAGCTAGCAATTAACCTTCACGTAACCTAATCATATGTGTCACATTAAGCCATTAGGTTCTTGAACTCTAATTCAAAAGAAAATGATTTCCTTTCATTATAATTTCATTAATCAACTACCACGTATGCTATCATCAAACTAATTTAATCATATATCATGTTGCGTCATATAGATAAAGTGGTTCAATATGAGAATCTGAGTAAAAATAAGTTTTTGGAATTTTTCCCGGTCCGACCCGACCCGACCCGGATCGACCCGGACCGGCGCAGCTGCGCAGCCTCAAGCCGTGTTACCGGCGCAGCTGCGCTGCCTGGAAAACCCGGAACCCATCTTTGAGTGGCGTAGCTGCGCATCGTTAAGCCGTATGAACGGCGCAGCTGCTCTGCTCTTCATGCCCAAAAATTTTTTGCAGTTTTGAGCAGCCATCTTAGCGAATTAATTCCGATTAAACCATACATGATATGACCATGAAACTTGGACACAACATACTTCATCTAGCATACTATTTTACAAAAATATCACATTCCAGAAAATAGCAAATTAAGACCACGAACCGGCTACCTTGAAAAGCGTGCCAGGACAGGTTCTAACACTTAGAAAAATTCTGGAAAACCCAGAAATTTGCATATTTTTATTTCCAACATGCTTGCTCTCGAAAATCATAACTTGCTCAATTTAACTCCGTTTCTTATGAAATTTGGTCAGGTTATACATCATACTACACAGTATTTTACAAAATTATTACACACACTAATCGGGTCATAGAAACCATGATTCCAAGGCTCCGAAAAACCCGAAAAGTCACAGATTCTATGTTAAGCCATCTTTGACAAATTTTGTGATTTTGATTCTAGCATGCATGGGGTTGATTCCTACTGTCCAGACCACACATACTAACATATATACACGTAACCCAACCTTTAACTTCACTAAATTACCATGATTTGAACAATTTGGCATCTAAGAGGCATTTTAGCAAACACTTAGCATGCATGGCATAAATTCATACGATTCAATGTGTAAGAGACATGAATTAAACCAGAACTTTCGTTCTCTACACCCACATATCAGTAACCAACATGAACATAGCCTCACAAAATCAAAACAAATCATTTGCAAGGTCTCATATGCATATTTTCTCATTTTTACTTAAGAACATGAAAAAGAGAGTTCATGGCTACCTCTTTGATGAATTCTTTTTGTTCGAATTCCTCTAATGACTCTCTTTGCTTGGTTAGTCTCTGCAAATTCCAGAATTCGCCACCCTCTCAAGCTCTTTCCTCTCTCACTCTCAACTTCACTCACGGTAGGATATTTTACAAAAGAAAGAAATAGAATTTTAGGTGGAGAGTATATATAGAAATCATTAGTATAAGCTTCCCTTGCCTCTTCCATTCTCAATTCAGCAGTTACAACATTAAGTTAGAACATTAGTTTAGCAAATTAAATAAGAAGAATGTGGGGGTTAGAGAAAATGAAAGGATTTTTGGTTTTAAGGAGTAAAATGAAGTACTCCCTCCTTAGCTATATGTAATATACGTATACGCCTTCCCTTGTCCCAATTCGTGAGTCACAAGGGTCCCACCAGCTGCTGACTTGTACCACATAAAATATTATTATAATCAATTAAATAATCATGTTGACCATTTTGCCCCTCGTAGCAAAACGTTGCGATACTTATATCGATTCCTACTAAAGTCGACGTCCCGGACGTCATGGAACTATCTGTTTCGTCAAAATCGTCTCCGAAATTCGTGGTTGACTTTTTACCCGAAAAGGTCAACCGGTTGACTTTGACCAAAAAGTCAACCGTGACACATATTCGTGGTTACAGTCTAACCTGACTAAATTCGACGTCCCGGACTCAAATACGCAGTCCGCGTCTCTAAATTCCCTCTGATCTCAAAATCATGCTTTAAAGCCATCTCACGAAATTAATAGAATTAGTTCCATACTTAACCTATTTAAATAGTTGAATTAAACTAAACCAACCATTTAAATACTCCTCATCACATATCATAAAATAACAAATGTATGTATAATGCATATACATCTAAATAACAGAAAACACACCAAAATTTCACATAAATTCGTTTATTGATAATTGTTAAAAGACATAATAATCTCGGATATTACAACACGTATCTAAATAATATAACATGTTGTTATAGAAATGTGTTAAATTCACAATTTGGAAAATAAAAATGAATTCTGAAAACCTTAATTAGATTATAAATGTTTGATTGTAAATGAGTTACTTAATTATAATTAGAGTAATTATAATTAAGAATAAGTGTTTAATTTAAAGTATAATATGGTTAAATTATAATGTATAGAAATTGATTTATTTTAATCAATTAGATGTTAATTTAAATTATAATTTAAGTAAATGTAATTTAATAAATACATGTTTAGTTATGGATTTTAAGTTTATAATTGCATGATTAATTATAATTTGTGTAATTATAATGCATGATATAGTTTAATTAATTATTAATTATGAATTGGTGATAATTTAAGAGGTAATTATAATTAGATTAAGTATTTAAATTATAATTGTTTAATTATAATTTAGCTAAATACATGATTAATTTAATTATGTGAGTATGTGTGTGATGTAATTAACTATGTGATAGTTGATTATTATTATTTATTTAATTAGAGTGAGTTAACCATGAGGGTTAACCACTTATGTGAGTTAGTTATGTGTTAACTGATTTAGATTATTATAATTGAATGTGTATAGGAAGTGTTTAAGTACGTGGTTGAGTTAAGTAGCTTGCGCGTAAGGCAAGTCTTCTAAACCCTAAACTCGCTATTTCTACACAAGTTCTTTGAGTCCATATATTCATTGTTGAGAATGTCCTTTTCATTTTTGTACTAGACAATTATTTATTTAACCAAAGAGATCTTGACTTATTGTTCAAGTAAGATCCAGTTTATTATTTTAAATGCTTTAAGTTTACTTCTAAAGTATATGTTAATTCATAATTCTTTTATTTATGAGTTATTGAAAGTCGATTCAACTAATCCTTAGTTGATGAACATGAATTCTAAATTACCCTTGTAAGCTTATCCAAACCAAACTTTCTTTGGTGCGGACTTGAATTCAAATTACTGAGTTGAACAACCCTAATTATTAGGGGAAGTTACTACGCATAGCGTTAAGATGTTTGTGCACAATACATGGTACAAAAGGCTGATCTCCTTAAGTACGAGTTAAGGTCCATAGTCTTATTGACTGTTAAAGGTTTAAATAGAAATATTTATAACCTAGGACAAGAGTTCAAAGGTCTTATGACCCTCAGATAAATTCTATATTCGAATTTTAATGTTGATAGAGAATTATTATTCAATTCTTTATTGTTGAAATAAGCTAAGTTATTCAGATCTTTTTAAAGATATCCTTTCATGTATTTATTATTGTTAAACTCCAGTGAGCTGTTGTTTGCTCACTCTTGCATTAAATAACAATTTCAGTTAAGGTTGATAACGCTGATGCTCTGTCTACAAATAAGGGCAAGGGAAAGCAAAGCAAGTGAAGAATTGTTTTTATTTAATTGAGAAGGATTGTAATAAGACTTAAATGATATGTTTTTATTTCCGCACTTTATTATTGTTTATGTCAAGGTTAGAGTAACCCTGGGATTGTTTTTTTTAAGGTTGTAACCCTTATTTTAAGGGAGATTTTATATAAAGATTGTAATTTATTTTGAGATATATTGGGTAGATATTTGTTATAGTTAGAAAGTGAACACCAAATCATGTGGAAACGAAGTACCCAGATTTGGGGGTGTCACAGGTTGGTATCAAAGCTGTAGGTTATGAAACCTTAGGTGAGAAAAAACCTTTGGTAGTAGCCTTATGGTAAGATCAAAAAGATAGTGATGCTAGCTAAAGATAATAAACTACCTTATGTGCCTATGTGTGTACGTTTTAGTATTCGAAGAGTGTCAATTCAATGTCACGTAATAATGAACTTTAAAATTCTTTTGTCAGGATGTCAAACGTTGGAGAACCTAGTCAGGCTGGAGAGGATGTACCTCAGGTGTCTAGATGGGAGGAGCCTCGTGACATACATATTGTCTGGGAGCAACTGGTTAGGAGAGAGCCATCTCCAATGATCACCGTAGCTGGTCGAAAGCGTGAGCTAACACCTATTCCAGAAGAAGAGGACGAGGACGAGTCTGAAGAGGAGGAGGAGGAAGAAGAGGATCCCGAAGAGGAATTCCCACCTCACTCTACTAGTGCTGAGATGTACGAGGCAGTCTACGACAGCAACGTGGAGCTTCATGAACCAGTCGAAGAGCTCGAGGAAACCATCTAGCAGCAAGACGAGACTATCGAGGATATGGCTAGTGACCTAGGAGAAGCACAGTGGAACCTGATACACGTGGAGAATGATAGAGATGCGTCTCGAGCTGAGCTAGCAAAGCTGAAGTAGGACATCTAGGAGGAGCCGAGGAAGCGAGCCAGGGCTGAAGAGATAAGTTTGAGGGCTAATCAACGAGCTGATCGAGCTGAAGGTGAAGCTGAAGCCAAGAGGACCAAGCTGAGGAAAACAGAATATACTTTTCATACAGCGATAGAGAGAGCTCAGGACTGTGTTTTCTACTACCCAGCTCAGTTCCAAGGTTTACCGTGGTATGTGGTGGACCGAAGAACGGTGTTTTGGGTAATGGAAGAGGAACGCAGAGAGGTTGTGCGACGTATTAATATGCCTAGGCAGTAGTAGTAGAGCTTTTATTTATGTGTTGCTTTTTGTAGTAAATAAAGTAAATCCCATAATTTGAGATAAGAATTGGATAAGTTAATAATGTAATCCTGCAACTTTTCCAGTTCAGGAAGGATGATTTAAATGGCAGAAATGCTATCTGATTGATGTTTTTAAACTACGACTAATGAATAAAAGAAGTTTATTGATGTGCTATGTGTTCTATGTGAACTAAGTTATTCGAACATTTAAATATGAACTTGAATACTTAATAGTTGAATAAAGGGTCTAATAATAATATTTTCTTAACAGAAAATACCTCCTAGAAGAATACCAACACGTCAAAACCCCGAAGGTTCGACGAACAACAACAATAGCGATGGGACGAATCCCAACTCGGTTCAGCAGTTGGTGAATCTGTTGATCGGAGCTCTTGCGAATCAGCAGCAAGTGCAGGGTACTACATTCAAGGAATTCAAGGCAGTAGGACCGCCTGAATTCAAGGGATCGACCAACCCTATTGAGGCTCAGACGTGGGTTATGGAAATGGAGAAGGTATTTGACGTAGCCCGAGTAAGTGAAGACCAGAAGACAGCATTCGCGGCTTTCATGTTGAAGTCAGATGCTAGCTTCTGGTGGCAGGCTAATAAAACCCGGGAGAGAGAAGGAGTCATAACGTGGGAACGTTTCAAGGAAATGTTCTATAAAATGTACTTCCCAGTGAGTTCCCAGGACCAGATGGAGGTCCAATTCCTAGAGCTTAAGCAGGGAGGGATGACGGTGTCTGAGTATGCTGCGAAGTTCAACGAGCTGGCCAGGTTTGCTACTTACCAGGTCAGTACTGACGCTAGGAAGGCGAGAAGGTTTGAGCGGGGACTGAAGCCCTGGCTCTACAACAAGGTTTCCATGTTCCAGCTAAACACATTTGCGGCTGTGCTAGAGAAGGCCATACTTGCTGAGGGAGGAAGCGAAGCGGTGATGAAGTTCAACCAAAATAAGAAGAAGATGAATGAGGTAAAAACCAAGATTGAGGGTAGCAGCGCTGTGAACCAGAAGAGGAAATGGAATGACAACACCTCTGCTGGGAGTCAGCAAGGAAGTCAACAGAAGAGGAAGTTCGAAGCATGTGCTACATGCGGTAAGAATCACACTGGCGTGTGCATGAAGGGGAAGCGGGTGTGCTTCAACTGTGGTCAGGAAGGCCACATTGCACCTAATTGCCCAAACCCGAAGAAGGGAGCTTGCTTTACATGTGGATCCAAGGATCACATGGCTCGCAACTGCCCTAAGAAGCTGACGGCAAGGTCAACAAGGAGCGGAGGGAATGGAAGCGGCAGTACCGTTACTATTGTTGTACCATTGCAAGCTGTTCGACCCACTGTACGGACATTCAATATGACGGTACAGGATGTTGTGCAATCAAAAGGCGTGGTGTCAGGTATTATTCCGGTCAATAGTATAAATGCATATGTATTATTTGATTCGGGTGTTACTTGTTCATTCATATCTGATGATTTTGCTAAGACCCTAGACTTACCTGTAGAAGAGTTAGTTTACCCTTTGAACATGAGATTGCGAATAGGGAAGTTATTCCTGTTAGGTGTGTTTATAAGAACTGTAGACTGGACATTAAGGGTCAGGAGCTGAGAGTAGATTTGATTCCGATAAAACTTGGGGAATTCGATGTCATACTGGGTATGGATTGGTTGTTCAACTATGGGGCGATAATCGACTGTCAGAAGAAGTCGGTAAACCATACGACTCCATCGAAGTTAGTGTTCTATGGTAGCAAATTGCCTAGATAAGCGAGTTGTCTGACGGTTATGAAAGCCAAGAAACTTCTGACACAAGGCTGTGTAGGATATCTAGCCTACATAGTAGATACGCGTAAGGAAAGCCCGAAGGTGGAGGAGATAACGGTAGTTAAGGAGTTTGTAGATGTATTTCCAAGCGACTTGCCAGGACTTATGCCAGATAGGAAGATAGAGTTTGTGATCGATCTAATGCCAGGAATTACTCCGATTTTGAAGGCTCCATACAGAATGGCTCCAGTTGAGATGAAGGAACTGATGGTTCAACTACAAGAATTACTGGACAAGAAGTATATTCAACCAAGCGTTTCACCGTGGGGAGCGCCAGTTTTGTTTATGAAGAAAAAAGATGGATCGATGCGTCTTTGCATTGATTATAGAGAATTGAACAAAGTTACGATCAAGAATAGGTATCCTTTACCAAGGATCAATGACTTGTTTGATCAATTAAAGGGTGTGAAGTACTTCTCGAAAATCAATTTGAGAAGCGAGTATCATCAGTTGAAGGTGAGAAGAGAAGATATACCGAAGACGGCTTTTGGGACTCGATATGGTCATTATGAGTTCTTAGTGATGTCATTTGGTCTCACGAATGCCCCAGCTGCATTTATGGACTTAATGAATAGGGTGTTCAAGCCATTTCTGGACAAGTTCGTGGTAGTGTTCATAGATGACATCCTGGTTTATTCCAAGACCGAGGAGGAACATGCTGAACACTTACGACTAACCTTAGAATCGTTGAGACGTGAGAAGTTTTATGCTAAATTCTTGAAGTGCGAATTTTGGTTGGAACGTGTGCAATTTCTTGGCCACGTGATCGACAAGGATGGTATTTCGGTGGATCCGTCGAAGGTTGAGGCCGTAATGAGTTGGGATCAGCCGAAGACGTCGTCTGAAGTGAGGAGTTTCTTGGGATTGACAAGTTATTATCGAAGATTTATCCAAGACTTTTCTAGAATCGCAACTCCGTTGACGAATTTGACTCGTAAAACGGTTAAATTTGTTTGGACGAAAAAGTGTGAGGAAAGTTTTCAGGAGCTGAAGAAGAGGTTGAGTAGTGCGCCTGTATTGTCTTTACCGGATAGTACGGGGAATTTTGTAGTATATAGCGATGCCTCACATAAAGGATTAGGCTGTGTGTTAATGCAGAGCGACAAAGTCATTGCCTATGCGTCACGTCAGCTGAAGGATTATGAGAAGGGGTATCCGACCCATGATCTAGAATTGGCGGCAGTAGTGTTTGCCCTAAAGATTTGGAGGCACTACTTATATGGAGAAAAGTGTGAAATATACACAGATCACAAGAGTCTGAAGTATATATTTACCCAGAAGGATTTGAACATGCGCCAAAGAAGATGGTTGGAACTAATTAAAGACTACGACTGCGAGATACTTTACCATCCGGGTAAAGCTAACGTTGTCGCTAACGCTTTGAGCAGGAAAGGTCGGGAGAAGTTGAATATGATAACTGACCAGTATCAGTTGATAGAACAAGATTAGTTGCTGCTCAAGACAGACAGAAGAAGTATTCCGATCTTCATCGACAAAACCGAGAATTCTTACCAGGAAGTTTCATGTTCCTTAAAGTATCTCCTTGGAAGGGGAAGATTCGATTTGGTAAGAAGGGAAAGCTGAGTTCCCGATTTATTGGACCTTTTGAGGTGTTGCAAAAAGTTAGCGAGGTAGCTTACGAGATTGCATTGCCTCCGAAGCTAGAGAATATACATAACGTCTTTCATATTTTTGTGTTAAAACCTTACAAGAATGATTATAAACATGTAATAGAATATAAACCTTTACAATTTGATAAGGACTTAACATATGAAGAAGTGTATGTTCAAATAGTTGATAGAACGGAACAAGTACTTAGAAATAAAGTGATACCTTCTGTTAAGGTAATCTGGAGGAACCATAGTGCTGAAGAAGCTACGTGGGAACTCGAAGATGTTATGATGAAATCTTATCCGCATTTATTTGCTTAGTTTTGTATAACCCCTTATGTATCGATTTTGGGGACAGAATCCTTTTAGGGGAGAAGAATGTAATAGGCGAGAATTTTTTTTTATGAGTGATTCTGGGGACAGAATCCTTTTAAGGAGGAAAGATTGTAACGATTGTGATTTTATATAATAATTTTAAATATTTATTGAGTTAAATAAATATTTTATGTGAATTATTTATTGAGTTAAATAAATAAATTATGTGATTTATGGAGTGATTTAATTAAGTGTTATATATTAATTAAATGAATGTTTAATATTTATCTAGTTGATGTATATTAATTTTATAATATAGTTCTGATTTAATTGAGAGAATTAAATTAGATGAATTATGTGTTAAGTGTTACATGGATTATAATTAGCGAGTAATTATAATTATATGGCAAAATTTTATGTGATTTATTGATGTTAGATTTTAATTGATTAAATTAGTTGATTAATATTTAATTGATTAAAATATGACATTAAAGTATGTGTTAAAATAATTTGTTAAAATAAAAGAAAAAAGAATTTTAAATGATTTTAACCAAACAAGGCCCTTGTAATTGTTTTAAACTTATTTCTACCAAACGGGGCCCTAACTATCAAAAAGCTGTTTTAAATAAACTGTTTACCAAACAATACCTTAGCATTAATAATCTGTTTTTGAAAATAACCTTGTTTTGCCAAACAAGGCATTGTAGCTTTTGAATTTTGTAACTTATATAATAACTGTATTTATTATATATATTAATTAATTAGGAGTTACATATTATCAATATATGTATATTATATCAGTATAATAAAACTACGTTGGTTAGTCTAAATTACGTTAGTTTTTCCTAAGTCTAAACTAAGAATAAAAGGAGAGAAAAGAAGAGTAGAGAAGTTGAGAGAAAGAAGAAGGAGAATTTGGAGAG
Organism: Panax stipuleanatus; assembly: GCA_020205555.1. NCBI lineage: Eukaryota > Viridiplantae > Streptophyta > Magnoliopsida > Apiales > Araliaceae > Panax > Panax stipuleanatus. The sequence continues at coordinate 62,240,321 of CM035117.1, read as the reverse complement.
AAAGCAAGAAAAGCTTAAGGGAATTCATCTTCTTCACTAACAACTAGCTTAAAGGTAATTTATAATCTCTACTTTTATATTTTCAGAACTCAGCTATATGTTCTTCGTATTTTGTTTTCTGACAAAAATGAGTTTCATGAAATTGTATAAACATGGACTATATATATATATATTGTATTCATGTGTTATTCGTAGTGGTTTGATTTCTATCAATGATTTTCAGAAAACCAAATTAGTGATTAAGTATGCTTTAATTAAAATTTTTGTTCTTATGTGTTATTTGATTTTGGTCAATTTAAAGTAAAAATTGATGAATTAGAATATGCTAACATGCTTATTGGGAAATTGTTTGATGATTACATGCAATTACGTATATAATGTATGTATATAGAGTGGAATTGATGGAGAAAATTTCTTACAGTGGATTATTTTGGAAAAATATGAGTTTTCATGAAAATGACCAAATTGGATTTTTAAAACTTGTGATTATCATTATTTAGATGGTTTTGTATTTTGGAAGCATGTTATACATATGTATTATAGGGTATGTATGAGTTACAGTGTCTATGGTACTGTATTTTTCGTTTGTTGGCTTGTATGGGATGTTCGGTAAAGCAGAGGGTCGAAACTGTCTGCGTCTGGCCATGTTGCTGCGCCGGCAGCAAGGCCAGGAGCAGCGCAGCTACGCCACTTGCCCTTCCCAGAACTATCCCCTGTGCAGCTGCGCCGGTTTCAGGGCAGCTGGCCGTGCAGCTGCGCCATGTTCAGAACAGGGGCACTGAAATTTAAGTGTTGTGCAGTTTATTTTTTTTAAGTCATGGTTTAATTATTCCTTGATAGTGGACACGTATCTAAATAATATAACATGTTGTTATAGAAATGTGACAAATTCACAATTTGGAAAATAAAAAGGAATTCTGAAAACCTTAATTAGATTATAAATGTTTGATTGTAAATGAGTTACTTATTTATAATTAGAGATTATAATTAAGAATAAGTGTTTAATTTAAAGTATAATATGGTTAAATTATAATGTATAGAAATTGATTTATTTTAATCAATTAGATGTTAATTTAAATTATAATTTAAGTAATTGTAATTTAATAAATGCATGTTTAGTTATGGATTTTAAGTTTATAATTGCATGATTAATTATAATTTGTGTAATTATAATGCATGATATAGTTTAAATAATTATTAATTATGAATTGGTGATAATTTAAGAGGTAATTATAATTGAGTAATTATAATTAGATTAAGTATTTAAATTATAATTGTTTAATTATAATTTAGCTAAATACATGAATAATTTAATTATGTGAGTATGTGTGTGATGTAATTAACAATGTGATAGTTGATTATTATTATTTATTTAATTAGAGTGAGTTAACCATGAGGGTTAACCACTTATGTGAGTTAGTTATGTGTTAACTGATTTTGATTATTATAATTGAATGTGTATAGGAAGTGTTTAAGTACGTGGTTGAGTTAAATAGCTTGCGCGTAAGGCAAGTCTTCTAAACCCTAAACTCGCTATTTCTACGCAAGTTCTTTGAGTTCATATATTCATTGTTGAGAATATCCTTTTTATTTTTATACTGGACAATTATTTACTTAACCGAAGAGATCTTGACTTATTGTTCAAGTAAGATCCAGTTTATTATTTTAAATGCTTTAAGTTTACTTCTAAAGCATATGTTAATTCATAATTCTTTTATTTATGAGTTATTGAAAGTCGATTCAACTAATCCTTAGTTGATGAACGTGAATTCTAAATTACCCTTGTAAGCTTATCCAAGCCAAACTTTCTTTGGTGCGGACTTGAATTCAAATTACTGAGTTGAGCAACCCTAATTATTAGGGGAGGTTACTACGCATAGCGTTAAGATGTTTGTGCATGATACATGGTACAAAGGGCTGATCCCCCTAAGTACGAGTTAAGGTCCATAGTCTTATTAACTGTTAAAGGTTTAAATAGAAATATTTATAACCTAGGACAAGAGTTCAAAGGTCTTATGACCCTCAGATAAATTCTATACCCGAATTTTAATGTTGATAGAGAATTATTATTCAATTCTTTATTGTTGAAGTAAGCTAAGTTATTCAGATCTTTTTAAAGATATCCTTTCATGTATTTATTATTGTTAAACTCCAGTGAGCTGTTGTTTGCTCACTATTGCATTAAATAACAATTTCAGTTAAGGTTGATAACGCTGATGCTCCGTCTACGAGTAAGGGCAAGGGAAAGCAAAGCAAGTGAAGAATTGTTTTTATTTAATTGAGAAGGATTATAATAAGACTTGAATGATATGTTTTTATTTCCGCACTTTATTATTATTTGTGTCAAGGTTAAAGTAACCCTGAGATTTTTTTTTTAAGGTTGTAACCCTTGTTTTAAGGGAGATTTTATATAAAGATTGTAATTTTTTTTGAGATATATTGGGTAGATGTTTGTTATAGTTAGAAAGTGAACACCAAATCATGTGGAAACGAAGTACCCGAATTTGAGGGTGTCACAATTACATCATTAATCTTATAACATTGTATAATTAAAAATAGTTTTCTGCCCAATTTGCAGGACCAGCGCGGCCGCGCTCCAAATAGCTTTGGGAGCGGCGCGGCCGTGCCACTGTGCAGAAAGGTCTGACAGTGTCGCGAACTTTTCAGAGAAATAGCCAATTTGGATTATTTCTCCACACCAAATTCCGAATTTAACCAACATATTGCATATAACACTTAATAGAAAATATAATTCTAAGCTTCTAACATGTTTTAACACATATAATCATCATAACACATTCAAAACTCTCAATTTTATAAAATTTGGAGAAAAACCATTTTTCAGTGTTCTTGATAAAATTGAACACTGTAAGTTTATTTCTAAATAAAAATACACAATTCAAAACATATTGAATTCGTTTCTTGACATATAAACATAATCTATAATCAATTTGTATAATAATTTATAATCAAACATGAAATTTGATTTTAAAAGAGCCATTCATTAAAACCAATTCTCTATAACTTTTGATGAACATGATTTCTTCATGTTCATCATGTTTACATGGATTAAATCACTTAAATCATTATATTAATCACATATAAGCATGTTATAACATAAATTATATATATATATATATATATATATACACATCATGTTTACACAATTTTCATGAAATTCATGTTTATAGAGAACCAAAAAATATGAAGAACACAAGAACATGATTTCTAAAATACAAAGATTAGAATTATACCCTTGTTGCTTAGTGGGGAAGAAGATGAAGGTGATGATTTCTCTAGCTCTCTCCTTCCTTTCTCTTTCTTCATCTTCTCTCTAACTCTCTGTATTTTTTCTTCTTCTAACACTTATTCTTTCTAATAGACTAACTCTTAACTAACGTAAAACAAAACTGATATATTATAAATGATATATATTATACACATAATTATATAATATATATAACTGACAAATATTAACTCCTCTACTTAATACATATATTAGTTACATATTTTCAAATATCAGAAAGCCATAAGGCTTTGTTTGGCCAAAATCATTTATTTTCAAAATTAGATTTTAAGAACTTAAGGCCCTGTTTGGTAAATTCATTTAAAATATATGTATGGGCCTCGTTTGGTAAAACTCTTTAAAAACAGTTTTAAGGGCCTTGTTTGGTAAAACTAATTTAAAAACTCTTTAATTTACTTAATAAATCCTTTAACACATACTTTCATTATTACACTTTAATTAATTAAATCTTAACATTTTAATTTAATTAAATTAAAGCTAACATCAATTAATCAAATAAAATTTACCACATAACAATTATAATTACTCGCTAATCATAATCTCATGTTACAATTATCACATAATATTCATTTAATTTAATTATCTTAATTAAATTAAACTATACCATAAAATCATTACACATCAATTAAATTAACATTCATTTAATTAATATATTGCACTTAATTAAATTACTCCACAACAATTACATAAATTATTTATTTAACTCAATAAATAAATCAATTAAAATATTTATTTAATTCAATAAATATTAAAATTTAATTACACAAAATCTCATTCGTTACAGTTTAAGTCTACAATGGAGCTTATTGTGTAACTGAGAGTTGATATGCTTTCTTATTAGTTTATTAAGACTATTTCCAGATTATTTACTATGGTTTATGCTTAATGATGTTATTGCTTGATCACCAATTACTTGTTACTCCATATGAAATAGAGAGATGGAATATGGGGTTGGAACTGATCATAATAACGTATGTTTATGTTTTCTGCACTAAGTTGGGATTCATAATTTATGTGTAGGATAGTGATATCTATACATCGTACATAATTTAATAAGAGCATGAACTGAAACCTTTTTTAATTATAATTCACATAGAGATATAGTGAGTTAGTTAATTAAGGTGTCTTACTTAATTCTACTAATTTTGGAGTTGAATTGGTATGAGTATAATTCATTGAAAGATGGTTATATCTACTATTGTGTTCTTGGTTAATAATTTGGAATAGTTGATTTGAATTGAAAGAAAGTGTGTCATTCGAAGTGAAATAATAAGTGAAGTTGTAGGCTTAATTCTCCGAAAACTTGTCAAATTCCTGGATAGTGTTAGTTATAGTTTAATTGGTAGTTTTCATAAATATCATCACTTGATCATTAGTTTAATAAAATTGAGATAATATAAAATTGGTAATTGTTAGGATAAATTATAGTTATTTTCTCCATTGAAACGATACTTTACTTCCACTCTATTACTTGTTGACCACGTATACTTGCGTGTTGTGCTTATTAGATTTTACCCAACAAGTTTTTGGCGCCGTTGCCGGGGAGTTATAACTGTGTTTATCAATTTCAATATCAGTTTAATTAAATCAGTTTTAGTTAAACATATTTTTTTTATTCTTATTTTTGTTTTATTTAGTATTTCATATAATCTCGAGTAGTGCATGCAAACTCGATCAAAGAAGCCTGAATTTTTGCCTTACGAGGACGACATTGACAAACGGTTTCAGAGATTGAGTAAGTGGATTGAGAAAACTCAAGAATCACTTGAAAGACCGGACAACATGGCCAAAGAAGAATAAAAAGCACTGCAGAACTATGCTACGCCGCGGGTAACGGAAGTTCAGTCAAGTATTACCAGTCCTGCGTTTAATGCTAACAACTTCGAGATCAAGCCTAGTACTATACAGATGGTGCAGAACACTTGTCAGTTTGGGGGTCTACCGAATGACGACCCGAACGATCACATTGTCAGCCTTATAGAAATTTGCGATACATTCAAGTCCAATGGGGTGTCAGATGATGCTATTAGGCTGAGGTTATTTCCATTCACTATCAGGGATAAGGCAATGGGTGTTGGGTTTGTACGAAATTATGGGCGCAATCAAATTGCAAAATTAGCGGAAGCATAGTATATCAGAGTTTAAAAAATTTCTATAAAACCATTACCCGGATCATCCTTTATGCAAATTATTAATTTAAAACGATAAATAAGAAGTTATGGAATCATACCCTTGTAGAACGAAGCTTCCACAGGTACGAGTTCAACTCCTTGTTCTTCGTGATCTACTTGAATTTTCGGGTTAGATTTCTTCCTTTGATCAACGTTAGCCACCCAAGTGTTTGGCCTCTAGAGGTGATCCACCAAGGAATAGGAATTATTCAAGAAGGAGGGTGGTTGGCTAAACCCTAGTTTTCTATCCTCAATAGAAAAGGAGTACTCTCCAACAATTAGAATTTCATCAATTGATATCTATTATAAGACTCCTCTTATATAGATATTGGTCAACCCTTCTAATCCTATTAGACATGGGGTTTTATTTAATTAATTAAACTCCTTTAATTAATTTAGGCTTCCCACCACATTGGGAATAATTAATTTAATTCATTTAATTAATTTGCCTCCTAATCTTATTAGGAATAAATGAGATTACTAATATTAAATTAATTCCTAAACTCCTTTAGAAATTAAAATAATAATAATATTAATAAGATTCCTCTTATTAATTTATATTTAATATTACCAAAATATTAAATAATAAATATTAAGCTATTTAATTTATTCTATCACCATAGATTAAATTAATTACACTTAATGCATTATTACGATTATGTCATTACCTTCTTAAATAATTATTCTTCCTTTTATGGTATGACCCTTTAGGTTTTTCATATTAAACCGGTTGTGAATAAATCAATTAGAACAATTCTAATCTTATTTAAATAAATAATATTTATTCTACAATAGGAATAAGCCTCCCTAGCGATCAACGACTTTTCAGATAATATAGATTTCAACATTAATCATAAAAGAACCAGTGAGTAAATAGTTACCATATAATTCAATCCTTCCACCATACAATGTCCCAATTGAATATAAGACATGAAATTACTGTCAAGTCTTATTTTATTTAATTATATGTATTTTGATTAGAAAATGTACAACTCCAAATAATGTAAATTAGAAACTCCTTTCTAATTTCATTCTGCCTTGTCCAAGGACTACTAGGTTGTCATTTAATGAATCACATAGGACATATCTCTTTTTTACTAGAAGTGCTAGATTCTTTATTGATCATTCATTATCTACATATGTAACTCATTATACCCAAGCATACCCTTTGATATACCCTAAGGGTTTTTAAGGAATAAGTCAAAGTATAATTCATTACATAACATATACTATGATGATCTCGAGTTCAAGGATCAGTTGTACTACTATCACATTAGGAATTCTTATTGACAGGCAAGTAAAACTCCATTAGGTATTCTATAGCGACTCAAGTTTAGTGAACTTATTCTCTAATATACACCTACATACTTGCTTTAGTGTCTCCACACAAATGATCATGAGATCAACCATCCTCATCCAATGAGCAAGCAACATATGTACTAATCTAACCGGATTTACTAATTTCCTTTTTAGTAATCCAACGATTGGGAACTATTTTTGTTTTAAGCTTTCTAAGAATTTAGATCTTATTAGCATGATCAACATCATGATTCTAAAAGCATTTCTTAAAACTATGAGTTATTTATATATTATAAAAAATAGCATAATGTAGATAATTAAACACCTTTAATAAGTGAATACTTTTATTAATAAATAAATAAGATCGTCTCCAAAGTATATGCTTTATCATCATACATGATTGGCTTGTATGCATACTACTTTCAATCTCCCACTTGCACTAAAGCCAATCGCCATGATATCTCATACCCATCTTCTCTAAGTGGCGATCAAACTGTTGTTGTGTTAAAGCTTTAGTAAATAAATCTGCAATGTTGTCTTGAGAGTCTACACGCTCTAAGGTGACGTCTCCTCTTTTAATAATTTCTTTAATCAAAGTGCCGCAACACATGTTTAGATTCAAGATGAGACTTAGGAACTATTCTTAGTTCTGTAATGAACTTTTCATCCAAAACATCAATTTGCAGCTTCACTTACAGTTATATACTTTGCCTTTGTCACTAAACCAATAACCTTTTGCTGTTTAGAACCATTCCAATTCACTGCACCACCTTTCAAGATAACGACTTACCCTAAAGTGGATTTGTTGTCGTCTTGGTCAGTCTGAAAACTTGAGTCTGTTTAGTCCTTTAGTTTAATTCAGACCCATCATATGTCATGATGACATCCTTAGTGTCAGTTAAATACTTTAAGATATTTATCACTGCCTTACAGTGATCTTCTCCAGAATATGACTGATCAACATCAAGTCTCGTATATTTCATTGCATATATGATATTAACTCATGCGATCTCTCTTTTATTGAGGACAATTTTAGAGAGATACACTCCATGGCTCATCATCATAAGACACCTTTTCGAGTTTGTAATGCTAAACGCCTTTAGCATCTAATGAATATACGTTCCTTGGGTTAAGCCGAACATCCTTTTAAATCTATCTATACAGATTTATATCCCCAATGTAAGATGTTCTACCCAAATCATTCATGGAGGAATGTTTAGACAACTTTATTTTGATCAATTGTAGCATAGAAATGTCATTCCCTATCAGTAATATATCATCAACATATAATACAAGGAATGACACACTACTAACCCTTTTGTACACACAAGGTTCATTCTCGTTTTTGACAAAATCAAACTCTTTTGATTGTCTCATCAAAATGAATGTTCCATCTTTGAGAAGCTTGCTACAACCCATAAATGGATTGTTGTAGCTCATATATATAATTTACTTCAACCATTGAAACAAATCTATATGGATGTATCATACATACATTCTCCTCTAATATTGTATATTTGAGGAAGGGCGTCTCCACGTCCATTTTGCCAAATCTAGTAATAATAAGTTGCAATCGCAAGTAAAATCCAAATGGTCTTGTGCATTACTTCAAAGATCCATTTTAAATTTTATTGTCATCTACCATTTCTTTGAGTTTTAATTACTCATAGCATATTCGTAATTCAATGGATCATCATCATTCATGACGTGTACCTCTTTGTCATCCTCTATGATGAATCCATACCTATCAGGTATCTTCGTCACTCTTTCAGATTTACAAATAGGGTGTTCTACAGAAGGTGTCTCTACTTGGACAGGTTCATCCACTTGATCTGTAGTGGTTTGTGATTCTTGAATTTCTTCAAGATCTATTTTCCTCGCACTAGCCCCTTCAAGGATAAACTCATTTTTTAAGAAGGTAGCTTGTTTCGGAACAAACACCTTTCGCTCGGTAGGATTGTAGAAATAGTATCCCAAACTCTTTTTAGGATATCCCACAAACGTGCACTTATCAAATCTTGTACCAAGGTTATCATTTTGAAATCTTTTTACATAAGCCGGACATCCCCAAATCTTAACATACTTAAGACCAGGTTTCATCCCTGTCCACATCTCATATGGAGTCTTGGGGACGGATTTTGAGAGGACCTTATTTAGTAGATATGCAGTCGCTTCTAGGGCATAACCCTAGAATAAAATTGGAAGATCGGTAAAACTCATCATGGAATGAACCATGCCCAACAATGTTCGATTTCTCCTTTCAAATACTCCATTTAACTGTAGTGTACCTGGTGGAGTCCATTGTGAGATTATACCATTTTCTTTGAGACAATCGAGAAACTCACTGCTTAAGTATTCACCACCTCGATCTGATCGAAGAATCATAATTCTTTTGCCAGTTTGTTTCTCTACTTCACTTCTGAACTCTTTGAACTTTTAAAATGATTCAGATTTGTATTTCATTAAATACACATATCCATATCTTGAGTGATCATCAGTGCAAGTAATAAAATAAGAATACTCTCCCCGTGCATTCGTTGTCATAGGTCCACAAACGTCTATGTGAACCAATGCTAACAACTCTGTAACTCTTTCTCCTTTTTCACTAAAAGGAGATTTAGTCATTTTACCCATGAGACAAGATTCACAAGTTAGATATGATTCATAATCGGATATGTAATACCCGGGAATTTCCGAATATTATTAAATAACTATATTATTGGAAATGAGAATTTATTTAATATAAATGATTTTGTGTTATGAGATGAATTAATTCAATTCTATAAAATTGAATAATTATAATAATTGAAAATTTTATGGAGTTTGCGATAAACTCGTTGATAGCCTTGTGTGGCACAGTGATGGAAAAATATTAATAATTATATTAATTGACGAAGAATTATTAAGTGAACAATTAATCTATATTAATTGTTAATTGTTATTATAGAATATTAATGATGATTAGTTAATAATATGTGATTATTATTATTGCACGAAATATAATATTAATAATAAGCAATGTGTTTATAAATATAATAAGATTTATATTCATTTAATGTGATATTTAATCATATAAGTGTTAATCGATTATTATGAAAATTAATGATCAATGAGGAATAGATTAATTAATATTATTGTTAATTAATCAATGAGATAAATAATTTATTTATTTGACATTATGAATAATAAAATAAATAAGTAAGTTATTAATATAATAAGATTATATTAATTGTTATGTGCAAATGTGTAAGAATTAAATATAAGGTATATGGAATACAACTATATTATATAGTGTAGAGAAACACTTAAGTGTGACCATGCAAGTATATTTAAACTATATTATATGATTGTACATATTGAAGCTATGTGTTATGAATACATCATGTGTAGATATATATTGTAAATAATTATTGAATCAATAGAATTTAATAATGAATGAGATAATGTAATGTGGTAATATTTGATTTGAATTATACCGGTATGATAAAATATACATGGATTATATATGTGCAAATTACATTTACAACATTGAAATGTTACTCATTCATTGAATTACATTGTGACATTACATTATAGCCTAAGTATACATATATGCCTAAGTGTATATAAAATGTGTATGTATTGGGTTATTTTATTTTACTGCATTGTTTCATGTTGCTGAGTCCTTGTTTGTCCCACAAAGAGTGTCATTTCTCTTCTCACGTGCATAGGCCATTGGCCTAAGGCTAGCTTCTCCAATTCTCCTCCCAATTCTCAGCAATATTGCTAGCAATGATCATATGAGGAGTGGGCTCAATAGTGGGAATCACCAACTCCACCAACTACCTAATGTCCATCAAATTCTTCTTCATTCCAATGGTTTGTTTTGGTGAAAAATTTCATTGTCTGAAAATTAGTTGTCCTATAAATGCAAGCTCTTCTCCTCTCTTTTCATTTGCTGAGAGTTTGCATATGTGTTGAGTTAAGAGCTATATATATATATATATATATATATATCAGTGTTCTTGAGATAGCAGCAAGCCCAATTACATTGAAGAGGTATACTCTCATGTTCTTCATTTTGTTTCTGTCAAAATTTCATTTCTTGATTTTGGTTGCAAGGCATGTTAATTGAATTATAGAATGGTTATTAGTTGTTATATAGACCTAGTAACATGTTAGTATATAATGTAGCATGTTTAAAAATCGAATCGGTGAAGTAATTTTGTGAATTGGGCTGATAACTGCCGAAGCAGACTGCAGTTCGGCCAAAACCAGTGGTGGCGCAGCTGCGCCGGTTTGGCCTTGGCATGCTGCGCAGCTGCGCAGGGCACTATGTGCAGTTTTGATTTCCTGCTTATTTTCTGCTACATACTAATTATTTGATTTGGCGTAAGATAGCATGCTAGCTTGTGTAACACATGTATATGAATATATTAAGGCGATGTAAACATGTTGTATTATACTAGCATACATGGTTAACAAAAAGCGTTAGGTTTCCAAAGTGAACTTAGGAGCTTTAAGAATGGACTTTGATATATAAGCGCTATAGTTAGGTTCTGACTTTTGAGACATGTTAGTATGACTTAGAAACACATGAAATGCATGCTAACTTATCTATATAGGTTCCATGATATAATATGAACATTTGAACCTAACTAGTGCACCTTCCTAACGAATATGTAAGTTTTGAAAGTGGATTTGGACATGTAAATGCCATATATACGTTCTGATGTTATGAGCATCTTTAGATGACTTTGAAATGCATGGAAGGCATGTTGACTTGCTTATATATGTTTCATAGTATGACATGAGCATGTGGACTTCGTTTGTGAACTTTACTAAGTGAAAGTGTAAGTTTGAAACGTAAATCATAACATGTTATTGCGAGTCCCGTATCCTGATATTTATGGACATATGTGATAGTACTTTTAGACTCACTCATGCATCATACATGTATACATACCATGATTAGGTATCGTGATTCAAATTTAGTATAAACGAAGCATGTTTTCAACTAATAACTGTGATAGTCACATGTATGGAATGCGAATACTCATAAGTATACGTAATATAAATACCTTAAGTGTTTTGGAAGCAAGCATGATAGGCTTTGTAAATTTCATGACCTTGAATGACCGTAAGTGTCGACCTAGAATCTATATCACATATGTTTGGAACAAGGGAAGGTTATACGAATATAAAAAGACTCTTTAACATGTATATATACTATGTGATATATGTGAATCCGATTTTGATGGTTAACGTATGGGAATGCCATAACTTGCTAAAATGAAATATATTTAGTATTGATTGTGGTCTTATGTGATATTAATAATATGCGAGTATGTTTGCTAATTGTAGTAGTCTCACATGATAGTAATGATGTATGAATATGATCAACTTGAGAAAAGAGGAAGTTAAGGATAGAAATTATATTCTATATAACTGTGTAGCTAGGTTAAAACTTAGCTTATGTGTTGATCGTATATTCGAAGATAAAATGTGAAGTTAAATTATATGACTAACGAATATCATATATATATGTAATTGTATTACGATAGGAATTCGAAAGTGTTGGCTAGTTTTACGTGAGTAAACTACGCTTAAGGCAAGTTTCCTAACTTACACTCTTTTACGGTGCAAGTATTCTATCCTTGTATATTGCAAGCTAGTTTCTTTACTTAATCGTTTGAATTGAATTAGCATACTTGAACTTTTATTTCATTAAAACTATTATTCATGTTGAACTTGGTATTGTTCTTGAATATTGTGAAAGTGTCTATGCCATTTGATTCGGCTAGACTTATATTATTGAAAAGCGACCCAAACCAATTGATTGGTGCGGGATCTTGTATTTGACTGAGAAGAACAACCTTCTTTGAAGGAAAAAATATAATTGTCGGAGAACCGACGCGCGCACTTGGGTATGATTGATTGTTATGCATAACGATGGTACTTTAGGCTGATCACCTGTTGTACCTGTTTTTGTTGGATTTTCAGTTTATTACTGTCAATTCCTGTGGAAGTTCATAGTCCTTAGTGACTGCTCAGTATTCAGTTATCTTGAATTCTTGAATTGATTTATTATTGAATCACATTGATATTATTCTATCCTTAGCGACTGTTATTGAAAACTGTTGATATTCTTGTTATCCTTGAACTATCAAACCTTGTTATACCCTTTCGAGAATTGAGAATCTTGTTACTCACCCTTATTATATATTACTTGTTGAGCAATTTGTGCTCATTCTTGCTTTCCCTAAAACATTTCAATTAAGGCAGAGCAGGGCGAACCTTCGAGCATTGATAAGGGTAAGGGCAAGGCTACCAATTAGCTTGTCTCTTTTATGTTTTAAATATTTTAATGTTATATTAAGATGATGTAGTAAGACTGGATTTGATTATGTTTAAGCTTAAGTTAGGTTATGTAATAAGTCGTTAATTGATATTATTATGTAAATCTATTAAGTACTGTAGGTTGCGAGACTTGGGGGAATAATTATAATAAATCATTGTAAATTATTCTAGATTAGATTTTCCGTTGTGATTGTGTGATTTTTAGTTATTATTATTGTGATGTATTACCATGAGCACGTGACGAACCGAATTCGAGCGACCCTGTGACGGTCCTGGAATTTGGGGGCGTCACAAGATAGCTCTAAGAGCCCATCCTTACGTAACTTAGATAATCTTGTTTCATTGATATGACCGAGTCTACAATGTCACATATAGGTATAATTAACATCATCTCTTTTTCTTTTCTTAGTTTGTTCTATTTGAAGTATATTTTCATGCAAGTCAAGTATATAAAGTCCATTTCGTTGATTACCAACACCATATAAAACACTGTCTTTATAAATAGAACAACTGTTGTTCTTTATTATAATGTCAAATCCATCCATATCTAATATGGAAATAAAAATAATGTTTCTAATGATATTCGGAACAAAATAACAGTTATTTAAATAAATGGACTTGCCCGTATGCAGTGCTAAACAATAAGTGCCTACAGCTAATGCAGCAACCTTTGCTCCATTTTCCACTCGTAGGATAACCTCATCCTTGTTCTGCTTTTTACTTTTGACCAGTCTCTACATAGTATTACATATGTGAGAAACACAGTCGGTATCCAATACCCAAGTAAAATTTTGACTTTCTAAAAAAATAATTTTAATCATGAATAAATCTTGATTGGAAGTCGAAGCTTCTCCAAGCTTCTTCTCTACTAGAAACTTCTTGCAGTTCCTCTTCTAGTGACCCGACTCGTTGCAATAGAAGCACATTTCTTTGCTAGCTGGATCAGGTTTCTTCTGTTCCTTCATGTTCACCTTGCCCTTAGCCTTCTTAGATTTCTTCTTTTCAGAAGATACCTTGGGCCTCTTCCTATTCTTGGAAGAATCCACCATTAAGACATGGTTCTTCTTGGATGGAAAGTGACCTTCTGCAGTTTTCAACATGTTAAGTAATTCAGGCAAGCTGACATCTAACTTATTTATGTGGAAATTAACAACGAACTGCGAGAAGGTCTCAGGGAGTGACTGCAAGACCAAGTTTTGACTCAACTCCCCATCCATGACAAACCCAAGTTGTCCAAGGCGTTCAATCAGATTGATCACCCGTAGGACATGAGTCTCTACGGCAGTGCCCTCGGTCATCCGAGATCGGAAGAGCTCCTTAGATATCTCATATCTAGCAGTCCTACTTTGTTCACCATACAACTCCTTGAGGTAAAGCAACATAGTAGGAGCATCCATGTTTTCATGCTGACGCTGAAGCTCGTTATTCATGGATGCGAGTATGATGCATTGAGCCACAGATGCATCATCTTGCCACTTTATAATAGTAGCAATCTCTTCCTCAGAGGTTGATTCTAGAACAGTTCCAGGGACATGTGAATTTAGAACATAAGAAATCTTTTTAGCAGTCAGAATTATTCTCAGATTCCTTAACCAGTCCATGTAATTTTGTCTGGTCAGTTTGTTAGCATCAAGTATGCTACGCAGTGAAATTAGTGATTTCGACATTTTTAAATTCCTGTATGTGAAAAGACAACATTTTAGCAAATATTTATTTAATTAATTTTATATACCAAAATAAATTAGGTCTTATTTTAAGTTGGTATCTCCCACTATTTTCTTTAAACTATATTACCCTCACTTATATAGTTTGGCAACATCTAATTAAATATTTGCTCGTGAGAATAAGGATCCCATTTCAAATGTATATAGCCTTGTGTGTGCACAACAAACGATATATAAATAAATAGGTAGACAACTCTTGTCAATCACATCAATATGTGACTCCTTGTATTTTGCCTCTTATATCATAATGGTCAAGTGTGTGCACATCTGAACTAAAATGATTTAAGTTAAGTCCAACCTATCACTCCATATATTCGAAAAAGAAAAATATTGTCCTTGTGTGTGCACAACAAAATAATATTGTTCAATTAACTTTATAAGCATCAAATGTGATTAAATTAATATTTTAAATACGCAATACTCGCCTTGTGTGTGCACAACAAACTCGTATTAAATATTTAATACTCTATTAATTTATTATGCTAGAAGGCGACGTTCGGTATTCCAAATATCTTTGAACGTTTTAGACTTAATATAATTTCTTTGAGGGTTTTGTTATTATTAGTCTCATCTTGTTTAGCGCGCATGCACACACACACACACACACACACACACACACACACACACATATATATATAATACGCTTCATTTTATTAAAACATGTAAAGCATGTTTGTATAAAATATAATATATATAATATTTAGCATGCATATATAAAATACTATATTCTACCCGGATTGATTATGGACTTTTATTCTAGTTTGGTTCACTCGAGCCACCAAGTGAACCAAAGGTCAAACCTAAGGGTGCAAGAAATAAAATTTAAATATAACAATTACATTTAAACCTGGGCTCCATTACAAACGGATCTTCATGCGCTCCTTGCTCCTTGGTCTCTAACTTCTTCAAGATAATTCTAACTATTTCTATTACATTAAACTATTTAAATAAAATAGAAACCTTGATCAGCAGTCAAGAAAAAGTACATAGGAGGGAGATAGAATTTTATATCAAGAAAAAACCAGAGAAGACGAGGTACGCAGACCCCATTTAATAAAACTCATTTATTCAAGCATTCAACTAAAATAAAATCCAATCACATTGGTCAATAATCCCATAATCAATCTCATTTATTATCATATATATCACCATATGCATCAATAAATAAATATTCATCTCATGAATTAAAACCATTCTATATATATATAAGTATCATTTAATGGGCAATTTTAATTTGCATGAAATCCAATTTCAAGATTAAAATAAACTCTTTATTTTAATTATAAAATAATTAATAATATTATATATATCTATATATCTATATATAATATAACCGTACCCTTTTTTAAAAAAACTTTGAAGTAATATATATATATATATATATATATATATATATATATATATATATATATATAATTGTGTTAATGAATCAAGTTTGCATATAATATATATATATATATATATAGGGGTTGCATCCACAGCAACCGGTTGCTGGGAGCAACAACTTTATTCCACTCATTGTAGGAGCTTTTGACTCAATTTATCCCCCAAGTACAGTGGGCCCCATTATAATAATGATTTCCAAACCCCATATAAAGTGATTGCTCCCAGCAATCGGTTGCTGTGGGTGCAACCCCATATATATATATAATATGTTCATGAATCAAGTCTGCAAGTGCATCACTTTATATATATATATATATATATATATATATATATATATATATATATATATATAACAAGTAAAGTATATCCAATATACAATCCTGCAGGTTATCATTAGCTTCAAGTCACTACGTGAATAGGACTCCTTTTAATAACCAATCCGTGGGAAAAGAATTCGGTAGTCATGTTATGAAATCCATTGTTTAATAACACGGAAGACAGCTAAAGATAAAAAAAATAGTTTCCGTATTTTTTTTCTTTCTTCTAAAAAAAATAATTTTATACAATTAATTATGCCCAATAAATTATTCTAAATACATACCCATACATATATGTAATCAAAATAATTAATAATTGTATAAAGGTTTGGCTCTGATATCACTATTGGGTTTGTACGAAATCGTGGGCGCAATCAAATTGCAAAATTAGTGGAAGCATGGTATATCAGAGTTTAAAAAATTTCTACAAAATCATTACCCGGATCATCCTTTATGCAAATTATTAATTTAAAACGATAAATAAGAAGTTATGGAATCATACCCTTGTAGAACGAAGCTTCCACAAGTACGAGTTCAACTCCTTGTTCTTCGTGATCTCCTTGAATTTTCGGGTTAGATTCCTTCCTTTGATCAATGTTAACCACCCAAGTGTTTGGTCTCTAGAGGTGATCCACCAAGGAATAGGAATTATTCAAGAAGGAGGGTGGTTGGCTAAACCCTAGTTTTTTATCCTCTATAGAAAAGGAGTACTCTCCAATAATTATAATTTCATCAACTGATATCTATTATAAGACTCCTCTTATATAGATATTGGTCAACTCTTCTAATCCTATTAGATATGGGATTTCATTTAATTAATTAAACTCCTTTAATTAAATTAGACTTCCCACCACATTGGAAATAATTAATTAAATTCTAATCTTATTAGGAATAAATAAGAGTACTAATATTAAATTAATTACTAAACTCCTTTAGAAATTAAAATAATAATAATTGTAATAATATTAATACGACTCCTCTTATTACTTTATATTTAATATTTTTAAAATATTAAATAATAAATATTAAGCTATTTAATTTATGCTATCATCATAGATTAAATTAATTACACTTAATGCATTATTACGATTATGCCATTACCTACTTAAATAATTATTCTTCCATTTATGGTGTGACCTTTAGGTTCTCCATATTAAACCGGTTGTGAATAAATCAATTAGAACAATTCTAATCTTATTTAAATAAATAAATAAAACTAATAATCTATTTAAATAAATAATATTTATTCTACAATAGGATAAGCCTCCCTAGCAATCAACGATTTTCCAGATAATATAGATTTCAACATTAATCATAAAAGAACCTGTGAGTAAATAGTTACCGTACAATTCAATCCTTCCACTATACAATGTCCCAATTAAATATAAGACATGGAATTACTGTCAAGTCTTATTTTATTTAATTATATGTATTTCAATTAGAAAATGCATAACTCCAAATAATATAAATTAGAAACTCGTTTTTATTTTGATTCTGCCTTGGCCAAGGACTACTGGTTGTCATTTAACGAATCACATAGGACATATCTCTTCTTTTACTTGAAGTGGTAGATTCTTTATTGATCATTCATTATCTCCATATGTAACTTATTATACCCAAGCATACCCTTTGATATACCCTAAGGGTTTTTAAAGAATAAGTCAAAGTATAATTCATTACATATAAGATACTATGATGATCTCAACTCCAAGGATCACTTGTACTACTTTCACATTAGGAATTCCTATTGACAGACAAATAAAACTCCATTAGGTATTCCATAGCGAGTCACGTTCAGTGAACTTATTTTCTAATAAGCACCTACATACTTGCTTTAGTGTCTCCACACAAATGATCATGAGATCAACTATCCTCATCCAATGAGCAAGCAATATATGTACCAATCTAACCGAATTTACTAATTTCCTTTTTAGTAATCCAACGATTATGAACTATTTTACTTTTAAGCTTTTTAAGAATTTAGATCTCATTAGCATGATCAACATTATGATTCTAAAAGCATTGTTTAAAACTATGAGTTATTTACATATTATAAAAAACAGCATCATGTAGATAATTAAACACCTTTAATAAGTGAATACTTTTATTAATAAATAAATAAGATCGTCTCCAAAGTATATGCTTTATCATCATACATGATTGGCTTGTATGCATACTACTTTCAAAGGGTTGGCTCCATTCTCTACCACGGGGGACAATTACCACATGGAATGATTTGGCATAGAAATTTCTGGCTAATTTCTTTCGGCAAGCTAAAACAGCCAGACTGAGAACTAAAATTTCTACATTTGCACAGCAGCAGGGAGAACCTTTATACGAAGCATGGGAAAGATATAAGGAGTTGTTGAGAAAATGTCCACACCATAGACTACCTTAGTGGGTGCAGATGAATACCTTCTACAATGGGTTAGGAGGTCATACCCGAACTAGCATTGATGCAACATTAGGGGGAGCTTTCATGGCAAAGAATTTGAGGAAGCTTATGACTTGATTAAAACAATGGCTGCAAACAACTATCAGTGACCGAATGATAGAATGACACAACCCAATGTAGCAGGGATTCTGGAAGTAGATTCAGTAACAACTCTGTCTGCTCAAATAGCAGCCTTATCAAAGAAGATGGATACCATGTCGAGCAGGAATATGCAACAGGTAGCAGTTGTGTGTGAGCTATGTGCAGGGGAGCATCCAACGGACCATTGTGCAATTAATTCGGCATCATTATAGTACATGGGTAGTTACAACAGGCCACAAAATCAGAATTAGAATCATCCCAACTTCTCATGGAGCAACAATCAGAATCAGAATTAGAATCAGCAGCAAGCTCCAAGACCAACATACTCCCTTAGTTTTCAAAATCAACACCAACAGTCAGCTCCGCATCATGAGAAGAAGACAGACTTGGAAGAGCTACTTATGAAATACATAACAGGCAATGAGGCCACAATGAAAACTCAGGTGGCTGTGATTAAAAATTTGGAAACTCAGATGGGACAGATTGCAAGTGCTCTGAATAATAGATCTCAAGGAACCTTGTCAAGCAACACCGAAAAGAATCCTAGGGGAGTTTATAAGCAATGTCAAGCTGTTACACTTCAAAGTGGAAAACAGTTAGTTGAGCAAAATGTAGAAAATCCGACGACAAAGAAGAATGTTGAGACAAATGTGGAGGAAACAGTTGAGGGAAATAAGGAAGGAGAAGAATTAGTGGTAAAGGAACAGGTAGTTATCGCACCAACAGTTTACCCACCACTACCCTTTCAAAAACGGATCTGAAAATAGAAACTAGAAAAGTAATTTACTAAGTTTCTAGAAGTGTTCAAAAAGCTACATATCAACATTCCATTTGCAGAAGCATTGGAGCAGATGCATAGCTACGCCAAGTTCATGAAGGACATCTTATCAAAGAAAAATAAGCTAGAGGACTTTGAGACCGTGACATTAACTGAGGAGTGTAGCGCTATCTTGCAAAAGAAGCTTCCACCCATATTGAAAGATTCAGGCAGTTTCTCCATTCTTTGCACAATAGGTAGTTTGTCCTTCAACAAATATTTGTGTGACTTAGGTGCAAGCATAAATCTCATGTCGTTATCAGTATATACTCAGTTGGGTTTACCGGCACCTAGACTAAGAAACATTTCTCTACAGCTTGCGGACAGATCGGTGACATATCCAAGGGGAATTGTTGAAGACATTCTGGTAAAAGTTGACAAATTTATATTCCCAGCTGATTTCATCATCTTGGATTATGAAGAGGATAAGGATATTCCGATAATACTCAGGCGACCGTTTTTGGCAACCGGTAGGACTCTCATCGATGTTCAGAAAGGAGAGTTAACCATGAGGGTTCAAGACCAAGAGGTAACCTTTAATGTTTTTAAAGCAATGAACTTCCCCAAGAAGGATGATGAGTGTTATCGCATGGATGTGATTGAGAAAGTAGTGGGGGATGAACTGAAAGTAGTATGCATACAAGTCAATCATGTATGATGATAAAACATATACTTTGGAGATGATCTTATTTATTTATTAAAAAAGTATTAATTTATTAAAGGCAGTAAATTATCTACATGATGCTAAATAACCCATAGTTTTAAGCAATGCTTTTAGAATCATGATGTTGATCATGCTAATTAGATCTAAATTCTTAGAAAACTTAAAACTAATAGTTCCCAATCGTTGGATTACTAAAAAGGGGATTAGTAAATCCGGATAGATTGGTACATATGTTGATTGCTCATTAGATGAGGATGATTGATCTCATGATCATTTGTATGGAGACACTAAAGCAAGTATGTAGGTGCTTATTGGAGAATAAGTTCACTGAACGTGACTCGCTATGGAATACCTAATGGAGTTTTACTTGCCTGTCAATAAGAATTCCTAATATGATAGTAGTACAAGTGATCCTTGGACTTGAGATCATCATAGTATCTTGTGTGTAATGAATTATACTTTGACTTATTCCTTAAGACCCTTAGGGCATATCAAAGGGTATGCTTGGGTATAATAAGTTACATATGTAGATTATGAATGGTAAATAAAGAATCTATCACTTCTAGTAGAAGAAGAGATATGTCCTATGTGATTTGTTAAATGACAACTCAATAGTCTTTGGCCAAGGCAGAATGAAATTAGAAAGGAGTTTCTAATTTGCATTATTTAGAGTTGTGCATTTTCTAATCAAAATACATATAATTAAATAAAATAAAACTTGACAGTAATTCCATGTCTTATATTTAACTAGGACATTGTATGGTGGAAGGATTAAATTGTACGGTAACTATTTACTCACAAGTTCTTTTATGATTAATGTTGAAATCTATATTATCTGAAAAGTCGTTGATCGCTAGGGAGGCTTATCCCTATTGTTGAATAAATATTATTTATTTAAATAGATTATTAGTTTAATTTATTTATTTAAATAAAATTAGAATTGTTCTAATTGATTTATTCACAACCGGTTTAATATGGAGAACCTAAATGGTCACACCATAAAAGGAAGAATAATTATTTAAGAAGGTAACGACATAATCGTAATAATACATTAAGTGTAATTAATTTAATCTATGGTGATAGAATAACTTAAATAGCTTAATGTTTATTATTTAATATTTTAGAAATATTAAATATAAATTAATAAGATGAGTCTTATTAATATTATTACAATTATTATTATTTTAATTTCTAAAGGAGTTTAGAAATTAATTTAATATTAATACTCTCATTTATTCCTAATAAGATTAGGAGGCAAATTAATTAAAGGAGATTAATTAATTAATCCCAATATGATTGGGAAGCCTAATTAATTAAAGGAGTTTAATTAATTAAATGAAAACCTACTTCTAATAGGATTAGAAGGGTTAACCAATATCTATATAAGAAGTGTCTTATGTTAGATATCAGTTGATGCAATTCCAATTGTTGGAGAGTACTCATTTTCCTTGGTGGATCACCTCTAGAGGCCAACCACTTGGGTGGCTAACGTTGATCAAAGGAAGAAATCTAACCAAGAAATTCAAGAAGATCACGAAAAACAAGGAGTTGAACTCGTATCTTTCTTATTTATCGTTTTAAATTAATAATTTTCATAAAGGATGATCCGGGTAATGGTTTTGTAGAAATTTTTTAAACTCTGATATACCATGCTTCCGCTAATTTTTGCAATTTGATTGCTCCATAATTTCGTACAAACCCAATAGTGGCATTAGTGCCAAATATTTATGCAATTATTAATTGTTTTGATTTCGTATACGTATGAATATGTATTTAGAATAATTTATTGGGCATAATTAATTGTATAAAATTATTTTATTTTGAAAAAAAAAACTTCCAATTCTTGAACTAATAAAAGAAATCGCGAATTTTTTTTTGGGACGAATCACGCGTTACTTATTATAAAGCAACAAGGTGATCACGATTTTTTTTGAAAAAGCATCCTGCATCTTTGATTCTGTAACAAACGAGAATTTTGTATATTAATTTTAAATATTTATTGAATTAAATAAATATTTTAATTGATTTATTTATTGAGTTAAATAAATATATGATGTGATTATGTATGGAATAATTTAATTAAGTGTAATATGTTAATTAAATTGATGTGTAATAATTTTGTGGTGTAGTTCTAATTTAATTGAGCTAATTAAATTAGATGAATATTATGTGGTAATTGTTAATAGAGATTTACTAATTTGTTACAAGAATTATGATTAATAAGTGAATTATAATTGTGTAGCAATTTAGTATTATGTGACAATTTTATTTAGTTAATTGATGTTAGCTTTAATTTAATTAAATTGGGATAGTAAGATTTAATTAGATAAAGTGTAACAATGAAAAATATGTGTTAAATGAGTTATTAAAATAAATTAAAAGAGTTTTGATTCAGTTTTACCACACAAGGCCTAGGTTGTGTTTGATAAATCTGGCGATTAAGATCTGAATGATTATGATGTCTTAATAAATTAGATCATCTGAATGGTTATGAGGTCTGAATCTAAAAAATTATTTGATAACTAAAAAGTAAGTTGTCTCTTAATGACACTATTTTACTATTTTAAAGGGTAAATTTTTATTTAATAATTTTAAATATTCAATTTAATAAAAATGAGTGAATAATATTGTTGAATATATTTATATAAAAAAAATTATCAAAAAAATTTCATTAAGAGGTACCTCTTAATTATTAAGATTTCATTTTCTGTCTTACCGATTAAGAGGCATTCAGAGGTAACAAAAAAAAAAACAAATAGCATCATGCCTCTTAGCGAATAAGAGGTAGTCCATTAAGAGGCAATCAGATGTAAACAAACAGCACCTTAGCTCCTAAAAATTTATTTTAAAAATAAAAAGGTTTTGCCAAACAAGCCTTATGTCTTTTGAGTTTTAAAAAGTTGTAACTGATATATTATTAATATTGTATATTAAGTATTTGTCAGTTATATATTATATGTAATTATATGTATTATATCTATATTGTCAGTTTTATATTATACGTAAGTTAGAAATAAGAGTTAGAAGAAGAACAGAGTAAGAGTGTAAGAGAGTTAGAGAGAAAAGAGAGAAGAAGAAAGAAAGAGGAAGAAGAACTTTGAGAGAATCAAAACCCATCATCACCATTGAGTAAAATATTTTCAAAAACGGTTTCTTAAACATCAAAATTGTGTTTGATTGTGATATGTGATATAAATTAAGTTTAGATTATGATAATATATTAAGAAACGAAATTTACATGATTTGAATTATGTGTTTTGGTTTAAAAACAAACTCATAGTATTAATTTTCTTCAAGAACGCTTAACAATGGTGTTTTCTTCAAAATCATAAAATTAAGAAATTTGATTATGTGTTGTGGTGTTTATGTATAATAAAAACATGTTAGAAGTTTAAAGTTATGATTTTATAAAGTTTTATATGCATTATATGTACTAAAATCTGAGTTTGGTGCGAGAAAATAAGCCAAATTGGCTTTTTCCTGCACAAGTTCGCGAGCTGATTTTTCTCACAGCAGGAATATCCACCCCAGCTGGCATAAATCAGCCCCAGCAGGTTCCATTGATGTCCAAAAATTTATTTTGTGTGTTTAAGCCCTAACATGAAACGCTAACTAAATGTAATGAACCTAATGACATGTTAAGTTTATAAAACAATAATATAACATATTATTGACATGTATATGACAAATTGAAGTCTCATATTAACAAGTTATGTGTGAATTTAGATATTGTTATCAGAGGGTATGATTATGATGGTTTAAAAGGTTATACACGTGTGATATGCATGTTGTGAATTTAGATTCACGTTATGTGGTTAGTTAGCAAGTTAAGTTTACTTGAACTTAAGTGAGAAGTTCAACGGTTAAACGTAGTGGTTATGAAACTAATCGATATTGTAAACGTAATGTAATATGTAGGATAATTGAGGAACGTGATTGTAAATTATAGCTTGTGCACGAGGCAAGTGTTCTAAACTCAAACTTTACTTTTATTGGGAAAGTGTTCTAAACTCAAACTTTATTTTTATTGAGCAAGTTGTTCTATCCTTTCTTGTTATAATTATGCAAGTTATTTTACTCTCTAAATTCCATATTGAGCAAGAATATTATTGAAGTTCATTATTGAAATAATGAGACCTTGACTTAATTGTTCAAGTAAGGTCTATTCTATCTTTCAAATACTTTAAGTTATTTCTAAAGCATGACTGTTGTATATGATGTCTATTGTTATGACTCATAGCTATTTCGTAATTCTTTTATTATTGAATTCTTAATTATTTTAAGTTGATTCAACTACTCCTTAGTTGATGAGAGTTGAACTCTAAATTATCCTTTGAGCTTATCCAAACCAAACTTTCTTTGGTGCGGACTTTTTAATGAAAACTGAGATGAACAACCCTAGTAATAGGGGATTACCATGCAAAAACATTAAGATATTTGTGCACAATACATGGTACGAAGGGCTGATCCCCTTAAGTACGAGATAAGAGTCCACATAGTCTAATGACTGTTAAAGGTTTAAATAGAAATGTTTATAACTTGAGACATAGTTTAAGGTCTTATGACCCTTAGATGAATTCTAAATCTTATTCTTGGTTATCGATGAATGAAATATTATTCAATTCAGTTAAAGCTATTCAATAATATGTCATCACTATTGATTGTTATTTCAAGTGAGCTTTTGTTTTCTCACTCTTGCATTATATAACCCTTGCAGCCAAAGTTAAGAGAGTTGACGAACCGTCAACCAGCAAAGGCAAGAGCAAGATGAACAAGTGAAGTCTTGTTCATAATTATGATATGATGTGTAAAAAGATTTTAATTATGTTATGATGTTTTATTTTTCTGCATTAATGATGTTTAAGGTTAGAAACCCTGGGAATGTTTTTGACAAGGTTGTAATCCTTTTTATAAGAAAGATTTTATTTATTGATAAAGGTTGTAATTTACTTTACATTCCTTATTTATGGGCAGTAGTTATATTTTATTTAGATAGTGAACACTAAATCTTGTGAAAATGAAGTACCCGAATTTGGGGGTGTCACAAGTTGGTGTCAAAGCAGTGTTTTAGGTTATGAACCTGAGGTGGAGAACCTTAGGAAGTAGCCTAATAGGAGATCAAAAAGATAGTAAAGATAGCTAGAGATAATAAACTACCTTATGTGCTATGTGTTTATGTTCATGTACGCGATGAGTATCGATCGATATCACGCAATAATTAAATTTTTAAATTTTGTTGTCAGGATGACGACTGTTGGAGAGTTCAATCAGGCTAGGAAAGAGTTACCCCAGATGCCAAGAGATGAGGAGCCCCGAGACATCCATACTGTCTAGGAGCAGTTAGTTCAAAGAGAGCCATCTCCATTGATCATCGTAATTGGTCAGGAGAATGAGCCAGTCTTTGACCGAGATGACGAAGATGAGTCAGAGGAAGAGGAGGAGGATCCTGAAGAGGAATTTCCACCTAACTCTATTAGCGATGTGATATACGAGGAGGTCTACGACCGCAACATTGAGCTACATGGTAGAGTCAGAGAGCTGGAGGAACTGGTAGACGAGAGTCGGACTACCATACAGCAGAGAGAGGAGATGATTCAAGAGCTGGACGATGAGCTTGGAAATGCGAAGTGGGATCTAGTCCACGTGGAGAGTGAAAGGGATGATGCACTAGCTGAACTAGCAAAACTGAAGAACGACATCAAAGAGGAGTCAGCAAAGCGTGCCAGAGCTGAGGATGCTTGCTTGAGGGCTGCTCAACATGTAGATCGAGCTGAATACGAGGTTCAAGTGAAGAAGGCCAAGATGAGGGAGATAGATTATGCATTTCATTCGGCCATAGATAGGGCCCAGGATCGTATCTTTTATTACCCAGTTCAGTTCAAAGATTTATCGTGGTATATGGTGGATCACAGAACAGTGTTCTGGGTGATGGAAGAAGAACGTGAAGAGGTTGTGCGACGTCTTACTATGCCTAGATAGTAGAGTATATACTATGTGTTTTCTTATTTAATAAATAAATGTAAATCCCAGAATTTGATATAATAATGGGATAAGATGATGATGTAATCCTGTAACTTGTTTCAGTTCAAGAAAGATATTGTAAATAGCAGAGATGCTATCTATTCTATGTTTTAAAAACTACGAATGAATAAATATCAAAGTTTATTGATGTGCTATGTGTTCAAGTGTGAATTAATTTATTTTAAATGTTTAACTTTGAACTTGAATATTTAAAAGATGAGTAAAGGATTTAATAAGAGTATGTCTTAACAGAAAGATGCCTCCTAGAAGAAGACCTACACGTCAACAACCAGAGGGTCTGACTAATAATAACAACAACGACGGGGCAAACGCCAATTCAGTTCAACAACTGGTGAATCTACTGATAGGAGCGCTTGAGAATCAGTCGCAAGTTCAAGCTATGACATTCAAGGAATTCAAAGCAGTAGGACCGCCAGAATTCCAGGGATCAGTGAACCCGATAGAGGCCTAGACGTGGGTGATGGAGATGGAGAAGGTCTTCAATGTGGCCAGAGTTAGCAATGACCAGAAGACGGCTTTTGTGACAT
This sequence comes from Panax stipuleanatus, assembly GCA_020205555.1. Lineage (NCBI taxonomy): Eukaryota > Viridiplantae > Streptophyta > Magnoliopsida > Apiales > Araliaceae > Panax > Panax stipuleanatus. Next base: position 62,213,192 of record CM035117.1, on the reverse strand, counting down.
TCATGCTGAAGTCGGAAGCTCACTTTTGGTAGCAGGCCAACAAGACTAGGGAAGGAGAAGGAGTGATTGCGTGGGACAGATTCAAAGAGATGTTCTTTAAAATGTATTTCCCAATAAGCTCGCAGAACCAGATGGAGGTTCAGTTTCTAGAGCTGAAGCAGGGAACAATGACGGTGCCAGAATACGCCACAAAATTCTACAAGCTGGCAAGGTTTGCAACGTACCAGGTCAGTACTGACGAGAGGAAGGCGAGAAGATTTGAGCAGGGATTGAGCCCTAGCTCTACAGTAAGGTCTCCATGTTCCAACTGAACACGTTTGCTGCTGTGTTGGAAAAAGCGATCATCGCAGAAGGTGGGGGCGATGCCTTGACTAAATATAATCAGGATCAGAAGAAGAAGAAGAATGAGACAGAAAATAAGGCTGGTTATAACGGTGCTAACAACCAGAAAAGGAAATGGAATGACAATACATCTGCTGTAATAACCAAGAATTTCTAGTCACTTTGTAAATAGATATATCAATTATGAATGATATTGAAAACCTTGTGGCATATGGAATGAGTGATTAAATTTAAATAACAAGTGTGTTATGAGAATTGATAGGAAGTCCCTCTTATGAAATAATTAAAGTAGTGGACTAGCCTAAGAATGTTAACAATAAAGGAAGTTGATTAAGATGATGAACCCTAATTGAATATTCAATTTACTTATAGGTGGCAAATCTAATTATTTTATGAAAGTAAAGTGATATTCTTGATTTATGGGTATGTGCAATAGTCCATATAGTAAGTGATACTAGTGGGTTAGCCCAATTGAATGATTAATCAAGCCCACTAATTTTATTGGGAGATATAATTTAATGGCATTAGTGAAATTAATTAACTTAGCCCAACATGTGGAATTAATAATAGTAGCCCAAGTAATATATAACTAAACTTGACTACTAATACCCCAAACTAATTAATTGTAAGCCCAAACATTAATTAAAGACGCCCAACCCTTGGTCCATGAAAGAAAGGATATTTAATCATTATAGTAAGTATATAACACAATAAAAATAAATCTATAATGGGTAAAATGGGGGGTATGGCCGACCACTAAGGGGCAATATGGGAATGATTTTGAAATTTTATTAAGCTTGTATAATATCTTGGATATAATCTTTTGAACCCAACACCCATGACAAGTGTCACCTTTATAGCATGTCCAACACTTGTATGTAGTGTCTAAGCAAGTAAGTAATGATTAGAGGAGAGAGTTAGTGGGAGCATGCTTACAATTTTCAATTATACACATTTTCACTAACTACATTTCATTTGCATACTTACACTTCAAAGCTCCTTAGTTAGAGAAAGAAAGAAAATATAGAGAGAAAAGAGGAAGAGAATTTTGACCAAGGAGGAAGAAGAAGAAGAGAGGTCTTGAGCTTCATGCATGCTAAGTTTGTAAGCTACTTTGGCAAGATAGGGAAGATAACAAGAAAAACTAGGTATTGATTCTCTTTATTTTTAAAGTTTGATTTCTTATATGGTGGGTCTTTGATGAAACAAGAGTCTTAAGTTTGATCTTTGATAAACTCTTCATCTATTGGTGTATAAATATTTTATTTGATGATCAAAACATTTTTTTAGTTGAATGTAAGATCAAAAAGGGAGATTTGTACCAAATGAGTAGAGAAAGGCACATGCATGCATGCACTAAGTGATTTTATAATAGATTCTTGTGATGCATGTTGAATATGGGTAATATCATGATTAGAGTGTTAGATCATGGGTTTATCAAAGGAGACTTGTGGATTTTTATGAGTTCATGTGATTGAGATTTGGAAAAAGATGTTAGATGGATTTTTGAAGGAATTTTCGTTTAACTAGTATGCTTTATCATGTGCATGTTGAAATTTACAAGAGTTATTTGAGGTTTTATTTCTTGGTATGCTAGATGCATGAGTTAAGGGCTAAAACCCCTTTGTAATCACTCAAATATGTTTCAAAATGAGCAAGTTATGAATTAAATCACAAACTACCCAACTGTTGAGAATATGCTACTGATCAGTCACTTGTGGACTATTTTCGGTAACCAAAAAAAACTCAAATTTAGTTTTTGATATATGAAAAATGTAGTTCGAAAAAATATAAATTTAACGATACCAAATGGACCCAAGTCCGAGATATAGATCTCGAGATATTAGTGTTTCCATAAAGGACCTCAAATATGGAAAACGACTAAACTATTATGAATGTTCTTGCAAATCAGTCCACTTTGACACTGATTTTCGAGACCTAAAAAAAGCAGAAGCTGATGTTTGATGAATGGAAATTGGAGTTCGGAAAGATACGAATCCAACGCCTCCGACGGAACCAAAATTCGAGTTGTAGACTTTGTTCTACAAGCGTTTCCGTGAAGGACCCCAAATCTGGAAATTCTTGAGTGTCTATATGAAGTGTAATGAAAATTGGTTATTGTAATAAATAACTTTAAAGCCACTAATGAGCTAGTAAGTTAATTACATATAAAATGAAATGTAATTAATTATTTAAATGATGTTAAGTAATAATTAAAATGGGTTAGTGTTAATAAGATAACTACTTATTATTTAATTAAGATTAAATAATAAATTGAGTTAATCAATTAATTAATTATTATTTAATTAATATTAAATAATAATTAAAGAGTAATTAAGTAAGATTAAGTGATAATGAAGTAATTACTTACTTACTTTGACATGAAAGTTTATAGAATTAATTATTTATTATTTGAATAATAAATAAAGATGAATGTTAATTAATTATCCTTTTAATAATAATAAGGAATGATTAAAGAAGAATGAAGTGAATAAATTAAATATTATTTATTCAAAGATGAGGGAGTTATTAATTATTATTCAAAGATAAATAATAATTTAATTATCCATTATTTAATTAACATTAAATAATGAGGAGTTATAATTGATTATTAGTAAGTAATAACTAAAGATAAATAGTTAATTACTATTTAATAATATTAAATAGTAATCGAAGGAAGAGGGAGTTAACAATTGAACGAAATTAAATAACTCCTTAATTAAATAATTAAAATAAATTATTTAAAGATCTAATGAGTGTTTATCACTTAAAAGAAGCCTTATTAACTATTAATCCTTAACCAAGATCAATTGAATATCTTATAGGATTAATGATAGTACATTAGATGCATGTACCCTGTGAATGTATTATTGGTGAGATAATAATACAAGTAAGCGTATTGATGAAATATACGCAATACTAATTGACAAATCTACCTTATCAATGATAGGTCATTCAAAGATTGTTAATTAAAGCTAGAAAGTTGTAGCTCGCTGAACAGGCAAGTTTCCTAACTCAAACTCGAGTTATTATTGTTCAAGCATGCTGGTGGTTAAATATTGTTGATTTTTCCACATCCTGATTAATTATTGTGAATCGCACTTGGTGCAAATTGAATTCCTGTTCTACTATATGTTGAACTGTTTATGATATGGATCTATGCTAGTTGTGTCGGCTAGATTAATTATGTTTAACATTGCTTATGAGATGGATCTATGCTAGTTGTGTCAGCTAGGTCAAGCATGTTTAAAATTTGTTGATGAGATGGATCTATGCTAGTTGTGTCAGCTAGATCAAGCATGTTTAAAATTTGTTAAATCAAATTCGTTTTAAAGAGCTGTGCCTATTCAATTGATTTGATAAGGACTCTTGACTGAGAAAAGAATGTTATTGAGGCATCATATTGGAAACAAGGAAATAATTGTTGTTGTCAAGTAAGTGTTTATGCATATTACACCGGGTACGAAAGGCTGATCCCCTTGACTACCAAACCGTAAAGGACCAGTTTGAATACTGACACCCTTTACAGATGTTCATGGTCACGTTGGACCACTCAGTATCTATGGTTCATAGTCATGGTGGACCACTCCAAACCTATCAGTATCTATGGTTCATGGTCATGGTGGACCACTCCGAACCTATTATTCAAATGTTCAAATAATAAGAAAGTAATTCATGTTCTTCTACAATCATATTCTATTGTTGAACAATGAGTGATAAAATCATTTCTATCATGATATATCTTCTTGTGTTTATACTTGCTAAGGAAATTTGTTGCTTACTCTTGCTATATCATGACATTTATTTCAGCTAAGCCAGGATCGTCTAAGAGAGACAAAGGAAAGGGCAAGGCTCAAGAGTAGTTTGATTATGAACTAAGAAAGTATTTAGTTTTAATATTGGATGTAAACCTTTTGTAATATTAAGGGTATGTGTTATGTTAAGGTTGAGACCTTGGGATTTATGATGAAGACTTTATATTAATTAACAACGTATGTTTATTATTCCGCAATAGTCTTAAAATGTTTATGTTGTTGATGGATCGTGGGCACCGAATTCGAGGTAAGAGGACCCGGGTTTGGGGGCGTCACATCTGCTAGGAGTTAACAGGGAAGCCAGCAGAAGAGGAGAATTAAAGCATGTGCTACATGCGGGAAGAATCACACTGGAGTGTGCTTGAGGGGAAGGCGAGTATGTTTCAACTGTGGTCAGGAAGGCCACATTGCGTCGACTTGTCCTAACCCGAAGAAGAGAGCTTGCTATACATGTGGATCTAAGGATCACATGGCCTAAAGTTGCCCAAGGAAGCCAGCAGGAGGGTCAACAAGAAGTGGAGGAAATGGCAGTGGCAGCATTTTGGCTATCGCTAGACCACCGCCGACGTGCCGACCCACTGCCAGAACATTCAACATGACGGTGCAGGATGCTGTACAGTCAAATGATGTGGTGTCAGGTATTATTCCGGTTAATAGTATTAATGCGTATGTATTATTTAATTCGACTGCTACTTGTTCATTTATATCTGATGACTTTGCTAAGACTTTAGACTTACCTAAAGAGGAATTAGTTTACCCCTTGAACATAGAGATTGCGAATTGGGAGTTTATTCCTGTTAGATTTGTATACAAGAATTATAGGTTGAATATTAAGAATCAGGAATTGATGGTAGATTTGATTCAGATTAAACTTGGGGAGTTTGATGTTATATTGGGTATTAATTGGTTGTTTAACCATGGTGCGATAATTGATTGCCAAAAGAAATCGATAAACCTTACGACTCCGTCGAAGGTAGTATTTTATGGCAGCAAATCACCTAGAAAAGCGAGTTGTCTGACGATTTTGTAAGCCAAGAAGTTATTGAAGCAAGGCTGTGTAGGATAATTAGCCTACATAGTGGATACTCATAAGGAGAGTCCAAAGATAGATAAGATATCAGTGGTTAGGGAGTTTATGGATGTATTTTCGAGCGATTTACTAGGACTTCCGCCAGATAGAGAGATAGAGTTCGTGATCGACTTAGCACCGGGGACTGCTCCGATATCGAAAGCCCCGTATAGAATGACTCCGGTTTAGATGAAGGAGTTGATGGTTCAATTGCAGGAATTGCTGTACAAAAAGTATATTTAGCCCGGTATTGTTCGTCAAGAAAAAGGATGGATTAATGAGGCTATGCATTGATTATAGAGAGTTGAACAAAGTTACGATCAAGAATAGGTATCCTTTACCTAGGATCGATGACTTGTTCGATCAACTGAAGGGTGCTAGATACTTCTCAAAAATGGATTTGAGAAGTGGGTATCATCAGTTGAAGGTGAGAAGAGAAGATATACCGAAGACGGCCTTTAGAACTCGGTATGGATATTACGAGTTCTTGGTGATGCCATTTGGTCTAACGAATGCACCAATGGCATTTATGGACCTAATGAATACAGTGTTTAAGCCATTTCTAGACAAGTTCGTAGTGGCGTTCATAGATGACATTTTGGTCTATTCCAAAATTGAGGAGGAACACACTGAACATTTGAGACTGACATTGGAATCACTGAGACGGGAGAAGTTGTATGCAAAGTTGGCCACGTGATTGACAAAGATGTGATTTCAGTAGATCCGTCGAAGGTTGAAGCTGCAATGAATTGGGATTAGCCAAAGACACCATCAGAAGTGAGGAGTTTCTTAGTATTGGTAGGTTACTACAGAAGATTTATCCAAGACTTTTCCAAAATCACATCTCCGTTGACGAATTTGACTCGGAAGACGGTTAAGTTCGTTTGGACGAAAAAGTGTGAGGAGAGTTTCTAGGAACTAAAGAAGAGATTGAGTACTGTGCCTGTGTTGTCATTGCCGGATAGTACAGGAAATTTCATGGTATACAGTGATGCTTCACATAAAGGATTAGGATGTATGTTGGTGCAGAACGACAAAGTCATTGCTTATGCATCACGTCAGCTGAAGGATTATGAGAAAGGGTATCCGACCCATGACTTGGAATTAGCGGCAGTAGTGTTTGCTCTAAAGATTTGGAGACACTACCTTTATGGAGAGAAATGTGAGATATACACAGATCATAAGAGTCTGAAGTACATCTTTACACAAAAAGATTTAAATATACGCCAAAGGAGATGGTGGGTAAAGCTAACGTTATTGCCGACGCTTTAAGCAGGAAGAATTAGGAGAAGTTAATGATATTAACTGATCAAGATCAGTTGATAGAAGAGATGGCTAAGTTGGAGCTGGAAGTTAAGTGTCCGAAGGAGTCGGATAAGAAATTATTCCAAGTAACTACCGGTTCAACCTTGGTGGACAAGGTAAAAGAGGCACAACTTCGAGATGAGGAGTGTGAGAAGATTCGAAAGAGAGTAACCGATGGTAAAGAGATAAAATTCAAGATTGATAACGATGGACTGCTACGATTTGAAGGGAGAATCTGGGTACCGCCAGTACCAGAAGTCAAAGAGGAGATTTAGAGAGAAGCTCATAGTTCGAGATATTCGATTCACCCTGGGAGTACGAAGATGTACAAGGATCTCAGACAACATTTTTGGTGGCCGAATATGAAGAGAGACGTTGCTGAATGCATTGTGAAATATTTAACGTGCCAGAAAGTCAAAGAAGAACACCAGAGACCAAGTAGATTACTACAACCGCTGGAGATTGCGGAATGGAAGTGGGAGCATATCACTATGAATTTTGTGGTTGGTCTTCCAACGACTCAGAAAGGTTTCGATGCGATATGGGTTATAGTGGATCGACTGACGAAGTCAACACATTTCTTACCTATTAAGATTAGATTCAACTTGGATCAGTTGGCAAAGCTGTACGTTAAGAAAATTATCTCTAGACACGGTGTTCCGGTATCGATTGTATCAGACAGGGATCTGCGTTTCACGTCAAATTTCTGGAAGCAACTACAAGAATGTTTGGGAACGCAATTGCGATTGAGGACGACATACCATCCTCAGACTAATGGCCAGAGCGAGAGAATAATTTAGACTTTAGAAGATATGCTAAGAGCCTGTGTTATGGACTTCAAAGGAAGCTGGGATGATCATCTATCATTGATGGACTTCGCCTACAACAATATTTACCATGCAAGTATTAGCATGTCTCTTTATGAAGCATTATACGACAGGAAATGCAGGACTACATTATGATGGGATAAGGTTGGTGAACGACAGCTGTTGGGACCGGAATTGGTGCAACAAACTGCTGAGATCGTCAAGAAAATCAGAACAAGATTGGTTGCTGCTCAGGACAGACAGAAGAAATATATCGATTATCATCGACAGAATCAAGAGTTTGAAGTAGGAAGCTTCATTTTCTTGAAGGTATATCCCTCGAAGGGGAATATTCGATTTGGCAAGAAGGGAAGCTGAGTCCTCGATTCATTGGACCTTTTGAGATACTGCGAAGGGTTGGCGAGGTAGCTTACGAGGTTGCCTTACCTCCGGAGTTAGATCATATACATAATATTTTTTATATTTCTGTGTTGCGACCATACAAACACGACTATAAGCATGTGATAGAGTACGAGCCTTTATAGTTTGATAAAGACTTAACATATGAAGAGGTTTCTGTTCAAATAGTTGACAGAAAAGAACAAGTACTTAGAAATAAAATGATACCTTCTGTTAAGGTAATCTGGAGGAACCACAGTGCTGAAGAAGCTACGTGGGAACTCGAAGATGTAATGATGAAAGCTTATCCCCAATTATTTGACTAATTCTAGTATATCGATTCTGGGATAGAATCTTTTTAAGGTAGGAAGAATGTGATGAATGAGTTTTTTTTAGTTATGATTATGGGGACAGAATCCTTTTAAAGAGGGAAGATTGTAACAAACGAGAATTTTGTATATTAATTTTAAATATTTATTGAATTAAATAAATATTTTAATTGATTTATTTATTGAGTTAAATAAATAATTGATGTGATTATGTATGGAGTAATTTAATTAAGTGCAATATGTTAATTAAATTGATGTGTAATAATTTTGTGGTGTAGTTCTAATTTAATTGAAATAATTAAATTAGATGAATATTATGTGATAATTGTTAATAGAGATTTACTAATTTGTTACATAAAATATGATTAATAAGTGAATTATAATTGTGTAGCAATTTAGTATTATGTAATAATTTTATTTAGTTAATTCATGTTAACTTTAATTTAATTAAATTAGGATAGTAAGATTTAATTAGATAAAGTGTGACATTAAAAAATATGTGTTAAAATGATTTATTAAAATAAATTAAAAGAGTTTTAATTCAGTTTTACCAAACAAGGCCTTAGCTCCTAAAAATCTATTTTAAAAATAAAGAGGTTTTGCCAAACAAGTCTTATGGCTTTTGAGTTTTAAAAAGTTGTAACTGATATATTATTAATATTTTATATTAAGTATTTGTCAGTTATATATTATATGTAATTATATGTATTATATCTATATTGTTAGTTTTATATTATACGTAAGTTAGAAATAAGAGTTAGAAGAAGAACAGAGTAAGAGAGTTAGAGAGAAAAGAGAGAAGAAGAAAGAAGATGAAAGAAAGAGGAAGAAGAACTTTGAGAGAATCAAAACCCATCATCACCATCTTCATCTTCTTTCTCCATCAAGCAAATGTATAATCTAATTTTAAGTTTTTTTCTTTATTGTTCTTCATGTTTTTAAGTTCTCTGTAAACTTGATTTTATGAGAACTCATGTAAATATAGTTTATATGTTTTAAATTGTATGTATAAACTATTATATATGGTTTATATGCAAGTTTAAACTATTCAATTCATGTAAATATGATGAACATGAAGAAATCATGTTCATAGCAATTTACAGTGAAATATTTTGAAAAATAATTTCTTAAACATCAAAATTGTGTTTGAGTGTGATATGTGATATAAATTAAGTTTAGATTATGATAATATGTTAAGAAACGAAATTAACATGTTTTGAATTATGTGTTTTGGTTCAAAAACAAAATCACAGTGTTAATTTTCTTCAAGAACACTTAACAATGGTGTTTTTTACAAAATCATAAAATTAAGGGTTTTGATTATTTGTTGTGGTGTTTATGTATATTAAAAATATGTTAGAAGTTTAAAGTTATGATTTTATAAAGTTTATATGCATTATATGTACTAAAATCTGAGTTTGGTGCGAGGAAATAAGCCAAATTGACTTTTTTCTGCACAAGTTCACAAGCTGATTTTTTCCACAGTGGGAATATTCGCCCAAGCGAGCTTAAACTCACCCCAGCGGGTTCTGTTACTGTCCAAAAATTTGTTTTGTGTGTTTAAGCCCTAACATGAAAAGTTAACTAAATGTAATGAACTTGATGACATATTAAGTGTATAAAACAATAATATAACATATTGTTGACATGTGTAAGACAAATTAAAGTCTCATATTAACAAGTTATGTGTGAATTTGGATATTGTTATCATAGGGTATGATTATGATGGTTTAAAAGGTTATACACGTGTGATATGCATATTGTGAGTTTAGATTCACGTTATGTGGTTAGTTAGCAAGTTAAGTTTACGAACCACGTTGTTAAGTTGAACTTAAGTGAGAAGTTCAACGGTTAAACGTAATGGTTATAAAACTAATTGATATTGTAAACGTAAAGTAATATGTAATATAATTGTGGAACGTGATTGTAAATTGTAGCTTGTGCACGAGGCAAGTGTTCTAAACTCAAACTTTACTTTTATTGGGCAAGTGTTCTAAACTCAAACTTTATTTTTATTGAGCAAGTTGTTCTATCATTTCTTGTTATAATTATGCAAGTTATTATACTCTCTAAATTCTATATTGAGCAAATATATTATTGAAGTTCATTATTAAAATAATGAGACCTTGACTTAATTGTTCAAGTAAGGTCTATTCTATCTTTCAAATGCTTTAAGTTATTTCTAAAGCATGACTGTTGCATATGATGTCTATTGTTATGAATCATAGCTATTTCGTAATTCTTTTATTATTGAATTCTTAACTATTATAAGTTGATTCAACTACTCATTAGTTGATGATAGTTGAACTCTAAATTACCCTTTGAGTTTATCCAAACCAAACTTTCTTTGGCGCGGAATTGGTAATGAAAACTGAGATGAACAACCTTAGTAATAGGGGATTACCATGCGAAAGCATTAAGATGTTTGTGCACAATACATGGTACGAAGGGCTGATCCTCCTAAGTACGAGATAAGAGTCCATATAGTCTAACAACTGTTAAAGGTTTAAATAGAAATGTTTATAACCTAGGACATAGTTCAAGGTCTTATGACCCTCAGATGAATTCTAAATCTTATTCTTGGTTATCGATGAATGAAATATTATTCAATTCAGTTAAAGCTATTCAATAATATGTCATCACTATTGATTATTATTTCAAGTGAGCTTTTGTTTGCTCACTCTTGCATTATATAACCCTTGCAGCCAAAGTTGAGAGAGTTGACGAACCGTCAACCAGCAAAGGCAATATCAAGATGAAAAAGTGAAGACTTATTCATAATTATGATATGATGTGTAAAAAGACTTTAATAATGTTATGATGTTTTATTTTTCCGCATTGATGATGTTTAAGGTTAGAAACCCTGGGAATGTTTTTGACAAGGTTGTAATCCTTTTTATAAGGAAGATTTTATTTATTGATAAAGGTTGTAATTTACTTGACATTCCTTATTTATGGGCAGTAGTTATGTTTTATTTAGATAGTGAACACCAAATCATGTGAAAATAAAGTACCCAGATTTGGGGGTGTCACAGATTCAATAGTAACGTAATAGTGAGATTATGAATCAGATTTCAAAAGGAAGTGGAATATATATATATATATATATATATATATATATATATAATATATATATATATAAGGAGATTGCAGGATTCAATTTCTAATGCACGGAATTATTTAAGGCTTTCGGTCACTTTAACTATATATATATATATATATATATATATATATATATATATATATATAATATACTATTATATTATATTTTTAATAATTTTACAATGAAAATAAAGAGTTTATTTTAATCTTGAAATTGAATTTTATGCAATTTAAAATTGCCCATTAAATGATACTCATATATATATGGATTGTTTTAATTAATGAGATGAATATTTATTTATTGATACATATGGTGATATGTATGATAATAAATGGGGATTGATTATGGACTATTGACCAATTTGATTGGATTTTATTTTAGTTGAATGTTTGAATGAATGAGTTTTATTAAATGGGGTCTGCGTACCTCGTCTTCTCTTGTTTTTTCTTATGTAAAATTTTATCTCCCTCCTATGTACTTTTTCTTGATTGCTGATCAATTTTTCTATTTAATTTAAATAGTTTATGTAATAGAGATAGTTAGAATTATCTTGAAAAAATTGGAGACCATGGAGTAAGGAGCGCGTGAAGACCCGTTTGTAATGGAGCCCGGGTTTAAACGCAATTGTTATATTTAAATTTAAATACTTGCACTCCTAGGTTTGACCTTTTGGTTCACTTGGTGGCTCTAGTAAACCAAACTAGAATAAAAGCCCATAATCAATCCGAGTAGAATATAGTATTCTATATGTGCATGCTAGTATTATATATATTATATTTTATGCAAACATGCTTTCGCATGTTTAAATAAAATGACGCGTATTATATATATATATATATATATATATATATGTGTGTGTGTGTGTGTGTGTGTGTGTGTGTGCATGCGTACTAAACAAAATGAGAAAAATAATAACAAACCCCTCAAAGAAATCATATGAGTTTGTTGTGCACACACAAGGAAAGTATTAATTATTTAAGATATTAATTTAATCACATTTGATGCTTATAAAGTTGATTGAACAATATTATTTTGTTGCGCACATACAAGGACAATATTTTTCTTGTTTGAATATATGGAATGCTAGGTTGGACTTAACTTAAATCATTTTAGTTCGGATGTGCACACACTTGACCATTATGATCTAAGAGGCAGAATACAAGGAGTTACATGTCGATGTAATTGACAAGAGTTGTCTGCCTATTTATTTATATATCATTTGTTGTGCACACACAATTGTATTTACATTTGAAATGGGATCCTTATTCTCACTAGCGAATCTTTAATTAGATGTTGCCGAACAATATCAGTGAGGGTAATATAGTTTGAAGAAAATAGTGGGAGATACCAATTTAAAATAAGACCGAATTTATTTTGGTATATAAAATTAATTAAATGAATGTTTGCTAAAATGTTGTCTTTTCACATACAGAAATTTAAAATGTCGAAATCACTAATTTTACTGCATAGCATACTTGATGCTAACAAACTAACCGGATCGAATTACACGGACTGATTAAAGAATCTGAGAATAGTTCTCACTGCTGAAAAGATTTTTTATGTCCTAAATTCACCTGTCCTTGGAACTGTTCCAGAAATAGCCTCTGAGGAAGAGATTGCCACCATTGTAAAGTGGTAAAATGATGTATCTTGGGCTCATTGCATCATGCTCGCATCCATGAATAACGAGCTTCAGCGTCAACATGAAAACATGGATGCTCCTACTATGTTTCTTTACCTCAACGAGTTGTATGGTGAACAAAGTAAGACTACTAGATATGAGATATTTAAGGAGCTCTTCCGATCTTGGATGACCGAGGGCACTGCCGTTGAGACTTATGTCCTAAGGGTGATCAATCTAATTGAATTCCTTGGATAGATTGGGTTCATCATAGATGAGGAGTTGAGTCAAGACTTAGTCTTGCAGTCACTCCCTGAGACCTTCTCGCAGTTCGTTGCAAATTCCCACATGAATAAGTTAGATGTTAGCTTGCCTGAATTACTTAACATGTTGAAAACTGCAGAAGGTTACTTCCCATCCAAGAAGAACCATGTCTTAATGGAGGATGATTCTTCCAAGAAAAGGAAGAGGCCCAAGGTATCTTTTAAAAAGAAGAAGTCTACGAAGGCTAAGGGCAAGGTGAACAGAAAGAATTAGAAGAAACCTGATCTAGCTAGCAAATGAATGTGCTTCCATTGCAATGAGCCGGGTCATTGGAAGAGGAACTGCAAGAAGTTTCTGGCAGAGAAGAAGATTGGAGAAGCTTCGACTTCCAATCAAGGTTTGTTCATGATTGAAATTAATTTTTTTAAAAGTCAAAATTCTACTTGGGTATTGGATACCGGCTGTGGTTCTCACATATGTAATACTGTGCATGGACTGGTCAGAAGTAGAAAGTTGAACAAGGATGAAGTTGTCCTACGAGTTGGAAATGGAGCAAAAGTTGCTGTATTAGCTGTAGGCACTTATTGTTTAGCACTGCCTATGGGCAAGTCCATTTATTTAAATAATTGTTATTTTATTCGGAATATCATTAGAAATATTATTTCTATTTCCGTATTAGATATGGATGGATTTGGCATTATAATAAAGAACAACAGTTGTTCTATTTATAAAAATAATGTTTCTATGGTATTGGTAATTTACGAAATGGACTTTATATACTTGACTTACATGAAAATATACTTCAAATAGAACAAACTTAGAAAATGAAAAGAGTTGATGTTAATTATATCTATATGTGGCACTGTAGACTCGGTCATATCAATGAAACAAGATTATACAAGTTGCATAAGGATGGGCTCTTAGAGCTATCCGATTATGAATCATATCCAACTTGTGAATCTTGTCTCATGGGTAAAATGACTAAATCTCCTTTTAGTGGAAAAGGAGAAAGAGTTACAGAGTTGTTAGCGTTGGTTCACACAGACGTTTGTGGACCTATGACAACGAATACACGGGGAGGGTATTCTTATTTTATGACTTTCACTAATGATTACTCAAGATTTGGATATGTGTATTTAATAAAATACAAATCTGAATCATTTTAAAAGTTCAAAGAGTTCAGAAGTGAAGTAGAGAAACAAACTGACAAAAGTATCAAGATTCTCCGATCAGATTAAGGTGGTGAATACTTAAGCGGTGAGTTTTTTAATTGTCTCAATGAAAATGGTATAATCTCATAATGGACTCCACCACGTACACCACAGTTAAATGAAGTATTTAAACAGAGAAATCGAACATTGTTGGACATGGTTCGTTCCATGATGAGTTTTACCGATCTTTCAGTTTCATTCTATGGTTATGCCCTAGAAGAGGCTGCATATCTACTAAATAAGGTCCCCTCAAAATCCATCCTCAAGACTCCATATGAGATGTGGACAGGGAGGAAAATTGGTCTTAAGCATGTTAAGATTTGGGGATGTCCAGCTTATGTGAAAAAGGTTTCAAAATGATAAGCTTGGGACAAGATTTGATAAGTGCACGTTTGTGGGATATCCTAAAGAAAGTTTGGGATACTATTTCTACAATCTTACTGAGCAAAAGGTGTTTGTTGCGAGACGCTGGCTTCTTGGAAAAGGAGTTTATCCTTGAAGGGGCTAGTGGGAGGAAAATAGATCTTGAAGAAATTCAAGAACCACAAACCACTACAGATCAATTGGATGAACCTGTCCAAGTCAAAAACCTACTGTACAACAACCTATTCGTAAATCTGGAGTAGTACCGAAGATACCTGAAATGTATGGATTCGTCATAAAGGATGACAATAAGGTACACTGTGACACCCCCAAATTCGGTATCTTAATTTTCACAGGATTTGGTGTTCACTGTTCATATATCATATGACTATCTACCCATAATAATAGAAATTCATTAAATAGATAAATAATCCATCATCTCCCTATAATAGGGTTACAATATCTGAAATAGTAAATACATAATCAATCCTAGGTTATACTTAACCTTAAATCTCTGTTGCGGAAACATAAATAAATAAGTCTTTAATCATTAAACATAAGTCTTGAACTTTAACATTTTTAATAACACCACAAGTCTTCAACACTTGTTAGCTTTTCTGTTGCCCTTGCTACTATAAGGTTCATCACATCGTTCATTTTTAGCTGCAATGTTATTATGCAAGAGTGAGCACGAATGTCTTCAAGTATAAAAATATGACAATAATAACATGCGAGTGAATCAAAGAAATCTGAATAACAGAAAGCTCAAGTTTTGAATCAAGAATAATAATCGAGAATCAAAATTACTTCTGAGGGTCATTAAGACCTTGAACTATGTCCTAGGTTGTCAAGTATATTAACCTTTAAACCTTTAACAGTCATAAGACTATGGACTTCACTTCTCGTACTTAGGGGGATCAGCCCTTCGTACCAATACTGTGCATAATACCTCAATACTTAAAGCATCATCAATTCCCCTTTAATAGGGTTGTTCATCTCAGTTTGACATCAGAGTCCGCACCAAATAAAGTTTGGTTTGAATAACTCAATAGTAGTTCTGGAATTTAGAACGCTCATCAACTATGGACTAGTCGAATCAATAAGAGGTCGCTAGTCTTAAAGGATTCAACAATAAATGATATTCAATTTGAATAATAACTTCTTAAGGGTATACAATCGAATAAGTATCGTATAACTGAAATGATACTTTTAAAAGCATCATGATATCTCATATGAAATTCTGAACTTGAATAATCAAGAATAAGAACTTTGCTCGATATAGAATTTAGGTCTATAACTTGCTCAATGTAAAAGTAAGGTTTAGAAACTTGCCTCGTGCGCAAGCTACAATTATAACTCACGTTCTTTAATTACTCTTACCTATCAATACATTCACAATATCAATTTAATTATTAGTTCGACATACTTTATCGAATCTCAACATCAATCTTTGAACATGTTATTTAGACTTTACAAATAACGGTTTAAGTCATGTAATTAACTTGTTAATTAATCACATAATAAAATCGTCAAATCATTTTTAATAATTCCTTACACATTAATAATCTACTTTAATCTCTTGAAATATTCTTATCACATTATCATGTTAATTAATTTAAGTTAAATTAATATATCATGATTTAAAACTTCAAATAAACAAAGTTGTTTATTCTCTGCCATACGCGCCGGGGCGCGTTCCTCATATTAAATATCTGCCGGGGCGCGCTTTGCATGAAGGATAATTCGCTGGGGCAAAAACCCTCTGGTTCGAATTCTGCAGTTCGCGAAGAACACAGAATCAAGCCAATAAATCCCAAATCAAACTAACTTAATGATTTTTAATGCTGGTCATGAAGTACAAACTTCGCAGAAACAGTATACAATATTTTTACATGATTCTCATACCCTAGATTACTTAATTACGCAATTTAAAACATTCAATTTCACCAGTTTCCCATTTTTGTAAGGTTTTAATGAAAAAAACATGAAATCTGTCATTACGGATTCGTTATAACTCCGAATCCGTTCATTCTAATTCTGTTTCCTTCGTTTTAACATGTAGAATCATACTCAAGTGTCAATTTTAATTTAAACATACTATGAAAGCATTTAATTTACCCATATGGGTTATTCATACGATATTCAAACTCTGTATTTCATGAAACACAATTATTAACAAAATCCCATGGTGTGATCACTGTAATTTATGAATATATGACATAGCCCATGATATTAACATACACAGATCTCTATATGATCATATCTTACTTTAATTCGACAAATAATTCTTAACAAATTTTTTTAAAAAAGACGTAAAAGAAAACTCTGTACTTTTCAAAAACCCAATTAAAGCCTAATTGCATGAATTCGATCATTTTAAATCATTCATACCAAATATAAAACACGATATAACCACACACACACACACACACACACACACACACACACACACACACACACACACACATATATATATATATATATATATATATATATATATATATATAGCCATATCATGCCTTAATTATAAAACTAGTTTTTCACAGAAAGCTTTAAAGTATGTATTGAAGAACTTTAAGAAATCTTAATTTTGAAAACTTAAAAGAAGGGATTACCCTTTAGTAGATGATGAAGATGAATACAATCACAGACAATACAATGATTTCTCAATTTCTTTTCTCTCTATCTCTCTCAATTTCTTCTTTTTCTCTCTAAGTTCTTCTCTCTGACTTCTCTTATATTTTTTTTATCTGATAATGATACGATAGAATAGAGTAAGTCTAAATATAATACGTATAATTAACGTCAGTTAACTTAACCACCCAAACTTCCCATAGGGCCTAGTTTGGTTGCTTCCTTTTCCTCCTTTCCCTTTATTTTAATTAACTAGTTTAGTATATTAGTTAATTGTCACATTACTAATTACTCAATTAATTTTATTTAACTCAATAAAATAAAATAAAATAACTCACATTAAATCACATTGTCACATAATTAATATTCTTATTTATTAATTATGTCAATTCCTCAATTCTCTAATTAATTATTAAATTAATTAGAATAACATTATGCTTATTTAATTAATTTATTTAATCAAATAAACTCAATTAAATATATACTCTGAATTATAAAATTACTACACATTAATTTAATTAATGTAACACATATAATTAAATTAATCTACCACAATCTCATGAATTAATTATTTAAATCAATAATTAAATCATAAAAAATATTTATTTATTTCAATAAATATTCAAATAACTTTACAAAATTCTCGTTCGTCACATCTTTCCCCCCCTTAAAAGGATTCTGTCCTCAGAATCACGGTTCGATTAATAATTTCGTCCCGTCACATTCTCCCCCCTTACAAAGATTCTGTCCCCAGAATCACATTCACATATTTAAGAAAATAAGTGTGGATAAGTCTTCATCATATTTTCTTCGAGTTCCCACGTAGCTTCGTCAGTGTTGTGGTTCCTCTAAATTACCTTAACAGAAGATATTACTTTATTCCTGAGAACTTGCTCTTTCCTGTCAACAATTTGAACAGGAACTTCTTCGTAGGATAAGTCCTTCTCGAATTATAAGGGTTCATATTCTATCACATGTTTATAATCGGGTTTATAGAGTCGTAAGACTGACACATGGAAGACGTTGTGGACATGCTCTAACGCTGGAGGTAAAGCTACCTCATAGGCGACTTCTCCAATTCTTCGTAATACCTCAAAGGGTCCAATGAACCTCGAGCTTAATTTTCTCTTTTTACCGAATCTGATCTTTCCCTTCCAGGGAGAGACCTTTAAAAATACAAAGCTACCAGATACAAACTCAACATTCTTGCGGTGTGGATCGGCGTATTTCTTCTACCTATCCTGAGCCGCTACCAACCTTATCCGGATTACTTTAACTATCTGTGCTGTCTGTTGTACCAACTATGAACCTAGCAACTGTCTCTCGCTAACTTCATCCCAGTACAGAGGTGTTCTGCACTTTCTACCGTACAACGCTTCGTAAGGTGGTATACCAATACTAGCGTGGTAACTATTGTTATACCCGAATTCTACAAGCGGTAGGTGGTCATCCCAATTTCCTTTGAAATCCATGATGCATGCTTTTAGCATATCCTCTAATGTCTAGATCGTCCTTTTGCTTTGCCCATCAGTTTGAGGGTGATAAGCTGTGCTCATCCTCAACTGTGTTCCCATGCATTCTTGTAGTCACTTCCAGAAACTCAATGTGAAACGCGGATCATGGAAGGATACAATCGACACTGGTACTCCGTGCCTCGAAACAATCTCTTTTACATATAACTTCGCCAACTGTTCTAAGTTAAATTTGATTCTGATCGAAAGAAAGTGTGCGGATTTCGTCAATCGGTCAACAATAACCCATACTGCGTCGTAGCCTTTTTGGGTCGTCGGAAGGCCAACCACAAAATCCATTATAATATTTTCCCATTTCCATTCTGGGATCTCTAGAGGTTGTAGCAAACCACTCAGTCTCTGATGTTCTGCCTTGACCCTCTGACAAGTCAGACACCTGGCAACATAATCGGCAACATCCCTATTCATATTTGGCCACCAAAAATATTGTCGTAAATCCTGATACATCTTGGTACTTCCGGGATGAATGGAATACCTCGAACTATGAGCCTTACTTAGAATGTCCTCCTTTATCTCTGTTACTGGCGGTACCCAAACTCTCTTTTCAAACCTCAACAATCCCTCGCTGTCCATTTTAAATTTAAGTTCAGTCCCTTCAAATATCTTTTCTTTACTTCCTCACATTCCTTATATAGGATTTGAGCTTCGTTAACCTTATCCAATAGAGTTATACCATCTTGCATCTAGAACAGCTTCTCATCAGTCTCCATTGGATATCCTACTTCTAATTCCAGCTTTTCCATTGCTGAAATCAACTCTTCCTGTGCTGTCAGCATCATCAACTTCTCCCGACCCTTTCGGCTTAAGGCGTCGGCTACTACATTCGCTTTACCCGGATGGAACAGGATATCACAATCATAGTCCTTTATTAACTCCAGCCATCTTCTCTGACGCATATTCAAATCTTTCTGGGTGAAAATATATTTCAGACTTTTGTGGTTTGTATATATTTCACACTTCTCTCTATAGAGATAGTGTCTCCAAATCTTCAAGGCGAATACCACCGCAGCCAATTCCAGATCGTGGGTTGGATATCCCTTAGCTTAATCCTACAACTGTCGTGACGCATACGCAATGACTCTGCTGTTTTGCATAAGCACACAGCCTAGCCCTTTATACGACACATCACTATATACCACAAAGTTTCTTATGTCATCCGGAAAGGACAACACGGGAGCAGTACTCAACCTCTTCTTAAGTTCTTGGAAACTTTCCTCACACTTCTCCGTCCAGACGAATTTCACAACTTTCCTAGTCAAATTCGTTAGTGGAGTGGCGATCTTGGAAAAATCTTGAAGGAATCTTCTGTAATAAACTGCTAATCGAAGAAAACTTCTTACTTTCGATGGTGTTTATGGCAGATCCCAATTTATCACTGCTTCGACTTTGGAGGGATCTACCAAAATTCCATCCTTATCAATCACATGTCCGAGAAATTGCACCCTTTCAATCCAGAACTCACATTTTGAGAATTTGGCGTACGACTTCTCTCTTCTTAATGCCTCTAATGTTAACTTCAAATGCTCAACATGTTCTTCCTTGGTATTAGAATATACCAATATATCGTCAATAAACACAACTATGAATTTGTCCAAAAAGGGATTAAACACTCCATTCATTAGGCCCATAAATGCTGTAGGCGCATTCGTTAGACCAAATGACATAACCAAAAATTCGTAGTGACCATATCGCGTCCTAAACGCTGTCTTCGGGACATCTTCTGGCCTCAATTTCAGCTGATGATAACCACTTCTCAGGTCTATCTTTGAGAAATATCTCGCTCCCTTTAATTGATCAAACAGATTGTCAATCCTTGGCAATGGATAACTGTTCTTTATGGTAACCTTGTTTAATTCTCTATAATCGATGCAGAGCCGCATCGTACCCTCCTTCTTTTTAATGAATAACACCGACGCCCCCCACGGTGATACGCTCGGTTGAATATATTTCATATATAGTAGCTCTTGTAACTGAACCAACAATTCTTTCATTTCTATCGGAGCCATCCGGTACGGTGCCTTCGATATTGGAGCCGTTCCTGGCGCTAAATCGATCACGAATTCTACTTCCCTGTTAGGCGGAAGTCCTGTCAGATCGTCTGGAAACACATCCACAAAGTCCCTTATGACTTGTATTTCCTCTAACTTTGGATTCTCTTTACGACTATCGATTATGTAGGCTAAATATCCTACACAGCCTTGTCTTAATAACTTCCTGGCTTGCATCATCGTTAGATAACTCGCTTGCCTAGGCGATTTGCTGCCATAAAACATAACCTTTGACGGAGTCATATGGTTAATACATTTCTTCTGGCAATTAATTACAGCCCCATAATTGAATAGCCAATCCATTCCCAGGATAACGTCAAATTCCCCAAGTTTAATTGGGATAAAATCTATATTCATAACGTTACCCTTAATATCCACTCTATAGTTTTTGTGTATATATTTAACAGGAATCACTTTCCTGTTCGCAATCTCTATATTCGTAGGGATTTCTAATTCGTCGTTATGCAATTCTAAGTTCTATGCAAAGTCATCGGATATAAATGAACAAGTAGCACCCGAATCAAATAAAACATAAGCATTGACTTTATTGATCGAAATGATACCTGACACCACATCACGAGACTGCACCGCATCATGTACGGTCATGTTGAATGTCCTTACAGTTGGTCGGTTTGTCAAAGTCGTTCTGGTAATTGTAAGAGGATTTCCACTGCTATTCCCCTTGTTTCCCCCTGACCCTGCCCCTCCAGATGCCTTCTTGGGACAGTCTCTGGCCAAGTGATCCTTTGACCCACATGTGTAGCAGGTGCCCTTCTTAGGGTTAGGGCAATTAGGTGCTATGTGGCCTTCCTGACCACAATTGTAGCAAACTCTTTTCCCCTTTATGCAGACTCCCAAGTGAGTCTTTCCACAGGTTGGGCATGGTTCTATCCTTTTCTTCTGACTCCCTTGCTGATTTACGGACAATGGGTTGTCATTCCACCTTCGTTTATGATTATTATTTCCTCCCATGTTACTGCCACTAGCCTTATTATTTCCTTCACTTTCATTCTTCTTCTTCTTCTTCTTCTTCTTCTGATCCTGATTGTACTTGGTCACTGCTTCGCTTCCACCTTTAGCGAGTATGGCCTTCTCCAGAACTCCAGCAAAAGTGTTCAATTAAAATATTGACACTTTGCTATACAACAAGGGTTTCAGTCCCTGCTCAAATCGCCTAGCCTTTTTCTCGTCAGTATGCACTTGATATTGGGCAAACCTAGCCAATTCGTTAAACTTTGCCGCGTAATCGGGCACGGTCATATTACCCTACTTTAACTCCAGAAAATGCACCTCCATTTGGTTATGGGAGCTGGTTGGGAAATACATCTCGAAAAACATTTCCTTGAACCTTTCCCAGGTTATTACACCTTCTCCTCCCCTGATCTTATTTGCCTGCCACCAATAGCTGGCTTCTGATTTTAACATGAACGTTGCGTAGGCGGTCTTCTGGTCCCTCCTAACTCGGGCGACATCGAAAACTTTCTCTATCTCCATAACCCAAGTCTGAGCTTCTATCGGCTTTGTGGAGCCTTTAAACTCTGGCGGTCCCACCACCTTAAAGTCCTTAAATGAAGTGTTCGGTGGAGCTTGAGGCTGATTGTTCATCGCCCCAGCTAACAGATTTACCAACTGTTGAACGGGGTTCGCATTGGCATCATTGTTGTTATTGTTATTTGTTGACCTTCCTGGGCTTGTCGACGATTTTGTCTCCTTCTTGGTGGCATATTTCTGTTAAGATATACGCTCATTAGATCTTTATTCAATCTCTTAAATACTTAAGACTTAACTCAAATATTTAACATAATCACTTTAACTCATATCATCTTCAATAAACTTTGATATTTTATTAAAATCATAAGTTTTTAAACATAATACGATAGCATCTCTACCATTTACATCAACTATCCCGAGATAAAGTATCTTCAGGATTTCAATCATCAGAATATTCCTTTGTTTATAATCACATCGGAATTTACATTATTAACTATCAGTTAAACATTCACATAATCATAATATCCCTATCACGGCCTACTAAGGCGTCGGACAGCTTTGCTGCGCTCTTCCTCAATAATGCGGGACATAGTCCTGCGATCTAGCATATACCCAGGCAGTCCCTCGAACGGTATTAGATAGCTCATAACCCGGTCCTGGGCCTCATCAATTGCCCTCAGAAATGTGTAGCCCGTCTCTTTAACCTTAGCCCTCTTTGCACGCTCATCATCCTCTGCAAGATCTGCACGTCGTGAATTGCTCGCCCAAGCTTCCTCTGCTATGGCAAGTTTTTTTGATTTCTCTTTTATCTCATTCTTCAACCTTTCTATCTCCTCTGACTTCTGCTAACTTTGGCCCTTCTCATGAGTCAAATCCCACTCCACATTTCCAAGACGGGTGTGGAGTGTCTCAACCTCACCATCCTTCTGCTCGATGGTAGTCCGTTGAGTAACCGTCTGCTCCCTCAACTCCTGAATCATATCTCGTAACTCTATGTTGCGATCTTATAATTCATCGTACATCTCAACGCTGATAGAGTTTGGTGAAAACTCCTCAGGGTCTTCCTCCTCTTCCTCCTCCTCCTCGACTGCCTCAGCCGGGATCTTAAACTCCTCAGGGTCCTCCTTTGAGTCAGTCTCTGGCTCATGCTCCCGACCAATGACTGTGATCAAAGGAGATAGCTCTGGCTGAACTAACTGCTCCTAGACTATATGTATGTCTCTGGGCTCCTCATCTCTAGTCTCTAGGGGTACAATATCCCTGGGCTGACTAGATTCTCCGGCATCTGACATCCTAGCAAATTAAATTTTAAGTCTTAGATATTAAGTGATGCTAATCAATACTCTAGCAAGTATACAATTATAAACACATAGCACATAAGGTAATTTTATTATCTTTCTTAGAACTCAATGAGAGTTATCATTACTATGTTCTCGAAGGCTACTATCCTAAGGTTTTCCCTCACCTAAGGTTCATAACCTACGGCTTTGATACCAACTTGTGACACCCCCAAATCCGGTATCTTAATTTTCACAGGATTTGGTGTTCACTGTTCATATATCATATGACTATCTACCCATAATAATAGAAATTCATTAAATAGATAAATAATCCATCATCTCCCTATAATAGGGTTACAATATCTGAAATAGTAAATACATAATCAATCCCAGGTTATACTTAACCTTAAATTTTTGTTGCGGAAACGTAAATAAATAAGTCTTTATGAACATAAGTCTTGAACTTTAACATTTTTAATAACACCACAAGTCTTCAACACTTGTTAGCTTTTCCGTTGCCCTTGCTACTAGAAGGTTCATCACATCGTTCATTTTTAGCTGCAATGTTATTATGCAAGAGTGAGCACGAATGTCTTCAAGTATAAAAATATGACAATAATAACATGCGAGTGAATCAAAGAAATCTGAATAACAGAAAGCTCAAGTTTTGAATCAAGAATAATAATCGAGAATCAAAATTACTTCTGAGGATCATTAAGACCTTGAACTATGTCCTAGGTTGTCAAGTATAATAACCTTTAAACCTTTAACAGTCATAAGACTATAGACTTCACTTTTCGTACTTAGGGGGATCAGCCCTTCGTACCAATACTGTGCATAATACCTCAATGCTTAAAGCATCATCAATTCCCCTTTAATAGGGTTGTTCATCTCAGTTTGACATCAGAGTCCGCACCAAATAAAGTTTGGTTTGGATAACTCAATAGTAGTTCTGGAATTTAGAACGCTCATCAACTATGGACTAGTCGAATCAATAAGAGGTCGCTAGTCTTAAAGGATTCAACAATAAATGATATTCAATTTGAATAATAACTTCTCAAGGGTATACAATCGAATAAGTATCGTATAACTGAAATGATACTTTTAAAAGCATCATGATATCTCATATGAAATTCTGAACTTGAATAATCAAGAATAAGAACTTTGCTCGATATAGAATTTAGGTCTATAACTTGCTCAATGTAAAAGTAAGGTTTAGAAACTTGCCTCGTGCGCAAGCTACAATTATAACTCACATTAAATCACATTGTCACATAATTAATATTCTTATTTATTAATTATGTCAATTTCTCAATTCTCTAATTAATTATTAAATTAATTAGAATAATATTATGCTTATTTTATTAATTTATTTAATCAAATAAACTCAATCAAATATATACTCTGAACTATAAAATTACTACACATTAATTTAATTAATGTAACACATATAATTAAATTAATCTACCACAATCTCATGAATTAATTATTTAACTCAATAATTAAATCATCAAAAATATTTATTTATTTCAATAAATATTCAAATAACTTTACAAAATTCTCGTTCGTCACATACACGTCATGAATGATGATGATCCATTGAATTACGAACAGGCTATGAGTAATAAAGACTCAGGAAAATGGTAGATGATCATAAAATCTAAAATGAATCTTTGAAGCAATGCT
Organism: Panax stipuleanatus; assembly: GCA_020205555.1. NCBI lineage: Eukaryota > Viridiplantae > Streptophyta > Magnoliopsida > Apiales > Araliaceae > Panax > Panax stipuleanatus. The sequence goes on along the minus strand of CM035117.1, from coordinate 62,187,894 downwards.
CAAGTCCATTTGGATTTTATTTACGATTGTAGCTTATTATTACTAGTTCTTGCAAAATGGACGTGAAGACGCTCTTCCTTAAATATACATTATTAGAGGAGAATGTATGTATGATACAACCAGATGGATTTGTTTCAATGGTTGAAGCAAATCATGTATATGAGCTACAAAAATCCATTTATGGGTTGTAGCAAGCTTCTCAAAGATGGAACATTCATTTTGACGAGACAATCAAAAGAGTTTGATTTTATCAAAAACAAGAATGAACCTAGTGTGTACAAAAGGGTCAGTGGGAGTGCTGAGACATTACTAAGTATTATATGTTGATATACTACTGATAACGAATGACATACCAGTACTATAGTCAGTAAAGATAAAGTTGTCTAAACATTCCTCCATGAATGATTTGGGTAGAACGTCCTAAATTGGGGATATAAATCAATATAGATAGATTTAAAAGGATGTTCGGCTTAACCCAAGGAACGTATATTTATTAAATGATAAAGGCGTTTAGCATGGAAAACTCCAAAATGTGTCTCATGATGATGAGCCATGGAGTGTATCTCTCTATAATTGTCCTCAATAAAAGAGAGATCGCATGAGTTACTATCATGTATGCAATGAAATACACGAGACTTGATGTTGATCAGTCATATTCTAGAGAAGATCACTGTAAGACAGTGATAAACTGTTGGGTTTGTACGAAATCGTGACGCAATCAAATTGTAAAAATTAGCAGAAGCATGGTATATCAGAGTTTAAAATTTTCTACAAAACCATTACCCGGATCATCCTTTATGCAAATTATTAATTTAAAACGATAAATAAGAAGATATAAAATCATACCCTTGTAGAACGAAGCTTCCACAGGTACGAGTTCAACTCCTTGTTCTTCGAGATCTCCTTGAATTTTCGGGTTAGATTCCTTCCTTTGATTAACGTTAGCCACCCAAGTGTTTGGCCTCTAGAGGTGATCCACCAAGGAAGGTGAATTATCAAGAAGGAGGGTTGTTGGCTTAGTTTTCTATCCTCTATAGAAAAGGAGTACTCTCTAACAATTGGAATTGCATCAACTGATATCTATTATAAGACTCCTCTTATATAGATATTGGTCAACCCTTCTAATCCTATTAGACATGGAATTTCTTTTAATTAATTAAACTCCTTTAATTAATTTAGGCTTCCCACCATATGGGGAATGATTAATTAAATTCATTTAATTAATTTGTCTCCTAATCTTATTAGGAATAAATGAGAGTACTAATATTAAATTAATTACTAAACTCCTTTAAAAATTAAAATAATAATAATTATAATAATATTAATAAGACTCCTCTTATTAATTTATATTTAATATTTCCAAAATATTAAATAATAAACATTAAGCTATTTAATTTATTCTATCACCATAGATTAAATTAATTATACTTAATGCATTATTACGATTATGCCATTACCTTCTTAAATAATTATTCTTCCTTTTATGGTGTGACCCTTTAGGTTCTCCATATTAAACCGGTTGTGAATAAATCAATTAAAATAATTTTAATCTTATTTAAATAAATAAATTAAACTAATAATCTATTTAAATAAATAATATTTATTCTACAATAGGAATAAGCCTCCCTAGCGATCAACGACTTTCCAGATAATATAGATTTCAACATTAATCAAAAAGAACCTGTGAGTAAATAGTTACCATACAATTCAATCCTTCCACCATACAATGTCCCAATTAAATATAAGACATGGATTTACTGTCAAGTCTTATTTTATTTAATTATATGTATTTCGATTAGAAAATGCACAACTCCAAATAATGCAAATTAGAAACTCCTTTCTAATTTCATTTCACCTTGGCCAAGGATTCCTGGGTTGTCATTTAACGAATCACATAGGATATATCTCCTCTTTTACTAGAGGTGGTAGATTCTTTATTGATCATTCATTATCTCCATATGTAACTCATTATACCCAAGCATACCCTATATATGCCTTAAAAGGTCTTAAGGAATAAGTCAAAGTATAATTTGTTACATACAAGATACTATGATGATCTCAAGTCCAAGGATTACTTGTACTACTATCATATTAGGAATTCCTATTGACAGGCGAGTAAATCTCCATAAGGTATTCCATAGCGAATCACGTTCAGTGAACTTATTCTCCAATAAGCACCTACATACTTGCTTTAGTGTCTCCACACAAATGATCATAAGATCAATCATCCTCATCCAATGGGCAAGCAACATATGTACCAATCTATCCAGATTTACTAATCCCCTTTTTAGTAATCCCACGATTGGGAACTATTTTAGTTTTAAAACTTTCTAAGAATTTAGATCTCATTAGCATGATCATCATCATGATTCTAAAAGCATTGCTTAAAACTATGGGTTATTTACATATTATAAAAACAGCAATATGTAGATAATTAAATGCCTTTAATAAATGAATATTTTATTAATAAATAAATAAGATTGTTTACAAAGTACGTGCTTTATCATCATACATGATTGGCTTGTATGCACACTACTATCAATCTCCCACTTGCACTAAAGCCAATCGCCATGGTATCTCATACCCATCTTCTCTAAGTGACGATCAAACTGCTGTTGTGTTAAAGCTTTAGTAAATGGATCTGCAATGTTGTCTTGAGAGTCTACACGCTCCAAGGTGACGTCTCCTCTTTCAATGATTTCCCTGATCAAATGAAATCGCCGCAACACGTGTTTAGATTTCTGATGAGACCTCGGTTCCTTAGCCTGTGCAACTGCTCCTGTGTTGTCACAGTAAACGGGAACTGCTTCTCCAATGCTAGGAACCACACCAAGTTCAGTTATGAACTTCTTCATCCAAACAGCTTCCTTTGCAGCTTCACTTGCAGCTATATACTCTACCTCTGTCACTGAATCAGCAACTGTTTGCTGTTTGGAACTCTTCCAACTCACTGCGCCTCCGTTCAAGGTAAAAACATACCCCGAAACAGATTTACTGTCATCTTGGTCCGTTTGAAAACTTGAGTCTGTGAAGCCCTCGAGTTTTAATTCAGACCCACCGTAGACAAGAAAAATATCCTTAGTCCTTCTCAAGTATTTTAGGATATTCTTCACTGCCTTCCAGTGCTCTTCTCCTGGATTCGACTGGTATCTGCTCGTTACACTAAGTGCATGAGCAACATCCGGTCTAGTACATATCATACCGTACATGATAGATCCTATTGCAGAAGCATAAGGGATCTTACTCATACGGTCTCTCTCCTCAGGTTTCTTTGGGGCCTGTTTCTTGGAGAGATGTATTCCATAGCTCATCGGCATGAGACCTCTTTTGGAATCTTCCATGCTAAATCTCTTTAGCATTACATCAATGTACGTTCCTTGGGATAAACCAAGCATCCTTTTAGATCTATCTCTATAGATTTTTATCCCCAAAATATAGGATGCTTCTCCCAAGTCCTTCATGGAGAAGTGTTTAGATAACCAGATTTTAATTGAATGTAGCATAGGAATGTCATTCCCTATCAGTAATATATCATCAACATATAATACAAGGAATGAACTGCGCTCCCACTAACCTTCTTGTACACACATGGTTCATCGTCGTTTATGATAAAATCAAACTCTTTGATTGTCTCATCAAAACGAATGTTCCATCTACGAGAAGCTTGCTTTAATCCATAAATGGATCGTTGCAGCTTACAGACTTGATTTATTCCAACCTTTGAAACAAATCCCTCTGGCTGTGTCATATACACATCCTCCTCAAGTTTCCCATTGAGGAAGGCCGTTTTCACGTCCATCTGCCAGATCTCATCACTACAAAAAAAAGGACATTTGGCAATGATTTTTCGGGTAACGACTTATCAAGTCGTTGCAAAAAATGTATGTTTAGCAACAAAAAATTTTCATTCGTTGCAGTTTGTGAAAAGCTTTCGTTTTTTGTAACGAAATTCATAGGTCGTTGCAAAATTTCGTTTCCAATTCGTTGGCGAGAAACCCCCCCCCCCTCCCCGCCTCCCCGCCTATTTACCTTTTTGTTGCCGATGAGATTTCTCCTCATCATTGACAACGGAAATTTTTTTGTTACTATATTTCGTTGCTTATTATGGATCACATTCATTGTCAATAATTTTTTGTCGTTGCGTATTTTATATATATTTTTGCAACGACTAATAAATTGTTACTCAAAATTAAGATAAACCCAATAAGCACCTTTCAACATCTTTTTTTTTTCTCCCTAAACGCATCATTTTGCATTATAAAATTATTATTTATTTGGAGGCAAATTTATACAGTCAAATCTTTTACTCCCTTTGTCTCCAAATAAATGGTTGAATGACACTTTTGTTCCTCCATGTTGCCACTCACTTTTAAAGTCGTCTCTAAAGTTCATTTTTCGCCAATTAAGTCTTTAAAATTATATTTTTGGCGTTTCCGTTCCTTTCACTCGATTTGACCCCAACCCGACCTATTTTGACCAAACTCAACACAATTGACCCAACCCCAATTTTAGTAATTATTTATTTAAAAAAATATAAAGTTTTAAAATAATTTTTAAAAAATAATTGTTTTAAAATAAAATATTATTTTTAAATAATTATAAAAAATAATTATTTTTAATATTTTAAAATAAATTTTTTTTAATATTTTAAAATAATAATTATTTTTAATATTTTAACATAAAATATTTTTTTTAAAAGTTTTAAAATTATTATTATTTTCAGCAAAAAATATTAGAAACATTTATTTATTCACAAAAGAATAAATTTTAAAAAATATAGATTAAAAAAAAATTAAAGATTACATTTTTTAATTCTTAATTATTTTTATGAAAATTTACACATCTTTTAAAAAATATAAATTTCTATTTTTGTTTTATGAATATAAAGTTTTTTTATTTGGTTTTTTTCAATCTATAATTTATGAAACTTTACTCTTTTTTAAAAAAATAAAATTTCTTTTTTAAAAAATAAAGTTTATTGTTTTGTTTTATTTTTGAGAATCTATATTTTATAAAAATGTACTCGTTTTTTTAAAAAATGAAAAAGTTTCTATTTATTTCCTTTTTAAAAAAAATTAATCAATTTTTTTGTATTTTTTTTATTTTTGATTTTAAATTTTCTAATATTAAGAATGTATATAATAATGGTAAAGACATAAACTTTTTTTTCTGAAAATAATTTTTTAAATAAAAAATGAAAAAAAATCTACTTTTTTTTTAAAGTCAAGTTTTATTTTCTTATTTAACTTTTTTGAATCTATAATTTAAGAAAGTTTACTCATTTTATGAAAAATAAATAAATATTTATAATATTTTTTCCTAATAATAATAATTTTAAAAAATATTTAAAATAATAATTTTTGTAATATTTTAAAATAAAAAAATTAAAAAAAATAATTATTTGTTAAAATAATTTTAAAACTTCTTTGTTTTTTTTAAAAAAATTAATTGGTGAAATTGAGATTGGGCCAAATTGGGTTGGGTTGTTTTAAAAATTGGTCAAAATAGGTCGGGTTTGGGTCAAATCGTATACAAGGAACGAAAATGACAAAAAATTATCACTTTAAGGATATAATTTGAGAAAAATGAACTTTAGGGATGATTTTAAAAGTGAGTGGCAATTTGGAAGGACAAAAATTTCATTCAGCCCAAAATATCAGAGTTATAATTTTTGAAATTACAACTGAGCACATATAGATATATTTTTTAATTTACAAAAATTAGAGTTTGTAGTAAATTGGATATAGTTTATAATTATAATATTCGCTCACTTATAATTTTGAAAAAAAAGATAATTAATTTCTAAAATAATTATATGATTTTTTTCTTGTAACTCGTTGTTTTACATATGTACGTTTTGACAATGGCTGAGCAAGAAACCGAAATAGCACCAAAAACTAACCAAACCGCGCCGATTAAGTCACACCAATGGTTCCGGCGTAGACGCTTTCTCTTCTATTAATCCATTAATGATTAACTCTTCCTTATTTCTATTATACTACAAAAAAAATGTGCATCCAATGAAGGGACACATAAGAAATAGTAGATCACTCACAAGAGATTTATTGTGAAAAAAAACTTTCCTCCACGCAATTCCTAGCATTAGAGCTCCTCGCTAAAATTAATTAACACTATAAGAAAATAGGGATGTAGTGAAGAAAAATTTGTGAAGGAATTCATTCCTTCACATGAGGAGTTTTTTAGCGAGGAAACAACGAAGGGAAAAAAATAGTGACAATATGGTTATTCTGAAAGAAACATCCTTCACAATTTAGATTTTTTCTTTCGCAAAATTGAGATGATAAAAGGATGTTTAGCGCCAAATTTTGATGAAAATTTGCGAAAAAAATATTATTAATGAAGAAATTATTACTCGCTATATATTATTGGTAAGAGTTTTTTTACCAGAGATAAAATTAGTCACTATTTAATTAAAATAAGTTTTTTAGAATTAATTATAGTGAATATAAATTGTATTATATATAAATAGATTAAAATTTTTAAAATAGTAAATTTACTTTTAATAACACTTTTTAAGGAACTTACAATGTAATAATCCGAGTTTTCATTATATTAAAAGAAGAATTTTGTGAATAAAATTTTATTTTTAATATATATATACACTGCAATTAATATGTGATACCGAATATGTGAATACGTGCAATGCATATATGATAAATATATGAATATATATTTATTGTATGATTTGTTACGAGCTAGTTTTTCGCGATAGAAATAATTGGTTTAAGAAATAATTTTTAATAATGAAATTATTAGAAATTATAATAAGAGATAATAATTTCTGTGATGAAGTTATTTTATTTTCATGAAAATATATTTAGTGCATTTTCATATATATATATATATATATATATATATGTAATATATAAATAATATTATATATTATAATATATATGGTTTACATGAAAATGGAAAATAATAATAATAATATTATATATTGTGAATTTGGGGAAATATGTAGTAATTTATATATATTATGAAGTTAAAGAAGAAAATAAAACTATGATTAAAACAATAGATAAATGAGGGAATTAAAATAAAAACCAAGGTAATCAAATAAACCCAAGGCAAACATGGCCTTAAATTGATTAGCCCTGTTCGGTCAAATAAGAAGGAGAAGGCAGTCGGCTAAGGAAGAAAGGAAAATAAGAAGAAGAGCAGAGGTGACAAGATTTGGGAGAAAGCCGTGCGCTTCAAGAGAAGTAAGAACCAAGGAAAATTCGTGTAGAGAAAGGTATTTGGCCTATAAAAGGCTCAACCCTCTCTTCTCCTTCACTGTGTCGACCGAACCCTTCTCCCCCATCTGCCGAATCAACCCAATCATACACCTTCAAAATTTCCGGCCGAAGCCTTCTTCCCCACTACTCCGACCGGCCAACCCCCAACTCCTTTGCCTGTCTGCCGAGGTGCTTACCTAGCTAAAACCCAGTCTAAGAACTCATCAATTAAAGGAGCAAAGGTATATTAGTAAATTAATTCAAGTATTATAGTTTATGATTTGATTGTATGATTTGATTTTAAATGAGTTAAAGGGAATACAAAGTTAGATAATTGATTATGAATTTGGCTGAAAGTTTATATAGACTGTGATTGGGATATTGGCATAGCCAATTATATGTGATGATATGTTGTTTGGGATTATATGTTGGTTTATGATTGGGAATTACTTTGTTATGTTAAGAAACGGAAGTATTGTGTTAAAGATTTCATATGAATGGTGAAATAAGTTTTCTTTTCTAAAACAGTTGGAAATTGGTAAGTTTATATTAAAGAGTTATGATTGTGGGTATATAACTTGGCTATGGAAAGGAATATATTATTTATGCTTATGCTAAATGCAAAGGAGTTAGAGAACTTCATGTATTGAAAATAAGCTAGAGATTTAAAATTTGTTTTCAAAAACAGTTAGTATGTGTACAGTTTTGCAAAATCAGTTTAGTAGGCATAGATGTACAGATTTGATTGTAAGTGTGCTGGGTGCTAATTTGGGGGATGAGTCGCTTCCTTTGTAAGCATGAGGTGGAGAGATTTGTAGGAAGTCAGGAGACACTTAGCATACAATTAATAAACTAAAGAAGATTAGGCAAATCTAATAATTGTTATCCTAACCCAGTCTCAGTACTGTGTTCCTTAGTCCCATTTTCGTTCCTCAACTCTCTCTTATTGCTCAAACACTTATGCTCCTTAAGATTACCAACATCATAGTCCTCCCAATTTTGGTAAAAACCATTAAATCCATTAAGGAAGTGAAATCACAAACTAATTTGGGGGAGAATTAAAGTCATTAGCAGCAAGGAAACTTGTATTAACACATCCTCAGAGCTAGAATTACATCAAATTGAGCATTATTGCAAGGTAAGCCATGAGTTTTGTTAAGTTCATAAGAAATTTAGTTAAATTATGTCTTGTAATGTTATCATTATTGTGTTGGTTGTGAGGAACTGTTGTGAATTAGTTTGAGGAGGCTTATGCATGTCATATCGATTTGGACCAAGGTATGATAGATTCCTACTTTGAAGCTTAGTATATCTTCGTGTGTAGTAAAATTCTGTTTATCAGCTTAAATTATATATTAAAAGAGTTATCAACCTTTTTTCCCATGTTTAGTTAGTGGTAAAGGTTATGCTTCTGGCTGGAATAAATAATAATAAATATATGTTATCTGGTATATTTGCAGAACTTCAATCAGATTTTGACAGTTGAACTTGAGATTTTAGATTATTCTGATTCATCGATTAGAGAGCTTGCTCTTTCGTTGGTAGTTGAAATGCTGAAGAATCAGGTCTGTTGATTCTCTTTTCTATAGTTCATTGTGTTGTATTTCTATCAATATTGCAGAAATTTCTGTTCTGAATCATCAAGATGTTGTTATGATTCTTCATAACAACATCTTGTGGCCTCTTTTCCATTATCTTGGTCTTCCACAAGAAGACCGCCTCGCGACAACCCGTAGTTTTTAATCCCAATTTGATGCTTATAAGAGGGCTAACCAAATGTTTGCTGATGTGATAAATGAACATTACGAGGATGGCGATGTTGTATGGTGCCACGATTACCATCTAATATTTCTCCCAAAATGCCTCAAAGAACATAACGGCAGAATGAAAGTTGGTTGGTTTCTCCACAAACCTTTTCCTTCTTCTGAAATTCATAGGACACTGCCATCTCGATCGGAACTGCTAAGATCCGTACTTGCTGCTGATTTAGTTGGGTATGTCTCTTACTTTCTATATTAACATTCAGTTTATATACTTTTGTGAAGGAGTTAACATGTTTTATATAAAAAGAAAATAAGTAAACTAAGTACATATAGAAGAACCTAGATCCCAAATGAACAAATTAAAACTTGAAAAGGAGATATGCCGGCGTAATAGAATCCGCCGAATTCTGAAGGAGGCCCATGTCCTGGACTTTGTCAGTTATTTAAATAGACTTTGAGATGTCAGATCCACTAGGCCCAACGTTTCCATTTGAATACTTAAATTGATGTTGTTCAAGTTACAGAATAGTTATTGTCTCTTGATTGTAACTAGAAATCTTTACTTAATATGAAATTTTCGGTTTATTTATAATAGAGTTTTCGTGAAAAATATATATTATTTTTCATACCATGCTTCTAGATGATGCTAAAATAAACTTAATTTCTTTTTGCTCTGATGTTGCATCAGGAACATCTGAAGCATTCTTGCATGTAGTGGCAACAGAGAACCAACTCAAGCGCTCAAATGATTCCTTGCTAATATTCTCTTTGATCTACCTTGTGTTAAATGTATTGCTAATTCGATCTGCTGGGGCAGTGGGGTTAATTCTTGCAAATTCTGAGTATCCTTTGCTCACAAAATGCTTGGCAGCCAGTAAGATGAATACTATAAAAATGGTTTTTGACAATTGCATGCTGATATGGTGGCAACTTACTCTCATCTACTTAATAATCTAATAAGGCCATTGCATCTGGTCCATCTAGATAGCAGAAAGGGGGCACATATATCTTGAATTAATCTCTCATACACTGTGATTAAAGATTAAAGAACACAATGTTAGTTTGTGCAAATTACTCTTTATTGTTATAAAATTATTGTTAGGCCTTATCTCTGCGCATCTCACATTTGATAATGTATATTTGAAGTCCTAAAAATAGTGTGACCTAATGTTGACCTTTGTGTAGGATACTTCCTCATTTTCCTTCCGCCACTGCTTGCCTTCAGGTTGGACAGTTCTGTTGTTTTTTTAGTGTAGTGACTCTCATCTCTGAGAAAATATTTCTGGATCGGGATAATTTTTGGCCTACATTTTCTATTCACTTCTCCATTGATTGAAGCGACTTGCTTTTATATTGCTGCCTTTGTCATGTAAGTATTAAGTCATGTCTTTGTCTCTTTGAAAGCTTATTGATTTAATTTGGGGATACATCTATGCGATGTGTTGTGACCGTTAATCATTTTCCATTGCATATTGTAGAAATTTTAAGAAGAAACAAATTCCTTTCAATATTATAATGTAATTATTCATCACAATGTGATGATAGTGTTTTAAAATTTATTCTGAATACTAATTTGGCACTTTCACCTCCTCCCTCTCCCCTCTTCTCACACATTGGGAGAGTAAAGAGTATTGAAGGGGTAAGTGAACTGGAGATCAACCAGCAAAAAGCTAATAATATAAAGGTAGTGATGAATAATGAGAAGGCCACATAAAACAACGGGGTGATGATTTAAGAGACTCCCACGGGATTATGGGTTGTCTTCCAGTGTTCATAGGAGTGACCAACATTGGCTGCACTAGGTGATTATGAGCTTTGAAAGAAAACTTTTTCCCTGTGAGAAAATTGTGAAACTTATGATTGAGGCGTAGGCTAGGGGATTTATTTCGGACAAGGGTATCTAACTATAAGAAAGTGACCAAATTTTTTGACTTTAAATCTTCTAAAACAACATGATGACAATTTGAGTTTTGCTTAAAGGGTTGGACTCCCTTTATTGAATTTGCACCTTGCCTTACCTTTTGCATTAAAATCTATGAATGGAGGTGCTAGATACACCTATTGTGATGCAAGAAAGTTTGAAGTTTAAATGCTATTTCTGTTAATAATTTTTGTTGGTATTTGCTCAGTTAGTAAGGTTTCTAGTAGACAACTTTTCTCAAGTAATAAACATATCCCTTCAGACTCTAATGAGCAGGATGCCAAGTCAATAATCATATACTTGGTGTACCACTAAGATATGCATATACTTTTTCTTTTCTTTTCTTCTTTTTTTTTGTGTGCTAATTTTACACACACCATCACACACCCCCCAAGGATTGAACCCCCAACCTCATGGACTCATGGTAAACATGGGTTGGGTCATACCACTAGGCCTTCGATATACTAAAAATTAAAAAGGACTCTAAAAGTATGGTCAAAAGAAATTAGTTCCTATATATTACCATAAAGTAATATGTCTTCACCTATGCATGAATTTTGGGCGAATTTCATCATCCAACTTTTATCTACTTTGGAAGGTCTAAATCATTGGTTGTCTAATGAACTTGTCATTCTTACACTTGTTCGATTCTATAATTGTCGTATTCCTTTCTCACCTTTTTCCTCGTTTTATAGGAGAAGTTTGAAGTAAGTTTTCATATTCAAACAAAATGCAATATAAATATATATCGCATTGTTTTTGGTTTTCTGGGCACCACGTATTTTGTTGAAGCAAGAGTGGAAGATTGTATAGTCCCATCTGAGTTTTTTTCCTAGTCCGTTTGAGAAATCCTAAAAATCAAAATTAATGTGATACTGTGATTTATTTGATTTGCTTAATACAATAGTCATTCGTAAACTAGTTAAAACTTATTACTATGTGATGACATTTTGAAAATTTAAATAATTCAAATCACAACTTGAATTTTAAGATTTCAAAAACTAACTAGGAACAAAGTCAAATGATCTTAAACTTGAATTCTTAAACTACTTGTGTGTGATCTTGCAATTAAGGATTATGAGTACTTAAGGAGAGTATGCAAATTGTTAGGTTGATATGGATTATTGGAACCGGAATATAGTTCTGCAATAAGCAGGACACGTCTCTTAAACATGAATATGTAATACTGATAACCAATTTAGCTTTTGTTATTTGCATTAGTTTACCGGGTAGTAATCTTAGCCTTAAGAAGACAAAAGTAAGATTCATCATCTTAAAAACGGAAAGACTTCAATTTAGATTTGCTTTTGTTTGTTTTGACAATATGTAACTGACAAGAGCTGACATCATCTGCCTAATGTTCGTCATCCAAGCATTACTGGCTTTTTAACCAAATATGGGTATACATGCTTTATTTATAATTCTATTTTCATGAACCATTACTTCATTCTATGTGATTAAACATGAGCTAGTCCTGACCATCTCTATGTTTGTGGAATCTCATATTACATCTTTCTCATTGAGAGTTTGATTTTTCTTCTTCACCAAATTATCTTGCAACTTTTAAGATTTTGTTCAGATGGTTTATATCATTCTTGTCTAGCTAGTGATCAGAATGTCCCAACTCTACTATGACCTTCTAGCAGATTAATGTTTTACATTTATCTTATGTGTTGTAATGTATCAGTGGTGGATTAGTATGTCATGTGCATGTTGCACAACTATCTTACCTCTTATGCTATGCGTGCAATCTTCAGAATTTTCTCTCACACTCTGTTATTAGCAGACTTTGTTGAGCCTATAATCTGCTAATTAAGATTACAACAATTATCCTTAACCAATTAAATATCTGGTAACTAAAATTTAAATTTATCCTAGCTCTTGGTTAAGTTTAGCCAAAATGAGGGTTTTGAAAGTTATCAGAGCAACCAATTTTGAGAAGCTCCTTTCATGCTAGAAGAAACCTTGAGAATAATTGATTTACAGTGTGGATGATACTTGATTGGTGCTTGCTCTGTTTGTCTACTTCCTGTTCTTGTAGGTATAATATGTGTACTAATGTCATTTAGTTGCTAATCCATTCATAGCAGGTATTTGTTTGAGAAAAAACTAAAATATTAACCTTTGCTATCTGGGTGCAGGGTGAACCAAGTTTCCATCTATTTTGTTTTATAATCTGTATTGGTGCTACTGCTGCAAGGGCTTTGAAGTCGGTACTTCAAAGGATTTTGCTGACCTCAGAAGGGTATTGATTTCTTCATTGTTGCTTTCTGTTTTGTCCTCTTGCAATTAAGATTTCACTACGCGTATTAAACACACAACTTGAATTTTTCGTTTTTTGAATTAATGTTTGTTAGCCTTTTATTGGAGTATAAAAATATTCTCCTAATCATCATCCTGACATGATGCAAACACATTGCATTTTTCCTTCAAAGTTTTCATGTTATATAATGTTTAATTAATAGATTTTGAAATATGATATGAATTAAGAATTGTACTATATATATATATATATATATGCTTCTTAATTTCCTTGTGCTTTACTTATTTATTACTAATATCTTAAACATGTTTCATTTTTGAATGTTTATTTGTTTGGACTTATCAGGGATTCTCAAGTGAGTAGAATTTACAATATAGTTCTCCATTTTATGTTTCGGGAATACATGAAGCTACGTCAATGTTGGTCTAAATTATGCTCTTTTTAGGTATATTGAAGCTAGTAAAGCTCGGTTTAACAAGTTTGAAGGTTTTCATCCAGTTTCTTCAGTAGCACATACTGTTCTTTTATATGCTTTTGAGAACATAGTGAAAATGCTACATCCTTTCATGACTTACGTGACTGAAAAACTGTGGCAAGTTTAGATAGTTAATTGTAAAGATGATGAATAATTATGTAACAAATCATTTTATTTAGTTTATAATATTTGAGTTTTTTTTGTATTTATGCCATAATTTGTGATGGGAGTTATTGAGCAACAATTTATTTTATTTGTAAAATAATTTTGACATTTGTTACATAACAAGATTGTCAATAATGGGTTTGGCAATGATACAATCAAAGTCTATTTGGTTACCAAATGACAACGTATAGTGTCGTTGCTAATTAACAACTTTTGTTTCTCTCGAAAACAATTAGCATTGAACAATATTGTTACTAATTTATCATAATTATCTATAACAAAACTAATGACAACGAATAATTTCGTTGCAAATTAATATATGATTGGTTTATTTTGTACATTTAGCAACGAACATCGTTGCCAAAAAGTATACAATCAACAACGAAAATTAGTTAAGGCAACAAATTTTATACTGTACAGCAACGACAAATATCGTTGGCGAATGTGTATCAAACACAACGAATTTCATTTTCGTTGACAAAAAAAGTTTCTTTTCGTTGCCAATTAGGCGGATTTTGTAACGAAAGTTGCTTTTTAGTAACAATTTCATAATAAATTTGCTACAAAATATTTCATTGCTAAATAATTTATGATTTTACACGAAAACAAACCTTCGTTGCGAAATATCTCACTTTCTGCAACGAAAAAAATAATTTCGTTGCTAGACAATTAGCAACGCTCATTGCGCAACGAATGGTCCAACGACAAAAAAATCGTTGCAAATGACTTTTGGCAACGAAATTTCACACATTTAGTAACGAAAATCGTTTGTTGCAAAATCACCATTTTTTTGTAGTGCATAGTCGTTATAAGCTGCAATCGCAAGCAAAATCCGAATGGACTTGAGCATAGCTACTGGTGAAAAGGTTTCATCATAGTCAACTCCTTGTCTTTGTTTGAAACCTTTTGCAACCAGTCGGGCCTTATAGGTCTCCACCTTGCCGTCCGCTCCAGTCTTTCTTTTAAAGACCCATTTACACCCAATAGGCTTAATGCCTTCAGGTGGTGAAACCAAAGTCCATACTTTATTTTCATACATAGAGTCCATTTCGGATTTCATGGCTTCAAGCCATTTCCCTGAGTCTTTATTACTCATAGCCTGTTCGTAATTCAATGGATCATCATCATTCATGATGCGTACCTCATCGTCATCCTCTATAACGAATCCATACCTCTCAGGTATCTTCGGTACTCTTCCAGATTTATGAACAGGGTGTGGTATAGTAGGTTCTTCTACTTGGTCAGGTACCTGATTTTAATCCGTGGTAATTTGTGGTTCTTGAACTTCTTCAAGATATATCTTACTCCCACTGACCCCTTCATGGATAAACTCTTTTTCCAAGAAGGCAGCATGTTTCGCAACAAACACCTTTTGATCATTTGGATGATAGAAATAATACCCTAAAGTTTCTTTAGGGTATCCCATAAATCTACACTTATCGGATTTAGTCTGTAGCTTATCATTTTCAAACTTTTTGACATAAGCTGGACAACCACAAGTCTTAACATGCTTAAGATTTGGTTTCCTCCCCTTCCACATCTCATATGGAGTCTTTGGGGTGGATTTGGTAGGTACCTTGTTAAGTAGGTATGCAGCCGTTTCTAGGGCATATCCCTAAAAGGAAATTGGAAGGTCGGTAAAACTCATCATAGATCAAACCATGTCCAACAGTGTTCGATTTCTCCTTTCAGATACTCCATTTAACTGTGGTGTACCTGGAGGAGTCCATTGTGAGATTATACCATTTTCTTTGAGACAATTGAGAAACTCACCGCTTAAGTATTCTCCACCTCGATCTGATCGAAGTATCTTTATACTCTTGTCCGTTTGTTTCTCTACTTCACATCTGAACTCTTTGAACTTTTCAAATAATTCTGACTTGTATTTCATTAAATACACATATCCAAATCTTGAGTGATCATCAGTGAAAGTAATAAAATAAGAATACCCACCCCGTGAACTTGTTGTCATAGGTCCACAAACGTTTGTGTGAATCAATGCCAACAACTCTGTAACTCTTTCCCCTTTTCCGCTAAAAGGAGATTTAGTTATTTTACCCATGAGACAAGATTCACAAGTTGGATATGATTCATAATCAGATAACTCAAGGAGCCCATCTTTATGCAACTTGGATAATCTTGTTTCATTGATATGACTGAGTCTAGTGCCACATGTAGGTATAATTAATATCATCTCTTTTCCTTTTCTTAGTTTGTTCAATTTGAAAAATATTTTCTTGTAAGTCAAGTGTATAAAGTCCATTTCGCAAATTTCCAACACCATATAAAATATCATTTTTATAAATAAAACAACTATTGTTCTTTATAACAACGTTAAATCCTTCCATATCCAATACAGAAATTAAAATAATGTTTTTAATAATATTCAGAACATAATAACAATTATTAAGATAAATGGACTTGCCCGAAGGAATTGCTAAATAATAAGTTCCTACAGCTAATGCAACAACCTTTGCTCCATTCCCCACTCGTAGGATCACCTCATCATTGTTCAGCTTTCTACTTCTGACCAGTCCCTTCACATTATTACATATGTGAGAACCACAGCCGGTATCCAATACCCAAGTAGAATTATGACTTTCAGAAAAATTAATTTCAATCATAAACAAACCCTGATTGGAAGTCGAAGCTTCTCCAAACTTCTTGTCTACCAGAAACTTCTTGCAGTTCCTCTTCCAATGACCCGGTCGTTGCAATGGAATCACATTCCTTTGCTAGCTGAATCAGGTTTCTTTTGTTCCTTTATGTTCACCTTGCCCTTGGACATCCGAGATCGAAAGATCTCCTTAGATATCTCATATCTAGCAGTCCTACTTTGTTCACCATACAACTCCTTGAGGTGAAGCAGCATAGCAGGAGCATCTATTTTTTCATGCTGACGCTGAAGCTCGTTATTCATGGATGCGAGCAGGATGCATTGAGCCACAGATGCATCATCTTGCCACTTTACAATGGTGGCAATCTCTTCTTCAGAGGCTGTTTCTGGAACAGTTCCAGGGACAGGCGAGTTTAGGACATAAGAAATCTTTTCAGTAATGAGAACTATTCTCAGATTTCTTAGCCAGTCCATATAATTCGGCCTGGTAAGCTTATTAGCATCAAGTATGCTTCGCAGTGAAATTAGTGATTTTGACATTTTTCAAATTCTGCATGTGAAAAATAACATTTTAGCAAACATTCATTTTATTAATTTTGCATACCAAAATAAATTTAGGTCTTTATTTTAAATTGGTATCTCCTACTATTTTTATCAAACTATATTACCCTCACTTATATAGTTCGGCAACATCTAATTAAAGATTTGCTAGTGAGAATAAGGATCCCATTTCAAATGTATATAACCTTGTGGATAGCACAACAAGCGATATACAAATAAATAGGTAGACAACTCTTGTCAATTATATCACTATATAACTCCTTTTATTTTGCCTCTTAAATCATAATGGTCAAGTGTGTGCACATCCGAACTAAAATGATTTAAGTTAAGTCCAGCCTAGCACTTCCATAAATTCAAAAAAGAAAAATATTCGTCCTTGTGGATAGCACAACAAGACTAGATCGTTCAATTTTCTTGATAAGCATCAAATGTGATTAATTAACATCTTAAATATGCAATACTCGCCTTGTGGATAGCACAACAAGCTCATATTAAATATTCAATACTCTATTAATTTATCATGCTAGAAGGCGACGTTCGATATTCCAAATATCATTTGAACGCTTCGGACTTAATATTATTTCTTTGAGGGGTTTGTTATTATTTGTCTCATCTTGTTTAGCGCGCATGCATACATATATATATATATATATATATATATATATATATATATATATATATATATAAAATACGCGTCATTTTATTAAACATGCGAAGCATGTTTGCATAAAATATAATATATATAATATTTAGCATGCAATATAGAATACTATATTCTACCCGGATTAATTATGGACTTTTATTCTAGTTTGGTTCACTAGAGCCACCAAGTGAACCAAAAGGTCAAACCTAGGAGTGTAAGAATTTAAATTTAAATATAACTATTACATTTAAACCCGGGCTCCATACAAACGGGTCTTCACGCTCTCCTTGCTCCTTGGTCTCCAATTTCTTCAAGATAATTCTAACTATTTCTATTACATTAAACTATTTAATTTAAATAGAAACCTTGATCAGCAGTCAAGGGGAAGTACATAGGAGGGAGATAGAATTTTACATCAAGAAAAAAAAATTAGAGAAGACGAGGTATACAGACCCCATTTAATAAAACCCATTCATTCAAGTATTCAACTAAAATAAAATCCAATCACATTGGTCAAATAGTCCATAATCAATCTCCATTTATTATCATACATATCACCATATATATCAATAAATAAATATTCATCTCATGAATTAAAACATTCCATATATATATGAGTATCATTTAATGGGCAATTTTAAATTGCATGAAATCCAATTTCAAGATTAAAATAAACTCTTTATTTTAATTATAAAATTATTTAGAATATAATATATAAATATATCATATATATATATATATATATATTTGATATTACCGTATATATTATATATATTTATATAACGAATCAGGTTATATATATATATATAATATAAATTCACATTTATTTTTTAAAAAGAAGTCACCTTCTTTTATTAAAAGAGTCCTGCAGGTTTATTAAAAGAGTCATTTTCTAATGGGTCATCTTCTTTTTGGAGTAAGAAAGAGACAACACCTTTTCCTTGCAGAATTAAAGATTAGCACCCCCAAAAAAAATTGTGATTCGTCCCAAAAAAAAAACAAAAAAACGACATTTTTTTTCCTTAAAAAAAATAATTTTATACAATAAAATTATGCCCAATAAATTATTTTAAATATATACCCATATGTATATGAAATCAAAAATAAATTAATAATTGCATAAAGGTTTGGCTCTGATGCCACTGTTGGGTTTGTTCGAAATCGTGACGCAATCAAATTGCAAAAATTAGCGGAAGCATGGTATATCAGAGTTTAAAATTTTCTACAAAACCATTACCCGGATCATCCTTTATGAAAATTATTAATTTAAAACGATAAATAAGAAGTTATAAAATCATACCCTTGTAGAACGAAGCTTCCACAGGTACGAGTTCAACTCCTTGTTCTTCGAGATCTCCTTGAATTTCCGGGTTAGATTCCTTCCTTTGATTAACGTTAGCCACCCAAGTGTTTGGCCTCTAGAGGTGACCCACCAAGGAAGGTGAATTATCAAGAAGGAGGGTTGTTGGCTTAGTTTTCTATCCTCTATAGAAAAGGAGTACTCTCTAACAATTGGAATTGCATCAACTGATATCTATTATAAGACTCCTCTTATATAGATATTGGTCAACCCTTCTAATCCTATTAGATATGGAATTTCTTTTAATTAATTAAACTCCTTTAATTAATTTAGGCTTCCCACCATATGGGGAATGATTAATTAAATTCATTTAATTAATTTGTCTCCTAATCTTATTAGGAATAAATGAGAGTACTAATATTAAATTAATTACTAAACTCCTTTAGAAATTAAAATAATAATAATTATAATAATATTAATAAGACTCCTCATATTAATTTATATTTAATATTTTCAAAATATTAAATAATAAACATTAAGCTATTTAATTTATTCTATCACCATAGATTAAATTAATTATACTTAATGCATTATTACGATTATGCCATTACCTTCTTAAATAATTATTCTTCCTTTTATGGTGTGACCCTTTAGGTTCTCCATATTAAACCGGTTGTGAATAAATCAATTAAAACAATTTTAATCTTATTTAAATAAATAAATTAAACTAATAATCTATTTAAATAAATAATATTTATTCTACAATAGGAATAAGCCTCCCTAGCGATCAACGACTTTCCAGATAATATAGATTTCAACATTAATCAAAAAGAACCTGTGAGTAAATAGTTACCATACAATTCAATCCTTCCACCATACAATGTCCCAATTAAATATAAGACATGGATTTACTGTCAAGTCTTATTTTATTTAATTATATGTATTTCGATTAGAAAATGCACAACTCCAAATAATGCAAATTAGAAACTCCTTTCTAATTTCATTTCACCTTGGCCAAGGATTCCTGGGTTGTCATTTAACGAATCACATAGGATATATCTCCTCTTTTACTAGAGGTGGTAGATTCTTTATTGATCATTCATTATCTCCATATGTAACTCATTATACCCAAGCATACCCTATATATGCCTTAAAAGGTCTTAAGGAATAAGTCAAAGTATAATTTGTTACATACAAGATACTATGATGATCTCAAGTCCAAGGATTACTTGTACTACTATCATATTAGGAATTCCTATTGACAGGCGAGTAAATCTCCATAAGGTATTCCATAGCGAATCACGTTCAGTGAACTTATTCTCCAATAAGCACCTACATACTTGCTTTAGTGTCTCCACACAAATGATCATGAGATCAATCATCCTCATCCAATGGGCAAGCAACATATGTACCAATCTATCCAGATTTACTAATCCCCTTTTTAGTAATCCCACGATTGAGAACTATTTTAGTTTTAAAACTTTCTAAGAATTTAGATCTCATTAGCATGATCATCATCATGATTCTAAAAGCATTGCTTAAAACTATGGGTTATTTACATATTATAAAAATAGCAACATGTAGATAATTAAATGCCTTTAATAAATGAATATTTTATTAATAAATAAATAAGATTGTTTACAAAGTACGTGCTTTATCATCATACATGATTGGCTTGTATGCACACTACTATCATAAACATCCTGAAGTACTTAACTGACACTAAGGATGTCATCATGACACATGATGGATCTGAATTAAACTAGAGAACTAAACAGACTCAAGTTTTTCAGACTAACCAAGACGACAGCGAATCCACCTTAGGGTAAGTCGTTACCTTGAAAGGTGGTGAAGTGAATTGGAAAGGTTTCAAACAAAAAAAGGTTGCTGGTTTAGTGACAAAGACAAAGTATATAACTATAAGTGAAGCTGCAAGTTGATGTTTCAGATGAAAAGTTCGTTACAGAACTAGGAATAGTTCCTAAGTTTCATCTTGAATCCAAACATGTGTTGCAGTACTTTGATTAAAGAAATCATTAAAAGAGAAGAAGTCACTAGAGATAGTGAACTCTCAAGACAACATCGCAGATCCATTTACTAAAGCTTTAACACAACAGCAGTTTGATTGTCACTTAGAGAAGATGGGTATGAGATACCATGGCGATTGACTTTAGTGCAAGTGGGAGATTGAAAGTAATATGCATACAAGCCAATCATGTATGATGATAAAACATATACTTTGGAGACGATCTTATTTATTTATTAATAAAAGTATTAATTTATTAAAGGCATTTAATTATCTACATGATGCTGTTTTTATAATATGTAAATAACCCATAGTTTTAAGCAATGCTTTTAGAATCATGATGTTGATCATGCTAATGAGATCTAAATTCTTAGAAAGCTTAAAACTAAAATAGTTCCCAATCGTTGGATTACTAAAAAGGGGATTAGTTAATACGGATAGATTGGTACATATGTTGCTTGCTCATTGGATGAGGATGATTGATCTCATGATCATTTGTGTGGAGACACTAAAGCAAGTATGTAGGTGCTTATTAGAGAATAAGTTCACTGAACATGACTCGCTAGGGAATACCTAATGGAGTTTTACTTACCTGTCAATAGAAATTTCTAATGTGATAGTAGTACAAGTGATCTTTGGACTTGACATCATCATAGTATCTTATGTGTATTGAATTATACTTTGACTTAGTCCTTAAGACCCTTAGGGTATATCAAAGGGTATGCTTGGGTATAATAAGTTACATATAGGGAAACTGAATGGTCAATAAAGAATCTACCACTTCTATTAAAAGAAGAGATATGTCCTATGTGATTCGTTAAATGACAACTCAATAGTCCTTGGCCAAGACAAAATGAAATTAAAAAGAAGTTTTTAATTTGCATTATTTGGAGTTGTGCATTTTCTAATCGAAATACATATAATTAAATAAAATAAGACTTGATCGTAATTCCATATCTTATATTTAATTGGGACATTGTATGGTGGAAGGATTGAATTATACGGTAACTATTTACTCACAGGTTATTTTATGATTGATGTTAAAATCTATATTATCTAGAAAGTCGTTGATCGCTAGGGAGGCTTATCCCTATTGTAGAATAAATATTATTTATTTAAATAGATTATTAATTTAATTTATTTATTTAAATAAGATTAGAATTATTTTAATTAATTTCTTCACAACCGGTTTAATACGGAGAACTTAAAGGGTCACATCATAGAAGGAAGAATAATTATTTAAGAATGTATTGGCATAATCGTAATAATTCATTAAGTGTAATTAATTTAATCTATGGTGATAGAATAAATTAAATAGCTTAATGTTTATTATTTAATATTTTGGAAATATTAAATATAAATTAATAAGAGGAGTCTTATTAATATTATTACAATTATTATTATTTTAATTTCTAAAGGAGTTTAGGAATTAATTTAATATTAATACTCTCATTTATTCCTAATAAGATTAGGAGACAAATTAATTAAAGAAGTTTAATTAATTAATCCCAATATGATTGGGAAGACTAATTAATTAAATGAGTTTAATTAATTAAATGAAAACCTATTTCTAATAGGATTAGTACGGTTGACCAATATCTATATAAAAGGAGTCTTATGTTAGATATCAGTTGATGCAATTCCAATTGTTGGAGAGTACTCCTTTTCTATAGAGGATAAAAAACTAGGGTTTAGCCAGCCACCCTCCTTCTTGATAATTCCTCTTCCTTGGTAGATCACCTCTAGAGGCCAAACACTTGGGTGGCTAACGTTGATCAAAGAAAGGAATCTAACCCGAAAATTCAAGGAGATCACGAAGAACAAGGAGTTGAACTCGTATCTGTGGAAGCTTCGTTCTACAAGGGTATGATTCCATAACTTCTTATTTATCGTTTTAAATTAATAATTTGCATAAAGGATGATCCGGGTAATGGTTTTGTAGAAATTTTTTAAACTCTGATATACCATGCTTCCACTAATTTTTGCAATTTGATTGCGTCATAATTTTGTACAAACCCAACATGAACAGGGTCGTATACTGATTACAGATCCTTTGGAAATGACATTGATAGGGGATTATGAGAGCGACGATCTAGAGTTGATGGAATATATGCATTTGTTAGATGCACAACCTAGATTGAGCAGGTTCAAAATACCATTTGAGCTGTTGGAAGTTGCAGGAACTTCATCAGCTCGGATGAGACCATCTCTAGAGGAACCACCTTCACTCGAACTCAAGCCTTTACCTAAACATCTCAGGTATGCATAGTTGGGTAATTCATCTACTTTACATGTTATTATTGCATCTGAGCTTAACGATTTGCAGGAAAGTAAGCTGTTAAGAGTTCTCCGAGAATACAAATCTGCTATTGGATGGAACATCGCTGACATCAAGGGAATCAGCCCTTCATTCTTCATGCACAAGATATTAATGGAGGATGATGGAAAGCCTATAGTGGAACAACAACGGAGGCTCAATCCGATTATGAAAGAGGCAGTGAAGAAAGAAATTTTGAAATGGCTCGATGCTGGAATAATCTACCCTATTTTTGATAGTGCATGGGTGAGCCCAGTTCAGTGTGTCCCAAAGAAGGGTGGTATAACAGTAGTAACAAATGAAAACAATGAGTTGATACCGACGAAGATAATGACCAACAAGAGGGTTTGCATGGATTACAGGAAGCTCAATAAGGCAACCCGAAAGGATCATTTCTCCTTGTCGTTTATTGATCAGATGTTAGACAGATTAGCGGGACATGAATACTACTGTTTGCTAGACGGTTATTCGGGGTATAATCAGATTGTAATTGCACCGAAGGACCAAGAGAAGACAACATTTACATGCCCATATGGCACCTTTGTCTTTAGAAGGATATTATTCTGGCTGTGTAACGCACTGGAAACCTTTTAGAGATGCATGATGGCGATATTGTCAGATATGGTGGAACAAAATGTCGAGGTATTCATGGATGATTTTTCAGTGTTCGGGGATTTTTTTGACAACTGCCTAGAAAATCTGGTCATGGTACTTAAAAGATCCGTATAAACTAATTTGGTGCTTAACTGAGAAAAGTGTCATTTTATGGTTCAAGAGGGGATCATACTTGGGCATAAAGTTTTAGAAAAGGGGTTGGAAGTGGATCAAGCGAAATTGGAAACAATAGAGAATCTGCCACCGCCAACTTCAGTGAAAGGTATTCGGAGTTTTCTTGGTAATGCTGGATTCTACCACCGGTTCATTAAGGACTTCTCTAAAATCACAAAATCGCTATGCAGTTTGTTGGAGAAATGAGTACAGTTCAGATTTGATGAACAATGTCTATCGGCGTTTGAGTAGTTAAAGAAGAAATTAACTACAGCACCTGTGATCATAGCACTGGACTGGACCATGCCATTTGAATTTATGTGTGATGCCAGTGACTATGCGGTAGGGGCTATGTTGGGACAACGCCGAGATAAAGTTTTTCATGTAATACTATGCGAGAAAAACGTTGACTGATGCATAGTTGAACTACATAACCACCGAGAAGGAACTACTTGCGGTTGTATACCCTTTCAATAAGTTTTGCTCGTATCTAGTTGGAACTAAGGTGGTGGTGTACACCGATCACTCGGCTATACGATATCTGGTTGCAAAGAAAGATGCAAAGCCGAGACTGATTCGCTGGATCTTGCTCCTTCAAGAATTCGACTTAGAAATTAAAGATAGGAAGGGGACAAAAAATAAGGTAGCTGACCACCTTTCAAGATTGGAAAATTCGAATCAATATAAGACGGACAGAGTATTGATTAATGAATCTTTTCCTGATGAGAAGTTGTTTATGATTCATGGCGAGTTCCCGTGGTGTGCGAATTTTGCCAATTATTTGGCGAGCAATATTCTCCCTCCAGATTTGACACACCAATAAAAGAAGAAATTCTTACATGATGTGAAGTGGTATATGTGGGATGAACTATTTTTGTTCCGACAGTGTGCTGATAGAATGATTCGGCGGTGTGTGCCACAAAGTGAAGTGGAGAGTATCTTACAGGCGTGCCATGCATCGGTATATGGGGGACACTTCGGAAGTGAAAGAACGGCTGCCAAGGTACTACATGCAGGATTTTATTGGCCCACCTTGTTCAATTACGCACATCAGTGTGTCAAGAATTGTGATTGATGCCAATGGGTAGGCAACATTTCCAAACAGAACGAGATGCCACTCAACATGATCTTGGAAGTGGAGGTTTTTGATGTATGGGGGATCGATTTCATGGGACCTTTTTCATCTTTATACAAAAATCTATATATCTTGTTGGTAGTAGACTACGTGTCTAAATGGGTTAACGCAGTTGCGCTACAGACAAATGATGCGAATGTTGTTTTGAAATTTTTGTAAAATAATATCTTTACAAGATTTGGCACCCCAAGGGCAATCATCAGTGATCAGGGAAGTCACTTCTGCAACAAGTATTTCACAGCACTCTTGACCAAGTATGGGGTCAACCACAGAATTGCCACTGCCTATCACCCCCAAACGAGTGGCCAAGCAGAGGTATCTAATAGAGAGGTGAAAAGAATTTTGGAGAAAATAGTCAACCCGAACCGAAAAGATTGGTCTTTGAAATTAGATGACGCTCTATGGGCGTATCAGACTGCATACAAGACCCCAATCGGAATGTTTCCATATCAGCTTGTCTATGGAAAAGGGTGTCACCTCCCAGTGGAACTCGAGCATAAAGCCTATTGGGCCATTAAGAAACTCAAATTTGACCTAACAGCAGTGGGGGATAAAAGACTTCTACAACTCAACGAGTTGGTTGAATTTCGCCTGCAGGCATACGAGAACTCCAAATTGTACAAAGAAAAGGTCAAGAAATGGCACGACCAGAATATTGTGGATAAAAAGTTCAAACCGGGCTAAGCAGTATTGTTATTCAACTCTCGGTTGAAACTCTTTCCGGGGAAGCTGAAATCCATGTGGTCAGGCCCATTCACCATCAAAACAGTGTTTCCACACGGGGCCGTTGAATTATATTGCTGGGATTCAACGAAAACATTCAAAGTCAACGGAAAACACTTAAAGCAATATTGGGGTGGTGATCTCGATCGCCAAGAAACTTCAATTAACCTTGCCGAGCCAGCTTAAGAACAGGGAGTAGTTAGGCTGAAAGACTCTAAATCAAGCACTTGATGGGAGGCAACCCAATCATTTGGTTATTCTAATTTTTGAAATTTATTTGCTTTAGTTTTTGTTGAGTAAAATAGTGGTAGATTAGGATAGTATTTGATTAATGGCACTGTTCATGCCTCGATTAACTAATAAGGTTTACGGATTTTGTTCCAAGATGAGAATACACAAGCGGAGGATGAGAAATAAATGCTATAACAAGCGTGCTATAAAGTCGAGAGGATGAGAATACACAAGAATTTTTTTTGATAGAAAACAGTACTCTCGTACTGGCACAGAATTTACAATGGGAAATCTCGCCTAGGCGCAGATCCCTCTGGCAAAACTCGCCCCGGCAAGGTTTCACAAAGAAAAAAATCCGCCTAGGCGCAGAGGCCTCTGGCCAAACTAGCCCCGACGAGGTTACAAGAGGAAATCAGGCTCGCCCCGACGCAGATGTCGATTTTCTATTTTTAAAAACTCCTCTTTGCAGTCGAACATAACCATTCCAAACATAAATCTGAGGGCCCTCATCATCGAACCCACAGAAAAACAACATCTCTCGACCCTAAATTGCCCCCAATCATTATTCACTTGAGATTTTAAGGTTCCATCCTCAAATAAAGTATCACTCAACACAAACTAGAGTTTCAAAGCTTTTCTTCACTTCGTTAGCATCCAAGCAGAAAGGGGGAGACTTGGGTTTGTGTAAACTCGACAATCAACCATCAATTGCAACAACAAGCATTCTCAATTTGGGTAAGCCGTCATTCAATGAAACTATAGTCCATTATTTATCTGATTTGGCTACAAGTTTTGGGTGTGAAGGTAATCAGGAACTAGTAATCACAGTACGAATGCCAGGTGTTTGATACAAAGTCTCAACGAACTTTGACCGATCCTTCACTCAATTGCAAGTGGGATTCACACCTTGTGCATCATGACATCAATAAATCAGAAAAGGCAGCGAGGTGAGAGTTCATCTACCCCCACTCGACAATTCGACAGACGTAAATTTTTGAATGTCGAGGCGGCAGAGAGATTGAGTATCTAGCAACCAAGGCACTGACTCCAGAGCGTGGCTTGACTCCTGATGAGTTAGACGGGGCAATGCTTCACCAAATCCACGAAAGGAGATAGGAAATATTCACCGCACAGGCGGACGCTGCCGTGGTGGAGGTGGTGAAGGAATTTTATGCGAATGCCCCAGACAAGTCACCATTTTTCGCATTCAAAAAGGGGTAAGATTGTACCATTCCCTGTGCAACAAATTAATGATTATTAAAATTTGCCATCGCAATTGAGTTGTGCATTTTTGACCCTCAAGGAAAGTGGGCCGAATTATGATCAAATTCTAACCGAGTTGTGCAAGCCCGACGCTACATGGTCATTGAATGTGTCTCACTTCCAGACTGGCCATCTCAGTTTATATGGAAAGATATAACACGCTTTCTTGTGTGCAAAACTGTTACCATCAACACACACAAGCGATGTCACAAAGGAGAAGTCGGTGCTGTTATACACAATTATCAAAGACCGTTTGATAGATGTGGGCCGAATCATTCATCACTCAATTCGCTAAAATCTGCATGGGCCTCTGCAGGGCGGATTGCCTCATCCATCTCTCATCTGTGCGTTATGTGCACGGGCAGGGGTACAATGGCGGATAGATGAACCTATCTAGCAGCCATTACTGTGCTTATATTCAAAGATGATTCAGAGGTACTCGGTCTGGAAAGGAGGGCATTCTCACCCACGTGATCTGGGGTTCACATTTTCATATTCTGAGGATGATGAAGGGGTGGAAGAACAAGATGCAGATTTCGATGAGGAAAGAGAGCAAGAGCAAGAACAATCTGGGACTTTAAACTCATCCTGCACCAAAGCCACTTTCAGCAATCAGTTTCAGAATATGCAGCAATACTTTGATCAGAGACTTCAGGGGTTGGCCTCCAGACAGGATCACATGTTCTCCACCTAGAACGAGTTCAATGCATCTCTGGCCGCTAGTTTTGACCGCCTCAATACTGCAGCTGATAATTTCTAATTTTTGACTCCCTTGCCATTACAAGACTATCCCCCACTGCAGCCTATTGAGGAGCCGGTTGATGACCCACCGACCGAGGATCCACCGGTCGAGCATGACGCTTGACCACTCAGGGCAGTCCTCAAACTTTATAATTCTTTATCTTTATACAATGAGGATATTGCATAGGTTAAGTTTGGGGGTAGAGTACATCATGTTGCATTGTAGTTGTATAATAGTTGCATTGTAGTAGCATTGTAGTCATTTAACTGCATATTAGTTTAATTACATATGTTGCATAGTAGTTCATTATAGTTTTGCATATTGTAGGCATAGGCATATTTCATTTAAGAAAAAAAAAGAAGTAAAAATTTAGAAAATCACAAAAATATTTTCTTTTGCATTTAGGCATATTGATTGTTTGCATGAATCTAAGCATTTGATTGGGATGAATTTAGCTCGGCCTATGATAAGATTGGTATTGCATGTTAACTCGAATAGTGTTGATGATTGATGATGAGTTCTAATGTTAATCAAGATGATAATCTGAGTCTTTCTGAAACTTATGAACTGGTTAGAAATTAAAGTTTAACTGTTTAAGCAACTTAGTTCAAGTGTTTCATAATTGGTTTCTGGGGGAAATTTTGGTTAAAATTTAAGGACATTGGTAAACTGACAGGGAAGGCTAAAATAAAGTAAAAGCTTAAGTTTGGGGGGAATCTATGGGGTATATGAAAAAAAACAAATAGAAAATTCAAAAACAGAAAAAATATATGAATAAACACATTGACTAGTTTGGTTCTGTGGCCTTTGTTACTCGAACAAGTAAGCCCTAGGGGATGTCTTTACACCCAGTGCCCTAAAACCATCTGGTTTGGGAGTCGTTGGTCGAAAGTTCGATACATGGGTAACATTGATACGCCTAAGAGAGCCAGACATTGCACAGTTAAGTGTACACGCGAGATGGAGCAAAAGACGCACTCGTGATGAAATAAAAGAAGGAATAAACCTCAGTAGAGATCCCTGAACTCGGTAATTATTGCGTTTAACTGGAATTATCATGTTTACAGATTAATTGAATTGGAACTAAAATTTTCCTTATAAGAAGTTTGTTATTTGATAATCTTGAACTGTGATTGTTAGAATGGTTAACGAGCAAGCGCGCACAACATGGATGATGACAGGTTTGGATTGATTGATTGGTTAAGTTATGGACTGTAACCTGATTGGATATATTATTTGAGTATTATATGTGTAGACACTCAAAATTTTACTTTCTTTGTACTAACCTTGTAAAAGGGCAAAAGCGTAATTTTACTCCGACGACAACCCCAAAGTAGGGTAAAAGAGCCAGTTCATCTCAGAGACAACCCCGGGAATGATGCAAAGGACCAATGACGTCCGAACATACCGTGAACCTATCTAGGATCGATGAGCTGAGACAGTGATCGTCGAAAACCACTTCAGCAAATCTCGAACGACGTGCCATCAGAGACGAGTCAGCTAATTGATATCCGGACCTAGTGGATATATCTTGGCTATGAGTATCGATATCTCGAACCCTAATCTAGTCAGAATCAATTTATTCCCTTTGCATTCCTCAAAGACTGTCCGAAAGGTCGAGCGGGGGACGTTAACTTCTGTCGAACTGAGACCAAAGGACCACCGGCCGAGCCTGTGGGGCCCACTTAGGTCAGCCTTGACCATATCTTTGGCTAGCCGCATATATGGTTGCGGCTGCCTTTGGCAGCTTAAATCCCCCACATTAGTTCATTTTAGAAAAAAAAAGAGAGACAATATAAAGAGATAAAGTCATTCTAGAAAGAGATAGGTTCGGGTGGAACTCAATACAACCAACTTGAAGCTTAATTATCCCATCTTACATATACTTGAAGCCCCACTAGTGTTCTAAGTTATCCCGGGAGTCAAAACGCTTGTTCACGCGTCCCCCAAGGTGAAAAACGCATTTTCAAGCTTCGTTCTTTGTAAATGTTGTTCAAATGATAGATTAATGAGATATCCTGTTTGAATATAGTTAAACTTGTTGTATTTTAAGCATATTGTGTAATAGTTGATAGATTTTACATTTCTATAGGTTATATTATGCTTGTTACATTGTAAATCGACCGCAAAGGCTAGATATACCTAAGTTTAAGCCTATTCTAGCCCCCGAGAGGTTATTAAGCATAAAGCTTTAACCCGTGGGCTATAACAGCTTAGATTCATGGTATATCTATGGATTTATTATTTTGAATGGTCCCGGTTAACCCGTATAACCCTAAATCTATATTTAGAGGTGAAAGGGGGGCCGAAACGTCTTAAACGGTGATTTCAATCGATGAAATCATCTAATATCGAAGCCGTGGACATTATATATATGTAATATTGTACAAATCATGTGAGCCTAGGAATCCCGATGTTGAGATCCCCGAATGGATCCGACTTGATTCCCACGATGGACTGGTTTTTATGATGTAAATGCTTTAAATAAAGTAAATATCGTTGTACATGTAGTATTTGGATCTTGAAAACGAACTTGAGGGGTTAGTCTCGAGAGGTCGGATTCAAGATCCCGTGATAGTGAAAACCTTAATTGCGGGAGCTTGGTCCATCGAGATGGCTTACATGCCCGATGATGATCCGAATCCTTTTTAACTCTTTTGCATGCATATCATCACAATGATTTCTAATAAAACCACAAAGAGCTTTTGATGAACAATAAAGCGATTTGGGGTAGATCACGTAATGAACGTAAAGAATAAAAGGAAGTTTCGAAGTCCTTGGATTCCTAGTCGGGCAAAGGATTTAAAAATACTACCTTCCAAAACCTCACTTCAATTCATATATCTTGTTAAAAATAAACTTTTTATTAAATCAAATCCTTTGTACCTAGGTGCAAAAGAGGTACAGCACTACTTTCAAGTCACCTAAAATAAAGACTTAGAAAAAGAGACTAATAAAGTTTTCAAAATAAAACACACACACACACACATACACACTTTATGCATAGAAAATTAATAAGATGCGGTACCGTGCTTGCACGGGAGTCGTGGGGTGCCTAACACCTTCCCCCCGCTTAACGTAGCCCCCGGATTCCACGAATCTCGGGTTTCAAGACCAATCTTTAGAGTCACGCATTGGACCATCTTGCAAAAAAACTATTAAAACTAGAATGAGTTGGTACATCCATTTCCAAAATACCAACTGGCGACTCTATCTCATTCGGTCCAATCATCAAAATAAAATCAATCTTTTCAAATCGTTGACACATATGTCGGTACCAGTTTCCTACAAAATTCACCCTTTAAACGGAACCCCAAAGACAAAGAGAATACGAAAGGGTCTAATAATATCAAATTAGGGAATATGGGCATTCCTCTCTTTTTCCCCAAATAAGAAAGGATGGAAAACCAACCCAAAGAGAAAAAGACCTCCTCCTTCAACAAAAAAGGGGTACAGAGAGGACTTAAATTCTTCCCGGCGACGATAATATGTTATCTTTGAGGCCTGTTGTTGGACATCATACTGATTTATTGCTGGGTTCGTAGGTATATTAGGAAGTAGATCATGCATATGCATTCATGTAGATAGGTTTGTTTGTTTATTTTCATTTCTTTTATGTTTTTGCTTGAGGACAAGCAAAGTCTTAAGTTTGGGAGTATTTGATGAGTGGATTTCGTACCTATGAATTAGATACCTTTTAAACCTAAGATATTGCTACTTCGGGTATTTTTAGGAGCATTATTACGTGTTTGCATTGGTTTTGTGCAGGGATAAGTCGAGAGGTTAAGAACAAAGAAATAAGTGCAAAAGGAAAAAACTGCAGAAAATTTATGAACCTCGCCGGAGCGCAGAATTTGTATTGGGAAAGCTCGCCTAGGCGCAGTTTGCAAGGCTAAAAGTGCGCCGGGGCGAGGTTCGCGATAGACAACTTAAAGTTTTCTTGTTCAAGTTGGATTCTGGAGATTTTGGCTGGGGGTTTTGGAACACGATTAGAAGAGTATTAAAGGCTAATAAAGGAGCAGAGAGGACATTATCTTGGACATCAAAGAACCCTAACCTTGGGAGATCACACATTGGAGAATTGAAGCGAGGCTAAAGGCACGAAGAACGCAAGGCGAGATTGGAGAAGAGTAGCATTATACTTTCAGATTTTATTCTCTTTCTTCATCTATTCTTCATATTAAGGATGCTAGTAACTTTGTGGATGATAGTTCTTTATTTATCTATGATGAAATTTACTGTTTAAGTCTACAATGGAGCTTATTGTGTAACTGAGAGTTGGCATGCTTTCTTATTAGTTTATTGAGACTATTTCTTGATTATTTACTATGGTTTATGCTTAATGATGTTATTGCTTGATCACCAATTACTTGTTACTCCATATGAAATTGAGAGATGGAATATAGGGTTATAATTGATCATAGTAACATATGTTTATGTTTTCTGCACTAAGTTGGGATTCATAATTCATGTGTAGGATAGAGATATCTATACATCGTATGTAATTTAATAAGAACCTGAATTGAAACCTTTTTCAATTGTAATTCACATAGAGATATAGCGAGTAAGTTAATTAAGGTGTCTTACTTAATTCTATCAATTGTGGAGTTGAGTTGGTATAGGTATAATTCATTGAAAGATGGTTATATCTAATATTGTGTTCTTGGTTAATAATTTGGAATAGTTGATTTGAATTGAAAGGAAGTGTGGCATTCGAAGTGAAACAATAAGTGAAGTTGTAGGCTTAATTCTCCGAAAACTTGTCAAATTTCTGGATCGTGTTAGTTATAGTTTAATTGGTAGTTTTCATATATATCATCACTTGATCATTAGTTTAATAAAATTGAGATAATAAAAATTGGTAATTGTTAGGAAAATTGTAGTTATTTTCTCCGTGGGAACTATACTTTACTTCCACTCTATTACTTTTTGACCACGTATACTTGTGTGTTATGCGTATTAGATATTACCCAACAATTTGCAAGCTGGCTGTACAATCAAAAAGGTCCATTACGGAAACCGGATCTAGATCCATTGATTGAATCGTAGATCCTGTAGCTCCTAGGCTAACATGATATCACATAAACAGTCTACATAATGAATATACAACAATAAAATATATATCTATACTAGACATCGCTAAACGAAGGATCCATTAGTCAAATCCTCGTACGCGAGTAGCTCATAGCTTCCAGTTTCCTCTAGATATAGATCTAGGGTCACATGGTCACTGTGTTAGGTTTGTACGAAATCGTGACGCAATCAAATTGTAAAAATTAGCGAAAGTATGGTAAAATCAGAGTTTAAATTTTTTTACAAAACTATTACCCAGATCATCCTTTATGCAAATTATTAATTGAAAACGATAAATAAGAAGTTATGGAATCATACCCTTATAGAACGAAGCTTCCATAGGTACGAGTTCAACTCTTTGTTCTTCGTGGTCTCCTTGAATTTTCGGGATTAGATTCCTTCCTTTGATCAACGTTAGCCATCCAAGTGTTGGGCCTTTAGAGGTGATCCACCAAGGAATATGAATTATTCAAGAAGGAGGGTGCTTGGCTAAACCCTAGTTTTCTATCCTCTATAGAAAAGAAGTACTCTCTAACAATTGGAATTGCATCAACTGATATCTAACATAAGACTCCTCTTATATAGATATTGGTCAACCCTTATAATCCTATTAGAAATAGGTTTTCATTTAATTAATTAAACTCCTTTAATTAATTAGGCTTCCCAACATATTGGGATTTAATTAATTAAACTCCTTTAATTAATTTTTCTCCTAATCTTATTAGGAATAAATGAGAGTACTAATATTAAATTAATTCCTAAACTCCTTTAGAAATTAAAATAATAATAATTGTAACAATAATAATAAGACTCCTCTTATTAATTAATATTTAATATTTTTAAAATATTAAATAGTAAACATTAAGCAATTTAATTTATTCTATCTCCATAGATTAAATTAATTACACTTAATGCATTATTACGATTATGCCATTACCTTCTTAAATAATTATTCTTTCTTTTATGGTGTGACCCTTTAGGTTCTCCATATTAAATCGATTGTGAATAAATCAATTAGAACAATTCTAATTTTATTTCAATAAATAAATTAAACTAATAATCTATTTAAATAAATAATATTTATTGTACAATAGGGATAAGCCTCCCTAGCGATCATCGACTTTTCAAATAATATAGATTTCAACATTAATCATAAAAGAACCTGTGAGTTAATAGTTACCGTACAATTCAATCCTTCCACCAGACAATGTCCCAATTAAATATAAGACATGGATTTACTGTCAAGTCTTATTTTATTTAATTATATGTATTTCGATTAGAAAATGTATAACTCCATTTAATGCAAATTAGAAACTCCTTTCTAATTTCATTCCACCTTGGCCAAGGATTCCTGGGTTGTCATTTAACGAATCACATAGGACATATCTCTTCTTTTTTTAGAGGTGATAGATTCTTTATTGATCATTCATTATCTCCATATGTAACTCATTATACCCAAGCATACCTTTTTATATACCATAAGGGCCTTAAGGAATAAGTCAAAGTATAATTCATTACACACAAGATACTATGATGATCTAAAGTCCAAGGATCACTTGAACTACTATCACACTAGGAATTCCTATTGATAGGCGAGTAAAATTCTATTAGGTATTCCATAGCGAGTCACGTTCAGTGAACTTATTCTCCAATAAGCACCTACATACTTGCTTTAGTGTCTCTATACAAATGATCATGAGATCAATCATCCTCATCCAATAAGCAAGCAACATATATACCAATCTATCCGGATTTATTAATCCCCATTTTAGTAATCCCACGATTGGGAAATATTTTAGTTTTAAGCTTTCTAAGAATTTAGATCTCATTAGCATGATCATCATTATGATTCTAAAAGCATTGCTTAAAACTATGGGTTATTTACATATTATAAAAATAGCACCATGTAGATAATTAAATGCCTTTAATAAATGAATATTTTTATTAATAAATAAATAAGATTGTTTATAAAGTATGTGCTTTATCATCATACATGATTGGCTTGTATGCACATTACTATCAATCTTCCACTTGCACTAAAGCTAATCGCCATGGTATCTCATACCCATTTTCTCTAAGTGACGATCAAACTGTTGCTGTGTTAAAGCTTTAGTAAATGGATCTACAATATTGTCGTGAGAGTCCACACGCTCCAAGGTGACGTCTCCTCTTTCAATGATCTCCCTGATCAAGTGAAATCACTGTAATACGTGTTTGGATTTCTGATGAGACATGGGTTCCTTAGCCTGTGCAACTGCTCCGGTGTTGTCACAGTATACGGGGACTGCTTCTCCAATACTAGGAACCAAACCAAGTTCTGTTATGAACTTTTTCATCCAAACAGCTTCCTTTGCAGCTTCACTTGCAGCTATATACTCTGCCACTATCACTGAATCAGTAACTGTTTGCTGCTTGAAACTCTTTCAACTCACTGCGCCTCCGTTCAAAGTAAAAACATACCCCGAAACAGATTTACTATCATCTTGGTCAGTTTGAAAACTTGAGTCCGTGAAGCCCTCGAGTTTTAATTCAGACCCACCGTAGACAAAAAATATATCCTTAGTCCTTCGTAAGTACTTTAGGATATTCTTCACTGCCTTCCAGTGTTCTTTTCCTAGATTCGACTTATATTTGCTCATTACACTAAGTGCATGAGCGACATCCGGTCTAGTACATATCATACTATACATGATAGATCCTATTGCAGAAGCATAAGGGATTTTACTCATACGGTTTCTCTCATCAGGTATTTTTGGGGCCTGTTTCTTGGAGAGATGTATTCCATTGCTCATCGGCATGAGACCTCTTTTGGAATCTTACATGCTAAACCTCTTTAGCATCGTATGAATGTACGTTCCTTGGGATAAGCCAAGCATCCTTTTAGATCTATCTCTATAAATCTTTATCCCCAAAATATAGGATGCTTCTCCCAAGTCCTTCATGGAGAAGTGTTTAGATAACCAAGTTTTAATCGATTGAAGCATAGGAATGTCATTCTCTATCAGTAATATATCATCAACATATAATACAAGGAATGAAATTGCGCTCCCACTAACCTTCTTGTACACACATAGTTCATCCTCATTTTTGATAAAATCAAACTTTTTGATTATCTAATCGAATTGAATGTTCCATCTATGAGAAGCATGCTTCAATCCATAAATGGATCGTTGCAGCTTATAGACTTGATTTATTCCAACCTTTGAAACAAATCCCTCTGGTTGTGTCATATACACATCCTTCTCAAGTTTTCCATTGAGGAAAGTCGTTTTCACGTCCATCTGTCAGATCTCATAGTCGTTATAAGCTGCAATCGCAAGCAAAATCCGAATGGACTTGAGCATAGCTACTGGTGAGAAGGTTTCATCATAGTCAACTCCTTGTCTTTATTTGAAACCTTTTGCAACCAGTCGGGCTTTATAGGTCTCTACCTTGCTGTCCGCTCCAGTCTTATTTTTTAAAGACCCATTTACACCCAATAGGCTTAATGCCTTCAGGTGGTGAAACCAAAGTCCATACTTGGTTTTCATTCATGAAATCCATCTCGAATTTCATGGCTTCAAGCCATTTTCCTGAGTCTTTATTACTCATAGCCTGTTCGTAATTCAATAGATCATCATCATTCATGACGTGTACCTCATTGTCATCCTCTATGACGAATCCATACCTATCAGGCATCTTTGGTACTCTTCCAGATTTACGAATAGGGTGTGCTACAGTAGGTTCTTCCACTTGGTCAGGTACCTGACTTTAATCCGTAGTAATTTATGGTTCTTGAACTTTTCAAGATATATCTTACTCCCACTGACCCCTTCATGGATAAACTCCTTTACCAAGAAGGCATCATGTTTCTTAACAAACACTTTTTGATCAGTTGGATGATAGAAATAATACCCTATAGTTTCTTTAGGGTATCCCACAAATCTACACTTGTCGAATTTAGTCTGTAGCTTATCATTTTCAAACTTTTTGACATAAGCTGGACAACCCCAAGTCTTAACATGCTTAAGATATTGTTTCCTCCCTTTCCACATCTCAGATGGAGTCTTTGGGGCAGATTTGGTAGGTACCTTGTTAAGTAGGTATGCAGCCGTTTCTAGGGCATAACCCCATAATGAAATTGAAAGATCGGTAAAACTCATCATGGATCGAACCATGTCCAACAATGTTCGATTTCTCCTTTCAGATACTCCATTTAACTGTTGTGTACCTGGTGAAGTCCATTGTGAGATTATACCATTTTCTTTGAGACAATTGAGAAACTCCCGCTTAAGTATTCTCCACCTCGATCTGATTGAAGAATCTTAATACTCTTGCCCGTTTGTTTCTCTACTTCACTTCTAAACTCTTTGAACTTTTCAAATGATTCTGATTTGTATTTCATTAAATACACATATCCAAATCTTGAGTAATCATCAGTGAAAGTAATAAAATAAGAATACCCATCCCGTGTATTCGTTGTCATAGGTCCACAAACGTTTGTGTGAACCAACGCTAACAACTCTGTAACTCTTTCTCCTTTTTCACTAAAAGGAGGTTTAGTCCTTTTACCCATTAGACAAGATTCACAAGTTGGATATAATTCATAATTGGATAGCTCTAAGAGCCAATCCTTATGCAACTTGGATAATCTTGTTTCAATGATATGACCGAGTCTGCAGTGCCACATATAGGTATAATTAACATCATCTCTTTTTTTTTCTTAGTTTGTTTTATTTGAAGTATATTTTCATGCAAGTGAAGTATATAAAGTTCATTTCGCAGATTACCATCACCATATAAAACATTGTCTTTATAAATAGAACAACTGTTGTTCTTTATTATAATGTCAAATCCTTCCATATCTAATACGAAAATAGAAATAATGTTTCTTATGATATTCGGAACAAAATAACAATTATTTAAATAAATGAACTTGCCCGTAGGCATTGTTAAACAATAAGTCCCTACAGCTAATGCAGCAACATTTGCTCCATTTCCCACTCGTAAGACGACCTCATCATTGCTCAGCTTTCTACTTCTGACCAGTCCCTGCATAGTATTACATATATGAGAACCGCAACCGGTATCCAATACCCAAGTAGAATTATGACTTTCAAAAAAATTAATTTCAATCATGAACTGAAAGTAGTATGCATACAAGTCAATCATGTGTGATGATAAAGCATATACTTTGGAGACAATCTTATTTATTTATTAATAAAAATATTTATTTATTAAAGGCACTTAATTATCTACATGGTGCTATTTTTATAATATGTAAATAACCCATAGTTTTAAGCAATGCTTTTAGAATCATGATGATGATCATGCTAATGAGATCTAAATACTTAGAAAGCTTTAAAACTAAAATAGTTCCCAATCGTGGGATTACTAAAAAGGGAATTAGTAAATCCGGATTGATTAGTACATATGTTGCTTGCTCATTGGATGAGGATGATTGATCTCATGATCATTTATGTGGAGACACTAAAGCAAGTATGTAGGTGCTTATTGGAGAATAAGTTCACTAAACGTGACTCGCTATGGAATACCTAATGGATTTTTACTTGCCTGTCAATAGAAATTCCTAATGTGATAGTAGTACAAGTGATCCTTGGACTTGAGATCATCACAGTATCTTGTATGTGATGAATTATACTTTGACTTATTCCTTAAAGCCCTTCAGGGTATATAAAAGGGTATGCTTGGGTATAATGAGTTATATATGGAGATAATGAATGATCAATAAAGAATCTACCACCTCTAGTAAAAGAGGAGATATGTTCTATGTGATTCGTTAAATGACAATCTAGGAATACTTGGCCAAGGTGGAATGAAATTAGAAAGGAGTTTCTAATTTGCATTATTTGGAGTTGTGCATTTTCTAATCGAAATACATATAATTGAATAAAATAAGACTTGACAGTAAATCCATGTCTTATATTTAATTGGGACATTGTATGGTGGAAGGATTGAATTGTACGGTAACTATTAACTCACAGGATCTTTTATGATTAATGTTGAAATCTATATTATCTGAAAAGTCGTTGATTGCTAGGGAGGCTTATCCTATTGTAGAATAAATATTATTTATTTAAATAGATTATTAGTTTAATTTATTTATTTAAATAAGATTAGAATTGTTCTAATTGATTTATTCACAACCGGTTTAATATGGAGAACCTAAAGGTCACACCATAAATGGAAGAATAATTATTTAAGTAGGTAATGGCATAATCGTAATAATGCATTAAGTGTAATTAATTTAATCTATGGTGATAGCATAAATTAAATAGCTTAATATTTATTATTTAATATTTTAAAAATATTAAATATAAAGTAATAAGAGGAGTCGTATTAATATTATTACAATTATTATTATTTTAATTTCTAAAGGAGTTTAGTAATTAATTTAATATTAGTACTCTTATTTATTCCTAATAAGATTAGAATTTAATTAATTATTTCCAATGTGGTGGGAAGCCTAATTTAATTAAAGGAGTTTAATTAAATAAATGAAATCCCATATCTAATAGGATTAGAAGAGTTGACCAATATCTATATAAGAGGAGTCTTATAATAGATATCAGTTGATGCAATTCTAATTGTTGGAGAGTACTCCTTTTCAATAGAGGATAAAAAACTAAGCCAACCACCCTCCTTTTTAATAATTCATCTTCCTTGGTGGATCATCTCTAGAGACCAAACACTTGGGTGGCTAACGTTAATCAAAGGAAGGAATCTAACCCGAAAATTCAAGGAGATAACGAAGAACAAGGAGTTGAACTCATACTTGTGGAAGCTTCGTTCTACAAGGGTATGATTTCATAACTTCTTATTTATCGTTTTAAATTAATAATTTGCATAAAGGATGATCTGGATAATGATTTTGTAGAAATTTTTAAACTCTGATATACCATGCTTCCGCTAATTTTTGCACTTTAATTGCGTCACGATTTCGTACAAACCCAACGAGCCAAACCTTTATGCAATTATTAATTATTTTAATTCCATATTATATGAGTATGTATTGAAAATAATTTATTGGGCATAATTTATTGTATAAAATTATTTTAAATAAAATTTTTTGAAAGAAAAGAAAAGAAAAGGAAAACCAATTTTTTTTCTTTTAATTCGCTGAGCTAATCACGGGTCACGTTTTTCCGTCAAAAAAAGAAGAAAGTAATGCACGGATTAGAAAAGGATTTCAAAAGTTGATTCCTGCATGGTTTTAAAAGGTAAGTCAGTGTTAGATTATATATATATATATATATATATATATATATATATATATATATATATATATATATATGATAAATGATCCGAATGGTTTTAAAAAGCCACAGGTTACTTTTTTTAAAAGAAGAATGTAAAGTTAACGTTATATATATATTTATTATATATACAGTTATATTATATATATATATATATATATATATATATATATTCTTAATAATTTTATAATTAAAATAAAGAGTTTATTTAAATCTTGAAATTAGATTTCATGCAATTTAAAATTGCCCATTAAATGATACTCATATATATATATGGAATGTTTTAATTTATGAGATGAATATTTATTTATTGATATATATGGTGATATGTATGATAATAAATGGAGATTGATTATGGACTATTTGACCAATGTGATTGTATTTTATTTTAGTTGAATGCTTAAATGAATGAGTTTTATTAAATGGGATCTGCGTACCTCGTCTTCTCTGATTTTTTTCTCGATGTAAATTCTATCTCCCTCCTATGTACTTCCCCTTGACTGCTGATCAAGGTTTCTATTTTAATTAAATAGTTTAATGTAATAGAAAGAGTTAGAATTATCTTGAAGAAATTGGAGAGCAAGGAGCAAGGAGCATGTGAAGACCCGTTTGTATGGAGCCCGGGTTTAAATGTAATAGTTACTTTTAAATTTAAATTCTTGCACTCCTAGGTTTGACCTTTTGGTTCACTTGGTGGCTCTAGTGAACCAAATTAGAATAAAGTCCATAATCAATCTGGGTAGAATATAGTATTCTATATGTGCATGCTAAATATTATATATATTATATTTTATGCAAACATGCTTCGCATGTTTAATAAAATGACGCGTATTTTATATATATATGTGCATGCGCGCTAAACAAGATGAGACAAATAATAACAAACCCCTCAAAGAAATAATATTAAGTCCAAAGCGTTCAATGATATTTAGAATATCGAACGTCGCCTTCTAGCATGATAAATTAATAGAGTATTAAATATTTAATATGAGCTTGTTGTGCTATCCACAAGGCGAGTATTGCGTATTTAAGATATTAATTAATCACATTTGATGCTTATCAAGAAAATTGAACAATATAGTCTTGTTGTGCTATCCACAAGGACGAACATTTTTTTTTTGAATTTATGGAAGTGCTAGGCTGGACTTAACTTAAATTATTTTAGTTCGGATGTGCACATACTTGACCATTATGATTTAAGAGGCAAAATAAAAGGAGTTACATGTTGATGTAATTGACAAGAGTTGTCTACCTATTTATTTATATATCGTTTGTTGTGCTATCCTCAAGGCTATATACATCTGAAATGGGATCCTTAATCTCACTAGTAAATCTTTAATTAGATGTTGCCCAACTATATAAGTGAGGGTAATATAGTTTGATAAAAATACTGGGAGATACCAATTTAAAATAAAGACCTAAATTTATTTTGGTATGCAAAATTAATTAAATGAATGTTTGCTAAAATGTTGTCTTTTTACATACAGAAATTGAAAAAAATGTCAAAATCACTAATTTCACTGCGTAGCATACTTAATGCTAATATACTAACCGGACCAAATTATACGAACTGGTTAAGGAATCTGAGAATAGTTCTCACAGCTGAAAAGATTTCTTATGTCCTAAATTAACCTGTCTCTGGAACTGTTTCAGAATCAGCATCTGAGGAAGAAATTGCCACCATTATAAAGTAAAAAAATGATGCATCTGTGGCTCAATGCATCATGCTCGCATCCATGAATAACGAGCTTCAGCGTCAACATGAAAACATGGATGCTCCTACTATGTTGCTTCATCTCAAGGAGTTGTATGGTGAACAAAGTAGTACTGCTAGATATGAGATATCTAATGAGCTCTTTCGATCTCGGATGACCAAGGGCAAGGTGAACATAAAGGAACAAAAGAAACCTGATACAGCTAGCAAAAGAATGTGCTTCTATTGCAACGAGCCAGGTCATTGGAAGAGGAGCTGCAAGAAGTTTCTAGCAGAAAAGAAGCTTGGAGAAGCTTCGACTTTCAATCAAGGTTTGTTCATGATTGAAATTAATTTTTCAAAAAGTCAAAATTCTACTTGGGTATTGGATACCGACTGTGGTTCTCACATATGTAATAATGTGAAGGGACTAGTCAGAAGTAGAAAGCTAAACAAGGATGAGGTTGTCCTACGAGTGAGAAATGGAGCAAAGGTTGCTGCATTAGCTGTAGGCACTTATTGTTTAGCACTGCC
Organism: Panax stipuleanatus; assembly: GCA_020205555.1. NCBI lineage: Eukaryota > Viridiplantae > Streptophyta > Magnoliopsida > Apiales > Araliaceae > Panax > Panax stipuleanatus. Next base: position 62,145,187 of record CM035117.1, on the reverse strand, counting down.
TACGAGCAAGTTCCTTTATTTAAATAATTATTATTTTGTTCCGAATATCATTAGAAATATTATTTCTATTTTCGTATTAGATATGGATGGATTTGACATTATAATAATGAACAACAGTTGTTTTATTTATAAAAGCAATGTTTTATATGGTGTTGATAATTTGCAAAATGGACTTTATATACTTGACTTGCATGAAAATATACTTCAAATAGAATAAACTAAGAAAATGAAAAGAGATGATATTAATTATACCTATATGTGGCACTGTAGACTCGGTCATATTAATGAAACAAAATTATCCAAGTTGCATAAGGATGGGCCCATAGAGCTATCCGATTATGAATTATATCCAACTTGTGAATCTTGTCTCATGGGTAAAATGACTAAATATCCTTTTAGTGGAAAAGGATAAAAAGTTACAGAGTTGTTAGCGTTGGTTCACACAGACGTTTGTGGACCTATGACAACGAATGCACGGGATGGGTATTCTTATTTTATTACTTTCACTGATGATTACTCAAGATTTGGATATGTGTATTTAATGAAATACAAATCAGAATCATTTGAAAAGTTCAAAGAGTTCAGAAGTGAAGTAGAGAAACAAACGGGCAAGAGAATTAAGATTCTTCGATCAGATCGAGGTGGTGAATCCTTAAGCGGTGAGTTTCTCGATTGTCTCAAAGAAAATGGTATAATCTCAAAATGGACTCCACCAGGTACACCACAGTTAAATGGAGTATCTAAAAGGAGAAATCGAACATTGTTGGACATGGTTCATTCCATGATGAGTTTTACCGATCTTCCAATTTCATTATGGGGTCATGCCCTAGAAACGGCTACATATCTACTAAATAAGGTCCCCACCAAATTCATCCCCAAGACTCCATATGAGATGTGGACAGGGAGGAAACCTAGTCTTAAAGATGTTAAGATTTGGGGATGTTCAGCTTATGTGAAAAGATTTCAAAATGATAAGCTTGGGACAAGATCTGATAAGTGCACGTTTGTGGGATATCCTAAAGAAAGTTTGGGATACTATTTCTACAATCCTACTGAGCAAAAGGTGTTTGTTTTGAAACACACTGCCTTCTTGGAAAGGGAGTTTATCCTTGAAGGGGCTAGTGGGAGAAAAATAGACCTTGAAAAATTCAAGAACCACAAACCACTTCAGATCAAGTGGATGAACTTGTCCAAGTAGAAACACCTACTATACAACACCCTATTCGTAAATCTGGAAAAGTACCAAAGATACCTAAAAGATATGGATTTGTCATAGAGGATGGCGATGAGGTACACATCATGGATGATGATGATCCATTGAATTACGAACAGACTATGAGTAATACAGACTCAGAGAAATGGTAGATGACCATAAAATCTAAAATTGATTTTGAATCTATGCTCAAGTCTATTTGGTTTTTTTTTTGCGATTGCAACTTATTTTTACTTAATCTGGCAAAATAGACGTGGAGACGCCCTTCCTTAAATATACATTATTAGAGAAGAATGTATGTATGATACAGCCAGATGGTTTTTTGTTTCAATGGTTGAAGCAAATCATGTATATAAGCTATAACAATCCATTCATGGATTGAAGCAAGATTCTCATAGATGGAACATTCATTTTGATAAGACAATCAAAAGAGTTTAATTTTATCAAAAATGAGAATGAACCTTGTGTGTACAAAAGGGTTAGTGAGACCACTGTTTCATTCCTTATATTATATGTTAATGATATATTACTGATAGGGAATGACATTCCTATGCTACAATCGATTAAAATAAAGTTGTCTAAACATTCCTCCATGAATGATTTGGGTAAAACATCCCGCATTGGGGATATAAATCTGTATTAATAGATTTAAAAGGATGTTCGGCTTAACCCAAGGAAACGTATATTCATTAGATGCTAAAGGCGTTTAGCATAGCAAACTCCAAAAGGTGCCTTATGATGATGAGCCATGGAGTGTATCTCTCAAAAATTGTCCTCAGTAAAAGAGAGATCGCATGAGTTACTATCATGTATGCAATGAAATATACGAGACTTGATGTTGATCAGTCATATTCTAGAGAAGATCACTGTGAGACAGAGATAAACATCTTAAAGTACTTAACTGACACTAAGGATGTCATCATATCACATGATGAGTCTAAATTAAACTAGAGTGCTAAACAGACTCAAGTTTTCAGACTGACCAAGACGATAGCAAATCCACTTTAGGGTAAGTCGTTACCTTAAAAGATGGTGCAGTGAATTAAAAAGGTTCCAAACAACAAAAGATTGTTGGTTTAGTGACAATGACAAAGTATATAACTATAAGTGAAGCTGCAAGTTGATGTTTAGGATGAAAAGTTCATTACAGAACGAGGAATAGTTCCTAAGTCTCATATTGAATCTAAACATGTGTTGTGGCACCTTGATTAAAGAAATCATTGAAAGAGGAGCATATATACTCTCAAGATAACATTGCAGATCCATTTACTAAAGCTTTAACATAACAGCAGTTTGATCGTCACTTAGAGAAGAAGTTGGTATGAGATACCATGGCGATTGGCTTTAGTGCAAGTGGGAGATTGAAAGTAGTATGCATACAAGCCAATCATGTGTGATGATAAAGCATATACTTTGGAGATAATCTTATTTATTTATTAATAAAAATATTCATTTATTAAAGGAATTTAATTGTCTACATGGTGCAATTTTAATAATATGTAAATAACCCATAGTTTTAAGCAATGCTTTTAAAATCATGATGATGACCATGCTAATGAGATCTAAATTCTTAGAAAGCATTAAAACTAAAATAGTTCCCAATCGTGGGATTACTAGAAAGGGGATTAGTAAATCCGGATAGATTGGTACATATGTTGCTTGCTCATTGGATGAGGATGATTGATCTCATGATAATTTGTGTGGAGATACTAAAGCAAGTATGTAGGTGCTTATTGGAGAATAAGTTCATTGAACGTGACTCGCTATGGAATACCTAATGGAGTTTTACTCGCCTGTCAATAGGAATTCCTAATGTGATAGTAGTACAAGTGATCCTTGGACTTGAGATCATCATAGCATCTTGTATGTAATGAATTATATTTTGACTTATTTCTTAAAGCCCTTTAGGATATATAAAAGGGTATGCTTGGGTATAATGAGTTACATATAGAGATAATGAATGATCAATAAAGAATCTACCACCTCTAGTAAAAGAGGAGATATGTTCTATGTGATTCGTTAAATGACAACCCAGGAATCCTTGGCCAAGGTAGAATGAAATTAGAAAGGAGTTTCTAATTTGCATTATTTGGAGTTGTGCATTTTCTAATCGAAATACATATAATTGAATAAAATAAGACTTGACAGTAAATCCATGTCTTACATTTAATTGGAACATTGTATTGTGGAAGGATTGCATTGTACGATAACTATTAACTCACAGGTTCTTTTATGATTAATGTTGAAATCTATATTATCTAGAAAGTCATTGATCACTAGGGAGGCTTATCCCTATTGTAGAATAAATATTATTTATTTAAATAGATTATTAGTTTAATTTATTTATTTAAATAAGATTAGAATTGTTCTAATTGATTTATTCATAACTGGTTTAATATGGAGAACCTAAAGGGTCACACCATAAAAGGAAGAATAATTATTTAAGTAGGTAATGGCATAATCGTAATAATGCATTAAATGTAATTAATTTAATCTATGGTGATAGAATAAATTAAATAGCTTAATGTTTATTATTTAATATTTTAGAAATATTAAATATAAATTAATAAGAGGAGTCTTATTAATATTATTACAATTATTATTATTTTAATTTCTAAAGGAGTTTAGTAATTAATTTAATATTAGTACTCTCATTTATTCTAATAAGATTAGGAGGCAAATTAATTAAATGAATTTAATTAATTATTCCCAATGTGGTGGGAAGCCTAATTTAATTAAAGGAGTTTAATTAATTATATGAAATCCCATGTCTAATAGGATTAGAAGGGTTGACCAATATCTATATAAGAGGAGTCTTATAATAGATATCAGTTGATGCAATTCCAATTATTTGAGAGTACTCCTTTTCTATAGAAGATAAAAAACTAAGCCAACCACCCTCCTTCTTAATAATTCATTTTCCATGGTGGATCACCTCTAGAGGCCAAACACTTGGGAGGCTAACGTTGATCAAAGAAATGAATCTAACTCGAAAATTCAAGGAGATTACGAAAAACAAGGAGTTGAACTTGTACCTGTGGAAGCTTCGTTCTACAAGGGTATGATTTCATAACTTCTTATTTATCGTTTTAAATTAATAATTTGCATAAAGGATGATCCGGGTAATGATTTTGTAGAAATTTTTAAATTTTGATGTACTATGCTTCCCTTAATTTTTATAATTTGATTGCATCACGGTTTCGTACAAACTCAACATGAACAAACCTTGATTGGAAGTCGAAGCTTCTCTAAGCTTCTTCTCTACCAGAAACTTCTTGCAGTTCCTCTTCTAGTGTTCCGGCTCGTTCCAATGGAAGCACATTCATTTGCTAGCTAGATCAGGTTTCTTTTGTTCGTTTAAGTTCACCTTTCCCTTAGCCTTGTTAGATTTCTTCTTTTCAGAAAACACCTTGGTCCTCTTCCTTTTATTGGAAGATTCCACCATCAAGACATGGTTCTTCTTGGATGAAAAGTGACCTTCTGTAGTTTTCAATATGTTAAGTAACTTAGGCAAGCTGACATCTAACTTATTCATGTGGAAATTTACAACAAACTGCGAGAAGGTCTCAGGGAGTGACTGCAAGACCAAGTCTTGACTCAACTCCCCATCCATGACGAACCCAAGCTGTCCAAGGCGTTCAATCAGATTGATCACCCTAAGGACATAAGTCTTGATAGCGGTGCCCTCGGTCATCCGAGATCGGAAGAGCTCCTTAGATATCTTATATCTAGCAGTCCTACTTTGTTCACCATACAACTCCTTTAGGTGAAGCAACATAGTAGGAGCATCCATGTTTTCATGCTGACGCTAAAGCTCGTTATTCATGGATGCGAGCATGATGCATTGAGCCACAGATGCATCATCTTGCCACTTTACAATGGTGGCAATCTCTTCCTCAGAGGCTGTTTCTAGAACAGTTCCAGGGACATGTGAATTTAGGAAATAAAAAATCTTTTTAGTAGTGAAAACTATTCTTAGATTCCTTAATCTGTCCGTGTAATTCGGCCAGGTTAGTTTATTAGCATCAAGTATGCTACGCAATGAAATAAGTGATTTTGACATTTTTAAAATTCTGCATGTGAAAAGACAACATTTTAGCAAACATTCATTTAATTAATTTTTATACCAAAATAAATTTAAGTCTTTATTTTAAATTGGTATCTCCCACTATTTTCATCAAACTATATTACCCTCATTTATATAGTTTGGCAACATCTAATTAAAGATTTGCTAGTGAGAATAAGGATCCCATTTCAAATGTATATAGCCTTGTGGATGGCACAACAAATGATACATAAATAAATAGGTAGACAACTCTTTGTCAATTACATCAACATGTAACTCCTTTTATTTTGCCTCTTAAATCATAATGGTCAAGTGTGTGCACATCCGAACTAAAATAATTTAAGTTAAGTCCAGCCTAGCACTTCCATAAATTTAAAAAAGAAAACTATTTGTCCTTGTGGATAGCACAACAAAACAATATTGTTCAATTTTCTTGATAAGCATCAAATGTGATTAAATTAATATCTTAAATACTTAATACTCGCTGTGAGAACCCAGAAATTCACATAATTCAAATTTTTCGAACAATTTTTTTTAATATTGATATTGATTATCAATATTATGCTGAGTATATGTGATACGAGTTTATCAAAGTGGTCAAACTGTGTATTGACTGAGAAATATGAGTACAATTTTGTTTCACAGAGAATAGAAACCCTAACCCTAGTTATGGATAGGGATTCGATAAAAAATACAGTTATAATAATTGTATTGATGAATATGTGAGTGTTTATAACTTATTAAGTCAATTAGGGCTATTAAGTTAATACACTAGGGGAATATGTTATGACATATGTGAATTATGTATGTGATTGAATACATGTGTATTATGTAAGGTGTATACAAATTATTTTGTATATATACAGAGAATTAAGAATAAAGTTATGTGACCTAATATATAAATTAAGTATAGTAATTAAATAACCTAAGGATTATGGTATGGGAGAATATTAATATTATTGATATATATGAATGTGTATATATTAATAATAATGAATAATAGTTCAAGAGATAATTTATTCAATGGACTAATGTGGGTAAGTGAGATAAACAAGCTTAATAGTTTATTTAAGCATTGGACTTGTAGCTAATTGATTTAATATCAATTAAGTTGTTAAGCTAGCCCAATACTAGATTTAATTATCTAGTATACTAGTAGCCCATAGCTAATTATGTATGGGAGCCCAAGTTATTTTAATTAGTAGCCCAAAGGAATGAAAGGAATGGCCCAAATGTTTTAATTTGGAGCCCAAGACTTTAACCCAATAGAAGAGGGGCATGTTGGGCATTAGTTAAACTAATTATTGAGCCCAACAAGGCCTTATGGCCGGCCCACTAGGAGGAGATAAGAAGGAACATGTGAATTAAATATATGGATAGATTTGAGAAGATATGGAAAGATATGATAAGATTTGAAAAGATATGATAAGATTTGGAAAGATATGATAAGATATGCTTAGATATGGCAAGATATTGGGAGAAAATAAATTCAGCCCAACAAGGCTACATGGCCAATCATATGTTGAGGAGAGAAAGAGGGGGAATGAATGTGATGATTGCTTACTTTAGTTGGTTACCTACTCCCCTTACTTGTCACTTGTTCATTTAATCAACACTTTGCACAAACCTTGCAAGCGACCACATAATATTGAGAGAGAGATAGTGATAAGGATTGTCCAAGATATTGGATAGATATGATATAGATGACATATACCAAACATTAAACTCATTTCTCTATCATCTCATTTCATTAGCTAGCAAAGCAAAAGATAGAGAGAGAGAGAGAGAGAGAGAGAGAGAGAGAGAGAGTGACATGTTCGGCCAAGAGAGAAGGAAAGAGAGGGAGTGTTCTTGCTTGTTTCAAAGTCCTTTAACTAAAACTTAGGTAGAAGAAGAGAGAAGCATACAAGCTAAGGTATAAAGGTTTCTATTTAATATAGTTTAATTTTCTTTGTGATTTGAGTTGAGTTTGATTTTTGTAAAGTTTTGATTTGGTGGTTCAAAAACCTTGGATCTATATGTTTTTAAGTATTATATGTTTCGATCTATCACTTTTAAGTGTTAAAAATTGGATCAAAAGCAAGAAGGATGAAACTATGTTTCAAAAGGTTGAAAACCTTGATTTTCTTAGCACAAATTATGTTTTGTTTGTGTTTGGTGGGTTTTGATATAATAGATTATGGATCATGGTAGATCCATGAGTTTATGATATATGGGTATGTATTATGATGGTTTATGGTAGCTAAAGTTTGATTAATCAAGAGATCATGCAAGATTTCTTAAAAAACACAAAGTTAAAAAAAATTAGATTTTTGAGAAAACGCAATGGGAAATGAAAACGACCATATCTCTCATTCTACTTTGAATTTTTGAGTGTGGTTAGATTCTAGAGTTAGATATATGAGTCTTCTAACGTTTCCAAGTGGAATCATGGAAAAAAGAGTTGTAGATTTTTGTGTGAACTGATTTTGGCAAAGTAGGAAAAATCTAAAAAATGACAAAAGTAGGCTGTCCGGGATTTTGAAGGGCAGTTTCATCAACTTAAATTATGTAATAAATTTCGACCTTTTGGGACATGAAAATATATGGAATGAAGTAGCCTGTGTCCAAAAAGGAGCTCATTCCGACTTAGATTGAGTAAGTTATGGCCATTTCAATTTTTAGAATTTCTCGACAAAAAACGCTATAACTGGAGTTGTATAACTCCGATGGCCACAGAATTTAAACTGGAGACTCATGATAACATTTGTAAGATCCCGCCAAGAGTTGGGAATTTTTGGAGTTAAGAGCGAGGTAGTTATTTTCTTAAAAAATTAACTAGAAATGGATTTTTAAAAACACTTAAGGAAATTGAAAAATTCCTGAAAAATTATTTTTGGGTATGAAATACATGTATGTATGTGTGGACAAAAGATAAAAAAATAATAAGATGATTAGAAAAAAAAAAGGGAATCCAGCTTGCTAGATTGGCCATCAGGTTGCTGAATTGCAATCTGGTTTGCTGGATTGGCCATCAGGTTGCTAGATTGCAATCTGGTTTGCTAAATTGACCATCAAGTTGCTGAAATGGAAATTGAAATGATATATGACTTATCTAAAATAATATTGAAGCTTTGAGATCGAGTTAATTAACAATAAATGTGTTAATTGTCGGATAGGGTGACCAGAACACCGAATTGAGACCGAAGTCCAACCAGACCGAAATAGTTAGACTTGATAAGTGTTTATACAGGTTATAAACACTGATGTGACTACGTGATGATGTGTCTAGGAGATATATTCACTTTAAATTACAGTGCTATGTGTTGTGATTTGTTGTGCTAATTGTGAGACCGATATTGTTAATTATAGGTCTTTCAAACGCAGATAGAATATATTGTGTAGCAGTAATCAACGAAGAAGGCAAGTTTCCTTAACTCGATCTGGAGTTATTACTTTTCAAATATAGTGGTGGTTGATTATTGCTGATTATACCACGTCTGAGAATTATTGTTGATTATTCACAGTTAGTGCATGTTTATTAATTCAAATTGAATTATTGATTTTGAGAATATGCTTGGGGAATAACTGTTGTTGGTTATTCACATCCGTAGAAGTTATTATTGATTGCAAATAGTACAGTTAATTTCTGTCTATTATTGAATAGTGTTGAGATATGTCATAGCTAATTATTTTGGCTGGACGAACCTTTGTTGAAACTTGATAGGTTCGAGAAGAGAACTCAATTATTATTGACAGATCAATGCCAATTATTTTGGCTAGTTCGAGAAAGCGATTAGATATTGAAATCATTGTATTTCGTTATTGTGATTTGAATTCTGGTTATAAGACTGAGAAGAACAACCTTTTTATATAAAAAAGGGCTTTGTAGTCGTATATTCGGCCGTTGCGCGCGTGTAAGTATTATGCATAATATGGGGTATAATGAAGCTGATCACTTTATATACTTGCGGAGGGGTATGATTTAATCTTTATGGTTATCTGATACACCTGGGTACTTCAAAGTAAAACCTTTGATAGTTACTTGAGAAGAGAAGTTCAAAGATCTTGTGTGATCGCTCAGTATAAACTCTGGAAAATATTTCTATTTTGTTATTCAATCGAATATCGTAGAAACTTTGAAAGCGTTGTACTTTTTCACTATCGAATTATTATTTTGCATAGGATGCGAGAATACTTGTTATTGATTAGCAATTTGTTCAGCTATTTCAAAGTTCTTCAAACTTTGGTGTTATTCTATCAAATTGATAGTCTTATATTCTTGATTCTTATACTTTATTGTATGATTTAACTTGCGGAGCAAATTTGTTTCTCACCCTTGCTTAAATACAATATTTCAGCTAGGAATGAAGTAGCCGGAGGGGCAGAGAAAGACAAAGGCAAAGGTATATTGCTGGAGTAGTTATAATGAACATATTTATTATGTTATTTTGTATAACCCTTTTTGTATATCTAAGGGTATATTTGTTATGTTAAGGTTAGAAAACCTAGGACAATGTATTATAAATATCAGTTAATGATATGTATATTTTTATTCATAAATAAATGGGTAGTTAAATGATATTTAAATATTGGACCGTGAGCACCAAACTCGGGGGTCAGGTAACCTGAATTTGGGGGCGTCACACTGGCCTTATGGATAGCACAACAAACTTATATTAAATATTTAATACTCTATTAATTTATCATGCTAGAAGGCGACGTTCGATATTCCAAATATCATTGAACGCTTCGGACTTAATATAATTTCTTTGAGAGGTTTGTTATTATTTGTCTAATCTTGTTTAGCGCGCATGCATATATATATATATATATATATATATATATATATATATATATATATATATATATATATATATATAATACGCGTTATTTTATTAAACATGCGAGGCATGTTTGCATAAAATATAATATATATAATAATTAGCATGCACATATAGAATACTATATTCTACCCGGATTGATTATGGACTTTTATTCTAGTTTGGTTCACTAGAGCCACCAAGTGAACTAAAAGGTCAAACCTAGGAGTGCAAGAATTTAAATTTAAACATAACTATTACATTTAAACCCGGGCTTCATACAAACGGGTTTTCACGCGCTTCTTTCTCCTTGATCTAAAATTTCTTCAAGATAATTCTAACTATCTCTATTACATAAACTATTTAAATTAAATAGAAACCTTGATCAACAGTCAAGGGAAAGTACATAGGAAGGAGATAAAATTTACATCGAGAAAAAATCAGAGAAGACGAGGTACGCAGACCCCATTTAATAAAACCATTTATTCAAGCATTCAACTAAAATAAAATTCAATCACATTGGTCAATAGTCTCATAATCAATCAAATTTATTATCATACATATCACCATATGGATCAATAAATATATATTCATCTCATGAATTAAAACATTCCATATATATATGAGTATCATTTAATGGGCAATTTTAATTTGCATGAAATTCAATTTCAAGATTAAAATAAACTCTTTATTTTAATTATAAAATTATTAAGAATATTATATATATATATATATATCAATTAAATATATATATATATATATATATATATATATATATAAGTATCCTGATTGCTTTTGAAAACAATTCTGAATTCACTTTTGAAAGGAAAAGGAACTCGTGAGATTTATAAGTAATCTCATCACCTTTTTGAAAAGCAATTCTGAATCCACTTTTGAAAAAGTAAAGGAATTCATGAGGCTCCTTAAAAAAAATCGTCAGGTTTCTTGTGTAGAAAGAATTCATCACACAGCCAAGCCACTGATTAAAAAAAATTCAACTTCGCGAATTACCTTTTTTTTCATAAAAAAATAATTTTATACAATAAAATTATGTCCAATAAATTATTCTAAATACATACCCATATGTATATGAAATCAAAACAATTAATAATTGCATAAAGGTTTGGCTCTGATGCCACTGTTGGGTTTATACGAAATCGTGGCGCAATCAAATTGCAAAATTTAGCGGAAGCATGATAAAATCAAAGTTTAAAATTTTCTACAAAACTATTACCCGGATCATCCTTTATGCAAATTATTAATTTAAAACGATAAATAAGAAGTTATGGAATCATACCCTTCTAGAACGAAGCTTCCACAGGTACGAGTTCAACTCCTTGTTTCTCGTGGTCTCTTGAATTTTTGAGATTAGATTCTTTCTTTTGATCAATGTTAGCCACCTAAGTGTTTGGCCTCTAGAGGTGATCCACCAAGAAATAGGAATTACTCAAGAAGGAGGGAGGTTGGTTAAATCCTAATTTTCTATCCTCTATAGAAAAGGAGTACTCTCCAACAATTGGTTGCATCAATTGATATCTAACATAAGACTCTTCTTATATAGATATTGGTTAACCCTTATAATCCTATTAGAAATAGGTTTTTATTTAATTAATTAAACTCCTTTAATTAATTAGGCTTCCCAACATATTGGGATTTAATTAATTAAACTTCTTTAATTAATTTATCTCATAATCTTATTAGGAATAAATGAGAGTACTAATATTAAATTAATTTATAAACTCCTTTAGAAATTAAAATAATAATAATTATAATAATATTAATAAGACTCCACTTATTAATTAATATTTAATATTTCCAAAATATTAAATAATAAACATTAAGCTATTTAATTTATTCTATCACCATAGATTAAATTAATTATACTTATTGCATTATTACGAATATGCCATTACCTTCTTAAATAATTATTCTTTCTTTTATGGTGTGACTCTTTAGGTTCTCCATATTAAATCGGTTGTGAATAAATTAATTAGAACAATTCTAATTTTATTTAAATAAATAAATTAAACTAATAAGCTATTTAAATAAATAATATTTCTTCTACAATAGGGATAAGCCTCCCTAGCGATCAACGACTTTTCAGATAATATAGATTTCAACATTAATCATAAAAGAACCTGTGAGTTAATAGTTACCGTACAATTCAATCCTTCCACCATACAATGTCCCAATTAAATATAAGATATGGATTTACTGTCAAGTATTATTTTATTTATTTATATATATTTCGATTAGAAAATGCACAACTCCATTTAATGCAAATTAGAAACCCATTTTTAATTTCATTCCACCTTGGCCAAGGATTATTGGGTTGTCATTTAACGAGTCACATAGGACATATCTCTTCTTTTATTAGAGGTGGTAGATTCTTTATTGATCATTCATTATCTCCATATATAACTCATTATACCCAAGTATACCCTTTTATATACCCTAAGGGCCTTAAGGAAAAAGTCAAAGTATAATTCATTACACACAAGATACTATGATGATCTCAAGTCCAAAGATCACTTGTACTACTATCACATTAAGAATTCTTATTGATAGGCGAGTAAAACTCCATTAGGTATTCCATAGCGAGTCACGTTCAGTGAACTTTTCTCCAATAAGCACCTACATACTTGCTTTAGTGTCTCCACACAAATGATCATGAGATCAATCATCCTCATCCAATGAGCAAGCAACATATGTACTAATCTATCCGGATTTACTAATCTCCATTTTAGTAATCCCACGATTGGGAACTATTTTAGTTTTAATTTTTTTAAGAATTTAGATCTCATTATCATGATCATCATCATGATTCTAAAAGTATTGCTAAAAACTATGGGTTATTTACATATTATAAAAACAACACCAGGTAGATAATTAAATGCCTTTAATAAATGAATACTTTTATTAATAAATAAATAAGATTGTTTACAAAGTATGTGCTTTATCAACATACATGATTGGCTTATATGCACACTACTATTACACTGAATACTTAAAAAAAACTAGATTTGTATAGATCTTAGCCATTCTAGCTTTCAGGTTTAAGTTTTACAACTTTTGAACCGGTTAAAAGCTAGACTTGGCTAGATCCAGTACAGATCTAGTCAATAAAGCTTAAATATTAACTATTTACAACAAATGAACAGTTAAAAATTTAGATCTGGCAAATATAAGCTACTAAATATATGTATATATCACTTATATACGTATTAGAGTAAGCGAAGAAGACAAATCTAGCGAAATATTATAGTATTTCACGAGAACGACTCTCGAACGGCTTTTGGCGCCTCAAAACTCATTTTCCACCTGTTAAAATTTGATATGTTGTAGTATATATATATATATGAGTGTTTACAAAGAAGTTTTATAGAAATCGGAGTAAGATAGAAGCTCCGTTTAGCTATTCTAGCCTTTATTTCTCTCGTCGCGGCCCTCTTCCTCTCTAATCTTCTCTTATTCTTTTTTTGGAAGCTAAGGGGGAGGCCATATATATAGACCCGGCCTACCGCGACTCTATCTACCCCAGTAGTAGGTAGAATTGCGGCTGGGCCTGGTGGGCCCGACCTAGTGGACCCTGCTGTCTCGAAGTACATGCACTCTGACCAATGCGCAGTCTACTTGAACCTTCATAACTAGCAATCCAGGAATCCGATGGAGGCATGCTATACCTTTCTGGAAAACCTTTTCGAGAGCTACGCAATGAAATGGGGCTTGACCTTTTTCGAATCCGGGAAGGTGGGTCCATAATCAGATCTTCGAGTCTTAGCAATCCGTCTGCTGAGCTGTCTGGCGCATTTTTCACTTGGGATTGCTGTGATGGTTCTGTATAATTTTCTTCACAGTAATTTGATCTAAATTGATGCTGAGTTGGAAAAATTACCCTTTTGCCCTTCTGGTTTGGTTTCCGGGCTTGATGCAGCTATAGCTATCTTTTCTTTGGGTTATCTCTAGGGTTTGATTGCTGTTGACTTCTGTCTGTCTTCAGGGTTTCTTTGACATTGATTTGATGATTTCTCGGGGCTGTCTCTGGGGGTCTGGTTTGATGATTTCCCGGGGCTGTCTCCAGGGGTTTGGTTTGATGATTTCCAGGGGCTATCTCTGGGGGTCTGGTTTGATGATTTCCCGAGGCTGTCTCCGGGGGTCTGATTTGATGATTTCCTGGGGCTGTCTACGGGGTCTGATTTGATGATCTATCGGAGCTGTCTTCGAGGGTCTGTTTTGATGATGTAGACTTCTAGGGTTGTCTTTAGAAGACGATTCTGCCATCCTGCATAGTTAGTAACAGGAATGCAAAATTTCGAGTGTCTACAGATGCCCCTCTTTATCATGTTTATGTAGTGCAATGAAATGAACAGGATAAAGATTGCTAGACAATGGAAATATGATGAATGCAAATGTAATGCAATGCATGATATGATATGCTATGAATGCTATATGCCTCTGTTGGGTTAGCTGCCACAGGTTGTATAAAAAACCATTCCATATTCTCTACTGGGGATGACTTTCATGGCTGATAGCACTGGACCTTTCTGAATTTAACAATGGGATTATTGTTGGGTTTGTACGAAATCGTGGACTCAATCAAATTGCAAAAATTAGCAGAAGCATGGTATATCATAGTTTTAAAATTCCTAAAAAATCATTACCCTGATCATCCTTTATCCAAATTATGAATTTAAAACGATAAATAAGAAGTTATGAAATAATACCCTTGTAGAACGAAGCTTCCACATGTACAAGTTCTATTCCTTGTTCTTCGCGATCTCCTTGATTTTCCGGATTAGATTCCTTTCTTTGATCAACGTTAGCCACTCAAGTGTTTGGCCTCTAGAGGTGATCCACCAAGGAAAAGGAATTATCAAGAAGGAGGGTGGTTGACTAAACCCTAGTTTTCTATCCTCTATAGAAAAAGAGTACTCTCCAACAATTGAAATTTTATCAACTGATATATATTATAAGACTCCTCTTATATAGAGATTGGTCAACCCTTCTAATCCTATTAGACATAGGATTTCATTTAATTAAACTCCTTTAATTAATTTAGGCTTCCCACCACATTGGGAATAATTAATAAAATTCATTTAATTAATTTGCCTCCCAATCTTATTAGGAATAAATGAGAGTACTAATATTAAATTAATTCCTAAACTTCTTTAGAAATTAAAATAATAATAATTAAAATAATATTAATAAGACTCCTTTTATTAATTTATATTTAATATTTTTAAAATATTAAATAATAAACATTAAGCTATTTAATTTATTCTATCACCATAGATTAAATTAATTACACTTAATGCATTATTACGATTATGCCATTATCTTCTTCAATAATTACTCTTCCTTGTATGGTGTGGCCCTTTAGGTTCTCCATATTAAACCGGTTGTGAATAAATCAATTAGAACAATTCTAATCTTATTTAAATAAATAAATTAAACTAATAATCTATTTAAATAAGTAATATTTATTCTACAATAGGGATAAGTCTCTCTAGCAATCAACGACTTTTCAGATAATATAGATTTCAACATTAATCAAAAAAGAACTTGTGAGTAAATAGTTACCGTACAATTCAATCATTCTACCATACAATCTTCCAATTAAATATAAGACATGGATTTACTTTCAAGTCTTATTTTATTTAATCATATGTATTTCGATTGGAAAAGGCACAACTCTAAATAATGCAAATTAGAAACTCCTTTCTAATTTCATTCTGCCTTGGCCAAGGACTACTGGGTTGTCATTTAACGAACCACATAAGTCATGTCTCTTCTTTTACTAGAAGTGGTAAATTCTTTATTGATCATTCATTATCTCTATATATAACTCATTATTCCCAAGCATACCCTTTTATATATCCTAAGGGTCTTTAAGGAATAAGTCAAAGTATAATTCATTATACACAAGATATTATGATAATCTCAAATCCAATGATCACTTATACTACTATCACATTAGGAATTCCTATTGACAGGCGAGTAAAACTCCATTAGGTATTCCATAGCGAGTCACGTTCAGTGAACTTATTCTCTAATAAGCACCTCCATACTTGCTTTAGTGTTTCCACACAAATGATCATGAGATCAATCATCCTCATCCAATGAGCAAGCAACATATGTACCAATCTATCCGGATTTACTAATCCCCTCTTTAGTAATCCAACGATTGGGAACTATTTTTGTTCTAAGCTTTTTAAGAATTTAGATCTCATTAGCATGATCAACATCATGATTCTAAAAGCATTGCTTAAAACTATGGGTTATTTACATATTATAAAAATAGCATCATGTAGATAATTAAATGCCTTTAATAAATAAATACTTTTATTAATAAATAAATAAGATTGTTTACAAAGTATGTGCTTTATCAACATACATGATTGACTTGTATGCACACTATTATCAATCTCTCACTTGCACTAAAGCCAATCGTCATGGTATCTCATACCAATCTTCTCTAAGTGACGACTAAACTGCTGTTATGTTAAAGCTTTAGTAAATGGATTTGCAGTGTTGTCTTGAGAGTCTACACGCTCTAAAGTGACTTCTCTTCTTTCAATGATTTCTTAAATCAAAGTTTCGCAACACATGCTTGTATTCAAGATGAGACTTAGGAACTATTCCTAGTTCTGTAATGAACTTTTCATCCGAAACATCAACTTGCAACTTCACTTACAGTTATATACTTTGTCTTTGTCACTAAACCAACAACCTTTTGCTATTTGGAACCTTTCCAATTCACTGCACCACCTTTCAAGGTAACGACTTACCCTAAAGAAGATTTGTTGTCGTCTTGGTCAGTCTGAAAACTTGAGTCTGTTTAGTCCTCTAGTTTAATTCAAACCCATTATGTGTCATGATGACATCCTTAGTGTCAGTTAAGTACTTTGAGATGTTTATTACTGTCTTACAGTGATCTTCTCCAGAATATGACTGATCAACATAAAGTCTCGTCTATTTTATTGCATACATGATAGTAACTCATGCGATCTCTCTTTTATTGAGGATAATTTCAGAGAGATACACTCCATGGCTCATCATCACGAGAAACCCTTTTTTTTGGAGTTTGCCATGTTAAACGCCTTTAACATCTAATGAATATACGTTCCTTGGGTTAAGCCGAACATCCTTTTAAATCTATCTATACAAATTTATATCCCCAATGTAGGATGTTCTACCCAAATCATTCATGGAGGAATGTTTAGACAACTTTATTTTGATCGATTGTAGCATAGGAATGTCATTTTCTATCAGTAATATATCATCAATATATAATACAAGGAATGAAACAGCGCTCCCACTAAACCTTTTTGTACACACAACGTTCATTCTCGTTTTTGATAAAATCAAACTCTTTTAATTGTCTCATCAAAATGAATGTTCCATCTTTGAGAAGCTTGCTACAACCCATAAATGGATTGTTGTAGCTCATATACATGATTTGCTTGAACCATTGAAAAAATCAATCTGGCTGTATCATACATACATTCTCCTCTAATAATGTATATTTGAGGAAGGGCGTCTCCACGTCCATTTTTTCAGATCTAGTAATAATAAGCTGCAATCGCAAGTAAAATCCAAATGGTCTTGTGCATTGCTTCAAAGATCTATTTTAGATTTTATGGTCATCTACCATTTCTCTAAGTCTTAATTACTCATAGCCTGTTCGTAATTCAATGGATCATCATCATTCATGACGTGTACCTCATCGTCATCCTCTATGACGAATTTATGCCTTTTAGGTATCTTCGGTACTCTTTCAGATTTACGAATAGGGTGTTGTATAGTAGGTGTCTCTACTTGGACAAGTTCATCCAATTGATCTGTAGTGGTTTGTGGTTCTTGAAATTCTTCAAGATCTATTTTCCTCTCACTAGCCCCTTCAAGAACTCCTTTTCCAAGAAGGCAGCGTGTTTCGCAACAAAAATCTTTTGCTCAGTAGGATTGTAGAAGTAGTATCCCAAACTTTCTTTAGGATATCCCACAAACGTGCACATATCAGATCTTGTCCCAAGCTTATCATTTTAAAACTTTTTCACATAAGTTGGACATCCCTAAATCTTAACATGCTTAAGACCATGTTTCCTCCCTGTCCACATCTCATATGGAGTCTTGGGGATGGATTTCGAGGGGACCTTATTTAATAGATATGTAGCCGTTTCTAGGGCATGATTCCAGAATGAAATTGGAAGATAGGTAAAACTCATCATGGAACGAATCATGTCCAACAATGTTCGATTTATCCTTTCAGATACTCCATGTACCTGGTGGTGTTCATTGTGAGATTATACCATTACCTTTGAGATAATTGAGAAACTCACCGCTTAAGTATTCTCCACCTCGATCTGATCAAAGAATCTTAATACTCTTGCCTATTTGTTTCTCTACTTCACTTCTGAACTCTCTAAACTTTTCAAATGATTCAGATTTGTATTTCATTAAATACACATATCCAAATCTTGAGTGATCATCAGTGAAAGTAATAAAATAAGAATACCCTCCCCGTGCATTTGTTGTCATAGGTCTACAAACGTCTGTGTGAACCAACGCTAACAACTCTGTAACTCTTTCTCCTTTTCCACTAAAAAGAGATTTAGTCATTTTTTCCATGAGACAAGATTCATAAGTTGGATATGATTCAAAATCAGATAGCTCTAAGAGCCCATCCTTATACAATTTGGATAATCTTGTTTCAATGATATGACCAAGACTATAGTGCCATATATAGGTATAATTAACAGTACCTTTTTTCCTTTCCTTAGTTTGTTCTATTTGAAGTATATTTTCATGCAAGTCAAGTATATAAAATCTATTTCGCAAATTTTTAACACTATATAAAACATTGCTTTTATAAATAGAACAACTGTTGTTCATTATTATAATGTCAAATCCTTCCATATCTAATACAAAAATTGAAATAATGTTTCTAATGATATTCGGAACAAAATAATAGTTATTTAAATAAATGAATTTGCCCGTAGGCAGTGCTAAACAATAAGTGCATACAGCTAATACAGCAACCTTTGTTCCATTTCTCACTCGTACGACAACCTCATCCTTGTTCAGCTTTCTACTTTTGACTAGTCCCTGCACAGTATTACATATGTGAGAATCACAGCCGGTATCTAATACCCAAGTAGAACTTTGACTTTCTGAAAAATTAATTTCAATCATGAACAAGCCTTGATTGGAAGTCGAAGCTTCTCCAAGCTTCTTCTGTAACGAATGAGAATTTTATAAGAATTTTAAATATTTATTGAATTAAATAAATATTTTAATTAATTTATTTATTGAGTGAAATAATTAATTTATGTGATTGTTGTGGAGTAATTTAATCAAGTGTAATATATTAATTAAATGAATATTTAATATTTAATTTAATTGATGTGTAATGATTTTATGGTATAGTTCTAATTTAATTGAGATAATTAAATTAGATGAATTTTATGTGATAATTATTACATGAGATTATGATTAGCGAGTAATTATAATTGTTATGTGGCAAATTTTATTTGGTTATGTGATGTTAGCTTTAATTTAATTAAATTAGAAGGTTGAGATTTAATTAAATAAAGTGTAACATTTAAACTATGTGTTAAAGAATTTATTAAAATAAAGAAAATGGTTTTAAAGAGTTCTGCCAAACAAGGTCCTTGCACTTGTTTTAATTTCGTTTTGCCAAACGGGGCCTTAACTACTAAATACTTATTTTTAATAAGCTGTTTTGCCAAACAATCCTTATGGATTTTAAAATTTAAAATATTGTAACTTATATATTAATGGTAATTATTATATTTATTGGGTGGTTTAATACTTAGCAGTTATATATATTATATAATTATATGTATCATATCAGTTATAATAATACACTACGTTAGTTAAAACAAAGGGGAAGAACAAAGAAGAAAACAGAGTTAGAAAATATACAGAGAGAAAAGAGAGAAGAAGAAGAAGGGAAGGTTTTGCTAAATTGAACTCATCATCATCCCAAGGATCATCATCATCTTCTTCTAAGCAAAAAGGGTATATATCTTACTTATAGTTTTTAGAAATTGTATTTTGTTGTTCTTCAAGTTTTAGTTCTTTATAACTTGATTTATATGGGAAATTTTGTAGTATAGTTCATATATATTTAATATGTGTTATAACATGCTTACATATGATTCATATGGTTGTTTATATAGTTCAATTCATGTAAATATGATGAACATGAAGAAATCATGTTCATAGCAATTTACAGTGAATTAGTTTTGAAAAATAATCTTTAAATTATCAAAATTCGTGTTTGATTGTGATATATTATTTAAATTGATAATATATCAAGAAAAAAAATTTACATGCTTTGAATTGGTTGATTTGATTTAAAAACAAAGTCACAGTATTAATTTTCTTCAAGAACGCTTAAAAATGGTTTTTTCTTCAAAATTATGAAATTAAGTGTTTTGATTTTGTTTTAAGGTGTTTATGAATGTTATAAACATGTTAGGAGTTTAAGATTTTTTTTTCATAAAGTTTCATAAGCTTTGTGTTAGTTAAAATCGAACTTTGGCGCGAAGAAATAAGCCAAATTGGCTTTTTCTTTGCACAGTTCGCGAGCCGGGGGAAACCCACCAGCAGGGGACCCTCCCCAGCGGGGCTTTTGGCCTAGAAACCCCCGCCCCAGTGGGGCTACATGCTGTCCGAAAATGTTAGTTTGGTTACGAGTAGTTTTTATTCAGTACATGATTAGCTAACTTAATGTGATGGCATGTTAAGTGTATTAAACAATAAGATAACATATTTTTAATATGTTCAAGATAATTTGAAATCTCATATTAATATGTTATGTTTGTACTTGGATATTATTATCATAGGATACGATATGATAGTTTAAAGTGTTATACGCGTATGATATGCATGTTGTGAGTTTAAACTCACGTATGTGGTTAGTTAGCGAGTTAAGTTGTAACCACATTGTTAAGTTGAACTTAAGTAAGAAGTTCAACGGTTAAACGTAATGATTAGGAACTAATTGATATTGTAACGTAATGTAATGTGTAGGAGGATTGAGAAAGTGATTTGTGTATTGTAAAGTGTAGCTTGCGCTTGAGGTAAGTTTTCTAAACTCAAACTTTACTTGAGCTATCTTTATTGATTATAATGATGCGAGTTATTTGTATTCTTTATAAATTCCATATTGAGCAAATATCTTATCAAAGTTTATTATTGAATTAATGTGACCTTGACTTAATCATTCAAGCAAGGTTTATCTATCTTTCAAATGCTTTAAGTTATTTCTAAAGCATGCCTATTTAATATGAAGTCTATTGTTATGACTTATACTTGGTTCATAATTCTTGTATTATTGACTCTTAAATTATTGTGAGTCGATTCAACTACTCCTTAGTTGATAATAGTTGAACTCTAAATTTACTTTTAAGCTTATCCAAACCAAACTTTCTTTGGTGCGGACTTGTATCAAATACTGAGATGAACAACCCTATTTAATAGGGGATTACCATACGAAAGCGTTAAGATGTTTGTGTACAATACATGGTACAAAGGGCTGATCCCCCTAAGTACGAGTTAAGAGTCCATAGTCTAAACGACTGTTAAAGGTTTTAAAAAGAAATGTTTATAACCTAAGACATAGTTCAAGATTTTATGACCCTCAGATGATTTCAATATTCAAAATTCTAAATGTTGATGAAAGGATTATTATTCAATTCTTTATTATTGATAAAAGAAAAGTTATTCAAATCTATTGAAGCTATTTAGTTTATGTCATTATTATTGTTGTATTCCAAGTGAGCTTTTGTTTGCTCACTCTTGGAATTAAATAACCACTGCAGCTAAAGTCGAGAACGTTGACGTACCGTCAACGAGTAAAGGGAAAAGCAAGATGAACAAGTGAAGACTTGTTGTGTTTTGACTATGATTATAATAAGACTTCGTTTATGTTATGTTTTATTTTCTGCACTTATTGTTTATGTTAAGGTTAGCAAACCCTGGGATTTATTCAATTAAGTTGTAATCCTTTTATAAGGAAGATTTTTATTTAATGATAAGGTTGTAATTTATTTTACATTCCTTATTATTGAGCAGTAGTTGGATGTTATAATTATATAGTGAACACCAAATCATGTGGAAATGAAGTACCCGGATTTGGGGGTGTCACAGGTTGATATCAGAGTTTTAGGTTATGAACCTTAGGTGGGGAAAAACCTTAGGTAGTAGCCTTATAGGAAGATCGAAAAGATAGATAATAGTTAAAGATAATAAACTACCTTATGTGCTCTGTGTTTATGTTTACGTACGCGAGTAGTATCGATCGATGATTCGATATCACGTAATAATTAAACTTTAAAATTTTGTTGTCAGGATGACGAATGATTCCAGTCAGGCTAGGGAGGAGTTATCCCAGATGCTGAGGGATGAGGAGCCCCGAGACATCCATGTTGTCTGGGAGCAGTTGGCTCAGAGAGAGCCATCTCCATTGATCACCATAGCTGGTCAGGAGCATGAGCCAATATCTGACCGAGAGATGAGGACGAGGATGAGTCAGAAGAGGAAGAGGAGGAGGAGGATCCTGAAGAGGAATTTCCACCTCACTAGACTAGTGCTGAGATGTACGAGGAGATCTACGACCGCAACGTGTAGCTACATGGTCGAGTCAGAGAGCTTGAAGTAACAATACAGCAGCGGGACGAGACCATTGAAGAGCTGGACAGTGAGCTAGGAAACGCAGAGTGGGATCTAGTCCACGTAGAGAATGAAAGAGACGATGCACTGGCCGAGCTAGCAAAGCTGAAGAAAGACATCCGGGAGGAGTCAGCGAAGCGTACCAGAGCGGAGGAAACAAGCTTGAGGGCTACTCAATGAGCAGATCGAGCTGAAGACAAGGTTCAAGTGAAGAAGGCCAAGCTGAGGGAGATGGAATACGCTTTCCATACGTCTATAGATAGGGCCCAGGATCGTGTCTTCTATTACCCAGCTCAGTTCCAAGGTTTACCATGGTACGTGGTGGATCGCAGAACAACATTTCGGGTGATGGAGGAAGAACGTAGAGAGGTTGTGCGACATCTTAATATGCCTAGATAGTAGAGTTATTAGTTATGTGTTTCTTTTTAATTAAATAAATATAAATCCCAGAATTTGAGATAATAATGGGATGAGATAATAATGTAATCATGTAACTTGTTCAGTTCAGGAAAGATGAAGTAAATAGCAGAAATGCTATCTATTCTATGTTTTTAAAACTATGAATAAATAAAGAAGTTTATTGACGTGATATGTGTTCAAGTGTGAATTAAGTTAATTTAAATATTTAAATTGAACTTGAATATTTAAAATAATAAGTAAAGGATCTAATAAGAGTATTTCTTAACCGAAAAATGCCTCCTAGAAGAAGACCTACACGTCTACACCCCGAGGGTTCAACGATCAATTACAATAACAATAATGATGGGACGAATCCCAATTCAGTTCAGCAGTTGGTGAACCTGCTGATAGGAGCGCTTGCAAATCAGCTGCAAGTGCAGGGCACGACATTTAAGGAATTTAAGGCAGTAGGACCGCCAGAGTTTCAGGGGTCGGTGAATCCGATAGAGGCTCTGTAATACCCGAGAATTCCCGAATATTATTAAATGAATATATTAATGAAAATGAATATTTATTTGAATATAAATGATTATGTGTTATGAGATGAGTTAACTCAATTGTTTTAAATTAAATATATATAATAATTGAGGAAAATATGGAGTTTATGATAAGCTCGTTGAAATGTCTTGTGTGGCACGAGAATAGATTCGATGATGAGTTAATTAATTCGAGGATGAAGGAATTATTAAATGATCAATTGATCTATATTAATTGTTAATTGTTATTATGAGAAATATAATAATAGTATGTTGATTTATTATTATTGCAAGTAATAGTATAATAATAAGTAAATTGTTTATAAATATAATAAGATTTATATTTATTAAACTGTTGAGGAATGTGATAATTTATCGTATAATTATGTTAATAATATTTGTTGAGAGTAAATTAATGAGGGATGGATTAATTAATAATATTAATTAATTAATTGATAAGGTGAGTAATTAATTATTAGTGATTAATTGACATTGTGAATAATAAAACAAACGAGTAAGTTATTAATATAATAAAATTATATTAATTGCGTTGTGCAATGTTATGAGATATTAAACATATAATATATCGACGCTACGACTATATTATATAGTACAATGTGACGCCTTAATGTGACTATACTATATATAAAAACTATATGTTATGACTAATTAAATAAGTATATGAATACATCATGAGAATATGTGACAATGTGAGTGTGTGGACATTAATTGAGTACCTCTTGAATATATAGTAAACAATTATTAATTGATAATGATTGCAACAATTAATTGAATAAATAGAGATGAGATAATGATATAATACCCAATTGAATTATATTCGGTGTTGACGAAATGTACATGGATTATATATGTGTAAAGTAAATTTACTACATTAAAATATTACTTATTTAATTGAATTACCTTGTGACACTAATTTATAACCTAAGTATACCTTTATAACCTATGTATATTATTATGAGTATGTAGTAAACTAAGTGTTATACTTAGTTCATATTTCATGTGCTGAGCTTGTTTTGCTCTGTCCCAATATGAGAAACACATTTCTTCCTACACGTGAAAGGCTACAAGCCTATTCCCTCTTTTTCTCCCAAGCTCATGCTAGCTATCATGATTTATGGGGAGTGGCCTTTATGATGCTTATCACCAACTACTCACCAACTTCCCCATAACCACTATACAATTCATTCTCCCTTTGGTTTATTTTGGGGTGCAAAAGCTTTGTCTAAGTATTTTAAACTCTATAAATATAGCGTCTTCTCCTTCAAATTCATTTGCTGAGATATTGAGAGCATATAGAGAGTAAGATTTCATTAGTGATATAGCAGCATTGTGAGTTCGAAGTATTCAGCAAGCTCAATTAATTTAACAGAGGTATAATCTACATTCCATGTTCTTTATTCATGTTTTCTGCAAATTTCTTAGATTCTTAATTTTGGTTGAAATTCATGATTATGTGATTGGGTATTGTTTGATAGTTGTTGTATTAGCTTGCTAGTATGATAGAACTGTAATGTAGCTTGGTTACAGTAAAAAATGTTGTGAAATTTGGAAATTGGCTTAAGTTTCTACTGAAGCAGAAACTACACTGCTGCTGGCCGAGACCCGGCGCAGCTGCGCCAGTTTTATACTAGGGCGCAGCGTAGCTGCGCCAGGCCCCTGTGGCAGTTTTCTGGTTCTGCTGCAAG
The DNA here is from genome assembly GCA_020205555.1 of Panax stipuleanatus. Taxonomy (NCBI): domain Eukaryota; kingdom Viridiplantae; phylum Streptophyta; class Magnoliopsida; order Apiales; family Araliaceae; genus Panax; species Panax stipuleanatus. The sequence goes on along the minus strand of CM035117.1, from coordinate 62,119,766 downwards.
CTGCTAGGAGATAACATGTTCAAACTTGTTTAAACAAGCATGATGACTAGTTTAGCATATGTATTAGTATGCCTAGACCTAAAGAGAACATGTTTTACTATGTTAGCATGCATGATTGATGAAAGGTTATAGTTTCGAAATGAACTTGGAGTTTTTAAAAAGGGGACCTTAATATGTTATATTTATGTTTATATTCTGACTTTTGATGCATGTTCGTATGACCTAGAAATGCATGAAAAACATGTTGCCTTGTGTATATATGTTTCATGATATAGCATGCACATGTTGGACCTCATTAGTAAACATTTACTAACAAAGATATAAGTTTTGAAAGAGAACTTTGACATGTAGGTATCATATCTACATTCTGATTTTGCGAGCATGATTATATGGTTTAGTTATGCATGAAGTGATAGTCTAACATGTGGAGATTACACTAGTGTACATGATTTACTTTTAAAACAATTTCAAAGGTTAAACTTGAAAGTTTTGGAAAACTAAAGTTGCATGAACCGAAGTCATAGTGTTCTGATATTTTGGACATGCATGAGAATGCTCTTAACCCCACTAAAATATAGCATACATGTATACATACCATGATAGATGCCATGAAAACTAGTTAAGCACAAATGAAGCATGATTTAAGCTAATAACGATACTAGTTACACGTATATGATGTAGATACTTGTGAGCATGCCTAAAACAAGTTACATGACCACTTTATGTGTTTAAATGACAAGCATGATAACTTATGTGATTTCATGATGTTGAATGGCCTTAAGTTAGTAAGGAATGCTAATCTAGTTACATGGAAGGTTGGACCATGATTGACTTGGCAAACATGAATGACCCGTTAACATAAGTATATACTATGTGTAGATGTTTGCGTACGTGTCGGACAGAATCTGCAGGCAGCAGCCCAACCTTGGCCTGGCCAGGGGCAGCGCAGCTGCACTGCCCCTAGGCTTGACCATGGCGCAGCTGCGCCAGTCTGGAAACAGAACTGATGAAGTCTGCTTGATTCTGATTGTGTAAGTTATAACATATTGTTGCTTAAAGCTGCTAGACATGGTTTGACCTCTACTGTTATATGATTATATAAGATGACACTATAGCATGACGATGTTTAATTCATAAATGGAATTCCATGAATAAGAAAGACATAATTAAATTAGTGTTATGAATTAATACATGATACAACTATGTACTTGATTTCGTAACAACTTATATACTGATTTTGTGTTAAGAATATGTGTAAGTACGTAATGACAAACGTATAAGAGATTATATGACTAAAGAAGAACCTTATGTATAGTTAACTTACATATCAAGCTTGTATACCGAATGTGTTTAGCTAATGAACATCATATATATGTAATATATCATAATAGGATTTGAAAGTGTTGATTAACTTTACGTGGATAGACTACGCTTAAGGCAAGTATCCTAAACCCTTGCATTACTTTATTCAAAGGATATTGTAAGTAAGTTTTCTCTGTCTTACACTCTTTTATTGTGCAAGTTTCCTTGAACTCGTTCTTGTATTGTTAATTACAAGTATCCTAACCTTTGAAATGGATCCTTGTGAAAGCAAGTTGTCTTACTTACTCGTTTAAATCGAGTTAGTATGCTTATTGAATAAACTCTTGTTTCATTTGAGCCATTATTATTGTTGAACTTAGCATTATTCTTAAATATTGTGAAAGTGTCTATGCCATTTGATTCGGCTAGACTATATGCATATTTAGAAAACTATCCAAATCATTTGACTGGTGCTGAAATCTTAAAAATTGAGTTGAACAACCCTTATGTTAAGGGGAGTGTATATTGTTGGAAGCCCCAACACACGCGTGAAGATTATTGTAGTGTTATGCATAACATAAAGTATTGTAGACTGATTATCTATTATACTTATTTCTTTGGGTTATCAGTTTAATATTGATAATTCTAGTAGATGTTCAATAGTCCTTAGTGACTTCTCAGTATAAATTATTTTATCCAGTTGGATACGTTGATTGTCTTTGAATTCATATATATCTGTTGATCTATATTGGGCTATCATTTCATATTCCAAGGATTTGATTTGAGAATTGTTGATACTCGTTATTCATGACATTATTCTTATGGATTATCATTGAGATTATACCTTGGTATTTCAAACTCATAAAACTCTTTACCCTTATCGCATATTACTTGCTGGGCAATTTGTGCTCATTCTTGCTTATTTAAAACCTTTCAATTAAGGCGGAACAGGGAGGTGTCTCTTGAAAAGATAAGGGCAAGGGCAAGGCTACCGACTAGCTAACCCCTTTATGTTTTAAAATTTCTGGTGTTGTATTAAGATTGTTTTAGAACTATGTTTCAGCTTATGTAGGGTTATGTAATAAGTCTTTTTTTGATATTATTATGTAATCTATTAAGTACTGTAGGTTGAGAGACTTGGGAGAATAAATATAATAAATCATTGTATATTATTCTAGATCTTCTGCTGTGATTGTATAATTTTAATTATTATTGTATTATAGTGAGAACGTGACGAACCAAATTCGAGAAACCAGTGGCAGTCCGAATTTGGGGGCATCATAGGTTGGTATCAAAGCTATAGTTATAGTTATAAACCTTAGGAGCCAGAGTTCTTAGATTATAACTTAGGAGAACTTAGAAGTTAGAAAGGAGATAATACCAATGTAGAATTTTCCTTGAGAGATTTAATGTGTTATGAAATGTAACTTCATTCTATATAATGAACTTATATTTTACTTAACATTCTAATGAAGTTTCTGTTGTTTGTCTTGTGTTTGTGATTGTAGGATGGCAGACACATGAGTACCTAGTAGAGTGACCGAGGAGGAGCCTAGAGATATACACGTAGTATACGAGGCACCTTTAGAGGCTGTGCCAGTGCAGGCTGTTGCACCGTCCAAGTTTGACGACGAGGATGAGATTGAGGTAGAGTCCGATCCAGAGGAGGAGCCAATGGAGGACGAGCCTACAGAGAGCGAGCCCATAGAGGACTCATACGAGCCTAACCTGGAGGAGCATATACTGGGAGAGTACGAGGAGCGTATTCTAAAGTTGGACTGCAGAGTGCAAGAGCTGAAGGCCGAGGCCCAGGAGAGAGAGTCCGAGTTCCAGAAGCTGAGGGATGAGGACCATCAGAGGAAGCTAGCGATGCAGGAGTTAGAGGTGGAGGTTGCATATCGCAGGGAGGCTGGGATCTAGGTAGGGACCTTGTTTTATAAATCGGTGGCTAGGAATGTGGATCTGGAAGGAAAGCCGGAAGAGGTATAATAGAGAGAGTTAAGTGAAAAGACCGAGAAGGAAGCACTCCGTACTCAGCTAGAGTTGGAGGTTATGGATAGGATCCACTTCGAGTAGAAGTGGGAAGCGGCTAACGAGAGAGCTGACGACCTAGAGGATGAGGTCAGATGCAAGAAAAGGAAGATGAACAAGATGGGGTATATGTTTCGTTCAACTTTTGAGAGGGAGATCGATGCTGTATACCACTACCCAGCGGAGCAGGGACAGACCCTGTGACACCCCCAAATCCGGTATCTTAACTTCCACAGGATTTAGTGTTCACTGTTCAATATCATAAAACTATCTACCTATAAATAATGAAATTCATTTATTAGATAAATAAATCATCATCTTACATCATCTAAAATAATAATACATCATAAATCCAAGGTTATACTTAACCTTAAAACTCTGTTGCGGAAACGTAAATAAATAAGTCTTAAGTCATCACACATAAATCTTGAATTTTAACATTCTTAACATCAACACAAGTCTTCAACACTTGTTAGCTTTTCCTTTTCCATTGCTACTAGAAGGTACATCACTTCATTCATTATTAGCTTCAATGTTATTATGCAAGACTGAGCACGGATGCCCGCAAGTATAAAAATATGACAAGATAATAACATGCGAGTGAAAGAATTCTGAATAACAAAAAGCTCAACATTTAAATCAAGAATATTAATCAAGAGTTAAATTACTTCTCAACTTTTGAATCAAGAATATTAATCGAGAGTCAAATTACTTCTTAGGGTCATTAAGACCTTGAACCAAGTCTTAGGTTGTCAAGTATATTAACCTTTCCAACCTTTAACAGTCATAAGACTATAGACTTTACTTCTCGTACTTAGGGAGATCAGCCCTTCGTATTGATACTGTGGACACTATCTTAACGCTTAAAGCATCTTCATTAATCCCCTATATTAGGGTTGTTTATCTCAGTTTGACATCAGAATCCGCACCAAATAAAGTTGGTTTGGATAACTGAATAAATGATATTCAAATTGAATATTAACTTCTCAAGGTATACAATCGAATAAGTATTCTACACTTAAATGATACTTTTAAAAGAATCATGGCATCTCATGTGAAATTGTAAACTTGGATATTCAAGAGTAAGAATTTGCTCAACAATAGTAATTAAGCATAGCAATTGCTCAATTTAAAGAGTTTAGTTTAGGAAACTTGCCCAACAATAATAGTAAATTAGGGATAGAAAACTTGCCTCTTGCGCAAGCTACAATTATTACTCACTTCTTTAATTACTCTTATCTATCACACGTTTACAATATCAATTAATCACAGGTTCGATATGATTATTGATTTACAATAGTATTCTTCGAACTCATTATTAGGTTTTTCAATAATGGTTCACGTTGATTAATTAACTTATTAATTAACCACATAACTTAAGTTATTAACTTGTATTAACAACTTACTACATACATGACATGTCTTCATGTTTATTAAACTTAAAATAATGTCTTAATATTTATAACACATTATTTAGACTTGACAAATAATAGTTTAAGTCACGTAATTAATTTATTAATTAATCACTTAACATAAATTATTAAACTTGTATCAACATCTTATCATATATATAACATGTTTTCATGTTTATTGGATTCAAAACACATTTCTCAAATTCCAACACTTGACAAAAAAAAAATTCAAAACTTTCTGACTGGCGCGGCCGCGTGCCGTTTGGCCTTGCACTCGGCGTGGCCGCACGGCTGCGGAATCTCAAAATCTGAAGTTCGCAAACGAACACAGATTTTCTCCCATTTTACGCAATTTACATCATTACACTGATTTATAACGTTACCCATGAAGTATAAACTTCGTAGAAACATTATACGACACTTATATCATGTTCTTAACAATTTTAATCACATAGTTACACAATGTAACACTTTTAATTTCACTGTTCTTCAACATTTTGTAAACTTTAAAGAAAATATAAAATTTTTCATTGCAGATTCGTTACTACACCGAATCCACTGATTCCAATTCCGTTTTCTTTATTTTAACATATACAATCATAATCATGTGTTAATTTTAATTAAAACATATGATTACAACATGTATTTCACCCATATGGGTTGCTAACCCATATTCAAGACTCTGTCTTATTTAAAACCCATTTATTAACAAAATTACTTGGTGTAATCACTGTGAATCATGAATGTATAGCCTAAATTATATCATGAACATATGTTAATATATATATATATATATATATATATATATATATATATATATATATATATCCATAAAATCATCAATTGTTAACTTTCTCCATTGACAGAGGAATTTTACAAAACACGCATATGAAAAACTCTGTAAATCTTTGAAAACCCAATTAAAGGCCAAATTATATAAAATTGATCATTTAAAACATGATTATATGTTAGAATACACGTTATGATCACATACCCCTTCTAGATAAACCCATATCATAACCCAATTGGAAAACCCAATTTCACAGAAAACCAAAAGTACGTAAATGAAAACTTTGGAAAATATAACTTTTGAAAACTTAAAAGAATAAATTACCCTTAGTAGTGAAGATGATATAATCAAAGATAATTCAATGATATCTCAAATCCTCTCAATTTCCTCTTCTCTTCTCTTTGAACTTTCCTCTGACAATTTCTAACTTTGAATATGAAAAAGTGAAATACGTCTGACGACGATATACATATATAATATATAATATATCCGTTGCAATATAACTCCCCCAAGGGCCTTGTTTGGCAATCCTCCTAATTTCTTTTCCATTTATTTTAATTAACTAGTTTAGTATATAGTTAATTGTAACACTTTAATTAATCAATTAACTTTATTTAAATCAATTAAATAAAATAAGATAGTTCACATTAAATCACATTGTCACATAATTAATATTTTTATTTATTAATTATGTCAATTCATTAATTCTTTAATTAACTATTAAATTAATTAAAGATACATTATGCTTATTTAATTAATTCATTTAATCAAATAAACTCAATTAATTAAATACTTTAAACTATTAAATTACTACACATTAATTTAATTAATGTAACACAGATAATTAAATTAATCTACCACAAATTCTTGAATTAATTATTTAACTCAATAATTAAATCACTAAAAATATTTATTTATTTCAATAAATATTCAAATATCTTTACAAAATTTTCGTTCGTCACATCTTTTCCCCCTTAAAAGGATTCTGTCCTCAGAATCATGGTTCGATTAATAATTTCGTCTTTCGTCACATTCTCCCCCCTTACAAAGATTCTATCCCCAGAATCGCGTTCACCTATTCAAGAAAATAAGTGGGGACAATTCTTCATCATATTCTCTTCGAGTTCCCACGTAGCTTCTTCAGCATTGTGGTTCCTCCAAATTACCTTAATAGAAGGTATTACTTTGTTCTTGAGAACTTGTTCTTTCCTGTCAACAATCTGAACAGGAACTTCTTCATATGATAAATCTTTCTCAAATTGTAGGGGTTCATATTCTATCACATGTTTGTAATCGGGTTTATAACGTCGTAATACTGACACATGGAAAACGTTGTGGACATGTTCTAGTGCCGGAGGTAAAGCTACCTCATAGGCTACTTCTCCAATTCTTCGTAATACCTTAAAGGGTCCAATGAACCTCGGGCTCAATTTTTCCTTCTTACCAAATCTGATCTTTTCCTTCCAAGGAGAGACCTTCAAAAATACAAAGCTACCCGATTCAAACTCTATATTCTTGCAGTGTGGATCGGCATATTTCTTCTGCCTATCCTGAGCCGCTACTAATCTTTTCCGAATTACTTTAACTATTTCTGCCGTTTGTTGGACTAACTCTGGTCCTAGCAATTGTCTTTCGCCAACTACATCCCAGTACAGTGGAGTTCTGCACTTTCTACCGTACAACGCTTCGTAAGGCGGCATACCAATACTAGTGTGGTAACTATTATTATAACCAAATTCTACAAGCGACATATGATCATCCCAATTGCCTTTAAAATTCATTATGCATGCTCTCAGCATATCCTCTAATGTTTGGATCGTTCTTTCGCTTTGTCCGTCAGTCTGAGGGTGACAGGCAACTGTGTTCCCATGCATTCTTGCAGTCTTTTTTAGAAATTTGATGTAAAGCGCGGATCTCGATCATAAATAATTGACACTGGCACTCCGTGCCTTGGAACAATCTCTTTCACGTATAACTTTTCCAATTGTTCTAAGTTAAGTCTAATTCTGATCGGAAGGAAGTGTGCGGATTTCGTTAATCGATCGACGATAACCCATACTGCGTCATAGCCTTTCTGGGTCGTCGGAAGGCCAACAACAAAATCCAGTGTAATATGTTCCCATTTCCATTCTGGGATCTCAAGAGGTTGTAGTAAACCACTTGGTCTTTGGTATTCTGCTTTGACCCTTTGGTAAGTCAGACAATTGGCAACACAATCGGTAACGTCTCTTTTCGTATTCGGCCACCAAAAGTGTTGTTATAAATCATGATACATCTTGGTACATTGATGAGTACATAATATTCGATGATTATTATTCCTTTACATTTGGTTTTATTACATGTTTCATGTGTATATGAGCTTAATAAGTTGTTTATTATTTTCAGGTGAATTAAAGCTAAAAGGATGGAAACAAGTTGATTTGGAGTTGAATTGAAGAGGAGTTTGACCAGCAGTTGACTTTCTCAATTTTTGGAAATTCCTACATGGAATTGGATTGATATTACTATTAGAATTAGGACTTCTTTGGACTGAGATTTTATTTTCTTCTTAGATTCTATTTCTTTATGGAAACTAGTTATGTTTTGTAATTCCTATTAGGATTTGGATTCCTAGTTCTCATAGGATTTAGGTCTTTGTCTAGCACTATAAATAGAGGATGATAGTCAATGTTTTATTCATTCAATCTTCTACCAACTATCATACCTCATTGAAGTGCAGACTTGGAGCATGTCAGGCTAGTTTCTTTATTCAGTTCTAAAGGGAGGTGGAACCTTGTTACAAATAATTGATTAATTAAGTATTATTATTTATTCTTTCTTGTATGAAATTTCTTCTGATAATCTGTTTTCATTGATTATATGCTAATTGATCTAATTAATTTGATATGGCCAATTGAGTTAATTTAATCATTATCATATGCTAGATTAAGATTGATATTACGTGTAATTGATATCTGTCTTCATCACAAGTAGTAAATTAGTGATACTAATTGTGGACAAGCTTTTGTGTATTACTAAGATTATCAGAAAACAAGTTAAACAAATCGAACTTATGTGTTTGTTGCTTGGATTAGCCTAATTCTCTATTTCTTAATGCTTCTATCATATTAAATCTAGAGAGCTTGTTCTAGGTTATATGCTAGTTGAATCTGGTGAAGAGCTTGTTTCATACAGTGAATATCTAAGGAGAATTTCGGATAGCAGAGCTTATTGTTATTTAGGGTTAATAGTTTCATTGAATGGTAAAGAATAATAACTTGATTAATTGATTGTTGTGCTTGGTGAAACTGAACTACAGAACTGAAGTTTTTGCATATTTGATTAATCTCTTTATTTAAATTCTATTTTTCTTAGTTTAAAACAATTTCAAAAATCCCCCATCTTTATTTTCTGTTAAAATAGTAGAATAAATCTAAAACAAACTCACTCTCAGTGGGATCGATCCTTGCTTACTACTGTGCTAATTATTTAAATTCGTAAAGTGAAAGTGAGGTTAATTTAGGAGTGTAAACGACAGCTCCCAAATTTTGGCGCCGTTGCCGGGTAGTAATTGTGCGTTTTGTTTTTGTTCTATTATTTCTTTTATTTTTGTTTTATGACTCGATCTTCTCAGGCTACTATATTAGATTTTGATCCAGAGATTGAGAAAACTGCAAGGAGGCTAAGAAAGCAAAAAGTTCAACAGTCTACTGCAGATTTAGACGAGGCTTCTGCATCATCATCGGGCCTCGACTTAGCCTTGGAATTACTTTCTGACAAATCATTCACCGAATCAGACGAAGAAGAAAAGATGGCGGAGCCCAACAACAATCGGACATTGAAACAATTGGCTACTCCTAATCTTACTCATCAACCTTTGTGCATTGAATATCCTGCTTTAAATGCTACATTTGAACTTAAATCCGGATTAATTCATCTTTTGCCTACTTTCCGTGGTCTTACAGGTGAAGATCCATACAAGCATTTGAAGGAGTTCCATGTGGTGTGCTCGACCATGAAACCACACGGAATTTCAGAGGAACAAATCAAATTAAGAGCCTTCCCATTCTCCCTAGCAGATTTAGCGAAGGATTGGCTGTACTATCTCCCATCCGGATCAATAAATTCATGGAGCGACATGAAAGGGCTATTCTTAGAGAAATATTTTCCTGCTTCAAGAGTGGCCAACATAAGGAAGGAGATTTGCGGGATCCGACAATTTAGTGGAGAGACACTGTACGAGTACTGGGAGAGATTCAAGAAATTGTGCTCCAGCTGCCCTCCCCACCAAATCGACGAGCAACACTTGATTCAGTACTTCTACGAGGGATTGATACCAATGGAAAGAAGTATGATCGATGCGGCTAGCGGAGGAGCATTAGTGGACAAGACACCAGAGGCTGCAAGAAATCTGATTGCAAACATGGCTGCTAACTCACAACAATACGGAACAAGGAACGATCATACTCCGAAAAAGGTAAATGAGGTAAGCACAAGTGAATTGGTACAACATATTTCTAACTTAACTGCTGTGGTGCAACAATTAACAACAGGAAACGTGCCGGTTACGAGGGCTTGCGGATTATGCTTAATGGCAGGGCATGCTACTGATGCATGCCCAACATTGCAAGAGGATGAGAATGCACAGCAAGCCAATGTAGTAGGTAACTACCAAACACAACCAAAGAAATATGATCCCTACTCAAACACTTACAATCCAGGCTGGAGAGATCATCCGAACCTCAGTTATGGAGGGAACAGGCCACAAACACAAGGAATGTTCCCACCGAGGCAGCAGGGCTTCCAACCAGCCCAACCTCAATATCAACCTAAGCAAGCAGCACCTGCACCTATTGGAACCACATTGGAGGATATGTTCAAAGCATTCATGGGACAGACACAACAATTCATGAATCAGACACAGCAGTTCCAGCAGGAGACAAAAGCTTCGGTTCAAGATTTGAGAAACCAAGTAGGACAGCTGGCTACAACTGTGGGGATATTGGAATCCAAAGACTCGGGAAAATTACCATCTCAAACAGTAGTCAACCCAAGGGAGAATGCAAGTGCCATAACTTTGCGGAGTGAAACACAGTTACATACACCACCTACCCCCGTAGAGTTTGAGGAGGAAGCAGCCAAGGAGGAAACAGAAAAATCCAAGGTACAACCTGACCCTCCTAATCAGCTTAAAAACATTCCTCTTCCATTTCCTCCCAGAAATTCTAAAGTCACAAAGAAAGATGATAAAGAAAAAGAAATTCTGGAATCTTTTAGGAAAGTAGAAGTAAACATCCCTCTCCTTGATGCAATCAAACAAGTGCCAAGATATGCAAAATTTTTAAAAGAATTATGCACTAATAAAAGAAAATTGCAAAATGATGAAAGAGTTACTGTTGGAGAAAATGTATCTGCTGTCCTTCAAAGAAAAATGCCTAATGTAAAGATCCAGGAATGTTCACAATCCCATGCAAAATAGGAAACACCGGATTTGAAAAGGCCATGCTAGATTTAGGAGCTTCAATTAATGTTATGCCTTTATCTATTTATGCCTCTTTAAATCTAGGTCCTTTGAAAAATACTGGTGTAATTATTCAATTGGCAGATCGTACTAACACTTACCCCCGAGGGGTAATTGAAGATGTCTTAGTGCAGGTGAACGAACTAATCTTTCCTGCAGATTTTTACATTGTGGACATGGAAGATGATATATCACCAAACCCTTCCCATATTTTGTTAGGAAGGCCATTCCTAAAAACAGCAAAAACCATGATTGATGTGCATAATGGGACCTTGACAATGGAATTCGATGGAGAAAAGATTCAATTTAACATCTATGATGCCATGAGGTACCCTAGTGATATAGGGCAAGTTTTTGCTATTGATGTGAGAGATACCTTAGTACATAGAGCTTTGGAAAGAATACACAGGGATAGTTTGGAGGTGGTCATCACCAACAGTATGGATATGGACAAAGAAGATGAAGTTGAGCGAACTCAGGAATTGAATGAAATTGTGGCTGCACTACACTCATTGCCAAAATTCTCAGATAAGTCAGCAGTACATTCTATTCAATTACCTATTTCTCATCAAAAGTTACTACCATCTGTTGTGCAAGCTCCAACCCTAGAATTGAAACAATTACCTGCACATTTGAAATATGCATATTTGGGGACTAATAATACTTTGCCTGTTATTATTGCTAGCAATCTAACTAAAATGCAGGAAGATAAATTGCTGAGAGTCCTAAGGGACCATGTCACAGTTTTTGGTTGGACTATAGCAGATATCAAAGGTATTAGTCCTGCGATGTGCATGCATCGGATATTGTTAGAGGATGGAGCTAAGCCCACAAGGGACGCACAAAGAAGATTGAATCCACCCATGATGGAGGTGGTGAAAAAAGAGGTGCTCAAACTGCTTGATGCCGGCATAATCTATCCCATTTCCGATAGTCAATGGGTGAGTCCAGTGCAGGTAGTCCCAAAGAAATCCGGAATCACCGTTGTCAAGAACGATGATAATGAGTTGGTACCCACACGGATACAAACAGGATGGAGAGTGTGTATTGACTACAGGAAATTAAATGCTGTAACAAGAAAAGATCACTTTCCTCTTCCTTTTATTGATCAAATGTTGGAAAGATTAGCTGGGCACACTTATTACTGTTTTCTAGATGGTTTTTCAGGATATAACCAGATTGTGATTGCACCCGAAGACCAAGAGAAGACCACATTCACATGTCCCTTCGGCACACTTGCATACCGACGTATGCCATTTGGACTCTGTAATGCTCCCGGTACTTTTCAGAGATGCATGGTAAGCATTTTTTCAGATCTTTTAGAAAACTGCATTGAGGTCTTTATGGATGACTTCACAATACATGGTGATTCTTTGGATGCATGCTTAGATAATTTGAGTCGTGTTTTGGATAGATGCATGGAAACTAATCTTGTTCTAAATTGGGAAAAATGTCATTTTATGGTAGAACAAGGAATAGTACTTGGTCATGTTGTATCATCTAAGGGTCTCGAAGTTGATAAAGCTAAGATAGATATTATTTCTGCTTTGCCTTACCCCGTCAGTGTACGGGAGATTCGTTCTTTTCTTGGTCATGCAGGATTCTATCGAAGGTTTATCAAGGAGTTTTCGAAGATTGCATTGCCCTTGTGTAAGTTGCTACAAAAGGATGTGGACTTTCAGTTTAATGATGAGTGCAAGGAAGCTTTTGATATTTTAAAGGAATTGCTGACCTCTGCCCCTGTGATCCAACCACCGAATTGGAAGTTTCCATTTGAAATCATGTGTGACGCAAGCAACTATGCAGTGGGGGCTGTTTTGGGACAAAGGATTGACAAAGTTGTTCATGCCATCTACTATGCTTCTAGAACTTTGAATGGAGCTCAGATAAACTATTCCACAACGGAAAAGGAATTTTTATCTGTGGTTTTTGCTTTAGATAAATTTCGATCATATTTGCTAGGCACTAAAGTTATAGTTTATTCTGACCATGCTGCTCTCAGGTATTTGCTAACTAAGAAAGACTCTAAACCTAGGATTATTAGATGGATTCTCCTTTTACAAGAATTTGACTTGGAGATCAAAGATAAGAAGGGTGCAGACAACTTGGTAGCGGATCACCTGAGTAGATTGTTGAGAGAAGAGGATGAACTACCCTTGCGTGATGCCTTCCCTGATGAGCAGTTACTTTCCATCCATGCTGAAACTCTATGGTATGCAAATCTGGTAAACTATTTGGTAAGTGCATATTTTCCTAAGGAATTTTCCAAATCCCAGAAAGAAAAGCTAAAGAGTGATGCTAGACACTATGTTTGGGATGATCCATACTTATGGAAATTTTGTGCTGACCAGATAATTAGAAGATGTGTGCCAAATAATGAATTCCAATCTATTCTAGTTTTTTGCCATTCTCAGGCATGTGGAGGACATTTTGGTCCAAAAAGAACTGCTAACAAAGTTTTGGAAAGTGGTTTTTATTGGCCGTCACTTTTTAAAGATTCCTATCTGTTTTGTAAAACATGTGATAATTGCCAAAGGACGGGGAATATCTCTCAAAGAAATCAAATGCCCCAAACTCCTATTTTAGTTGATATCAATCTTAATCTAGCATATGATAATGATTAAATTAACTCAATTGGCCATATCAAATTAATTAGATCAATTAGCATATAATCAATGAAAACAGATTATCAGAAGAAATTTCATACAAGAAAGAATAAATAATAATACTTAATTAATCAATTACTTGTAACAAGGTTCCACCTCCCTTTAGAACTGAATAAAGAAACTAGCCTGACATGCTCCAAGTCTGCACTTCAATGAGGTATGATAGTTGGTAGAATATATTCTTTTAGCTGTGGATTATGTCTCAAAATGGGTGGAAGCTAAAGCCACTAGAACTGACGATTCTAAAGTTGTTGCAGATTTTGTCAGGACTAACATATTTGTCAGGTTTGGAGCACCACGGGCCATCATTAGCGATCGCGGAACTCACTTTTGCAATAGGGTATTAGCGGCTTTGTTCAAGAAGTACAATGTTTTGCACAAGGTTTCTACATCCTACCATCCGCAAAGTAATGGCCAAGCTGAGGTGTCCAACCGGGAGATCAAATCCATTTTGGAGAAGGTAGTCAACCCAAGCAGGAAGGATTGGAGTCTGAGACTAGATGATGCACTTTGGGCCTATCGAACAGCATTCAAAACTCCTATTGGGATGTCACCATATCGGATTGTGTTTGGGAAACCCTGCCACTTACCAGTTGAGTTAGAGCATAGGGCGTTTTGGGCAATCAAGCAGTGCAACATGAGTTTGGAAGTAGCTGGAGTACACAGGAAGTTGCAGTTACAAGAATTGGAAGAATTAAGAAATGAAGCCTATGAAAGTTCGAAGATTTACAAGGAAAAGACCAAGGCCTTTCATGATAAGCAAATTGTGCGGAAAACCTTTGTTGTGGGACATAAAGTTTTGTTATATCATTCTCGGCTTAAGTTATTTTCGGGTAAATTGAGATCTAGATGGGTTGGTCCTTTTGTTATCACTAATGTGTTTTCTCATGGTGCAGTCGAGATTCATAGTCCAAGTACAGGAAAGATTTTTAAAGTGAATGGACATAGATTGAAACCGTTCTATGAGGGACATCAGGTGGAAAATATTGAGATGGTGGAGCTAGATGATCCGGTTTATGAAGAATGAGAAGGGAGACATGATGTCAAGCCAATGACAATAAACAAGGGCAGCTGCTTGGGAGGCAACCCAAATCAGATTTGATTTTTCTATCTTTTTACTATTTAGTTCTTTATTTTTTTAATTGCATGTAGTTCTTTCTTATTTGCATGATTTTCTTACATTGGGGACAATGTAAGGTTTGAGTGTGGGGGGAGAGATTTAGGTTTTTTATTTTTTTAGTGATATTGATCTGCTGATTTTGATAGGAAATAGGACCATCTTGATGCCTTTGAAAATTTTTGAAAAAAATTGGATTCCATGATTTTATTTGCCTATGTGTTCGAAGGTTAAGATTAACAAATGAGAATCAATGCTAAAAATTCAAAATCTGTTTAATGCTTAATTGGCTAATGATTGAGAAAAACTAAGTCATGATCCATAGTAATTGATTTAAATTGAATTTGTGTCTCATGAGCACTTGAACATGTGATATATGCTTAGTTGGCTAAGTTATCTATGGAGTTGTCTATGTGCACTAATCTCATACTCTAGAACTATTGAACTGCTTAAGCATTTTGCAGGACCATATGAAAAAATAAATTGGAAACCAGTGAAATTGTTGAAAAAGAAACACAAGAGAAGTCATGTGGTGGGATGAGATGGAGCGTAAAACGCACTCTCCCATAAACACGTGCGGATAAGTGAGATGGAGCATAAAATGCACTCATTTACAAAAGAATGATTGAGGAAGGTGAAACGGAGCATTAAAATGCATTCACCGAAAACAAATAAGAAAATGAAAAGGGTCCTGGTGAAAAAAATTAAAAGCAAGAAAATATGTTTTGAATTTTTGAGTGGTGTGTGCACGGTTTTTGCTCCATGGTAACTAAGTTGAGTAAGTGTGTAGATCATAGACGAGGGCTTATGTGATTACAATTTGACTTAATAAAATTCATTGGTAAGTGACAAGGTGGTTATCTTGAGTTGATTAATAAAGCGTTGATTATGTTTTTGTGGGTTTAGTGTTGATAATCATGATTTGATTTTAAAATCTTTTGACATAATGGTTGAATAGAATTGTTTTTGGAAATCAAATTTTTGGTTTACACGAGGACGTGTAAAGGTTAAGTGTGGGGGAATTTGATGAGTACATAATATTCGATGATTATTATTCCTTTACATTTGGTTTTATTACATGTTTCATGTGTATATGAGCTTAATAAGTTGTTTATTATTTTCAGGTGAATTAAAGCTAAAAGGATGGAAACAAGTTGATTTGGAGTTGAATTGAAGAGGAGTTTGACCAACAGTTGACTTTCTCAATTTTTGGAGATTCCTACATGGAATTGGATTGATATTACTATTAGAATTAGGACTTCTTTGGACTGAGATTTTATTTTCTTATTAGATTCTATTTCTTTATGGAAACTAGTTATGTTTTGTAATTCCTATTAGGATTTGGATTCCTAGTTCTCATAGGATTTAGGTCTTTGTCTAGCACTATAAATAGAGGATAATAGTCAATGTTTTATTCATTCAATCTTCTACCAACTATCATACCTCATTGAAGTGCAGACTTGGAGCATGTCAGGCTAGTTTCTTTATTCAGTTCTAAAGGGAGGTGGAACCTTGTTACAAGTAATTGATTAATTAAGTATTATTATTTATTCTTTCTTGTATGAAATTTCTTCTAATAATCTGTTTTCATTGATTATATGCTAATTGATCTAATTAATTTGATATGGCCAATTGAGTTAATTTAATCATTATCATATGCTAGATTAAGATTGATATTACGTGTAATTGATATCTGTCTTCATCACAAGTAGTAAATTAGTGATACTAATTGTGGACAAGCTTTTGTGTATTACTAAGATTATCAGAAAACAAGTTAAACAAATCGAGCTTATGTATTTGTTGCTTGGATTAGCCTAATTCTCTATTTCTTAATGCTTCTATCATATTAAATCTAGAGAGCTTGTTCTAGGTTATATGCTAGTTGAATCTGGTGAAGAGCTTGTTTCATACAGTGAATATCTAAGGAGAATTTCGGATAGCAGAGTTTTTGTTATTTAGGGTTAATAGTTTCATTGAATGGTAAAGAATAATAACTTGATTAATTGATTGTTGTGCTTGGTGAAACTGAACTACAGAACTGAAGTTTTTACATATTTGATTAATCTCTTTATTTAAATTCTATTTTTCTTAGTTTAAAACAATTTCAAAAATCCCCCATCTTTATTTTCTGTTAAAATAGTAGAATAAATCTAAAACAAACTCACTCTCAGTGGGATCGATCCTTGCTTACTACTGTGCTAATTATTTAAATTCGTAAAGTGAAAGTGAGGTTAATTTAGGAGTGTAAACGACAGCTCCCATACTTCCAGGATGAATGGAATACCTCAAACTATGAGCCTCGCTCAGAATGTCCTCCTTGATTTCTGGTATGGGCGGAACCCAAACTCTATTTTCAAACCTTAACAACCCTCCATTGTCTATTTTAAACCTAAGTTCAGTCCCTTCAGATATCTTTTTCTTTACTTCCTCACATTCCTTATCCAGGATTTGTGCTTCCTTAATCTTATCCAATAAAGTTGTACCAGCTTGCATCTGGAACAGTTTCTCGTCAGTCTCCATTGGACATCCTACCTCCAATTCCAGCTTTTTCATTGTTGAAATCAACTCCTCCTGTGCTGTCAACACCATCAACTTTTCCCGACCATTTCTGCTTAAGGCATCGGCTACAACATTTGCTTTGTCGGGGTGGTATAAGATATCACAATCATAATCCTTAATTAACTCCAGCCACCTTCTTTGGCGCATATTCAAGTCTTTCTGAGTAAAAATATATTTCAGACTCTTGTGGTCTGTATATATTTCACACTTTTCTCCATAGAGATAGTGTCTCCAAATCTTTAAAGCGAATACTACCGCAGTCAATTCCAAATCGTGGGTTAGATATCCCTTCTCATAATCTTTCAACTGTCGTGACACATACGCAATGACTCTGCCATTTTGCATAAGCACACACCCTAGCCCTTTATGCGACGCATCACTATATACCACAAAGTTTCCTGTATCATCCGGTAGGGACAACACAGGTGCTGTACTCAACCTTCTCTTAAGCTCTTGAAAACTTTCCTCACACTTCTCCGTCCAAATGAATTTTACAACTTTCCTAGTCAAATTCGTTAGCAGAGTGGCGATCTTGGAAAAATCCTGAATAAATCTTCTATAGTAACCGTCTAATCCAAGAAAACTTCTTACTTTCGACGGTGTTTTCGGCTGATCCCAATTCATCACCGCTTCGACTTTGGAGGGATCCACCAAAATTCCGTCCTTATCAATCACATGTCCGAGAAATTGCACCCTTTCAATCCAAAATTCACACTTTGAGAACTTGGCGTACAACTTCTCTCTTCTCAACACTTCCAATGTTAACTTCAAATGTTCAACATGCTCTTCTATAGTCTTAGAATATACCAATATATCATCGATAAAAACCACTACAAATTTGTTCAAAAAGGGCTTGAACACTCAATTCATTAGGCACATAAATGCTGTAGGCGCATTCGTTAGACCAAATGACATAACCAAAAATTCGTAGTGACCATATCGTGTCCTAAACATTGTCTTTGGGACATCTTCAGGCCTCACCTTCAGCTGATGATATCCACTTCTTAGGTCTATCTTCGAGAAATATCTCGCTCCTTTTAACTGATCAAACAGATCATCAATTCTTGGTAATGGATACCTATTCTTAATGGTAACCTTATTCAACTCTCTATAATCGATGAAGAGTCGCATCATCCCATCCTTCTTTTTAACAAATAACACCGGTGCTCCCCACAGTGATACGCTCGGTTGAATATATTTCTTATCCAATAGTTCTTGTAACTGAACCATCAGTTCTTTCATTTCTACCGGAGCCATTCGGTACGGTGCTTTCGATATTAGAGCCATTCTTGGCACCAAATCGATTACAAAATCTACTTCTCTATCCGGCGGAAGTCCAGGAAAATCGTCTGAAAACACATCCACGAAGTCTCTTACGACTGGTATTTCCTCTAACTTTGGAATCTCTTTACGACTATCGACAATGTAGGCTAAATATCCTACACAGCCTTATCTTAATAACTTCCTGGCTTGCATCATCGTTAGACAACTCGCTTATTTAGGCGACTTGCTGCCATAAAACACAACCTTTGACGGAGTTATAAGGTTAATACATTTCTTCTGGCAATCAATTACGGCTCCATAATTGAATAGCCAATCCATTCCCAAGATAACGTCAAATTCCCCAAGTTTAATCGGGATAAGATCTACGTT
The DNA here is from genome assembly GCA_020205555.1 of Panax stipuleanatus. NCBI lineage: Eukaryota > Viridiplantae > Streptophyta > Magnoliopsida > Apiales > Araliaceae > Panax > Panax stipuleanatus. The sequence continues at coordinate 62,100,736 of CM035117.1, read as the reverse complement.
CATAACGTTACCTTTAATATCCACTCTACAGTTCTTGTGTATATACTTAACAGGAATTACTTTCTTATTCGCAATCTCTATGTTCATAGCGATCTCTAATTCGTCTTTATGCAATTCTAAGTTCTTGGCAAAGTCATTGGATATAAATGAACAAGTAGCACCCGAATCAAATAAAATATTAGCATTGACTTTATTGATCGGAATGATACCTGACACCACATCACGAGACTGCACCGCGTCCTGTACTGTCATGTTGAATGTTCTTGCGGTTGGTCGGTTTGTCAAAGTCGGTCCGATAATTATTAGAGGATTTCCACCATTATTTCCCTTATTTCCACCTGACCCTGCCCCTCCAGATGCCTTCTTTGGACAGTCTCTAGCCAAGTGATCCTTTGACCCATATGTGTAGCAGGCGCCCTTCTTAGGGTTAGGGCAGTTAGGTGCTATGTGGCCTTCCTGACCACAATTGTAGCAAACTTTCTTCCCTTTCATGCAGACTCCCAAGTGAGTCCTTCCACAGGTTGGACATGGTTCTATCCTTTTCTTCTGACTCCCTTGCTGGTTTACGGACGTCGAGTTGTCATTCCATTTTCGTTTATGATTATTAGTTCCTCCTGTGCTACTGCCACTAGCCTTATTATTCCTTTCAGTTTCATTCTTCTTCTTCTTTTGATCCTGATTGTACTTAGACACCGCTTCGCTTCCACCTTCAGCGAGAATGGCCTTCTCCAGAACTCCAGCAAAAGTGTTCAATTGAAACATTGATACCTTGCTATACAACCAGGGTTTCAGTCCCTGTTCAAAATACCTAGCCTTCCTTTCGTCAGTATGCACCTGATATTGGGCAAACCTAGACAACTCGTTAAACTTTGTCGCGTAGTCGGGCACATGCATATTCCCCTGCTTCAACTCCAGAAACTGCACCTCTATTTGATTCTGCGAGCTTGTGGGGAAATACATCTCAAAAAACATTTCCTTAAACCTTTCCCAGGTTATTACACCTTCTCCTCCCATGACCTTATTTGCCTGCCACCAGTAGCTGGCCTCTGATTTTAACATAAATGTCGCGTAGGCGGTCTTTTGGTCCTCCCTAACACGTGCGACCTCAAAAACTTTCTCTATCTCTATAACCCAAGTCTGAGCTTCTATCGGGTTCGTGGAACCCTTAAAATCTAGCGGTCCCACTGCCTTAAAATCTTTAAATGAAGTGTTCGGTGGAGCTTGAGGCTGATTGTTCATCGCTCCAGCTAACAAATTTACCAACTGCTGAACAGGGTTTGCATTGGCATCATTGTTGTTATTGTTATTTGTTGACCCTTCTTGGGCTTGTCGACGATTTTGTCTCCTTCTTGGCGGCATATTTCTGTTAAGAATATACGCTCATTAGAACTTTATTCAATCTCTTAAATACTTAAGACTTTAACTCAAATATTTGACATAATCACTTTAACTCTTTTCTTTTAAAATAACCTTTGATATTCTATTTAAATCAAAAGTTTTAAACATAGTATTATAGCATCTCTGCCATTTACTTCAACTATCCCAAGATAAAGAATCTTCAGGATTTAGTTTCTCAAATATTCCTTTATTTTTAATCACATCAGAATTTACATTAACTACTCCAAAGAGTATCACATAATGTTAATTATTTTAATATAATCCCTTAACCCCCATCATCTCAAATAAACTTTATTATTTTATTAAAACCAAAAGCTTTTAATACACTACGATAGCATTTCTGCCATTTACATCAGCTATCCTGAAAAAAAGTCTCTACAGGATTTACATTATCACAATATTCCTTTGTTTATAATCACATCGAAATTTATATTATTTACGATTATTTAAACATTAACAATATCATACTGTCCTATCACGTCCTCTTAAAACGTCGGACAGTTTCACTACGCTCCTCCTCTATAATGCGGGACATAGTCCTGCGATCTAACATATACCCAGGCAGCCTCTCGAACTGAATTGGATATCTCATAACTAAGTCCTGGGCCTCATCCATTGCCCTCAGAAATGTGTAGCACATCTCTGCAACCTTAACTCTCTTCGCACGTGCGTCATCCTCTGCCAGATCTACACGTCGCGCATTTCTCACCCAAGCTTCTTCCACTATGGCGAGTCTTTTAGATTTCTCTTTCAACTCATTCTTTAACTTTTCTATCTCCTCTGTCTTTTGCTCAGTTTGTCCCTTCTCATGAACCAAATCCCACTCCATATTGCCAAGACGGGTGTGGAGTGTCTCAATCTCACCATCTTGAGTAACTGACTACTCCCTCAACTCCTGAATTGTATCTCGTAACTCTACGTTGCGATCATACAATAAGTCATACATATCAGCACTAACAAAGTTCGATGGGAACTCTTCAGGGTCTTTCTCCTCTTCTTCCTCCTCCTCGGCTGCCTCAGCCGAAATCTCAACCTCCTCAGGGTCCTCCTCTGAGTCAGTCTCTGGCTCATGCTCCTGACCAAAACCTGGAATCACAGAAGATGGCTCTGGCTGTACTAACTGCTCCCAGACAGTATGTATGTCCCGAGGCTCCTCATCTCTAGTCTCTAGAGGTACGACATCCCTGGATGGACTAGCTCCTCCAGTATCTGACATCCTAACAAAATAAATTTTAAATCTTAATTATTAAGTGATGCTAATCGATACTCTAGCAAGTATGAACACATAAACACATAGCACATAAGGTAATTTTATTATCTTTTTTAAAACTCAACCAGAGTTATCATTACTAACTTCTCGAAGGCTACTATCCTAAGGTTTTCCCCCACCTAAGGTTCATAACCTACGGCTCTGATACCAACTTGTGACACCCCCAAATCCGGTATCTTAACTTCCACAGGATTTGGTGTTCATTGTTCCAATATCATAAAACTATCTACCTATAAATAATGAAGTTCATTTATTAGATAAATAAATCATCATCTTACATTATCTGAAATAATAATACATCATAAATCCCAGGTTATACTTAACCTTAAATCTCTGTTGCGGAAACGTAAATAAATAAGTCTTAAGTCATCACACATAAATTTTGAACTTTAACATTCTTAACATCAACACAAGTCTTTAACACTTGTTAGCTTTTCCTTTTCCCTTGCTACTAGAAGGTACATCACTTCATTCATTATTAGCTGCAATGTTATTATGCAAGAGTGAGCACGGAGGCCCGCAAGTATAAAAACATGACAGGATAATAACATGCGAGTGAAAGAATTATGAATAACAAAAAGCTCGACATTTGAATTAAGAATATTAATCAAGAGTCAAATTACTTTTCAACTTTTGAATCAAGAATATTAATCGAGAGTCAAATTACTTCTGAGGGTCATTAAGACCTTGAACCGAGTCTTAGGTTGTCAAGTATATTAACCTTTCTAACCTTTAACAGTCATAAGACTATAGACTTTACTTCTCGTACTTAGGGAGATCAGCCCTTCGTACTGATACTGTGGACACTATCTTAACGCTTAAAGCATCTTCATTAATCTCTTATATTAGGGTTGTTCATCTCAGTTTGACATCAGAATCCGTACCAAATAAAGTTGGTTTGGATAACTGAATAAATGATATTCAAATTGAATATTAACTTCTCAAGGTATACAATCGAATAAGTATTGTACACTTAAATGATACTTTTAAAATAATCATGGCATCTCATGTGAAATTCTAAACTTGGATATTCAAGAGTAAGAATTTGCTCAACAATAGTAATTAAGCATAGCAATTGCTCAATTTAAAGAGTTTAGTTTAGGAAACTTGCCCAACAATAATAGTAAATTAGGGATAGAAAACTTTCCTCGTGCGCAAGCTATAATTATTACTCACTTCTTTAATTACTCTTACCTATCATACATTTACAATATCAATTAATCACAGGTTCGATATGATTATTGATTTACAATAGTATTCTTCGAACTCATTATTAGGTTTTTTAATAATGGTTCACGTTGATTAATTAACTTATTAATTAACCACATAACTTAAGTTATTAACTTGTATTACCAACTTATTACATACATGACATGTCTTCATGTTTATTAAACTTAAAATAATGTCTTAATATTTATAACACATTATTTAGACTTGACAAATAATAGTTTAAGTCACGTAATTAATTTATTAATTAATCACTTAACATAAATTATTAAACTTCTATCAACATCTTATCATATATATAACATGTTTTCATGTTTATTGGATTCAAAACACATTTCTCAAATTCCAACACTTAACAAAAAAAAAATTCAAAACTTTCTGACTGGCGCGGCCGCGTGCCGTTTGGCCTTGCACTCGGCGTGGCCGCACGGCTGCGGAATCTCAAAATCTGAAGTTCGCAAACGAACACAGATTTTCTCCCATTTTACGCAATTTACATCATTACACTGATTTATAACGTTATCCATGAAGTATAAACTTCGTAGAAACATTATACGACACTTATATCATGTTCTTAACAATTTTAATCACATAGTTACACAATCTAACACTTTTAATTTCACTGTTCTTCAACAATTTGTAAACTTTAAAGAAAATATAAAAATTTTCATTGCAGATTCGTTACTACACCGAATCCACTGATTCCAATTCCGTTTTCTTTATTTTAACATATACAATCATAATCATGTGTTAATTTTAATTACAACATGTATTTCACCCATATGGGTTACTAACCCATATTCAAGACTCTGTCTTATTTAAAACCCATTTATTAACAAAATTACTTGGTGTAATCACTGTGAATCATGAATGTATAGCCTAAATTATATCATGAACATATGTTAATATATATATATATATATATATATATATATATATATATATATCCATAAAATCATCAATTGTTAACTTTCTCCATTGACAGAGGAATTTTACAAAACACGCATATGAAAAACTCTGTAAATCTTTGAAAACCCAATTAAAGGCCAAATTATATAAAATTGATCCTTTAAAACATGATTATATGTTAGAATACACGTTATGATCACATACCCCTTCTAGATAAACCCATATCATAACCCAATTGGAAAACCCAATTTCACAGAAAACCAAAAGTACGTAAATGAAAACTTTGGAAAATATAACTTTTGAAAACTTAAAAGAATAAATTACCCTTAGTAGTGAAGATGATATAATCAAAGATAATTCAATGATATCTCAAATCCTCTCAATTTCCTCTTCTCTTCTCTTTGAACTTTCCTCTGACAATTTCTAACTTTGAATATGAAAAAGTGAAATACGTCTGACGACGATATACATATATAATATATAATATATCCGTTGCAATATAACTCCCCCAAGGGCCTTGTTTGGCAATCCTCCTAATTTTTTTTCCATTTATTTTAATTAACTAGTTTAGTATATAGTTAATTGTAACACTTTAATTAATCAATTAACTTTATTTAAATCAATTAAATAAAATAAGATAGTTCACATTAAATCACATTGTCACATAATTAATATTTTTATTTATTAATTATGTCAATTCATTAATTCTTTAATTAACTATTAAATTAATTAAAGATACATTATGCTTATTTAATTAATTCATTTAATCAAATAAACTCAATTAATTAAATACTTTAAACTATTAAATTACTACACATTAATTTAATTAATGTAACACAGATAATTAAATTAATCTACCACAAATTCTTGAATTAATTATTTAACTCAATAATTAAATCACTAAAAATATTTATTTATTTCAATAAATATTCAAATATCTTTACAAAATTTTCGTTCGTCACATCTTTTCCCCCTTAAAAGGATTCTGTCCTCAGAATCATGGTTCGATTAATAATTTCGTCTTTCGTCACATTCTCCCCCCTTACAAAGATTCTATCCCCAGAATCGCGTTCACCTATTCAAGAAAATAAGTGGGGACAATTCTTCATCATATTCTCTTCGAGTTCCCACGTAGCTTCTTCAGCATTGTGGTTCCTCCAAATTACCTTAATAGAAGGTATTACTTTGTTCTTGAGAACTTGTTCTTTCCTGTCAACAATCTGAACAGGAACTTCTTCATATGATAAATCTTTCTCAAATTGTAGGGGTTCATATTCTATCACATGTTTGTAATCGGGTTTATAACGTCGTAATACTGACACATGGAAAACGTTGTGGACATGTTCTAGTGCCGGAGGTAAAGCTACCTCATAGGCTACTTCTCCAATTCTTCGTAATACCTCAAAGGGTCCAATGAACCTCGGGCTCAATTTTTCCTTCTTACCAAATCTGATCTTTTCCTTCCAAGGAGAGACCTTCAAAAATACAAAGCTACCCGATTCAAACTCTATATTCTTGCAGTGTGGATCGGCATATTTCTTCTGCCTATCCTGAGCCGCTACTAATCTTTTCCGAATTACTTTAACTATTTCTGCCGTTTGTTGGACTAACTCTGGTCCTAGCAATTGTCTTTCGCCAACTTCATCCCAGTACAGTGGAGTTCTGCACTTTCTACCGTACAACGCTTCGTAAGGCGGCATACCAATACTAGTGTGGTAACTATTATTATAACCAAATTCTACAAGCGACATATGATCATCCCAATTGCCTTTAAAATTCATTATGCATGCTCTCAGCATATCCTCTAATGTTTGGATCGTTCTTTCGCTTTGTCCGTCAGTCTGAGGGTGACAGGCAACTGTGTTCCCATGCATTCTTGCAGTCTTTTTTAGAAATTTGATGTAAAGCGCGGATCTCGATCATAAATAATTGACACTGGCACTCCGTGCCTTGGAACAATCTCTTTCACGTATAACTTTTCCAATTGTTCTAAGTTAAGTCTAATTCTGATCGGAAGGAAGTGTGCGGATTTCGTTAATCGATCGACGATAACCCATACTGCGTCATAGCCTTTCTGGGTCGTCGGAAGGCCAACAACAAAATCCATTGTAATATGTTCCCATTTCCATTCTGGGATCTCAAGAGGTTGTAGTAAACCACTTGGTCTTTGGTATTCTGCTTTGACCCTTTGGTAAGTCAGACAATTGGCAACACAATCGGTAACGTCTCTTTTCATATTCGGCCACCAAAAGTGTTGTTATAAATCATGATACATCTTGGTACTTTCAGGATGAATGGAATACCTCAAACTATGAGCCTCGCTCAGAATGTCCTCCTTGATTTCTGGTATGGGCGGAACCCAAACTCTATTTTCAAACCTTAACAACCCTCCATTGTCTATTTTAAACCTAAGTTCAGTCCCTTCAGATATCTTTTTCTTTACTTCCTCACATTCCTTATCCAGGATTTGTGCTTCCTTAATCTTATCCAATAAAGTTGTACCAGCTTGCATCTGGAACAGTTTCTCGTCAGTCTCCATTGGACATCCTACCTCCAATTCCAGCTTTTTCATTGTTGAAATCAACTCCTCCTGTGCTGTCAACACCATCAACTTTTCCCGACCATTTCTGCTTAAGGCATCGGCTACAACATTTGCTTTGTCGGGGTGGTATAAGATATCACAATCATAATCCTTAATTAACTCCAGCCACCTTCTTTGGCGCATATTCAAGTCTTTCTGAGTAAAAATATATTTCAGACTCTTGTGGTCTGTATATATTTCACACTTCTCTCCATAGAGATAGTGTCTCCAAATCTTTAAAGCGAATACTACCGCAGTCAATTCCAAATCGTGGGTTAGATATCCCTTCTCATAATCTTTCAACTGTCGTGACACATACGTAATGACTCTGCCATTTTGCATAAGCACACAGCCTAGCCCTTTATGCGACGCATCACTATATACCACAAAGTTTCCTGTATCATCCGGTAGGGACAACACAGGTGCTGTACTCAACCTTCTCTTAAGCTCTTGAAAACTTTCCTCACACTTCTCCGTCCAAATGAATTTTACAACTTTCCTAGTCAAATTCGTTAGCAGAGTGGCGATCTTGGAAAAATCCTGAATAAATCTTCTATAGTAACCGGCTAATCCAAGAAAACTTCTTACTTTCGACGGTGTTTTCGGCTGATCCCAATTCATCACCGCTTCGACTTTGGAGGGATCCACCAAAATTCCGTCCTTATCAATCACATGTCCGAGAAATTGCACCCTTTCAATCCAAAATTCACACTTTGAGAACTTGGCGTACAACTTCTCTCTTCTCAACACTTCCAATGTTAACTTCAAATGTTCAACATGCTCTTCTATAGTCTTAGAATATACCAATATATCATCGATAAAAACCACTACAAATTTGTTCAAAAAGGGCTTGAACACTCAATTCATTAGGCACATAAATGCTGTAGGCGCATTCGTTAGACCAAATGACATAACCAAAAATTCGTAGTGACCATATCGTGTCCTAAACATTGTCTTTGGGACATCTTCAGGCCTCACCTTCAGCTGATGATATCCACTTCTTAGGTCTATCTTCGAGAAATATCTCGCTCCTTTTAACTGATCAAACAGATCATCAATTCTTGGTAATGGATACCTATTCTTAATGGTAACCTTATTCAACTCTCTATAATCGATGAAGAGTCGCATCATCCCATCCTTCTTTTTAACAAATAACACCGGCGCTCCCCACAGTGATACGCTCGGTTGAATATATTTCTTATCCAATAGTTCTTGTAACTGAACCATCAGTTCTTTCATTTCTACCGGAGCCATTCGGTACGGTGCTTTCGATATTAGAGCCATTCTTGGCACCAAATCGATTACAAAATCTACTTCTCTATCCGGCGGAAGTCCAGGAAAATCGTCTGAAAACACATCCACGAAGTCTCTTACGACTGGTATTTCCTCTAACTTTGGAATCTCTTTACGACTATCGACAATGTAGGCTAAATATCCTACACAGCCTTATCTTAATAACTTCCTGGCTTGCATCATCGTTAGACAACTCGCTTATTTAGGCGACTTGCTGCCATAAAACACAACCTTTGACGGAGTTATAAGGTTAATACATTTCTTCTGGCAATCAATTACGGCTCCATAATTGAATAGCCAATCCATTCCCAAGATAACGTCAAATTCCCCAAGTTTAATCGGGATAAGATCTACGTTCATAACGTTACCTTTAATATCCACTCTACAGTTCTTGTGTATATACTTAACAGGAATTACTTTCTTATTCGCAATCTCTATGTTCATAGGGATCTCTAATTCGTCTTTATGCAATTCTAAGTTCTTGGCAAAGTCATTGGATATAAATGAACAAGTAGCACCCGAATCAAATAAAATATTAGCATTGACTTTATTGATCGGAATGATACCTGACACCACATCACGAGACTGCACCGCGTCCTGTACTGTCATGTTGAATGTTCTTGCGGTTGGTCGGTTTGTCAAAGTCGGTCCGATAATTATTAGAGGATTTCCACCATTATTTCCCTTATTTCCACCTGACCCTGCCCCTCCAGATGCCTTCTTTGGACAGTGTCTAGCCAAGTGATCCTTTGACCCATATGTGTAGCAGGCGCCCTTCTTAGGGTTAGGGCAGTTAGGTGCTATGTGGCCTTCCTGACCACAATTGTAGCAAACTTTCTTCCCTTTCATGCAGACTCCCAAGTGAGTCCTTCCACAGGTTGGACATGGTTCTATCCTTTTCTTCTGACTCCCTTGCTGGTTTACGGACGTCGAGTTGTCATTCCATTTTCGTTTATGATTATTAGTTCCTCCTGTGCTACTGCCACTAGCCTTATTATTCCTTTCAGTTTCATTCTTCTTCTTCTTTTGATCCTGATTGTACTTAGACACCGCTTCGCTTCCACCTTCAGCGAGAATGGCCTTCTCCAGAACTCCAGCAAAAGTGTTCAATTGAAACATTGATACCTTGCTATACAACCAGGGTTTCAGTCCCTGTTCAAAATACCTAGCCTTCCTTTCGTCAGTATGCACCTGATATTGGGCAAACCTAGACAACTCGTTAAACTTTGCCGCGTAGTCGGGCACATGCATATTCCCCTGCTTCAACTCCAGAAACTGCACCTCTATTTGATTCTGCGAGCTTGTGGGGAAATACATCTCAAAAAACATTTCCTTAAACCTTTCCCAGGTTATTACACCTTCTCCTCCCATGACCTTATTTGCCTGCCACCAGTAGCTGGCCTCTGATTTTAACATAAATGTCGCGTAGGCGGTCTTTTGGTCCTCCCTAACACGTGCGACCTCAAAAACTTTCTCTATCTCTATAACCCAAGTCTGAGCTTCTATCGGGTTCGTGGAACCCTTAAAATCTAGCGGTCCCACTGCCTTAAAATCTTTAAATGAAGTGTTCGGTGGAGCTTAAGGCTGATTGTTCATCGCTCCAGCTAACAAATTTACCAACTGCTGAACAGGGTTTGCATTGGCATCATTGTTGTTATTGTTATTTGTTGACCCTTCTTGGGCTTGTCGACGATTTTGTCTCCTTCTTGGCGGCATATTTCTGTTAAGAATATACGCTCATTAGAACTTTATTCAATCTCTTAAATACTTAAGACTTTAACTAAAATATTTGACATAATCACTTTAACTCTTTTCTTTTCAAATAACCTTTGATATTCTATTTAAATCAAAAGTTTTAAACATAGTATTATAGCATCTCTGCCATTTACTTCAACTATCCCAAGATAAAGAATCTTCAGGATTTAGTTTCTCAAATATTCCTTTATTTTTAATCACATCAGAATTTACATTAACTACTCCAAAGAGTATCACATAATGTTAATTATTTTAATATAATCCCTTAACCCCCATCATCTCAAATAAACTTTATTATTTTATTAAAACCAAAAGCTTTTAATACACTACGATAGCATTTCTGCCATTTACATCAGCTATCCTGAAAAAAAGTCTCTACAGGATTTACATTATCACAATATTCCTTTGTTTATAATCACATCGAAATTTATATTATTTACGATTATTTAAACATTAACAATATCATACTGTCCTATCACGTCCTCTTAAAACGTCGGACAGTTTCACTACGCTCCTCCTCTATAATGCGGGACATAGTCCTGCGATCTAACATATACCCAGGCAGCCTCTCGAACTGAATTGGATATCTCATAACTAAGTCCTGGGCCTCATCCATTGCCCTCAGAAATGTGTAGCACATCTCTGCAACCTTAACTCTCTTCGCACGTGCGTCATCCTCTGCCAGATCTACACGTCGCACATTTCTCACCCAAGCTTCTTCCACTATGGCGAGTCTTTTAGATTTCTCTTTCAACTCATTCTTTAACTTTTCTATCTCCTCTGTCTTTTGCTCAGTTTGTCCCTTCTCATGAACCAAATCCCACTCCATATTGCCAAGACGGGTGTGGAGTGTCTCAATCTCACCATCTTGAGTAACTGACTACTCCCTCAACTCCTGAATTGTATCTCGTAACTCTACGTTGCGATCATACAATAAGTCATACATATCAGCACTAACAAAGTTCGATGGGAACTCTTCAGGGTCTTTCTCCTCTTCTTCCTCCTCCTCGGCTGCCTCAGCCGAAATCTCAACCTCCTCAGGGTCCTCCTCTGAGTCAGTCTCTGGCTCATGCTCTTGACCAAAACCTGGAATCACAGAAGATGGCTCTGGCTGTACTAACTGCTCCCAGACAGTATGTATGTCCCGAGGCTCCTCATCTCTAGTCTCTAGAGGTACGACATCCCTGGATGGACTAGCTCCTCCAGTATCTGACATCCTAACAAAATAAATTTTAAATCTTAATTATTAAGTGATGCTAATCGATACTCTAGCAAGTATGAACACATAAACACATAGCACATAAGGTAATTTTATTATCTTTTTTAAAACTCAACCAGAGTTATCATTACTATCTTCTCGAAGGCTACTATCCTAAGGTTTTCCCCCACCTAAGGTTCATAACCTACGGCTCTGATACCAACTTGTGACACCCCCAAATCCGGTATCTTAACTTCCACAGGATTTGGTGTTCATTGTTCCAATATCATAAAACTATCTACCTATAAATAATGAAGTTCATTTATTAGATAAATAAATCATCATCTTACATTATCTGAAATAATAATACATCATAAATCCCAGGTTATACTTAACCTTAAATCTCTGTTGCGGAAACGTAAATAAATAAGTCTTAAGTCATCACACATAAATTTTGAACTTTAACATTCTTAACATCAACACAAGTCTTTAACACTTGTTAGCTTTTCCTTTTCCCTTGCTACTAGAAGGTACATCACTTCATTCATTATTAGCTGCAATGTTATTATGCAAGAGTGAGCACGGAGGCCCGCAAGTATAAAAACATGACAGGATAATAACATGCGAGTGAAAGAATTATGAATAACAAAAAGCTCGACATTTGAATTAAGAATATTAATCAAGAGTCAAATTACTTTTCAACTTTTGAATCAAGAATATTAATCGAGAGTCAAATTACTTCTGAGGGTCATTAAGACCTTGAACCGAGTCTTAGGTTGTCAAGTATATTAACCTTTCTAACCTTTAACAGTCATAAGACTATAGACTTTACTTCTCGTACTTAGGGAGATCAGCCCTTCGTACTGATACTGTGGACACTATCTTAACGCTTAAAGCATCTTCATTAATCTCTTATATTAGGGTTGTTCATCTCAGTTTGACATCAGAATCCGTACCAAATAAAGTTGGTTTGGATAACTGAATAAATGATATTCAAATTGAATATTAACTTCTCAAGGTATACAATCGAATAAGTATTGTACACTTAAATGATACTTTTAAAATAATCATGGCATCTCATGTGAAATTCTAAACTTGGATATTCAAGAGTAAGAATTTGCTCAACAATAGTAATTAAGCATAGCAATTGCTCAATTTAAAGAGTTTAGTTTAGGAAACTTGCCCAACAATAATAGTAAATTAGGGATAGAAAACTTTCCTCGTGCGCAAGCTATAATTATTACTCACTTCTTTAATTACTCTTACCTATCATACATTTACAATATCAATTAATCACAGGTTCGATATGATTATTGATTTACAATAGTATTCTTCGAACTCATTATTAGGTTTTTTAATAATGGTTCACGTTGATTAATTAACTTATTAATTAACCACATAACTTAAGTTATTAACTTGTATTACCAACTTATTACATACATGACATGTCTTCATGTTTATTAAACTTAAAATAATGTCTTAATATTTATAACACATTATTTAGACTTGACAAATAATAGTTTAAGTCACGTAATTAATTTATTAATTAATCACTTAACATAAATTATTAAACTTCTATCAACATCTTATCATATATATAACATGTTTTCATGTTTATTGGATTCAAAACACATTTCTCAAATTCCAACACTTAACAAAAAAAAAATTCAAAACTTTCTGACTGGCGCGGCCGCGTGCCGTTTGGCCTTGCACTCGGCGTGGCCGCACGGCTGCGGAATCTCAAAATCTGAAGTTCGCAAACGAACACAGATTTTCTCCCATTTTACGCAATTTACATCATTACACTGATTTATAACGTTATCCATGAAGTATAAACTTCGTAGAAACATTATACGACACTTATATCATGTTCTTAACAATTTTAATCACATAGTTACACAATCTAACACTTTTAATTTCACTGTTCTTCAACAATTTGTAAACTTTAAAGAAAATATAAAAATTTTCATTGCAGATTCGTTACTACACCGAATCCACTGATTCCAATTCCGTTTTCTTTATTTTAACATATACAATCATAATCATGTGTTAATTTTAATTACAACATGTATTTCACCCATATGGGTTACTAACCCATATTCAAGACTCTGTCTTATTTAAAACCCATTTATTAACAAAATTACTTGGTGTAATCACTGTGAATCATGAATGTATAGCCTAAATTATATCATGAACATATGTTAATATATATATATATATATATCCATAAAATCATCAATTGTTAACTTTCTCCATTGACAGAGGAATTTTACAAAACACGCATATGAAAAACTCTGTAAATCTTTGAAAACCCAATTAAAGGCCAAATTATATAAAATTGATCCTTTAAAACATGATTATATGTTAGAATACACGTTATGATCACATACCCCTTCTAGATAAACCCATATCATAACCCAATTGGAAAACCCAATTTCACAGAAAACCAAAAGTACGTAAATGAAAACTTTGGAAAATATAACTTTTGAAAACTTAAAAGAATAAATTACCCTTAGTAGTGAAGATGATATAATCAAAGATAATTCAATGATATCTCAAATCCTCTCAATTTCCTCTTCTCTTCTCTTTGAACTTTCCTCTGACAATTTCTAACTTTGAATATGAAAAAGTGAAATACGTCTGACGACGATATACATATATAATATATAATATATCCGTTGCAATATAACTCCCCCAAGGGCCTTGTTTGGCAATCCTCCTAATTTCTTTTCCATTTATTTTAATTAACTAGTTTAGTATATAGTTAATTGTAACACTTTAATTAATCAATTAACTTTATTTAAATCAATTAAATAAAATAAGATAGTTCACATTAAATCACATTGTCACATAATTAATATTTTTATTTATTAATTATGTCAATTCATTAATTCTTTAATTAACTATTAAATTAATTAAAGATACATTATGCTTATTTAATTAATTCATTTAATCAAATAAACTCAATTAATTAAATACTTTAAACTATTAAATTACTACACATTAATTTAATTAATGTAACACAGATAATTAAATTAATCTACCACAAATTCTTGAATTAATTATTTAACTCAATAATTAAATCACTAAAAATATTTATTTATTTCAATAAATATTCAAATATCTTTACAAAATTTTCGTTCGTCACATCTTTTCCCCCTTAAAAGGATTATGTCCTCAGAATCATGGTTCGATTAATAATTTCGTCTTTCGTCACATTCTCCCCCCTTACAAAGATTCTATCCCCAGAATCGCGTTCACCTATTCAAGAAAATAAGTGGGGACAATTCTTCATCATATTCTCTTCGAGTTCCCACGTAGCTTCTTCAGCATTGTGGTTCCTCCAAATTACCTTAATAGAAGGTATTACTTTGTTCTTGAGAACTTGTTCTTTCCTGTCAACAATCTGAACAGGAACTTCTTCATATGATAAATCTTTCTCAAATTGTAGGGGTTCATATTCTATCACATGTTTGTAATCGGGTTTATAACGTCGTAATACTGACACATGGAAAACGTTGTGGACATGTTCTAGTGCCGGAGGTAAAGCTACCTCATAGGCTACTTCTCCAATTCTTCGTAATACCTCAAAGGGTCCAATGAACCTCGGGCTCAATTTTTCCTTCTTACCAAATCTGATCTTTTCCTTCCAAGGAGAGACCTTCAAAAATACAAAGCTACCCGATTCAAACTCTATATTCTTGCAGTGTGGATCGGCATATTTCTTCTGCCTATCCTGAGCCGCTACTAATCTTTTCCGAATTACTTTAACTATTTCTGCCGTTTGTTGGACTAACTCTGGTCCTAGCAATTGTCTTTCGCCAACTTCATCCCAGTACAGTGGAGTTCTGCACTTTCTACCGTACAACGCTTCGTAAGGCGGCATACCAATACTAGTGTGGTAACTATTATTATAACCAAATTCTACAAGCGACATATGATCATCCCAATTGCCTTTAAAATTCATTATGCATGCTCTCAGCATATCCTCTAATGTTTGGATCGTTCTTTCGCTTTGTCCGTCAGTCTGAGGGTGACAGGCAACTGTGTTCCCATGCATTCTTGCAGTCTTTTTTAGAAATTTGATGTAAAGCGCGGATCTCGATCATAAATAATTGACACTGGCACTCCGTGCCTTGGAACAATCTCTTTCACGTATAACTTTTCCAATTGTTCTAAGTTAAGTCTAATTCTGATCGGAAGGAAGTGTGCGGATTTCGTTAATCGATCGACGATAACCCATACTGCGTCATAGCCTTTCTGGGTCGTCGGAAGGCCAACAACAAAATCCATTGTAATATGTTCCCATTTCCATTCTGGGATCTCAAGAGGTTGTAGTAAACCACTTGGTCTTTGGTATTCTGCTTTGACCCTTTGGTAAGTCAGACAATTGGCAACACAATCGGTAACGTCTCTTTTCATATTCGGCCACCAAAAGTGTTGTTATAAATCATGATACATCTTGGTACTTTCAGGATGAATGGAATACCTCAAACTATGAGCCTCGCTCAGAATGTCCTCCTTGATTTCTGGTATGGGCGGAACCCAAACTCTATTTTCAAACCTTAACAACCCTCCATTGTCTATTTTAAACCTAAGTTCAGTCCCTTCAGATATCTTTTTCTTTACTTCCTCACATTCCTTATCCAGGATTTGTGCTTCCTTAATCTTATCCAATAAAGTTGTACCAGCTTGCATCTGGAACAGTTTCTCGTCAGTCTCCATTGGACATCCTACCTCCAATTCCAGCTTTTTCATTGTTGAAATCAACTCCTCCTGTGCTGTCAACACCATCAACTTTTCCCGACCATTTCTGCTTAAGGCATCGGCTACAACATTTGCTTTGCCGGGGTGGTATAAGATATCACAATCATAATCCTTAATTAACTCCAGCCACCTTCTTTGGCGCATATTCAAGTCTTTCTGAGTAAAAATATATTTCAGACTCTTGTGGTCTGTATATATTTCACACTTCTCTCCATAGAGATAGTGTCTCCAAATCTTTAAAGCGAATACTACCGCAGTCAATTCCAAATCGTGGGTTAGATATCCCTTCTCATAATCTTTCAACTGTCGTGACACATACGCAATGACTCTGCCATTTTGCATAAGCACACAGCCTAGCCCTTTATGCGACGCATCACTATATACCACAAAGTTTCCTGTATCATCCGGTAGGGACAACACAGGTGCTGTACTCAACCTTCTCTTAAGCTCTTGAAAACTTTCCTCACACTTCTCCGTCCAAATGAATTTTACAACTTTCCTAGTCAAATTCGTTAGCAGAGTGGCGATCTTGGAAAAATCCTGAATAAATCTTCTATAGTAACCGGCTAATCCAAGAAAACTTCTTACTTTCGACGGTGTTTTCGGCTGATCCCAATTCATCACCGCTTCGACTTTGGAGGGATCCACCAAAATTCCGTCCTTATCAATCACATGTCCGAGAAATTGCACCCTTTCAATCCAAAATTCACACTTTGAGAACTTGGCGTACAACTTCTCTCTTCTCAACACTTCCAATGTTAACTTCAAATGTTCAACATGCTCTTCTATAGTCTTAGAATATACCAATATATCATCGATAAAAACCACTACAAATTTGTTCAAAAAGGGCTTGAACACTCAATTCATTAGGCACATAAATGCTGTAGGCGCATTCGTTAGACCAAATGACATAACCAAAAATTCGTAGTGACCATATCGTGTCCTAAACATTGTCTTTGGGACATCTTCAGGCCTCACCTTCAGCTGATGATATCCACTTCTTAGGTCTATCTTCGAGAAATATCTCGCTCCTTTTAACTGATCAAACAGATCATCAATTCTTGGTAATGGATACCTATTCTTAATGGTAACCTTATTCAACTCTCTATAATCGATGAAGAGTCGCATCATCCCATCCTTCTTTTTAACAAATAACACCGGCGCTCCCCACAGTGATACGCTCGGTTGAATATATTTCTTATCCAATAGTTCTTGTAACTGAACCATCAGTTCTTTCATTTCTACCGGAGCCATTCGGTACGGTGCTTTCGATATTAGAGCCATTCTTGGCACCAAATCGATTACAAAATCTACTTCTCTATCCGGCGGAAGTCCAGGAAAATCGTCTGAAAACACATCCACGAAGTCTCTTACGACTGGTATTTCCTCTAACTTTGGAATCTCTTTACGACTATCGACAATGTAGGCTAAATATCCTACACAGCCTTATCTTAATAACTTCCTGGCTTGCATCATCGTTAGACAACTCGCTTATTTAGGCGACTTGCTGCCATAAAACACAACCTTTGACGGAGTTATAAGGTTAATACATTTCTTCTGGCAATCAATTACGGCTCCATAATTGAATAGCCAATCCATTCCCAAGATAACGTCAAATTCCCCAAGTTTAATCGGGATAAGATCTACGTTCATAACGTTACCTTTAATATCCACTCTACAGTTCTTGTGTATATACTTAACAGGAATTACTTTCTTATTCGCAATCTCTATGTTCATAGGGATCTCTAATTCGTCTTTATGCAATTCTAAGTTCTTGGCAAAGTCATTGGATATAAATGAACAAGTAGCACCCGAATCAAATAAAATATTAGCATTGACTTTATTGATCGGAATGATACCTGACACCACATCACGAGACTGCACCGCGTCCTGTACTGTCATGTTGAATGTTCTTGCGGTTGGTCGGTTTGTCAAAGTCGGTCCGATAATTATTAGAGGATTTCCACCATTATTTCCCTTATTTCCACCTGACCCTGCCCCTCCAGATGCCTTCTTTGGACAGTCTCTAGCCAAGTGATCCTTTGACCCATATGTGTAGCAGGCGCCCTTCTTAGGGTTAGGGCAGTTAGGTGCTATGTGGCCTTCCTGACCACAATTGTAGCAAACTTTCTTCCCTTTCATGCAGACTCCCAAGTGAGTCCTTCCACAGGTTGGACATGGTTCTATCCTTTTCTTCTGACTCCCTTGCTGGTTTACGGACGTCGAGTTGTCATTCCATTTTCGTTTATGATTATTAGTTCCTCCTATGCTACTGCCACTAGCCTTATTATTCCTTTCAGTTTCATTCTTCTTCTTCTTTTGATCCTGATTGTACTTAGACACCGCTTCGCTTCCACCTTCAGCGAGAATGGCCTTCTCCAGAACTCCAGCAAAAGTGTTCAATTGAAACATTGATACCTTGCTATACAACCAAGGTTTCAGTCCCTGTTCAAAATACCTAGCCTTCCTTTCGTCAGTATGCACCTGATATTGGGCAAACCTAGACAACTCGTTAAACTTTGCCGCGTAGTCGGGCACATGCATATTCCCCTGCTTCAACTCCAGAAACTGCACCTCTATCTGATTCTGCGAGCTTGTGGGGAAATACATCTCGAAAAACATTTCCTTAAACCTTTCCCAGGTTATTACACCTTCTCCTCCCATGACCTTATTTGCCTGCCACCAGTAGCTGGCCTCTGATTTTAACATAAATGTCGCGTAGGCGGTCTTTTGGTCCTCCCTAACACGTGCGACCTCAAAAACTTTCTCTATCTCTATAACCCAAGTCTGAGCTTCTATCGGGTTCGTGGAACCCATAAAATCTAGCGGTCCCACTGCCTTAAAATCTTTAAATGAAGTGTTCGGTGGAGCTTGAGGCTGATTGTTCATCGCTCCAGCTAACAAATTTGCCAACTGCTGAACAGGGTTTGCATTGGCATCATTGTTGTTATTGTTATTTGTTGACCCTTCTTGGGCTTGTCGACGATTTTGTCTCCTTCTTGGCGGCATATTTCTGTTAAGAATATACGCTCATTAGATCTTTATTCAATCTCTTAAATACTTAAGACTTTAACTCAAATATTTGACATAATCACTTTAACTCTTTTCTTTTCAAATAACCTTTGATATTCTATTTAAATCAAAAGTTTTAAACATAGTATTATAGCATCTCTGCCATTTACTTCAACTATCCCAAGATAAAGAATCTTCAGGATTTAGTTTCTCAAATATTCCTTTATTTTTAATCACATCAGAATTTACATTAACTACTCCAAAGAGTATCACATAATGTTAATTATTTTAATATAATCCCTTAACCCCCATCATCTCAAATAAACTTTATTATTTTATTAAAACCAAAAGCTTTTAATACACTACGATAGCATTTCTGCCATTTACATCAGCTATCCTGAAAAAAAGTCTCTACAGGATTTACATTATCACAATATTCCTTTGTTTATAATCACATCGAAATTTATATTATTTACGATTATTTAAACATTAACAATATCATACTGTCCTATCACGTCCTCTTAAAACGTCGGACAGTTTCACTACGCTCCTCCTCTATAATGCGGGACATAGTCCTGCGATCTAACATATACCCAGGCAGTCTCTCGAACTGAATTGGATATCTCATAACTAAGTCCTGGGCCTCATCCATTGCCCTCAGAAATGTGTAGCACATCTCTGCAACCTTAACTCTCTTCGCACGTGCGTCATCCTCTGCCAGATCTACACGTCGCGCATTTCTCACCCAAGCTTCTTCCACTATGGCGAGTCTTTTAGATTTCTCTTTCAACTCATTCTTTAACTTTTCTATCTCCTCTGTCTTTTGCTCAGTTTGTCCCTTCTCATGAACCAAATCCCACTCCATATTGCCAAGACGGGTGTGGAGTGTCTCAATCTCACCATCTTGAGTAACTGACTACTCCCTCAACTCCTGAATTGTATCTCGTAACTCTACGTTGCGATCATACAATAAGTCATACATATCAGCACTAACAAAGTTCGATGGGAACTCTTCAGGGTCTTTCTCCTCTTCTTCCTCCTCCTCGGCTGCCTCAGCCGAAATCTCAACCTCCTCAGGGTCCTCCTCTGAGTCAGTCTCTGGCTCATGCTCCTGACCAAAACCTGGAATCACAGAAGATGGCTCTGGCTGTACTAACTGCTCCCAGACAGTATGTATGTCCCGAGGCTCCTCATCTCTAGTCTCTAGAGGTACGACATCCCTGGATGGACTAGCTCCTCCAGTATCTGACATCCTAACAAAATAAATTTTAAATCTTAATTATTAAGTGATGCTAATGATAGTAGTGTGCATACAAGCCAATCATGTATGATGATAAAGCACGTACTTTGTAAACAATCTTATTTATTTATTAATGAAATATTCATTTATTACAGGCATTTAATTATCTACATGTTGCTGTTTTTATAATATGTAAATAACCCATAGTTTTAAGCAATGCTTTTAGAATTATGATGATGATCATGCTAATGAGATCTAAATTCTTAGAAAGTTTTAAAACTTAAATAGTTCCCAATCGTGGGATTACTAAAAAGGGGATTAGTAAATCCGGATAGATTGGTACATATGTTGCTTGCTCATTGGATGAGGATGATTGATCTCATGATCATTTGTGTGGAGACACTAAAGCAAGTATGTAGGTGCTTATTGAAGAATAAGTTCACTGAACGTGATTCGCTATGGAATACCTAATGGAGTTTTACTCGCATGTCAATAGGAATTCCTAATGTGATAGTAGTACAAGTGATCCTTGGACTTGAGATCATCATAGTATCTTGTATGTAACAAATTATACTTTGACTTATTCCTTAAGACCTTTTAAGGCATATATAGGGTATGCTTGGGTATAATGAGTTACATATGGAGATAATGAATGATCAATAAAGAATCTACCACCTCTAGTAAAAGAGGAGATATGTCCTATGTGATTCGTTAAATGACAACCCAGGAATCCTTGGCCAAGGTGAAATGAAATTAGAAAGGAGTTTTTTAATTTGCATTATTTGGAGTTGTGCATTTTCTAATCGAAATACATATAATTAAATAAAATAAGACTTGACAGTAAATCCATGTCTTATATTTAATTGGGACATTGTATGGTGGAAGGATTGAATTGTATGGTAACTATTAACTCACAGGTTCTTTTATGATTAATGTTGAAATCTATATTATCTGGAAAGTCGTTGATCGCTAGGGAGGCTTATCCCTATTGTAGAATAAATATTATTTATTTAAATAGATTATTAGTTTAATTTATTTATTTAAATAAGATTAAAATTGTTTTAATTGATTTATTCACAACCGGTTTAATATGGAGAACCTAAAGGGTCACACCATAAAAGGAAGAATAATTATTTAAGAAGGTAATGGCATAATCGTAATAATGCATTAAGTATAATTAATTTAATCTATGCTGATAGAATAAATTAAATAGCTTAATGTTTATTATTTAATATTTTGGAAATATTAAATATAAATTAATAAGAGGAGTCTTATTAATATTATTATAATTATTATTATTTTAATTTCTAAAGGAGTTTAGTAATTAATTTAATATTTAGTACTCTCATTTATTCCTAATAAGATTAGGAGACAAATTAATTAAATGAATTTAATTAATTATTCCCATGTGGTGGGAAGCCTAAATTAATTAAAGGAGTTTAATTAATTAAAAGAAATCCCATGTCTAATAGGATTAGAAGGGTTGACCAATGTCTATATAAGAGAAGTCTTATAATAGATATTAGATGATGTAATTCCAATTGTTGGAGAGTACTCCTTTTCTATAGAGGATAGAAAACTAAGGTTAAGCCAAACACCCTCCTTCTTGATAATTCATATTCCTTGGTGGATCACCTCTAGAGGCCAAACACTTGGGTGGCTAACGTTGATCAAAGAAAGGAATCTAACCCGAAAATTCAAGGAGATCACGAAGAACAAGGAGTTGAACTAGTACCTGTGGAAGCTTCGTTCTACAAGGGTATGATTCCATAACTTCTTATTTATCGTTTTAAATTAATAATTTGCATAAAGGATGATCCGGGTAATGGTTTTGTAGAATTTTTTTTTTAAACTCTGATATACCATGTTTCCGCTAATTTTTGCAATTTGATTGCGTCACGATTTCGTACAAACCCAACAGTGGTATCAGAGCCAAATCTTTATGCAATTATTAATTTATTTTTGATTTCATATACATATGGGTATGTATTTAAAATAATTTATTGGGCATAATTTTATTGTATAAAATTATATTTTTTTTTTTTAAAAAAAAAAAAAAAAAAGAGACTTTTTTTGGGACGAATCATAATTTTTTTTTTGGTGCTAATCTTGAATTCTGCAAAGAAAAGGTGTTGTCTCTTTCTTACTTCAAAAAGAAGGTGACCCATCAGGAAAGGACTTTTTTAATAAACCTACAGGACTCTTTTAATAAAAGAAGGTGATTTTTAAAAAAAATAAATAAATATGATATATTTATATATTATATTCTAAATAATTTTATAATTAAAATAAAGAGTTTATTTTAATCTTGAAATTGGATTTCATGCAATTTAAAATTGCCCATGAAATGATACTCATATATATATGGAATGTTTTAATTCATGAGATGAATATTTATTTATTGATATATATGGTGATATGTATGAAAATAAATGGGGATTGATTATGGACTATTTGACCAATGTGATTGGATTTTATTTTAGTTGAATGCTTGAATGAATGGGTTTTATTAAATGGGGTCTGCGTACCTCGTCCTCTCTAATTTTTTTTTCTTGATGTAAAATTCTATCTCCTTCCTATGTACTTCCCCTTGACTGTTGATCAAGGTTTCTATTTAAATTAAATAGTTTAATGTAATAAGAATAGTTAGAATTATCTTGAAGAAATTGGAGACCAAGGAGCAAGGAGCGCGTGAAGACCCGTTTGTATGGAGCCCGAGTTTAAATGTAATAGTTATATTTAAATTTAAATTCTTGCACTCCTAGGTTTGACCTTTTGGTTCACTTGGTGGCTCTAGTGAACCAAACTAGAATAAAAGTCCATAATCAATCCGGGTAGAATATAATATTCTATATTGCATGCTAAATATTATATATATTATATTTTATGCAAACATTCTTCGCATGTTTAATAAAATGACGCGTATTTTATATATATATGTGCATGCGCGCTAAACAAGATGAGACAAATAATAACAAACCCCTCAAAGAAATAATATTAAGTCTGAAGCGTTCAATGATATTTGGAATATCGAACGTCGCCTTCTAGCATGATAAATTAATAGAGTATTAAATATTTAATATGAGCTTGTTGTGCTATCCACAAGGCGAGTATTGCGTATTTAAGATGTTAATTAATCACATTTGATGCTTATCAAGAAAATTGAACGATCTAGTCTTGTTGTGCTATCCACAAGGACGAACATTTTTCTTTTTTGAATTTATGGAAGTGCTAGGCTGGACTTAACTTAAATTATTTTAGTTCGGATGTGCACACACTTGACCATTATGATTTAAGAGGCAAAATAAAAGGAGTTATATAGTGTTGTAATTGACAAGAGTTGTCTACCTATTTATTTGTATATCGCTTGTTGTGCTATCCACAAGGTTATATACATTTGAAATGGGATCCTTATTCTCACTAGCAAATCTTTAATTAGATGTTGCCGAACTATATAAGTGAGGGTAATATAGTTTGATGAAAATAGTGGGAGATACCAATTTAAAATAAAGACCTAAATTTATTTTGGTACGCAAAATTAATAAAATGAATGTTTGCTAAAATGTTATTTTTCACATGCAGAATTTTAAAAATGTCTAAATCACTAATCTCACTACGAAGCATACTTGATGCAAACAAGCTTACCGGGCCGAATTATGAGGACTGGCTAAGAAATCTGAGAATTGTTCTCACTGCTGAAAAGATTTCTTATGTCCTAAATTCAACTTTCCCTGAATCTGTTTCAGAAACAGCCTCTGAGGAAGAGATTGTCACTTTCAATAAGTGGCAAGATGATGCATCTGTGGCTCAATGCATCATGCTCGCATCCATGAATAACGAGCTTCAGCGTCAGCACGAAAAAATGGATGCTCCTGCTATGCTGCTTCACCTCAAGGAGTTGTATGGTGAACAGGGTAGGACTGCTAGATATGAGATATCTAAGGAGCTCTTCCGATCTCGGATGACCGAGGGTACTGCCATCGAGACTCATGTCCTGAAAGTGATCAATTTGATTGAACGCCTTGGACAGCTTGGGTTCGTCATGGATGGGGAGTTGAGTCAAGACTTGGTCTTGCAGTCACTCCCTGAGACCTTCTCGCAGTTTGTGGTTAATTTTCACATGAATAAGCTAGATGTCAGCTTGCCTGAGCTGCTTAACATGCTGAAAACTGTAGAAGGTCACTTCCCATTCAAGAAGAACCATATCTTGATGGTGGATTCTTCCAATAAAAGGAAGAGACCTAAGGTATCTTCTGAAAGAAGAAATCCAAGAAGGCTAAGGGAAAGGGGAAAGAAAAGGAACAAAAGAAACCTGATCCAGCTAGCAAAGGAATGTGCTTCCATTGCAACGAGCCGGGTCATTGGAAGAAAAACTGCAAGAAGTTTCTGGCAGACAAGAAGCTTGGAGAAGCTTCGACTTCCAATCAAGGTTTGTTCATGATTGAAATTAATTTTTCAGAAAGTCAAAATTCTACTTGGGTATTGGATACCGGCTGTGGTTCTCACATATGTAATAATGTGAAGGGACTGGTCAGAAGTAGAAAGCTGAACAATGATGAGGTGATCCTACGAGTAGGGAATGGAGCAAAGGTTGCTGCATTAGCTGTAGGAACTTATTATTTAGCAATGCCTTCGGGCAAGTCCATTTATCTTAATAATTGTTATTATGTTCCGAATATTATTAAAAACATTATTTTAATTTCTGTATTGGATATGGAAGGATTTAACGTTGTTATAAAGAACAATAGTTGTTCTATTTATAAAGACGATGTTTTATATGGTATTGAAAATTTGCGAAATGGACTTTATACACTTGACTTACAAGAAAATATATTTCAAATTGAACAAACTAAGAAAAGGAAAAGAGATGATATTAATTATACCTACATGTGGCACTGTAGACTCGGTCATATCAATGAAACAAGATTATCCAAGTTGCATAAAGATGGGCTCCTCGAGCTATCCGATTATGAATCATATCCAACTTGTGAATCTTGTCTCATGGGTAAAATGACTAAATCTCCTTTTAGTGGAAGAGGAGAAAGAGTTACAGAGTTGTTGACATTGATTCACACAGACGTTTGTGGGCCTATGACAACAAGTGCACGGGGTGGGTATTCTTATTTTATTACTTTCACTGATGATCACTCAAGATTTGGATATGTGTATTTAATGAAATACAAGTCAGAATCATTTGAAAAGTTCAAAGAGTTCAGAAGTGAAGTAGAGAAACAAACGGGCAAGAGTATAAAGATACTTCGATCAGATCGAGGCGGAGAATACTTAAGCGGTGAGTTTCTCAATTGTCTCAAAGAAAATGGTATAATCTCACAATGGACTCCTCCAGGTACACCACAGTTAAATGGAGTATCTGAAAGGAGAAATCGAACACTGTTAGACATGGTTCGATCCATGATGAGTTTTACCGACCTTCCAATTTTCTTCTGGGGATATGCCCTAGAAACGGCTGCATACCTACTTAACAAGGTACCTACCAAATCCGCCCCAAAGACTCCATATGAGATGTGGAAGGGGAGGAAACCAAATCTTAAGCATGTTAAGACTTGGGGTTGTCCAGCTTATGTCAAAAAGTTTGAACATGATAAGCTACAAACTAAATCCGAAAAGTGTAGATTTGTGGGATACCCTAAAGAAACTGTAGGGTATTATTTCTATCATCCAACTGATCAAAAGGTGTTTGTTGCGAAACATGCTGCCTTCTTGGAAAAGGAGTTTATCCATGAAGGGGTCAGTGGGAGTAAGATATATCTTGAAGAAGCTCAAGAACCACAAATTATCACGGATCAAAGTCAGGTACCTGACCAAGTAGAAGAACCTACTATACCACACCCTGTTCGTAAATCTGGAAGAGTACCGAAGATACCTGAGAGGTATGGATTCGTTGTAGAGGATGACGATGAGGTACGCATCATGAATGATGATGATCCATTGAATTACGAACAGGCCATGAGTAATAAAGACTCAGGAAAATGGCTTGAAGCCATGAAATCCGAAATGGACTCCATGTATGAAAACAAAGTATGGACTTTGGTTTCACCACCTGAAGGCATTAAGCCTATTGGGTGTAAATGGGTCTTTAAAAGAAAGACTGGAGCGGACGGCAAGGTGGAGACCTATAAGGCCCGACTGGTTGCAAAAGGTTTCAAACAAAGACAAGGAGTTGATTATGATGAAACCTTTTCACCAGTAGCTATGCTCAAGTCCATTCGGATTTTGCTTGCAATTGCAGCTTATAACGACTATGAGATCTGGCAGATGGACGTGAAAACGGCCTTCCTCAATGGAAAACTTGAGGAGGATGTGTATATGACACAGCCAGAGGGATTTGTTTCAAAGGTTGGAATAAATCAAGTCTGTAAGCTGCAACGATCCATTTATGGATTGAAGCAAGCTTCTCGTAGATGGAACATTCGTTTTGATGAGACAATCAAAGAGTTTAATTTTATCAAAAATGACAATGAACCATGTGTGTACAAGAAGGTTAGTGGGAGCGTAATTTCATTCCTTGTATTATATGTTGATGATATATTACTGATAGGGAATGACATTCCTATGCTACAATCAATTAAAATCTGGTTATCTAAACACTTCTCCATGAAGGACTTGGGAGAAGCATCCTATATTTTGGGGATAAAGATCTATAGAGATAGATCTAAAAAGATGCTTGGTTTATCCCAAGGAAAGTACATTGATACGATGCTAAAGAGGTTTAGCATGGAAGATTCCAAAAGAGGTCTCATGCCGATGAGCCATGGAATACATCTCTCCAAGAAACAGGCCCCAAAGACACCTGAGGAGAGAGACCGTATGAGTAAGATCCCTTAATCTTCTGCAATAGGATCTATCATGTACGGTATGATATGTACTTGACCGGATGTTGCTTATGCACTTAGTGTAACGAGCAGATACCAGTCGAATCCTGGAGAAGAGCACTGGAAGGCAGTGAAAAATATCCTAAAGTACTTGAGAAGGACTAAAGATATTTTTCTTGTCTACGGTGGGTCTGAATTAAAACTCGAGGGCTTCACAGACTCAAGTTTTCAAACGGACCAAGATGACAGTAAATCTGTTTCGGGGTATGTTTTTACCTTGAACGGAGGCGCAGTGAGTTGGAAGAGTTCCAAGCAGCAAACAGTTGCTGATTCAGTGACAGAGGCAGAGTATATAGCTGCAAGTGAAGCTGCAAAGGAAGCTGTTTGGATGAAGAAGTTCATAACTGAACTTGGTGTGGTTCCTAGCATTGGAGAAGCAGTTCCCATTTACTGTGACAACACAGGAGCAGTTGCACAGGCTAAGGAACCCAGGTCTCATCAGAAATCTAAACACGTGTTGCGGCGATTTCACTTGATCAGGGAGATCATTGAAAGAGGAGACGTCACCTTGGAGCGTGTAGACTCTCAAGATAACATTGCAGATCCATTTACTAAAGCTTTAATACAACAGCAGTTTGATCGTCACTTAGAGAAGATGGGTATGAGATACCATGGCGATTGGCTTTAGTGCAAGTGGGAGATTGATAGTAGTGTGCATACAAGCCAATCATGTATGATGATAAAGCACGTACTTTGTAAACAATCTTATTTATTTATTAATGAAATATTCATTTATTACAGGCATTTAATTATCTACATGTTGCTGTTTTTATAATATGTAAATAACCCATAGTTTTAAGCAATGCTTTTAGAATCATGATGATGATCATGCTAATGAGATCTAAATTCTTAGAAAGTTTTAAAACTTAAATAGTTCCCAATCGTGGGATTACTAAAAAGGGGATTAGTAAATCCGGATAGATTGGTACATATGTTGCTTGCTCATTGGATGAGGATGATTGATCTCATGATCATTTGTGTGGAGACACTAAAGCAAGTATGTAGGTGCTTATTGAAGAATAAGTTCACTGAACGTGATTCGCTATGGAATACCTAATGGAGTTTTACTCGCATGTCAATAGGAATTCCTAATGTGATAGTAGTACAAGTGATCCTTGGACTTGAGATCATCATAGTATCTTGTATGTAACAAATTATACTTTGACTTATTCCTTAAGACCTTTTAAGGCATATATAGGGTATGCTTGGGTATAATGAGTTACATATGGAGATAATGAATGATCAATAAAGAATCTACCACCTCTAGTAAAAGAGGAGATATGTCCTATGTGATTCGTTAAATGACAACCCAGGAATCCTTGGCCAAGGTGAAATGAAATTAGAAAGGAGTTTTTTAATTTGCATTATTTGGAGTTGTGCATTTTCTAATCGAAATACATATAATTAAATAAAATAAGACTTGACAGTAAATCCATGTCTTATATTTAATTGGGACATTGTATGGTGGAAGGATTGAATTGTATGGTAACTATTAACTCACAGGTTCTTTTATGATTAATGTTGAAATCTATATTATCTGGAAAGTCGTTGATCGCTAGGGAGGCTTATCCCTATTGTAGAATAAATATTATTTATTTAAATAGATTATTAGTTTAATTTATTTATTTAAATAAGATTAAAATTGTTTTAATTGATTTATTCACAACCGGTTTAATATGGAGAACCTAAAGGGTCACACCATAAAAGGAAGAATAATTATTTAAGAAGGTAATGGCATAATCGTAATAATGCATTAAGTATAATTAATTTAATCTATGCTGATAGAATAAATTAAATAGCTTAATGTTTATTATTTAATATTTTGGAAATATTAAATATAAATTAATAAGAGGAGTCTTATTAATATTATTATAATTATTATTATTTTAATTTCTAAAGGAGTTTAGTAATTAATTTAATATTTAGTACTCTCATTTATTCCTAATAAGATTAGGAGACAAATTAATTAAATGAATTTAATTAATTATTCCCATGTGGTGGGAATCCTAAATTAATTAAAGGAGTTTAATTAATTAAAAGAAATCCCATGTCTAATAGGATTAGAAGGGTTGACCAATGTCTATATAAGAGAAGTCTTATAATAGATATTAGATGATGTAATTCCAATTGTTGGAGAGTACTCATTTTCTATAGAGGATAGAAAACTAAGGTTAAGCCAAACACCCTCCTTCTTGATAATTCATCTTCCTTGGTGGATCACCTCTAGAGGCCAAACACTTGGGTGGCTAACGTTGATCAAAGAAAGGAATCTAACCCGAAAATTCAAGGAGATCACGAAGAACAAGGAGTTGAACTAGTACCTGTGGAAGCTTCGTTCTACAAGGGTATGATTCCATAACTTCTTATTTATCGTTTTAAATTAATAATTTGCATAAAGGATGATCCGGGTAATGGTTTTGTAGAATTTTTTTTTTTAAACTCTGATATACCATGCTTCCGCTAATTTTTGCAATTTGATTGCGTCACGATTTCGTACAAACCCAACAGCTAATCGATACTCTAGCAAGTATGAACACATAAACACATAGCACATAAGGTAATTTTATTATCTTTTTTAAAACTCAACCAGAGTTATCATTACTATCTTCTCGAAGGCTACTATCCTAAGGTTTTCCCCCACCTAAGGTTCATAACCTACGGCTCTGATACCAACTTGTGACACCCCCAAATCCGGTATCTTAACTTCCACAGGATTTGGTATTCACTGTTCCAATATCATAAAACTATCTACCTATAAATAATGAAGTTCATTTATTAGATAAATAAATCATCATCTTACATTATCTGAAATAATAATACATCATAAATCCCAGGTTATACTTAACCTTAAATCTCTGTTGCGGAAACGTAAATAAATAAGTCTTAAGTCATCACACATAAATCTTGAACTTTAACATTCTTAACATCAACACAAGTCTTTAACACTTGTTAGCTTTTCCTTTTCCCTTGCTACTAGAAGGTACATCACTTCATTCATTATTAGCTGCAATGTTATTATGCAAGAGTGAGCACGGAGGCCCGCAAGTATAAAAATATGACAGGATAATAACATGCGAGTGAAAGAATTCTGAATAACAAAAAGCTCAACATTTGAATTAAGAATATTAATCAAGAGTCAAATTACTTTTCAACTTTTGAATCAAGAATATTAATCGAGAGTCAAATTACTACTGAGGGTCATTAAGACCTTGAACTGAGTCTTAGGTTGTCAAGTATATTAACCTTTCTAACCTTTAACAGTCATAAGACTATAGACTTTACTTCTCGTACTTAGGGAGATCAGCCCTTCGTACTGATACTGTGGACACTATCTTAACGCTTAAAGCATCTTCATTAATCCCTTATATTAGGATTGTTCATCTCAGTTTGACATCAGAATCCGTACCAAATAAAGTTGGTTTGGATAACTGAATAAATGATATTCAAATTGAATATTAACTTCTCAAGGTATACAATCGAATAAGTATTGTACACTTAAATGATACTTTTAAAATAATCATGGCATCTCATGTGAAATTCTAAACTTGGATATTCAAGAGTAAGAATTTGCTCAACAATAGTAATTAAGCATAGCAATCGCTCAATTTAAAGAGTTTAGTTTAGGAAACTTGCCCAACAATAATAGTAAATTAGGGATAGAAAACTTGCCTCGTGCGCAAGCTATAATTATTACTCACTTCTTTAATTACTCTTACCTATCATACATTTACAATATCAATTAATCACAGGTTCGATATGATTATTGATTTACAATAGTATTCTTCGAACTCATTATTAGGTTTTTTAATAATGGTTCACGTTGATTAATTAACTTATTAATTAACCACATAACTTAAGTTATTAACTTGTATTACCAACTTATTACATACATGACATGTCTTCATGTTTATTAAACTTAAAATAATGTCTTAATATTTATAACACATTATTTAGACTTGACAAATAATAGTTTAAGTCACGTAATTAATTTATTAATTAATCACTTAACATAAATTATTAAACTTCTATCAACATCTTATCATATATATAACATGTTTTCATGTTTATTGGATTCAAAACACATTTCTCAAATTCCAACACTTACCAAAAAAAAATTCAAAATTTTCTGACTAGCCCGGCCGCACGCCGTTTGGCCTTGCACTCAGCGCGGCCGCACGACTGCGGAATCTCATAATCTGAAGTTCGCAAACGAACACAGATTTTCTCCAATTTTTTCCAATTTACATCATTACACTGATTTATAACGTTACCCATGAAGTATAAACTTCGTAGAAACATTATACGACACTTATATCATATTCTTAACAATTATAATCACATAGTTACACAATCTAACACTTTTAATTTCACTGTTCTTCAACATTTTGCAAACTTTAAAGAAAATATAAAATTTCTCATTGCGGATTCGTTACTACACCGAATCCACTCATTCCAATTCCATTTTCTTTATTTTAACACATACAATCATAATCATGTGTCAATTTTAATTAAAACATATGATTACAACATGTATTTCACCCATATGGGTTACTAACCCATATTCAAGACTCTGTCTTATTTAAAACCCATTTATTAACAAAATTACTTGGTGTAATCACTGTGAATCATGAATGTATAGCCTAAATTATATCATGAACATATGTTAATATATATATATATATATATATATATATATATATATCCATGAAATCATCAATTATCAACTTTCTCCATCGACAAAGGACTTTTACAAAACACGTATATGAAAAACTCTGTAAATATTTGAAAACCCAATTAAAGGCCAAATTATATAAAATTGATCTTTTAAAACATGATTATATGTTAGAATACACGTTATGATCACATACCCCTTCTAGATAAAGTCATATCATAACCCAATTGAAAAACCCAATTTCACAGAAAACCAAAAGTACGTAAATGAAAACTTTGGAAAATATAACTTTTGAAAACTTAAAAGAATGAATTACCCTTAGTAGTGAAGATGATATAATCAAAGATAATTCAATGATCTCTCAAATCCTCTCAATTTCCTCTTCTCTTCTCTCTGAACTTTCCTCTAACAATTTCTAACTTTGAATATGAAAAAGTGAAATACGTCTGACGACGATATACATATATAATATATCTGTTACAATGTAACTCCCACAAGGGCCTTGTTTGGAAATCCTCCTAATTTCTTTTTCATTTATTTTAATTAACTAGTTTAGTATATAGTTAATTGTAACACTGTAATTAATCAATTAACTTTATTTAAATCAATTAAATAAAATAAGATAATTCACATTAAATCACATTGTCACATAATTAATATTTTTATTTATTAATTATGTCAATTCATTAATTCTTTAATTAACTATTAAATTAATTAAAGTAACATTATGCTTATTTAATTAATTTATTTAATCAAATAAACTCAATTAATTAAATACTTTGAACTATTAAATTACTATACATTAATTTAATTAATGTAACACAGATAATTAAATTAATCTACCACAAATTCTTGAATTAATTATTTAACTCAATAATTAAGTCATTAAAAATATTTATTTATTTCAATAAATATTCAAATATCTTTACAAAATTCTCGTTCGTCACATCTTTCCCCCTTAAAAGGATTCTGTCCTCAGAATCACGGTTTGATTAATAATTTCGTCTTTTGTCACAGACCCTACATACCTTGAGCCGAGAGCTGATAGCATACATAGCGCAGATCGAGTACAAGAGCGCTGTTGAGCGTGGGATGATGGGATGAGACCCATAGTCAGTCTAGTAGTAGTATTAGTAGTATTTACCTTATGTGATGTATATGCTATATTGTAATCCTAACTTTTTGTGTAAAGTGTGGGATAGCTATGTAAACCCCGAGTAAGCTTTTGTAAAAGAGGTAGTATGTTAGTGTTCCCCGTATTTTGTGATATTAGGGGATATGTGATAACATTTATAGAAATATGCTAGGGCTGATCATGTAATGAAACGATTTGGCATATGAATATAAATGAAGCTTATTTTAGAAACGTGTTATAATCTTATTCTTTTTATTATTAAAAGAAATACTTAATTAATATAACTGAGTAATAATAAAAGTGAAAATTTTGTGATGCAGAAAATGCTGCCTAGACGTAAACTAACTACACTTGAGAAATCAGTGAACAATGAGAGGGAACAAGTAGACCCGATCCAGAAGATAGTAGATCTGTTAGGAGAAGCTCTTAGGGGAAGGAACAACGAACCCGTTCGCCCCAACCCTCAAGCTATTTCAGTGACAAACTTTAAAAATTTTAGGAGTGTAGGACCCCCAGAGTTCGAGCGTACTACCGATCCAATCATTGAGCAAACTTGGATAAAAGAGATCAGGAAGTCTTTCACCATCGCTCATGTGGGTGAAGACCAGAAGACGATATTTGCCACATATATGATGAGAGGAGAAGCGAACTACTGTTGGGAGGCTAATCAGCAGAGAGCTGGAGAAGGGACGATAGCGTGGGAAAGATTTAAGACGCTGTTCTTCGAGAACTACTTCCCGAAGAGCATGAAGAATAGAATGGAGGTGAAGTTCTTAGAACTGAAGCAAGGTGATATGACGGTGTCGCAGTATGCGGCTAAGTTCAATAAACTAGCGCGATTTGCAGAACACCAAGTGGGAGATGAAGAAAGAAAGGCGAGATGCTTTGAACAAGGACTGAAGCCTTGGCTGTTTAATAAGGTGTCAGTTCTTTAAATTGATTCCTTTGCGACATTGCTGGAGAAGGCGATCATTGCAGAAGGTGGCAGTGAGACCTTAAGTCTTTATAACAAGGAGAAGAAAGGAAAGAATACCGGAGGAAAAAACCGTGCTGGAGGTAGTAGCAGTGGAGGAAGTAATTTGGGAAAGAGAAAGTGGGAGAACAATAACAACAACAACAACAAAAACAACAACAATTAGTAGGCAAACTTTCGTGGAGGATTTAAGAAAAGGAGTGAAGCTTGTAATAAGTGTGGGAGAAGTCATTAGGGGGAGTGCTGGAAAGGAAAGAGCACGTGCTATAACTGTAGCTAGGAAGGGCACATATCGTCGAATTGCCCAAAACCAAAGAAGATCAGGGGATGTTTTGCTTACGGATCAACGGAGCACAAGATTAAGGATTGCCCAAAGAAAGGAGGTGGGGGGACTAGCGAAGGCCAGGGAGGAGGTAGCAAGTTAATGATTGGTGGACCTGCGCAACCCAATCGATCAACCGCCCGAACCTTTAACATGATCGTTCAGGACGCAGTAGCTGCGAAGGACGTGGTGTCAGGTATAATCCCAATCAATGATATAAATATATATGTATTATTTGATTTGGGTGCCACCTATTCTTATGTATCTGAAGAATTTGCTAGTAGACTTAATACACCCCGAGAACGATTAGAAGATCCCTTGAACATAGAAGTTGCGAATAAGAAAGTAATCCCTGTAGAATACATTTATCAAAATTATCGCGCAAACATTAGAGATCATGAACTGAGCGTAGACTTGATCCCTATTAGATTGGGAGAATTTGACATAATACTGGGAATGGATTGGTTGTATAACCATGAAGCAATAATTGACTGTCAGAATAAATGTGTAACCTTCAGACTCCAAGTAAGTCAAAGGTAGTGTTTTATAGTAGCTCATCGCTTAAGCAATTGTGTTATCTTACGATGATGCAGGCCAGGAAATTGTTAAGGAAATGATGTGTAGGTTACTTAGCTTATATTGTAGATACTCAGAAAAAGAGAGTATAAATTAAGGATATATCCGTAGTAAATGAATTTCAAGGTGTATTTTCAGATGATTTGCCTGGTTTTCTACCAGACAGAGAAATCTAATTCGTAATAGACTTAGCACCGAGAACTGCACCGATTTCGAAAGCCCCATACCGTATGGCGCCAGTAGAAATGAAGGAATTGATGATACAATTGCAAGAGTTATTAGATAAGGGTTACATATGGCCGAGTGTGTCTCCTTGGGGAGCACTAGTGTTATTCGTTAAGAAAAAGGACAGATCGATGAGGCTCTGTATCGATTATAGAGAATTGAACAGAGTAACGACAAGAACAGATATCCTCTACCGAGGATAGACGACTTATTTGATCAACTGAAGGGAGCGAAGTGTTTCTCAAAGATCGACCTACGGACAGGTTATCACCAACTGAAAGTACGGGAAGAAGAAATACCAAAAACTATGTTTTGAACCCGTTATGGACATTACGAGTTTTTGGTAATGTCATTCGGACTGACTAATGCCCCGACATCATTCATGGACTTGATGAACCGAGTCTTCAAGCCATACTTGGATAAGTTTGTGGTAGTTTTCATCGACGACAACTTGATCTACTCAAAGACAGAAGAAGAGCACGTCGAACATCTGAAGATTATTTTAGAAGCGCTAAGGAAGGAGAAGATGTATGCAAAATTTTTAAAGTATGAATTTTGGATGGAGAAGGTTCAATTCTTAGGACACGTAGTGGATAAGAATGGAATCTCAGTAGACCCTGCAAAGGTCGAAGCAGTAAGTAATTGGGAGCAGCCAAGAACACCGACGGAGGTGAGAAGTTTCTTAGGGTTAGTTGGGTACTATCGAAGATTCATCCAGGATTTTTCTAAGATAGCAATCCCGTTGACAAATCTGATAAGGACTACGATGAAATTTGTATGGACCGACAAATGCGAAGAGAGTTTTCAAGAATTGAAGAAGAGATTAAGCGAGGTGCCTGTGTTGTCATTACTAGACGATGTGGGAGGTTTTGTGGTATATAGTGACGCATTGCACAAGGGACTTGTTTATGTGCTAATGCAGCACGACAAAGTCATTGCGTATGCATCGCGACAATTGAAGGATTATAAAAAACGATACCCTACTCACAACTTGGAGTTAGCGACAGTAGTTTTTGCATTGAAGATATGGAGGCATTACTTATACGGAGAGAAATGTGAGATATACACGAACCAAAAATGTTTGAAATATATCTTCACACATAAGGAGTTGAATATGCGTCAGAGAAGGTGGTTAGAATGAATCAAGGATTACGACTGTGATATTCTTTATCACCTGGGTAAGGAAAACGTGGTTGACGACGCTCTGAGCAGAAAAGGAAGAGAGATATTGTTTCACTTGACAACTCAAGAGGAGTTGATAAGAGAGATGAAGAAATTGGAAATAGAGGTAAATGGACCAGAGAGGTCTGAAGAAAAGTTATTTGTAATGGAAGCTCGTCCGACATTGTTGGACAGAGTGAAGGAATCACAAGAGAAGGATAAAGAATGCGAGAAAATCAGAAAGAGGATCGCAGAGAATGAAGAGGAAGGATTCCGAATGGACAAAGATGGTATCTTAAGATTTGAAGGAAGAGTGTGGGTACCAGCGATAACCGAGTTGAGAGAATAGATTTTGCACGAGGCACACAATACGACGTATTCCATCCATCCGGGAGGCACAAAGATGTACCGAGACTTGAGACAACATTTATGGTGGCCCAATCTGAAATGGGAAGTCGTAGAGTGCGTTAGTAGATGTTTGACTTGCCAGCACGTTAAAGTAGAGCATTAGTGGCCGAGTGGTTTACTTCAACCCTTGGAAATACCGGAGTGGAAATGGGAGCACATTACGATGGACTTCGTGGTAGGACTTTCAATCACACAGAAGGGATATGATGCCATTTGGGTTATCGTGGATCGACTAACGAAGACCGCACACTTTCTACCAATCAAGATCCGCTACAGTTTGAATCAGTTAGTGAGTTTGTATGTAAAGGAGATTGTTTCGCGACATGGAGTGCCGGTGTCAATTGTCTCTGATCGAGATCTGCGCTTCACGTCAAATTTTTGGAAAAGCTTGCAAGAGAGAATGGGAACATAGTTGAGGTTGAGTACCGCTTATCATCCTCAGACATACAGACAGAGTGAGCGAACTATACAAACGCTGGAGGACATATTTAGGACTTGCGTGATGGATTTCAAGGGAAATTGGGACGACCACCCCCTTAGTAGAATTTGCGTATAACAATAGTGACCATACGAGTATCGGCATGCCACTGTACGAAGCTCTTTACGGAAGAAAGTGCAGAACGCCATTATATTTGGACGAAGTCGAAGAGCGACGAATGCTCGGACCAGAGTTAGTGCAACAGACCGCGGACGTGGGGACAATGATAAGAGCTAGATTGGTAGCAGCTCAAGACCGCCAAAAAAAGTACGCAGACTTGCATCGACAGGACAGGGACTTTAAAGTCGGCAGTTTCGTATTCTTGAAGGTATCTCCTTAGAAAGGAAAAATACGATTCGGAAAGAAGGGAAAGTTGAGTCCCAGATTCATAGTACCGTTCGAGGTATTGAAGCGAGTGGGCGAAGTGGCATACAAAGTTGCATTACCACCTGAGTTGGAGCACATCCACAACGTGTTTCACATCTCCGTGTTGCGTCCGTACAAGGTCGACTATAAGCACGTGATTTCTTACGAGCCCATTAAAGTGGAGAAAAACTTGGCGTACGAAGAAATTCCTGTCCAAATATTAGATAGGAAAGAGCAAACCTTAAGAAATAAAGTTATTTTATCTGTAAAAGTACTTTGGCGTAACCATGATGTCGAGGAGGTTACGTGGGAGTTAGAAGATAGGATGATGAGGGACTATCCCCATCTATTTGTGTAACCTTATAGCAATTTCGAGGTAGAAATTTTTATAAGGGGGGGGGGGAGGATGTAATAACCGATAATTCTCGAATATTATTAAATGAATATATTAATGAAAATGAATATTTATTTAAATATAAATGATTATGTGTTATGAGATGAGTTAACTCAATTGTTTCAAATTGAATATATATAATAATTGAGGAAAATATGGAGTTTATGATAAGCTCGTTGAAATGTCTTGTGTGGCACGAGAATAGATTCGATGATGGGTTAATTAATTTGAGGATGAAGGAATTATTAAGTGAGCAATTGATCTATATTAATTATTAATTATTATTATGAGAAATATAATAATACTATGTTAATTTATTATTATTGCAAGTAATAGTATAATAATAAGTAAATTATTTATAAATATAATAAGATTTATATTTATTAAACTATTGAGGAATGTGATAATTTATCGTATAATTATGTTCATAATTGTTGTTAAGGGTAAATTAATGAGGGATGGATTAATTAATATTATTAATTAATTAATTGATAAGGTGAGTAATTAATTATTAGTGATTAATTGACATTGTGAATAATAAAACAAACGAGTAAGTTATTAATATAATAAAATTATATTAATTGCGTTGTGCAATGTTATGAGATATTAAACATATAATATATCGACGCTATGACTATATTATATAGTGCAATGTAACGCCTTAATGTGACTATACTATATATAGAAACTTTATGTTATGACTAATTAAATAAGTATATGAATACATCATGAGACTATGTGACAATGTGAGTGTGTGGACATTAATTGAGTACCTCTTGAATATATAGTAAACAATTGTTAATTGATAATGATTGCAACAATTAATTGAATAAATAGAGATGAGATAATGATATAATACCCAATTGAATTATATTCGGTGTTGACGAAATGTACATGGATTATATATGTGTAAAGTAAATTTACTACATTGAAATATTACTTATTTAATTGAATTACCTTGTGACACTAATTTATAACCTAAGTATACCTTTATAACCTATGTATATTATTATGAGTATGTAGTAAACTAAGTGTTATACTTAGTTCACATTTCATGTGCTGAGCTTATTTTGCTCTGTCCCAATATGAGAAACACATTTCTTCCTACACGTGAAAGGCTACAAGCCTATTCCCTCTTTTTCTCCCAAGCTCATGCTAGCTATCATGATTTATGGGGAGTGGCCTTCATGATGCTTATCACCAACTACTCACCAACTTCCCCATAACCACTATACAATTTATTCTCCCTTTGGTTTATTTTGGGGTGCAAAAGCTTTGTCTAAGTATTTTAAACTCTATAAATATAGCGTCTTCTCCTTCAAATTCATTTGCTGAGATATTGAGAGCATATAGAGAGTAAGATTTCATTAGTGATATAGCAGCATTGTGAGTTCGGAGATTTCAGCAAGCTCAATTAGTTTAACAGAGGTATAATCTACATTCCATGTTCTTCATTCATGTTTTCTGCTAATTTCTTAGATTCTTGATTTTGGTTGAAATTCATGATTATGTGATTGGGTATTGTTTGATAGTTATTGTATTAGATTGCTAGTATGATAGAACTGTAATGTAGCTTGGTTACAGTAAAAAATGTTGTGAAATTTGGAAATTGGCTTAAGTTTCTGCCGAAGCAGAAACTCCACTGCTGCTGGCCGAGACCCGGCGCAGCTGCGCCAGTTTTATACTAGGGCGCAGCGTAGCTGCGCCAGACCCCTGTGGCAGTTTTCTGGTTCTGCTGCAAGCTGCTAGGAGATAACATGTTTAAACAAGCATGATGACTAGTTTAGCATATGTATTAGTATACCTAGACCTAAAGAGAACATGTTTTACTATATTAGCATGCATGATTGATGAAAGGTTATAGTTTCGAAATGAACTTGGAGTTTTTAAAAAGGGGACCTTAATATGTTATATTCATGTTTATATTCTGACTTTTGATGCATGTTTGTATGACCTAGAAATGTATGAAAAACATGTTGCCTTGTGTATATATGTTTCATGAAATAGCATGCACATGTTGGACCTCATTAGTAAACATTTACTAACAAAGATATAAGTTTTGAAAGCGAACTTTGACATGTAGGTATCATATCTACATTCTGAGTTTGCGAGCATGATTATATGGTTTAGTTATGCATGAAGTGATAGTCTAACATGTGGAGATTACACTAGTGTACATAATTTAGTTTTAAAACGATTTCAAAGGTTAAACTTGAAAGTTTTGGAAAACTAAAGTTGCATGAACCGAAGTCATAGTGTTCTGATATTTTGGACATGCATGAGAATGCTCTTAACCCCACTAAAATATAGCATACATGTATACATACCATGATAGATGCCATGAAAACTAGTTAAGCACAAATGAAGCATGATTTAAGATAATAACGATACTAGTTACACGTATATGATGTAGATACTTGTGAGCATGCCTAAAACAAGTTACATGACCACCTTATGTGTTTAAATGACAAGCATGATAACTTATGTGATTTCATGATGTTGAATGGCCTTAAGTTAGTAAGGAATGTTAATCTAGTTACATGGAAGGTTGGACCATGATTGACTTGGCAAACATGAATGACCCGTTAACATAAGTATATACTATGTGTAGATATTTGCGTACATGTCGGACAGAATCTGCAGGCAGCAGCCCAACCTTGGCCTGGCCAGGGGGCAGCGCAGCTGCACTGCCCCTAGGCTTGACCATGGCGCAGCTGCGCCAGTCTGGAAACAGAACTGATGAAGTCTGCTTGATTCTGATTGTGTAAGTTATAACATATTGTTGCTTAAAGATGCTAGACATGGTTTGACCTCTACTGTTATATGATTATATAAGATGACACTATAGCATGACGATGTTTAATTCATAAATGGAATTCCATGAATAAGAAAGACATAATTAAATTAGTGTTATGAATTAATACATGATACAACTATGTACTTGATTTCGTAACAACTTATATACTGATTTTGTGTTAAGAATATGTGTAAGTACGTAATGACAAACGTATAAGAGATTATATGACTAAAGAAGAACCTTATGTATAGTTAACTTACATATCAAGCTTGTATACCGAATGTGTTTAGCTAATGAACACCATATATATGTAATATATCATAATAGGATTTGAAAGTGTTGATTAACTTTACGTGGATAGACTACGCTTAAGGCAAGTATCCTAAACCCTTGCATTACTTTATTCAAAGGATATTGTAAGCAAGTTTTCTCTGTCTTACACTCTTTTATTGTGCAAGTTTCCTTGAACTCGTTCTTGTATTGTTAATTACAAGTATCCTAACCTTTGAAATGGATCCTTGTGAAAGCAAGTTGTCTTACTTACTCGTTTAAATCGAGTTAGTATGCTTATTGAATAAACTCTTGTTTCATTTGAGCCATTATTATTGTTGAACTTAGCATTATTCTTAAATATTGTGAAAGTGTCTATGCCATTTGATTCGGCTAGACTATATGCATATTTAGAAAACTATCCAAATCATTTGACTGGTGCTGAAATCTTAAAAACTGAGTTGAACAACCCTTATGTTAAGGGGAGTGTATATTGTTGGAAGCCCCAACACACGCGTGAAGATTATTGTAGTGTTATGCATAACATAAAGTATTGTAGACTGATTATCTATTATACTTATTTCTTTGGGTTATCAGTTTAATATTGATAATTCTAGTAGATGTTCAATAGTCCTTAGTGACTGCTTAGTATAAATTATTTTATCTAGTTGGATACGTTGATTGCCTTTGAATTCATATATATCTGTTGATCTATATTGAGCTATCAGAAGGAGTAGCATGCGAACGTTTCAAAGAGATGTTCTTTAAAATGTACTTCCCTGTTAGCTCGCAGGACCAGATGGAGGTCCAATTTCTAGAGCTTAAACAGGGAGGGATGACGGTGTCAAAGTACGCCGCGAAATTTAACGAGCTGGCCAGGTTCGCTACATACCAGGTCAGTACTGATGCAAGGAAGGCGAGAAGGTTTGAGTGGGGACTGAAGCCCTGGCTCTACAGCAAGGTCTCCATGTTCTAGCTGAATACATTTGAAGCTGTGCTGGAAAAGGCCATTCTCGCTGAAGGTGGAAGCGACGCAGTGACCAAGTTCAAACAAGATCAAAAGAAGAAGAAGAACGAGACAGAGAACAAGGCTGGTGGTAGCAGGGCTATCAACCAGAAAAGGAAGTGGAACGATAACACTTCTACTGGGAGTCAACAAGGAAACCAGCAAAAGAGAAAGATCAAAGTATATGTGACATGCGGGAAGAATCACACTGGAGTGTGCCTGAGGGGGAAGCGAGTATGCTTTAACTGTGGTCAGGAAGGCCACATTGCGCCGAATTTCCAGAACCCGAAGAAAAGAGCTTGCTACACATGTGGATCTAAGGATCGCATGGCTCAAAGTTACCCTAAGAAGCCAGCTGTAGGAGGGAGAGGAAATGGTAGCGGCAGCACTTTGGCTATCGCTGGACCACTGCAGGCGATCCAACCCACTGCCAGGACGTTCAACATGACGGTGCAGCATGCTGTGCAGTCAAAGGATGTGGTGTCAGGTATTATTCCGGTCAATAGTAATTGCATATATATTATTTTATTCGGGTGCTACTTTTTCATTCATATCTGATGATTTTGCTAAGACCCTAGACTTACCTAAAGGGGAATTAGTTTACCCCTTGAACATAGAGATTGCAAATAAGGAGGTTATTCCTGTTAGGTTTGTTTATAAGAACTGTAGATTAGACATTAAGGGTTATAAATTGAGGGTAGATTTGATTCCAATAAGGCTTGGGGAATTTAATGTTATATTGGGTATGGATTGGTTATTCAACCATCGGGTGGTGATCGATTGTCAGAAGAAGTCTGTAAACCTTACGACTCCGTCAAAGGTAGTATTCTATGGTAGCAAATCGCCTAGAAAAGCAAGTTGTCTGACGATTATGCAAGCTAGGAAACTTTTGACACAAGGCTGTGAAGGATACTTAGCCTATATAGTGGATACTCGTAAGGAGAGCCCGAAGATAGAAGAGATATCAGTGGTTAGGGAGTTTATGGATGTATTTTCGAGCGATTTTCCAGGACTTCCGCCAGATAGAGAGATAGAGTTTGTGATCGACTTAGCGCCGGGAACTGCTCTGATTTCAAAAGCTCCGTACAAAATGGCTCAAGTCGAGATGAAGGAACTGATGGTTCAACTGCAAGAATTGCTGGACAAGAAGTATATTCAGCCGAGCGTTTTGCTGTGGGGAGCGCCAGTTTTATTCGTGAAGAAGAAGGATGGATCGATGCAGCTTTGCATTGATTATAGGGAATTGAACAAAGTTATGATCAAGAATAGGTATCCTTTACCTAGGATCGATGACTTGTTCGATCAACTGAAGGGTGCTAGATACTTCTCAAAAATCGATTTGAGAAGTGGATATCATCAGTTGAAGGAAAGAAGAGAAGATATACCGAAGACGGCTTTTAGAACTCGGTATGGACATTACGAGTTCTTTGTGATGTCATTTGGTCTAACAAATGCACCAGCGGCATTTATGGACC
Organism: Panax stipuleanatus; assembly: GCA_020205555.1. Classification (NCBI taxonomy): domain Eukaryota; kingdom Viridiplantae; phylum Streptophyta; class Magnoliopsida; order Apiales; family Araliaceae; genus Panax; species Panax stipuleanatus. Next base: position 62,056,935 of record CM035117.1, on the reverse strand, counting down.
TAATGAATAGGGTATTTAAGCCATTCCTAGATAAGTTCGTAGTAGTGTTCATAGATGACATCCTGGTTTATTCCTAAACTAAGAAGGAACACACTGAACACTTAAGGCTGACCTTAGAATCGTTGAGATGAGGGAAGCTAGACGCTAAATTCTCAAAGTGCAAATTCTGGTTAGAATATGTGCAATTTCTTAGCCACGTGATTGATAAAGATGGGATTTCGGTAGATCCGTCGAAGGTTGAAGCTGTGATGAATTGGGATAAGCCGAAGACACCATCTGAAGTGAGGAGTTTCTTAGGATTGGCAGGTTATTACCGGAGATTTATCCAAGACTTTTCCAAAATCGCAACTCTGTTGACAAATTTGACTCGTAAAACAGTTAAGATTGTTTGGACGAAAAAGTGTGAGGACAATTTTTAGGAACTGAAGAAGAGGCTAAGTACTGCGCCTGTGTTGTCATTGCCCGATAGTACAGGAAATTTTATAGTATATAGTGATGCCTCACATAAGGGATTAGGTTGTGTACTGATGTAGAGCGGCAAGGTTATTGCATACACATCACGCCAACTGAAGGACTACGAGAAAAAGTATCTGACCCATTATTTAGAAATGGCGGCAGTAGTGTTTGCTCTGAAGATTTGGAGACACTACTCATATGGAGAAAGGTGTGAGATATACACGGATCACAAGAGTCTGAAGTATATTATCACCCAGAAGGATTTGAACATGCGCCAGAGGAGATGGTTGGAACTTATCAAGGACTACGACTGCGAGATTCTTTATCATCCGGGTAAAGCAAATGTGGTTGCCAATGCTTTAAGCAGAAAGGGTCGGGAGAAGTTGAATATGTTAACTAATCAGGGTCAGTTGATAGCAGAGATGGCTAAGTTAGAGATGGAAGTCAAGTATCCAAAGGAATCGGATAAGAAGCTGTTTCAAGTAACTACTGGTTCTACTCTGGTAGACAGGGTGAAAAAGGCACAACTTCACGACGAGGAGTGCAAGAAGATCAGGAAGAGGATAACTGATGGTGAAGAAATCAAGTTTAAGATTGATAGTGAAGGACTGCTCTAATTTAAATGGAGAATCTGGGTACCGCCAGTACCAGACGTCAAAGAGGAGATTTTGAACGAAGCTCATAGTTCGAGATATTCGATTCACCCTGGGAGTACGAAGATGTACCAAGATCTGAGACAGCATTTCTGGTGGCCAAATATGAAAAGAGACGTGGCGGAATGCGTTGTGATATGTCTAACGTGCCAGAAAGTTAAAGCATAACACTAGAGACCGAGTAGATTATTGCAACTGCTAGAGATTCTGGAATGGAAATGGGAGCACATCACGATGGATTTTTTGGTGGGTCTTCCAGCAACTCAGAAGGGTTTTGATGCGATATGGGTTATAGTAGATCGACTGACGAAGTCAGCCCATTTCTTACCGATCAATATTAGATACAACTTGGATCAGTTACGAAGCTGTATATGAAGGAAATTATCTCTAGACACGGTGTTCCAGTGTCGATTGTATCCGACAGAGATTCGCATTTCATGTCAAATTTTTGGAAGCGACTATAGGAGTGCTTGGGACCGCAATTACGAATGAGTACGGTGTACCATCCTTAGACTGATGGCCAAAGCAAGAGAACGATTCAGACGCTAGAGAATATATTGAGAGCTTACGTGATGGACTTCAAAGGAAGCTGGGATGATCATCTACCATTGGTGGAGTTCGCCTACAACAATAGTTACCACGCGAGTATTGGCATGCTGCCTTACGAAGCATTGTACGGCAGAAAATGCAGGACTACATTGTGATGGGATGAGGTTGGTGAGCGACAACTGTTGAGACCAGAATTGGTGCAACAAACTGCTGAGATCGTCAAGGTAGTCAGAACGAGATTGGTTGCTTCTTAAGACAGACAAAAGAAGTATGCCGATCATCATCGATAGAATCGAGAATTTACAGCGGGAAACATTATTTTCTTGAAAGTATCTCCCTAGAAGGGAAAGATTCGATTTGGCAAGAAGGGGAAGTAGAGTTCTCGATTCATTGGACCTTTCGAGATACTACGGAGGGTTGGTGAAGTGGCTTACGAGGTTGCGTTACCTTCGGAGCTGGATAATATACACAACGTTTTCCATATTTCTGTGTTGTGATCGAACAAACACGATTACAAACAAGTGATAGAATACGAGCCTTTATAGTTTGATAAAGACTTAACATATGAAGAAGTGCTTGTTTAAATAGTTGACAGAAAAGAACAAGTACTTAAAAATAAAGTGATACATTCCGTTAAGGTAATCTAGAGGAACCACAGTGCTGAAGAAGCTACGTGGGAACTCGAAGATGTTATGATGAAAACTTATCCCCAATTATTTGTGTAATTTCTTGTATACCAATTCCAGGGATAGAATCTTTTTAAGGGGAAAGAATGTAATAGATGAGTTTTTTTTTTGTTATGATTCTGGGGACAGAATCCTTTTAAGGAGGGAAGAGTGTAACGAATGAGAATTTATATGAATTTTAAATATTTATTGAATTAAATAAATATTTTACATAATTTATTTATTGAGTGAAATAAATAATTTATGTGATTGTTGTGGAGTAATTTAATTAAGTGTAATATATTAATTAAATAAATATTTAATATTTAATTTAATTGATGTGTAATAATTTTATGGTATAGTTCTAATTTAATTGAGATAATTAAATTAGATGAATTTTATGTGGTAATTGTTACATGAGATTATGATTAGCGATTAATTATAATTGTTATGTGGCAAATTTTATTTGGTTATGTAATGTTAGCTTTAATTTAATTAAATTAGAAGGTTGAGATTTAATTAAATAAAGTGTAACATTTAAACTATGTGTTAAAGAATTTATTAAAATAAAGAAAAGGGTTTTAAAGAGTTTTGCCAAACAAGGCCCTTGCACCTGTTTTAATTTCGTTTTGCCAAACGAGGCCTTAACTACTAAAAACCTGTTTTTAATAAGCTGTTTTTGCCAAATAAGCCTTATGAATTTTAAAATTTAAAATATTATAACTTATATATTAATGATAATTATTATATTTATTGGGTGGTTTAATACTTAGCAGTTATATATATTATATAATTATGTGTATAATATACATCGTATCAGTTATAATAATACACTACGTTAGTTAAAACATAGGGGAAGAACAAAGAAGAAAACAAAGTTAGAAAATATACAGAGAGACAAGAGAGAAGAAAAAGAAGGGAAGGTTTTCTAAATTGAACTCATCATCATTCCAAGGATCATCATCTTCTTCTTCTAAGCAAAAAGAGTATACCTCTAACTTATAGTTTTTAGAAATTGTATTTCGTTGTTCTTCGAGTTTTAGTTCTCTATAACTTGATTTATATGAGAAATTGTGTAGTATAGTTCATATATGTTTAATATGTGTTATAACATGCTTACATATGATTCATGTGGTTGTTTATATAGTTCAATTCATGTAAATATGATGAACATGAAGAAATCATGTTTATAGCAATTTACAGTGAACTAGTTTTGAAAAATAATCTTTAAATTGTCAAAATTCATGTCTGATTGTGATATATTATGTAAATTGATAATAGATTATGATAATATATCAAGAAACAAAATTTACATGCTTTGAATTGGTTGATTTGGTTTAAAAACAAAGTCACAATATTAATTTTCTTTAAGAACGCTTAAAAATGGTGTTTTCTTCAAAATCGTGAAATTAAGTGTTTTGATTTTGTGTTAAGGTGTTTATGAATGTTAAAAACATGTTAGGAATTTAAGATTTTATTTTCATAAAGTTTCATATACTTTGTGTTAGTTAAAATCGAACTTTGGTGCGAAGAAATAAGCCAAATTGGCTTTTTCTTTGCAAAGTTCGTGAGCCGGGGGAAACCCACAAGCTGGGGGACCCTTCCCAGCGGGGCGTTTGGCCTAGAAACCCTCGCCCCAGCAGGGCTACATGCTGTCCGAAAATGTTAGTTTGGTTCCGAGTAGTTTTTATGCAGTACATGATTAGCTAACTTAATGTGATGACATATTAAGTGTATTAAACAATAAGATAACATATTTTTGATATGTTTAAGATAATTTGAAATCTCATATTAATATGTTATGTGTGTACTTGGATATTATTATCATAGGATCCGATATGATAGTTTAAAGTATTATACGCGTATGATATGCATATTGTGAGTTTAGACTCACGTATGTGGTTAGTTAGCGAGTTAAGTTGTAAACCACGTTGTTAAGTTGAACTTAAGTAAGAAGTTCAACGGTTGGAAAATAACGATTTGGAATTAATTGATATTGTAAACGTAATGTAATGTGTAGGACGATTGAGAAAGTGATTTGTGTATTGTAAAGTGTAGCTTGCGCTCGAGGCAAGTTTTCTAAACTCAAACTTTACTTGAGCTATCTTTATTGATTATAATGATGCGAGTTATTTGTATTCTTTATAAATTCCATATTGAGCAAATATCTTATCAAAGTTTATTATTGAATTAACGTTACCTTGACTTAATCGTTCAAGCAAGGTTTATCTATCTTTCAAATGTTATAAGTTATTTCTAGAGCATGCCTATTTAATATGAAGTCTATTGTTATGACTTATTCTTGGTTCATAATTCTTGTATTATTGAACTCTTAAATTATTGTGAGTCGATTCAACTATTCCTTAGTTGATGATAGTTGAACTCCAAATTTCCTTTTAAGCTTATCCAAACCAAATTTCTTTGGTGCGGACTTGAATCAAATACTGAGATGAACAACCCTATTTAATAGGGGGATTACCATGCGAAAGCGTTAAGATGTTTGTGCACAATACATGGTACAAAGGGTTGATCCCCCTAAGTACGAGTTAAGATTCTATAGTCTAAACGACTGTTAAAGGTTTTAAATAGAAAGCTTATAACCTAGGACATAGTTCAAGGTTTTATGACCCTCAGATGATTTCAATATTCGGAATTCTAAATGTTGATGAAAGAATTATTATTCAATTCTTTATTATTGATGAAAGAAAATTTATTCAAATCTATTGATGCTATTCAGTTTATGTCATTGTTATTGTTGTATTCCAAGTGAGCTTTTGTTTGCTCACTCTTGCAATTAAATAACCATTGCAGCTAAAGTCGAGAACGTTGACATACCGTCAACGAGTAAAGGGAAAGGCAAGATGAACAAGTGAAGACTTGTTGTGTTTTGATTATGATTGTAATAAGACTTCGTTTATGTTATATTTTATTTTCCGCACTTATTGTTTATGTTAAGGTTAGCAAACCCTGGGATTTATTCAATTAAGTTGTAATCCTTTTATAAGGAAGATTTTTATTTAATGATAAGGTTGTAATTTATTTTGCATTCCATATTATTGAGCATCAGTTGAATGTTATAGTTATATAGTGAACACCAAATCATGTGGAAATAAAGTACCCAGATTTGGGGGATACACATCTTCTCTTCCAGAAAATTCTTGTAGTTCCTCTTCTAGTGACCCGGCTCGTTGCAATGGAAGAACATTCCTTTGCTAGCTGAATCAAGTTTCTCTTATTCCTTTGTGTTCACCTTGCTTTTAGCCTTCTTAGATTTCTTCTTTTCAAAAGATACCTTGGGTCTCTTCCTTTTCTTAGAAGAATCCACCATTAAGACATGGTTCTTCTTGGATGGGAAGTGACCTTCTACAGTTTTCAACATGTTAAGTAATTCAGGCAAGCTGACATCTAACTTATTCATGTGGAAATTAACAACGAACTGCGAGAAGGTCTCAGGGAGTGACTGCATGACCAAATCTTGACTCAACTCCCCATCCATGATGAACCCAAGCTGTCCGAGGCGTTCAATCAGATTGATCACCCTAACGACATGAGTCTCGACGGCAGTGCCTGTTGCTCCATTTCGGTGTTAACAAAACAGACACAAACGCGTGCAAGTATACACGGTCAACAAGTAATATATAATAAGTAAAGATCGTTCCCACGGAGAAAAGCAATTATACTTAAACTATCATGCAACAACTTTATAGCTATTTTCGGCTGCTAAAACGAGTAAACAAGATGTGAATTAATAACTTGAATGGCTATAAACTAAAATTAACTAATTAAAAAACTATTGACTCAAATTGGGAAGATATGGGATCCTAATGTCACTTATTGCATCATCCAGATTACACACCTCTTGTTTAGTTTAATTAATTACTTAGGGTTGTTAGTCGAGAGCACGAAGGTGAGAAATGACTATCTTTCAATAAACCAAGTCCATATCACATAAAATCCACAAAAGAGATAAAATTCATATGAACATCAATATTACCTAAATCACTATATGTCTATATGACTTACAAGCAATATCAATTTAAGTGCAAGCTCTCAATTGACTACATATGGTAAGCCGGTATATGTCTATCCGGATTAAGAATCACAAAATCTATCACATAAAAATTTTATGAACATATGCTAGCATGGCCAACTCTGAGTTTATACTTTCTTTTTCAATTCCATACAAACTATTACGGTAGATGGTGATCAAGCATCTAAACACTAAACACAACCATGCTAGGAAATCCATACATAATCAATCACACATCACAAAGAGGCATATAGATCTAAATTAAACAATAAGCTTCATTAGAATCCCATAATGGTGGTTAGTTCATCTCTGAACCAATAACCATTATGGGATTTGATCTAAACATTGAAATCAAATAAAGAAAGAGGAGAGAATAGAGAGATAAGGATAGTGCAAATCTGATATTCCTCCTTCCAGAATAAGCCTTCAACCTTAGTTTAGAATCACAATAAAATCCAAAATGAAACCCTAATAATGGAAATCTACTAAGAACTAGAAGAGAGACACCACAAGAGTGAAGTGTAGCAATGAACTCTCTCTAGCCCTCTAAACCCTAGAATATAAATTAAAACTATAGAATGAATAGTGAAAAATCCTTCGTAACTTGCAAATACACCCATATAAGGAAAACACGCTACAACCAATGCTTAAATGAAAAGTCAAATAATTTTCAGCAATTGACTGGTGCGGCCGCGCGGCCCCGTAGTTCATTTGGGGCGCTGGCACGCCAACTTGCAGGCCAGTTGCTTCCTAGAGTGGGCGCGCTGTGTTCAAGGCCATTACTAGGGCGGTCGTGTGGCCGGTCTTCTCTGCATGCTGCTGCTGGTGTTTTGCTATTGTAATGTTGCTGCTTTGGTTGTTGCTTTTCTTTTCTTTCTTCTTTCCTTAGCCACTCATCAGATGCCATTTCCATGCCCCCATGTTGTGCTTCATCTTCATCTCACCACATGCTTAACATCTTTAGTCCACCTCTAGCACACCATCTTTCCATCATGCCATACCCATGTCATTTCCATTCGAATTGCTTCCATTAGCTCACCTTATAGTTTCCTTCATGCAATCCTACAAAACAAAGATAAAGAGCAAAAAAAGACACTAAAACACTTGAATTTAAGCCATGATTCTACCAAGTAGATAGCCAATAAGTAGGTATAAAACATACTTATCAAACAAACTTGAACTATTGCTTGCCCTCAAGGAACAAACACAAATGCGAACTACATGCTATGCAACTATACTACTATGAAAATGAATCCCAAAATTTCAGCCATGTTATGAATTCCAATAAGATGTGCCTCAGAGAAATAACAAGAACTATGAACAAAGCAACAACCAAGCTAAAGTCATAAGGACAAACAATTCAAAAATCACAACCTGTGGCTAAGATGTAGTGTGTGTGTGTGTGATATATCACAAATAAGCTTGATAGAGGCGAAGATTCCACATGCTATACTTCTAAGGAAGAAAAACTGAGGTTTTAAGTCAAGAAAATTGTACATATATGAACAACAACCCATCCAACACATCAAAACAAGCTAAGGTTCAACAAAGGGTTTATTATGGTTTTATTCACACACGGGGGCGATATTCGTACTTTTTCGTGGTTACACCCGACTGTGCAATGCTAAGCCCTTTTAGGCTTTTCAATGATACCCATTTATCGAGCTTTCGACCAACGACTCTTAAACCATAAGGCTTTAGGGCGCTGGGTGTAGAGACAATCCCCTAGGGCGTACTTGCTCGAGTATCAAAGGCCACAAGACTTAGCTAGCCAAGGCGTTTATTCTATTTTTTTATTTTTCTCAATTTATTATCTTTTGTTTTTGTTTTTCTTTTTCTTTTTTTAGCATGCATACCCAATATTTTCCCCAAACTTGCATTTCTGTGTCATTAAGGTCATTATTCATTCTTCTACTCAATTCTATCATTAAAAACAAATTTTCCCCTCAGAAGACAAGCATGTGCTAATCTAACGAACAAGCAAATAATAACAATGTCATGCTATCCGGTAACATCAAAGCAATAGGCATAGACTACATCATATATAAAATTATAACTAAGCTTAAGTTATCAACTGAGTTCAACAATCTATTATATTTCAATATCATCATCGGCCATATTGGAATTCAACAGGCTAAAAACATGGGACTATGCTATGAAATGAAACTAAACACATACTAAATAAATAAAACTAAACTAAACTAAAAAAAATTCATGCAAAATTTAACTAATGAGTACTAAACATGCAATTAAAACTATAGGCAACTAACTATATGCAATAACTACTAACTACCCCTAATACCCCCAAACTTAAAATTTTCAATGTCCGCATTAGAGATAAAAGGTAAGGAAACTACCCTACGTATCGGCATGGCTACCCTCCTCGGGCGGTGAATCTGGCGGTGGGTATGGCAAGGCAGAACCGAAGAATGGCCACTCCACCATCGATCCCTACTGCACAAAGGCTTCAGCCAAGGAATGGGATAGCCCATCGATAAACACTGCGAAGTTGCCATGCAACACGTCCATCCTACTCTCCAATCGCCTCATCATGCGATCCTGATTCACTTCACTGGCTGGAGGAGGAGCGGCTGCCTCTACTGGTTGTGGTGGAGGCACTGGTGGAGTGATTGATGTCCTGGCTTGACATCTGGACCTGCTCATCCTCCCAATCAAGTCCCTCCTGAGAACACAGATGTGTCACCACTAATGCATGCGGAATACTGCCGGGGGTACTGCCTCTCATGAAACGCAGCATATTCTGATGGAGCAGGTGCCCAATATCTATATATTACCCGATAATGATTCCCCACAAAATAATTGCCCTCTCAGACGGAATATCATACTGGTGAGTGGATGGCATCAGATTGGAGTAGATGAACAGGTTCCACGCCTTTGCATATTTGTTCAGCGCTGAGGCAGGGAAGTTGGTCTTTGTATCAGCGCCCTGCTTATAATTCCATTGAGTTCCAAGCACGCACAAGTCGGTGATCACTCTGTCCAAATCTGTCTCGAAACGCTCTGCCTCAACCCAATTTACTCGGCCAGCCGAGAGTGAAGGCAAATGGAAGACTTCATGAATCGCCAGCAAACGGTAGTCAACTTGAAGTCCCCGGATGAATGAGAAGCCGCTCTGTGTCTCCTTGGCGTTTACATAGAATTTGCGAACAATGGCCATCGGAGCAGGCACACACGTTCCCACAACCCCAAACCAGGATCTCTCTCTGATTATCTCAAGCATTTAGCCATCTTCTTTGGTCGGTTTCAATCCCCTCTCCTTCACAAATGTCTTAGCAGCAATCCGGTAGTATTCAGTTTGCGCCGCGAGGCTAATGAACCTGTTCAAGTCCACAGTATCCTCGGCCTGGCTGCTCTACAAAGGCGAATCCGGAGTGGCAGATCGTGCTCTCTTTGGACCCATAAGAATTTCAAAAAATTTCCTTCCAAGCCCTAGATGATGAATGTTGAAGAACAACCCCTAAACTTGTGCCTCTGAATTCTGTAGAGCAAACCCTAGTACTGCTGCAAAACTCCCCAAATTTCCTCTAAAAATCCTTACTGCAAGCCCTATTATGTGAATAGAATGATAAGATGGTAGTGGCTAGGCGCTATAAGGAGAAGAGAATACGAGTTGTGAGAAGGGGATGGGCTTGGCTTAGAATAGGTTTTGGGTAGAATAAGAGAGGTGAGCTTCGGATGAAAGAGAGTTTGTATATGAGAGGGAGTTGGATTGTGTATATGAGAGGTTTGGGAAGGATAGGAGAATAGGTTTGTGAATGCTCTGATAAAAGAAATCGATCCACTTAGTGTATGATATAAGGGCTTGGCCGATTCTTTTAAAAATTTTAAACTGGCTGATTCTGAGTTCGGGCGCTGGCGCACCGGGTGTAGCTTTGAGTGGGGCATGGCTACGCAGATACCCAGACTTGCTCTCTGACCTCTGTATATTGGCGCGGCCGCCCGACTTTTTACCTTAAGGCTGGCGCAGCCGCCCTGCCCTGAGCCCAGCATAACTTTTTCTGTAGCACTGATGAAGATAAGCAGCAACTTGACTAGCATTCTTTTCCTGGAACACATGTATGCAAAAATGAGATATAAAAGAATCTGAAACCCAAAATTGGACTATGTATCTCTGCACCATGCTATATTGGAATCTGTCTATACTATATGCACACGTATTCATCATAAAATTGTCAAAATTGTCATGATTTTTAGAAAACCAACATTCAATTCATTTTATGCACATAACATTGAAAAATAAGATGTAAACTAATTCCATACTTGCAATTGAACTATGTAAGATGTGTGTGTATCCTCAAAAAAAATGCTATATGTGTGTATATGTATTATGCTCAGAACTCCAAAAATATATACAATAAGCTTCTAGCTTCAAAAATATATGCAATAAGTTCCTAACTCCAAAACTGTTCAAAATTTTCACAATGCTTAGAATTAAACAAGGGGGGAATGTAGAGATATGTAACCAGAATTAAATAAGAGGGAGAAAAGAGATGATGGGGTGCCTCCCATCGAGAGCTTGTTTAAAGTCAATTAGCTCGACTCTGTCTGAAATGGTCAAGTAGTGGAAAGGATCGAGGCGACCTTCTGTCGATCGACTTCGCCCCCATAGTAGTGCTTCAACCTCTGTCCATTCACTTTAAACGGTTTGTCTGGGTATTGGTCGAAAATCTCCACTGCACCATGTGAAAACATGGTTTTCACCATAAAAGGGCCCAACCACCGCGATTTGAGCTTTCCAAGAAAGAGTCTAAGATGAGAATTATACAATAATATCGCTTGCCCCGGCTCAAATTTCTTTTCCATGATCCTGTCGTGCCACCTTTTTACCTTTTCTTTGTACAACTTTAAGTTTTCGTACGCCTGCAGTCTGAATTCATCTAACTCATTTCACTACTAAAAAAATGGTCATTTGTGATGGCCAAAATCCATCACAAAAACTAGAAAAACCATCACAAAAGGTTTACGCGATGGCTTTAAGCATCACAATAGCCGTCTTGTATAAGCCCATCATGAAAGGTTTTACGTGATGGTTTTGATAATCACGCAAACGCTTAGTGCTTTTGTGATGATTAATACAATCATATTAACACGTAATCTAATGTGATTGTCAAAGTCATCACAAAAAAACACTGTTTTAGGGATCAAAGGTAAGAACGTGAATTTCTATTTACGGATAATTTATTTCACTATAATAATTATATCGAATGATAATTGTAGGATTCGAACCCTCCCCCCATTTGCAAACTAAATAACGATTATAATTACCACTACACCAAAGCCCAGATCATGATTATAATTTTAAAACAAAATATAAAAGGAAACATATGTGAGTTGACTTACTAAACAAAATTACTTCCACATAAGATTTGGTGATTGCAATAAGAGTCACAAATACGTTATAATGATGGTAAAATTTGTCATCATTGACAGCCATCATATATTTTATTATTTTGTGATGGCTTGAAAAACCCATCACAAAGAAGCTTCTTTTTGTAATTGCAAATAAAAGTCGTCACAAAAATCTACCTTTTTTAATGATTGTCATAGCCGTCATAAAATATTGTTTTGATTATTTCTTACATTAAAATATTAGTAACAGCTTAAATGCAATCATGAAAAGGGTATATCTATAAGTGATGACTTAGTGCGTTACAAAAAGAAAATTTATTTTGCGTGAAAAATTTGGTGATTGACATGACCATCACAATTATAATACAATGATGGCAAAATTAATCATCACTAAGAGCCATCATATATACTATTATTTTGTGATTGCTTAAAAAGTTTATAACAAATTACTATCTTTTGTGATTGTTTTTAAAAACTGTCACAAAGTTCCGTCACGTATTCTTGTTTTTCTAGTAGTGTTTAATTGGAGAAGGCGCTTCTCCCCTGCATCTTTCAAGTCAAAGTTCAGCTTTTTTATGGCCCAGTAGGCCTTGTGCTCAAGTTACAGGGGAAGGTGACAGACCTTCCCATATACTAGCTGATACGGTGACATACCCAATGGTGTCTTGTACGCAGTCCTGTATGCCCAAACTGCATCATCGAGCTTAACGGACCAATCCTTCTTTGTGGGATTTACAATTTTCTCTATTATCCTTTTCACCTCACGATTGGACACCTCAGCTTGGCTGTTCGTTTGGGGATGGTACGCTGTGGAGATACGGTGATTCACCCCATACTTGGACAATAGTTCAGTAAACTGTCGATTGCAGAAATGGGTGCCCTCATCACTTATGATAGCCCGAGGAGTCCCGAATCTTGTGAAAATACACTTTTGGAAAAATCGCAAAACCACCATAGCATTATTAGTCGACAAGGCTGCTACTTCTACCCACTTGGACACGTAATCCACCACCAACAAGATATACAAATTTCCACACGACGAAACAAAAGGCCCCATGAAGTCTATCCCCCAGACGTCAAATATCTCAACCTCTAGGATCATATTCAAAGGCATCTCATTTCATTTGGATATATTGCCAACTCGCTGACACTGGTCACATTTTTGCACAAAATTATAAGCATCTTTAAACAAAGTCGACCAATAAAAGCCTGCCTGAAGTACCTTGGCAGCTGTCCTCTCGCCCCCGTAGTGTCCACCATAGACTGATGAATGGCAATCCTGAAGTATGCTGTCCGTATCACTTTCTGGGATGCACCGTCTGAACATCCTATCAGCGCACTGCTTAAACAGATATGGCTCATCCCAAATATACCATCTAACATCATGTAGAAACTTCTTCTTCTGGGCTCTGGTCAAATCAGAAGGAATGATGTTGCTGACTAAAAAGTTCGCAAAGTCCACAAACCATGACATTTCGCCTTACACCACAAATAATTGTTCGTCCGAGAAGGACTCATTAATCATCACTTTATCATTCAAGTCCTTTCCCGGGTTCTCCAATCGGGATAAGTGGTCAGGCACTTGGTTTTTGGTCCCCTTTCTGTCTTTGATTTCCAAATTAAATTGCTGCAGAAGAAGTATCCAACGAATAAGATGGGGCTTAGCATCTTTCTTACTAATCAGGTATCAGATTGCAGCATAATCGGTGTATACAACAACTCTTGTGCCAATCAGATAAGATCAAAATTTATCAAATGCATATACCACCGCTAGAAGCTCTTTCTCTGTGGTAGTGTAGTTCAGTTGGGCGCCCGTCAGGGTTTTACTGGCATAGTAAATAACATAAAAAACTCTATCCCTGCGTTGCCCCAAGACGACTCCCACAGTGAAGTCACTCGCATCACACATCAGTTCAAATGGAAGAGACCAATCAGGAGCTATAATAATGGGTGCCGTAGTCAATCTCTTCTTTAAGTGGTCAATGGCCGCTAAGCATTCATCGTCGAATCTAAATGGGACATCTTTCTCAAGCAAACTGTATAGTGGCTTAGTGATCTTTGAGAAGTCCTTTATGACATGGCGATAGAATCCTGCGTGCCCAAGGAAGCTACAAACTCCTTTCACAAAAGTTGGTGGAGGTAAGCTCTCAATAGTCTCCAGCTTCGCTCTGTCCACCTATAATCCTTTCCCTGAAACTTTGTGCCCCAAGATAATTCCTTCATGTACCATAAAATGGCACTTTTCCCAATTCAGCACTAAATTGGTCTCAACACACCTCTTTAATACCATAACAAGATTTTCCAAGCATATGTCGAAAGAGTCTCCAAAGACTGAGAAGTCGTCCATGAAAACTTCTACATTTTGCTCGACCATATCGGAGAATATCGCCATCATACATATCTGGAATGTGGCTGGAGCGTTGCATAATCTGAAAGACATCCTCCTGAATGCAAAAGTACCGTACGGGCATGTGAAGGTAGTCTTCTCCTGGTCCTCTAGAGCTATAACAATTTGGTTATACCCCGAATAACCATCCAAGAGGCAGTAGTAGTCATGTCCCTCTAACCTATCCAATATCTGGTCAATGAACGGGAGAGGGAAATGGTCTTTTCTTGTAGCTTTGTTCAATCTGCGATAATCCATGTAGACCCTCCACCCTGTGACTGTTCTGGTAGGTATAAGTTCATTATTCTCATTGGACACGACTGTCATGCCTCCCTTCTTAGGAACGCATTGCATCGGGCTCAACCATGAGCTGTCAAAGATTGGATAAATGATTCCAGCATCTAACCACTTTAGGATCTCCTTCTTGACGATCTCTTTCATAATAGGATTCAATCTCCTCTGTTGCTCTACTTTCGGCTTGCTGTCATCCTCCAGGAGTATCTTGTGCATACAGTATGAGGGGTTGATCCCCTTGATGTCAGCTATGATCCACCCAATAGCTAATTTGAACTCTCGTAGAATCCACAACAACTTGCTTTCCTGACAGGATGATAGAGTAGAAGAAATAATAACTGGTAACGTGGAAGATTCCCCCAAATATGCATATCTCAAATGATCAGGAAGAGGTTTAAGGTCAAGGGTGGAAGGCATCTCAAGAGAAGGCTTTAGTCACTCTGATGTCTTCCCTGAATGACCGAGTGGTTCAATGGGAATCTTGACCTTTCTCATTTGTGGCACTGTGTTCAAAATTTGTATATACTCGACAACATCTGCATCATCCATGTCAGAGTCTCCCAGTAGAGCACTCTCTAATGGATCCATGCACATCAATTATTCAGTCTCTTCATGAAGTACCCTGTCGACAACATCAACCTGAAAATATTCTTCTTATTCGTCAGTGGGGAACTTCATAGCTTTGAAGACATTAAATGTGATCTCTTGGTCCTGAACTCTCATTGTCAGTTCTCCCTTCTGTACATCTATAAGTGTTCGCCCAGTAGCTAGAAACAGTCTCCCAAGAATGATCGGTATGTTCTTGTCCTCTTCGAAATCCAGAATGATAAAGTCGGCAGGGAAGATAAACTTGTCCACTTTCACCAAAACATCTTCTATGATACCTCTTGGGTATGTGATGGACCTATCGGCAAGCTACAATGATATGTTTGTTGGCTTAGGAGCCGGCAATCCCAACTATGTGAATACCGTTAGAGGCATCAAATTTATACTTGCTCCCAAGTCACATAAGCACTTATTGAAAGATAATTTTCCAATGGAGCAATGTATCGTAAAGTTGCCCGAATCTTTGAACTTTGGAGGTAGTTTTTATTGCAATACTACACTGCATTTCCCTGTCAAGGCAACTGTTTCATAGTCCTCTAGCTTCTTCTTCCTCGACAGTATGCCTTTCATAAACTTCGCATAGCTTGGCATTTGTTCCAAAGCTTCTATGAAAGGAATGTTGATCTGTAGTTTCTTAAACACCTCCAAGAACTTCGCAAACTGTTTGTCTAATTTTTGTTTCAGAAGCCTCTGAGGGTATGGTGCAGGAGGGTAGACCACTTGTGGTGTAGCATTGGTTTTCTCAGCTTTTTCATGCTTCTCTGATTCCACTACATGATCCCCATCCTTTCAATCATTCAAAGCTTCTTCAAAATTTTCTGTATATGGGCGAGCCCGCGCCAGGTATCCTTCTTCCTGGGGCGCGGCCACGCCAATCTCTTGATCTGCAGTTTGCTTCCCAGACCTCAATGTAATGGCCTGACACTGTTCCTTCTCGTCCCTTCTCGGATTTGCTTCTGTATTGCTTGGTAGAGTCCCTTGCGGTCTGTTGGTCAGCATATTGGCCATTTGGCCCACCTGATTCTCTAAATTTTTGATGGCCACCGCTTGGCTCTTTATAAATACTTCAGTACTTGTCATATGCTTCAACATCAATTCCTCGATTTCAGATTTCTTCTCCGTCTGAGGGGCAGGAGCTGATTGATGTTGATGTTGCTGTAACTGAAATTTAGGAGGGTAGGACAGTTTAGGTGCATACTGTTGATGAGACTGTTGTGGTTGGTACTGTTGTTGTTGAGATTGGTTTTGTTGAGCACCTTGATTGTTACTCCAGCTAAAGTTCGGATGGTTTCTGTTGCTTAGATGGTAGGAGTTCTGAAATTGATTCTGTGGCTTTTGGTAATTGCTTACGAATTGAACTGATTCTGTAGTGATGGCACATTGTTCTGTTGGGTGTGATCCTGCACACAACTCACATACGAAAGTAACTTGTTGAACTTTGTTTTCAGCAATAGAGTCGATTTTCTTCGACATCGCCGCCATTTGTGCTGAAAGTGCTGTGATGGAGTCCACATCCAATACCTTGGCCACTTTTGGTTGCGGCATTCTAGATGTAGGATTCTGGTATTCATTTGCCGCCATGGTCTTTATTAAATCATAAGCTGTCTCATAGCTCTTGGCCCATAAAACTCCTCCTGATGCGGCATTAATGATCGGCCTTGATTGCCATCCCAAACCATTATAGAACGAGATGATCACCATCCAGTCTGGCATTCCGTGATGAGGACATTTCCTTAGCATCTCCTTATATCGTTCCCATGCCTCATACAGAGATTCTCCTTGTTGTTGTGCAAACTGAGATAGAGCACTCCTCATCTGAGCAGTCTTAGCCATGGGAAAGAATTTGGCTAGAAACTTTTGTGCTAAGTTCTCCCATGTAGTAATTGAACCTGATGGTAGTGAGTGAAGCCAGCTCTTCGCTTTGTCCCTCAAAGTAAATGGGAAGAGTCGAAGCTTCACCACATCATCCGACACATTGTTGTACTTGAATGTGTCGTAAATTTCGATAAAACTCAAGATATGCTCATTAGGATCTTCCGTAGCTGCACCCCCAAATTGGATTGTGTTCTGAACCATCTGAATTGTCCAGGTTTGATTTCAAAGGTGTTTGCAGCTATCGCTGGCCTGACTATACTAGATTGTAAATCATTGATTTTTGGCATTGAGTAATCCCTCAACGCTCTTTGCTCCTCGGCTGCCATTTGTACTGGTGGTTCAGTGTCCTCTTGTGTGTTAGTAGTACATGTGTTCGCTCTCCAAGCTCTACCGTTGATGTTTTCATGTAGAGGCACCAACATAGAATTTATAGATCGAGTGTGCATATACTAACCACAAGTACCTGAAACACAAATAAAAATAAAATAGAAATGATATAAGATGTGAATTGTTCAAGTCATACAAATTTAACTTAAATTGATGCCAATAGTAATAAAAATAACAACTTTATCCCCGGCAACGGCGCCAAAAACTTGTTGCTCCGTTTCGGTGTTAACAAAACAGACACAAACGCGTGCAAGTGTACACGGTCAACAAGTAATATATGATAAGTAAAGATCGTTCCCACAGAGAAAAGCAATTATACTTAAACTATTGTGCAACAACTTTATAGCTATTTTCGACCGCTAAAACGAGTAAACAAGATGTGAATTAATAACTAGAATGGCTATAAACTAAAATTAACTAATTAACAAACGATTAACTCAAATTGGGAAGATATGGGATCCTAATGTCACTTATTGCATCATCCAGATTACACACCTGTTGTTTAGTTTAATTAATTACTTAGGGTTGCTAGTAGAGAGCATGAAGGTGAGAAATGGCTATCTTTCAATAAACCAAGTCCATATCACATAAAATCCACAAAAGAGATAGAATTCATATGAACATCAATATTACCTAAATCACTATATGTCTATGTGACTTACAAGCAATATCAGTTTAAGTGTAAGCTCTTAATTGACTACATATGGTAAGCCGGTAGATGTCTATCCGGATTACGAATCACAAAATCTATCACATGCAAATTTCATGAACATATGCTAGCATGGCCAAATCTGAGTTTATACTTCCTCTTTCAATTTCATACAAACTATTATGGTAGATGGTGATCAAGCATCTAAACACTAAACACAACCATGCTAGGCAATCCATACATAACCAATCACATATCACAAAGAGGCATATAGATCTGAATTAAACAATAAGCTTCATTAGAATCCAATAATGGTGGTTAGTTCATCTCTGAACCAATAACCATTATGGGATATGATATAAACATTAAAATCAAATAAGGAAAGAGAAGAGAATAGAGAGATAAGGATAGTGCAAATCTGATATTCCTTCTTCCAGAATAAGCCTTCAAGCTCAGTTCAAAATCACAATAAAATCCAAAATGAAACCCTTATAATGGAAATCTACTAAGAACTAGAAGAGAGACACCATAAGAGTGAAGTGTAGCAATGAACTCTCTCTAGCCCTCTAAACCCTAGAATAGAAATTAAAACTGTAGAATGAATAGTGAAAAATCCTTCGTAACTTGCAAATACACCCATATAAGGAAGATGTAAGAACCTGAATTTTTAGATATTATTAAATAAGGATTTAATAAATAAAATTCTTAAACTGTGAGATGGGTTCGAATAAGAGTATTTTTATGTGATATAAGGTATGTGGTATTATATTACATAGGGTAATATGGACTATGTAATATGTGTTTTATAAATATATTATTAATATATATTTGTTACTTAGCGTAGAGACGTTTCAGTTGAGATAAAGGGAGTGGATAAAATTATCTATAGATATTAAATAATTTATAGAATTATTTTATCATAGTAAGTTGGTGACATTAAATATCCTTAATGTATAATCACCATATTCTTGTGTATGTGTATTAATAACTAGTATGTTTATAATATAGGTTATTAATAGCACTTAAGCTATCCGTGAATAGGTTTGGATAGTGAAGCATGAGTTAGTTAAGGAATTAACTAATAAGAATAAATATTAGTTAATTTAAGTTGGGAGTTATATTATGGAATAATATAATGAGAGTATTGAACCTTAATTAACTATGATGATATAGTACAGTGTTTAATTTACTTAAGTAAAGGAGTGAATTAATATGTGTGTTGAATATGTAATTATAGTTGGTACTTTTATATATATTACTTAGAATAGTAATATGTTAGAAAGTCTAATGTACGAATAACGTTAAATATATATATATATACGTTATTAAAGGGAGATGGAAATCATTATATTTTTAAATGAATATTTAATATTTGAGATATAATTAAATGTATATTGAAGAAATTATTTTGGGGAACAATTTATAGAAAAGAAAGAGAAATAGTTATTATATATTTCTAATAAAGGATATTAAAATAATTTCTAATATTGAATTATTTTAATAAAAGGAGGAAATATTATTTTTGAATAATAATATTACCTTATATGTTTTTGTATGAGGTATGATTAATTATTATGGTAAATATATTAAAACGTATTTGCTATATGTAAATAAATTGATGGAAACAATTTATTATAATAGAAAATAAACTTATTATCTATTTTCTATATATAATATATGTACATGTGTTGTACATATAGTTATTTGATATTATATTAAGAATAATATCATGAGACAATAAGTAAATTATTTTCTAATAACGAATGTACTTATTTGGAGAAAACATAATATTTTATGATATGGCTAAATACATAATTTTAAATGTATTTTTAAGGGAGTTTAATTAATGAAAGGAAACTAAGTTATTTTTAATATATTAAATAACTTAAGTTATTATTTGATCGTGAATATTATTATTGGAACAATTAATAGAGTATATATTAATTATTATAAGCGTAAAGGTTATACTTATTATAAATATAATTAATTGAAGTAATTTAGCATTTTTAATAGCTTGAGTTATTATATTACCGTAAAGGTTATATAGAATATTGGAGTATTACCATTCACGATATATTTATATATGTGAACCTTGTGACTTAATAGTTCTAAGTATATTAAACATGTGGTGGACAAGTAGTGTGATGGAAATGAATAAATATTGAGAGTAAGTATAAGCTTAATGTAAGCTTGTGAGAGATGCCTTGTGAGGCACGATAATAGATTCGGTAATAAATCGATTAATTCAAGGATGAAAGAATTATTAATTAAACAATTAATATTAATTGTTATTATAATAATATGTTGAATTATTATTATTGCGACTGATAGCATGATAATAAGTATATTTATTATAAATATAATAAGATTTATATTGTGATAATTAACTATATAAATGTTAATTAATTGTTATGAAAATTATAATTCCATTGATTAAATGAGAAATAGATTAATTAATATTATAATTAATTAATTGATAAGATAAGTAATTTATTAATTTCTATGTGCAACCATGCGATATTAAAAGTATAACGTATGATAGTTAACTATATGTTATACGAAGTGAAGAGTGCGACGTGACTGTATTATTATATAAACTATATAGTAAAATTAATTTCATTATGTGAGTTACATAATAGTAAGTGTTTATATAACATGATGTGTATGGGCAGACCTTGTTGTATACCCTATTATTATATAGTAATATCAATAACAATTGATAATTGATAATAATTTCAATAATTATTATAATAGAAATAATAACCATTGTGATAATGAATAAAAATGATACCCAATTGATATATGTAATTGGTATTAAGGAAAATATACACGGACTATATATGTGCAATTAATTTACTACACGATAGTAGTATTGGGACTACATTGTGACACATTAATTTATAACTTAAGTTATATGAAATAGAATGTATACAACTTAAATGTATATGGAATGTATATATAAACCAAGTGTTGTATTACATGTTCCAAGTTGCTGAGATTTATTTGGTTGTCCCAATATTAGAGTCACTCCTCTTCTTCTCCTTCACGTGAACACCACATGGCTACTCTCTATAGCCTCAAACTCAGCAAACTTAGGCTAGCAATGATTTAATGGGGAGTGGTGGTCATGATTTCATTCACCAACTATCTACCAACTCTTTCATAACCAACATGCAATTCTTATTCACGTTGGTTTAGTTTAAAGAACAATGACTTTGCCTGTGTATTAATTGTCCTATAAATTCAAGCTCTCTTCCTTCTATATTGGAATTGCTGAGATTTTCATAGAGTTGATAGTAAGTGAATTGAGAGTGAGTTAGTATAGCAGCATTGTAGGCTTGATATAGCAGCAAAGCATATTGCAGAGGTATAACCTTTACATTCACGCTCTTCATTTTTTTGAAAATTTATAGGTTCTTGATTCTTGAATTAAGTAGGTATTGATGGATATTAGAATTGGGAAAGGCTTATTAGGTGTTATATAAGATTATAAACATGTTAGAATTACATTATAGTATGACTGAATTAATTTTCGTTGAGAATTTCTGAGTTGGGCTAAAGTTCTGCCGAAGCAGAACAGTTCTATCTCTGGCCGGCCACCTGCGTAGCTGCGTCAGTTTTGTACTGGCCAGCGGCGCAGCTGCGTCGGTACCAGACTTGAGTTGGCCAAGGCCCTGCGTAGCTGCGCCAGTTTTGAACTGGGGAGCTGCGCAGCTGCGCAGCTGCGCCGGGACTAGTTTCTGGGTTTTGTTTTCTGTTGGAGGTTCTGTTATATGCTAGCATCAGTTATATAATTAGAACAAGCATGCACACTTAAATAACATGTATATATGAGTATCATGACATGACATAAGCATGATAGTATACATTATTGATGAAGAACTCAAAATTTTCAAATGAAACTTATGATTTTCGATATGAACTTTGATACTTGTATAAACATGTGTGTTCTGACCTTGTAAGCGTATTTGTACGGCCTAGACATGCATGGAAGTTGGTATTAACTTATAGTACGTGTTCTTGATACTACATATACATACATGGCCATGTTAGTATATATTATGGAAGGAAAACGTATGATCTTAAAAATGAAACTTCTAGTTTTAGATTTGAACTTGGACGTATACATAGCATGTATATATTCTGATTTTGTGAGCATGTTTAGATGACTTAGAAATGCATATCGGACATGTCAACCTATATATAGATAGCATGAACATGTTAGGTTTTGTTAGTAAGCTTCACTAATGAAAATGCGAGCTTTGAACATGAAAAGGTTAATCGAGCATGAAAGTATCCTTTAATATGTATACATGCTATGTAGGACCATATGTTAATACTTGAATCCGACTTCGACGGTTAATAGCGTATATTTGCTTTGTTATGGTCTTATGTGTTAGTAATGATATATGAGAATGATTAACTCAAAAGATGGACTACACTAGCTATATGTAAATAGATTAGTGGTAGACAGGCATATGTATATGTAGAGAATGGTAGTAAGTACGTATGGTTAAAGTATACTTATACGTACATAGTTATTATAAGAATACGATAAGAAAGTAAGACGAAGGTTCTAAGAACCAAGTTAGACAACAATGTAATACTAATTATTATATTGAGAATGTATGGAAGTGTATAACTGATAAGTGTGATCTCTATGATTAATATAACTGTGTAGGATTACACGAAGTGCAGATATTCTTAAGCAGTTAAGTCGTAGTTGTTAAACTACGAATCAGGCAAGTCTTTCAGTTCCTATTTGATATATGAATTCAATAACTGTTAGTTGAATTATATTATGCTGTGATAATGTGAACTTATATATGAACTGTATTTGAGATATAAATGAGATTGAAAGTTGATCTTTGATGATATACTTGTTATGTGAAAAGTAACATGCGTAGTAAATATAAACGGTTTATAAATGCATGAACTGAGTATGATGTTATATGCTATGTGATGCATGAGGACTGTTAGAATTGCTGAGCTGTCGAGCTCACTCTTGCAAATAACCACTTTTGCAGGTTAAGGATTCACGGTAAAGATTTTGTGCTTCTAGATTGATATGGTAGTAAGAACGCTTGTTACCATTGTGGACAACCGGGGCACATGGCTCCTCCGTGTCCGAATAAGCAGAAAGGAGGGTGTTTCTCGTGTGAAGCCCTAGACCATTAAATTAAGGACTGTCCGAAGAGAAAGGGAGACGCAGCTAGCGGCAATCGCAACAACAACAACAACGGACTGAGCATCGGAGGGCCAGCCAGTCAAGCCAACAGACCAACGGCACGCACGTTCAACATGACAGTTCAGGATGCGGTGGAGTCTAAGGACGTGGTGTCAGGTATCATCCCAATCAACAATATAGATGCATATGTGTTATTTGATTCGGGTGCTACCTGCTCTTTTGTTTTCGAAGAATTTACTAAACAGTTAGACTCACCCCGTGAAAGATTAGAACACCCTATGAACGTAGAAGTAGCAAACAAGGAAATTATTCTCGTAGAATACATTCATAGGAACTGTTATACTGAATTGCGAGGATTTAAGCTCAGAGTGGATTTGCTACCGATTCGTTTGGGGGAATTTGATGTAATCCTTGGAATGGATTGGTTATCGGTTCACGGAGCAGTTATTGATTGTAAGAAGAAATGTGTAAGCCTTAAGACCCTTAAGACTCCGAATAAGTCGAAGGTGGTATTTTATGGTAGTAAATCGCCAAGACAATCTCATTGTCTGACGATGGTGCAAGCGCAGAGATTGCTTAGGAAGGGTTGTGTAGGTTATTTGGCTCACGTGGTTGATACTCGACAAGTCGAGGATGAACTGGGTCAGATACCTATTGTAAGGGAATTCGCCGATGTCTTCCCAGACGAGATTCCGGGATTGCCACCGGATAGAGAAATTGAGTTTGTCATTGATTTGGCACCGGGGACAGCACCGGTATACAAAGCGCCGTATCGTATGGCACCGGTAGAGATGAAAGAACTGATGGCTCAATTACAAGAGTTGTTGGAAAAGGGATACATTCGATCGAGCGTATCACCGTGGGGAGCGCCAGTCTTATTCGTGAAGAAGAAAGATGGATCGCTCAGACTTTGTATCGACTATCGTGATTTGAACAAGGTTACCATTAAGAACAAGTACCCATTGCCTAGGATCGACGATTTGTTTGATCAGTTGAAGGGGGCGAAGTACTTTTCAAAGATTGACTTGAGGACCGGTTATCATCAATTGAAGGTGAGGCCGGAGGATATTCCGAAGACGGCATTCAGAACTCGGTACGGACACTTTGAGTTTTTGGTAATGTCATTCGGATTGACGAACGCGCCGGCAGCATTTATGGACTTGATGAACAGAGTGTTCAAGCAATATTTAGATAAGTTTGTTGTCGTGTTCATCGATGACATTCTGGTGTATTCAGAGACGGAGGAAGAACACGCCGAGCATCTTCGAATAGTGTTGGAGACATTAAGGAGAGAGAAGTTGTATGCAAAATTCTCCAAGTGTGAGTTTTGGTTGCAAAGAGTGAAATTTTTGGGGCACGTTATCGACAAGAATGGTGTTTCGGTGGATCCAGCAAAGGTAAAAGCGGTTATCAACTGGGAGTAGCCGAAGACGCCAACAGAAATCAGGAGTTTCTTAGGATTAGCGGGATACTATCGAAGATTCATCCAAAATTTTTTGAAATTAACATCGCCGTTGACCAATCTTACTAGAAAGACAGTTAAGTTCGTTTGGACGGAGAAGTGTGAATAGAGCTTCCTAGAATTGAAGAAGAGGCTTAGTCAAGCACATGTGTTAGCTTTACCGGATAACACGGGAGGATTTATAGTGTATAGCGATGCGTCACACAAGGGTCTTGGCTGTGTACTGATGCAACATGGCAGGGTCATTGCGTACGCTTCGCGTCAGCTGAAAGATTATGAGAAGGGTTATCCGACTCATGACCTGGAATTAGCAGCAGTAGTTTTTTCCTTGAAGATTTGGAGGCATTATTTGTATGGTGAGAAGTGTGAGATATATACGGACCACAAGAGTCTGAAGTATATCTTCACGCAGAAAGAATTAAACATGAGGCAGCGCCGATGGCTAGAATTGATCAAAGATTATGATTGTGAGATTCTGTACCATCCAGGCAAAGCAAATGTAGTGGCAGATGCCTTGAGCAGAAAAGGCAGAGAGAAGTTATCGAAGTTAACCGTTCAAGAAGAGTTAGTGAAAGATTTCGAACGACTAGGTTTGGAGGTTAAGTATCCGACGGAGACCATCGAGAAATTATTTTCAATGACAGCGAGTCCGACTTTATTAGATAAGGTTAAGGAGGCACAAGAGAAGGACGAAGATTGTGATATTATCAAGAAACAGATTGTTGAAGGTGATGATTTGAAATTCAAGATTGATAGCACTGGACTGCTAAGGTTTGAAGGACGAATTTGGGTACCGTTAGTACCGGAACTGAGAGAAGAAATTTTGCAAGAAGCGCACAGTACGAGATACTCGATACACCCAGGAAGCACGAAGATGTACCAAGATTTGCGTCATCACTTTTGGTGGCCAAACATGAAGAGGGAGGTTGCAGAATGCGTAAGTAGGTGTTTAACTTGTCAGAGAGTCAAGGCAGAGCACCAACGACCAAGCGGGTTATTACAACCGTTAGAGATTCCAGAATGGAAATGGGAGCACATCACGATGGATTTTGTGGTAGGACTTCCGGCAACGCAGAAAGGGCACGACGCTATATGGGTAATTGTAGATCGTCTTACGAAGTCAGCTCACTTTTTGCCGATTAAGATTAAGTATAGTTTGGACCAATTAGCCAGATTGTATGTCAAGGAAATTATCTCGAGACATGGGGTGCCGGTATCTATTGTATCTGATAGAGATCCGCGTTTCACATCAAATTTCTAGAAGAGTCTTCAAGAGAGATTGGGGACACAATTACGAATGAGTACCACGTATCATCCGCAGACCGATGGGCAAAGCGAAAGAACAATTCAAACACTTGAAGACATGCTCCGAGCTTGTGTAATGGACTTCAAGGGTAGCTGGGAGGATCACCTTCCATTAGTAGAATTCGCGTACAACAATAGTTATCACGCTAGTATCGGAATGCCACCGTACGAAGCGCTATATGGGAGAAAATGTCAAACACCCTTGTGTTGGGACGAAGTTGGAGAACGTCGACTGTTGGGACCAGAATTGGTACAGCAGACTGTAGAGATTATCAAGGTGATAAGAGCACGGCTGGTAGCGGCTCAAGATCGCCAGAAGAAGTATGCAGACTTGCATCGCAAGAAGAAAGAATTTGAATTAGGAAACTATGCTTTTCTGAAAGTATCTCCTTGGAAGGGGAAGATTCATTTTGGGAAGAAGGGAAAGTTGAGCCCTAGGTTTATAGGACCGTTTGAAATTCTGAGGCGAGTCGGTGAAGTGGCGTATGAGGTGGCGTTACCTCCTGAACTTGAGCATATTCACAATGTGTTTCATGTGTCAGTGTTGCGACCGTATAAACCGGACTACAAGCACGTTATCTCCTATGAACCTATTCAAGTCGAGAAAGACTTATCATACGAGGAAGTTCCTGTCCAGATACTAGATAGGAAGGATCAGAAGCTGAGGAATAAGATCATTCATTCCGTCAAGATTCTCTGGAGGAATCACGCAGTCGAAGAAGCTACGTGGGAGCTAGAAGAGAAAATAAGAGCGAATTATCCGTTATTATTTGAGTAACCTTATTTATACAATTCCGAGGGCGGAATTTTTATAAGGGGGGAGGGATGTAACGACCATGAATTTTAAACTCTTTATTTATTAAATATGTGATTTAATTTTAACGAGTTAGTTTTGTGAGTTTATTTAAACCTTATGTGATGGTGAGAATTTGTAAAATGATTAAAGGAAGTCACTAATGAGTTATTTAACTTAGTGGACTAGCCCTGAGACCTTAATATCAGGGAATTGATAAGATTATTAATAATTAAATATTCAACTTATTTGAATATAGTGACAGGATTTGAACGTGTTTGATTAATTTCAATTATGATTAATTATTTGATAATGTGTTGATTAATAATTATTATGAATAAATAATAATTAATAAGTAAGAGATTAATAAATATAATAATATTATATTTAATTGATTTATATAAGCATGTGATATATAAACCTATAATATATGGTGGATTACCTTATATTATATATAATGCAAGGTGGCACATCAATATGATTATACGTTATATATATTGACTATATGGTAAGAGTAATTACATTATGTGAGTGACATAATAGTATGACTTATGTAACATGATATGTGTGGGTAAACATTCATGTATCCCCTATTGACATATAATAAGATCAATAATTAATTAATAATGATTTCATTAAGTTATTATAATTATTATAATAACAGTCATGATAATAATTAATAATAAATGCCTAATTAATTTCTATTTGGTGTTAATAGAAAATGTACATGGATTATATGTTGATGTATCTATGTGTACCCCTACTTGTTACCTTGTAATTTGAAAATGCATTGTATACCCTATAATTCATTATAACCTAAGTTATATAAAATGTGTAAACTAAGTGTTGTGTACCTTAATGATGTATGAATACTGAGTTCTTGTCCCATTTTGAGTGTCCATTCCTTCCATATTTCTCATTCACGTGTAAGACCAAAGGCCTAAGCTACTCCCTCATATCAACTTCCTAGCTAGCCAATGATGCTCATGATGAAGAAGGATGTGGGTGATGGGGGTGGTTGGCAACTATTTCACCTAATGCTTGTTGCCCATCATCTCTTCTCCTTCTCCAATGGTTTGATTTCATGGACAATGGCTTGGCATGATTTTTCATTTCCCTATAAATTGAGTGCTCCCCTTCTCATTTCATTTTTGCTAGACTAATTGCTAAGTATTATAAAAAGAGTGAAGTGAGAGTAATCTGATTTTGGGAAGCAAGCTTAGCTAATTCAAGGTATAATCTCTAAACCCATTTGAAATTCAATTAAGAGAATTAGCATGTTTAGTTGGAATTGGTGATATGAAATGATGATTAACATGCTAGGACAGTATATAGAGGTGTTATATGTACAATGTGATAACTAGCAAGCATGTTTCATGTAGTGTATTGGGTTTGGACTGAAGCTCTTCTTTAGCAGAAGACTCTCTGGACTGGAACGGGAGCCGCGCGGCCGCGCGTCTCCCTAGTATAATTTGGGCGCGGCCGCGCCCCTCTGCAGAATTTGTTTTCTGTTTCATTTTCTGTCCATGCTATCTTGATGATACCCTTTGGCCAAGCATGTAAACTAATATTAAACCACACTATAAGCTTCTTAATACTACATATATGCCATGACCATGATAGTATGTGTGATGAAAGGAAAATATATGTTTTAAAAGGGAAACTTATAGTTTCAATTATGAACTTAGACACGTACGTAGCACGTGCATCTTCTGATTCTGAAAACATGACCGTATAGTCTATATTGACATGAAAGGTACGTTTAAAGTGTCGAACACACTAGCATGAACGATTGCAAGATTTTGACGACTTTAACGAGAAATTTAAGCCTTTTGAAAACAAACTTGACCAAGATTAGTATCTTTTAGATTCTGACCATATGAGAACATTTACAAGGTTTAGATATGTGTTTCAATTGCATACGAATTATATGTTGAGACGCTTTACATGTACTATGTTACCTTTGTGGACTTAGTATACTTTTCAAAGGAAACTTAAGATTTGAAAGTTAATAACATCAATTACCATGTGGGTTATATTATGAGCATGCAAGCATGAAGATTAGGAGCTCACTATGCCTATAGACATATTAACATGAACATCATTTGTTTATATATAGATTTCTCCTATGCACGCATATTCATAGAAAATGAATTTCTAAAGTATAGCCTATGTGATAGGAATATACATGAGTAGTATAAGCACAAGCATATTTACTAAGTATTGTTAGTCTCGTGAGGTGTAATATGGCGATGTAAATAATCTTTGAAACATGAATATGTATTAGTTAAAGTATGTGAATTACTGGCATGAAAACACGACTTCGAATTGAATATAGAAAAAGCATGCTAGTTTCAAACGAGAAGTTAATAACTTGATAAAGTATGTGTGTTGATTAAATATAAGTAACTTGAAGTATTATGTGTTCAAGCCTATATTGATGCATAGAAACTAGATAATCTAAAGTTATTAAATCTATGACATGATTAGATTGACTTACGTGAATTATGGATAGATTAATATGGTAAGCAGATTCTTGTAAGTGTAGACTCGTATTAGTTTACACATGCTAATTGGAATACCGACTTATTAATGTTAGGTTATTTCAGCGAGATTTAATTAAAGCTAGAACTTAATTGTAGCTGAGCAATCAGGCAAGTCTCCGAACTTCACTATTTGGTTGTGCAAGTTCTTTAATTCTTATTTGTACAAGTTCCTATCCTTCTCATATTGTATTGAGCAGGTTATTATCGTATTGACAGTTAATTATTTAAAGCTTGAACTTTATTTCCAAGCATGCTAATAGGTGGTTTAATTACTTTACAATTATTCCACATCGATATTATTGTTATTCGCACTTGGTGCACTTGATTTCGTACAGTCTTGGACTTGTACATTATTTAAAGTTCTATAATTCTTGAATTGCGTCAGATAGAGTCTGAACCCTTGTTCGGTCTGACAATTGTATAAAATTTTTATAAAAGCTATCCAAACCAATTGATGATAAGGATTCTTAGACTGAAAGAACACCCCTTGTATATATAGGGGAGTACCCCAAGTATCTAGTATAAAGATACAAACAGCAGAGTTGAATGTTATGCATATACATAGCGTATGCGAGGCTGATCCCCTCAAGTACTTATTCTGTATCCAGTAACCAAAGGGTCAATCAGCTATTGATTTCGTTGGAGTTTTATAGTTCAAAAGTCTACTTGACTATCAGTTATTCTAAAAGCACTTATTATTCTTGCTTCCGATATTCATATTGTTGAATTCATTATCAGATATATTCCTTTCATCATTATATATCCTTTATTGTTGTATTTCAACTTGCTGAGCAAACTTGTTGCTTATTCTTGCTATATCATGACTTATATTGCAGTTAAGCCCGAGACTTCAGGGAAGGACAAGGGTAAAGGGAAGATGTAGGATTAGTTTGCAAGGAGCAGACTTTATTTTTATGTTTAATTAATTATTGTTATGAAATATGAACCCTAATGACTATTCTAGGGTATGTTTGTATGTTTGTATTTAAGGTTATCGAATCTTAGGACTAGTAACACCTTTTGAATGAACGACGTACGTTTATTATATTCCGCATTTTAGTTATCGTATGTTATTTAGAGGTGGATGTTTAGTATTATTTTGTGACGACCGGACCGGGGTCAGAGGACCTGGATTCGGGGGTGTCACAGATATAAATGAGATTGAAAGTTGATCTTTGATGATATACTTGTTATGTGAAAAGTAACATGCGTAGTAAATATAAACGGTTTATAAATGCATGAACTGAGTATGATGTTATATGCTATGTGATGCATGAGGACAGTTAGAATTGCTGAGCTGTCGAGCTCACTCTTGCAAATAACCACTTTTGCAGGTTAAGGATTCACGGTAAAGATTTCGTGCTTCTTGATTGATAAAGATAGATAGTATCGCATTGAAGAATATTACTTAGATTATTGTCTGGACCATGTTTAGATTCTAGATGATGTACTCGATAGTTGCTTACACTGTTTAATACTTGTTGTATTGTAAGAATGTATTAATTAATACATAGAGGATATCGAGTTGAGTTGTAAATGTTTATACGATAACTCAGATAAGAAGGAATCATATTATATAGTTGATTCAAGATTTGTAATTGATATCAAAGTTATG
Source organism: Panax stipuleanatus (assembly GCA_020205555.1). Classification (NCBI taxonomy): domain Eukaryota; kingdom Viridiplantae; phylum Streptophyta; class Magnoliopsida; order Apiales; family Araliaceae; genus Panax; species Panax stipuleanatus. The sequence continues at coordinate 62,026,106 of CM035117.1, read as the reverse complement.
GAATCAATAAAAAGATTTTTTATTCAAAGGATATTGAAAAGTTTAAATTATTCCGTATTTTAGTAATATCGAATATGATGTAAAGACGAGATCTTGGATATGAATAGAATTTATATTCTAAATTGTAATAAACAAAGTTGTATTCTTTTACTAATGATTAAAAGATGTAATAGTTTGACGATAGTAGTATCGTGACTGCACCGAATCCGAGGTTTCGAAGGAACGTGGATTTGGGGGCGTCACAGAAAACATGCTATAGCCAATACTTAAATGAAAAGTCAAATAATTTTTAGCAGTTGATTGGCTCGGCCGCGCGACCCCATAGTTCATTTGGGGCGCAGGGGCGCCAACTTGCAGGTCGGCTTCTTCCTAGCGCTGGCACGCTGTGTTCAAGGCCATTACTGGCGCGGCCGCACTGCTGGTTTTCTCTGCATGCTGCTGCTGGTGTTTTGCTATTGTAATGCTGCTGCCTTGGTTGTTGCTTTTCTTTTCTTTCTTCTTTCCTTAGCCACTCATCAGATGTCATTTCCATGGCCCCATGTTGTGCTTCATCTTCATCTCACCACATGCTTACCATCTTTAGTCCACCTCTAGCACACCATCTTGCCATCATGCCATACCCATGCCATGTCCATGCCAATTGCTTCCATTAGCTCACCTTATAGTTTCCTTCATGCAAGCCTACAAAACAAAGATAAATAGCATAAAAAGACACTAAAACACTTGAGTTTAAGCCATAATTTTAGCAAGTAGATAGCCAATAAGTAGGTATAAAACCTACTTATCAGTGTCCTCGGTCATCCGAGATCGAAAGAGCTCCTTAGATATCTCATATCTTGCAGTCCTACTTTGTTCACCATACAACTCCTTGAGGTGAAGCAACATAGTAGGAGCATCCATGTTTTTATGCTGACGCTGAAACTCATTATTCGTGGATGCGAGTATGATGCATTGAGCCATAGATGCATCATCTTGCCACTTTATAATAGTGGCAATCTCTTTCTCAGAGGCTGTTTCTGAAACAGTTCCAAGGACAAGTGAATTTAGTACATAAGAAATCTTTTCAGCAGTGAGAACTATTCTCAGATTTCTTAACCAGTCCGTGTAATTCGGCCCAGTTAGTATTTTAGCATCAAGTATGCTACGCAGTGAAGTAAGTGATTTTGACATTTTTAAATTTCTGCATGTGAAAAGACAATATTTTAGCAAACATTCATTTTATTAATTTTATATATCAAAATAAATTTAAGTCTTATTTTAGATTGGTATCTCCCACTATTTTCTTCAAACTATATTACCCTCATTTATATAGTTCGGCAACATCTAATTAAAGATTTGCTAGTGAGAAAAAGGATCTCATTTCAAATGCATATAGCCTTATGGATAGCACAACAAACGATATATAAATAAATAGGTAGACAACTCTTTGTCAATTACATCAACATATAACTCCTTTTTATTTTGCCTCTTAAATCATAATGGTCAAGTGTGTGCACATCCGAACTAAAATAATTTAAGTTAAGTCCAACCTAACACTTTCATAAATTCAAAAAAGAAAAATATTATCCTTGTGGATAGCACAACAAAATAATATTGTTCAATTTTCTTGATAAGTATCAAATATGATTAAATTAATATCTTAAATACGCAATACTTGCCTTGTGGATAGCACAACAAACTCGTATTAAATATTTAATACTTTATTAATTTATCATACTAGAAGGCGACGTTCGATATTTCAAATATTTCTGAACGCTTTAGACTTAATATAATTTCTTTGAGGGGTTTGTTATTATTTGTCTCATCTTGTTTAGCGCGCATGCACATATATATATAAAATACGCGTTATTTTATTAAAACATGCGACGCATGTATATATATATATATATATATATATATATATATATATATATATAATACTTAGCATTCAAATATAGAATACTATATTCTACCCGGATTGATTATGGACTTTTATTCTAATTTGGTTCACTAGAGCCACCAAGTGAACCAAAAAATCAAACCTAGGAGTGCAAGAATTTAAATTTAAACTTAACTATTACATTTAAACCCGGGCTCCATTATAAACGGGTCTTTACGCGCTCCTTGCTCCGTGGTCTCCAATTTATTCAAGATAATTTTAACTATTTTTATTACAGAAACTATTTAATTTAAATAGAAACCTTGATCAGCAGTCAAGGGGAAGTACATAGGAGGGAGATAGAATTTTACATCAAGAAAAATCAGAGAAGACGAGGTACGCAGACCCCATTTAATAAAATCCATTCATTCAAGCATTCAACTAAAATAAAATCCAATCATATTGGTCAATAGTCCATAATCAACCACATTTATATTCATACACATCACCATATGCATCAATAAATAAATATTCATCTCATGAATTAAAACATTCAATAAATATATGAGTATAATTTAATGGACAATTTTAAATTGCATGAAATCTAATTTCAAGATTAAAATAAACTCTTTATTTTAATTATAAAATTATTAAGAATATAATGTGTATATATATATATATATATATGTGTGTGTTACGTACTATATAATATATATAATCCTTAATAGAAATCCTGCAGTATCTTTGTTGAATCCCTTATATTATATATATATATATATATATATATATATATATATAATATATTTAATATTACCTATTTTGAAAAACTTCCTGATTACATTATAAAAAAGTAATCATAGATCTCTCCTTTTATAATAATACGGACCAGCCATTACATTCTGAAAAAGTAATCATAGATCCCTCCTTTTGAAATAATACGGACCGGCCAATAACCCCTTTAGATAACACGGATCCGTTTTCGACCGTTTTTTTTTCTTTTAAAAATAATTTTATATAATAAATTATATCCAATAAATTATTCTAAATACATACCCATATAATATGGAATCAAAACAATTAATAATTGCATAAAGGTTTGTCTTTGATGTCACTGTTGGGTTTGTACGAAATCGTGGGCGCAATCAAATTGTAAAAATTAGCGAAAACATGGTATATCAGAGTTTAAAATTTTTTACAAAATCATTACCCAGATCATCCTTTATGCAAATTATTAATTTAATACGATGAATAAGAAATTATAAAATTATACTCTTGTAGAACGAAGCTTCTATAGATACAAGTTTAACTCCTTGTTCTTCGCGATCTCCTTGAATTTCTGGGTTAGATTCTCTCATTTGATCAACGTTAGTCACCCAAGTGTTTGGTCTCTAGAGGTGATCCACCAAGGAAAATAAATTATCAAGAAGGAGGGTGGTTGGCTAAACACTAATTTTCTATACTCTATAGAAAAAGAGTACTATCCAACAATTAGAATTTCATCAATTGATATCTATTATAAAACTCCTCTTATATAAATATTGGTCAACCCTTCTAATCCTATTAGACATAGAGTTTAATTTAATTAAACTCCTTTAATTAATTTAGGCTTCCCACCACATTAAAAATAATTAATTAAATTTATTTAATTAATTTGCCTCCTAATATTATTAGGAATAAATGAGAGTACTAATATTAAATTAATTCCTAAACTCCTTTAAAAATTAAAATAATAATAATTATAATAATAGTAATAAGACTCCTCTTATTAATTTATATTTAATATTTCTAATATATTAAATAATAAACATTAAGTTATTTAATTTATTCTATCACCATAGATTAAATTAATTACACTTAATGCATTATTATGATTATGTCATTACCTTCTTAAATAATTATTCTTCCTTTTATGGTGTGACCCTTTAGGTTCTTTATATTAAACCGGTTGTGAATAAATCAATTAGAACAATTCTAATCTTATTTAAATAAATAAATTAAAATAATAATCTATTTAAATAAATAATATTTATTCTACAATAGGGATAAGCCTCCTTAGTCATCAACGACTTTTCAGATAATATAGATTTCAACATTAATCATAAAAGAACCTGTGAGTAAATAGTTATCGTACAATTCAATCTTTCCATCATACAATGTCTCAATTAAATATAAGACATGGATTTACTGTCAAGTCTTATTTTATTTAATTATATGTATTTCGATTGAAAAATGCACAATTCCAAATAATGCAAATTAGAAACTCATTTCTAATTTTATTCTACCTTGGCCAAGGACTATTGGGTTGTCATTTAACGATTCACATAGGACATATTTTTTCTTTTACTAGAAGTGGTAAATTCTTTATTGATCAGTCATTATCTCCATATGTAACTCATTATACCCAAGCATACCCTTTTATATACCCTAAGGGTCTTAAAGGAATAAGTCAAAGTATAATTCATTACACACAAGATACTATGATGATCTCAAGTCCAATGATCACTTGTACTACTATCACATTAGGAATTTCTATTGACAGGTGAGTAAAACTCCATTAGGTATTCTATAGCGAGTCACGTTCAGTGAACTTATTCTCCAATAAGCACCTACATACTTTCTTTAGTGTCTCCACACAAATGATCATGAGATCAATCATCCTCATCCAACGAGCAAGCAACATATGCACCAATCTATCCGGATTTACTAATCCCCTTTTTAGTAATCCAACGATTAGGAACTATTTTAGTTCTAAGATTTCTAAAAATTTAGATCTCATTAGCATGATCAATATCATGATTCTAAAAGTATTGCTTAAAACTATTTACATATTATAAAAACAGCATCATATAGATAATTAAATGCCTTTAATAAATGAATTCTTTTATTAATAAATAAATAAGATTGTTTACAAAGTATGTGCTTTATCATCATACATGATTGGCTTGTATGCACACTACTATCAGTTATCACCCACGCTCTCTTTTCCACGTACATATCTTTATTTTACCTTCGCTGGGGATATTCCTCTTTTTACGAGTGACCTCATTGGGGATTTTCGATGCTTATCCGGATGATATTTTGCACCGATTTGCATCACTGAATCATATCTGATGCTACGATGGGGCTATCACCAACAATTTGGATTTCAATCTGGTTGATGCCGATATTTTTGTCGGGGATAGGGCTTTCAATAATCACTATCACAGAATTCTCTCGATGCCTACTCGAACGGTAGTTTTCAAAGGTTGACCATCATCGAACTTTTGCGACGCCTACTCGAACGGTAGTTTACAAAGGTTGACCATCAGCGAACCTTCTCGATGCCTACTCAAACGGTAGTTTACAATAGTTGACCATCACCAAACCTTCTCGATGCCTACTCGAACGGTAGTTTACAATGGTTGACTATCACCGAACCTTCTCGATGCCTACTCGAATGATAAATTACAACGATCGACTATCATAGAACCTTCTCGATGCCTACTCGAACTGTAGTTTACAATGGTTGACCATCACCGAACCTTCTCGATGCTTACTCAAACGGTAGTTTACAACGGTCGACTATCACCGAACCTTCTCGATGCCTACTGGAATAGTAGTTTACAACGGTCGATAATCACTGAACCTTCTCGATGCCTACTCGAACGGTAGTTTACAACGGTCGATAATCACCGAACCTTCTCGATGCCTACTCAAACGGTAGTTTACAACAGTCGATAATCGAACTCTATCGATGACTCATCTGGAGATTTCTTTTATAACAGATTCCATCATCGGTCCATCCCGATGAAGATAGTTTTCCATGGTTGACTCTACCAGGTCTTCCCGGTGCTATGATGGGTTGATACCAAAGACTTGTAATGTCAGATCCTCTGACCTTGGCGGAAGTGGCTTTCAACAGTTTACACCATCGAACCTTTCCCGATGCTACGCTGGGATTGTCACCAACGGTTTCCAATATTAGATATTTCAATCTTCGTTGAAGCAGTTCTCTATAGCTTTCATCATCGGACCCTTCCCAATGTTAGGCTTGAGTTGTCACCAACGGTTTGAATTGTCAGATACTCTGACCTTTGTTGAAGTAGTATTCAACGGCTTTACACCACTGGACCCTTCCCGATGCTACGCTGGAGCTGTCGTCAACGGTTCGAATCACCGGATCCCTCTCCGATGCTACGCTGGGGCTGTCACTAAAGGTTTACAGAAGATTTTCAAACTTCAAAGTTTGGCGTCCTGTTTCAGGGTTTCAAGCCCTTTCTGCTCAATCGCGTAGAACCTTTTATGCTGATTTGACTTTTTGGCTTTAGGGGACCCTGGTATAACTCAAATTTGATCAAGTTGGAGGGGGTGGGACCCACCTTGGGTTACCGCAAGCAGACTCGCTGCAGATCGTGGGTGGATTTATACCCCCTAGCCATTCAAAAGTCATTTTTAACTTGAAAGCCTCTGAAAAATCCGAACCTTCTAGCCCAGATCTACTCCTTTTGGGCTATTTTTCATGAAATCTGTCACCATACAATCGTTTTGCATAACTCCGGTAAGGTTTACATCCTTTCTTTTCAAGTTTTGATTGTTAGAATGTTAGTTTTGATGCAGTATGAGTTTAAACGCAATGCATCAAATATGTATGCATAAATGACTTAATAAAAATGATTAGACTTAGTAAATACGTGTATTTTATGTGACGTCCCCAAAATAGGTCCACACCACCTATTCTGAGTAGCCAGAAATACATGGTACCGAATTCAAATACAAATCTTCCTATTCCAACTATTAAACTGTCGTACTAAATACGAACACACATAAATTGTGAGTTTTAATACAAATACAGCACCCATACTTCTTATCAAAGATACGTTACATAAATGTACAGTCAATAACTATTTGAGAAATTAAAATCTTTGCAAAATGCTCAAGGAAACCTTCGTACATGGGAGGCCATGCTTCTAAGTTATAATAGATATCATAGGGCTTTAGAATTAACCTTGGTTGACCCAATAGACCCCAAAGAAGAACGAGAAGATTACTATCTTGTTCATTCCAATGACGAGTATTCTCTTGCCATATAATTATCTCCATTGTCTCAAACTGAGAATTATATTCCAACCATACTCCAAGATTATATAGGTAGTGCTCATAGATATAATCAGCAAGTGGATGCGCACAACCATGTCTTATGATAACACGATGTCGTATGTGATTAGACATCTTGTATGATAGTGGCAACACACCTTTCCAAAGTCGGGTTCACCTCACCCTATTTGGTTCACCAAAATCAACTGTTAAATGACGTATAAAATACGATACACACATTTAAAGTTCTCAATATAATTATTTCTATACTATTTTATGGGAAACTTCAATAGTTATAGACCATTGTTCTATTCTCCTGTTATTCCCGCTCGACCCAGCTACACTCCTATTGCCTGAAAGGAATTGTGAAGCAAAAGGATGAGCACAAATAGCCCAGTAAAGAATATCATGACTAAAGATAATTAAATTATCAATAGCCTTTATCAGTAATAAATCAGATATTTAGAACATATGGTAGATGATAAAGGCTTTCAACCATAGTTGCAGCGGAACAAACAATCAATTAGAAGAGTCAAATAGACCATAATGTCTATTATCTTCTCCATGTTAAAAGTTCACCAATAATATTTTATCCCTGTAACATCAATCAACAGTTCCTGTCCACAATCATGTAAACAGTTCATGATCATAATTATGTTGATAAATTCCTCTTCGCAACCAGGACGATGATAATTTTCATCACCTGTCTTTACCTGTAACACCAAAGATTATAGTTATATTAATTCTGTGACGCCCCCAAAAACAAGTACTTAAAACCTGCATTTGGTGCTACACGATTCTAAATATTAACAAACTTAAAGCATTATTAAATTAAAGTTATTACATCAAAGTGCTTCTATCTCAAGTATGAAAACCTTAAATAAGTCTTAACATAATAGGTATGTAGTAATGTCATCCAAAAACCTATTTATTACATATGATTCTTCTAGCTAAGCTGGCATTTTTCCTTTGCCCTTATCCTTTCCAGAACTCTCAGCTTCATCTTTCTTAACTGAAAACATTTATAATAAAGCAAGAATGAACATTTAATTGCTCAGCAAGTATAATAATCAATAATTAACATGAAAAAGAAATAATTATTTTCAGCTAATTTCGCTTTCAAAGTAAAATAAATCTATAAGGCAATTAACTTAAACTGTAACGATAATCTCAATTTTTTGAAATGATGTAGTGATTTAAATATGCTAAGTCGTTTAATAATTCAAGAACTTGCTTCTTCTTTTTTTTTTTTTAAATGTTCAATCAGAAATTTTATCTATGAACCGACATGGTCTTATGAGCACGATGGGTGATCAGCCCTTTATGCCCTACATTGATCAATACTATCTATGTGAAACAAATTCTTTCAGTTCTTCTTTGTCGTCCCCATGACGCAATATAAAAATAACCCCAAGTTAGGGAAGTTCTTGCTCATTATAATCCATTTAGAAGAATAAAATAAATAGATAGCTTAGTTAAACAATTATATTTCAAGACTTAATATGAAAGAATTTGAAATATATCAACTGTACATGTATATTGAGTTTTATTCAATGTATACATCGTTATCTCATGCAATTTTCGAAGCTGACTGGAATAAAGTTATATCTCTATAGCATTATATATAAACAAGAAGAAATAATTGCTTATATATAATTAAACTGAAAGTATTACCCCAAATGAGTAAATTATAATTTTTATAATAACTGCCGCATAAAAGAATTGTAAAAGTTTAAGAAACTTACTCAATTTAGATATGAGAAAGTTAAGAAACTTGCCTTTTAAGGAGATTATCACACAATTCTAATTTACAGTCCCCTCACAATCCCTACATAATTATATTCACATACATACTCACGTTAGATCATAATATATATCATCAACATGCATGTATATTTATTAATAATTGTTAGTTCATAAACTAACATTATTTACTCAAATCATAAATTTTACCTTGTTTCATTTAGGAATTTTATTTCATTTTAACCATTCATTAATATGTAATGGTTCCTTAAAATATTAATATGTAAATATTTTACATATTTGAACTTAAACCTTAAATATTTTTTCTCACGAATATTTCACAATTTATTATGCGAGTTCGGTTCATAAATAGCTCATATTTAGCTTTTATAGCAAAATTTAACTTACTATATTATTTATGGAATAATAACAATTTTTATATTATTTTATTCTTTCATAAGTCGCTCGGATAGTTGATTCATATAAGAATCTTTAATTTATTAGTTTACGAATATTAACGTTTACTATATATATATATACCGTTACATGATGCTCGGCTCAAAAAGATCGTTTTGGGCCTCAAAAATCACAAAATATTATTTTTATGATTTATGGGAATTTTTAAAGGTCTCTCGGTTTATTTTGTCTCACAAAATAATTTTATAGGCCACGTGAGCTTTTATTTTGTCAAAATATGAAATTTTATATTTATTACATATTTATATCGCTTAAATTATTCCCGAAAGTTAGTTTCTGGGCATAAAATCTCATTTCCGGTCAAAACTCGCCTCGTAAGACTTTATTAACTCTAATAAGTCTTAAAACGTTGACGGAACGCGAATCAGAACGTCGAACGTCAAAATCGCTCGACGCGTCTAATCCTTATCGGCAAAAAGTGTGCCGACTTTGTTAATCGGCAAAAAGTGTGCCGACTTTGTTAATCGATCCACTATAACCCAAATTGCGTCTAATCCTTTTTGCGTACTCGAAAGTCTTACCACAAAATCCATTGTGATATGTTCACATTTCCATTCATGGATTTTCAGTGGTTGCAATAACCCACTTGGTTTTTGATGTTCAACTTTTACTCTTTGACAAGTTAAACATTTACTGATATATTCTGCAATTTCCCCTTTCATACTTGGCCACCAAAAATACTGTCGAAGGTCTCGATACATCTTTGTACCCCTAGGGTGAATCATATACCTCGAACAATGAGCTTCGTATAAAATTTCTTCTTTCAATTCTAACACTGATGGAACCCAAATTCTTCCTTCAAAATGGATTACTCCATTATTATCAACTCTAAACTTGGTTTCATTTCCTTCAGAAATTTTCTCCTTAACCTTCACACACTCCTCATCCCCGAGTTGTGCTTCCTTAATTTTCTCCACTATAGTTAAACCATCTGCCACAAAATATAATTTTTCTTGTGATTCCACCGAAAATTCACCTCTTGTTTCATTTTCTCCATTGCTATTATTAACTCCTCTTGAGCAGTTAGTACCACCAATTTCTCTAGACCTTTCCTGCTTAGAGCATCGGCCACGACATTTGCTTTGCCTGTGTGATAAAGAATTTCACAATCATAAGCTTTAATCAATTCCAACCACCTCCTTTGCCTCATATTTAATTCTTTTTGTATGAATATATATTTCAAACTCTTGTGATCTGTGTATATTTCACATTTTTCACCATATAAATAATGTCTCCAGATTTTTAAAGCGAACACTACCGCTGCTAACTCCAAATCGTGGGTAGGATATCCCTTCTCAAAATCTTTTAACTGTCGAGATGCATAAGCAATAACTTTTCCATGTGGCATAAGCACACGTCCCAATCCTTTATGCGAGGCATCGCTATAAACTACAAAGTTGCCTGTATTATCTGGTAGAGATAACACCGGTGCGTTGCTTAATTTCCTAAAAACTTGCTTCACATTTTTTCGTCCACTCAAATTTCACTGTCTTCCTTGTCAAGTTAGTTAACGGAGTAGCTATCTTGGAGAAATTTTCAATAAATCTCCTATAGTAACCCGCTAATCCTAAGAAACTACGCTCCTCTGTTGGCGTTTTTGGTTGCTCCCAATTTATTACTGACTCCAATTTTGCTGGATCTACCGATATTCCTTCATTTTCAATTACATGACCCAAAAACTGAACCTTTTCTAACCAAAATTCACACTTGTTGAACTTCGCATATAACTTTTCTTTTCTAAGTGTTTCCAACATAATTCTCAAATGTTCTGCATGTTCATTCTGCGTCTTGGAATAAACCAAAATATCATCTATAAACACAACCACAAACATATCCAAATACGGCTTGAATACTCGATTCATCGTATCCATGAATGCGGCTGGTGCATTCGTCAATCCAAACGACATTACCAGAAACTCGTAGTGACTAAATCGAGTTCTGAATGTTGTTTTTGGAACATCCTCCTCTCTTACTTTCAACTGATGGTATCTGGTTCTTAAATCTATCTTTCTTAAATCTATCTTTGAAAAGTATTTCTCCCCTTTTAATAGATCAAACAAATCATCGATCCTAGGCAACGGATATTTATTTTTAATCGTTACTTTGTTCAACTCCCTATAGTCAATACAAAGTCTCAATGATCCATCTTTCTTCTTTACAAACAACACAGGCGCCCCCCAAGGAGACTTACTAGGTCAAATGTACCTCTTATCTAATAATTCTTGCAATTGTATCATCAATCCCTGCATTTCCACAGGAGCCATCCTATACGGTGCTTTCAAAATTGGTGCCGTACCCGGCACTAAGTCAATCACAAATTCCACCTCTCTGTCCGGTGGAAAACCAGGTATTTTCTCTTGAAAAACATCTATAAATTCATTTACCATTACAATCTGTTCTATCTTCCCCATTTCTCGTTGAGCCCTCACACACTTTTTGCAACAACTTCTTTGCTTACATCATTGACAGACATCGAGATTGTCTTGGAGATTTAGTACCATAAAACACCAACCTAGATTGCTTTGTAGGTTTAAAATTTACTAATTTCTTTTGACAATCAATGGTCACCCCATGCTTAAATAGCCAATCCATTCCCAATATAGCATCAAACTCCCCCAATTGAATCGGAATCAAATCCACATTTAGACTAAATTCTTTTATTTCAACACCACAATCCTTATAGACATACTCTACAGGAATCACTTCTTTATTGGCAACCTCAATTTTTAAGGGAATCTCTAAATTTGATAAAGGCATTTCTAACCGTCTAGCAAATTCATGGGATACGAGAGAACAAGTTGCTCCAGAATCAAATAATACGTAAGCATTAATATTGTTGATTGAGACGATACCTGCAACTACTTCCCTTGATGCCAACGCATCCTGCACTGTCATATTAAAAGTTCTGGCGATCGACATATTCTGCGTAGTTAAACCTGGTACTCCTACTTTCCCGCTACTATTTCCTTTGTTGCCAGTTCCTCATTCAGTTCCCTTCTTCGGACAATTCCTTGCCAAATGATCCAATGCTCCACAAACGAAACAACCAAGACTCCTCTTTGGATTAGAGTAGTTTGGAGAGATATGACCTTCATGTCCACATTTGTAGCACACAGTCTTTCCCTTCAGGAAAACTCCAGAATGGTTCTTACCACAATTCCTACAAGGTTCAAACTTTTTCTTCTGCTGACCACTAGGATAAACATTTCCAAGGTTATTCCATTTCCTCTTCTTATTAATTCCACTTCCACTACTTATTTATGTCTTAACCATTCCCTCAATCTTTCCTTTATTTTTCTGATCTTTCTTGTAAAGATTCATTGCCTTACTACCTCCTTCTGCGATAATTGTCTTTTTAAGAATTGCACCAAAAGATCCAATTTGTAAAACAGATAATTTATTATAAAACCAAGGCTTCAATCCTTGCTCGAAACATCTTGCTTTCCTCTCCTCAGTATCTGTAGACACTCAAAATTTTCCTTGCCCCAATACGAACACCGTAGGAGGGCAAAGCCGTCAATCAAATCAACCCCGATACCGATACCAGGCTTCCAATCCAAATCCGACCACCAATGCCGGTCATTCAGTTAAATTCGATCCCAAATATTGGTAAACCCAAATCCGATCCCCAAGATCGGTAAACCCAAATTCGTTCACTAATATCGGTATTCCAGTCAAATCCGATCCTTAATATCGGTACTCCAGTCAAATTCAATCACCGATATCGGTACTCCAGGAAAATCCGATCTCCAATCGGTCCGTCTATCCAAATTTGATCTCCAATCGGACCATCTATCCAGCTCTGATCTCCAATTGGACCGTCTATCCAGCTCCGATCTCTAATCGGACCGTCTATCCAGCTCTGATCTCCAATCGGACCGTCTATCCAGCTCTGATCTCCAATCGGACCGTCTATCCAGCTTCAATCTCCAATCAGACCATCTATACATCTTCGATCTCCCATCAGACCGTCTATCCAGCTCCAATATCTAATCGAACCTTGTATCCAGCTCTGATCTCCAATCGAACCTTGTATCTAGCTCCGATCTCCAATCAGACCGTCTATCCAGCTCCGATCTCCAATCGGACAGTCTATCCAGCTCTGATCTCCAATCGGACAGTCTATCCAGCTCCGATCTCCAATCGGACCGTCTATCCAGCTACGATCTCCAATCGGACCATCAGTTCAAACCCCGATCTCAATATCGAGCCTTCAAGTCAGCCCCGATATCAACCCGAGAGGTGCAAGTCAACCTAGACATCAACCTAGGACATGTCGAGTCATCCCGGTCTCAATCCGGGAAGTGCAGTTCAGCCCCAGAGATGACCTTGGGAAGCCAGATCCACAAAGGACCACCCCGGGAGGGACAAAAAGGTTATTTTATCAACTCTCAGTCGATTGGGTCAAACTCAAGCCGAATTGATGCCATCGAAGTCAGAATAAGCCATAATGACGATTCCGAGTGCAACCAACGCAAGACAGCTCAACGCACAAACTGTTGGAAATCAAAGACCTAGTTATGAACTTGTCTTCTGGGATCCGAAAAATGTTTTATCCCATGTCATTGTGACACTCTCGGCGAGGGCTTTCTGAAAATGTATCGCACACCTAAAACGGACACTCAGATCAAAAGTTAGAAAGTTTCGACTTCGACTGCGCATTGTCCAGAGTGCACGTACTTTGAGACTACAAAACCCGACACCGTGGGCCCCACTAGGGGAGTCGCACCTCTACCTATGGCAGAAGCAGGTAGAGTGGAGGCTCCCCGGCCTATAAATAAAGGTGCCCCCTTCATTTAAAAAAAACCAGAAACGCAGCGAAGCTTTGCCAATTCAATTTTTTGACTTTTACACCTCTTCCAAACCCAAATATTTTCACTCTAAGACGTAGATATACCCATATACTACCACATATAAAAAAATATCCGGTAGATTTGGACGTATAGAGCCTATAATTTGGCAAAAAGCCTGTGTAGCAGTTCATTGTAAGTATTTTCACGATCAGAAAGTGAATATTACTTCTTCGTACTTTTATACACTTGCACGTTAAGTTTCGTTTTCTAACAATGCCCGGAACTTAGTTTCGCGACCATTTTCGTCAAAATTTGCTATATTTTTGTACATAAACTGATTTTCTGGCATTTCTACAACTTGGATTGACGATCCGTCAACTCCAGCAGCTTCAATGCACTAGCACACACGTTCTGGTAACTTCGACTGACTGGGTTATCTTCCCAGTCCGAGTTTGGCCCTTTTTTGTATATATTTAACTGTATATATACTAACATTTCAATTCTGTCAAGCCCGGATGTCAAATCTGAGGTAGTTTACCGCTTTTATATATATTTACGCATATATAAGCGATTTTCACCATAACTGGGTTCTCTTCCCAGTATTGGTTGACTACATATCTGTCAATATATATATATATATATATATATATATATATATATATATATATATATATATATATATATTTCAATTTCAGTCCGGGCACCGGCGTGAAAACCCATCGCCCATTATACTATTTTTGCACTCTTTGCCATACTGGGTGATCTTCCTAGTCACTAGTTGACTACTTTTCGGTAATTTACATTCCAGTCTGGCCTAGACTATTTCGTGGCCTTTAAACTATTTTTGCACACTTCACCATTACTGGGTTATCTTCCCAGTCCCTGGTTGACTACTTTTCTGTACATTTACATTCCTATTCGGCCTGGATCATTCTGTGGCCTTTTTACTGCTTTTATATATATTTATGCATATATAAGCAGCCTTTACCATCATTGGTCCTCTTCCCAGTCTTGGTTGACTATGTTTTTGTCAATATATATATATATATATATATATATATATATATATATTTTAATTCCAGTCCGTGGACCGGCGTGAAAACCCATCGCCCTTTACAACTTTTATATATATTTATATATATATATATATATATATATATATATATATATTGCTTTACTCGCTTTTTATTCAACTGCTGCTTTAAATATTCATCTTATATGAATTAGCATTGACATATCTGCAGGCGGACTAGATTTATTTAAATCTCGCTAATCCTAGTTTTTAAAAGGTTCAAAACCTCCAGACTGAACCGGGAAGCTAGAATGGCTGAGATTTCCTTAAATCTAGCTTTCTTTCTAGTTTCAGCTTCAAAAGAAACCTCGCGTCCCTTAGATCGCTATCCAGCGGGAACGAGATGCTTCGGCCGTGTGGACCGGGATTTACTAAATGAATCCTCAGTTCTGGCAATTTTGGGATATATATCTGTTTCTGTGCAAATTTGAACTGTGCAGGTTTTGGCTATTCATAGGTGAGCCTAGGAATCGTGGGATTCACGATCAAAACGATCGAAATCTGATTCCCACAATGGATAAACTCCGATTTCCAACTGTACCTTGCCAATTTTGCGGTAGAAATGTACATGTAAACATACCTTAAAACGGTTATCTGGATTTAATGTCTCAAGATAATAAAAAATATGAATTGTCGTGTCAACGTCCCTCCGATGGTTTTCATACCCATGAGGAGACCGACACTTGTATATTCTGTGCAGCCCGACAAATCACCATTCACATACAGCCTTAAGGCTATAAAGATAAAATTGGAAGTATCAACAGGATTCAATTCCTATGTTAGCGTAAGGGTTTGATAAACCAGCTTTCAAAACATCATTTTCAATTCAATCAAAAGAAAAGCTTTTGTAAATCAAAATTAAATGCTTTTGCAAATCAAATCAAAGACTGATTTTCAAATCAAATCAAACCCTTCGTATATAGGTTCAACGAAGCAAATCACTACTTTCAATTAATCAAATCAATAGGCCCAATTTTCAAACAGCATTCACTCACGCATTCCAGTTTTTAAAGGGAAATATTGAAAAGATGCGGTACCATGTTTACACGGGAGTCGTGGGGTGCCTAACACCTTCCCCACACTTAACCAAGCCCTCGAGCTCAAAACTTTGTTTTCAAATATCAAGTTTCGACAGTGTCCAGCAATTGGACCTCTTTCAAACAAAACTCAGTTGAATTGGTACAACCATTTCAAATCTACCAACTGGTGACTCTGTAAAACGTTCAAATCATCGACATGATACATGTTGGCCTTTCTCCTAAAAAACCCTTCAAATCCTTTTTCCTAAATAAAAAGAGTGAGGGTAGAGAGAACTTAGAAAAAAAGATTAAAAGATCCAGGTTGTGACCCGACCCATGGATTTTTTAAACCAACGTCGACAGGTGGAGACTCTGCTGGGGACAGTAGAGGGCTTAGGCCGCTTTCAAATCTTTTCAAACATTTCCCTTTCAAAACTATTAAATGCGTGAAATTCTGCGTCTCCACAGTCAATGAATGAGTGAATGCTGCGTCTTTATTGAATGTATGAAAGCTACGTCTTTACATTGAATGTATGTGAATGAATGCTTTCCTGCTTTTTTAGTGCTTCACACCCATAATTAGTGCTTCGTACCCATGTCATCATATGCGCAACGGTGAGGTACGATGTATGTGAATGTATGTTGTGTGTCTCTCTCACAAGGAGGAAAACCCGGTTAGTGATAAGTAATGTCTCTGGGGACGACTAAGTCTCTGAGGCTCATGAAAATGCACCACCCAGATTCGCTCCAGTTGAAAGATCGGATTAATTTCTCCTCTAGTAGATTGCGATGATCTGGGAGCCTTCATGCCGAAAACAAAGCCGCGAGAGTAACCTAAGATAGGTCAGCCTCTGATTAACCAAATCCAAAGGGAAGGTTCTTCATGCTTTCCTCTTTCAATTCCATGTTAAGTCTCCAATTATCGAGGAGGACAACGTAAATATCATAATGAAATATTTACTTTCCCTGTCAAAATACCATGTCATCTTGCCATCAAAACAACTAACCTCGATTTTGCAGGATAAAATCTAAATAAACACATCATGCATCCTGTCCTTACCTACATCAGGAAATTGACACACCTACGTTTTGTTGTAGGTAAAAATTGGTCCTATTACTAGGTCTAAATCTAAAGCACCCAGTCCATCCATGGACATGGCTTTTAGTGCTCAACCAGAATCCACCCCGGTATCCAGGGAAGAGTTTGAAGGTCTGAAAAATCAGATAGCTGGATTAGCCATTTTCCTACGAGAACAAAGCAAGGCCCTTAGAAGGAAGCAATCTCAAGCTCACACAGAACCAAGAGCATCTGGTGGTAGTGCTGGCGGTCAAGAGACTAAAAAGGCTGAAACTTAGATTCTTGGACCACAAAACTAGGACACGACCAACAAAACCCCTAAAATCACCCCCTCGTCAAAGAACAGGATGCTGGTGACATTATGAAGAAAGTACAACAAATGGAGGAAGCTCTCCGATCAATCAAAAGGATTGGGGCATTCGGTAGTGTCAATTACTCCGACCTCTATATATTCCCCGGGGCTCGTTATCCCAAAAAATTTAAAACTCTTGACTTCGAGAAGTATGATGGAATGGGAGATCCTTACACACACTTGAAAGTATTCATCGGAGAACTCGGATCCTATGCAGAGGATGAGAAGCTTCGAATGCAGCTATTTCAAAAGAGTCTGACTGGAGAAGCCAGAGCATGGTATGCCCGTCTGGACAACACCAAAATCCACAGTTGGGAAGAACTAGCCCACGCCTTCCTCAGTCAATACTGCTTCCAATCTCAGCTGGCTCTAGACAAATACCAAATTACCAAGATCAGGAAGAATAACACTTAATCATTCAGAGAATATGCCCAGCGATGGAGACGGGTCACAGCACAAGTCACCCCAGCCATGACTGAATCTAAAATAGTCATGACCTTCATCGACATCAAGAAGCGCCTTATTATGAGAGAGTCCTAGCAAGCATAGGAAAACCATTCTCTGAAATGATCAAACATGGCGAAATGGCCGAATTGGGGCTCAAATTCGGGCAGATAAAAGATCTAATCGCCCTCGAAGCTATCGCTGAGCATATCCAACCAAAAAATTATGGGAGTAATCCCCGGAGGGTCCACAAAAAGAAAGACGAAGAAGTGTCCTTAGTCTTACAAGGACAAAATCCAAGGGCCGAGTCAAACAGTATGCCCATTCAAAGGAGGAATTATACCCCTTTTCAAAATCTAGAACATCCTTCAAACCCTCCACTCCAGAAAAATATGGAGGTTAGGCGTCGAAGAACTTTCACTCCTCTAGGGGATTCACTCGAGAACGTATTCAAACTTCCGACAGCCCAGAAGAAGATTGTCCAACTCCTTCCAGCAACCAACACTAATGGACGGAATTTTGACCCAAGCAAAAAGTGTGCTTATCAGTCTGGATCTCCAGGCCATGACACCAAAGACTGTTGGTCTCTCAAGCACAAAATACAAGACTTAATTGACAGCGGAGAGATTGTTGTCACAAAGCCTGAGCAACCCCATGTGCAGGACAATCCTCTGCCACAACATAAAGAGGAGAATGTCAACATGATCAGCACCACAAATGGAGGAGGATCCAAATACCTCCGTTATGTGGGAGAATCAACTTCATCCAGTAATAGTACCCCAGACAGTTGGGAAATATCAGAAAGGAAGTTCTCGATAGAGAAAGAAATAAAGTCTCTCAAGGAACAAATCGAGTAGTTAGCAGAACTGGTCGTTTACCAGCATCAGCTCACCAGGAAGATGGTGAAACAAATCAACTAGTCCAGTGTCGATCATCCTCCCACACTGGAGATCACCTCCCCAAGGAATCAATACAAGTCTAATGAGAATGATCTTTAGGCCAACAGGGTGGCCGAAGAAGAGAATCTCCGAGCAGATGGGAAATTCCTATTTCAGAGGAACTTTATCAACCTAAATCAATCAATGGAGGAAATCCTTCAAATGTTAATCAATGAAGGAATCGTTACAGACATATTACCTCCATTGAACCCTCGAGCCAAAAAATTCAAACCTGACCAAATGTGTCAGTACCATTCCAATTCTCCCGGCCATGATACTGAGGACTGTTGGGCGCTTCGTAACCTGATTCAAGATATAATTAAAAATGGGGACCTGATAAGGGGTAATCAAATCCTTGATCTCCCAAACAATGACACTCTCTGGATCCCCACTGTATGGAACCAGAACACAGTGGCTGTCATATCCTGTGATAAGGAGTCAATCCTTAAACCCTTAGTACTGCCCAAAAAAAGAGTTCAAGAAATACAAAATCCTATGAAGGTGGCTGCACCTCAGCCTCTATTCTTGCCTTTCAGACCTCAGTATCCAATCACCAGCCTGAAGAAGGTCCCATGGAACTACGAGAACAATGAAGGTTCCACTTCAAACAGTATTACCATCCTATCAAAGGATAATCCACTGTACCTGCCTCAGAGGGTAATCAAACCAGTCATCAAAGAAAAAGAGAAGGTGGCTGAAGAGATAATCAAAGAGTTCCTCAACAAAATGGGACACCATGAAATCAAAATAGTGCAAAGCTTGAAGGATGCACCTAAACAAGTGTCCATCCTTGACTTGGTCCTATCTTCAGAGGATCATCACAACATTCTAGTGAAAGTACTAGAAGAAGCTCATTTGCCACATACAATGGATACCTAGAAATTCTGCCACGTGATAGAGCACATCTTTAATAGCAATGTGATATCTTTCACAGACGATGATATCTCGACAGAGGGAACGGGCCACCACTAGTCCCTGAATATAGCTGTAATGTCCTCTAGATATATGATCGGAGGTGTGCTCATCGATGGAGGATCATCCCTCAACATTTTTCCATACGATACTTTAGAAAGAATGAAGATCAATCCGAACCGGATCAAAACCAGTCATATGGTCATTCGGGCCTTCGATGGATCTCGCCGATAGGCTATGGGAGAAATAGAGCTACCTCTAGAAATTGGTCCACACACTTTCTACGTATCTTTCCAGGTGCTCAGCATAGCCACCGGATACAACTTATTGCTGAGCAGACCCTGGATCCACATGGCAGGGGCAGTGCCATCCACCCTCCATCAATAACTCAAGTACATTATCAACGACAGCTTCATCACAGTGAATGTCAAACCAGAATACCCTGCCTATATACATGGGGATATGCCAGTGATCAGCCTGGATGCAGGGATCGAACCTACCAATTTTCAAGCTCTAGAGGTGAGCTATACTCAGTATCTACCTATCGAGGCACCAGCCCTAAAACCTAAAGTCTCCACTGAAGTAATGACAGTGGGGCAAGAAATGATATCTTCGAGTTTCCAACCTAAAGAAGGGTTGGGAAAGGATAAGCAAGGTATCAAGATGCCATTCCAAATCCCAAGTCAGACTGGGAGAGTAGGATTGGGATATTCATTCGGGTCAAGCGTCGGAACCCACATAAACATCCCAAGGCTTATGCCTCCACAATTCTTTTGTCAAACCTCACAAATGCCGGATGGGTGAAACCTACGAGGAAAATCCCGACTGCGGTATCAGCCATGCTATTCCCTCCAATCATGCATGTCCATGAAAGAAAAGCCCTCAAACCTGAGGCAGACTGCGAAAAGGGAAAAGAAAAGATCCTGTACGAAGGATGAGACTCATTCGCTAACATGAGGGTATCAACTACGAGGGCATGAATGACGAACTCCCAGACAGCGACGACGAGGATCAAGTTCAAATTCCTAGCATGAAGAAGGGAAAAGGGAGCAGTTTAAAGAAGATCTCTGGCCTTATTATAAAGGATGTCTCAGTCATCAACCAAGACGAGATAGATAATCACAAATCCCTGATCCTCCTGGTTCATGAGGATCTGACCTTGGACAACTAGAGCAGTGTCCCTTGCCTCGGTCGAAAAGGGTAAAGGGGCAGAGAGTACATCTGCCCTTTAATCTTGCTTTCATTTATTGCTTACTTTTGCTTGCACAGCTATAGCAGTAACTTTTGTTATGCTTTACAAATGCTCTGTATGTTTAAGCAGTTGTATATATTAATGAGAGCATTTTTGTTTCCAGGACCCAAGCATTAGATGTGTGTGTCTCTGCTGATGAGATGCCAACCTGTTAAAATGACTACGACTTTGATGTAGAACTGAACTTCGACTTGATGGATATTGATCAAGAGGAGGATGATGACTATGAGGTGCCCGAGGAGATCAAAGAATGGGTCGAAGACAAGCCCAAACCAAACCTCGACCAAACCACCACCATCAACATAGGAACCTCCGAAAACATCAAAGAAATCCAAATAGGTTCAGACTTCACACTCAATCAAAAAGCCGACCTGATCGAACTCCTAACATAGTACCAGGATGTATTTGCATGGTCACATAAAGATATGATTGGATTATCCACTGATATTGTCATCCATCGAATGCCCATCAAGATGGATTCAAACCAGTCAAGCAAAAGCTTAGGCGATTGAAACCTGAATGGAGTCTTAAAGTCAAAGAAGAAATTGTTAAACAATTCAAAGCCGGAATCATCATGGTATCAACATACCTAGAATGACTGTCAAACATAGTTCATGTGCCTAAGCCCAGAGGGAAGGTACGAGTCTGCGTGGATTATCAGGATTTGAACAAAGCCTGACTCAAGGATAATTTCTCGGTACTGTTCATCCACATCCTGATCGATAATACTGCGCAGTGTGGCATGAATTCCTTCGTGGATTGCTTTGCTGGTTATCATCAAATCATGGTTGCTGAAGAGGACCAGGAGAAAATAGCTTTTATCACTCCCTGGGGAACCTTCTGCTATAGACGACTATCCTTCAGCCTTATCAATGCCGGAGCCACGTATCAAAGAGCCATGATGGCCCTCTTTCATGACATGATGCACAAAGAGATTGAAGTTTATATGGATGACATCATCATCAAATCCCGGAGGGAGGATGATCACATCGACCATCTCAGGAAGTTGTTCAACAGGTTACGTAAGTATAACCTCAAGCTCAATCCCGCCAAATGTGCTTTTGGCGTCAAAGCGGGCAAGCTGCTAGCATTTTTGGTGAGTAATCGGGGCATCGAGCTAGACCCTGCCAAGATCAAAGCCATTACTGAAATGCCCGTACCTCATACAGAGAAGGAGATACGAGGATTCCCTGGAAGGATTAACTTCATAAGCCATTTCATTTCACAACTCACAGCAACCTGTGAACCCTTCTTCAAGCTGTTAAGGAAGATTTCCTCCACTAAATGGAGTGAGGACTGTCAACAAGCCTTCCTTGCCAACAAGAAACAGCTGACTAAAGCACCTGTTTTGGTACCCCCAAAGGATGGAGTTCCCTTATTCATGTACTTGTCCGTCAATAACAACGCAATGGGTTGCATGTTAGGACAGAAGGATGATAGTAGTAAAGAAAGAGCTATCTACTACATCAGTAAAAGATTCAGCAGTGGTGAACAGAAGTACATCTTGATCAAAAAGACATACTGTGCGTTAGCATGGGCCTCCATGAGGTTGCCACACTATTTGCATGGGCATACGATCTACCTCATATCCTGTATAGATCCACTCAAATACGTATTCAACAAACCAATGCTGAATTCCCGACTGTCCAAATGGCAGTTAATCCTATAGCAGTTTGACATTATCTACGTAACTCAGAAGTCAATTAAATGTCAAGGCATTGCAGATCAATTAGCTGAAGCACCTTCAAGAGGGTTCGAGTCCCTGGAGACATATTTCCCAGATGATGGGATCATGACAATTCAACAACTCCAGTCAGAGAATACAGTCCAACAATAGAAAATGTATTTTGACGGAGTGGTAAACATGGAAGGTGCTA
Organism: Panax stipuleanatus; assembly: GCA_020205555.1. Classification (NCBI taxonomy): domain Eukaryota; kingdom Viridiplantae; phylum Streptophyta; class Magnoliopsida; order Apiales; family Araliaceae; genus Panax; species Panax stipuleanatus. The sequence continues at coordinate 62,003,218 of CM035117.1, read as the reverse complement.
GAGCTGGGGCAGTCCTCATCTCTGGTGTAGGAAAGCAGTATCATGTGGCTACCAAACTTCAATTTGGCAACACCAACAACACGGCCGAGTATGAAGGCTATATAATGGGGTTGAAATTAGCCCAATCCATGTTTATCAAGCACCTACTCGTCTTCGGAGATTTCGAGCTAGTCATCAGACAAACCACCGGCGCGTATCTCACCAAAGAACTGCATTTGCTACCCTATCATCGGTAGGTCCTCAAAATATCCCAAGAATTCGAAGACATAACCTTCGTTCATATTCCTCGGGGTCGAAATGACTTCGCTGATGCATTGGCAACGTTGGCTTCATTAATCTGCATATCCGATAAGAGTGGATTTCCCAACATCAAGTTCATAATTCAGAAAGCCCCGACATATAGGAGTTACGTTGGAGAAGTATCAGATGAAATATCTCCTGTCAAGCAACCTTGGTATCAAGACATCAAGGAATATCTCCGTGATGGATCCACACCCATTGAGGCAAGTCAATCTTAGCGGAAGAGGATTCACAAAATGGCCATGAAGTTCTATTTGAGCGAAGATGCACTTTACAAAAGGGATGCTGGAATAGGCCTATTGAGATGCCTCGAGAAAGAGCAAACCCAAAGACTTATGGATGAAATCCACGGTGGAGTCTGTGGTCCACACATGAGCGGTCATCTGCTGGCCAAGAAGATAATCAGAAATGGACATTATTGGATCTCTCTTAAGGATGACTGCGACGATCACGCTAAGAGATGTTTTCAATGCCAAATATATGGAAATGCCATCCACGCTCCTCCCAATGAGCTGCACAACATGAGTTCACCAAGGCCTTTCTCCATGTGTGGAATGGATGTGATAGGTCCAGTGGAACCAAAAGCCAGCAATGGTCATCAATTTATTTTTACCATGATCGATTACTTCACCAAATGGGTTGAAGCAGTCTCCTTTCCCAAAGTCACAAATGAGGTCATCATTAGTTTCATCAAAAACAATGTCGTATGTCAATACGAACTGTAAGACCCCAACTTTTTATGAATAAAATTGAATTTCCTCTATATATTATTTTGAATAGTAAGGGGTTGATTTGATAGATGTGGTAAGTTATGGGTAAAATGCGTAAATATTTCAAAATAAGCAAGTGGTTATAAAATATTCATTGTTGTCGGGAAATATTCATTTGGTCGTGGAATATTCTTGTTGTCGGTGAATATTCGTACGGCGGCGCAGCCATTTGTGGGCCCCATAATAGAAAACTGTCGGATGAAGAAAACGACAAGAATAAGTTTTCTATAAATAACAGCGTAACAGTTATAGTTAACACTGTTGAAATACCCGGTGGTTAAAATAAAGTAATACGCGTTGTTGCACAGTAGCACACGGTATTACATAGTATTTTATATTATTGTTATTTCAATAATTGTCACTGCACAATATTTTACATGATCAAACCAATAATTTATATTATTTGAATAATATTATTAGACAACATTATTGGCAATGTCTAGGAAGTTCTGTTTAAGAAAGGGGTTAGTTAATCTAATTGTGCGCCAGTAAGGAGAAATCCTTATCTAAAAGCCCCCACTTTCCTGAGAACGACCTGGTTGTCATTATTATGATTTTGTAATATTATTTGTGAATAATTAATTTTTGATAAAAATGATAAGAAAATATTTATTTAATGGAAGAATTTTTAAATAGACAATTATTTAGAGTTGATATTTTATCTTTTTTGATAAAATAATTCATTCAAATATATTATTGTAATATTTCATTATAAGTGTATGATGTAATAATATAATAATATAATAATGGTGATATTTTTTACAAGGAATGCACAATATGTGAATAAAATCAGGAGAAAGAGAGCAAATTGGGTCCGGAGTATTTTTGTTATAAAAAACATATTAAATATGTTGGTGGGCCCCGTTTTTGACTGAAGTTTGGTTATAACCTGCAAATTCATCCGTATATAAATTTGGGTCATTTTTCGTTCGGAATTTGAAAAAACTTTCTTCTACAAAGTTGTAGAGAATTAAATTTCCTATGGAATGGACATAAAATTCGTATTTTTCTGATAAAAGGCTATTTATTATGAATTATTGAAGTTCCAAAATATTGGGTCTGGATTAATTTTTGGGTTTATAAATATTTTTTTAAGAAAAGTTTTTTTTGTGGGTGGGACCCACTTGTGGAGTGCTGAGATTGTGATGTGGTGTGCGTAAGAAAAAAAAAATTTAATAATATTTTATTAAATTTTCTACTTTGGCGTCCTAAGCATTTTCCTATAAATAGGGTGCTTAGTTAGAATTTGAAAATCACACCAGAATCAGAAGTTTTCTCTCTCTGTAATATCGAGCGTATTTTTGTGAGTATTTAGATACTTTGAGAGTCGATAAGCAGGACAAGTTTTCTTCAACATTATATCCGATATTCTAGTCAAAAGTACTTGTCTTTTGAGGTAAGGGATGTTATTTTTTTCAAAAATGATGTTATTTCTTTCAATATCATGACACCAAAATATTGGTATGAATTTTATTGTGAAATTTTTACCTTGTCATATTAGGGTTACTATTCACGTATACAGCACTATCACGTATACGATACTATTCACGAATACGGTAATATTCACAAAAAAATTAAAATTTCTTTTCTTTGTCCAAGTTGGCTATTATGGGTGCTATCTTTGATTGGATCCAAGTTTTGATCTTCATTCTTGAATTTTGCTCCACAATTGATTATTATGGAGTATTCTTGAACTTGGATAAACTAAATTACGAATCCCTAATTTTTGTCCTTTATCTCACTGGATTCGTTCTTTAAAATATTTTTCATCATCTTCAGTCTTAAATGGTGATACAAAAGAATATCTTCGGCCTGTAGTGCAAAAATGGATGATTATTTGATGAATATCTTTGGCCTGTAGTGCAAAAATAGATGATTATTTGATGAATATCTTTGGCTTGTAGTGCAAAGATGAATGATTACCTGATGAATATCTTTGGCCCGTAGTGCAAAGATGGACAGGTGTTAAGATGAACATGACCAACTGGTGATACAAATGAATATCTTTGGCCCGTAGTGCAAAGATGAATATTTGATTCAAGATATATATTGATTGATGTTACAGGAATAAAATATTGATTATGGACTTTTAAATTATAGAAGATAGTAGACATTATTTCCTAGTTAACTCTTCTGATGCATTGTTAATTCCACTGCAGTTGTTGATCTAAACTTGTTGTCCATAATATTTTATCTGATTTGTTGAAGACTAACGATATTATTCTGTATTATCTTAGTCATAATATTATTTACTGGGCTAGTTGAGCTCATTCTTTTCATCTATTGTCCTCTTCAGGAATTGAGAATGTTGCAGGGACTAGTCGGGGAATAGAGTGATGGGCAGAGTTAGAGCAGTAGTAGTCCTCACTATTTTTGTATAATAGTGTGAAAATAATTATAACTATTGATGACTGAATTTCAATGTTTATATTTTGTATTATATACGATTTGTATTGACACTCACAGCTTGTATGGTCGTCCTACTCACGACCTTATGATATAAAAGTTTGTATTTGGATTCTGTACCATGTGTTTGGCGACTCAAAATGGGTTGGGTTGATTGGACCTATTCTGGGGGTGTCACACGGACAACCGGAGGTGATCGTATCAGATAACGCCAAGAACCCGAACAATCAATTGATGAAAGAATTGTGCAGTAAGTTCCACATCAATCATCTCAATTCCGTCATATATCGGGCCAAGATGAACAGTGCGGTCAAGCGGCCAATAAAAACATCAAGAAGATCATGTAGAAAATTTTCGCCAATCACAAGGAATGGCCTGACCTGCTGCCTCTCACCTTGTTAGCATATTGGACGTCAATGCGCACCTCTACTGGGGCTACTCCCTAATCATTGGTCTATGGCATGGAAGTAGTACTCCCCATGGAGGTAGAGATGGAATCCTTGCGAGTTATGATCGACGCTCAGATGGACGAAGATTAGTGGTTGCAAGATCGATATCATCAATTGTCCCTGATAGATGAAAAGAGGGCTACATCCATTTTCCACGGGCAGTTATACCAGCAAAGGATTGCCAGATCCTACAAGAAAAATGTCCAAATCCGGCAATTCAAAGAAAACGACTTGGTGCTAAAGAAAGTCCTGGCCAATCAAGATGAAGCCAAAGGAAAGTTTGCCCCAAATTGGGAAGGCCCTTTCATTGTCAAGGAGGTGTTGACAGGGGGATCTATCAGACTACAAGAAATGGATGAGAACGAATTCCCCCAACTCATCAATTCAGACACCATCAAAAGGTATTACGTCTGAGTCACATGTATACCCGCATCCGGGTCCGACGAATCAAATCAGGTTTGGTTTTTCACTAGAAAGCCGGAACTACGAATGACCTGATCTCTCTACATCCGGGAGTACGTAGGCAGCCATTTCTGGTGCGGTCAAACCAAATAAAAAAACTCAAAAACTCATTAAACCAAACTCAAAAACCCAAGATAAATACTTTTCAAACCTCTCTCCAACCAAACAGCCTGAACTATGAATGACCTGATCTCCCTCAACCCGGGAGTACGTAGGCAGCCATCTACGGCGTGGTTTGACCTTTAAGAAAAAATAAAAAATAAAAGACCAGTTCCAAGACACCAAAGACAAATAGAAGCAAAATTCTATTAAGCTATCCTGGTCAACAGGCCCATCTGAGATACTCCCTGACATCTTAACTGTCAGTCCATCAAGGAGAAGCTCAAGCTACATCTACAAGTGCGAGTCATGAAAGAAGTGGTAATCACTCAGCAATGACAGTACATATCCAATCAGGGAAGTGAATCAAAATTATATTTCTTTGATATATAACATTGTTTAATATATACATAATGCCCTGTACATGACAAAAATGGCTGATCTAGTCTATGCAAAAAAAATAAGCTAGTCTATGGACCCAAGGACAAGCGGGTCATCAATGCTAGCATGGCATCTCTCTCTGAAGATGGGGGAGCAGCTGTAAGTTCAATCCACTCAGCCTCCATACGGTTCAATACCCCCACGGTCATCTGCAAGGTGGAACTGTGGTCATCCATATACGCACTCATCTCGGTGACCAAACTATGAGTGTAAGATCGAAGAGAAGTACTATCAACAATGTGGAAATCACGGGAAGCTATAGCCTTATCCCTCTCCGCAAAAGCTACATCTTGAGCAATCAAAGTCTCCTCGATCTCAACATATACTGCGTCTCTAGCAGAACGGATCTCATCTCGCTCCACAACAGCTACATCTCTAGCAGATCGGAGCTCCTCCCGCTCAATCAATCCAGCATCTAGAGCGACCCTGAGTCCATCTCTCTCAGCAAAAGCTAAATCTCTTCCAGACAAGGCAGCCAACATCTGCGCTCTAGCTGAATCTCATTCAAAGGTCATCCTGAATAGTGTGTCCGCTAAAGCAGGATCCGTCTCTGCAGGAATAACCAGCGGATCACTCACTAGAGCCACTGTCAAACCCGTGAACAGATCATCCTCAGTATGAGAATCAGGGTCCTCCATAGGCTCCTCCTCGTCGGAGTCCACAATCGGAGATAAATGAGGCTCTGCTGCTGCAACTGCTGTCTCTGCCTCCAACCATGCAGAATACTCCAGAGAACTGCCCTAATGGCTACCAGAGAAATCAGCCCTCTCTCAATGAGTCCAACACTCATATACTCTAACCAAGTCGGCGAATGACATAGACAAAGCCGACATCCTCTGATCAGCAGACCCCTCAAAGTGGTGCAAACTCTACAGCTGATCAAACTGACACATGACTGCTAAAGGATGATAGGTAGTCACTACCCTCAAACCCGCTAAGGGCAAATAATCCAGGCCAGAAGCATGGGTGATAAAGCTATATAGGGACGCTAGCCCTGAGTATGGCAAGATCAAGAACGGATGCTCAATATCCAACAAAAATGCCAACCATAACTCTGCATTAATGCACTTCGCAGATTGAAAGGAGTAAACTGTGGATGTCTCATGAGTGAAGCAAAAACCCTGAGGCTTGAAGAATCCAATCGGTCGTATATGGGACATCAGCCATATATACAGCAAGACCGAGCTGCCCCTAAAAAACCCCTTTGGATGGGTACTACAATGTGTGGCGGATCTAAATGTCTCAGCCAATATCATCGAGACGATAGTGCTACCCTGTCTAAGGGCCCGAACCACAACTACTAATCCCACGTCCAAATGATCCAAGCGAAGTGGCATATAGACGTATGCCATAATACACATCAGCAGAATGTCTACTCTGGCCAGATGTCATGCCTCTACTGAAATAATAAAATCTCCGACATGGCGATCATAGCTGTCGAACTTGCCAAATCGATCGATTAGGAAATTAATCGAGATCAAGTGTCCAGATACAATCTCTTCCCTGATCAAGCTCATACGGAGACCGAACATACGGGTAAACGATCTCCTCATATCACTAATAGCCGTACGAGCACACGACAGATCCAAAGCCAACCCAGTAAATCGCTCGTACTCCTCTAGAGTCAGCTTCAACTCATGTCGCTCGAAGCGGAACACCTATCTCTCAGGTATCCAGAAGGGTAAAATTCCATCAAGAAGTCCAGATGGCACCCAAAAATTTGCAAGGGCCAACGAATGCCCCAGCATGTGGTAGGGCAGACTCTCATACCACGACCTCAATGATGTGGCCACCTCAGACGGTGGTGAATGCTCAATACGGCTGACCGAAGACGACGTCATCTGTAGCACCGTACCACAAGACCATCTAGAGGTCAAATCAAGTCGTAGCTATCTACTGCAGCTATCTACTGCAGGCATCATCCTTGTCTGATAATACAAAGTAGAAAGGAAAATACAGGGAAATGGGGGCACCACCACCCAACTAATACAGTGGTCTATCAAAATGATGGCACAATCGCCAAATAGCCAAAACAGTGGCTGACCAAAAATATAGCTCCAATAACTATCAGAGGAAGTCGAAGACATCAGTGTCAAAGCGATCGACCTGCTCCATCTCCTCAGTAGATACAAAACTGCTGCTATAAGGCATATCTGGGCGGTATAAGGGAGGATCTGCCCCTGCATAGCTGCTGCTAAATGGACCAGAAGAGGGACCCGCTCTTGAGCTGGATGGGTAAAAAGAAGATGCCTCTGACGGATCTCAGCCAAGGTGCCTGATAAAGAAACGACCCTGATCCAACTCCCTGGTCAGATCTGCTATCTGGTCTGCATGAGTAGGCTCCCTAAGGCAAGCTATCTAGTTCATCCAGGTGATCGAACCCGCCGTCAAAAGCTTCAACTGCAAACGAGCGTGAGTGAATCCCTCAGCAAAAGGGACCTCCGTCAAAGTGGAGTGATGCCATCTCCGTCCCCGAGGATAAGTCTCCAGACCTAGGGCAGATGCGGGCCGTAGGCAAGGAAGCCTCTCAAATGCCCAAAGCTGATCATGCAAATATCAAAAGTCCTTAGTGACCAAGACTGATAAAAATGGATGCTGAAATCAAAAAGGTACAGAAAGATGTACTCACCAGTAGAAATGGGTAAAATCCTTACCAAGCCTCCGTCACACCCTCTAAAAGTATGGGCATACCAAGAAGAAAATAGGCAAAGGTATAGGAGCCCCAATCATAGTCACTGAGGCACTCTACATGTCGAGTGGTGCTAATCAAGGCGAAGGACACAGTAGACGAGTTGTCCGCCACAAAACAACCCCTTATGATCGACAAAAATAATCACCTCAGAATGCAATCTTTAGCCATTTGATCATCAGGCGGGGGCTCCTGTAAAGTCCCATCCTTGGCATCTATACTCAAGGGTCCAGATTGGACCATTCAACCCTTGAATGCCGTCGTAGGGACTCCCAGCAGGGACTGAAAGACAGTGGGCGTAATGTTAGCCACGACAGGCACTGGCTGGCCCTCAAACTCAATGCCAGTGATAAACCTCCAATCCATAAGAGTCATCATCACCTCGCAGTCCAGAAGATGAAGGGACTGAGTCTGGTGGAACCAGCGCTCAGACAAAGCCCTCATATACCCCCAGGGGCAACGGCAGGGAAGGATTGAGAAAAAGGCCTGAAAGCCCCGGCCATCTATGATCTCCCTATAATCCTCGTGCAAAGTGTGATACAGGGAATGCATGCTGAACCAATTCCCTCGAGGCTGCGTAAAGGTGGGAACCTGCATCAAAAATCAACCATGTCAAAAACCTGTGCCCTGAGAATGGAAAAAATGAAAAAAGAATCCAGAGAAAAGAAAAACTTTAAGTCACCTCGTTGTCGTGAAGATATCTCGATGGATGGCGACTCAAGTCGCCCAGCAACTCTTGCGTCTGCACAACAATGCCAGGGACCTCAGCACGTGGAGCCTGGGCGAGAATAGGAGTAGCAAAAGGAGCCTCCTCATCATCAATATCAAGTGGCTGCTCGTCCTGTGCTGGACGAATCACCGCCTCCACCAGTCTATGAGGCGTCCGAGCTAAATGAGGCTAAGGGACATCAGAAGCCCTCCTCTGTCTGATACCTGAGGATACCCTGCTAGAACTGCCGGGTCTATCGCGATCCATCGCATACACCAATACTCCAAATCACCTCAGAAAGGGTGTGGTAAGCCTAAAACCTATGACTTATCATTTTCAATCAGTCCAGCATATATCTCTAGGTCCTAAGACATGCATGGGTCGGTCAAAAATACCCAGTAAAGTCAAAACTGCATGTTTTCAAAACCTAGAAGCTAAAAAAACTTGCATGGGTCAGTCAAAAATTCTCAATAGAGTCAAAAATGCATGTTTTTCAATGCCTAAGATTTTGGAAAAATTTCGCTCGAGTCTCCTTTGTAAAATAGACTGTCCACATGCAAACAGGCATGTCTAGGTGGCCATTCAGTAGCACACCTACCCAAAAATAGAAATAATTCATATTTATGAAGAAAAATCAAAAGTCAACCTCACATGGTAGCCAAATTACCATGGACATTTTTAGTTAAAAATCCAGGCTCACTAGGCCTTAAAAAGGATGACTAAACTGGTTAAAAAGTGCAAAATAACACTGTCTCAGAACCTGAATTTTCTTACATCCAAACGTGCATTACAGTAAGATATGCATACATATGTAGTTAAAAAAAAATTTGAAGGTCATATACGTATACATTTTTCATACATTGCGTCTGAAAGGCCCCTAAGTGGTTCGCATGCTTCTATCGATCAAAACTTGTAAAAAAAGGACGTAAAACGTTACCTGCGCTGCGCTGATAGCATAGGAACTAACGGATTCATAAAATAGCTATCCAAGCTCCGTAGATCTGAAAAAAAAGATCAAAATCCGTTTGGAACTCAAAACTAAAACTTGAAAAATGAAAATCCCGCAGCCTATTAAATAGCCTAGGTGGAAGCGGGCCACCTACAGCTGCCGCACCTCCACCTGCGGTACCCCAGGGTGGGTCCCACTCCGCTGGGCTTAGTTCAGTTCGGGTCGAAACAGAGTTCTTATGTGCTGCCGAGTCAAATATGAAGAAAAATTGCTACGCGATTGAGCGGTTTATCCTGAAAATCTGCGTTTAAGCAGCGGGAATCTGACAGAAAGGGAAGCCCCATATAAACCCTTGGTATTCATCCCAGAGCCATGTCCATTGATCAACAAAGCAAACTACAGAAAATTGCGCAAAAAATTGCGTAAAACTGACGAAAACTGCCACTTTCAGAGCGTCGGGTATAGATCTAGTCAATTTTAACCGTTGGTTCTATTCCATCAAAGTTCGGTTACAGACCAAAGTCAAATTCAACCGTTAGTTCAACTCCAGCAAAGTTTGGGTACAGACTGAAGCTAGTTCAACCGTTGGTTCAACTCCAGCGAAGTTCGGGTACATACCAAAGTCCAGTTCAACCGTTGGCTCTATTCCAACGAAGTTCGGGTACAGACCGAAGTTAAATTTAACCATTGGTTCAACTCCAGCGAAGTTTGGGTACAGACTGAAGCCAGTTCAACTGTTGGTTCAACTCCAATGAAGTTCGGGTACAGACCAAAGTCCAATTTAACCGTTGGTTCTATTCCAATGAAGTTCGGGTACAGACCAAAGTTAAGTTCAACCGTTGGCACAACCCCAGCGATGTTCGGGTACAGACCGAAGTCCAGTTCAACCGTTGACACAACCCCAGCAAAGTTCGGGTACAGACCGAAGCCAGTTCAACCGTTGGTTCCATTCCAGCGAAGTTCGGGTATAGACCGAAGTCAAGTTCAACCGTTGGCACAACCCTAGTGAAGTTCGGGTGCAGACCGAAGTCAATTTCAACCTTTGTCACAACCCCAGCAAAGTTCGGGTGTAGACCGAAGTCAATTTCAGCCATTGGTTCAACTCCAGCGAAGTTCTGGTACAAATTGAAGTCAAGTTCAGCCGTTGGTTCAACTCCAGCAAAGTTTGGGTACAGACCGAAGTCAAGGTCAACCGTTGGCACAACCCCAGCGAAGTTCGGGTATAGACCGAAGTCAAGTTCAACCGTTGGCGTAACCCAAGCGAAGCGTCAGGTACTGACTGATGACAGTTCAGCCTTTGGTATAACACCAGCAAAGCATCGGGAATTGACCGATATAGTTGAACCTATTGCTCAGCCCCAGAAAGTACCGGGAATGATCAGGTAACGGAGACAATTTTAGTAATCCATCGTCAATGATGGAATCTGTTATACACATCCTCAAAAGAGAATGAGGTAAAAGATTGGATATTCAGCTCCCTACTACAAGCTGCCAAGTGAAAATTATCATTCGAATAAGCATCGAAAGATCCCAGCAAGGTGACTCGATACCTGAGGGATAACCCCGTCAGAGGAACCTTCAAAAACACACAAACGGCATCAGCCAAGAGGAAATCTACCCCCTGATAATGCTGACAGATGCGGGAAACCATGGGTTTCAAACCATGGTAACATAATAGCATCCCCATCAGAGTTAAACTGGATACCATGAATAACGTCATCCCATCAAAAAATGACAAGAATAGTTTGCGGTAACCTGTCAATAATAACAAGGGTTGTTCATGACAACGTTATCCCCAGCAAATAGATGATGTAAGCAATCGAGAGCAGCCCTGTTCCACTCAAAGACACCCAGCCTTCGTAACGTCCATAGCATGTGTCTTATTTCCAGTGTCTACTAATATTTATCCTGTCCATTCCACTACATTACATGGACATGATAAAGAGGGGCATCTGTAGACACTCAAAATTTTCCTTGCCCCAATATGAACACTGTAGGAAGGCAAAGTCGTCAATCAAATCAACCCCGATACCGATACCAGGCTTCCAATCCAAATCCTGCCACCAATGCCGGTCATTCAGTTAAATTCGATCCCCAATATCGGTAAACCCAAATCTGATCCCCAATATCGGTAAACCCAAATCCGATCACCAATGTCGATATTCCAGTTAAATTCGATCCCCAATATCGGTACTCCAGTCAAATACGATAACTAATATCGATACTCTAGGCAAATTCGATCTCCAATCGGATCGTCTATCCAAATCCAATCTCCAATCGGACCGTCTATCCAGCTTCGATCTCTAATTGGATCTTCTATGCAGCTCCGATCTCCAATCGGACTGTCTATCCAGCTCCGATCTCTAATCGAACAGTTTATCCAACTCCGATCTCTAATCGGACCGTCTATCTAGCTCCGATCTCCAATCGGACCCTTCTACCCAGCTCCGATCTCCAATCGGACTATCTATCTAGCTCTGATCTCAATATCGGGCCTTCAAGTCAGCCTCGATATCAACTTGGGAGGTGCAAGTCAACCTCGATATCAACCCAGGACATGTCGAGTCATCCTGGTCTCAATCCAGGAAGTGCAGTTCAGCCGCAGAGATGACCCTGGGAAGCTAGATTTACCAAGGACCACCCCGAGAGGAGCAAAATGGTTATTTTATCAACTCTTAGTCAATTCGATCAAACTCAAGCCAAAATGATGCCATCGAAGTCAGAATGAACCATAATGACGATCCCGAGTGCAAACGACACAAGACAGCTAAACAGATAAACTGCGGGGAATCAAAGAACTTGTTATGAACACGTCTTCTAGGATCCAAAAAAATGTTTTATCCCATGTCATTGCAACACTCTCGGCGAGGGCTTTCTGAAAAGGTATCGTACGCCTCAAACGGACGCTCCGATCAAAAGTTAGAAAGTTTCGACTTCGATTACGCATTGTCCGGAGTGCACGTACTTCGAGACAATAGATCCCGACACCGTGGGCCCCCACCAGGGGAGTCGCACCTCTACCTGTGGCAGCAGCAGGTAGAGTGGAGGCTTCCTGGCCTATAAATAAAGGTGCCCCCCTTCATTTAAAAAAAACTAAAAACGCAGCGAAGCTCTGCCAGTTCGATTTTCTGACTTTTACACCTCTTCCAAATCCAAATATTTTCACTCTAACACGTAGATATACCCATATACTACCACATATCAGAAAATAACCGGTAGATTTGGACGTATAGAGCCTACGATTTTGCAAAAAGCCCGTGTAGCAGTCCATTATAAGTATTTTCACGATCAGAAAGTGAATATTACTTCATCGTACTTTTATACACTTGCACGTTAAGTTTCGTTTTCTAACAATGCCCGGAACTTAGTTCCATGGCCGTTTTCGTCAAAATTTGGTATATTTTTGTACATAAACTGATTTTCTGGTATTCTACAACTCGGATTGACGATCTGTCAGCTCCAGCAACTTCAATGCACTAGCACACACGTTCTGGCAACTTCGTCGGACTAGGTTATCTTCCCAGTCTGGGTTTGGCCCTTTTTTGAATATATTTAACTATATATATACTAACATTTTAATTCTGTCAAGCCCGGATGTTAAATCTGAGGTAGTTTATCGCTTTTATATATATTTACGCATATATGAGCAATTTTCACCATAACTGGGTTCTCTTCCCAGTATTGGTTGACTACATTTCTGTCTATATATATATATATATATATATATTTTAATTTCAGTCCGGACACCGGCGTGAAAACCCATCACCCTTTATACTGTTTTTGCACTCTTCGCCATACTAGGTGATCTTCTCAGTCACTAGTTGACTACTTTTCTGCAATTTACATTCTAGTATGGCCTAGACTATTTCGTGGCCTTTATACTATTTTTGCACACTTCACCATTACTGGGTTATCTTCCAAGTCCCTAGTTGACTACTTTTCTGTACATTTACATTCCAATTCGGCCTGGATCATTCTGTCGCTTTTTTACTGCTTTTATATATATTTATGCATATATAAGCAGCCTTCACCATCACTGGTCCTCTTCCCAGTCTTGGTTGACTACGTTTCTGTCAATATATATATATATATATATATATATATATATATATATATATATATATATATATTTCATTTCCAGTAAGGGAACCGGCGTGAAAAGCCATCGTCCTTTATAGCTTTTATATATATTTGTATATATATATATATTGCTTTACTCGTTTTCTATTCAACTGCTGCTTTAAATATTCATCTTATATGAATTGGCATTGACATATCTGTAAGCGGACTACATTTATTTAAATCTCGCCAATCCTAGTTTTCATACCAAATTTGTTCCAAATTGGTAGCAGTCCAGACGCAGACGTAAGCTGCTTCGGCAGTTTCTAGCCCAACTCACAAAATTTCATGCCAAATTCGTTCTAGCCATCATGCAATACATTTCTAATATGGTAGTAAACTAGCATAGCATCTAATAAGCATACTCTAATCAATTAAACCATGCTCAATTCAAAATCAAGAATTTAGAAATATTACAGAGAATGAAAGAACATGAAATGGGAAATAGAGATTATACCTCTGTTAATGGAAACTGAGTTTACTTGATACAATGATTCTTACTATGCTACTATAATACTCCCTCCTAACTTAATTGAATCTCCCAACAATTGAAATGAGAAGAAGATGAGTTCATTATATAAATAATTTCTTACACGGTTCATGCTATTGCTTATAAATCTAACCCATTAGAGAACAAGATTACACAATGGGTAACAAGAAGTTGGTGAGGAGTAGTTGAATTACACTATTATGCCCACTCCCCTTGCAATGATCCCATCTATGTTGCTGAGTTTGAGAGTGTAGGAGTTGGCTAGCTTATTATTTGTTCACGTGAAGGAGAAGAATGAGCTCATATTATGGAATAAGCCAAACTCAGCAATTGCAAGGTGTGTATAATATATGCCCACACTTAGGTTTATATTAACTACACTTAGATAATATAATAATATATATACACGTAGTATATACATAATTATATGTAATTATTCCATATATATTTAAATAGGTGTTACAATGCTATCTCAATTAATAAAATAATGTATCAAGTAGGTATATATATACCAATCATATAATCCATGTACATTTTCCTTAATACCAATTATAAAGTAAATGGGTATTATCATTACTTATTATCATAATAATATAATTATAACAACTTAATACAATCATTATTAGTTAATAATTGATCTTATTATATGACAATAGGGTATACATGAATGTCCACATAGTGTCACATACCTTCAATTTACCCCATCTTACTATATAGTCCATATATGAAATATACACCACATTAATATGTCACATTGCATTATATATAATATAGATAGCTACCATATATTTAAAGGTTTAGTATCTCATGCTTGTATAAAATAATTAGTCAAGTAAACATAATTACATATTATATTCATTACTTCTTACTCATTAATTATTATTTATTCATAATAATAATTAAACAACACATTATCGATTAATTACTCAATATTGAAATTAATCACTATGTTCAATTCATGCCACTATATTCAAATAAGTGGAATATTTAATTATTAATAATCTTATCAATTCTCTGATATTAAAGCCTTAGGGTTAGTCCACCAATTTAATTTTCTCATTAGTGACTTCCTTTAATCTTTTTAGAAATTCACATAACCACATAAGGTTTAAATAAACTCACAAAACTAACTCGTTAAAATTAAATCACATATTTAATTGATAAAGAGTTTAAAATTCATGGTCGTTACATCCCTCCCCCCTTATAAAAATTCCGTCATCGGAATTGTAAAAATAAGGTTACTCAAATAAAAACGGATAATTCGCACTCATTTTCTCTTCTAGCTCCCATGTAGCTTCTTTAACTGCGTGATTCCTCCAAAGAATCTTAACGGAATTAATGATCTTATTCCTCAGCTTTTGTTCCTTCCTATCTAGTATCTGGACAGGAACTTCCTCGTATGATAAGTCTTTCTCGACTTGGATCGGTTCATAGGAGATAACGTGCTTGTAGTCCGGTTTATATGGCCGTAATACTAACACATGAAACACGTTGTGAATATGCTCAAGTTCAGGAGGTAACGCCACCTCGTACGCCACTTCACCGACTCGCCTCAAAATCTCAAATGGTCCAATGAACCTAGGGCTCAACTTGCCCTTCTTCCCAAAATGAATCTTCCCTTTCCAGGGAGATACTTTCAGAAAAGCATAGCTTCCTAATTCAAATTCTTTCTTGTTGCGATGCAAGTCTGCATACTTCTTCTGGCGATCTTGAGCCGCTACTAGTCGGGCTCTTATCACCTTGATAATCTCTACTGTCTGTTGTACCAATTCTGGTCCCAACAGTTGACGTTCACCAACTTCGTCCCAACACAACGGTGTTCGACACTTTCTCCCATATAGCGCTTCCTACGGTGGCATTTCGATACTAGCGTGATAACTATTGTTGTACGCGAACTCTACTAATGGAAGGTGATCCTCTTAACTACCCTTGAAGTCCATTACACAAGCTCGGAGCATAGCTTCAAGTGTTTGAATTGTTCTTTCTCTTTGCCCATCGGTCTGCGGATGATACGCTATACTCATTCGTAACTGTGTCCCCAATCTCTCTGGAAGACTCTTCCAGAAATTCAACGTAAATCGCGGATCTCTATCAGATACAATAGATACCGGCACCCCATGTCTCGAGATAATTTCCTTGACATATAATCTGGCTAGCTGGTCCAAACTATACTTAATCTTAATCGGCAAAAATTGAGTTGACTTTGTAAGACGATCTACAATTACCCATATGGTGTCGTGCCCTTTCTGCATTGCCGGAAGTCCCACCACAAAATCTATCGTGATGTGCTCTTATTTCCATTCTAGAATCTCTAACGGTTGTAATAACCCGCTTGGTCGTTGGTGCTCTGCCTTGACTCTCTGACAAGTTAAACACCTACTTACGCATTCTGCAACCTCCCTCTTCATGTTTGGCCACCAAAAGTGATGACGCAAGTCTTGGTACATTTTCGTGCTTCCTGGGTGTATCGAGTATCTCGTACTGTGTGCTTCTTGCAAAATTTCTTCTCTTAATTCCAGTACTAATGGTACCCAAATTCATCCTTCAAACCTTAGCAGTCCAGTTCTATCAATCTTGAATTTCAAATCATCACCTTTAATAATCCGCTTCTTGATAATATCACAATCTTCGTCCTTCTCTTGTGCCTCCTTAACCTTATCTAATAAAGTCGGGCTCGCTGTCACTGTAAATAATTTCTCGTTGGTCTCCATCAAATACTTAACCTCTAAATCAAGTCGTTCGAAATCTTTCACTAACTCTTCTTGAACGGTTAACTTTGATAACTTCTCTCTGCTTTTCTGCTCAAGGCATCTGCCACTACATTTGCTTTGCCTGGATGGTACAGAATCTCACAATCATAATCTTTGATCAATTCTAGCCATCGACGCTGCCTCATGTTTAATTCTTTTTGTGTGAAGATATACTTTAGACTCTTGTGATCTGTGTATATCTCACACTTCTCGCCATATAAATAATGCCTCCAAATCTTCAAGGCAAAAACTACAGCTGCTAATTCTAGGTCATGAGTGGGATAACCCTTCTCATAGTCCTTTAATTGACGTAAAGCATACCTGCCATGTTGCATCAGTATACAGCCAAGACCCTTGTGTGACGCATCACTATACACTACGAACCCTCCCGTGTTGTCCGGTAAAGCTAACACAGGTGCTTGACTAAGCCTCTTCTTCAATTCTAGGAAACTCTTTTCACATTTCTTCGTCCAAACGAACTTAACTATCTTTCTGGTAAGATTGGTCAACGGCGATGCTAATTTTGAAAAATCCTGGATGAATCTCCAATAGTATCCCGCTAATCCTAAGAAACTCCTAATTTCTGTTGGCATCTTCGGCTGTTCCCAATTGATAACCGCTTCTACCTTTGCTGGATCCACCGAAACACCATTCTTGTCGATAACGTGCCCCAAAAACTGCACTCTCTGCAACTAAAACTCATATTTGGAAAATTTTGCATACAACTTCTCCCTTCTTAGAGTCTCCAATGCTATCCTTAGATGCTCGACGTGCTCTTCCGCCATCTCCGAATACACCAGAATGTCATCGATGAACACGACAACAAACTTATCCAAATATTATTTGAACACTCTGTTCATCAAATCCATAAATGCTGTCGGTGCGTTCGTCAAACCGAATGACATTACCAAAAACTCAAAGTGTCCATACCGAGTTCTGAATGACGTCTTTGGAATGTCCTCCTCCCTCACTTTCAGTTGGTGATAATCGGTTCTCAAGTCAATCTTTGAAAAGTACTTCGCCCCCTTCAACTGATTAAACTAATCGTCAATCCTAGGCAATGGGTACTTGTTCTTAATGGTGACCTTGTTCAACTCTCGGTAGTCGATACAAAGTATTAGCAATCCATCCTTCTTCTTTACGAAAAAGACTGGCGCTCCCCACGGTGATACGCTCGGTCGAATGTATCCCTTATCTAATAACTCTTGTAATTGAGCCATCAGTTCTTTCATCTCTACCGGTGCCATATGATACGGTGCTTTGTATATCAGTGCTGTCCCCGGTGCCAAATCAATAACAAACTCAATCTCTCTATCCAGTGGCAATCTCAGAATCTCGTTTGGGAAGACATTGGTGAATTCTCTTACAATAGGTATCTGATCCAGTTCACCCTCTACTCGTCGAGTATCAACCACGTGAGCCAAATAACCTACACAACCCTTCCTAAGCAATCTCTGCACTTGCATCATCGTCAGATAATGAGATTATCTTGGCGATTTACTACCATAAAATACCACCTTCGACTTATTCGGAATCTTAAGGTGTACACACTTCTTCTTACAGTTGATAACTGCTCTGTGATTTGATAACCAATCCATTCAAAGAATTACATCGAACTCCCCCAAACGAATCGGTATCAAATCCACTTTGAGCTTAAATCCTTTTAATTCGGTGTGACAGTTCCTATGAATGTCTTCTACGGGGATAACTTCCTTGTTCGCTACTTCTATGTTCAAAGGATGTTCTAATTTCTCACGGGGTAAGTCTAACTGTTTGGCAAATTCTTTGGAAATAAAAGAGCAGGTAGCACCCGAATCAAATAACACATAGGCATCTATATCATTGATCGGGATGATACCTGACACCATGTCTTAGGACTCCACCGCATCCTGAATGGTTATGTTGAACGTGCTTGCCGTTGGTCTGTTGGCTTGACTGGCTGGCCCTCCGATGCTCAGTCCGTTGTTGTTGTTGTTGTTGTTGCAGTTACCGCTAGCTGCATTGCCCTTTTTCTTAGGGTAGTCTTCGATTTGATGGTCTGAGGCTCCACACGAGAAACATCCTCCCTTCAGTTTATTCGGACACTGAGGAGCCATGTGCCCTGGTTGTCCACAACGATAACAAGCATTCTTTCCCTTCATGCATTCCCTCGAGTGGTTCCTCCCACAGTTGTTGCACTTTACACTTTTCTTAGCCCCTTCCCCGGATTTGCTACCACCGGATGATTGGCTCTCTATCCATTTTCGTTTGTTAGGGTTGCTACCTCCGCTGCTTCCCCCTTTATGTCCCTCTTGACCGGTCTTCTTTTCTTATTTAAATTGTGCGATGGCTTCATTTCCTCCTTCGATAATGATAACCTTTTCCAAAAGATCAGAGAATGTCTTAATCTTTAACACAGCCACTGCCTTCTGCACCCATAGCTTCAATCCTAACTCGAACCTTCTTGTTTTCCTGGCCTTCGTGTCCACTTGGTGTGACGCAAATCGGGCCAACTCATTAAATTTTGTCGCGTACTCTGCAACAGACATATTTCCTTGCTTTAGTTCCAGAAATTTAACTTCCACATCTTGTTGTGTATTCTCCGAGAAGTAGTTCTTGAAGAATAACTCCTTAAATTTGTCCCATGAGACAACTCCTTCGCCTGTTAGTCCTTTATTGGCTTTCCACCAATAGTTAGCTTCGCCCTTCATTATGAATGTGTCAAAACCCGTCTTCTATGCTTCGGCCACCCGTGCGACTTTAAACACTTTCTCCATTTCTTCTATCCAAGTTTGGGCTTTAATTGGGTCCAAGGTTCCCCGAAACTCCGGTGGCCCTACCAATTTAAAGTCCTTAAAGCTCGCCAAGTGATGTCCTGGCTGCCTTGCTGCTGGCTGGGGTCTGTTCTACATTTCCTCAGTTAACGAAGTTCTGCATAGGGTCGACATTTTCCCCTCCGCCATTATTAACGGATCCTTCCTCCCTGTGGTTCCGCGGTAGTCTCCTAGGCGGCATGATCCTGAGGAAAGGAAGAAAACATTAGACTTTATGTGATATGCTATTTATGTTAGCATTAAGAAGTTTAGGATGTCTATCAATCATATCTGATTTAAATAAACAACTTCAGTATCTCAGTAAGACTCGATGGATATCCTCAACCCATCACTTACATACTCTACTTGAGTTTTCTACTAAGGTTATAACTTAGGTTTCGCATTCCTAACGTTTATAACCTAAAGCTTTGATACCAACCTGTGACACCCCCGAATCTGGGTCCACTGACCCCGGTCCGGTCATCACGAAATAATACTAAACATCAGCCTCTAAACAATATACGATAACTAAAGTGCGAAATATAATAAACGTATATCGTTCATTCAAAAGCAAGATTCGATAACCTTAATACATCATTACAAACATACCTTATAAAAGTCATTAGGGTTTAAATTACAATAATAGTAATTAAACTAAACATAAAGATAAAGTCTGCTCCTTGCAAACTATCTTACATCTTTCCTTTACCCTTGTCCTTCCCGAAAGTCTCGGGCTTAACTGCAATATAAGTCATGATATAGCAAGAATGAGCAACAAGTTTGCTCAACAAGTTTAAATACAACAATAAAGGATATATCATGATGAATGGAAAATATCTAACAATGAATTCAACAATATGAATATCTGAAGGATTCAACAATATGAATATTAGAAGGATTCAACAATATGAATATTAGAAGCAAAGATAACAATTGCCTTTAGAATAACTGATAGTCAAGTAGACTTTGAACTATAAAACTCCAATGGATTCAATAGCTAATTGACCTTTTGGTTGCTGACTACAGATTTAGTATTTGAGGGGATCAGCCTCGCGTACCATATATGTATGCATAACATTTAGATCTGCTGTTTGTATCTTTATGCTAGATACTTGGGGTACTCCCCTATCATATAAGGGGTGTTCTTTCAGTCTAGGAATCCTTACCATCAATTGGTTTGGATAGCTTTTATAAAATTTCATATACTTGTCTGACCGAACAAAGGTTCAGACTCTATCTGACGCAGTTCAAGAATTATTGAACTTTACAAAATGTACAAGTCCAAGACTGTACGAACTCAGATGCACTAAGTGCGAATATCAATAATATCAATGTGGAATAATTGTAAAGTAATTAAACCACCTAATAGCATGCTTGGAAATAAAGTTCAAGCTTTAAATAATTAATCGTCAATATGATAATAACCTGCTCAATACAATATGAGAAGGATAGGAACTTGCACAATAAAGAGTGTAAGGGAACTTGTATTCAAATCAAGTGAAGTTAAGAAACTCGCTTACACGATTCATTAAATAAAGTAGTGCAAGAATTTAGGATACTTGCCTGTTTGTTCAGCTACGAATAAGTTCTAGCTTTAATTAACTTCCGTCGAAACGACCTAACATTAATAAGTCGGCCTTTCAATTAGCATTTATAAACTAATATAAGTCTATACTTATAATAATCCACTTATCGTATATGTTTATCACATAAGATCACGTTCAATATCAAACATACCATTTATAGCATCATAATATGCTAACTGTTAAAATTAGACTTAAGCAAATTGTTCAGGCCTGAAAGTGTCCCGGCGTAACTCTAGCATGCAACTACTGACATTAAACCAATACACATGCTTATCAAGTTATAATTTCTCATTCGAAACTAGCATGCTCTTTCTATATTCAATTCGAAGTCATGTTTTCATGCCGGTAATTCACATACTTTAACTAATACATGCTCATGCTTTAAGATCGGTTACTAAGGTCATGTTATCACATAACAAGGCTAAACAATAATTAATATATATGCTCGAGTATACTATACATATACTTTAATCACATAGTTCGTACTTGAAATTTATTTTCTATGATTTAGCATGCACATGTGAAATTTGTATATAAACAAATAAGGTTCATGTCAATACGTTTATAGGCATAATGAAATCTTAGTACTTATGCTTGTAAGCTCACAACATGACTCACATGGTATTTGATGTTGTTTATCTTTCAAAGCTTAAGTCCTTTTTCAAAAATTTTACTAAGTCCTTAAAGGTCATTTAGTATAAATAAGGTATCTTGATATACATTTCATATGCATTAGAAAAATATATTTAAACCACCTAACGTCCTCATATGGTCAGAATTTAAAAGCTACTAGTCTCGGTCAAGTTCGTTTTTTTTTCAAAGTCCTTAAGTTTCCCTTTTGAAAACCTTTAAATCCATCAATCTCGTATGCTAACGTGTTTAACATTTCAAACATGCATTTCATGTTAATATAACCCTACTATCATGCTCATAATATCAAAATACACATACTCGATAGGTTCATAACAAGTTCACTTTAGAAATTTCTAAGTTCATATTTAAAATTGTAAGTTTTCTTTTAAATCATATGCTTTCCTTCCCCAATATATGTGCTAACATGGTCACATGCCTCATACTACGCCAAAATACTCATATATGCACATGAATTCAGTTCACATACTTTCTCCAACAAAACATTACATGATAGTCTGAACAGAAATCAAAAAGAAACCAAAAATTCTGCAGCAGGCCTTGCGCAGCTGGCCAGTTCAAAATTGGCGCAGCTGCGCTAGTAGCAGTCTAGACGCAGACGCAGGCTGCTTCGGCAGTTTCTAGCCCAACTCACAAAATTTCATACCAAATTCGTTCCAGCCATCATGCAATACATTTCTAATATGGTAGTAAACTAGCATAGCATCTAATAAGCATACTCTAATCAATTAAACCATGCTCAATTCAAAATCAAGAATTTAGAAATATTACAGAGAATGAAAGAACATGAAATGGGAAATAGAGATTATACCTCTGTTAATGGAAACTGAGTTTACTTGATACAATGATTCTTACTATGCTACTATAATACTCCCTCCTAACTTAATTGAATCTCCCAGCAATTGAAATGAGAAGAAGATGGGTTCATTATATAGACAATTTCTTACCCGATTCATGTTATTGCTTATAAATCCAACCCATTAGAGAACAAGATTGCACAATGGGTAACAAGAAGTTGGTGAGGAGTAGTTGAATTACACTATTATGCACACTCCCCTTGCAATGATCCCATCTATGTTGCTAGGTTTGAGACTGCAGGAGTAAGCTAGCTTATTATTTGTTCACGTGAAGGAGAAGAATGAGCTCATATTATGGAATAAGCCAAACTCAATAATTGCAAGGTGTGTATAATATATGCCCACACTTAGGTTTATATTAACTACACTTAGATAATATATAATATATATACACATAGTATATAATAGGTTATATGTAATTATTCCATATATATTTAAATAGGTGTTACAATGCTATCTCAATTAATAAAATAATGTATCAAGTAGGTATATATATACCAATCATATAATCCATGTACATTTTCCTTAATACCAATTATAAAGTAATTGGGTATTATCATTACTTATTATCATAATCATAATAATATAAATATAACAACTTAATACAATCATTATTAGTTAATAATTGATCTTATTATATGACAATAGGGTATACATGAATGTCCACATAGTGTCACATACATTCAATTTACCCCATCTTACTATATCGTCCATATATGAAATATACACCACATTAATATGTCACATTGCATTATATATAATATAGATAGCTACCATATATTTAAAGGTTTAGTATCGCATGCTTGTATAAAATAATTAGTCAAGTAAACATAATTACATATTATATTCATTACTTCTTACTCATTAATTATTATTTATTCATAATAATAATTAAACAACACATTATCGATTAATTACTCAATATTGAAATTAATCACTATGTTCAATTCATGCCACTATATTCAAATAAGTGGAATATTTAATTATTAATAATCTTATCAATTCTCTGATATTAAAGCCTTAGGGTTAGTCCACCAATTTAATTTTCTCATTAGTGACTTCCTTTAATCGTTTCAGAAATTCACATAACCACATAAGGTTTAAATAAACTCACAAAACTAACTCGTTAAAATTAAATCACATATTTATTTAATAAAGAGTTTAAAATTTATAGTCGTTACAATCCAGATTTAAGGTCTCAAGATAATAAAAAAAATATGGATTGTCGTGTCAGCGTCCCTCTGATGGTTTTCATACCCATGAGGAGACCGACACTTGTATATTCTGTAGTCGAGGATGCTTCGCAGCCCGACAAATCACCATTCATATGCTGCCTTAAGGCTATAAAGATAAAATTGGAAGTATCAACAGGCTTCAATTGCTATATTAGCGTAAGGGTTTGATAAACCAGCTTTCAAAACAACATTTTCAATTCAATCAAAAGAAAAGCTTTTGTAAATCAAAATTAAATGCTTTTGCAAATCATATCAAAGACTGATTTTCAAATCAAATCACACCCTCCGTATATAGGTTCAACGAAGCAAAGCACTACTTTCAATCAATCAATAGGCCCAATTTTCAAACAACATTCACTCACGCATTCCAATTTTTAAAGAGAAATATTGAAAAGATGCGGTACCGTATTTACACGGGAGTCGTGGGGTGCCTAACACCTTCTCCACACTTAACCAAGCCCCCGAGCTCAAAACTTTATTTTCAAAGATTAAGTTTTGACAGTGTCCAGCAATTGGGCCTCTTTCAAATAAAACTCGGTTGAGTTGATACAACCATTTCGAATCTACCAACTGGCGACTCTATAAAACGTTCAAATCGTCGACATGATACATGTTGGCCTTTCTCCTAAAAAACCCTTCAAAACCTTTTTCCTATATAAAAAGAGTGAGGGTAGAGTGAACTTAAGAAAAGAGATTAAAAGATCTGGGTTGTGACCCGACCCGTGGATTTTTTAAACCAATGTCGACAATATCCACTTGGTGTGGAGCAAATCGAGATAGCTCATTAAATTTAGCTGCATACTGTGATACTGTCATATCATTTTGTTTAAGTTCCATAAATTGAACTTCCATACTATTCTGCATACCAGGAGGAAAGATATTTTCAAAGAAAATTTCTTTAAATCTTTCCCAAGTAATTACTCTTGCGCCAGCTCTTGTCTTATTTGCTTTCCACCAGAAATTTGCTTCCCCCTTTAACATAAAAGTGGCAAACGAAGTTTTCTGCTCAGCCCCAACCCTTGCTATTTCAAATGCTTTCTTAATTTCTTGTATCCAAGATTGAGCTTCTAATGATTCAGTAGTACCTCAGAATTCTGGTGGTCCAACAGTTTTAAAATCTTTAAAGCTAGCCACATGAATGACTGGTATATTCACATTCGGGTTAGGAACATCTCTATTTTGAAAAGCTCCCACTAAACGGTCTATAAACTGTTGCATTGGATCTTCCTGACCTCCACCTTGATTATTATCATTATTTGGTTCTTCATTCCTATTTCTGTTCCTGTTTCCTGCTGGTCTCCCTTGACCTCGACCTCGAACTCTTCGCAACATTATCTACTTAATAAAATTTATTATTATCAAACTATTGCTTACACACATATATATGAAAAAAAAATGCACATAACAAAAACACATCCAATATTTTATTAAATATTAAACATGTTCTTTTACATATTTTATAGCATTTCTAGCTATTTACATAACCATAGCATTCACTTGCTATTTACATTTCATACTCTTTGTACATCAAAAGGTGTTTCTTTTCTTGCTCGAATCATTAACTACCACTAAGTTAAGATTCCTCAAAAGTATTCCCAATATTAATACCAAAAGTTAGGATCACTTACTTGCTACCATATCTACACATATATACAAAAGTTTTTCCAAAAGTCACATTATTTCTATGAAAATCCAACCACTAGACTCCCTCGTGTTCTGCAATATTAATTCCAACACGCTCATCTTCTACAATAGCTATCATCCCACCTCATTGGGATACTTCCAGACTGCTGCTTGCACCCTTTCCAGAGAAATATTATATTCCTGCCCGATTTCCCTAGCCTTCTTTTTCTACATTCTCATATTATACTCTACATAATGGGTATACTGGTCTAACTCCTCTTGCCTCTGTAATTCATAAGTCCTGATGTTCTGGAGTTCATGATAATCTATTTGCAGATTCTGCAGTTGACCCTCTAGGTATTGGTTTCTATTCTCAGCTACCTACAACTTGGCTATTAGATCTACCTTCTGACCCATCAGATTATGAATCATAGCTCCTAACTAAGCTAAAGCTTCCTGCATCCCTGGCGATATATCCTCAAACTCATTATCCTCTAGAGCTCCATCCAGTTCATCTAGAAATAATCCCTCATTAGGATCCTCATTTTCCTCAGGCTCGGAGTCTATCTCTACCACTGGTACTGGTATATGCACATGTTGTGGTTCTATCGGTGGTTGACCTATCTGCTCTTCAAATTCTACCTGGACCTCAGACATCTATAAGAAAATGATAACAATAATTCCATTAGTACTTATTACAGGCATTAAAATACAAATAACAATTAATAGTTATCTATATATTATTTTATTATCACTATCATTCTTATAAATGAATTTCTAATATTCATACTACTTAACTCTAGATAAATTATCTCCCTCATTTTCTAACTAATTTATCTTAAGGTTCTAACCCAAGGTAACCCAACCTAAGGCTTTAAACCTACAGCTTTGATACCAACTTGTGACGCCCCCAAAAATAAGTACTTAAAACCTACATTTGGCGCTACACGATTCTAATTATTAACAAACTTAAAGCATTATTAAATTAAAGTTATTACATCAAAGTGCTTCTATCCCAAGTACAAAAACCTTAGATAAGTCTTAACATAATAGGTATGTAGTAATGTCACCCAAAAACCTATCTATTACATAAGATCCTTTTAGCTAAGCTGACATTTTTCCTTTGCCCTTATCCTTTCCAGAACTCTCAGCTTCATCTTTCTTAACTGAAAACATTTATAATAAAGCAAGAATGAGCATTTAATTGCTCAGCTAGTATAATAATTAATAATTAACATGCAAAAGAAATAAATGTTTTCAGCTAATTTCGCTTTCACAGTAAAACAAATCTGTAAGGCAATTAACATAAACTGTGACGATAATCTCAATTTTTTGAAACGACGTAGTGATTTAAATATGCTAAGTTATTTAATAATTCAAGAACTTGCTTTTCTTTTCTTTTTAAAGGTTCAATCAGAAATTTTATCTATGAACCGACATGGTCTTACGAGCACGATGGGTGATCAACCCTTTATGCCCTGCATTGATCAATACTATCCATGTGGAACAAATTCTTTCAGTTCCTCTTCGTCATCCCCAGGACGCAATATAAAAATAACCCCAAGTTAGGGAAGTTCTTGCTCATTATAATCCATTTAGAAGAATAAAATAAATGGATAGCTTAGTTAAACAATTATATTTCAAGACTTAATATAAAAGAATTTGAAATATATCAACTGTACATGTATATTGAGTTTTATTCAATATATACATCGTTATCTCATGCAATTTTCGAAGCTGACTGGAATAAAATTCTATCTCTATAGCATTATATATAAACAAGAAGAAATAATTGCTTATATATAATTAAACTGGAAGTATTACCCCAAATGAGTAAATTATGATTTTTATAATAACTGCCGCATAAAAGAATTGCAAAAGTTTAAGAAATTTACTCAATTTAGATATGAGAAAGTTAAGAAACTTTCCTTATAAGGAGATTATCACACAATTCTAATTTATAGTCCCCTCACAATCCCTACATAATTATATTCACATACATACTCACGTTAGATCATAACATATATCATCAACATGCATGTATATTTATTAATAATTGTTAGTTCATAAACTAACATTATTTACTCAAATCATAAATTTCACCTTGTTTCATTTAGGAATTTTATTCCATTTTAACCATTCATTAATATGTAATGGTTCCTTACAATATTAATATGTAAATATTTTACATATTTGAACTTAAACCTTAAATATTCTTTCTCACGAATATTTCACAATTTATTATGCGAGTTCGGTTCATAAATAGCTCACATTTAGCTTTTATAGAAAAATTTAACTTACTATATTATTTCTGGAATAATAACAATTTTTATATTAATTTATTCTTTCACAAGTTGCTCGAATAGTTGATTCATATAAGAATCTTTAATTTATTGGTTTACAAATATTAGCGTTTACTATATATATATATATATATATATATATATATATATATATATATATATATATATATATATATATATATATATATATATACCGTTACATGATGCTTGGCTCAAAAAGATCGTTTTGGGCTTCAAAAACCACAAAATATTATTTTTATGATTGATGAGAATTTTTAAAGGTCTCTCGGTTTATTTTGTCTCACAAAATAATTTTATAGGCCATACGAGTTTTTATTTTGTCAAAATATGAAATTTTATATTTATTACATATTTATATTGCTTAAATTATGCCCGAAAGTTAGTTTCTAGGCATAAAATCTCATTTCCGGTCAAAACTCGCCTCGTAAGACTTTATTAACTCTAATAAGTCTTAAAACGTTGACGGAACGCGAATCGGAATGTCGAACGTCAAAATCGCTCGACACGTCGACGTTCGTCGTCGCCAAATTTTTATGTTCCAACATGCTTATTCGTCTATTTTTAATTCTCAAACTACAAGTCGGATAATAGTGAATTTTTGATATGTTATAGATCTCATGACATAGTATTTTTACCAAAAAATTAGTTCGCTAAAACAGTTAATGAAAGTCCTTCAAAAGCTGCTTCAAAACAGCTTGCAGCCGACTGCAGATCAGCGCGCCCATTCGGTGCCATATGGCTTGCGCGCGGCGTGCGGCTGGCAATGGCCTGCTGCCCTACAGCACGGCTTAGCGAGGTGCCTACTTTGCGATTTTCTTCTACGCTACCTGTAACTCTGTTTAAGCTGATTTTTTGATATGTAGTACATGGTATGACAAAGTATTTTTTAAAAATATAAGGACTGATATTTGGGCATATTAAGCTGTCCGAACGGGGTGCTTAAATTGACTGTTCGCATAGATTTTTTAACTTTTCATTCAACTCTCAAAAGTCGTCGTAACGCGATTCAATCTAACTTTCTTACCAACTAAGCTTTAATTAACGTATTCTGACTCGTCTAATGTTTTAGCTCGTTTAAATTCCAAGTTTTTGGACATTTTTTTACCCTTTATGGCCTTTAATCTAGCATATTACATGCGTTCTTGATTTCATTCGATTTCTTAATCGTTTATTAACGATTTCTCCCATATTCAATCATTATATCTTCGTATAACACCAATTATTTCCCAACCTTACTATATTCATTAGTTCATACATAGTTTATGCACAAATCTAATAAAATAAAAAGAGACTATAATAACTAAAGTTTACTCACAAACTTAGTTTTCCAAAATACCTTTATATAACACCATATCACTTTTATATATCTCAACTCAGATTGATCATAAAGAAAAATCCTTCTAATTTACATATAAAGCTACCAACTTTTATGATGGAAATTTAGTAACTAATTATACCATTACATAATCTTAAATAAAATTCAAATCCAATAAGAATTTATACCTTTGCACTCTCTTTAATCTCTAAGCTTGATCACCCTTACCCTATCTTTCAATCTCTCCAAGCTTTCTCACACAAACTCTTTTACTTAACCATTGAGAACAATTCAAGAATCTCACCAAGTTGGGGGAAGAGAAGTCACGGGTTGGAGAAGAAGAAGAAGAAGAGAAGAGCTTGCCTAATTTACTAAGTTAGATTTACTTGGGGCCAAAGCTTATGGAGAGTATACTATACATCTCCCTCTCCTCCCTTTCTTACGGCAAAGAAAATTTTACTTGGAAAAACCCACTTGCTACAGGAATTATTATTATGTAATAATCGTTAGTTAACTTATTTATTAACTCAATAATCTCTTCTTATAGTAACTATTTTAAATTACCACCCTCTTAGTAATTTAAACAGTTAAAGTACTACTTACTCCAACTAATTAATCTCTTGCAAATATATATAAACTATATATTTTACACATAATATATCTTAATTACATACTCATTTTATAAATATAAAATAAATATGCAATAATATAATAACCCTTGCAATTAATATTAATTTCTTACTTAAGATATTATAAAAATATATAATATCCTTCTCTTCATTCTCATAAATTCAAACAAGAATTTATTTACCTCATTAAGATATTATAATAATTATAATCTTCTTTCTTTATTAAAAAAATTCCATATAAGAATTTGTTGGGAATACTCATGAGAATGATATTCCTATTTATATATGATTTGATTATGATATAAATGAATTAATATGCAAGTATGCTTGCATTAACAGAAGCTGTAAAGTCCTCTGATAGATAATAAGAATATATGTACAAGGACTTAGATTGAATTGATCAAATGTGTTAGGTTGATACTACATAAGCAAAACAGCTTCTGTAAAGTCCTTAAAAAGAAATGATGTACAAGGACTATAAGTATAGAAAGATCAAACTTGTTAGGTTGATCTTTTACAATGTAATAGATAGGCTTGTCTGATCGTCGAGCACTGCATCATAAATCGTAGTCTACCAGGAGAGACAAAGGAGACTCGAGAGCTATCAAGGAGGAATCGTAGTCTGCAGGATAGTAGATCTCGGAGTTTGTAGTCTGCCAGGAGAAATGAGGAAAGATCGTAGTGTGTCAAGAAGAACTTCCTTAGAGCCGTAGTCTGCAGAGGAAGTCACGTTCAAAATCGAAGAGACAGTCTGTCTATGAGCCGACTGAGAATCTGCCAGAGCTAAGTCAAGAATCGTAGATCACACTTAAAGCAGTGGAGTCTACTGATCATCAGAGGCAGAGATAGTAGTCGGACCAGATCAGACGAGGACAGTAAGCACAAAAGCAGAATCGTAGTCTGTCAAGGTCTGATCTCGGAATCGTAGTGTCTGCAGCAACAAAGCCGAATCCTAGTCTGCAGAGCTAGGGTTTCCACAATGGTTGCTCAACAATGCTAAGGGAAGAATCGTAGTGTCAACACGATTCTCAACAAATGGGCACTCCCAATATATCCAAAGCATGAAGCCTCTGAACTGAGCTACAAAGATACATTCTATATGAAGAGTACCAGAGAGCACTCACCGAATGGTATGTAAGCTAACAGAAGATCTAAGCATCAACTCTATCAACATACAGACTGAGTTGTGAAGCCATTCGAGATGAAGTCTTCCACAAGCCAATCAGAAGAAGACTTCATACAAAGTAATTGAGTAGAGAAAGTCAGCAAGTGCAGTAGCTGTCAAGAGAACAGAAAACAACGATTTTGAGAATCACTCAAGATCGTAGTGTTTGCCAAAGTGAAGAAGGAACTGATACAACCTACAGAGATACCGGCTAGCTTGTGAAGAACAAGACAGAAGTTATTAAGCATGGGTCAGACCATTGAAGATAGGTGAATGGGAGATCACCAGGAGAAAGGAGTTGGGTATGCCACAAATCTGAAGTGTCTTGCTATTCAGAAGAGGTCAGAACGATAAGTCAAGATATCAGCTCCTGAGATTAGTCAAGGCAAGCAGAAGTGGTGAAGCACTGCACAAGAGAAGTAAGAGGTGTTCCACATTGAAGATCCAAGAACACTCTTCAGAATCGTAGTGTTGTATCAACCAGTAAAGGCAACATTAAACATGACACACTACGATAAAGGTCCAAGAACGCTTGCATCAAAATCGTGGAGTTCGGGCATCTGAGTATTGAAGCACTGGCAATGAATCAATATGAAGACTGACATCCGAACGTTGTTGATTGAGAGCATTGATGTAAAAGAACAACTCCTAAGGATTCGAATTAAGGAATCAGAAAGGAGAAATAAAGATGACTACCAGCCTGACACGAAACAGTGACATCTCTGAGGCGGTAGGTGAGAAAGCAGACTGCTGTGTCAGTAAAGTCAAAAAGGACCTGTCACGTCACATCAGCAGTCTGCACCAAATAACTCGAGATCTGCGAAGCAATTCAAAAATCTTCCAACAGCTACTTTCCAACGGCTACTTTCAAACGGGAAGATCATAAAAGGGTATTTAAAGTATAAGCTTCAAAGATAAGAAATGTTGCTGAGTTGCAGAGTCGTCGAGTTGTTGGAATGCTACATTGTTGACTCTACGAGTTCCACCAGAGCTGAAGAGAACAAGTCTCAGTGGCAGTGAGACTACGAAGGTGGAAGTGAAGTAGACTTAAAGAAAGACTGAACAGACTAAATCTTCACTCAACAAGGATGAGAATGCCACTGAAGATGGCAGCTAAGTTGAGAGCCGAGAAGGCCAAGAAGATAACATTCAAGAAAGTGGCTGAGCATAAAGAAGATCAGAAGAGCCACTCTATAGATCACAATGAAGAACTAGAAGTTGAACAAGAAAAGATGCAGAACCATGTCTGCATATCATTCAAGAAGGGTTCAAGGGATGCTAAGGGTCAGAAGAAGGTGACCCACAATGAAAAGCCTTAGCAGTCCTATGTGGTGATGGTGCACATCTGACAGTAAGTGAAGATGAACAGAACAGACTGAAGATCAGCTGCACCATAGAAGAGGTCCAGACTCAAAGCAGAATGTTGTGGACCAAGCCGAGCTGCTAAGTACCAAGATGATCAAGCTTCAAGATATCTTAGCAGCAAAGCACAAAAAATAACAACAACTACAACTACAAGTAGCCAGGGCCAAAGGGTCCTTGTCCGGAGGGATTAAATGAGTTCCAAGCCGGAGGGCTTGAAGAGTTCTTAGTGAACTAGAGTTCCAAGACAAAGGGCTTGAAGAGTTCTTAGTGAACTAAAGGAGTTCCAAGCCAAAGGGCTTGAAGATTTCAAAAGTGAACTGAAGTTCCAAGGCTGCTGGCCTTGAAGGAATCTTAGTGATTCAGGGTGCTGCCCATTCCTTAGTAGATTTCCTGCGAGAGTGCAGAAGAGTGGATTAGGAGCTTTTGTCTCTGAACCACTTAAAACCCTTTGTGTCTTTTACATTCTGTCATTTACTTTCAGTCATTACATTATGTATTTAACTGCTATAACTGCTATGCATGTACTAACTACTTACTAATAAACTAACTCCAAGAACAATGTATCAATGTTTATCAATATATCAATGAAGGGGATATTTTAACTTATTTTGCTGTGCTTGAAATGATTCTTATGTTTGTCATATGCTAACTTCTTAGCAATGCAAAATAAAAAGCAGAAGAGTTTAAAAAGCAAAGGATCTATTCAACCCCCCCTTCTAGATCTATTGTTGTGCCTACTGGGAACTAATAATTGGTATCAAAGCAGGTTCTCATGCTATTCAAAAGCTAATCGCTTTGAGTCTGATCCTAGGCACAAATATTGTTCTAAACTTAGTTTAGTAGTAAGTAACTTGTAAATGCAGATGAGCTCACACGTTAGACATAATATGTACTGGTAGATGTGCATATACACCTGAAGCTTCTCAGATTAGTCCAGTTCTTAAATGCCATTACATCAAGACCAATCCTTGTCCATAGTCAATCTTGTAGTCTGAAGACCAGAGTTGGGAAGTCAAGAAGTATCTACAACAAAGAATCAAGCATCCTCCATTCTTAAAGATGAAAGGCCATATACGCTAAGAAGTGCTTATACAGAGGAGAAAGAAGATTCTCTCAACTATAATTTGGCCAAACAATAGTTGGATGTGAACCTTGAGGTTCAAGAGAGTTAAAGAACTAAAGATGCCAAGATCTTCTTAGCTTATCTCTTCAAGGCTATGACTGATTGATTGAAGGACAACTGGAGCAACAAGCTGTCAGAAATAAATGTAAAGATATGCACATCAATGCCTAACCTCATTCTAGTAAGGTAAATGACTGTCAAGAAACTGACACTGTAAAGGTACGGTTCCTCATTAATATAAATGTGTACATCATGTTGCATCACCTTATGTACCATAATAGTATTCTATTAAGAGACCATACTCTGCCCAAAAAGGGGAAGAGAGAAAGTACATTGAGGTTAGAAACTTAATTGCTAACAAACTTTCTCTTCACCCAAGTTTTAGGTTGAAGATAACATCTTGAAAGAAGTCTAAAATAGGTCATAAGCATATCAAGATCTAATTAAGATTAAGTGGAGTAATCCTTGCTGAAAGGTCAGTATGTATGTACAAACCTATGTTCTAAGTTTTGATAATACGTAGAGTATGATCAGCTCTAGAGGAGTATCTTGAAGATTCTTAGAAACTGATCATCTCCATGAATTAACCAGATACAACTAAGTAAGAGTTGATTCCTACTCTGCAAACCTTCAAAACCTGTGAACATAATCAAGAAAAGGATGAAACCATCAAAGAAAAAGAGTGTCATATTAAAATGACTAATTTTGCACACACTCACAATTATGCATGACAAATGTCATAGCTAAATCTAATTCATGCATAGATATGTTCATTGATGCTAAAATGGATGTAAAATCTATCATATGAGGAATAGGGGTTTTTGAGAAACTAACCTAGCAGGAACCAATCAAAATTGGATACCAAAATAGAAATTATCTAAACCTGCAGGTACTTAGTCTACTTGACCACACTAAGGAATACTAAGGCAGATGGCTTCAGTCACAAGGACTTAACCAGCTGGAGGCTCAAGACATTTCAGCAATGTGCTTGACAAATTACTCTATGCCAAAGCCTATTCTTGAAGACTTGTTGAGCTCACATAAATGAAGCTCACAAGATTGCTGATCACCATATGGAAGCTGGTCAGTCATGCCGAGATTAACAAGATCCTCTATGCTTATTCGTTCAAAGCATATTCACTCAGAGGAAATATCAAAGAAGCAGAACTCCATGAATGCAGTCTATCAAGGAGCTGAAAGAAAATTGTAGTGTTCTCTACGATCAAGACCTTGCCAAGCCTGTGCATGTAAACACACGACGATTGTGTCACAATGACTAAAATCGTAGTGCTTCTCAAATCAGCATCAGAGATTCCAGTTCTGATTAAGGAGGAATGACATATTACTGAAGAAAGGCTGATAGATGCTGACAAGTTGATAGTATCAAGGAATCCTCCACTCATCCTTAACTCATAAGGAAGATTCTAAGGAAGGACTACGAGCAGCCGAAACATCTAGTCTGGTGTCAAATGAAGGAGACTACGTTCGTAGTTATGTCAACAATCGTGGAGTGATCAGTTCCGAAGATATCTCTCTCCATGAATCATGGAAGCTTATCTGATAGAGATGATTCCAGTCAGAAGAAGATCTGAAAGGCTGTCCTCTGATAATTATGGAGAAGAAGAACTCTTGCTTCGATGAAAAGATAGTAACTTGATTAACTACAAAAGATCAAGTGAAAAGATGAAGAAGCGGTTAACTTCAGGAAAAGAAGAAAAGAAGTCACAGAACAAAGAAGTTCTTCCTCACTACGATTGTAGGGCTATCACCAATCGTAGAGTCCTGACAAAGTACAACTGCAGATGGAGAAACTGCAGCAACCTCTCAGCCTGAACAGTTATCAGGACTAAATCTGAAGAAAGTATATTACTATCCATGATCTATGCTGAGAAAGAAAAGTTGAAGACGGTGGAATTTGTGGAAGAACAGATGAAGATATGGAGATGGTGAAGCTCAGGGAGCAAAATGAATAAGTGAAATTCTTGCTAGAAGCTGTGAGAAAAACTCAGAAGATAAGACGATTATGATGCATGTCTATCTATTACACCATGATTACAACCTATACAAAGACCAACACCATTGAATATCCAGAGTTGGTAAATGGACTCCCCAGCAGAGAGGTCAGATGTGATGTCAGTACTAACCTAGTATAAGTCTTTTCATCTGGTAAGCACCTCAGGGACAAACCTGATCCTTAGAGTTGAGCTAAGAGGTTGGCCCTTCCTGAGCAACCTTACTTTAGAAGGAATGCTATTGTGAAATGCGTTGCAAGAATCTTTGCTGAAGCAAGCAGCATCTCATCAGAAGATTACAAGCTGCAAATGAGAATTGCCAATCCCTCAGATGATAATGAAGAAGATGTCTATTGAAGCATGACCACAGACTACGATCTTCGAAGAAGATGTAAAGGATATATATCAGTCTGGGAAATTGTGGAGTACCAAGCTAAGTCATAAGTCACTCCACGGATTGAAGAAGTCAATGGTCAACAGAAGAAAAGTCAAATCTAGTTAACTGACACGATGGAGAAGTTACAGATTGTGACCTATCAACGTTTTACAACTGTCCCACTAAGAAACGTGGAGGGAACAGTTACAAGAGGGAAATTCAAATTATTGGCAGTTTTATTTTAGAGAGTTCATCAAAAGCTGCAAACCTGTCAAATCCATACACTCATCCTCTCAAGCCAAAACCTAAACTTCCAAACAACCAGATCTTCTCAAACTGCTATCAAATCTTGAATCTCTTCTTGATATCTCACACGATTCTCACACAATCATAAACTTAGTAAACCCTAACTTCTCAAAATGGCAAACTGGCGAGTAATCACTGGCATTCAGCTCGGAACCAAGATGTTCGAGAAATCAAAGAAGAAGTTCAGAGATATTCTTGAACTTGTGAAGAAGGCTGGATTCTCATAATGTCTTGAGTCAAACACTTGAATATATGTTGTCCTGGTTAAAGAATTTCACTCAAATGCAACTATGAGTTCTGGAACTCTTTCTACCAAGGTAAAAGGGCAAATTCTAAAGCTGAAGTCTTCTGACATCAATCAGTGCTTAGGTTTTCCTGACCTGGGACTGAAAAGCCTTGATGAAGTTGATGTCGAAGGAGCCAAGAAGATTATGGGATACAAAAGAAATCCTAGTCTGAAAGATATGAAGAAAAAGGAGTTTCCTGAAGAGTTTGAGTTCCTTGCAGAGATTGAAGGCAAATGCATACTATGCAAGGACACTGCACATGACACTGTGATTGATTAACAGCTGAAGATCATGTCTGTCATAGTTCTGAAGAAGCAAATCAATTTTGGAGCTATCCTGCTTGATCAAATGTCCAAATGGCTGAACATGGTGGAGAAGAAAAGGTTAACAGGAAAACCACTCATAAAGGTTTTTCATGGAAGATTACTGAGCATCATTCTGAAGAAGAGGCTGAGGAACAAAATTAAGGATGATGAAGGTGAAGTGCTTAATAGCCACAAGATAATGACTACACACCTGTTTGTAAACTGGAAGAAAAATCCAATGGAGAACAAACAGCTGACCCATGGCAGCACCAGCAAAAGTACTTCAAGAAAGTGGAAGGCAACTGCCATGATAGAAGAAGAGTCTTCATCCTCTGAAGGTGCAATTATCCCAGAGCTCAAGTTTGTAAAGCCTGCAAAGAAAAAAACCAAAGTGGTGCAGAGGAAAAAGTCAGTTCCTCAAAGAAGTATATCTACTGAAGAAGAAAAAGTAGAGTCAGAAGATAAAGTGCGAACTGAGAACTTTAAGGATGATTCTTCAAGGAGCAAGTCTGATAATGAAGGAGAAGCTGCAAGTCCTATGGCTAATCCTTAGAGTAGCCATTCTGCTGATAAAGAAGAATCTAGTCCTGAAACAGTTAGACGTCCTAGTGCTGAAGTATCAAGGAGCCGTTATGATGATTCAAAAGACATAGAATCTGAAGAAGTATCTATCACCACTCTTGCTGTTGAATCTCAAGAAAGTCCGTCTGATGAATCAAAGACTTCAAGGAATGAAGATGAAGACAGGTCTGAAACTCATGAAGTTGAACCCCCAAAAAGGAGGAAGAGCAACATATTACGTGATCAAGCTATTCTCGAAAAGAGAGGAGAATCATCTACAGCTATCATAGAACTCAGTGATGATGAGGCTGTATCAAAGGGAAGATAAATGAAGATGTCTACAAAGAATAGCAGCAAAAGGTTGAAGATTAAAGAGCTAGAAGAGGCTAGTGAATCTGCAAAGGCAAGCTCTGCTGATGTTAATGCTGATAATGATCAAATGCTGAAACAAACTGATGAGTCAGTTGAAGGAAGTCTACACCAGTCTGACTCAAGCTCAGATCATAAAAAAAGTAAAGGAGATTCCAATCTTGAGGATAACATGCCAGAAGATTTTCACATCCCTTGTCCCGTTCAACGTAAGAGGAGAATAGTGGTAGAAGTTGATGAAGAACCACTAGATGCACTTCCAGAGAAATGGATTAATGATGGGAATGGAAGGCTGCCTGTGGTGAAAATGACTGCAGCACATCTACTCAACCATCGTGAAACTATAAAGCTAGACTCTTCAACCTTTATTTATGATATTGAAATCAAGGATCATGCTATAAGATGTTTTCATCCTCATATGCCATGGGCAAAGGCATCCCGCACTGGAGACAACAGCTATCTCTCATGATGCTTCTCTCATCTTCCCAACCTAGAGCTGGTGGCACAGAACTTTCCAAGGATCAAGAAATTTACAACTCTGCTAATCAAGGACCAATCTCATTTCAAGATCTATCGACATGCTAAAAATCATTACATCCCCTATGACTGTCGAGCAGATTCAAATGGAAGAAGAATTCTGCCTAAGTTTACAATCGAAGAGTTCTCTCACTCTACCAATGAAGATGGTCATGATGAAATTGAGAAGATGTACTCTGACCAAGCAGCATGGAACTCAATGATTTACCAGATTCTCACAGTCTTTGAAGATCTATCCAAGAGTGAGAATCGTGAAGTCCAATCTGATGCTCAGAAAGAAGAAAATCGTGGAGTGCACCTTGATACTTAACAAGAGGCTGATCAATCAGTAGCTTAGAAACTTGATGACAGACACCCTCAAGAGCAAGAGCCTCAGAAGTCCTCAAAAGATTTGGTTGAGGAGATTTCTCAGATTGTTACAAAAGTAAAGGA
Organism: Panax stipuleanatus; assembly: GCA_020205555.1. Classification (NCBI taxonomy): domain Eukaryota; kingdom Viridiplantae; phylum Streptophyta; class Magnoliopsida; order Apiales; family Araliaceae; genus Panax; species Panax stipuleanatus. The sequence goes on along the minus strand of CM035117.1, from coordinate 61,964,735 downwards.
CATGTCAATATGAGAAGATAATGAGTTGACAACAAGGCTTCAAGACAGACTCTCAGACATATCCCTCAAGCTTCATCTAAGGGATCAAGTATTTCTGAAGACCATGAGTGATCAGAAAGAAGAAGCTCTACAAGTTCAGAAGGCTAATGAAAACCAAATCCTATTTCTCTCTAACAATATTGACGATCTGAAACAGTCTCTCTCTCTCCAACTTGAGCTAAGACAACAAGAACTTAAGATTGAGGTTGGTAACTCCTCTCACCTGATGGAGCAGCTTATGGAAAAAGTGGAGCAGCTTCCATAAGTGATTAATGACAAAAAGGGGGAGAAAAAGATACATCAAAAGGGACATCTAAGGGGAGAGCACTCAAGGAGGAGATTGAAGGTTCAGTCTAAGAAGAAGAGAAGCAGAGATACAAAGGTGGTCAAGAGGACAAAGGCAAAGAAGAAAGAGCAAGCAGCAGCAGCAAAATCATCATCTGAGGGGGAGCCAAAAGATGATGACCCCATGAACGCAGAATTTGAGGGGGAGCTAAACAAAGAAGAAGAGCATGCAACAGAACCAGAAATTGATCAGACAAAGATGTGAAGCATGCATCTGAGGGGGAGCAAGGGAAAGAAGAAAAGAAAGATGAGGAGCAGCAGAAGCTAATTAACAGACATTTTGGAGACATACATGGAGCAAAAGAGGTACATCTCTATCTAGTTAAGTATGTTCTAGATCCAGAATGTAGAGTGTCATAGCATATATAATTTCATATTCTCATCAATGACATTCATGATTATCTGCTTTAGAAATACAGATGCTCACTGTATATAAGATTCATTCATCTCATACATATACATTGATTATTTTTGCCATAATCAAATAGGGGGAGATTGTTGGAAATACTCATGAGAATGATATTCCTATTTATATATGATTTGATTATGATATAAATGAATGAATATGCAAGTATGCTTGCATTAACAGAAGCTGTAAAGTCCTCTGATAGATAATAAGAATATATGTACAAGGACTTAGAATGAATTGATCAAATGTGTTAGGTTGATCCTACATAAGCAAAACAGCTTCTACAAAGTCCTTCAAAAGAAATGATGTACAAGGACTATAAGTATAGAAAGATCAAACTTGTTAGGTTGATCTTTTATAATGTAATAGATAGGCTTGTCTGATCGTCGAGCACTGCATCATAAATCGTAGTCTGGCAGGAGAGACAATGGAGACTCGAGAGCTATCAAGGCGAAATCGTAGTCTGCAGGATAGTAGAACTCAAAGTTCGTAGTTTACCAGGAGAAACGAGGAAGGATCGTAGTGTGTCAATAAGAACTTCCTTGGGGCCGTAGTCTACTGAGGAAGTCACAGTCAAAATTAAAGAGACAGTCTGTCTATGAGCCAACTGAGAATCAGCCAGAGCTAAGTCAAGAATCGTAGGTCACACATAAAGTAGTAGAGTCTACTGATCATCAGAGGCAGAGATAGTAGTCGTGCCAGATCAGACGAGGACAGCAAGCACAAAGGCAGAATCATAGTCTGTCAAGGTTTGATCTCGAAATCGTAGTGTCTGCAGCAACAAAGCCGAATCATAGTCTGCAGAGCTAAGGTTTCCACAATGGTTGCTCAACAACGCTATGGGAAGAATCGTAGTGTCAACACAATTCTCAACAAATGGGCACTCCCAATATATCCAAAGCATGAAGCCTTTGGTCTGAGCTACAAAAATATATTCTACATAAAGAGTACCGGAGAGCACTCACCGAACGACATGCAAGCTAACAGAAGATCTAAGCATCAACTCTATCAACATATAGACTGAGTTGTGAAGCCATTCGAGATGAAGTCTTCCACAAGCCAATCAGAAGAAGACTTCATACAAAGTAATTGAGTAGAGAAAGTCAGCAAGTGCAGTAGCTGTCAAGAGAACAGAAAATAACGATCTTGAGAATCACTCAAGATCATAGTGTTTGCCAAAGTGAAGAAGGAACTGATACAATCTACAGAGATACCGGCCAGCTTGTGAAAAACAAGACAGAAGTGATTAAGCATGGGTCAGACAATTGAAGATAGGTGAACGGGAAATCACCAGGAGAAAGGAGCTGGGTATGCCACAAATATAAAGTGTCTTGCTATTCAGAAGAGGTTAGAACGACAAGTCAAGATATCAGCTCCTGAGATTAGTCAAGGCAAGCAGAAGTGGTGAAGCACTGCACAAGAGAAGGAAGAGGTGTTCCACATTGAAGATCTAAGAACACTCTTCAGAATCGTAATGTTGTATTAACCAGTCAAGGCAACATTAAACATAACACACTACGATAAAAGGTCCAAGAACACTTGCATCAGAATCGTGGAGTTCGGGCATCTGAATATTGAAGCACTGACAATGAATCAATATGAAGACTGACATCCGAACGTTGTTGATTGAGAGCATTGATGCAAAAGGACAACTCCTAAGTATTCGAATCAAGGAATTAGGAAGGAGAAATAAAGATGACTACTAGCCTGACATGGAACAGTGGCATCTCAGAGGCTGTAGGTGAGAAAGCAGACTGCTGTGTCAGTAAAGTCAAAAAGGACCTGTCACGTCACATCAGCAGTCTGCACCAAATAACTCAAGATCTGCGAAGCAATTCAAAAAGCTTCCAATGGCTACTTTCCAACGGCTACTTTCAAACGGGAAGATTATAGAAGGGTATTTAAAGTATAAGCTTCAAAGATAAGAAATGTTGCTGAGTTGTAGATTCGTCGAGTTATTGGAATGCTACATTGTTGACTCTACGAGTTCCACCAGAGCTGAAGAGAACAAGTCTCAGTGGCAGTGAGACTACGAAGGTGGAAGTGAAGTAGACTTAAAGAAAGATTGAACAGACTAAAGCTTCACTCAACAAGGATGAGAATGCCACTGAAGATGGCAGCTAAGTTGAGAGCCGAGAAAGCTAAGAAGATAGCATTCAAGAAGGTGGCTGAGCATAAAGAAGATCAGAAGAGCCACTTTATAGATCACCATGAAGAACCAGAAGCTGAACAAGAAAAGATGCAGAACCATGTCTGTATATCATTCAAGAAGGGTTCAAGGGATGTTAAGGGTCAGAAGAAGGTGACCCACAATGAAAAGCCTTAGCAGTCCTATGTGGTGATGGTGCACAGCTGACAGCAAGTGAAGATGAACTGAACAGACTGAAGATCAGCTGCACCATAGAAGAGGTCCAGACTCAAAGCAGAATGTTGTGGACCAAGCCGAGCTGCTAAGTACCAAGATGATCAAGCTTCAAGATATCTTAGCAGCAAAGCACAAAAAATAACAACAACTACAACTACAAGTAGCCAGGGCCAAAGGGTCCTTGTCCGGAGGGATTAAATGAGTTCCAAGTCGGAGGGCTTGAAGAGTTCGTAGTGAACTAGAGTTCTAAGCCAAAGGGCTTGAAGAGTTCGTAGTGAACTAAAGGAGTTCTAAGCTAAAGGGCTTGAAGAGTTCAAAAGTGAACTAAAGTTCCAGGGCTACTGGCTTTGAAGGAATCTTAGTGATTCAGGGTGCTGCCCATTCCTTAGTGGATTTCCTGCGAGAGTGCAAAAGAGTGGATTAGGAGCTTGTGTCTCTGAACCACTTAAAACCCTTTGTATCTTTTGCATTCTGACATTTACTTTCAGTCATTACATTATGTATTTAACTGCTATAACTGCTATATATGTACTAACTACGTACTAATAAACTAACTCCAAGAACAATGTATCAATGTTTATCAATATATCAATGAAGGGGATATTTTAACTTATTCCGCTGTGCTTGAAATGATTCTTATGTTTGTCATATGCTAACTTCTTAGCAATGAAAAATAAAAAGCAAAAGAGTTTAAAAAGCAAAGGATCTATTCAACCACCCTTCTAGATCTATTGTTGTGCCTACTGGGAACTAACAGAATTTATATTAATACTTTTGGTTATAGCATATAAACTATATACTTAAACCACCTCTGTACATTTTTTTATTCCAACTGTTCACAATAATTATTATTTCATTACTTAATAAATACATATACGTAATACATATTTATTAAATCTCATATACATGCTGCATTAAACATGCACAATTCACATATAGTAAATAAATAAAATATTATTCACTATTTTAATATTATTATCATAACAAAAATATAAGAAATTTTCAAGTTCTTACAAATTCACAATTCATGTTCATAATCATGTAAATCAACAGTTTCTCCTTGCCACAAAGGTTTAATAGAACTTTCATTCAATATCCTTGCCACAAAGGCTAAAGACACTTAATAATCGTATCGTCTTTACGCCCTACACCAAAAACATTCAAACGTAACAACCATGGTTATGATCATACCAATCAACTATTTATCTTTGCACTACAGGCCAAAGATATTCATTTGTATCATCAGTGGTCATGATCATGCCATACACTTGTCCATCTTTGCACTACAAGCCAAAGATATCAATCAACAAGTCATCTTTGCACTACGGGCCAAAGATAACAATCAATAGTTCATCTTTGCACCACAGGCCAAAGATATCAATCAACAGGTCATCTTTGCACTACAGGCCAAAGATAACTTTCACCACAATTTAAGTTTGATGATTATGACAATGATATAAGAAGTGAATCAAGTGAGATCAAGAACAAATATTAGAGATTTATAATTCAATTTATCAAGAGTTCAATAATGTCCAAATTGTCCATATGCAGATAAAAACATGGATTCAACTTCAAGAATAAGTTTCATGAAATATAATTTGGACAAAGAAAAGAAACTAAATTTCGTTGTGAATAGTACTCCGGCATGAATAGTACCCCAGATGAATAGTACTCTAGGATGAATAGTATCCCGGATGAATGGTACTCCAGCATGAATAGTACCCTAGATAAAAAGATTACGAACTCCATAAGAAAGTTCAGATCAATATTCCAGTGAAATGATATTAGATGAAGCGAAAACCTTAAGCAATTTCTAATCATTTCAGGAATTATAGAAGCAATACTTACTATAGTAAGTTTAAATTTAGGAATATAAAATGAAATATTATCACTTTCATAATATGGAATATGAAAGAAAATAATATCCTTTACGAATATTGCAAGAAAATAACATCCTTTACGAGAAAAATAATATCATTTACCTTAGTAGAATAGTAGTTCTGACTGGAATAATGGAAATTATGTTGAGGAAATAATACCTACGGATGATTTTCAAGCACCACACTTTTTAAAACTCTTCAGCACACCAAAAAAGAACTCCAAGTTTTCCACAACATGTTTATATATATATATATATATATATATATATAAACATTTATATGTATAAAAAAATTAAATTAAATTTTCTCTCTTCCGCCTTATTTAATTTTTATACCATGAATTTATTATAATAATGTTACCATTTAAATTATAAAATTATACAATTATATTATCACATTATACTATTTATAATGTAATATTATAATAATATATTTGAATAAATTATTTTATTGGAGAACATAAAATGCCAATTTTTAACAAAAGTCTCATGCTAAAAGTTCCTACATTAATATCACAATTGAACAAATATTTACTTATCATATTTATCAATAATTTTTATTTTATTCATCAATTATTATTCACAATTAATATTATAGAATCATAATATTGACAACCAGGTCGTTCCCAAGAAAGAGGGGCTTTTCGATAAGAATTTTTTCTCATTGGCACACAATTATATAACCTAATCACTTTTCTCGACAGAACTTTTTAGACATTGTCAATAATGCTATCTAATAATATCATTCCAATAATATGAGTGACAATTATTGATTTAATAATGTGAAATAATGTGCAGTGGTTACTGTGACAATTATTGAATCAATAATATAAAATAATATGCAATTATCAATGTAGCAATTATTGAATCAATAATATAAAATACTGAACAATAATTACTGTAACAATTATTGAATAAGTGACTTCTTACGTAAGAATCAGTAATTAGAAATTACTGTGCAATACCGTATGCTACTGTGCAACAACGTGTATTATTGTATTTTAAGCACCGGGTATTTCAACAGTTTAACGGTAAAAGTTTTGCCTTTATTTTTATAAAAAGGTTAATTTTGTCGCTTTCTATATCAGACAGTTATTCCGTTATGGGGTCAACCAATGATTGTGCCGTCGTACGAATATTGCCCGATAAAAAGAATATTTTCTGACCAAACGAATATTCTCCGACACAACGAATATTTTATGCCAACTTGTTTACTTTGTAAAATTTGCACATATCACCCTTAACTTTAATCTTTTATCAATTTAACTATTTTTTGAATAGAATAATAATTATAAGAAAATTGAATATTTTTAGTTCATAAAATTCAGGGTCTTACAGTCTCCCCTCCTTATGAAATTTTGTCCTCAAAATTTACGTACCTGGTAGTCCGAAGAGGTGAGGATACCTTGCTTTCATTTCAGATTCTATCTTCCCGGTCATTTCTTCTGTATCATTATTTCTCCATTGATCATCTCTTAGATTTCAAATATCATTCCAGAATACAGCTTCAAAACAAAGGTTAATTGACAAATTCAGCTTAGGTAAGTCACACACTAACAAAGTATATTACTTGCCTCTCCCCTCCTAGTTCTAATCTCATATCTTTGCCAGCGACCATATCCTAAGCTCTGATACCATTTGTGACGCCCCCAAAATAGGTCCACACCACCTATTCTGAGTAGCCAGAAATACATGGTACAAAATCCAAAGACAAATCTTCCTATTCCAACTATTAAACTATCGTACTAAATACGAAAACACATAAACTGTGAGTTTTAATACAAATACAGTTACCACACTCCTTATCAAAGATACGTTACATAAATGTACAGTCAATAACTGTTTTAAGAATTAAAATATATGGAAAATGCTGAAGAAAACCTTCGTACATGGGAGGCCATGCTTCTAAGTTATAATAGATATCATAGGACTTGAGAATTAACCTTAGTTGACCCAATGGACCCCAAGGAAGAATGAGAAGATTACTATCTTGTTCATTCTAATGGTGAGTATTCTCTTGCCATATAACTGTCTCTATTGTCTCAAACTGATAATTATACTCCAACCATACTCCAAGATTATATAGGTAGTGCTCATAGATATAATCAGCAAGTGGATGTGCACAACCATGTCTTATGATAACACGAAGTCGTATGTTATTAGACATTTTGTATGATAGTGGCAACACACCCTTCTAAAGTCAGATTCACCTCACCCTATTTGGTTCACCAAAATTAACTGTTAAATGATGTAAAAAATACGATACACACATTTAAAGTTCTCAATACAATTATTTTTATACTATTTTATGCAAAACTTCAACAGTTATAGACAATCGTTCTATTCTCTTGTTATCCCCGCTCGACCCAGCTAAACTCCTATTGCCTGAAAGGAATTGTGAAGCAAAAGGATGAGCACAAATAGCCCAGTAAAGAATATCATGACTAGAGATAATTAAATTATCAATAGCCTTCATCAGTAATAAATCAGATATTTAGAACATATGGTAGATGATAAAGGCTTTCAACCATAGTTGCAGCAGAACGAACAATCCATTAGAAGAGTTAAATAGACTTTAATGTCTATTATCTTCTCCATGTTAAAAGTCCACCAACAATATTTAATCCCTGTAACATCAATCAACAGTTCCTGTCCAAAATCATGTAAACAGTTCATAATAATAATTATGTTGATAAATTCCTCTTTGCACCCAGGACGAAGATAATTTTCATCACCTATCTTTACCTGTAACACCAAAGATTATGGTTATATAAATTCACAATTCATGTTCATAATCATGTAAATCAACAGTTTCTCCTGGCCACAAAGGCTTAATAGAACTTTCACTCAATGTCCTTGCTACAAAGGCTAAAAACACTTAATAATCGTATTATCTTTACACCCTGCACCAAAAACATTCAAACGTAACAACCATGGTTATAGTTATACCAATCAACTATTTATCTTTGCACTAAATGCTAAATATATTCATTTGTATCATTAGTGGTCATGATCATGCCATACACTTGTCCATCTTTGCACTACGGGCCAAAGATATCAATCAACAATTCATCTTTGCACTAAAGCCAAAGATATCAATCAACATGTCATCTTTGCACTACGGGCCAAAGATATCAATCAACAGGTTATCTTTGCACTACGGGCCAAAGATAACTTTCACTACAATTTAATTCTGATGATTATGACAATGATATAAGAAGTGAATCAAGTGAGATCAAGAACAAATATTAGAGATTTATAATTCAATTTATCAAGAGTTCAATAATGTCCAAATTGTCTATATGCAGATAAAAACATGGATTCAACTTCAAGAATAAGTTTCATGAAATATAATTTGGACAAAGAAAAGAAACTAAATTTTATCGTGAATAGTACTCTAGCATGAATAGCACCCCGAATGAATAGTACTCCAGCATGAATAGTACCCTAGATGAAAAGATTAAAATTTTCATAAGAAAGTTCAGATCAATATTCTAGTGAAATGATATTAGATGCGAAAACCTTAAATAATTTTTAATCATTTCAGAAATTATAAAAGCAATACTTACCATAATAAGTTTAAATTTAGAAATATGAAATGAAATATTATCACATTCGTAAAATGAAATATGAAAGAAAATAATATTATTTACGAAAATATCAAGAAAATAACATCATTTACGAGAAAAGTAATATCCTTTACCGTAGTAGAATTTTTGACTGGAATAACGGAGATTATGTTGAGAAAATCTTGCACTGTTATAAACACTCAAAATATCCTTATAATCACATGATATACGCTTAATATTATAAAGAAAGAATTTTCGAATTCTGATGTGATCTTCATTTCTAACTAAGCAACCTACTTAAAGGAAAATGATAGCACACCAAAGTTGAGAAAAATACCTACGGATGATTTTCAAGCACCGCACTTTTGAAAACTCTTCAGCACACTAAAAAAGAACTCCAAGTTTTCCACCACATGTTTATATATATATATATATATATATATATTAAAATATTTATAATTATTAAAAAAAATTTATTTCAATTTTCTCTCTTCCACCACATTTTATTACCATGAATTTATTATAATAATGTTACCATTTAAATTATAAAGTTATACAATTATATTATCACATTATACTATTTATAATGTAATATTATAATAATATATTTGAATAAATTATTTTATCGGAGAAGAAAAAATGCCAATTTTCAAAAAAAGTCTCATGCTAAAAATTCTTACATTTATATCACAATTGATCAAATATTTACTTATCATATTTATCAATAATTTTTATTTTATTCATCAATTATTATTCACAATTAATATTATAGAATCACAATATTGATAACCAGGTCGTTCCTAGGAAAGAGGGGGCTTTCGATAAGAATTTTTTCTCATTGGCGCATAATTATATAACCTAACCACTTTTCTCGACAGAACTTTCTAGACATTGTCAATAATGTTATCTAATAATATCATTCCAATAATATGAGTGACAATTATAGATTTTATAATGTGAAATACTCTGCAGTGGTTACTGCGATAATTATTGAATCAATAATATAAAATAATATGCAATTATCAATATAACAATTATTAAATTAATAGTATAAATTACAGAACTGTAATTACTGTAACAATTATTGAATGAGTGACTTCTTACGTAAAATTAATAATTAAAAATTATTGTGCAATACCGTGTGCTACTGTGCAATAACGCATATTATTGTATTTTAACCACCGGGTATTTCAACTGTTTAATAGTAAAAGTTTTGCCGTTATTTTTATAAAAAGGTTACATCTGTCGCTTTCTATATCCGACAGTTATTCCGTTATGGGATCAACCAATGATTGCGCCGTCGTACGAATATTCTCCGATAAAAAGAATATTTTTCGACACAACGAATATTTTATGCCAACTTGCTTACTTTGTAAAATTTGCACATATCACCCTTAACTTTAACCTTTTATCAATTTAACAATTTACTGAATAGAATAATAATTATAAGAAAATTAAATACTTTTATTTCATAAAATTCGGGGTCTTACAATCTCCACTCCTTATAAAATTTCATCGTCGAAATTTACGTACCTAGTAGTCCGAAGAGGTGAGGATACCTTGCTTTCATTTCAGATTCTATCTTCTCGATCATTTCTTCTGTATCAAGATTTCTCCATTGCTCATCTCTCAGATTTCAGATATCATTCTAGAATATAGCTTTAAAATAAAGGTTAATTGACATATCATAATTTGTCAATTAATTAAGTAAGAAAAATCAGCTCAGGTAAGTCAGACACTAGCGAAGTATATTACTCGTCTCTCCCCTTCTAGTTCTAATATCAGATCTCCGCCAGCGGCCATATCCCTAAGCTCTGATACCATTTGTGACGCCCCCAAAATAGGTCCACACCACCTATTCTGAGTCGCTAGAAATACATGGTACAGAATTCAAATACAAATCTTCTTATTCCAACTATTAAACTGTCGTACTAAATACGACCACATATAAACTGTGAGTTTTTATACAAATACAGTACCCACACTCCTTATCAAAGATACATTACATAAATGTACAGTCAATAACTATTTTAGGAACTAAAATCTTTGGAAAATGCTTAAGAAAACCTTCGTACATGGGAGACCATGCTTCCAAGCTATAATAAATATTATAGGACTTAAGAATTAACCTTGGTTGACCCAATAGACCCCAAAGAAGAACGAGAAGATTACTATCTTGTTCATTCCAATGATGAGTATTCTCTTGTCATATAATTATCTCCATTGTCTCAAACTGAGAATTATATTCCAACCATACTCCAAAATTATATAGGTAGTGCTCATAGATATAATCAGCAAGTGGATGTGCACAACCATATCTTATGATAACACGAATTCGTATGTGATTAGACATCTTGTATGATAGTGGTAACACACCCTTCCAAAGTCGGGTTCACCTCACTTTATTTGGTTCAGCAAAATTAACTGTTAAATAACGTATAAAATATAATACACACATTTAAAGTTCTGAAAACAATTATTTTCATACTGTTTTATGGGAAATTTTAACTGTTATAGACCATCGTTCTATTCCCTTGTTATCCCCGCTCGACCCAGCTACACTCCTATTGCCTGAAAGGAATTGTGAAGCAAAAGAATGAGCACAAATAGCCCAGTAAAGAATATCATGACTAAAGATAATTAAATTATCAATAGCCTTCATCAGCAATAAATCAGATATTTAGAACATATGGTAGATGATAAAGGCTTTCAACCATAGTTGCAGCGGAACGAACAATCCATTAGAAGAATTAAATAGACTTTAATGTCTATTATATTCTCCATGTTAAAAGTCCACCAACAATATTTAATCTCTGTAACATCAATCAACAGTTCCTATCCACGATCATGTAAACAGTTCATGATAATAATTATGTTGATAAATTCCTCTTTGCACCCAGGACGAAGATAATTTTTATCACCTGTCTTTACCTGTAACACCAAAGATTATGGTTATATTAATTCACAATTCATGTTCATAATCATGTAAATCAACAGTTTCTCCTTATCACAAAGGCTTAATAGAACTTTCACTCAATGTCCTTGCCACAAAGGCTAAAGACACATAATAATCGTATCGTCTTTACACTCTACACCAAAAATATTCAAACGTAACAACCATGTTCATGATCATACCAATCAACTATTTATCTTTGCAGTATAGGCCAAAGATATTCATTTGTATCATCAGTGGTCATGATCATGTCATACACTTGTCCATCTTTGCACTACGGGCCAAAGATATTAATCAGCAGTTCATCTTTGCACTACAAGCTAAAGATATCAATTAACAGGTCATCTTTGCACTACGGGCCAAAGATATCAATCAACAGTTCATCTTTGCACTATATGCTAAAGATATCAATCAACATGTCATCTTTGCACTACGGGTCAAAGATAACTTTCACCACAATTTAAGTTTGATGATTATGACAATGATATAAGAAATGAATCAAGTAAGATCAAGAACAAATATTAAAGATTTATAATTCAATTTATCAAGAGTTCAATAATATCCAAATTGTCCATATGCAGATAAAAACATGGATTCAACTTCAAGAATAAGTTTCATGAAATATAATATGGACAAAGAAAAGAAACTAAATTTCGTCGTGAATAGTACTCCGGCATAAATAGTACCCCGGATGAATAGTACTCTGGATGAATAGTACTCTGGCATGAATAGTACCCCAGATGAAAAGATTAAAATTTTCATAAGAAAGTTCAGATTAATATCCCAGTGAAATGATATTAGATGAAGCGAAAACCTTAAATAATTTTTAATCATTTCAAGAATTATAGAAGCAATACTTACCATAGTAAGTTTAAATTTAGGAATACGAAATAAAATATTATCACTTTCATAGTATGGAATATGCAAGAAAATGATATCCTTTACGAATATTGCAAGAAAATAACATCATTTACAAAAAAAAGAATATCTTTACCTTAGTAGAATAGTAGTTTTGACTGGAATAACGGAGATTATGTTGAGAAAATCTTGCAGTGTTATAAACACTCAAAATATTCTTATACTCACAAGAAATACGCTCAATATTATAGAGAAAGAATTTTTTAATTTTGGTGTGATTTTCATTTCTAACTAAGCAACCTATTTATAGGAAAATGCTAGCACACCAAAGTTGACAAAAATACCTACGGATGATTTTCAAGCACCACACTTTTGAAAACTCTTCAGCACACCAAAAAATAACTCCATGTTTTCCACCACATGTTTATATATATATATATATATATATATATATATATATATATATTAAAATATTTATAATTATTAAAAAGAATTAAATTCAATTTTCTTTCTTCCACCTCATTTTATTTTTATACCATAAATTTATTATAATAATATTACCATTTAAATTATAAAGTTATACAATTATATTATCACATTATGCTATTTATAATGTAATATTATAATAATATATTTGAATGAATTATTTTATCGGAGAAGATAATATACCAATTTCAACAAAAGTCTCATGTTAAAAATTCCTACATTTATATTACAATCGAACAAATATTTACTTATCAAATTTATCAATAATTTTTATTTTATTCATAATTAATATTATAGAATCACAATATTGACAACGAAGTCGTTCCTAGGAAAGAGGGAGCTTTCGATAAGAATTTTTTGTCATTGGTGCGCAATTATATAACCTAACCACTTTTCTCGACAGAACTTTTTAGATATTGTCAATAATGCTATCTAATAATATCATTCCAATAATATGAGTGACAATTATTAATTTAATAATGTGAAATACTCTGCAGTGGTTACTGCGATAATTATTGAATCAATAATATAAAATAATATGCAATTATCAATGTAGCAATTATTAAATCAATAATATAAAATACAGAACAGCAATTACTGTAACAATTATTGAATGAATGACTTATTACGTAAGAATCAATAATTAAAAATTACTGTGCAATACCGTGTGCTACTGTGCAACAACGCATATTATTGTATTTTACCCACCTAGTATTTCAACAGTTTAACGGTAAAAGTTTTGCCGTTATTTTTATAAAAAGGTTACTTCTGTCTCTTTCTATATCCGACAGTTATTCCATTATGGGGTTAACCAATGATTGCATCGTCGTACGAATATTCCCCGATAAAAAGAATATTCCCCGACACAACGAATATTTTATGCCAACTTGCTTACTTTATAAAATTTGCACATATCATCCTTAACTTTAACCTTTTATCAATTTAACCATTTGCTGAATAGAATAATAATTATAAGAAAATTGAATACTTTTATTTCATAAAATTCAGGGTCTTACAATCTCCCCTCCTTATTAAATTTTATCCTCGAAATTTACGTACCTAGTAGTCCGAAGAGGTGAGGATACCTTGCTTTCATTTCAGATTCTATCTTCCCGATCATTTCTTCCGTATCATGATTTCTCCATTGCTCATCTCTTAGATTTCAGATATCATTCTAGAATACAGCTTCAAAACAAAGGTTAATTGACATATCATAATTTGTCAATTTATTAAGTAAGAAAATTCAGCTTAGGTAAATCACACACTAGCAAAGTATATTACTCGTCTCTCCCCTCCTAGTTCTAATCTCAGATCTCCGCCAACGACCATATCCCTAAACTCTGATACCATTTTTAACGCCCCCAAAATAGGTCCACACCACCTATTCTGAGTCGCCAGAAATACACGGTACAGAATCCAAATACAAATCTTTCTATTCCAACTATTAAACTGTCGTACTAAATACGAACACACATAAATTATGAGTTTTAATACAAATATAGTATCCACACTCCTTATCAAAGATACGTTACATAAATGTACATTCAATAACTGTTTTAAGAATTAAAATCTTTGAAAAATGCTCAAGAAAACCTTCATACATGGGAGGCCATGCTTCTAAGTTATAATTGATATCATAGGACTTAAGAATTAACCTTAGTTGACCCAATAGACCCCAAAGAAGAATGAGAAGATTACTATCTTGTTCATTCCAATGGTGAGTATTCTCTTGCCATATAATTATCTCTATTGTCTCAAATTGAGAATTATATTCCAACCATACTCCAAGATTATATAGGTAGTGCTCATAGATATAATCAGCAAGTGGATGTGTACAACCATGTCTTATGATAACACGAAGTCGTATTTGATTAGACATCTTGTATGATAATGGCAACACACCCTTCCAAAGTCAGGTTCACCTCACCCTATTTGGTTCACCAAAATCAACTGTTAAATGACGTATAAAATACGATACACACATTTAAAGTTCTCAAAACAATTATTTCCGTACTGTTTTATAGGAAACTTCAACAGTTATAGACCATCGTTCTATTCCCCTGTTATCTTCGCTCGACCTAGCTACACTCCTATTGCATGAAAGGAATTGTGAAGCAAAAGGATGAGCATAAATAGCCCAGTAAAGAATATCATGATTAAAGATAATTAAATTATTAATAACCTTCATCAGTAATAAATCAGATATTTAGAACATATGGTAGATGATAAAGGCTTTCAACCATAGTTGCAGCCGAACGAACAATCCATTAGAAGAGTCAAATAGACCATAATTTCTATTATCATCTCCATATTAAAAGTAAACCAACAATATTTAATCCCTGTAACATCAATCAACAGTTCCTGTCCGCAATCATGTAAACAGTTCATGATCTTAATTATGTTGATAAATTCCTATTCGCACCCAGGACGAAGATAATTTTCATCACCTATCTTTACCTGTAACACCAAAGATTATGGTTATATTAATTCACAATTCATGTTCATAATCATGTAAATCAACAGTTTCTCCTTTCCACAAAGGCTTAATAGAACTTTCACTCAATGTCCTTGCCACAAAGGCTAAAGACACTTAATAATCGTATCGTCTTTACACCCTACACCAACAACATTCAAACGTAACAACCATGGTCTTGATCATACCAATCAACTATTTATGTTTGCACTACAGGCCAAAGATATTCATTTCTATCATCAGTGGTCATGATCATGGCATACACTTGTCCATCTTTGCACTACGGGCCAAAGATATCAATCAACAGTTCATCTTTGCACTACGGGCCAAAAATATCAATCAACAGTTCATCTTTGCACTACAAGCCAAAGATATCAATCAACAGGTCATCTTTTCAGTACTGGCCAAACATATCAATCAACAGTTCATCCTTGCACTACAGGCCAAATATATCAATCAACAGATCATCTTTGCACTACGGGACAAAGATAACTTTCACCACAATTTAAGTCTGATGATTATGACAATGTTATAAGAAATGAATCAAGTGATATCTAGGATAAATATTAGAGATTTATAATTCAATTTATCAAGATTTCAATAATTTCCAAATTGTCCATTTGCAAATAAAAACATGGATTCAACTTCAAGAATAAGTTTCATGAAATATAATTTGTGTTGGGAATTGCTTATTCAAATTTGATGTTAAAAGTAAATATAGATGCTTAAGTCTAAAGTCCTTCAAAGATCATATGTACAAGGACTTAGATGATAGATCAAAATTATTAGGTTGATCTGTGCTTTAATGTTTATCATTCTGTAAATGAATGGATAGAAGAGAGATCAAATCTATTAGGTTGATCTATTTGAGATGTAATTGTTAATCCTTGACAGAATCGTATTCTGTCAAAGGCAGCCTGCAGAACCCAAGGCAGAATCGTGGAGCTTTAATGAAAATGTCCAAGGATCGTAGTCTGTCCTGGAAGCCACTCTCAGAATCATGGAGATGATCCGAGCGCCTGCGGGGTTAAGTCAAGAATCGCAGTGTGCTCTCGGAAGCGTGGAGTCTGCAAGACAAGCAAGTGGAATTCGTAGACTATCAAAGAGCTTAAGAGAAATTGTAGTATTCTCTACGATCAAGACTGGGTCTAGCCTGTGCAAGTCAACACACAACGATCATGGTACAAAGACCACGATCGTGGTGACCCTCCTGTCAGCATCAAAGTTCGTCTATCTGATGAAGGAGGAAGAGCAACAACTGAAGAAAGACTTATAGACATTGACAAATTGATAGTCCCAATGATGCTACATTCATCCTTAGTATATATCGAAGAAGCATATTGGAGAAGCTAAGGAAAGGAATAAAAGCCTGCTAAAAACATCTTTTCAGGTGTTAGGTGAGATAGCAGTCTGCTATGTCAGTGGGCCAGACGGCTAAGCAGCAGAAAAGCAAGAAGTCAACATCAGTGCACAGAACAGTCTGAAGCATTTAATGCTACAACGGATGCCTTCAACAGTTAGATTTCAAGGGCTCCTTGATAAACAAATCAGACAAGGATTGAGATCAAGCAAGCAAGCAAGTAAGAAAGAAAGAAAGCTAAGAACGCTCAAGAACACTCAACGAATAGACTCTACGATCCTGAAAGAGGAAAGCTTGCTTCGCTACTCAGTTTATTCAGAACTGATGCTTAATTGCAACTGAGTAGCACACCCCAGAATACAACTCGCAATCTAAAGTGTACCAAGTCAGAAGGACTTGAAGAGTTCTAAGTGAACTAAAGAAGTTCCAAGATTGTTGATCTTGAAGAGTTCTTAGTGAATTTGAGAAGTTCCAAGGCTGCTGGCCTTAAAGGAATCTAAGTGATTCAAAGTGTAAAGACATCCTTAGTGGATTTCCTACTCGTGGAGTAGAAGAGTGGACTAGGAGCCTTGTGTGCTCTGAAGCACTTAAAACCTCTGTGTCTCTCATTAACTGCTATAACTGCTATATCTATTATAACTGCCATAACTGCTTATCAAACTATTACTGCATCATCTTTAAGGGGAACAAACATATATTTCGCTGCTGTCAGTATATTTAATACTGACAAGTATTTTGAAACAAAGAAATAGTTTAAAATATCTATTCAACCCCCTCTTCTAGATAAATATTATGCCTTTGGGAACTAACAATTTGGACAAAGAAAAGAAACTAAATTTTATTGTGAATAGTACTCTGGTATGAATAGTACCCTGGATGAATAGTACTCTGGCATGAATAGTATTTCGGATAAATAGTACTCCGGCATGAATAGTACCCCGGATGAAAAGATTAAAATTTCCATAAGAAAGTTCAGATCAATATTCTAGTGAAATGATATTAGATGAATCGAAAACCTTAAGCAATTTCTAATCATTTCAAGAATTATAAAAGCAATACTTACCATAGTAAGTTTAAATTTAGGAATATGGAATGAAATATTATCACTTTCATAATATGAAATATGAAAGAAAATAATATCCTTTACGAATATTGCAAGAAAATAACATCATTTACTAGAAAAATAATATCCTTTACCTCAGTAGAATAGTAGTTCTGACTAGAATAACGGAGATTATGTTGAGAAAACCTTGCACTGTTATCAACACTCAAAATATATTATACTCACAAAAAATACGCTGAATATTATTGAGAAAGAATTTTCTGATTCTGGTGTGATTTTCATTTCTAACTAAGCAACCTATTTATAAGAAAATGCTAGTACACCAAAGTTGACAAAAATACCTACGGATGATTTTCAAGCACCACACTTTTTAAAACTCTTCAGCACACCAAAAAAGAACTCCAAGTTTTCCACTGTTAGAGTTTATGCCCTAGAGGCTAATTCTTTGATGTAATTTCTTAAACATTTTTGATATTATATTTGATTGAATAAATGAATTATTTTATTATGGTTTTATTTACTGCGTTATATAAATGTTAACATAATAAAAGTCCTTAGAATAGTGATACAAATTATATGGCTTCAAGTATGTGACTTGAACATGAGATCATATAGTTACAATTAGTATCATTACTCTTAAATGTCCCTAGTCGAGTGTCATTGTTAATGGGACAACAATGATACATTGAGACTAGTTTGTGGATTGACTGATGGCCAAATCTCATTGGTCATAAATATATGAGATATTGAGTCAATGCATAGGTACATGTTAGAGAACAATGTACTGGGCAGACCCACCATGAGAATTCTACGTGGAGCATTATGCAAAGTGTCATAAGCAATTCTCATAGTGACAATGATGTAATGATCCTCCGACCTGAAATCACTATATTACTACACGAGAATTTAACCCTCCAATATATTAGGGGTGATATCCATAGGCCTCTTGATTGAGTAGGACTATGAAATGCATGGCCATGCTCAAATAGTGATTTGTTTCATATAGTCTACTCATCGATCAAGAAAACTCAGATTAAATTATGAAGAGAATGACACATTCCATGCCTCGAGTTTAATCTAGGATGTCAAGGTTAAAAGGATTAAATTACATTGAAACATTGGTCACGAAAAGGTTGTATCGAATCACCGATCTTATTATTATTTAGGTAGCAGTGATGCATTACTAGATGCCGCTCACTGTTTATAATTTTATAATATGATTTTAAAATTATTGCCAACATAATAATAACCTATAGGGTCACACACTTAGAACGTAATTAAAAGGGAATTAATTTAAATTGTATGGATTTAAATATATCAATATGATTGATAGTATTTAAATTATGAATTTAAATTAATAGGATAATTTGTATATATATATATATGTATATTAATTAAGTAAGACTTAATTAAGATATAATATATATATATATATAAATTCGGATTTTATATTTCTAATTGGATTAGGTTTTGGTTAATTCCTTTAACTGCTATATATATGATATATCAGCCGTCTAAGGTATTATCGATATCAAAACCCTAGCCGCTCTTAGAGAGAGACTAGAGAGAAAATTTTCAAAAAGTCCAGATCCTTGGCGGCTAGTACCGCAGCTTTCCTTGCTGCAGATAGTGTGACGATTCGCGGGACGTTCGTGTGGATACCGTAGAGGCGCAGTTCCGTTGGATTGCGTTGAGGATTCGAAGCAGTTCCAGAATCTCCATCGTCTCCTTTCAGGCTTGAATAATCGGTAAAACATATCTTAACCTCTGAATTAATATGTTTTCGCATGGATCCTGTTTTAGGGTTTTGAAAATTTTTAATTTCCGCTGCGTTTATGTGCCGAAAACCCCTACAGTGGTATCAGAGCTACTTGCGAAATGATTAGTTCAGATTACGTGTTTTAATTGTATTCGTTATATATGATATATGATGATGCATGTTTACCGATCTGAAATTGAATATATGATATTCTGCATGTATGCGTATTCTGGAAATCTGTAATATATATGCATGTATATGATGTTCTGATAATTGTATGCTAGAAGGTGGAATAACAATTCAACTTCTGTTCTAATTGGATTAGAAACATGAAGATTCGATTTAATATGATTAATCGAAACTAGACATATATGATATGTTCTGGGTGTATTGTTAGTATGAGTGTGTTAGCGGATTGTATATGATTCTGGAATTGTTTCAGAGATTTGTATGAAAAATTCTACAATACAGATCGTAGTTCAAAAAACCGACCTGAAATTGAATATATGATATTCTGCATGTATGCGTATTCTGGAAATCTGTAGTATATATGCATGTATATGATGTTCTGATAATTGTATCCTAGAAGGTGGAATAACAATTCAACTTCTGTTCTAATTGGATTAGAAACATGAAGATTCGATTTAATATGATTAATCGAAACTGGACATATATGATATGTTCTGGGTGTATTGTTAGTATGAGTGTGTTAGCGGATTGTATATGATTCTGGAATTGTTTCAGAGATTTGTATGAAAAATTCTACAATACAGATCGTAGTTCAAAAAACCGATCTGAAATTGAATATATGATATTCTGCATGTATGCGTATTCTGGAAATCTGTAATATATATGCATGTATATGATGTTCTGATAATTGTATCCTAGAAGGTGGAATAACAATTCAACTTCTGTTCTAATTGGATTAGAAACATGAAGATTCGATTTAATATGATTAATCGAAACTGGACATATATGATATGTTCTGGGTGTATTGTTAGTATGAGTGTGTTAGCGGATTGTATATGATTCTGGAATTGTTTCAGAGATTTGTATGAAAAATTCTACAATACAGATCGTAGTTCATAAAACCGACCTGAAATTGAATATATGATATTCTGCATGTATGCGTATTCTGGAAATCTGTAATATATATGCATGTATATGATGTTCTGATAATTGTATCCTAGAAGGTGGAATAACAATTCAACTTCTGTTCTAATTGGATTAGAAACATGAAGATTCGATTTAATATGATTAATCGAAACTGGACATATATGATATGTTCTGGGTGTATTGTTAGTATGAGTGTGTTAGCGGATTGTATATGATTCTGGAATTGTTTCAGAGATTTGTATAAAAAAATCTACAATACAGATCGTAGTTCAAAAAACCGATCTAAAATTGAATATATGATATTCTGCATGTATGCGTATTCTGGAAATCTGTAATATATATGCATGTATATGATGTTCTGATAATTGTATCCTAGAAGGTGGAATAACAATTCAACTTCTGTTCTAATTGGATTAGAAACATGAAGATTCGATTTAATATGATTAATCGAAACTGGACATATATGAAATGTTCTAGGTGTATTGTTAGTATGAGTGTGTTAGCGGATTGTATATGATTCTGGAATTATTTCAGAGATTTGTATGAAAAATTCTACAATACAGATCGTAGTTCAAAAAACCGATCTGAAATTGAATATATGATATTCTGCATGTATGCGTATTCTGGAAATCTGTAATATATATGCATGTATATGATGTTCTGATAATTGTATCCTAGAAGGTGGAATAACAATTCAACTTCTGTTCTAATTGGATTAGAAACATGAAGATTCGATTTAATATGATTAATCGAAACTGGACATATATGATATGTTCTGGGTGTATTGTTAGTATGAGTGTGTTAGCGGATTGTATATGATTCTGGAATTGTTTCAGAGATTTGTATAAAAAATTCTACAATACAGATCGTAGTTCAAAAAACCGATCTAAAATTGAATATATGATATTCTGCATATATGCGTATTCTGGAAATCTGTAATATATATGCATGTATATGATGTTCTGATAATTGTATCCTAGAAGGTGGAATAACAATTCAACTTCTGTTCTAATTGGATTAGAAACATGAAGATTCGATTTAATATGATTAATCGAAACTGGACATATATGATATGTTCTGGGTGTATTGTTAGTATGAGTGTGTTAGCGGATTGTATATGATTCTAGAATTGTTTCAGAGATTTGTATGAAAAATTCTACAATACAGATCGTAGTTCATAAAATCGACCTGAAATTGAATATATGATATTCTGCATGTATGCGTATTCTGGAAATCTGTAATATATATGCATGTATATGATGTTCTGATAATTGTATCCTAGAAGGTGGAATAACAATTCAACTTCTGTTCTAATTGGATTAGAAACATGAAGATTCGATTTAATATGATTAATCGAAACTGGACATATATGATATGTTCTGGGTGTATTGTTAGTATGAGTGTGTTAGCGGATTGTATATGATTCTGGAATTGTTTCAGAGATTTGTATAAAAAATTCTACAATACAGATCGTAGTTCAAAAAACCGATCTAAAATTGAATATATGATATTCTGCATGTATGCGTATTCTGGAAATCTGTAATATATATGCATGTATATGATGTTCTGATAATTGTATCCTAGAAGGTGGAATAACAATTCAACTTCTGTTCTAATTGGATTAGAAACATGAAGATTCGATTTAATATGATTAATCGAAACTGGACATATATGAAATGTTCTAGGTGTATTGTTAGTATGAGTGTGTTAGCGGATTGTATATGATTCTGGAATTATTTCAGAGATTTGTATGAAAAATTCTACAATACAGATCGTAGTTCAAAAAACCGATCTGAAATTGAATATATGATATTCTACATGTATGCGTATTCTGGAAATCTGTAATATATATGCATGTATATGATGTTCTGATAATTGTATCCTAGAAGGTGGAATAACAATTCAACTTCTGTTCTAATTGGATTAGAAACATGAAGATTCGATTTAATATGATTAATCGAAACTGGACATATATGATATGTTCTGGGTGTATTGTTAGTATGAGTGTGTTAGCGGATTGTATATGATTCTGGAATTGTTTCAGAGATTTGTATGAAAAATTCTACAATATAGATCGTAGTTCAAAACAATTTTCCCAGGGCGCTGCCCCCGGCCCCGCTCGCTGACCGGGCAGCAAGACCACCCGCCGGACCACCGCCAGGGGGGGAGCCCCCCCCTTGGACCCCCCCGTCGTAGCGCACGATGGTCGTGACCCCAATATTTTGCATATAGTTTTCTTTAATTATATAAATTGTGTCATGTGCTTATTGTGATATGCATGGTGCACAGTTATGGCCCTTTTGACCCATAGGTTAGTGGTTTTGGTTTTGAAATACGGCTTGCATGTCGTGCCTTTCTATAAATTCTGATGTAATATTCTCTTCTCATCTAAATCCCCTCGAATGTAACTCGAGGTTTCTTTATGTCATGTAATGTACAATTGTAACCTATCAAGATGACAACATGATGATGGAGAGGAGACACATGCATGAGGAAGGTCCAAGGAAGCTACTTTTTGAAGACCTTTTACCACCTTAGACTGACCTTCAATCTTTTCATTAGCTTGAAAAGATTGGCATAGGGTTGGGGCCATAACTGTGACATATTTAATTTTGCACTTTATTTATGCTTGTATACGATATGATATGATAAATAATGTGCATGTTTAATAAGATTAAAATTGGTGAGATCTAAATTAATTATTAAAATCCCTCATAAAATTATTAAGTCTAAATCAGATGCCTTCCAATGAATAACACTCATCAAGACCTTGACCGATGGATGTAGGTTTGCCAAAGTAAAGTACCCCATTTATCTTGGTAAGATGCGATAGGATAATTGTGATATCCAAACTGTTAAAATCATTGGGCCAGACTTAACTAAGTTATCACAATAGGATTGTGAACTTAGAGGCATAAAGTTTGGTAGGTACCATTAGATGGACTAGAAACAAATGTTGTTCACCAAACTATCTAAGAGTTATATATGATATAATTGACAAAGGGTTGTCTACCTAAATAATTATGTTTTGAGAGAATAGCCAAAGCTAACTTAAGGCATAATGAAATATGGATCTTAGCTCACTAGAAAGGTTTAATTGAAAAATGCTTTCCGAATTAATGGTGAGGGCTATTAATTTGAATAAAATAGTGGGAGGTATATTTTGAATGTACTATTATCAATTACATAATATCAAAATTCTGCAATTTGACTTATTATTTTTGCACTTATAAATTGTAGATATCAATGGCAAACAACAACACAAATAGTCTTTCACTACGATCAGTCCTTGAGAAGGAAAAGCTGAGTGGAGTTAATTTCCTAGACTGGCATAGGAACTTGAGGATTGTCCTCAAACAGGAGCGCAAGCTATATATCCTTGATGGGCCCATTCCTGCAGCACCAGCTAACACTGCACCACGTGTAGAGCATAATGCTTACAAGAAGCATCAAGATGATGCTCTGGACGTGAGTTGTCTCATGCTAGCAACTATGAACTCTGAGCTTCAGAAGCAACATGAGTTAATGGATGCTTATGAGATGATCGAGCATCTCAAGAAATTGTTCGAAGGGCATGCTCGACAGGAGAGGTATGATACAAGCAAGGCGTTGTATCACTGCAAGATGGGTGAACGTGATCCAGTTGGTCCACATGTGCTGAAAATGATTGGGTATATTGAGTACCTTGGTAGGTTGGGTTTTCCGATTACTCCGGAAGCCCAAACTGATCTTGTTTTGCAATCTTTGAACAGAAGCTACTCTAAATTTGTTATGAATTACCTCATGAATGAAATTGAGAAACCACTTACTGAGTTGTTGAGCATGTTAAGAACTGCCGAGAACAACATGAAAAAGGCAGGACCCGCTCCCATAATGATGGTGCAAAAGGGGAATGCTAAGGGAATGGGGAAAGGCAAGAAGAAGATAGGATCTAAATCTGCCAAACCCAATCCCAAAACCAAACAGGCTTTAAAACCTAAAGGTGGGGTGGCTAAAGAAGGTGATTGTCACTTCTGTGGAAAATCTGGACACTAGAAGAGGAATTGTCATGCTTATTTGGAAGAACTGAAGAAAAAGAAAGGAAGTATGACTTCTGATTCAGGTATATATGTTATAGAAGTCAATTTGTCCACTTCTACATCATGGGTATTGGATACTGGATGTGGTTCTCACATTTGTGTTAATGTGCAGGAACTCCGAAGGAGTAGGACTTTGGCTAAAGGCGAGGTTGACCTACGAGTTGGGAATGGAGCAAAAGTTGCTGCACTAGCCGTAGGAACTTATCATTTATTTTTTCCCACTGGGCTAGTATTAGAATTAGAGGATTGTTATTATGTGCCTGCTATGAGCAAAAACATTATTTCTGTTTGTTGTTTGGACAAGAAAGGTTTTTCATTTTTAATAAAGAACAACAGTTGTTCATTTTACTTAAATGAAATATGTTATGGTGTTGCACAATTGTTTAATGGTCTTTATATTCTTAATTTAGAAATGCCTATCTATAACATAAATACAAAACGATTTAAATCAAATGATTCAAATCCGACATATCTTTGGCACTGTCGTTTAGGCCATATAAATGAGAAACGCATATCCAAACTCCATAAAGATGGGTTTTTGGATTCATTTGATTTTGAATCATATGAGACATGCGAGTCTTGTTTATTAGGCAAGATGACTAAAGCCCCTTTCACTGGACACAGTGAACGGGCTAGCGATGTATTGGGACTTATACATAGTGATGTATGCGGACCCATGAGTTCGTTAGCAAGAGGTGGGTTTTATTACTTCATTACATTTACTGACGACTTCAGTAGATATGGATATGTGTATCTTCTGAGACACAAATCCGAATCCTTTGAAAAGTTCAAGGAATTCAAGAATGAAGTTCAAAACCAATTTGGCAAAAGCATAAAAGCCCTTCGATCCGATCGAGGAGGTGAATACTTAAGCCAAGACTTTGATGACCTTCTAAAGGAGTGTGGTATTATATCACAGCTCACTCCACCTGGAACACCACAATGGAATGGTGTGTCTGAGAGGAGGAATCGCACCTTGTTGGACATGGTACGATCGATGATGAGTCATGCAGATCTTCCAATAAGCTTCTGGGGTCATGCCCTAGAGACAGCTGCATTCACACTTAACCGTGTTCCTACAAAGACGGTTCATAAGACACCATATGAGATGTGGACTGGGTAACGTCCTAGTATGTCGTTCATGAAGATTTGGGGTTGCGAGGCGTTTGTAAAACGTCTGGCTTCTGACAAGCTCGGACCCAAATCTGACAAATGTAATTTTGTGGGATACCCAAAGGAAACAAAAGGGTATTATTTCTACAAACCTTCTGAGAACAAAGTATTTGTTGCTCGAACTGGTATTTTTCTAGAAAGAGAATTTGTCTCTAAAGGAAACAGTGGGAGGAAAGTAGAACTCGAAGAAGTTCGAGAACCACAAAATATCATTGAACCTGAGTTGGAACATGAGCAGGAACCACAAGATATTGTGGAAAGTGAACCTGCTCAAATTACACGAGGCATTCGTAGATCTGGTAGGACACGCCAAGAGCCCGAGAGATATTATGGATTTCTTATGACTCAAAACGGCGATGTGATGCTCATAGATCATGATGAACCTGCTTCCTACCAAGAAGCTATGAATGGACCAGATTCTGAGAGATGGCTTGAAGCCATGAAATCTGAGATGGACTCCATGTATACTAACCAAGTATGGACTTTGGTTGATCCACCCGAAGGGGTAAAACCAATCGGGTGCAAGTGGGTTTTCAAGAAGAAAACCGACATGGATGGTAATGTACAAACCTATAAAGGTCGACTGGTAGCAAAAGGTTTCAAACAAGTTCAAGGTGTTGACTATGATGAAACCTTCTCTCCAGTGGCAATGGTTAAATCCATCAGGATCTTACTTGCTATTGCAGCCTTTTATGATTACGAAATTTGGCAGATGGATGTCAAAACTGCTTTCCTTAACGGAAATCTCCTTGAGGATGTGTATATGACACAACCTGAGGGTTTTGCCAATCCAAAGGATGCTGGAAAGGTATGTAAGCTGCAGCGATCCATTTATGGATTGAAGCAAGCCTCTCGGAGTTGGAATCTTCGATTTGATGAAGCAGTCAAAGAGTTTGGCTTTATAAAAAATGAAGATGAACCTTGTGTATATAAGAAGGTTAGTGGGAGTCACATTGTATTCCTGGTATTATATGTTGACGACATATTAATTATTGGGAATGACATTCCTTCCTTACAGGCTGTAAAAACATGGTTAGGAAAATGTTTCTCCATGAAAGATTTGGGCGATGCAACCTACATTTTAGGTATCAAGATCTATCGAGATAGATCAAGAAAAATGCTCGGCCTAAGTCAAAGTACATATATTGATAAAGTGCTGAAACGGTTCAGCATGCAAGAGGCAAAAAGAGGACACTTACCCATGTCTCATGGTGTTAAGATCTCTAAGGCCCAATGTCCTAAATCACATGATGATGAGGAGCGTATGAGAAAGATCCCTTATGCTTCGGCAATTGGATCTATCATGTATGCAATGATATGTACTCGTCCGGATGTCTCGTATGCTTTGAGCATGACGAGCAGATACCAGTCGAATCCAGGTGAAGGTCACTGGACAACAGTCAAGAATATCCTCAAGTACCTGAAAAGGACTAAGGATTCATTCTTTGTATATGGAGGTGAAGAAGAACTGACAGTAAAGGGTTACACAGATGCTAGTTTCCAGACTGAAACAGATGACTATAAGTCTCAGTCAGGTTTTGTGTTTTGCCTTAATGGTGGTGCTGTTAGCTGGAAAAGTTCGAAGCAAGAGACAGTAGCCGATTCTACAACAGAGGCTGAGTATATTGTTGCTTCTAGTGCGGCCAAAGAGGCTGTATGGATTAAAAAGTTCATCACTGAACTTGGTGTTGTTCCAACCATTGTTGATCCGGTTGAGCTATATTGTGATAATAATGGAGCCATTGCACAGGCTAAGGAACCCAGATCTCACCAACGATCCAAGCATATACTTAGGCGGTACCATCTCATCCGTGAAATCATTGATAGAGGAGATGTACATATAAGCAGAGTGCCAACAGATGATAATGTTGCAGATCCACTGACCAAAGCTTTGTCGCAGCATAAGTACGAAAGTCACACTAGTTCCATGGGTATTAGATACATGAGTGATTGGCTCTAGTGCAAGTGGGAGACTGTTAGAGTTTATGCCCTAGAGGCTAATTCTTTGATGTAATTGCTTAAACATTTTTGATATTATATTTGATTGAATAAATGAATTATTTTATTATGGTTTTATTTACTGCGTTATATAAATGTTAACATAATAAAAGTCCTTAGAATAGTGATACAAATTATATGGCTTCAAGTATGTGACTTGAACATGAGATCATATAGTTACAATTAGTATCATTACTCTTAAATGTCCCTAGTCGAGTGTCATTGTTAATGGGACAACAATGATACATTGAGACTAGTATGTGGATTGACTGATGGCCAAATCTCATTGGTCATAAATATATGAGATATTGAGTCAATGCATAGGCACATGTTAGAGAACAATGTACTGGGCAGACCCACCATGAGAAT
This sequence comes from Panax stipuleanatus, assembly GCA_020205555.1. NCBI lineage: Eukaryota > Viridiplantae > Streptophyta > Magnoliopsida > Apiales > Araliaceae > Panax > Panax stipuleanatus. The sequence continues at coordinate 61,936,442 of CM035117.1, read as the reverse complement.
TCTACGTGGAGCATTATGCAAAGTGTCATAAGCAATTCTCATAGTGACAATGATGTAATGATCCTCCGACCTGAAATCACTATATTACTACACGAGAATTTATGTACTTTGATATCATCAAAGGCCACCTTTAATAGATGGACGATAAAGGTGATTATTGGGTACATCATGAATCGTGTGAGGAATATGAGTGATCTAGATGGAATTTAACCCTCCAATATATTAGGGGTGATATCCATAGGCCTCTTGATTGAGTAGGACTATGAAATGCATGGCCATGCTCAAATAGTGATTTGTTTCATATAGTCTACTCATCGATCAAGAAAACTCAGATTAAATTATGAAGAGGATGACACATTCCATGCCTCGAGTTTAATCTAGGATGTCAAGGTTAAAAGGATTAAATTACATTGAAACATTGGTCACAAAAAGGTTGTATCGAATCACCGATCTTATTATTATTTGGGTAGCAGTGATGCATTACTAGATGCCGCTCACTGTTTATAATTTTATAATATGATTTTAAAATTATTGCCAACATAATAATAACGTATAGGGTCACACACTTAGAACGTAATTAAAAGGGAATTAATTTAAATTGTATGGACTTAAATATATCAATATGATTGATAGTATTTAAATTATGAATTTAAATTAATAGGATAATTTGTATATATATATATATATATATATGTATATTAATTAAGTAAGACTTAATTAAGATATAATATATATATATATATATATAAATTCGGATTTTATATTTCTAATTGGATTAGGTTTTGGTTAATTCCTTTAACTGCTATATATATGATATATCAGCCGTCTAAGGTATTATCGATATCAAAACCCTAGCCGCTCTTAGAGAGAGACTAGAGAGAAAATTTTCAAAAAGTCCAGATCCTTGGCGGCTAGTACCGCAGCTTTCCTTGCTGCAGATCGTGTGACGATTCGCGGGACGTTCGTGTGGATACCGTAGAGGCGCAGTTCCGTTGGATTGCGTTGAGGATTCGAAGCAGTTCCAGAATCTCCATCGTCTCCTTTCAGGCTTGAATAATCGGTAAAACATATCTTAACCTCTGAATTAATATGTTTTCGCATGGATCCTGTTTTAGGGTTTCGAAATTTTTTAATTTCCACTACGTTTATGTGCCGAAAACCCCTACATCCACCACATGTTTATATATATATATATATATATATATATATATATATATATTAAAATATTTATAATTATTAAAAAAAATTAAATTAAATTTTCTCTTTTCCACCTCATTTTATTTTTATACCATAAATTTATTATAATAAGGTTACCATTTAAATTATAAAATTATACAATTATATTATCACATTATATTATTTATAATGTAATATTATAATAATATATTTGAATAAATTATTTTATCGGAGAAGATAAAATGCCAATTTTCAACAAAAGTCTCATGCTAAAAATTCCTACATTTATATCACAATTGAAAAAAATATTTACTTATCATATTTATTAATAATTTTTATTTTATTCATCAATTATTATTTATAATTAATATTATAGAATCACTATATTGACAACCAGGTCGTTCTCAAGAAAGAGGGGCTTTCTAATAAGAATTTTTTCTCATTGGCACGCAATTATATAACCTAACCACTTTTCTCGATAGAACTTTCTAGACATTGTCAATAATGCTATCTAATAATATCATTCCAATAATATGAGTGACAATTATTGATTTAATAATGTGAAATACTGTACAGTGATTACTGTGACAATTATTGAATCAATAATATAAAATAATATACAATTATTAATGTAGCAATTATTGAATCAATAATATAAAATACTGAACAGTAATTACTATAACAATGATTGAATGAGTTACTTCTTACGTAAGAATTAATAATTAAAAATTACTGTGTAATACCGTGTGCTACTTTGCAACAACGCGTATTATTGTATTTTAACCACCGGGTATTTCAACAGTTTAACGGTAAAAGTTTTGTCGTTATTTTTATAAAAAGGTTACTTTTGTCGCTTTCTATATCCGATAGTTATTCCGTTATGGGGTCAACCAATGATTGCACCATCGTACGAATATTCTCCGACAAAAAGAATATTCCCCGACCAAACGAATATTCCCTGACACAACGAATATTTTATGCCAACTTGCTTACTTTGTAAAATTTGCACATATCATCCTTAACTTTAACCTTTTATCAATTTAACCATTTACTGAATAGAATAATAATTATAAGAAAATTGAATACTTTTATTTCATAAAATTCGGGGTCTTACATTTTACCATGCTGAAAATTTCGGTATGAAAAAAATCTATTTTTGCCACAGCCAATTTTCACCCATTTTGGCTAGTTTATTCATGCTATTTGAGTACAAATGAGCATGGATTTTTCAAATAAAAATACACATGGTAATTTAGCTGCCATTGTGAGTTTTATTTTCATGTTTTTCATATATATGAAATGTTAATGATTTTGGGTTGGTGTGCTACGGAATGGCCACCTAGTCATGCCTATGTTCATGCGGATAGTCCGTTTTTCAAAGGAGACTTTGGCGAAATTTTTTTCACGAGTCTAGGCATTTAATACGCATGCAATTTAACTCTACTGGGGAAGTATGTTAAACTAATGCATGTTTTCACATAGGCTATGCATGATGAAATGATTTGAATTCAATGACTTTAAATTTGAAGCGTACCACACCCTTTCTGAGGTGATTTGGAAATTTTGTTCAGGTTATGTACCTAGATAGACCGAGCAGCTCTCGTAGGGTTTTCTCAACTGTGAGGAGGAGGGCTTTTGATGTCCTTTTGCCTCGTCCAGCCCGACAGCCTTGTCGATTGACCGAGTCAGTGATTCGTCCTATTCAGGTTGATAGGACGGAGGCTATAGACGAGGAGGATGATGTTCTGGTTGAGGACTCCGCTTCTTCTTCTTCTACCCCATGCCGGGAGCTTCCAGCTATTAGTGTGATGATTCTCGACCTGTTGGATGATTTGAGATGTCATCCATCGATTTATCTTCACATAAACGAGGTAATAGAAGTTCTTATTTTTGCCTTTCTTCTTTCTCCACTTTTGGGATAATGGATTGATCTTGATTTTGAACTTGATGCAGGTTCCCGGCTATAGTCAGCCCAGGGGGAACTAGTTTAGTATTCATTCTTTATACTGGAACCTTTATCTGGAGTATCAAGCCATCGTCCACTCTTGGGGCTTTGAGGCCTTCTTTTCCATTCCTCTCTGTCGCTGCCCCTGGGGTTATCTGAGGGCTTTATCTGAGTGTTGGTTTCACCAGACTCAGTCTCTCCATCGACTGGATTGTGAGGTGATGATAACACTGATGGACTGGTGGTTCATCACTGGGATGGAGTTTACAAGGGAGAAGGTGCCTTTAGTGGCTAATATTTTGCCGGCTGCAGTTTGATCCTTATCTCCTCCTTCTTCCCTCAAGGGTCGGGCTGTCCGTTCTGGCCCTTTGAGCATTGATGCTTCGAGTGGAGCTTTATCTGAGCCTCTGCCTACTGATCAGAGGGATAGAGATCGCATTCTTCAGCGATTGTTCTTGGTCATCATCAGGGGTTGTTTCTTAGTGGATAACTCCTCGACTGTCTCTTTCACCTTAGTCAGCACCACTCGTGATGTGGACAGCATCAGAGATTTTGATTGGGGCTCATTCACCTTCGCCTATTTCCTTCGAGGGATGTATCTATGCTCAGAAGGTGTGACAAAGGCTTGGCTAGGCTTTTACCCATTTTTGCTTGTGAGTAATTTCCTTTTATCTTTCAATTTCCCTCGCTCGGGTTGTCAATATTTATCACTGCGGATATTTAATCTTTGCATTTTTAGTTTTGGGTATACAAGAGGCTCCTTTGCCTACGCCAAACTATTACTTTAGGTCTGGAGACCTACTCGCGGGGACGGCTTTGGCATTATTCCACCTTAGCAGAGGTCCCTGTGGCGGAGGGGTTTACCCATTTTTTTGTTTACAGTTAGAGTTGCTGACTACCGACGTAGACACATGGGTTCCTTACACCCCCGATCATCTGACAGTTGGTTTTGAGGACGGTTTTTTGATCGGGATAGAGTATGTATTATCCACTCGTCGGATCCCTTTCTTGACTGAGAGAAGCTGGGAGCTCTACTTGGGAGAGCGTGCTATCAGGAGCACTACAGGGGAGATTCACATTCCATATCTTCCTCCTACTAGACGTTATTAGTCTTTATCTCAGTCGGTCACAAAGATTCCCCTGATGGGCTTTGATGGCTTTACTTTATCAAAGGGTCCCTTCACGCAGGATGTTTTTTTATAGCTGGTGTACTCCTCGTACCATTGGGGCTCAGTCCCGCACTACTCAGTTTATGGCGGACATGGTTACCAGGTCCGTGATGATGACAAACTGGATTGTCTGTGTTAGAGAGCCCACTCACTTGGAGCAGATTGCCAGCTTGACCCATAGGTTGGACCGGGCACATTTTTTCATCAGGCATTTGGGCAGAGATCCATCAGTTGTAGATTCTTTTGATCCATCCAGCTCTTGAGCTGGCCCTTCAGGTGGCCTATATTCTGACAGTTTTACTAGAGAAGATCCTCCTCTGTATCGACCCAATATTCCCTCTGGCAGAGATACGGTGACTCAGGTGGAGTTATAACAGGTTGATCGGCTGGATGATGTAGACATCACAGATTTCTTTTGATAGGCTCGTTATCTCTTTTGATAGGACTCTGTTAGATATTGGGCGGATGTGCCCCATTTCCCTGTACTTTTTATTTTTAGTTGTAGACATTGATGATGTATTTAATCTTTAATAGATGATGATGTATTTAGGAATGTATGTATAATGCTTTTAATTTATTGCATCATATTATCATTTATCATTGTCATTTATCATGATGCATGCATTATATATCACGGCTATGCATGTATATTGTAGACACTCGAAATTTTGCTTTCCTGTTACTAACCCTGTAGGTGGAAAAAATCGTCTTTACAACCCCGGTCCTAATACCGGGATGCCAGTTCATCCCCGGTTCTAATACCGGGATGCCAGTTCAACCCCGGTCCTAATATCGGGATGCCAGTTCAACCCAAGTCCTAATATCGGGATGCCAGTTCAACCCCGGTCCCAATACTGGGATGCCAGTTCAACCCCGGTCCCAATACCGGGATGCCAGATCAACCCCAGTCTCAATATCGGGATGCCAGTTCTACCCCGGTCCTATTGTCGGGATGCCAATTCAACCTCGGTCTCAATACCGGGCCATCAGGTTAACCCCGGTCTCAATACCGAGCCATCAAGTCAACCCCTGTCTCAATACCGGGCCAACAGGTCATCCTCGAACTCAATACTATAACGTCAGGTTAACCCCGGTCTTAATACCGGGATCTCCACTCAGCATCGATCACAACCTGGGAGGTACAATTAAGCCTCGATCACAATCGGGAGATCCAGTTCAGCCCAGAGACAGCCATGGGAAGCCAAATCCATAAAAGACCACCCCGGGAGGGGAAAAATGGTCATTTTATCAACATAAAGCCGATTAGGTCAAACTCAAGTCGAATTGATGCCACGAAGGTCAGGAAGAACCATAACGGTGATCTCGAGTGAAAACAGCGCAAGACAGCTTAACAGATAAACTGTGAGGAATCGAAGACCTGGTTATGAACCTATCTTTTTGGGCTCAGAAAAGGTTTACTCCTATGTCATTGCGACACTCTCGGTGAGGGCTTTCCGAAAAGGTATAGCATGCCTCAAACGGACGCTCCGATCGAAAGTTAGAAAGTTTTGAATCTGACCTCGCATTGCTTGGAGTGCATGGACTTCGATGTAACGGGGCCCACCACCCCTACCTGCCACGTGGAGCCGCAGGTAGAGTGGAGAAAGTCACAGTTAGACCCGCTTCCACATGGTCTATAAATAAACGTGCACCCCCAGCTCATTTGATAATTCAGAAATGCTCTGAACCTCTGCCTGTTTCATTTCTCAGCCATACTTTTGTACTCCAAACCAACATTTTATTACTCTAACACGTAGATATACTCATATACTACCACATACCAGAAATTAATCGGTAGAAATGGACGTTTAAAGCCTACGATTTGGCAAAACGCCTGTGAGTATTTTAACGATCAGAAAGTTCCTACTACTTCATTGCGCATTTATACACTTGAACGTTAAGTTTCATTTTCTGATTATGCCCGAAACTCAGTTTCGTGGCCGTTTTTGCTTACGTTTTTGTATATTTTAGTACATAAACACGTTTTTTGGCATTTCTACAGCTCGGATCGTCGATCTGTCGCTTTTAACAGCTTATATATATATATATATATATATATATATCTTCGTTTATAGCAACTTCGTCGGACTAGGTTATCTTCCTAGTCCGGGTTTGGCTTCTTTTTTTTTATATAAATTTAACTATATATATACTAACTTTTCAATTCTGTCAAGTCTAGATGTCAAATTTATGGTAGTTTACTGCTTTTATATATGTAACTATATATATATATATATATATATATAATTTTCTGACTTATTTGGGCCTGAATTTCTATTTCGTGGCCTTTTTATTTCTTTAATATATATATATATACTAACTTTATATATTAACTTTTTACATTCCAGTTCGGCCTGGATCATTCTGTGGCCTTTTTACTGCTTTTATAAATATATATAGATACTTACATTTCTGTCCGAGCAAAGGATAGAATGTCCGTCGCCCTTTATAGTTTTTTTTATATATATTTACTTTCTGCCGAGCCTGGACAATTTCGTGGCTCATTTACCGCTTTTATATATATATATTTCAATTCTGTCGTGCCTGGAGCATTCTGTGGCTCTTTTATAGCTTATATATATATATATGTATATATATATATATATATATATATATATATATATATATATATATATATATATATATATTTCCATTCCAGTCCGGGCACAGGAGTGAAAACCCATTGCCATTTACTGCTTATATATATATATATATATTTCCATTCTGTCCAGCCTGGATTACTCCGTGGCTTTTTACAACTTTTATATATATATATATATATATAAATATATAAATTTACATTCAAGTTCGGGCATCGGAGTGAAACCCCATCGCCCTTTACAACTTTTGTATATATATAATTATATATATATATATATATCCTTTACTCATTTTGATTAAATTATTGCTTTAAATATTCATTTGATATGAATCGGCACTGACATTTCTGCGGGCAAACTAGATTTCTTTAAATCTCTCCAACTCTAGCTTTCAAATGGTTCAAAATAAGTTCAGACAGAACCGAAAAACTAGAATGATTGAGATTTACTTAAATCTAGCATTTTTCTAGTTCCATTCCTGAAAGCGACCTCACGACCCTTATATCGCTATCTAGTGGGAACGAGACGCTTCGGCTATACGCAAGCTAGGATTTACTGATGAATCCCTTATTTTGGCGATATTTGGATGGAAATATACATTTCTGTCCATATTTGAGCTGTGCAGGTTTTATTGGCTTCCTTTTGTGCGCCTAGGAATCGTGGGATTCATGATCAAAATGATCAGAATCTAATTGCCACGATGGACAAACTCCGCTTTACAAATGTACCCTGCCAGTTTTTCTGTAAAAAATGTACATCCAAAAGACCTTAAAACGGTTATCCAGGTTTAAGGTCTCAACATAGTGAAAATATAGTTTGTCGTGTCAGAGTCACTCCGATAGCTGTTATGCCCATGAGAAGACCGACACTTATATATATTTTATGGTCGAGGATGCTTTGCAGCCCTATAATCACCATTCCAATTGAGCCAAAAGGCTGAAAAGATAAAAAATGGAAGTATCAACATGCTTCAATTCCTATGTTAGCATAAGGGTTTGAAAACCTACTTTCAAAAAATATCATTTTAATATCTTTTCTAATAAAAGAGACTTTTGAAAATCAAATCAAACCTTTCGTATATAGGTTTAACAAAGCACGTTCATACTTTCAAATCAATCAAGCGTAGGCCCAATTTCTTCCAGCATTCACACACACACATTGCAGATTTAAAAGAAAAATATTGAAAAGATGCGGTACCGTGTTTCATGGGAGTTGTGGGGTGCCTAACACCTTCCCCACACTTAACCAAGCACCCGAACTTAGAACTTTGGTTTCAAAGATCAAGTTTCAATAGTGTCCAGCAATTGGGCCTCTTTTCAAATAAACTCGGTTGAGTTGGTACAACCATTTTCAAATCTACCAACTGGCGACTCTGTAAAACGTTCAAATCGTTGACATGATACATGTTGGCCTTTTCCTAAAAAATCCTTCAAAACCTTTTTCACAATAAAAATAATAAGGGTAGATAAAACATTAGGAAAAGAGAAAGATTTGGGTTCAACTCGACCCACATTTTTCCTAACGTCGACAAGTGGCGACTCTGCTAGGGACAGTAGAGGGCTTAGGCCGCGTTCAATCTTTTCAACATTTCCCTTTCATATCTGCGTATGTGTGAATGCTGAGTTTCTTTACATTGAATGAATGCGTGAATGCTGTGTCATTACATTGAATGCATGTAAATGAATGCTTTCCTGTATAAGGTGAGACGCGATGTATGTGAATGTATGTTGTGTGATTCTGTGGCGAACGAGATTTTATAATTTAATTTGAATATTTATTGAATTAAATAAATATTTTTCGATGATTTAATTATTGAATTAACTAATTAATTGATGAATTTGTGGTAGATTAATTTAATTATATGTGTTGCATTGATTAAATTAATGTGAAGAAATTTTATATTCAATGATGCATTTAATTGAGCTTATTTGACTAATATATTAATTAATAAGCATAATATGTTCTAATTAATTTAATAATTAATTAGAGATTTAATGGTTTGATATATTTAATAAATGAGAATTTTAATTATGGGACTATGTAATTGAATGTGGATTTATGCCATTTTATTTAATTGATTTAAATAACATTATTTGATTAAATTGGGTGTGATATTAAAACTATATTATAAAGCTATAATTAAAATAAATGAAAAGGGGGAAGGAATGAGCTAGCCAAAAAAGGCCCCAAGGGGAGTTGGAGCCAGTTAACCCATTAAGGGAGTAACGGACGACCACTCACCCACTATACATGTTATACATATTATATTATATATTACTATTATCAGTCTTTTGAAAAGTAGTCAGGTAGAATACAGAGAGAAAAGGAGAGAATTGAGAGAGAGTTGAAAGAAATTGATAAATTAAAGTACATTATCTTCACAGAGTTAACAATGGTAACCTCTTGATTCAACCTTTATAGTTACGTATATATATATTTCTTCCATGAAAAACCCAACTTGAGTTCTCTGTGAATAAAATTGGTGTTAATTACTTGAGTTATGATCATATACGTGTTAATTGATGTTCATAACATACTTTCTATTACATATGTATGTTTAAAACAATCAAATCCATGAAGGTATGCTTTAATTTGGAATTCAAAAGTCATAGAGTAGAAAAGTTATATATATGGCCTTACGTGCACATTAAATATTTTATGTAGATGATTGTTAATCATATGACCTTATAGGTGTTACTAATTGTTAATAACATATTATATGCCATATATGCATAACTTTCAGTAATCACACCATAGAATTTTGTTTGAATTGGGTTTTCAAAAGTTACAGAGTATAGAATTTTTATATATGGCCCATATGGCCCTTACGTACAATTTTTATTCCATGAATGATTTATTTAACTTAAATTTGATAGTAGATTATGATAGTACATGTTAAGACAAAGAAAACAAACTTTGAACGGACGGATTCAGAGTTATAACGAATCCGTGACGTCAAATTTCATGTTTTTCTTCAAAACCGTCAAGAACACCAAGAACGGTGAAATTTAATGATTTGATTCGAGTAATTGCATGATTTAAGATGTTAAAAACATGTTAGTAACATTGTATGATGTTTCTATGAAGTTCGTACTTCATAGAAATCGTTGTGTGAGTTTAATTTGCATTTAATTGGAGTAATTGGGCCAACGAACTGTCAAAATCGCGAACTAGGGAGTGCACCAGCTGGGGGCCCCGCCCCAGCGGGTGTTCATGGGCATAAAGACCCGCCCTAGCGGGTGTAGGGGCTGTTCGGGTGTTTTTTTTTTTTTTCGAGATTATTTTGATCTCCTGTAGTAAAATAAGCACAACTTTTTCATACGAACTCCGATTAAGGGGATTCAAGATGATTCAGAAAGATAACGAATAGACCTACAACTTTTATTCTTTAAGTATTTCAATTTGAAATCGGTAAAATGGATAAAAATGGCCATCTTTGTGACTGATGAGTATTCAGAGGCAATCGGAGGGCTTCGGATATGCACGCACACAAGTGAAGTGTTCTCGATAATAAAAGGTGTTGTTCTAAGTTACATACCTAAATATTATATGATTTGAAGTTCATGATTAATAAACTAAGTTATTGACATATATAAGATAATGTGAAGGTTTAAGTTAACAAACTAAGTGCGAACTTGAATATCGTAATTGTAAAACTTGATTATGATTGTTTAAAGGGTTATACATGTGTGATATGCATGTTGTGAGTTTACATTCATGTTATGTGGTTAGCCATTGAGTAATATTATAAACCAAGTTTTAAGTCGAACTTAAGTGAATAGTTCAACAGTTAAACATGGTAGTTATGAAAACTAATCGATGTCGTATACATAATGTAATGTGTAGGACGTTGAAGAAGTGAATTATAATTATATTTGTAGCTTGTGCAAGAGGCAAGTATCCTATCCCTAACTTATTGATTTAGCAAGTTCCCTAAATTCTAAATTATTCATTTATTAAGTCTTAGACTTGTGTTTCTATATCGAGTAAGCTCGTGTTTTTAATTGTTCCAGTTCGAAATTCATATTAGATATTGTAACTCTTTTAAAAGCATGATTCAGTTATACAATACTTATTCGATTGTATACTCTTGAGATTTATTATTCAAGTTGAATATCGATGTTATTGTTGAACCTTATAGGACTAGTGAACCCTAACTGATTTGACTAGTCCATAGTTGATAAACGTTCTAAATTATAGAATACTTATTGAGCTTATCCAAACCAAACTTTCTTTGGTGCAGACTCTGATGTCAAAACTGAGATGAACAATCCTGTCAAAGGGGATTATTTACGCTTTAGCGTTGAGATATTGTGCACATTATAGTACTAAGGGCTGATCCCCCTAAGTACGAGAAGTAGAGTCCATAGTCTTATGACTGTTAAAGGTTTAAAGCATAAAAACTTTACAACCTAGGACATAGTTCAAGGTCTTATGACCCTCAGACGTTCTTTTGATTCCTATTATTCATTCTTGAGTTAAAAGTTGAGTTTCTTTATTCAGATGTCTTTGATTCACTCGCATGTTATTATATTGTTACTGTATTATTATACTTGTGGGAAATCGTGCTCACTCTTGCGTAATAATAAGATTGTAGTTAAGAACGAAAGGTCCGACGAGCCTTCTACTTGCAAAGGCAAGGGCAATGTCAACAAGTGATGAAGACTTATTGTTTATTTTTATATGTTTATGTTTCAGACTTATGTTAAAATTGTGTAAGACTTATTTATTTGTTTATGTTCCGCATAGATGTTTAAGGTTAGTATGACCTGGGATTGTATTTATTATTCAGATGTTGTAACCCCATAAGGGGAGGATTTATTTCTATCTATTGCATGATTTGTATTTATTATGGGTAGATAGATAGATGATATTTGTACAGTGAACACCAAATCCCGTGGAATTGAAGTACCCGAATTTGGGGGTGTCACAGGTTGGTATCAGAGCTATAGGTTATGAACCTTAGGTGGGGAAAACCTTAGGATAGTAGCCTTTTAGAGATCGAGAACATAGTAATGATAACTCTTATCGAGTTCTAAGAAAGATAATAACTTATCTTATGTGCTATGTGCTTATACTTATATACTTGAGTATCGATTAGCATCACGTAATAACTAAGACTTAAAATTTTATTTGTCAGGATGACGGATGCTAGAGAACCTAGTCAGTCCAGGGACCTTGTACCCCTAGAGGCTAGAGAGGAGGAGCCCCGAGATATCCACGTAGTCTGGGAGCAGTTAGTTCGACGAGAGCCATCACCCTTGATCACAGTCATTAGACAGGAGTATATACTGGTGCCTGATTCAGAGGAGGACTCTGAGGAAGACCCTGAGGAGATTGAGGTTCAGGCTGAGGCATCCGAAGAGGAGGAGGAAGACCCTAAAGAGTTCCCACCGAGCTTTATTAGTGCAGAGATATATGACGAGCTGTATGATCATAACATAAAGTTACGTGATTCTGTTCAGGAGCTGAGGGAGACTGTTCAGGAGCTGAGGGAACGATCGGTTACTCAACAGTCTACCATTGAGCAGAGGGATGGAGAGGTTGAGGCTCTTCACACACATCTGGGAAATGTAGAGTGGGATTTGGTTCACTAGAAAGGCCAAACCGAGCAGAAGTTAGAGGAAATAGAGGAGTTGAAGAATGAACTGAAAGAGAAATCAACAAGGCTGGCTATAGCAGAGGAGGCCTGGGTAATGGAATCACGACGAGCAGATCTCGCAGAAGATAATTATCGGGCGAAGAAAGCCAAGCTTGAGGAGAAATACTCTACACTTCAGTATGCAATTGATGAAGCCCAAGATCGGGTTATGAGGTACCCAATTTAGTTCGAAGGACTACCGTCATACATGCTAGATCGCAGGACGATGTCCCGGATTATGGAAGAAGAGCGTGGCAAAGCTGTTCGTCGCCTTAATGGGCAGTGATAGGAACATTTGATTTTGTGAAACCTATCTGGTAGTTAATAATGTAAATTTCAATGTGTTTATAAATAGAGGAATATTTTATGTTTTAAATCCTGTAGATTCTTTATCTCGGGATAGTTGATGTAAATAGCAGTGATGCTATCGTGTTATGTTAAAACTTTTGATTTAATAAAATATCAGAGTTTATTTGAGATAATGTGTTGACTGATTGTGTTGAAATGTTTAAGTTAAGCCTTGGATATTTAGAGAATTGAATAAAGATCTAATAAGCGTATTTTTTAACAGAAAAATGCCGCCAAGGAGACGACCTAACTGTCAACAGGCCCAAGAAGGGTCAACGAACAACAACAACGACGCCAATGCTAACCCCGTTCAGCAGTTAGCGAACTTACTTGCTGGAGCGCTTAACAACCAACCTCAAGCTCTACCGAACACAACGTTCAAGGACTTCAAGGCGGTGGGACCGCCAGAGTTTAAAGGCACCATGAACCTGATAGAAGCTTAAACCTGGGTAATGGAGATGGAGAAAGTTTTTGACGTCACCAGAGTCAGAGAAGATCAGAAAACCGCCTATACAACGTTCATGCTGAAATCTGAAGCTAGTTATTGGTGGCAAGCAAATAAGGTCCGGGGAGGAGAAGGTGTGATTACTTGGTAGAGGTTCAAAGAGATGTTCTTCGAGATGTACTTTCCGACCAGCTCGTAGAATCAAATGGAGGTCCAGTTCCTGGAGCTGAAACAGGGGAATATGTCCGTACCATAATATACGGCGAAATTCAATGAGTTGGCTAGGTTTATCATGTATCAAGTGCACACCGATCAGAGGAAGGAAAGGAGGTTTGAACAGGGCCTGGAGCCCTGGTTGTATAGCAAAGTGTCAATGTTCCAATTGAACACTTTTGCTGGGGTGCTAGAGAAGGCCATTCTCGCTGAAGGCGGGAGTGACGCTGTTACAAAGTATAACCAAGATCAGAAAAAGAAGAAGAGTGAAGGTGAAGGAGTTAACAAGGCTATTGGTAGCAACACAGGGGGAAGTAACAATCAGAAGAGGAGGTGGAATGATAACTCATTAACCGGGAATCAGCAAGAAGGTCAGAAGAAGATGATCGAAGCTTGTCCGACCTGCGGGAAAGCTCACCTGGGGGTCTGTATGAAGGGAAAACGAGTGTGCTACAATTGTGGTCAGGAAGGCCACATCGCACCTAACTGTCCGAACCCAAAGAAGGGCGCTTGCTTCACTTGCAGCTCAAAAGACCATCTGGTAAGGGACTATCCCAAGAAGGGATCTGGAGGGGCAGGATCAGGAGGGAACAGGGGGAACAGCGGTGGAAGTGCTCTAACTATCACGGGACCAATCGCAACCAACCGACCAACCGACCAACCGCCAGGACCTTCAACATAACCGTGCAGGATGCTGTACAGTATCGCAATGTGATATCAGGTATCATTCTGATCAATAAAGTTAATGCTTATGTACTATTTAATTTCGGTGCTCTTTGTTCATTTATATCCGATGAGTTTGCTAAGAACTTAGAATTGCCTATGGACGAGTTAGAATACCCCATGAACATAGAAATTGTGAATAGAGAAGTAATCCCTGCTAAGTACGTACACAAGAACTGTAGGGTGGATATTAAGGGTAACATTATGAACATAGATCTTATCCCGATTAGGCTTGGGGAATTCAATGTTATTCTGGGAATGGATTGGCTAGTCAATTATGGGGCTGTAATTGATTGCCAGAGGAAGTGTATCAACTTTATGACCCCGTCAAAGGTTATGTTTTATGGTAGCAAATCGCCTAGACAAGTGAGTTGTCTGATGATGATGCAGGCCAGGAAGTTGTTAAGACAAGGCTGTGTAGGATATTTAGCCTACATAGTCGATAGTCGTAAAGAAAACCCGAAAGTGGAAGATATACCAGTCGTGAGGGACTTTATTGACGTATTTCCAGATGATCTGCCAGGACTTTCGCCAGACAGAGAGGTTGAGTTTGTGATCGATTTGGCTCCAGGGACGGCCCCAATATCGAAGGCACCGTACTGGATGGCTCCGGTAGAGATGAAAGAGTTGATGGTACAACTGCAAGAGTTACTGGACAAGAAGTACATCCAACTGAGCGTATCGCCGTGGGGAGCGCCGGTATTGTTTGTAAAGAAGAAGGACGGGACGATGCGGCTTTGCATCGACTACAGAGAACTAAATAAGGTCACAATTAAGAATAGATATCCATTACCGAGGATCGACGATTTGTTTGACCAATTGAAGGGTGCAAGGTACTTTTCAAAGATAGACTTGAGGAGTGGCTATCATTAGCTAAAGGTGAGGCCAGAGGATGTTCCAAAGATAGCATTTAGGACTCGATATGGTCACTACGAATTTTTGGTAATGTCATTTGGTCTAACGAATGCTCCTGCAGCATTCATGGGCTTAATGAATGGAGTGTTCAAGCCGTTTTTGGACAAATTCATGGTGGTCTTTATCGACGACATTTTGGTATACTCGAAGACCAAGGAAGAACATGTAGAACATCTAAACTTAACATTAGAGGCGTTGAGAAGAGGGAAGTTGTACGCCAAATTTTTGAAATGTGAATTCTGGATTGAAAGAGTGCAATTTCTTGGACATGTGATCGATAAGGACGGAATTTTGGTAGATCCCTCTAAAGTCGAAGCTGTGATGAACTGGGATCAGCCGAAAACACCGTCGGAAGTGAGGAGTTTTCTTGGATTGGTGGGTTATTATAGAAGATTCATTCAGGACTTTTCCAAGATCGCAACTCCGCTGACGAATTTGACTAGAAAATAGATGAAATTCGTTTGGACGGAGAAGTGTGAGGAGAGCTTCCAAGAGCTTAAGAGGAGGTTGAGTTCAACACCTGTGTTATCCCTTCCAGACGACACAGGAAATTATGTGGTTTATAGTGATGCGTCGCATAAAGGACTTGGCTATGTGCTTATGCAAAATGGCAGGGTCATTGCGTATGCGTCACGACAATTGAAAGACTATGAGAAGGGGTATCTAACCCATGACTTGGAGTTAGCTGCAGTGGTATTTGCTTTGAAAATTTGGAGACACTATCTCTATGGGGAGAAGTGTGAAATATATACAGACCACAAGAGTCTGAAATATATTTTTACACAGAAGGACTTGAATATGCGCCAGAGAAGGTGGCTGGAGTTAATGAAGGACTATGACTGTGAAATCTTATACCATCTGGGTAAGGCTAATGTGGTTGCCGATGCCTTAAGCAGAAAGGATCGGGAGAAATTGATGATGTTGACTGCTCAGGAGGAGCTAATTTCAGTAATGGAAAAGCTGGAATTGGAAGTGAAGTATCCGATGGAGATTGACGAGAAGTTATTTCAGATGCAAGCTGGTACAACCCTAGTGGATAAAGTTAAGGAAGCTCAACTTCAGGACGAAGAATGTGAGAAGTTGAAGAAAAAGATATCTGAAGGAACCGAACCAAGATTCAAGACAGACAGTGAGGGACTACTGAGATTTGAGAACATAGTGTGGGTACCGTCAATGCCAGAGATTAAGGAGGACATTTTGAGTGAGGCTCATAGCTTACGGTATTCCATTCACCCCGGCAGTACCAAGATGTACCGGATCTTCGACAGCACTTCTGGTGGCCGAATTTGAAATGAGATGTTGCTGAGTGTGTTGCAAAGTGTCTAACCTGTCAGAAAGTGAAAGCAGAACATCAGAGACCGAGTGGTTTTCTATAACCCCTAGAAATCCCAGAATAGAAATGGGAACACATTACGATGGATTTCGTGGTCGGCTTTCTGATGACTCAGAAAGGATACGATGCAGTATGGGTTATCATTGACCGACTGACGAAATCCGAACACTTCCTTCTGATCAAAATCAGATTCAACTTAGACCAGTTGGCAAGGCTATATGTGAAAGAGATTGTTTCAAGGCACGAAGTTCTGGTGTCAATAGTTTCTGACAGAGATTCGCATTTCACATCGACTTCTGGAAACGACTATAGGAATGCATGGGGACACAGTTGAGAATGAGTACGGCTTATCACCCACAGACAGATGGGCAGAGCGAAAGAACGATCCAGACATTGGAAGATATGCTGAGAGCATGCATTATGGATTTCAAAGGCAACTGGGATGACCACCTACCACTTGTGGAATTCGGTTACAACAACAGTTACCACGCTAGTATTGGCATGTCGCCTTACAAAGCGTTGTACGGAAGAAAATGTAGAACCCCGCTATACTGGGATGAAGTTGGCGAGAGACAACTACTAGGTCCAGAACTGGTACAGCAGACAGCAGAGATAGTCAAGGTAATCAAAACAAGACTGGTAGTAGCTCAGGATAGGCAAAAGAAATACGCCGATCCACACCGTAAAAATGTTGAGTTTGAATCGGGTAGCTTTGTATTTTTGAAAGTCTCTCCCTAGAAAGAGGGGGAAATTGAGCCCGAGGTTCATTGGACCCTTCGAGGTACTGCGAAGGATTTGAGAAGTTGCGTATGAGGTAGCCTTACTTCCGGCGCTAGAGAATATCCACAATATCTTCCATGTTTCAGTTTTATGCCCCTACAAACCCGATTACAAGCATGTGATTGAATATGAACCCCTACATTTTGAGAAAGACTTATCCTATGAAGAAATTCCTGTTCAGATCATTGACAGGAAAGAACAAGTTCTCAGAAACAAAGTTATACCTTCTGTTAAGGTAATTTGGAGGAACTACAATGCTGAAGAAGCTACGTGGGAACTCGAAGAGCATATGATGAAGAATTACCCGCATTTATTTACTTAAATTATGTGTAGCGATTCTGGGGACAAAATTTTTGTAAGGGGGGAAGAATGTAATGGGACGAAATTTTTAATTGAACCGTGATTCTGGGGACAGAATCCTTTTAAGGGGGAAAGATGCGACGAACGAGATTATGTAATTTAATTTGAATATTTATTGAATTAAATAAATAT
Source organism: Panax stipuleanatus (assembly GCA_020205555.1). Taxonomy (NCBI): domain Eukaryota; kingdom Viridiplantae; phylum Streptophyta; class Magnoliopsida; order Apiales; family Araliaceae; genus Panax; species Panax stipuleanatus. Next base: position 61,918,662 of record CM035117.1, on the reverse strand, counting down.
TTTTCGATGATTTAATTATTGAATTAACTAATTAATTGATGAATTTGTGGTAGATTAATTTAATTATATGTGTTGCATTGATTAAATTAATATGGAGAAATTTTTATATTCAATGATGCATTTAATTGAGCTTCTTTGATTAATATATTAATTAATAAGCATAATGTGTTCTAATTAATTTAATAATTAATTAGAGATTTAATGGTTTGATATATTTAATAAATGAGAATTTTAATTATGGGACTATGTAATTGAATGTGGATTTATGCCATTTTATTTAATTGATTTAAATAACATTATTTGATTAAATTGGGTGTGATATTAAAACTATATTATAAAGCTATAATTAAAATAAATGAAAAGGGGGAAGGAATGAGCTAGCCAAACAAGGCCCTAAGGGGAGTTGGAGCCAGTTAACCCATTAAGGGAGTAACGGACGACCACTCACCCACTATACATGTTATACGTATTATATTATATATTACTATTATCAGTCCTTTGAAAAGTAGTCAGGAAGAATACAGAGAGAAAAGGAGAGAATTGAAAGAGAGTTAAAAGAAATTGAAGAATTAAAGTACATCATCTTCACAGAGTTAGCAAGGGTAACCTCTTGATTCAACCTTTATATTTACGTATATATATATATTTCTTCAATGAAAAAGCCAACTTTAGTTCTCTGTGAATAAAATTGGTGTTAATTACTTGAGTTATGATCATATATGTGTTAATTGATGTTCATATCATACTTTCTATAACATATGTATGTTTAAAACAATCAAATCCATGAAGGTATTCTTTAATTTGGAATTCAAAAGTCATAGAGTAGAAAAGTTATATATATGGCCTTACGTGCAAATTAAATGTTTTATGTCGATGATTGTTAATCATATGACCTTATAGGTGTTACTAATTGTTAATAACATATTATATGTCATATATGCATAACTTTCAATAATCACACCATAGAATTTTGTTTGAATTGGATTTTCGAAAGTTACAGAGTATAGAAGTTTTATATATGGCCCATACAGCCCTTATGTACAATTTTTATGCCATAAATGATTTGTTTAACTTAAATTAGACAGCAAATTATGATAATACATGTTAAAACAAAGAAAACAAACTTTGAACGGACGAATTCGGAGTTATAACTAATCCGTGACGTCAAATTTCATGTTTTTCTTCAAAACAGTCAAGAACACCAAGAACGGTGAAATTTAATGATTTGATTCGAGTAACTTCATGATTTAAGATGTTAAAAACATGTTAGTAACATTGTATGATATTTCTATGAAGTTCGTACTTCATAAAAATCATTGTGTGAGTTTAATTTGCATTTAACTAGAGTAATTGGGCCAACGAACTGTCAAAATCGCAAACTAGGGAGTGCACCAGCTAGGGGCCCCGCCCCAGCGGGTGTTCATGGGCATAAAGACCAGCCCTAGCTGGTGTAGGGGTTGTTCGGGAGTTTTTTTTTGGTTTTCGAGACTGTTTTGACCTCCTGTAGTAAAATAAGCATAACGTTTTCATACGAACTCCGATTAAGGCGATTCAAGATGGTTCAGAAAGATAACGAGTAGACCTACAACTTTCATTCTTTACGTATTTCAATTTGAAATCGTTAAAATGGGTAAAAATGGACATCTTTTGTGACTGATGCGTATTCGGAGGCAATCAGAGAGCTTCGGACATGCACGCACACAAGTGTAGTGTTCTCGATAATAAAAGACATTGTTCTAAGTTACATACATGAATATTATATGATTTGAAGTTCATGATTAATAAACTAAGTTATTAACATGTATAAGATAATGTGAAGGTTTAAGTTAACAAACTAAGTGCGAACTTGAATATCGTAATTGTAAAACTTGATTATGATTGTTTAAAGGGTTATACATGTGTGATATGAATGTTGTGAGTTTACATTCATGTTATGTGATTAGCCATTGAGTAATATTATAAACCAAGTTGTATGTCGAACTTAAATGAATAGTTCAACAGTTAAACATGGTAGTTATGAAAACTAATCGATGTCGTATACATAATGTAATGTGTAGGACGTTGAGGAAGTGAATTGTAATTATATTTGTAGCTTGTGCGAGAGGCAAGTATCCTATCCCTAACTTATTGATTTAGCAAGTTCCCTAAATTTTAATTTATTCATTTATTAAGTCTTAGACTTGTGTTTCTATATCGAGTAAGCTCGTGTTCTTAATTGTTCCAGTTCGAAATTCATATTAGATATTGTAACTCTTTTAAAAGCATGATTCAGTTATACAATACTTATTCGATTGTATACTCTTGAGATTTATTATTCAAGTTGAATATCGATGTTATTGTTGAACCTTATAGGACTAGTGAACCCTTATTGATTCGACTAGTCCATAGTTGATGAACGTTCTAAATTCTAGAATACTTATTGAGCTTATCCAAACCAAACTTTTTTTGGTGCGAACTCTGATGTCAAAACTGAGATGAACAACCCTGTAAAAGGGGATTATTTACGCTTTAGCGTTGAGATATTGTGCACAGTATGGTACTAAGGGCTGATCCCCCTAAGTATGAGAAGTAGAGTCCATAGTCTTATGACTGTTAAAGGTTTAAAGCATAAAAACTTTACAACCTAGGACATAGTTCAAGGTCTTATGGCCCTCAGACGTTCTTTTGATTCATGTTATTCATTCTTGAGTCAAAAGGTGAGTTTCTTTATTCAGATGTCTTTAATTCACTCACATGTTATTGTATTATTGTTGTATTATTATACTTGTGGGCAATTGTGCTCACTCTTGCGTAATAATAACATTGCAGTTAAGAACGAAAGGTCCGACGAGCCTTCTACTAGCAAAGGCAAGGGCAAGGTCAACAAGTGATGAAGACTTGTTGTTTATTTTTACATGTTTATGTTTCAGACTTATGTTAAAGTTGTGTAAGACTTAATTATTTGTTTATGTACGCACATATGTTTAAGGTTAGCATGATCTAGGATTGTATTTATTATTCAAATGTTGTAACCCCATAAGGGGAGGATTTATTTCTATCTATTGCATGGTTTGCATTTATTATGGGTAGATAGATGATATTTGTACATTGAACACCAAATCTTGTGGAATTGAAGTACCCGGATTTGGGGGTGTCACAGATTTCTCCACCAGGAGGCAAACCCATCGGTGACAGAGTAATGTCTTCGAGGACGACTAAGTCTTCGGGGCTCATAAAAAAGCACCACTCAGATCCGCTCCAGTTAAAAGATCGAATTCATTTCCCCTCTAGTAGATTGCGATGATCTGAGGACCTTCATGCCGAAAAGCCGCGAGAGTAGCCTAAGATAGGTCAGCCTCTGGTTAACCAAATTGAAGGGAAGCTTCTTCATGCCTTCCTCTTTCAATTCAATGTCAAGTTTTTAATTCCAATGTAAATATCATAATGTAAATGTACATTCCATATCATGTAAAGCCTGTCATGCTATCTTGTCATTTAAACAACTGACCTCTGTATTACAAGATAAGATTTAAAACCCCCTAAATCTGACACATTGCATAACATGTATATGGTTAGTGTCTATCAAGACTAAACTACCTATTCGTCTTGTAGGTAAGAGTGGTCTTATTACTAGATCATAAATCTAAAAAGGCACAAAGCCTATCCACCGACATGGCTGAAAGTGGCCAACACGAGTCAAGTTCCGTATCTCAAAAGGAGTTTGAAGGACTTAAGAATCAAATAGCAGAATTGGCTATCCTCTTAAAAGGACAAAGTAAAAGTACTCATGGTCAGACAATGCTCAATCAAACAGAGTCCTCCTCACAAGGTGGGAATCAAAGTGCTGACAAAAAGGGGGAAATGCAGATCCCTGAACCTCGATCTAGTCAAAGAACCAACAAAACTCATGAAATTACAAATCTCAGGGAAGATCGAGAAACTGGCGATATCCGAAGGAAAGTCCAACAAATGGAAGAAACCATCTGGGCAATCAAAGGGACTGGAAACCTTGGAAGTGTCACCTATTCAGATCTCTGCATATTCCCAAGGGCTAGATATCCTGACAAATTCCAAGTCCCAGAGTTTGAAAAGTACAATGGGGCAGGCGATCCCTATACGCACTTGAAAGTATACATTGGAGAGCTAGGGTCTTATGCTGAAGATGAAAGCCTCAGAATGCAGCTTTTCCAAAAGAGTCTCACTTGAGAGGCTAGGACATGGTACGCCCGACTTGATAATGCAAAAATCCACAGTTGGAAAGAGCTAGTTCATGCCTTCCTAACTCAATACAGCTTCTAGTCTCAGATGGCTCCGGATCGGTATCAAGTGACCAAGGTCAAAAAATAAAACAACGAGTCTTTCCGTGAGTATGCCCAAAGATGGAGACGTCTTGCAACACAGATCAGCCCGCCTATGATCGAAACTGAAATGGTAATGACTTTCATAGACATCCAAGAGGCATCTTACTATGAGAGGATCTTAGCTGGAATAGGAAAGCTATTCTCAGAAATGATCAAATACGGCAAAATGACAGAGATGGGCCTGAAAGCAGGCAAGATTAAAGATCTCACGGCCTTGAAAGTAGTCGTAGATCATATACAGTCTGGCAACTATGCGGGTGATCCCATGAGGATACCCAAGAAAGGCGATGAAGATGTATCTCTCATTGTACAGGGGCAATCCAGGAGACCCAATCGTAGTCCCCCCATTTGAAAGAAGGAGGACAACCTGCCATTTCAACAACATGCCGTATTCAACCAATGCCAGGATAGAAAGAGAAAATTTGAAAGAACAAAAAATTGGGTGTTGACTCCACTTGGCGATTCCCTTGAAAATGTATTGGTAATGTTAATGGATCACAAGAAAATTACCAAACTGGCTCCACCTCTGGATCCAAGAAGCAAAAGATACAATCCAAGCCAGAGATGTACTTACCATTCAGGGTCTCCAGGACACGATACACAAGATTGTTGGTCTTTAAAACATAAAATCCAAAATATGATCAAAAGCGGCGAAGTGGTAACCCAACAACCTAACCATCCAAATGTTAGCACCAACCTTCTGATGCAGCATGATACGGAGGGAGTAAACATGATCGGGTCAGGAAGCGATGAAATGCATCCAAATCGTAAATACATACGAAGGATGGAGGAATACCCCCAAAGGAATAGAACAAATATCCTAGAGCTGGAAATGCAGAAGAGGCTATGACAGTGATGCAAAAATTGGATATGATCCAACATCAAGTAACTTTGTTGGCTAATCTGATAGTACGCCAACATCAGGATACGAGGCAGCTTTTCACTCAACTATCAGAAAGCCAAGGGAAAAAGGAGGATATTCAGAATATAAGCATATCTCCCTCTAAGATCAGCCAGCTAAATGAAGAAGATAAAAGCATGCTGAGCAAATGAGAAAGGTGGAATGGTAAAATTACTAGAAGATCTTGCCAAAGGAAAAATCGTCGGGAGGAATGCGAATTCCCAAATAGGAAATATCAAGCAACATTCCAAACACTGGCAAACCCTCGAAATCCTACTGCACCGAGAGTCGGGGAGAGTAGACGGAGAAGGGTATTCACGCCTTTGGGGGACTCGTTGGAAAATGTGTTAGCATTGTTGGTGGCGCAGAAAAAGATTGCTGAGTTGCTACCTCCTGCCAAGCCCGAGATGAAAAGTTATAATGCCACCAAGATATGTTTCTACCATTCTAACTCACTTGGACATGCAACTGAGGAATGTTGGTCTCTAAAGCACAAAATCCAGGATCTTATTGAAAATGGAGAATTGAAGATAGAAGTCCCTATGACCGGAAAAGGTGGAAGGGAAATAAAGAGCTTAAGATGTCCACTCGAGACAGGCAGTTCAAAGGAGGTGACGGCTGTAAGCACCAATTATGGCAGAACACAAGGTGGACTGATCTTAATGCTGGGAGTGACAGAGGAGACAGGAGAGTCCTCTAAAGAAATTCATCCACCACCCTCAAATATCTTATTGCCCAAAGCCAACAACCACATTTCTGGTTTTACCCTCCTGGATGATGAGGAGGAAATACTGATCCTTCCCAGGGTGGAAAAAGCTAAAAAGGAAAGTTCCTGTCGAGAAATACAACAACAGTTTGAGAGTGATCTCATAGTCAAATCCTCTGAAGCCCATGGGATAGGTGAAGGAATAGATGAAGAAAAAGGTGGTGAAGTTCTCGAGGGAGCCAACTTGTCGAGGAATCTAGAGTTCATCCCTTTCTGCGACGAGTCTAGTTTGAGCCTCCTCAAGGGATATACTGATTCAGGAGGTGATCAAGTTATGGCCATGATTGAAGATATTCAAAACCAGGAGGTAACCCCTGTCATGAGCCTCGAGGGAAACATAACCACTGACAACTGGACTATCAGGCCTCAGCTAGCCAAGAAGACGTAGATCAAGAGGAAAGTTGCGAGTTCTAAGAGATGTTGGAACATTATCATTTTCTTAGCGTTATGCCTTTTATTTTCCATGGATATAAAAAAAATTCAAAAAATTCAAAAAATCAAAATCAATAAAAAAATATCAAACCAATCAGGTCTTGTCCAAACGTGAACTATAAATGACCTGATCTCCCTTCACCCGGGAGTACGTAGGCAACCATTCCTAGTGCGGTCAAACCAAAACAAAAAGTTCAAAAACCCATCAAACCAAACTCAAACTCAAAAGAGACTCTTCTCAAACCTCTCACACAAAATTTAAACTACGAATGACGTGATCTCCCTCCACCCGGGAGTACGTAGGCAACCATTCATGGTGCGATGTAACTTTCAAAGAAAAATAAGAAACCAATAAAAACCAGCCCCAAGACACCAAAACTCGATAAAACCCAAATTTTATCAAGTCTACCTGGTCAAAAGACCCAACGACACCTCAAATGTCATTCCATCAAATCCGGCACAAGTCCCGGAAAGGAAGAGGCAGCGATATATCAAAACGACCAGTCACAAGGATGAAATGAAATCATCGTAAGATGCAATCTGTCAGCAACTCATCACTCCTAATGTGCGAGAAGACTTGATTAGCTTTGACCCACAGAAGCACCTGGGCTACCGTCGTGGCAAAGTCTATCTCATACCCGACGACATGTTCCCAGAGCAAAAGGCCACGGATTAACCTCACAAATCAAACCAAATCTGATTAAAGCCATTACATCACCAACCATCACAAGCCCTTGAGTCCAATTCAGTGGAATCCGTAGGCCTATCGATATCAATCATCAAAGTCAATTGCGTCCACAAGTCAGAAACAATGATTGGGGCATCCAAACATCAAGGCCCATATCCAATACATGTTCACCATGTGGGTTATGAGGTAAGAGACTATTACGATCTAGGCGTCTTATCATCCCATCGGTCAAACATACAATAAGCAATCATCTCATATGACAAGCAAGACTAGGGCAAGTTCCGAATCAGTGACAACCTGATGTTGGGACCCTTACAACAAGAATGTACTAATTTTAGAAATTACGACAACTTAACACTGGGTCATTTATCAACCATCCAATGAAAATGCACCAGTCGGCACCATCAGCATGGTCTGTAGCGTCCCCAAATCCGGGTCTCCATAACCTTGGACATGGTGCGTCACGATACATCATCTTCATACATATTCTATAAACTAATGCGGAAAATATAAACATATATTATTTATTTCACAAGATTTTATAACATTTTCCAAGGTCTATTAACCTTAACTGAATATATACCTTTAATAATTAAAAAGGTTCACATATATAATTACATCGTTTAACTAATAGTTATAGATACATACTAATCTACTCTTGTAGTTCGTCTTTGTTCCTTTCTTTCTTCGAGCCTTCGTCTTAATCTAAAATTTATTACCATGATATAGTAAGGGCGATCAACGACTTTGCTCAACAAGTTTAAATACAATGAAGATATATCATGATTGAAAGAAAGAATAAGCTTTCGAATTTTTAACAATATAATAATTGTGAAAGAGCATAAATCAGAATTTCAATAAATGAATGACTGAACCAATAATGTTTAATGTCAACAAGGACCATGAACAACTTTAACTGAACCTTAGGGTAATGAAGGTGATCAGCCTTTCATACCTGATGAACATATGCAACATACACTAAGTGCGAATCAATAATCAGTAGGGATGTGAATAATCAATAATAATCATTCACGAACATGCTTTGAAAATATAACTCAAGTTTGAGTTAGAGAAAACTTACAATAAATGCGAATATCAATAATAATCTTATATATGGAATAATCAATAATAATTTTCCACTACCATGCTTGATCAATAATAACTCGAGTTTGAGTTAGGGAACTTGCCTGTACCATCGATTACTGCTATGCAATCTAATTTAATCTCTAATACAAAGACCTATCATTTATAAGATTGATCTCTCCATTAGCAAAACATATTTTTATCCCACAATACAATTATTTTATAAGTAAACTATCTAACATTTAAACACATAATCAAATATTAAATAATACCTTAACACCATACGTATTCACAAGTCTAAACCTAGCACACATCGAGTCTCTAACAGTATTCAGTACAGTATGCTGAGTGGTTTCCCACAAACAACCAACAAAATAGTTTTCGTCTTGTCTACACTGTTTTCACAACGAGTTAGATCAGTTGTTAATTCGTATATACCTCCGCTCCCTAAGGAATCGTTTAGCCCAGCTACTATGCATCAACCATTAAAGAGTACGATTGTACTACTTTAGATTTAACACTTATTCTTTTATTTATAAGTTCTTATTTATAACTAGTAAATCATATAACCAATTATAAATAAAACTCCTTGTACTATACATGAAATAATTTAAGCATTATAAGTGTTTACAAAATAAATATTCATGAACTATATTTAAAATAAATTGAGCATTATGACTGCTTGTAAAATGAATATTTGTTTACTATGTTTGAAATAAATCGAGCATTATAACTGCTTTATAAAATGAATATTCGACTAATCTATTTGATATAATTTCAGCATTATAACAGCTTATAACATGAATATTCTTACTAAATACATGAAGAAAATCGGACATAGCAACTGCTTATAAAAGTATATTTTCTACTTTATAAGAGAAATAAATTGGAGATTATAACTGCTTGTAAATAGGACTTTTTTACTATATACTTCAAATAATTTGGGCATTATAACTGCATATAAAAGTATATTTTTACTAAATATACAAAGAAGAATGAAAATAATAACCACTAGAGTAAATATCTCTTGAAGTTGCAAGCTTTAACTAATCCTTTGCAATCTTGAAACTCACAAAAAAAAACTTTTCTCTCTCTCAACCGAAATTCTCCTCTCTCTAACTCTATTTTTTTTTAAAAAAAATAAAGAGAAATGACTCCTATTTATAGGAAAATATAGTTTTGATAATTGCACGTTAGGGGCTCGGCTTTTTACAGTTTGCCCCGGCTTATTATATTTTAGTACCTAGGTTAATTACACTTTAGTACCTCATTAATCACTTTAGTCCCTCGGTGACATTATAATGACATCATCATAATGACATCATCTTGTGTTTCTTTAATGCTGATGTCATGCTTATATCATGCTTGCATCATCTGTGTTTCTTTAAGGATGATGTCATGCTTGCATCATCTCTTCTCTGATTGATCGATTTAAGTTCACATGAATTGGAGGGTATTTTGGTCATTTTATAAATAATTTTAACGGTAATTTGGTCATTTCACATATTTTTCTTAAAAAAAATTACCTTTTGGGTTTGCTATTTTAATTCTTTTTAGGCTTCCTAACTAATTGTTTGGGCTATGGCCCAATGCCTTAATTAGCTTATTAAAGGCCCAAAATGCTCTCTTCCATTGGGCTAAAGAATTGGGCTTTAACTAATTTCTCTTGGGCTTACAAATTAATCCCTTGGGCCATGAAGTCCACATAGTTCAATATTTTTAATTTTTATCTTACCCTAATCATTTAGTTAGGGTTTCCATTCCCCTCCTTTGTAACTTAAATCCTTACTCAGGTATCTTTAATTTTGTAACCTAATTAGACTTGCTTTTCTTAGGTTATAAAATTAATTAATTTAGATGTATAAAATAAATTTCTTATGGTTAGTATATATTTTTAAATACTAGCATTCTCTCATATCATAATCACTTAGGTTATTTAATTACCATACCTAATATATGTATTAGGTTACATTTCTTAATTCTCTTTATATACAAAATAAATGTATACACACTATATAATGTATATTTATTTAATCACATACATAATACACATAAGTCAAAATATATTCCACTAGTGTATTAACTTAATAGTCCTAATTGGCTTAATAAGTTATGACTTCTCACATAATCATACAAGATAGCCTAATAGGTTGAGACATATATCATAAATATCTACATTTTTAATTTTCTTAATAAAATTTCTTACACTATTTAGTTCACATCAAATTTATAGGTATCGCAGTACCTTATCCTTAATATTCCTTCAAATACATATAACTCCATTTCTAGGATTTAGAAATTTTGTAACCTATATTTTCTCTATTCTCATTCAAATCGTAAACCATAAAGGTTTTTCTTAAATTTTTTTTAATTAATCCTCAAATTTCCATCTACGTTTTATTCATTAACCTTTATTTTAATCATTCAAAACCTTATAAATTTTCGGGTTGTCACATGGTCTGTCATCATCAAAGCTTCCATTATGAGCGATCCGGTATGATCAATCTGTCTTTTCCAATCAAAACTTTCTTAGAATACTGTGACCCACTGATAAGGTACGACTCTTTCATCTCTATATATGCTTTTAATTTTCCAGTTACATGCATTGGCAAGGGTATACATGTTAAGTTTAGATAAATCTTGTGTTAGACTCTTAGAAAAAGGTTTTAAAAAGGAGAAGATTTTTGCTTAACTTGTTATGAATTGGATTAATTCTGATAAGCGTCCGTAGAGCAAGAATCACGGGAACGATTAGAGAAATAAGACAATTCAACCTTTTGATTAGGCACGACATCCTAGTTTAAAGCGCTTTTTAGAACAAACTTGACCTCATATACATGTCTGCACTTTGCGATCACCCTAATTCTTAGTTGTGGGGTATGAAACTATGACGACAAGGATGACAATTAGTAGCCAGCCTAATGTCTCGAATCGTGGCCTGGATTACTCGAGTTATTAAGCCTGAGGGGTGTCTTTACACCTAGTGCCCTAAAGCCATATGGTTTGGGAGCCACCGGCCCAACGCTCGTTACATGGGTAACTCAGTGCCTAAAAAAATGAGCATTACAAGAAGAAGGCAAAACCTGAGCAGATTCGAATTGTGGCCTAGGTTACTTGAGTAATTAAGCCCGAGGGGTGTCTCTATAGCTGGTGCCCTAAAGCCGTCTGGTTTGGGAGTCACCGGCCCAATACTCGCTATATGGGTAATTTAGAGCCTAAGAAAATGAATCTTGTACAAGCTTGGGCGAGGATCAAAAAGAGTAGACCGCCTGACTTGTCTCGAAGTGTGACCTTTGTTACTCGAGCCAGTAAACCCGAAGGGGTGTCTTAACACCTAGTGTCCTAAAATCATTCGGTTTGGGAGTCATTGGTCCAAAACTCGTTAAATGGGTAACCCTGAATGGCCTAAGAAAACGAGACAAAGTTAAGCGAGGAAAGATAATTTTGCAAAATAAAAATGAGATCACCTAAAGTCATTGAAGAGAAACTCTTGCTAAGGGTTGTGTTACTCACAGTACACATGTCATATGATGTTAATTTTGTGAATAGCGGTGTCTAGAGCGAAGATGAGGTGTCTCTGATAAAGGGAGATAAGTCTGTTAAAACTGATCCTACCCATGTAAAATGACCATGGATGCTTAAAAGTTTTCTTACGATGTAATAACTTTTCAAACAAAATTTTTGATAAACTTTAAAGATCTTTATCGATAAGATAAAAGCTCAATGAATCCAAGCATTCAATTTTATAAACTTTAACATCAAATGCCTCATTCACAAGATAATACTAATTGCCCGAGCCATCAAGCTTTTGGCACATTTTGTTATTTGTCCAATGTGCAAGATATAATCACTCTGAATGTGGACAGTAACAGCATACAAAAAGACTGGGGCATTTCACCATTTAATAAAATGGAAGGAGTCTACGGCGGGACCAAGCTCCTCATCAAAAGAAAAGGAAAAACTTCTGAAAGAAATCAAAGCGACCTAAGTAGGCTTCGACAAAAGAAAGGAAAATTCTCGAGAGAGTCATTAACTCAAAAAAAAAAAGATGCTCGAGTACAAAAGGTCTGGCAAATGAAATCTACATCATCAAATATGTCAACATGCGCCAAGTCCTCACAAGTCGGGGCCTCTACACCGGAGTTCAAATATGGGCAATGAAAAAATCGGCTACATCCTTCAGGACGTCAGCAACACCCGGGTCATCAGCTAAGCCAGCATCTCAGTAGGGTCGCAAGTAAAGAGCTTGCTCCTTTTCATACTCAATGATCAAACCATTGGCGTCAATCCAGTGTAGCATCGGGGAAGGATCCGGTGATGTAAGCCGTTGAACACTACTTCAGCGAATATATCAGGATATCTCACTACTAAAGCCATCAGTGTCTGAACCGCCAGAGGGACCAGCACTAGGTTTCGATTCAAAAAGAAAAATGGCAGCCTCTACGAGATCCCTATCAAAGACAACATATGAAAGGGGAACATCTGAATCTGCTATGCGAATGACAAATGGAGCTATATGGGAGTTGAAGCTGATAGGTCTATCAAAATCCATGCCTGAAAAAAAATTCCAAATTGCCTCAGAAAGGGTGAGGTATGGTTCTACAATCATTGCAATTAAGCATATACATCAACCTAGGATAAAATAAGATCATCACATCATGCCTGGTCTGCACATGTGCAACAAGCGCTATATCAGCGTACATTTCCATTAAAAAGTTAAGCATGTGTAAGAACCCGAATTTTCAGAAATTATTGAAATAAGAATTTAGTAAATAAAAGTTCTTACGGTATGTGTTGGGTTCGAATAAGAATGTATATATGTGTTATATATCTTGAATTCTGTGGTTTGGTGAGAAGAAAATCAATATATCTTAAATAAAGATTTATTAGAGAATTATAGATTAATTTGATATTCGGCAAGATGTGCCTATTAAAGAAAATAGAGTTTGAACTTAGAGTTTAATCTCTAAATCATTGAAAGAGGTGGTAAAACATGTTGGTTAAATGGTATAACAAGTTAGCAATTTAAAAGCATGCTCAAAGTATTTATGGATTTAGACTATGGTTCTGCTCAAGCAGAACTGGTCTGCACCTGAACTTGAGGTGGCGCAGCTGCACCACTTCCAAGCGTAAAACCAGCGCAGCTGCGCCGGTCTGCAGATGACTCTGCATGAGTTGTTTAATCTGAACTTTAGAATATGAATATTAGTAATTAATATGTTGTCATAATTGGTGATCAAGCTATCCAAGAATGGATTAAGATAGCAAAGCATAAATTGAATTAATATTAATCATGGAAATTATTTAACCTAGAATAAATATTAGTTAATCAAATTATATTATAGAATATAGGCTTGTGTGGTAGTAGTGTGCAATGAGAAAAATTTAATTCACTTACATAAGACAATAAATTAATATAGGTGTTTAGCATAAGAAAATGAAAGGAATATGATAATTAATATTTGATATTTGTAATATATTACATAGTATTGTAATAAATTAAAGGGTTAATATTTGAAAGATAAGGGATTAAGAAAGAAAGAGAACCAATATAATTATAAATGAATATTGGTTAGAGATGGAGGCATGATATTAGCATTTAAGATATGGCTAAATGTGAAGATTAAAGAAATTGTGTTGGGACAATTGATAGAAAGGAAAGAGAAATAATTATACTATATTTCTAATAAGGGATATTAAAATAAGTTCCAGCCTTGAATTATTTTAATAAAAGGAGAATAATATTTTATATGATGATGTTACCTTACATAACCTTGTATAAGGTAATATGTATGATTAAGTAATATGATAAATATATTAAAATATATTTGCTATATGAAAACGATTTATCATAATATAAGATAAACGTATTATCTATTTTCTACATATAATATGTGTACATGTGCTGTATATGTAATTATTTAATGGGACATAGATATTATTAAGAATAATATCTTGAGATAATGAATGAATTCTTTTATTATAATTAATGCCTCTATTTGGATAAAACATAATAAAAACATTTTAAGACATGTTATGGTGGAATACATAATTTTTATATAGTAATGTATTTCCAAGAGGGTTAATTAATAAAAGAAAGCTAAGTTATTTTAATGTACTAAATAACTTAAGTTACTATATTACCGTAAATTTTATAAGTAGTAATATGGTAGAAATGAATAAGTGATAAGAATGAGAATAAGCTTAATACTGAGCTTGTAAGGTATGCCTAGTGTGGCAAAGTAGTGGAATAAGCATTCGTTACATAATTTAATGAATGAATAATTAAAATAATTAATTAGTATTATTATGTGAATTAATTGCTATTCGCAATGATATGTAATTACATACTATATAGTAACTACATCTACAGTATATAAAGTGTAGTGTGACATTGTAATGTGACTATATAAAATAGGAACTATATGGTAAAGTGAAATGAGTCACATGAGTTACATAAATGGACCTATGTGACAATATGTTATGTGTGGTACGTTAATGTGTACTTTATAAGGGATATTAAAATAAATAATTATTGATAATAATTATTCAATGATTAAGTATAAGTGAAATAATAAAACTTATAGTAATGTAGCGTGACAATACTCAATCTTACTATATTCGGTATTATCAAATGTACATGGATTATATATTGAGGTGTGTACATGTACCCCAATTTGCTACCATGTAATATTGTTATGTCATTAAAATCAAAGTATGCCCCCAAATTGATTTAAAAACCTAAGCATACATATATGTATATGTATATAACCTAAGTGTTAATATTATTTCATCTTGCCAAATGCTGAGAATTAGAGTTGTCCCAATATGAGTGTCCTTCTCTTCTTCTACACGTGAATGGCCATTGGCCTAAGCCTAGCTTACCACTTGCAAATCAAACTCTAGAGATGATAGCCAATAATGAGAGGGGAGTGGCTTGATGGAGTTTCTATCACTATTTCACCAACTAGCAATGGTCCAATAAATTTTCTCATCTTCCATTAGTTTCCATTTGTGGGCAAAGCAATTGTATGGATATTCAATTTCCTATAAATTAAGTACTCCCTCTTCATTTCTATGTTGCTGAAAATATTTGCTAAGTGATATAGAGAGAGCTTTGAGAGAGAATTCTAAAAATTGGAAGCTAGTTGGGAAATTGAATTTCAATGAGGTAACATCACTTAACATGTTCTTAAATTTTAAAGTTATTAAATTCTTGATAAGTTGATTTCAAGTTGACATAGAAGTGATAGTAGAGTTATATACATGTGATAAAAGTTAAATGGATTAATTTGGTCCAAAAACGAATCCGTAGTGTTGGAATTTGCTAAACTTGTCAAAATATAAAAATTTAGTATGAACATGAGTTTTGGATTAATATTTGGGTTAGTTAATGTTTATGTTAATTGTTGATTCTTTGGTATGTTGTAGTTTTATGAGTTACAAATCCATAGAATCAAAAACGAAATGAATTAGATGTGTATAACTCGTGTTATGACTATCGAAAAGTGAAATGGTCTGCATAATTGCGAAGATCAGAGTTTGAAAACACTTTCTGCATCATGGGGCGCAGTTGCGCTGTCCCTAAGGCCATGTTGGGCGCAGCTGCGCTGGCCCCAATGCCATTTGGGCGCAGCTGCATCGGAACTGTGTCAGACAAAAAACTATTTTGATCTGCTATAGTATATTAGGCATAACTTCTTCATACGAACTCCGATTGAGGCAGTTTAGGAAGATTCGGAAAGATAACGAGTATACCTATAACTTTCATTCTTTATGTTTTTTTATTTGACATCGTTAAGAGGGGTAAAAATATCCATATTTGTGATTGCTACGTATTCAAAAGCAATTGGAGGGTGTCGGACATGCACATACGCAATTGTAGTGCTCCCGACGATAAAATATATTATTCTAAGTGATAAAACATAAATATGCATGATAATAGATATGTCATATAATTAAGATTACTTTACTCATAATGGAATGCTTTAACATGATTTTCTAAAAGAAAACTTAAAGTTTTTGAGAAACGAAAGTTGATGAATTTGGTGTCCTTTGAGTTATGACCTTGGACCCTATGTACGCATATCAATGTGCATGAAATGTAGTTTTAAAGTTACCTTGCATATACTAGATTGATATATCCTAGTTTAAAATGTTTTGAGACAAAACTCAAAAGTTTTGAGAACTAATAGTTTCAAATATTGTGTAAAGTATACTCTGACCCTTCTAGCATGCATTCTAAGACGCCTTATGCCTCTAGATATGACGAATTTGTTCATCATCTAGCTAAGTATGGTTTGGACCTTTCAAGTGTAGTTTAAAATAAGTTTTCAAAAAATAAACTATGCTATGTCTATGTAAATAAGATAAATACATGTGAGCATGCTATTAGAGGCTTATTAGTACCAATATATGGTTTAAAAGCTTATAACATCGAATCTTGTTAAAGAAAGTTGTTAAGCCTTATTGATTGAAATAAATCATTACGGAGCTAAGTAGCTTGAATATGAACTTGAAAATAGATCACGACCTACTTGTTGTACGTTTGCAGTACGTATCAGAATACATGTTATGATAGAAATTATATTGGGCAATAAAAAGCCTAAGTCTGGTTCTGGCAGGAAGTAGCGCGGCCGCGCCACTCCCAAACATAAATGCAGCGCGACCGCGCCGTTCAGCAAAGTAACCAAGAGCAGTTTGTTAACTGCATGGTCTTAAGTTATGGTTATATGTTGTCCTTAAGGACAACAAGATATGAAACGAGATTGTTTAGATAAATATGATAGTAGAATGAGCTAGTCTCATGGTTATCCTAAGTTCAAGTAAAAATGAAACCGAGTTAGGAAATAATATTTGTTTTTATATTAAGTGCATATGAATTGTATGACTGATGGGTATGAATCCATGATTATATAACTGTGTAGGAATACACGCAGTGCAGATAAGCTTTAAGCAGTTAAGTCGTAGTTGATAAACTACAAATCAGGCAAGTCTTTCGGTTCCTATTTGTTATACGAAATTGATAACTGTTAGTTGAATTATATTATTCTATGAAAATGTTGATATGAAATGCATATGGAATATGTATGATATTTGAAAGTTGATCCTTGATAATATATTTATGAAGTTAATGTCTATGCCTGTTATGTGGGAAGTAACATGCGTAGTATATTTAAATGATTATGAATGCATGAATTGAGCATGATATTATATGCTATGTGATGTATGAAAACTGTTAGAATTGCTGAGCTGTCGAGCTCACTCTTGCAAATAACCATTTTTGCAAGTTAAGGACTAATGATTAAAGTATTACGCTACTTGACTGAAAGAGTTCTGTAGTGTCGCAAGGAGATCAATGTAGTTATCTAATGATATGATCTTGAACAATGTCTATGTTTTATATGATTTGTTATACTTGTCGTGTTGTAAAGTTGTACTATGTGGTACATAGAAGATATCTTATTAAGATGTAAGCGTTTATACAATAACTCAAATAGAATGAATCATATCCTATAGTTGATTCCAGGAGTTGTAATCGATTCAAGTTATGAAAATCAATAAAAGATTTTATTCAAAGAAGATTGAAAAAGTTTAAGTTATTCAGCATTTTTATAATATCGAATATGATGTATAGACAAGAATGGTAAATGACCAAGATTGAAACTCATAAAAGTTCGGGGTCGTTATACAGATCCTAAAAATGGAAGAATTTATATTCTAAATTGTAATAAGTGAAATTATATTCTTTAAGGAATGAATAAAAGACGTAATAGTTTGACGATAGTAGTATTGCGACGCACTGGGTCCGGGTTTCGAGGGAAGTTGGATCTAGGGGAGTCACAGGTTGGTATCAAAGCTGTAGGTTATAAACCTTAGGTAAGAGTACCTTAGACTATAACCTGAGAGAGGGAAAGATAAAGATTAAATTGTATACGTGAAGATTCAAAGAAGAATCTTGAAGTATCTAGAGAATGAGAATCAGGAGTTACCTAACTCCGGTAATAAAAATGTTAAGACGATGTCTATAAGATGAATATGACAAAGATAATAAGAATGAACTCGAATAGAGTTTAGTTGATAATAGGGAAAGAACCCTAAGATAAATCGATGATCACGACGTGATCAGATTAAACTATGAAATGATATATGGTCTTTAACGACTAAGTAATTATAGCTTGATGCTATGAGAGAATGTACTATGAAATGGTACGAGATGAACTCATGAGGAGTTGTATACGATGAAATATAGAAAATTCATAACGAGCAAAGAGCAAGTTAAGAGTAAGATAGAGTTAAGTGTTGGATTTCCATTGAGGACTCATGTGACGGCTTAGTTGTACAAACATTTGTGTGGGTGGATGTTTTGTGCTTACGCTGAGTGCTTCACATTGATAATCGTTGGAATGCTGATGTCGCACTATCATTATACAAATGGCGAAAAGGTGATTCTTTTCTCATATTTATTTTGATAGATTGAGATTTCTAAGATTAAATTAGATAATACTAAGATTAGGTGCGAGTTCTTAAGACTCATGTTGGGTTTGCTAGAAACATAAGCATGTAATCAAATTATATAAACGCAGCGGAAGGAATGAAAAATCAGATTTTAAAATTTTCTTACAAACCTTTAACCATGATCTTTCTTGTGCATCAATTATCAGTCAATACATAGAAGGAGAGGATGGAATTATAGCTTTGAAGATCCAAGCTTCCTCAGGTACAAGTTCTACTCCTTTGATTCCTTTGATTCCTCTGTAGTGGCTCCTTTCCTTGATCAATGTTAGCCACCCAAATGTTTGGCCTCTAACGGTTATCCACTAAGGAAGATAAAGAACTCAGGAAGATGGGTTATTGGCTTAACCCTTGTTTCTATCTCTATAAAATATGTGTACTCCCAACCCTTGAAAAAAATTCACGTACTTTATTTCAGATATAAGACTCTATTATATCGATATTAGGTTAACCCTCCTAATCCAATTAGAATAGGGTTTTATTTAATTAATTAATTAAACACTTTTAATTAATTTATATCCTAATCTTATTAGGATTGAGAGAGAGTACTGATATTATATTGATTCCTAAACTCCTTTAGAATTAAAATAATAATAATAATAATAATAATAATAAGACTCCTCTTATTAATTTATATTTAATATTTCTAAAATATTAAATAATAAACATTAAGCTATTTAATTTATTCTATCACCATAGATTAAATTAAATTTACTTAATGCATTATTACTATCATGCTATTTTCTTCTTAAATGATTCTTTTTCCTTTTATGGCGTGACCCTTTAGGTTCTCCATATTAAACCGGTTGTGAATAAATCAATTAGAACAATTCTAATCTTATTTAAATAAATAAATTAAACTAATAATCTATTTAAATAAATAATATTTATTCTACAAAAGGAATAAGCCTCCCTAACGATCAACGACTTTTCAGATAATATAGATTTCAACATTAATCATAAAAGAACCTGTGAGTTAATAGTTACCGTATAATTCAATCCTTCCACCATACAATGTCCCAATTAAATATAAGACATGGATTTACTGTCAAGTCTTAATTTATTTAATCATATGTATTTCGATTAGAAAACGCACAACTCCAAATAATGCAAATTAGAAAACTCTTTCTAATTTCATTCTACCTTGGCCAAGGATTCCTGGGTTGTCATTTAACGAATCACATAGGACATATCTCCTCTTTTACTAGAGGTGGTAGATTCTTTATTGATCATACATTATCTCCATATTGTTGTCCGATTTATGTAACGACAATTAATGAGCAAGTATACGTGATCAACAAGTAATATAAGATAAGTGGAGTGTTGTACCCACGAGGACGAAGTCTTAAGTGCAAATCAAATACTAATGTAAGTTCTATACTGTCTTATTAGAGATGGTATGTTAAACTACGTGATTACAACTAAAGGAGGTGAGAGAAGTAGTTGTACTAGGGAGTCAAGTTAGGATTACAATTCCCCTAATGCATCGCCTAATCTCCTAACTCTCCACAATACAAACGAATCAAGGAATGGTCAGCCGAGAATAGAACTACGCATACGCTTCTGTCGAAGGCCAAATGCACATCCCTAGCTAGATGAATCACAATATGTCTATTGATGAAAATAACTAGACTAGGGTCATTAAGCTTAGTCTCAAGGCTACACAAGGCAAATAGAGATATGTCTATCCTATTAAGCAGTTTATGCACACATTCCCTTAAGCAAGGGCATAACAAGTGTTCTTGTATTTTAAAAGCTAGATATTAATGTCCATTTTTCAATATCCATTAATATCAATACCCAAAACTCTGTCAAGCAATCAGTCAATAAGTAAGAAATACAACAACCCATTCCCAAAATGATTCATTAATATAAATAGGAGAGAAAGTTAATTAGGCTAAACACTAGGTTACATTGCAATCCTAAAAAGGAATTAGTTCATAACCATGGTGCTAACACACATTTCTATAACATTCAACATTGCTCAGTAATACACAAATAACTGAGAGATTTGGAATAAGAAAACTCTTGTTGTGAGGTTTTCTGTCTCCAATTCTTCTCTTCTCCGCGTAACTCCTGAGCTGTGTAGGATGCAATAACTATTCTCCCTTAAAGCTCAGCTTCTTTTTGTTCTAGAAACTAATTAATACTACTTTGTTATCACTTTTTTGTAATGAATGTCCTCGCCGCCGTCCTTTTTTCTATATGGTTCCCTCTCTTTTCTACCTTTTTCTTTAGGTCATTAAAAGCGAGTCACTGGCTATGCACTGGAGATGGCGCTGCGGCGCGGAGACTAAAGCTGTTGGTCGACACTGCTGCGCCACGTAAGCTTAAAACACCAGCACTCACGTTGCGGCGCGAGCTCAAGAAGGACCAGGGTCGCTGTAGCGCCAGATGACGTCAGCTTGGATTAGGGGCGGCGCTGCGGCGCGAGGAAAAAACAAGGGTTTGGCGCTGCGGTGCCAGAGGGTAAAAAATGATAATTTTACCCCCTATAAGCTGGAAAAGACCTAAACAGCCCTGCATCATACAGGATAAGCATAATAACAACAAAATATATATAAAAGTAAAACAAATAACATAAAACAAGCAGCATCTTAAGCTTCAGAGAATCTGATTCGCGATATAAATACCACTCATCAAATACCCCCAAACTTAAGTTTTTGCTTGCCCTCAAGCAAACTCTCTAACATCCACACCTACATTACTGGAAAACGCGACTGGAAACTACTACTATAGAATATTTCCATGGCTTCTAAGCACAATTATAGAGCCTCTCCGAGAATAGGACAAACACCAACATGAATGGGGGCTTAATATCAAATTTGCAAGTATGAGACTGTACTCGATCCATTCTATGTGTGTGTGTGGAGACCAACCATCCTAACTAATCATAGCTCAAATAAGTTCGCACAGTCGATTGTTAATACCAATATGCACACTTCGTAACTTAAACATTCAACAAGAATTAAGACTAAGATGCAAGTGCAGGAAAGGATCAAAAGGCTCTAGCATGAAGACAATAAAATCTGACTCGGACAATCCTTAATTACCTTAGGCTATTCAGATCTACCCATTAATGAGCTTTTGATCAGTGACTCCCAAGTCAGATGACTTTAGGGCACTAGGTGTGGAACACCCCTATGAATCTAATAACTCGAGCAGCAAAGGCCACGTAATCAACATAAGCAAAATTAGACTTTACGAAATCCGAAGATTATTTGGCGAGTGCATTTTATGCTCCATCTCAACATCGGTCTTGAGTTTATGGGCGAGTGCGTTTCACGCTCCATCTCGACCCACCGTAAGACTTTCGGTATTCAATCTTCTTTTCTTTTTAATTAATTTTTTTTATTTGACAACATGCCAGAATCCAAGATCCAAAACTGTATAAGCATCTAAGTCTTTTATTACCTTGTAAAAAATGAAATATTATAACAGTGAACATACTCTCAAAGCAATAAACACGTGAACTAAAATCAAAAAATAACTAGTTAACACAGTTGGTCGGTGCTTGCTAAGAAGGACGGATCAATAACAGTCTCAACTTATCGATTGAACAACCCCTAACTCATACATGCTTGACACGACTCGAAGAGATATACATAATTACATGGCGCCTGTCATTAGCCACGATCAAAAATTAATAGCTATAACACCCTCACCCAGCATATATACAGTTACAGAACGGGGTAAAAGGGTTAATCAAAACATTTAGGCAAGAAGTAACAAAAGAAAAAGCACCCTGCCAAAATAAGGTAAAGCCATAACACATGGCATCAAGTAAACCAATTATCTGCGCAATCCCCAAAATATGGCTATAAACACAACAACCAAAATTGACATGATATCTATTGCAATCGCAAAATACTATATACAAAATAAAACAAAAGTATTCATATATTATAAACCAAAACATTCATATATATATTTAATAAAACCAACGCACTAATGCATCTTAACATGCATCCCAAAAACAACCACAAACATCCACAAGCACTGCATAAATAAAACATAGTCTGGGGCTATACCGCCCAAAAGAAATATAACAGCAATTTATATATAACAATACTTAAAAAGGAATCTCCCCCAAGCTTAAAATCTGTCAATGTCCTCACTGGCCTTCAACCTCCGCAGCATCATCATCATCATCGCCATCATCATCGGCACCCGCTGGCTCCTCCTCGCGATCCTCCCCTCTGGCCGAAAATGGTGGTGGATAAGGCGTAAAAATTGGAGGTTCTAGAAATTAAAAGGGCATGGACTCTGCGTCATCTCCTCCCTGGGCATAATAGATACTGGAAACTGTATTCGCGAACTCCGTATGATAGTGATTGAATTGGCTCTGCCATTGAGCCACAGTATCAACCTTGCAGTGCAGAAAGTTAAGGCTGCTCAAAATCTCTGCTAGGGCCCCAGGTGGCATAGCCTCAGAAAATGGGGGCTCAGGCGCTTGAGCGGAGGTACCAGCCTCAGAGGAGGGAGGCGGCAGAGGTCCCGATAAATAGCCCTGACCCTTTGGGTGTGACGGAGGTCCCCCATCCCATACTCCATATCGGGCTATAACGTGATGATTAATGACAGCCATATGCGGCTGAGTGATATCGTCTTTCTCCCATACCACACCCGCCCTTTTGCATAGATGTGTGATTAGAGATGGTTGAGGGAGTCCGGAATTGACGTTGCTCTTAATGGCCTTTTTAATTGAATCCTAGATAAGAAACCCCACATCTACCTTCAGCCCCATGACAATTGCATACAGCATAACTGCCCTCTCTCTTGTTACATCGCTCAGGTAGCGTGTTGGCATGATATTGGCACAAATGAAGGAGTACCACGCCTTACCATAACGACTTAAGGCTTGATGGGGGGAAAGAGGTCTTTTCACCGTGAAATTGGTTGATTTTCCAAACGATAACAGGCTTGCAGAGCTTGGTTATTATCTCATCTGTACTGTAACTCCGTATCCCAGGCTCCAGGTAGTCCCTACCATCGTAGTTTGGAGTCCCATACACAGTATTAATGGTACGACTGTCAAATTTGATCAACTTACCCCAAACTGGCACCGTTGAAGGACCATCAGCATTAGCATTTGCGTAGAATTCCTTTACCATCGAAATAACTGCAGAGTTGGGCGGCTTGGTGAAGTGAATCCATTTTATAGTCATAATCATGGAATTCATATCGTCGTCCTTCTTGTCATCTGGCCTTAGCCCTCTTTCAGGCACCAAAGTCCGATTTGAAAAATTTTGAGCATACGCTTCCAGGCTTCCTCACTTGGGAATTTTACAGCATCCCAAAGGGAAGGAGGGGTTCTGGATATCGGAGGAGGACCTATACTAGTGCGAGGCCGCTTTGAACCCATTGTTAACAAAACTCCACGGATACAAAGAAAAATTTTAACAATTGAAATCCCAAACTCTTGCTCTATGAAGAATTCCTTACCTCATACTGCTTATAAATAGGTAGGCGCAAGAAGGAGAGTAACTGCACGACGGTTGGCTGGCCCCGAACGGTAAGAAACTGAAAGGGTGACGGTTGATTTGCCGAATGACTCTTTAGAAGAAGGGGATGTCTCTGAGAGAAAAGAGGGGAACTAACGTGAACTGCTGCAAACGAAACCCAAAAGCCTTGTTTAAACTCAAAAACATGCTACTGGCGCTGCGGCTTGGTGCATGGCGCTGCGGCGCGACCTAGATCTGCCTTGGCGCTGCGACGTCATTTTAGGCGCGACGGCACGACTTCTTGGAGTTGCAGCGCGAAGTTAAAACCTCAACGTTGCAGCGCAACTCTCCAGTAGCTATCAGCTTATACCGGCGCTACGGCGAGAAATTTTCTAAAGGGATTAGCGCTGCGACGGGATATGGAATTTTTGGATAATGAATACGGCGCTGTGCTGCGAAATTTAGTTAACTTGTTGGCGCTGCGGCGCCATCCTCTGATTTCCTGCACAGGCAAACATCCATATCAGTGAATCAACACAAACATTCTAACTATTAGCCATAGACTACTAATCATACTAACAATTATACTACATACTAACATACTAATTCAGCATCTACAATTACTCTAAGGAAAACCAAGTGCACTAATGATAACTAAAGAAAACAACACTGAATGAAAACAATAAGGATATTTTTGATACTGAGATGGGGTTGCCTCCCCATCAAGCGCTTGATTTAGAGTCGTCAGCTTGACTTTCACCCCGCCTTACATCGGGTCTCCCAAGGTGATGGAGGTGTTTTGCCGGTCGACCTCGCCGCCCCAATAGTGTTTCAAACGCTGTCCATCGACTTTAAATGTTTTGTCTGAGTGAGGGTCTTCAACCTCAATAGCCCCATGGGGATACACCTTAGCAATTATGAACGGCCCCGACCATCGGGACTTCAACTTCCCCGGGGATAATTTCAGCCGGGATTTAAAAAGAAGCACCTTCTGGCCCTGTTCGAAATTCCTTTCGACAATTTTCTTCTCATGCCACCGCTTCATCTTTTCCTTATACAACTTAGCACTTTCATACGCGTGCAGACGAAACTCGTCTGATTCATTGAGTTGTAATAATCTTCGTTCACCCGCTGCATCCGGATCGTAATTGAGCTTTTGGATAGCCCAATATGCGTTGTGCTCTAGCTGCACAGGAAGATGACAAGCCTTGCCATAAACAAGCCTATACGGAGACATTCCGATAGGCGTTTTATAAGCGGTGCGGTATGCCCACAAGGCATCATCAAGCTTCTTTGACCAGTCCTTCCGATATGGTTAACGATCTTCTCCAAGATACGCTTGACCTCTCGATTAGAGATCTCTGCTTGGCCACTTGTCTGCAGATGATAACCTATGGCTATTTTATGGGTCACCCCATACTTAGCAAGAAGGGCTTCAAAATATTTGTTGCAAAAATGTGACCCTTCATCACTGATTATTGCCCGAGGAGTGCCGAAGCGAGTGAAAATATTTTTCCTTAAGAAATTAAGCGCCACCTTAGCATCATTAGAAGGCAAGGCGACTGCTTCTACCCATTTAGAGACATAATCAACCGCAACAAGAATATAGAGATTATTGTAGGAAGACGGGAATGGTCCCATGAAGTCAATACCCTATACGTCAAACAACTCTACTTCAAGGATATTCTGCGGAGGCAATTCATGCCTTTTTGAGATGGTTCCTACCCTTTGGCATCTATCCCAGTGCGACACATATATGTGTGCATCTTTGAACAGGGTAGGCCAGTAAAACCCAGATTGGAGTACTTTAGCAGCAGTTCTTTGGCCCCCAAAATGTCCTCCATAATTTGAGGAATGGCAATGATGGAGCACACCTTCGATTTCCTCCTCTGGCAAACATCTCCGTAGAATCTAATCTTAACACTGCTTGAATAAGAAGGGCTCGTCCCACAAGTATTGTTTTGCATCATTTAGGAATTTCTTCCTCTGTTGATAGCTCAAGTTGGGAGGAAGCACTTGACAAGCGACAAAATTAGCAAAGTCCGCATACCACGGGGCTTTGCTTTGGACGACAAACAGTTGTCCATCCGGGAAGAAATCATTGATGTCTTTGACTGCATCTCCCGAATAAGGAGGGTTTTCCAACCTCGACAAGTGATCTGCTACCTGGTTTTCTGTCCCCTTTTTGTCGCGGATCTCCAGATCGAACTCCTGGAGAAGAAGGACCCACCTTATCAGCCTAAGCTTTGCATCTTTCTTCTCTATCAGATATTTGATGGCTGAATGGTCTGTGTACATGGTCACTTTTGTTCCAATGAGATAGGAACGAAATTTATCGAAAGCATAAACCACTACCAGCAGTTCCTTCTCGGTTGTGGTGTAATTTAACTGAGCATCAGTTAATGTTTTGCTGGCATAGTAGATCATGTGGAACACTTTGTCCCTTCTCTGTCCCAACACTGCCCCAATTGCAAAATCGCTGGAGTAGCACACGAGCTCAAATGGGAAAGTCCAGTCAGGAGCTACCACAATAGAAGTCGAAATGAGTTTTTCCTTCAATAGATTAAATGCTCTGAGGTAGGCTTCATCAAACTGAAAAGGCATATCCTTTTCCAATAGTGAACATAGCAGTTTGGTTATCTTTGAGAAGTTCGTGATAAACCGCCTATAGAATCCTGCATGTCCAAGAAAACTCCTAACCCCTTTCACTGATGTAGGCTGTGGTAGACTATTGATGACATCAATTTTAGCCTTGTCTACCTCGATACCACCATCAGATACTATGTGGCCCAGAATAATGCCCTCCTTGACCATGAAGTGGCACTTCTCCCAATTCAATACAAGATTAGTTTCAACACATCTTTGGAGAACGGCAGTCAAATTCACCAGACAGTTATCAAATGAACTCCCGAATACAGAAAAATCGTCCATGACAACCTCGAGGGTCTTTTCAACCATGTCAGAGAAGATGGACATCATGCAACGTTGGAATGTTGCAGGAGCGTTACACAACCCAAAGGACATTTTTTGAAAGGCAAAGGTCCCATACAGACATGTGAACGTTGTTTTCTCCTGATCCTCGGGAGCAATAGAAATTTGATTATATCTAGAATAACCATCTAGTAGACAATAGAAATCATGCCCAGCAAGTCTATCGAGCATCTGATCAATAAATGGTAGAGGGAAATGATCCTTACAGGTGGACTTGTTCAACTTTCTGTAGTCCATACATATCCTCAATCCAGTCACCGTTCTAGTTGGAATTAGCTCATTATTCTCATTGGCCACTACCGTCATGCCGCCCTTTTTTGGCACGCACTGAATGGGACTGACCCAAGGACTGTCCGAGATGGGGTAGATAATGCCCACATCTAGCAGCTTAATAATTTCCTTCCAGACCACCTCTTCCATTATTGGGTTCAACCGCCTCTGATGTTCAATGGTCGGCTTGGATCCTTCCTCCAGTAGAATTTTGTGCATACAAAGGGATGGACTGATCCCTTTAATGTCTAAAATTGACCACCCCAGTGTCGTTTTATACTGTTTAAGCACTAGTAGTAGCTTCTCTTCCTGGCATTCATCTAACACTACATATATTATAACAGGCAAAGTGGATGATTCCCCCAAGTATGCATACCTCAGATGATTAGGCAAAGGCTTTAACTCGAGGACAGGAGGTTCAACAATTGATGGCTGGGCCTTGGAAGTAGATGCTTCTGGATCATTCAGAGACTCAACCTATCTTTTGAACTATGTAGATCTCTGGGGTGCATCCAGCCAGTTAGCATATTCAACATAGGTAGCCTCTTCCATAGTACTAGTACCTGTTAGTGTAGCTTCTAGAGGGTCTATCATGCATGTTTCTGAGAATACTTCCCTGACTGTATCATCAATCACTTTAATCTGGAAGCAGTCTTCAGGGGTGTTTGGATATTTCATTGCCCTAAACACATTAAAAGTTACTTCCTGATCCAGTACTCTCATAGTCAGCTCCCCTTTTTGCACATCTATAAGGGTTCTCCTCGATGCTAAGAATGGTCTGCCAGTATTATCGGGACCTCCCTGTCTTCCTCAAAGTCCTAGACAATAAAGTCCGCTAGGAAGATTAACTTGTGCACCTTGATAAGCACATCCTCTACTATCCCCTTCAGGTAAGTGAGAGATCTATCCGCCAACTGCAAGGTAACACTTGTGGGTTTGGCTTCATTTAGCCCAAGCTTCTTATATATTGACAGAGGCACAAAATTTATACTCGCCCCTAAATCACATAAGGCCTTGCCAAGGAATTGGTCCCCGATAGAGCATGGAATCGTGAAACTTCCAGGATCTTTTAGTTTTGGTGAAAGTTTGTTCTGTAGAATGGCACTGCATTCCTCTAGCGGAGCCACGGTTTCATAATCTCCCATTTTCCTCTTCTTCGACAATATGTCTTTCATGAATTTGACATAGCTCGGAATTTGCTCCAACGCCTCTGCAAACGGGATGTTTATGTGAAGCTTCTTAAACACTCTAAAAACTTAGAAAATTGCTTATCAAGCTTTTGTTTCTACATGCGCTGGGGGAATGGCAACTGTGGCATAGGAGGACTAGCTGTGTTCACTATAGAGGTTGGTGATGAAGGGCTATCTTGAGCATTTACCTCACCCCCAGACTTATCATCACTCTGCTCCACAATAGGTTCCTCTATAGTCACTTCTTCTTGCACTATAGGACTCTCTCCACCATTTTCATTTATGGTTCTCCCACTCCGGAGTGTAACTGCTTTGCAGTGTTCCTTCCCATCCCGTTTCGGGTTGACATCAGTGTCACTCGGCAATGTTCCTTGCGGATGACTGTTCAAAGCAGAGGCCAACTGTCCCATTTGGACTTCAAGGTTCCGGATGGAAGCTTCTTGATTATTGCTCCTTGTCTCATTTTGGGCAATATATCATGACAGGAAATCTTCCAAACTAGGTTTTCTTTCCTATTGAGGTGGTGGATGGTGGAACTGATTATGAGAACTCTGTGGTTGTTGGTTGTACTAATTTTGAGCTTGAAAACCCGGAGGGTTTGAGAAATTAGGCCTGGTGGTCGGAGGTTGTGCTTGATTGCTATTTGTGTTGCCCCAAAAAAGTTTGGATGATTCCTCAAGCCCGGATGATAATGAGTGGGGAGACTTGCATTTTGCTGCCGCCCGTAGTTGGAAACAAATTGAACTGACTCGGGGCTTATGGAACACTGATCAGTTGGGTGGCTCCCTTGACATAATTCACACGACACTGCGACACTCTGAACATTCTGCACAGCTTGCACTCCCATGGTGTCGAGTCTTTTTGTTAGCGCTGCAACCTGAGCCGCTAATTGTGTGACTGGGTCAACCTCATATATCCCTGCTGCTCTTCTATGGGCCTGCCTATCATTTGGCCATTGATAATTATTGGCCGCCATTATTTCCACCAATTTATAACCCGCTGTGTGATGCTTAGACATGAAAGCCCCTCCAGAAGAGGCAACAATACTAGAACGAATAGATCCGAATAACCCATTATAGAATGTCTGGATGGGAAGCCATTCTGGCAGTCCATGGTGGGGGCATTTTCTCAGAAGATCCTTGAATCGCTCCCGTGAGTTGTACAAAGACTCTGACTCAAACTGGGTAAAAGAGGTAATTTCGAGCCTGAGCCTAGCAGTTTTAGCAGGTGGGAAGAACTTTGCCACGAACTTTTGAGCCAAGTTATCCCATGTGGTAATGGAGCCTGACGGAAGTGAATGTAGCCAGCTCTTGGCTTTGTCCTTCAAGGTGAATGAAAACAATCAGAGTCTGATGGCATTGTCAGACACTCCGTTGCACTTAAACGTATCGCAGATCTCCAAGAAGTTCATCAAGTGATCATTGGGGTCATCATTTGGTAATCCGCCAAACTGAATATTGGAGCACTTTTGGATGGTGCCCGACTTGATCTCAAAATTGTTTGCTTGGATTGCGGGCCTGAGAATGCTCGCTTGCAAATCTGCAATGTGAGGCATAGCATTCTCCCTTAAAGATTTCTGAAGTTCCTCAGCCATTGTAACAGGAGTATGTATGTCCCGAGCTTTTTCTCCCTGTAGGCGTCTGTACGTTCTATCAACCTCGGGATCGAGAGGTATTATGTTCCGACCCCTTCGAGGTGGCATACGCCGTATAGATCACCTAAAAAGAAAATTAAACAGATAATATCAGTTTAAATTAAGATCGTATTGACTTAGTTTTAATATTGATAACAAATAGTACTGAGTCCCCGGCAACGGCACCAAAAACTTATTGTCCGATTTATGTAACGACAATTAACGCGCAAGTATACGCGGTCAACAAGTAATATAAGATAAGTGGAGTGTCGTACCCACGTGGACGAAGTCTTAAGTGCAAATCAAATACTAATGTAAGTTCTATACTGTCTTATCTACACAAGTGATTAGAGATAGTATGTTAAACTACGTGATTACAACTAAAGGAGGTGAGTGAAGTAGTTGTACTAGGGAGTCAAGTTAGGAATACAATTCCCCTAATGCATCGCCTAATCTCCTAACTCTCCACAATACAAATGAATCAAGGAATGGTCAGCCGAGAATAGAACTACGCATACACTTCTGTCGAAGGCCAAATGCACATCCCTAGCTAGATGAATCACAATATGCCTATTGATGAAAATAACTAGACTAGGGTCATTAAGCTTAGTCTCAAGGCTAGACAAGGCAAATAGAGATATGTCTATCCTATTAAGCAGTTTATGCACAGATTCCCTTAGGCAAGGGCATAACAAGTGTTCTTGTATTTTAAAAGCTAGATATTAATGTCCATTTTCAATATCCGTTAATATCAATACCAAAAACTCTGTCAAGCAATCAGTCAATAAGTAAGAAATACAACAACCCATTCCCAAAATGATCATTAATATAAATAGGAGAGAAAGTTAATTAGGCTAAACACTAGGTTACATTGCAATCTTAAAAAGGAATTAGTTCATAACCATGGTGCTAATACACATTTCTATAACATTTAACATTGCTCAGTAATACACAAATAACTAAGAGATTTGGAATAAGAAAACTCCTGTTGTAAGGTTTTCTGTCTCCAATTCTTCTCTTCTCCGCCTAACTCCTGAGCTGTGTAGGATGCAATAACTATTCTCCCTTAAAGCATAGCTTCTTTTTGTTCTAGAAACTAATTAATACTACTCTGTTATTACTTTTTTGTAATGAATGTCCTCGCCGCCGTCCTTTTCTTCTATATGGTTCCCTCTCTTTTCTGCCTTTTTCTTTAGGTCATTAAAAGCGAGTCACTGGATAGGCACTGGAGGTGGCGCTGTGGTGCGGAGACTAAAGCTGTTGGGCGGCACTACGGTGCCATGTAGGCTTAAAACACCAGCACTCACGCTGCGGCGTGAGCTCAAGAAGGGTCAGGGCCGCTGCAGCGCCAGATGACGTCAGCTTGGACAAGGGGCGGCGCTACGGCGTGAGGAAAAAACAAGGCTCTGGCGCTGCGGCGCCAGAGGGTAAAAAATGATAATTTTGCCCCTATAAGCTGGAAAAGACCTAAACAACCCTGCATCATACAGGATAAGCATAATAACAAAAAATATATATATAAAAGCAAAACAAATAACATAAAATAAGCAGCGTCTTAAGCTTCAGAGAATCTGATTCGCGATATAAATACCACTCATCACATATGCAACTCATTATACCCAAGCATACCCTATATATGCCTTAAAAGGCTTTAAGGAATAAGTCAAAGTATAATTTGTTACATACAAGATACTATGATTATCTCAAGTCCAAGGATCACTTGTACTACTATCACATTAGGAATTCCTATTGACAGGCGAGTAAAACTCCATTAGGTATTCCATAGCGAGTCACGTTCAGTGAACTTATTCTCCAATAAGCACCTACATACTTGCTTTAGTGTCTCCACACAAATGACCATGAGATCAGTCATCCTCATCCAATGAGCAAGCAACATGCATACCAATCTATCCGGATTTACTAATCCCCATTTTAGAAATCTCACGATTAAGAACTATTTTAGTTTTTAAGCTTTCTAAGAATTTAGATCTCATTAGCATGATCTCATCATGGTTCTGAAAGCATTGCTTAAAACTATGAGTTATTTGCATATTATAAAAAATAGCACCATATAGATAATTAAATGCCTTAAATTAATATTTTATTAATAAATTAATATGATTGTTTATAAAGTATGTGCTTTATCATCATACATGATTGGCTTGTATGCACACTACTATCAATCTGCCACTTGCACTAAAGCCAATCACCATGGTATCTCATACCCATCTTCTCTAAGTGACGATCAAACTGCTGTTGTGTTAGAGCTTTAGTAAATGGATCTGCAATGTTGTCTTGAGAGTCCACATGCTCCAAGGTGACGTTTCCTCTTTCAATGATCTCCCTGATCAAGTGAAATCACCGCAACACGTGTTTGGGTTTTTGACAAGACCTGGGTTCCTTAGCCTGTGCAACCGCTTCGGTGTTGTCACAGTATACGGGTGATAAGTGGTCTTTATGACCACTTATGCGGATAGTATCCAGCTCATTCTATTGCCAAAACTCAAGTAAACCTTTGCTTTTAATGTGTTTATGTTTCCTTTTGCAGCTTTCTTGTTTAGGAACTCCTTTAGTGCAAATTGAGCGTAAAAGGACCAAAAATGGCCTATAAGGGGCATCGCACAGAAAGTGGCTTGAGCATGAAGATGGCATGGATGATGAGGCTTGACAGCAGGATGCCACAAGGCTGCAAGAAGTGCAAGATAGCTAACGGAGCGAGAGAAAGCCAAATACAGCAGCAAAGCCCTGCATCATCAAGGTTTACAGCCCGCGCGGCCGCGCCGTGTGAAGGCAGCCAGCCCGCGCGCCCGCGCCAACCCCCAGACCAGAGTCCCAATTTTTGTGCTCGCGCGGCCGCGCCAAGACTAAAGCAAAATGCCGCGCGGCCGCGCCGACTCCCAGCTTTACCAAGTTTGACTTTCGACTTAGCAGATCGGGAGAGGCAGATATATAAGGGCTGAAGCCTTCATTTAGCTGAACATCTCCACTAGGGAGTTCTTGCCCTAGTTTTCCATTTTCCTTCTCTTTTTATTTCTTGCTTAATCTAGATTAGGAGTAGATTAGAGAGTATATTAGGTTTAATTAGTTTAGTTAGATTATAGGGTTTCTTTTGGACTTGAAGATTGAAGCAAGGGATAAACAACAGAGATCCACACTTGGAGAAAGATAAAGATTTGCAATTTCTATCTCTTTACTCTCCTTGTATTCAATTTATATTTGGATAATGTATAATCTACTTGTGGATAATATATTTGAGTTATTTATGACTTAGACCTTATTTTGAGGTTCCAATGGAATCTAATGAGTAGTCTATGTTGATTTCTCTTCCATGTTGGTTCTTATTGATTGCTATGTGATTGTCTACTGCGATTTATGCTTTCATTGCTTAATTGAGTCATGACCAATTACTGTGATAACCTATGTGGACTTGAAAGACGAAGTGTAGGTTTAGATCTAATCGTAGTGGCGGGCGATTGTACGTTCACATAACGTTGGACGTATGATTTGTGCTTAGGATAGACATATACCGAAGCACCGCTCGTAGTCAATAGAGGACTTGACCTTAAACCCTATTTATTTGTAAACACCATAGACATGTAGGGGTTTAGATAATGTGGGTGTTCACGTGCATTCTATCATATGTGGATTGCACGTGATATAGATTAGGTGCATCGAAAGATGGCCTTCTCTTACCTTCGTGTTCTCGGCTAACAACTTTAATGATTAATTTGACCTAATTGGAAGTGTGTCGACTTAAGCGAATCATTAGGAGAAATTGGAATCTCTTATCTTCATTATCTGATTTTAACTCTAGAATTAATTAGTTTAAGTTTAATTGCTTGCCTAGTTTAACTTAGTTTTAATTCCAACTCTTTATCGCTCATTTAAATAAGACCGAAATGATTATGTGCTAGTGCTTTGGCGACCTTTTATCTATTAATTCCTCGTGGGAATGATATCTTTACTTACTCTTTATTACTCGTTGGCCGCGTATACTTGCTCGTTAATTGTGTTATCTAATAGGACCAACAAGTTTTTGGCGCCGTTGCCGGGGAATTATTTGATAACTGTTTGCCAACATTAGTTTAAATCAAATTAGTCTTAATTTAAACTTTCTATTTTTGTTTTAATTCTCTTCATTTGTTCTCTTCTCAGGTACAATGGACTTAAATTTCTATCCATGGAATGGTACAAGGCAAGAGCAACCAAGGGAAATGGGAAATGATGGGGTCAACCCAATCGCAACACTTTCAGCACAGCTAGAGGTTCTCTCGAGGAAGCTGGATATTGTCTCAACTCAGCAGAATCGAGAGATGGCAGTGACCTATGACTATAGTGCTGGAAGCTACACGAGCCATCAGGAGCCTATCAGTTATGGGCAGGAGCAGTATGGGGGTGGTTATTCCTACACCGAACCTTATCCCACTTATTAACAAGATTGGGGGTATCACCCAAACCCTTCATCAGACTACTATCAAGACCAACACTGGGATCCAAATCTCGTTTACGCCCTAAAATGCACCTTCCAGACTACAGTTTACGAGCCTCAACATAATTTTGAGGGTGACACAGAAAATGCAAGCTTGGAGGAAGGAAGTGGCATAGAATCACTAAAGCACATCTTGAATGAGCAACAGAAGTCATTCAAGAGTATTCAGAATTGGGCAGAGCAGATTAGTAGGGCCTTGATGATAGAGGATGAGCAAGGGCAGAACCATACTGTGAGCTATCAAGAACAATGCAAGCCAAGTCCAAATTGTGCACCCGAACCCACTTATCAATCCCCATGTTTACAAGGAGAACAGTCAACAATGGACTTCATGTATGCAAGCTCAGAAAACCAAGAGGAGTTTTTTGGGAGCCAGTAACCATCAAACCAAAATTTTCAATATCAGATGGCCCCAATCAAAAATGCTTCTACCAGTGAGCCTCATTACAGGGAGCCCATGGCTGAAACAGAAAAGGAATGATTGGAAATTATGTGGGGGAATTCCATAGCATCGACAGAGGAGACCTTGATTGAGCGAGAGTAATCGATTGAGGATCTTCAGATTTGGGTGGAGCAGATTAGCACGACATTAAGGAAGGAGGAGGTATGTGAACAAGAGACAACAGTGCAAGATTTTATACCTCCAATGACTGAAGCCGTGAGTTATGACCCTCAAAAAGATTGGTGTTATGAGATGGATGCAGAGACTGATGAAGAGCCTGAGGTGCACTTGGAACTGGATGAGCGAAAGGCAATGGATATCGAGGAGCCAATTGGGGCTGTGGAGTATGAATGTGAACCAATAGTGACAATCCCCCAAGAGCCTCCTCCACCTAAGTGGAACAAGCCAGTCAAGTTTGCACACCCTTGCCCCCTTGGTAGCCACATCACAGAGACGGATCTCAATGGCACGAGAGATTCCGCAGTCTCGACACCATGGTGGTCAGCAGAAGAGAGAATAGAAAAAGAGTCCGTTGTGTGTTCTATGCCTCCATGCCCTTATCTTGTCACAAGCACAACGGAACCATTGCCTAGCTCCCCAACCTTTTGTCCGGGGAATTCATATACATATCCGACGCTAGGTAGTTTAATTTCGAGTCCACCTTTATTGGGAAGCCTCCAAAAGCATATAACAATTCTAATGGATGGAGGGGTTCTCAAATATCGTCGGGGAGTCGGATAGCATTGGCCAGACACAGTCCAGCTAGAGGACTATAAATCAAGCGCTAGATGGGAGGCACCCCATCATTTCTCTCTCTCTCTTTGTTTAATTCTCCATTACCTACTTCCCATCATCCCTCTCTCTATCTCTATGTTTAATTCTCCATTTACATGCTTTCTATCACACTTCCCCACCTCGTTTAATTCTTATTAGTTAATATTTAGTTTAAATTTTTGCCCTTAGGAATTAGGAGTTCATTGCCTACATTTTTGAACTTAGGCATGAATGCGTATATTATTGGGATTACAAAGCTCATAGCATATTTTTGATGCACTTGCATTGCTTATACGCACTTAGAGAATTTTTGGGAATTTAAATGCATATATCTTTCCATGTTCATTCTATTAATCTAAATAGATAATATACTTTTGATAGTGTATGAGGGCTTAATAAAGGTTATATGTCTTTCTCAGGATTAATGCATGCTGCAAGAAGCCAAACTAAAGGGTCAACCAAGTGTATAGGAAAAATTCTACAGAAACAAAAATCTGGCAGCCCGCGCGGTCGCGCCCAATTCAAGGCATTACCACGCGCGGCCGTGCCACATGCAGACTGGGCCTGACTTGGGAAAATTTTTGCAGATTTTGGGGGGCACCAATTCATATCAATTATCACCAGCCACCAAGCCTCAGTCCCTATAATCCTAAACCCTTAGTTCCTTAACGCAATCCCCCATCTCTTCCATTTTATGCAATTCCCCCCCCCCCCACTACAAGCCTTAGTTTTGAAAACCTCCTACCTCCTCAATCCAAAGTACCAATTCCCATCCACCTCATCCTCTCAACCTGATCAATTGAGACATTGAGTGTGGAATATCTAGCAGAGCAAGATTGATATTGAGTTAGGTTGGTTCGTTGAGTACAGTGATGAGCGGGGTTTATTTTGTTAGAGCAAAAATAGAGACAGGGAAAACTTCTAAGAGGGCGCCACTTCATTTCATGCAGCATCAGAAGCCAAATAGGGGAGTTTCTTTTTACCTTTACCTTCAATGAGGACATTGAACATTTTAAGTTTGGGGGTATTGGTTTTGTTTTTGCATGTAGTTAGTTCATTTCATGTTGTGTCAGTTCATTTAGTGCATGTAGTGTTAAAATTTGTCAAAATTTTAAAAATTTTCTGTAGTTTTTGCATTCTGTGTTAGAGTATACTGCATGAATCCAGTTTTCAGTTGATTATTTATGTATGTTGCCTGTGAAGAAACTGAAATCACTTGATTGTTGAACTGATTTGAGACTTAAGCCTGATTTCATGGTCATATATGTAAATCCTTACCTGTCAGATACTGTGTAACCAATAAGCACGATAGAGTAAACACCATGATATGCTAAGTTTAAATGTTTACATACTTGTCTTATGGTGGAAAAACTATGTTTTAATAAAAGAGTTTCAGTTCGCATATAATAATAACTAAACTGTTAAAAGCTTAAGTTTGGGGGAAACAGGGGACATGCATGATTTATGCGGGGGAGATGGAGCGTAAGACGCACTCCCTTGCAAGAAAAGAAAAAGAAAAAGAAAACAAAAGAAAATGCATTGAAAAAGGAAAAAAATAGAAAAAACACTTCGGTTACGTCGAGTTCTGTGGCCTTTGATATTCGAGCAAGTAAGCCCTAGGGGTGTCTCTACACCCAGCGCCCTAAGGCCGTCTGGTGTGGGAGTCATTGGTCGAAAGCTCGCTACATGGATATCATTGAAAAGCCTAAGAGAACTAGGCATTGCACAGTTGAATGTGTACACGGGAAAGTGCGAATATGCCCTCGTGAGTAATAAAAGCTTAATGAAGACCTCCTGTTGACTCTTAACTCTAGTAATGCACGGTCTTAGTTAGAACTTATATGATTTACTATTTTTCTTAAGTTAAAGCTTGTTTTTCCCCTAAGAAGCATAGTATGTGAATTATTTGTCTGAATGTATATCGAATGGTTGCTAGGCACACAACGTACAATACATCAGTGCTGACAGTTTTGGATTTGCAAGAATATGCGTTATAATCTTGTCTTGGGTAGTTTTCTGTTTGATTATCTTGTGGTTTTCTGAGTCATTGCTTAGAAAGTTCAATGCTAGCTAGGAACTTAGATTCGCATTCATGATAGCTTAGGTTGCATACATTGTAGATACTGCATTGCATCTTTTGTTTAGTTTTGTTTTGGTTGCTTGAGGGCAAGCAACGTTTAAGTTTGGGGGTATTTGATAAGTGGTCTTTATGACCACTTATGCGGATAGTAACCACCTCATTCTATTGCCAAAACTCAAGTAAACCTGTGCTTTTAATATGTTTATGTTTCCTTTTGCAGCTTTCTTGTTTAGGAACTCCTTTAGTGCAAATTGAGCGTAAAAGGACCAAAAATGGCCTATAAGGGGCATCGCACAGAAAGTGGCTTGAGCATGAAGATGGCATGTATGATGAGGCTTGACAGCAGGATGCCACAAGGCTGCAAGAAGTGCAAGATGGCTAACGGAGCGAGAGAAAGACAAATACAGCAGCAAAGCCCTGCATCATCAAGGTTTACAGCCCGCGCGGCCGCGCCGTGTGAAGGCAGTCAGCCCGCGCCAACCCCCAGACTAGAGTCCCAATTTTTGTGCTCGCGCGGCCGCGCCAAGACTAAAGTAAAATGCCGCGCAGCCGCGCCGACTCCCAGCTTGACCAAGTTTGACTTTCGACTTAGCAGATCGGGAGAGGCAGATATATAAGGGCTGAAGCCTTCATTTAGCCGAACATCTACACTAGGGAGTTCATGCCCTAGTTTTCCATTTTCCTTCTCTTTTTATTTCTTGTTTAATCTAGATTAGGTGTAGATTAGAGAGTAGATTAGGTTTAATTAGTTTAGTTAGATTCTAGGGTTTCTTTTGGACTTGAAGATTGAAGCAAGGGATAAACAACAAAGATCCACACTTAGAGAAAGATAAAGATTTGCAATTTCTATCTCTTTACTCTCCTTGTATTCAATTTGTATTTGGATAATGTATAATCTACTTGTGGATAATATATTTGAGTCATTTATGACTTAGACCTTATTTTGAGGTTCCAATGGAATCTAATGAGTAGTCTATGTTGATTTCTCTTCCATGTTTGTTCTTATTGATTGCTATGTGATTGTCTACTGCGATTTATGCTTTCATTGCTTAATTGAGTCATGACCAATTACTGTGATAACCTATGTGGACTTGAAAGACGAAGTGTAGGTTTAGATCTAATCGTAGTGGCGGGTGATTGTACGTTCACATGACGTTGGACGTATGATTTGTGCTTAGGATAGATATATACCGAAGTGCCGCTCGTAGTCAATAGAGGACTTGACCTTAAATCCTATTTATTTGTAAACACCATAGACATATAGGGGTTTAGATAATGTGGGTGTCCACGTGCATTCTATCATCTGTGGATTGCATGTGATATAGATTAGGTGCATCGAAAGATGGCCTTCTCTTACCTTCGTGTTCTCGGCTAACAGCTTTAATGATTAATTTGACCTAATTGGAAGTGTGTCGACTTAGGCGAATCATTAGGGGAAATTGGAATCTCTTATCTTCATTATCTAATTTTAATTCTAGAATTAATTAGTTTAAGTTTAATTGCTTGCCTAGTTTAACTTAGTTTTAATTCCAACTCTTTATCGCTCGTTTAAATAAGACCAAAAATGATTATGTGCTAGTGCTTTGGCGACCTTTTATCCATTAATTTCTCGTGGGAACGATATCTTTACTTACTCTTTATTACTCGTTGGCCGCGTATACTTGCGTGTTAATTGTTTCATCTAATCGAACCAACAATGGGAACTGCTTCCCCAATGCTAGGAATCACACCAAGTTCAGTTATGAACTTCTTCATCCAAACAGCTTCCTTTGCAGCTTCACTTGCAGCTATATACTCTGCCTCTGTCACTGAATCAGCAATTGTTTGCTGCTTGGAACTCTTCCAACTCACTGTGCCTTCGTTCAAGGTAAACACATACCCTGAAACGGATTTACTGTCATCTTGGTATGTTTGAAAACTTGAGTCCATGAATCCCTCGAGTTTTAATTCAGACCCACCGTAGATAAGAAAAATATCTTTAGTCCTTCTCAAGTACTTTAGGATATTCTTCACTGCCTTCTAATGCTCTTTTCCTGGATTTGACTGGTATCTGTTCGTTACACTAAGTGCGTGAGCAACATCCGGTCTAGTACATATCATACCGTACATGATAGATCCTATTGCAGAAGCATAAGGGATCTTACTCATACGGTCTCTCTCCTCAGGTGTCTTTGGGGCCTGTTTCTTGGAGAAATTTATTCCATGGCTCATCGGCATGAGACCTCTTTTGAAATCTTCCATGCTAAACCTCTTTAGCATCGTATCAATATACGTTCCTTGGGATAAGAGCATCCTTTTAGATCTATCTCTATAGATCTTTATCCCCAAAATATAGGATGCTTCACCCAAGTCCTTCATGGAGAAGTTTTTAGATAACCAGATTTTAATGGATTGTAACATAGGAATGTCATTCCCTATCAGTAATATATCATCAACATATAATACAAGGAATGATACTGCGCTCCCACTAACCTTCTTGTATACACATGGTTCATCTTTGTTTTTGATAAAATCAAACTCTTTGATTGTCTCATCAAAACGAATGTTCCATCTACGAAAATCTTGTTTCAACCCATAAATGGATCGTTGTAGCTTACAGACTTGATTTGTTCCAACTTTTGAAATAAATCCCTCTGGTTGTATCATATACACATCCTCCTCAAGTTTACCATTGAGGAAGGCCGTTTTCACATCCATCTGCCAGATCTCATAGTCGTTGTAAGCTGCAATCGCAAGCAAAATCCGAATGGACTTGAGCATGGCTACTGGTGAGAAGGTTTCATCATAGTCAACTCCTTGTCTTTGTTTAAAACCTTTTGCAACCAGTCAGGCCTTATAGGTCTCTACCTTTCCGTCTGCTCCAGTCTTTCTCTTAAAAATCCATTTACACCCAATAGGCTTAATACCTTCAGGTGGTGAAACCAAAGTCCATACTTTGTTTTCATACATGGAGTCCATTTCGGATTTCATGGCTTCAAGCCATTTCCCTGAGTCTTTATTACTCATAGCCTGTTCGTAATTCAATTGATCATCATCATTCATGATGTGTACCTCATCGTCATCCTCTATAACGAATCCATACCTCTCAGGTATCTTCGGTACTCTTCTAGATTTACGAACAGGGTGTGGAACAGTAGGTTCTTCTACTTGGTTAAGTACCTGACTTTGATCCGTGGTAATTTGTGGTTCTTTAACTTCTTCAAGATATATCTTACTCCCACTGACCCCTTCATGGATAAAATTTTTCTCCAAGAAGGTAGCATATTTCGCAACAAACACTTTTTGATCAGTAGGATGATAGAAATAATACCCTACGATTTCTTTAGGGTATCCCACAAATCTACACTTATCGGATTTAGTCTGTAGCTTATCATTTTCAAACTTTTTGACATAAGCTGGACAACCCCAAGTCTTAACAAGCTTAAGATTTGGTTTCCTCCATTTCCACATCTCATATGGAGTCTTTGGGGCGGATTTGGTAGGTACCTTGTTCGGTAAAACTCATCATGGATCGAACTAAGTCCAACAGTGTTCGATTTCTCCTTTTAGATACTCCATTTAACTGTGGTGTACCTGGAGGAGTCCATTGTGAGATTATACCATTTTCTTTGAGACAATTGAGAAACTCACCGCTTAAGTATTCTCCATCTCGATCTGATCGAAGTATCTTAATACTCTTGCCCGTTTGTTTTTATACTTCACTTCTGAACTCTTTGAATTTTTCAAATGATTCTGATTTGTATTTCATTAAATACACATCCAAATCTTGAGTGATCATCAGTGAAAGTAATAAAATAAGAATACCCACCTCGTTCACTTGTTGTCATAGGTCCACAAACGTCTGTGTGAATCAATGCCAACAACTCTGTAACTCTTTCTCCTTTTCCACTAAAAGGAGATTTAGTCATTTTACCCATGAGACATGATTCACAAGTTGGATATGATTCATAATCGGATAGCTCGAGGAGCCCATCTTTATGCAACTTGGATAATCTTGTTTCATTGATATGACCGAGTCTACAGTGCCACATGTAGGTATAATTAATATCATCTCTTTTCCTTTTCTTAGTTTGTTCAATTTGAAATATATTTTCTTGTAAGTCAAGTGTATAAAGTCCATTTCGTAAATTTTCAATACCATATAAAACATCGTCTTTATAAATAGAACAACCATTATTCTTTATAATAACGTCAAAACCTTCCATATCCAATACAGAAATTGAAATAATGTTTTTAATAATATTCGAAACATAATTACAGTTATTAAGATAAATGAACTTGCCCGAAGGCATTGCTAAACAATAAGTTCCTACAGCTAATGCAGCAACCTTTGCTCCATTCTCCACTCGTAGGATCACCTCTTCATTGTTCAGCTTTCTACTTCTGACCAGTCCATGCACAGTGTTACATATGTGAGACCCACAGCCGGTATCC
Organism: Panax stipuleanatus; assembly: GCA_020205555.1. NCBI lineage: Eukaryota > Viridiplantae > Streptophyta > Magnoliopsida > Apiales > Araliaceae > Panax > Panax stipuleanatus. The sequence continues at coordinate 61,876,190 of CM035117.1, read as the reverse complement.
AATACCCAAGTAGAATTATGAATTTCAGAGAAATTAATTTCAATCATAAACAAACCTTGAGTGGAAGTCGAAGCTTCTCCAAGCTTCTTTTCTGCTAGAAACTTCTTGCAGTTCCTCTTCCAATGTCCCGGCTCGTTGCAATGAAATCATATTCCTTTAGCTGGTTCAAGTTTCTTTTGTTCCTTTTCTTTCCCCTTTCCATTAGCCTTCTTGGATTTCTTCTTTTCAGAAGACACCTTGGGCCTCTTCCTTTTATTGGAAGAATCCACCATCAAGACATGGTTCTTCTTGGATGAGAAGTGACCTTCTACAGTTTTCAGCATGTTAAGCAGCTCAGGCAAGCTAAAATCTAGCTTATTCATGTGAAAATTAACCACAAACTGCGAGAAGGTCTCAAGGAGTGACTGCAATACCAAGTCTTGACTCAACTCCCCATCCATGACGAACCCAAGCTGTCCAAGGCGTTCAATCAAATTGATTGCCTTCAGAACATGAGTCTCGACTGCAGTGCCCTCGGTCATCAGAGATCGGAAGAGCTCCTTAGATATCTCATATCTAGCAGTCCTACTCTGTTCACCATACAACTCCTTGAGGTGAAGCAGCATAACAGGAGCATCCATATTTACGTGCTGACGCTGAAGTTCGTTATTCATGGATGCGAGCATGATGTATTAAGCCACACATGCATCATCTTGCCATTTATTGAAAGTGGTAATCTCTTCCTCAGAGGCTGTTTCCAAAACAGATTCAGGGATAGTTGAATTTGGGACATAAGAAATCTTTTCAGCAGTGAGAACAATTCTCAGATTTCTTAGCCAGTCCTCATAATTCGGCCCGGTAAGCTTATTTGCATCAAATATGCTTCGTAGTGAGATTAGTGATTTTGACATTTTTTAAAATTCTGCATGTGAAAAGACAATATTTTTAGCAAACATTCATTTTATTAACTTTGCATACCAAAATAAATTTAGGTCTTTATTTTAAATTGGTATCTCCCACTATTTTCATCAAACTATATTTCCCTCACTTATATAGTTCGGCAACATCTAATTAAAGATTTGCTAGTGAGATTAAGGATCCCATTTCAAATGTATATAACCTTGTGGATAGCACAACAAGCGATATATAAATAAATAGGTAGACAACTCTTGTCAATTACATCACTATGTAACTCCTTTTATTTTGCCTCTTAAATTATAATGGTCATGTGTGTGCACATCCGAACTAAAATGATTTAAGTTAAGTCCAGCCTAGCACTTCCATAAATTTAAAAAAGAAAAATGTTCGCCCATGTGGATAGCACAACAAGACTAGATCGTTCAATTTTCTTGATAAGCATCAAATATGATTAATTAACATCTTAAATACTCAATACTCGTCTTGTGGATAACACAATAAACTCATATTAAATATTTAATACTCTATAAATTAATCATGCTAGAAGGCGACGTTCGATATTCCAAATATTATTTGAACGCTTCAGACTTAATATTATTTCTTTGAGGGGTTTGTTATTTATTTGTCTCATCTTGTTTAGCGCGCATGCACATATATATATAAAATATGCGTCATTTTATTAAACATGCGAAGCATGTTTGCATAAAATATAATATATATAATATTTAGCATGCAATATAAAATACTATATTCTACCCGGATTGATTATGGACTTTTATTCTAGTTTGGTTCACTAGAGCCACCAAGTGAACCAAAAGGTCAAACCTAGGAGTGCAAGAATTTAAATTTAAAGGTAACTATTACATTTAAACCCATGCTCCATACAAACTGGTCTTCACGCGCTCCTTGCTCCTTGGTCTCCAATTTCTTCATGATAATTCTAATTATCTCTATTACATAAACTATTTATAATTAAATAGAAACCTTGATCAATAGTCAAGGGGAAGTACATAGGAGTGAGATAGAATTTACACCGAGACTAAAACCAGAGAAGACGAGGTACGCAGACCCCATTTTATAAAACCCATATATTCAAGCATTCATCCAAAATAAAATCCAATCACATTGGTCATAGTCCATAATCAATCCATTTTATTAACATACATATCATCATACGTATCAATAAAACTTATTCATCTCATGAAAGTAAATTCATTCCATATATGTATTAATATCAGTTAATGGGTAAAAGCTTGCTAAACTTTGTTTTTGGAAAAATAAACTCCTTTATTTCATTCAAAAATAATTTGAAATTAAACTCTTTAATTTTAGCAATTCTGAAATCTCATTTCATATAAAATAAACATCTTTATTTTAAACCTTTATTAATTAAATAAACCATTCATTTAATTAAATAAAACAAAAAAAAATTCAGTTCCTGTCTAGTGGCGCAGCTGCGCCAGGAATATAAAGGGAACCGGCGCAGCTGCGCAGCATGAAAACCAGGACAAGACACCGGCGCAGTTGCGCAGCAAGAAGGCCTTGCACCGGCGCAGCTGTGCAGCTTCGCAGAATCAGAAAAAAAAATTGTTGCCCAAGAACTCGATCCAATCGCATATCATACATGTATGGAATCACATAAACTGATAATTAGCACAAGATTGACTTTGATACCAATGTTGGGTTTGCTAGAAACATAAGCATGCAATCAAATTACATAAACGTAGCTGAAGGGATGAAAAATCAGATTTTAAAATTTTCTTACAAACCCTTAACCATGATCTTTCTTGTGCATCAATTATCAGTCAATACATAGAAGGAGAGGATGGAATTATACCTGTGAAAATCCAAGCTTCCTCAGGTACAAGTTCTACTCCTTTGATTCCTTTGATTCCTCTGTAGTGGCTCCTTCCCTTGATCAATGTCAGCCACCCAAATGTTTGGCCTCTAACGGTGATCCACCAAGGAAGATGAAGAACTCAGGAAGATGGGTTATTGGCTTAACCCTTGTTTCTATCTCTATAGAATATGTGTACTCCCAACCCTTGGAAAAATTCACGTACCTTATTTCTGATATAAGACTCTCTTATATAGATATTAGGTTAACCCTCTTAATCCAATTAGAATAGGGTTTTATTTAATTAATTAATTAAATACTTTTAATTAATTTATATCCTAATCTTATTAGGATTGAGAGAGAGTACTGATATTATATTAATTCCTAAGCTCCTTTAGAATTAAAATAATAATAATAATATTAATAAGACTCCTCTTATTAATTTATATTTAATATTTCTAAAATATTAAATAATAAACATTAAGCTATTTAATTTATTCTATCACCATAGATTAAATTAATTATACTTACTGCATTATTACTATCATGCCATTTTCTTCTTAAATGATTCTTCTTCCTTTTATGGTGTGAGCCTTTAGGTTCTCCATATTAAACTGGTTATGAATAAATCAATTAGAACAATTCTAATCTTATTTAAATATATAAATTAAACTAATAATCTATTTAAATAAATAATATTTATTCTACAATAGGGATAAGCCTCCCTAGCGATCAACGACTTTTCAGATAATATAGATTTCAACATTAATCATAAAAGAACCTGTGAGTTAGTAGTTACCGTACAATTCAATCCTTCCACCATACAATGTCCCAATTAAATATAAGACATGGATTTACTGTCAAGTCTTAATTTATTTAATCATATGTATTTCGATTAGAAAATGCACAACTCCAAATAATGCAAATTAGAAACCTCTTTCTAATTTCATTCTACCTTGGCCAAGGATTCCTGGGTTGTCATTTAACAAATCACATAGGACATATCTCCTCTTTTAATAGAGGTGGTAGATTCTTTATTGATCATACATTATCTCCATATGCAGCTCATTATACCCAAGCATACCCTATATATGCCTTAAAAGGCTTTAAGGAATAAGTCAAAGTATAATTTGTTACATACAAGATACTATGATGATCTCAAGTCCAAGGATCACTTGTACTACTATCACATTAGGAATTCCTATTAACAGGCGAGTAAAACTCCATTAGGTATTCCATAGCGAGTCACGTTCAGTGAACTTATTCTCCAATAAGCACCTACATGCTTGCTTTAGTGTCTCCACACAAATAACCATGAGATCAGTCATCCTCATCCAATGAGCAAGCAACATATGTACCAATCTATCCGGATTTACTAATCTCCATTTTAGAAATCCCATGATTGAGAACTATTTTAGTTTTTAAGCTTTCTAAGAATTTAGATCTCATTAGCATGATTCTAAAAGCATTGCTTAAAACTATGTGTTATTTACATATTATAAAAAAACAGCACCATGTAGATAATTAAATGCGTTAAATTAATATTTTATTAATAAATAAATAAGATTGTTTACAAAGTATGTGCTTTATCATAATACATGATTGGCTTGTATGTACACTACTATCAACTCATGCCTATGACAAGTTTGTGACTCATAATCATATGTATTTTTGAACCCCTAAGCGTATGGACAGTCCCTGATTGGTTCTTGGACTACGTATTGCTAGGACAAGTTCCTAAAATCTTATTATTGTGGTAAGTTCCTGAACTTCCATGGTGTGGTAAGTTCGATGAACTATATTGGGAATATATATATTATATATTAAGAATTAAGAGTTTTGGTATAGTAAGCATTGATGGTATAGAAGATTGATAGAATGATGAAGCAATGGAGTAAGAGATTGGAGTTGATGGAGAAATTTAGATTTTTCTAAATCTTCTAGCTACGCTAGATTTTCAAAATTTATTGACTTCGTGCTAGTGTTTGCACTTCTATTCTCTTGAGAAAATATTGGGTCAGATGACTGAACCAATGAATTTTAAAAACAATGTTGTTATTCGTATGTCTATGCTATTTGTTTCGGCTAAGACAAAAATGATTTGAAAATTTTTCAAAATGTATTTTTGACCATATGCATCATTTTTATATGGCGTAGGATGGTAAACGATGGTGTCATCAATGCAATCAAACATAGTGTCCGGAGCGATCGTAAGATCGTCTGTCCATTATGGTATGATGTAGTACGACAAAGTCATAAAATGACATAATCTCAACGTATGACTGAGGTGGTACGGTATCATGATGTCATAAAAGGATTTTTGGTTTTCGTTTAAACTATAAAAAAGGTTAATTAAGTGGATTAATTCGATTGATGTCCGAATTGTTGATGAAAGTCTAAGCCATTTGATTCGGCTAGGCGACTGTTAAAGGATAATTATAGAATTCAAGCATTCTTGTGTATTTATGCCAAACCAGATTGCTCTGGTGCAGATTTAGATGTTGAAAAGCTGAGGTGAACAACCCTATAAAGGGTACATATTTTCGGAGATAATAGTTCTGAACGTAACGCATATAGTAGTTACAAAACACTACGTCGTGGCTCAACGTAGTGGTACAATAGGACGGCCACCTAGTGTACGCATGAAGGGTGTTTTCAGTCTTGGTGATTGATAAACACTCTGATTTGCAGTGTGAAGGATTTTGTTAAAGCATTAGCAAACCTAGAGAAGATTTCAAGGTCTTGTGACCCCTCAGCATAATTTGGAATCTAAATTATTCATACTACTTCCCGATTATTGAAAAATCATGAAAGATTCTTATTCTTCTAAAGGATGAATGCAGTAAGTAGAATGTTCCTTAGAAAGGAGAAAGTGGTAGAATGCATTTGAGCAAGTTATAATAATAAAACTTTCGAGAAGAGAATGGATAAAATTATTCAAAAGAATATGTAATATTCGGAATAGCACCGAGTAGGGAAGATTTTAGTGATTCCAAGGACGGAATCCTTATAAGGGGAAGAGGATGTATGAACCCGAATTTTCAAAAATTAATGAAATAAGAATTTAGTAAATAAAAATTCTTACGGTATGTGTTGGGTTCGAATAAGAATGTATATATATGTTATATATCTTGAATTTTGTGGTTTGGTGAGAAGAAAATCAATATATCTTAAATAAAGATTTATTAGAGAATTATAGATTAATTTGATATTCGGCAAGATGTGCCTATTAAAGAAAATAGAGTTTGAACTTAGAGTTTAATCTCTAAATCATTGAAAGAGGTGGTAAAACATGTTGTTTAACTGGTATAACAAGTTAGCAATTTAAAAGCATACTCAAAGTATTTATGGATTTAGACTATGGTTCTGCTCAAGTAGAACTGGTCTGCACCTGAACTTGAGGTGGCGCAGCTGCGTCACTTCCAAGCATAAAACCAGCGCAGCTGCGCCGGTCTGCATATGACTCTACATGAGTTGTGTAATCTGAACTTTAGGATATAAATATTAGTAATTAATATGTTATCATAATTGGTGATCAAGCTATCCGAGAATGGATTAAGATAGCAAAGCATAAATTGAATTAATATTAATCATGGAAATTATTTAACCTAGAATAAATATTGGTTAATCAAATTATATTATAGAATATAGCCTTGTGTGGCAGTGGTGTGGAATGAGAAAAAGTTAATTCACTTACATAAGACAATGAATTAATATATGTGTTTAACATAAGAAAATAAAAGGAATATGATAATTAATATTTGATATTTGTAATATATTACATAGTATTGTAATAAATAAAAGGGTTATATTTGAAAGACAAGGGATTAATAAAGGAAGAGAACCAATATAATTATAAATGAATATTGGTTAGAGATGGAGGTATGATATTAGCATTTAAGATATGGCTAAATGTGAAGATTAAAGAAATTGTGTTGGGACAATTGATAGAAAGAAAAGAGAAATAATTATACTATATTTCTAATAAGGGATATTAAAATAAGTTCCAGCCTTGAATTATTTTAATAAAAAGAGAATAATATTTTATATGATGATGTTACCTTACATAGCCTTGTATAAGGTAATATGTATAATAAAGTAATATGGTAAATATATTAAAATATATTTGCTATATGGAAATAATTTATCATAATAGAAGATAAACTTATTATCTATTTTCTACATATAATATGTGTACATGTGCTGTACATGTAATTACTTAATGGGACATAGATATTATATTAAGAATAATATCTTGAGATAATGAATGAATTCTTTTATTATAATTAATGCCTCTATTTGGAGAAAACATAATAAAAATATTTTAAGACATGTTATGGTGGAATACATAATTTTTATATAGTAATGTATTTCCAAGAAGGTTAATTAATAAAAGAAAGCTAAGTTATTTTAATATACTAAATAACTTAAGTTACTATATTACCGTAAATTTTATAAGTAGTAATATGGTAGAAATGAATAAGTGATGAGAATGAGAATAAGCTTAATATTGAGCTTGTGAGGTATGTCTAGTGTGGCAAAGTGGTGGAATAAGCATTCCTTACATAATTTAATGAATGAATAATTAAAAGAATTAATTAGTATTATTATGTGAATTAATTGCTATGCGCAATGATATGTAATTACATACTACATAGTAACTACATCTACAGTATATAAAGTGTAGTGTGACATTGTAATGTGACTATGTAATATAGGAACTATATGGTAAAGTGAAATGAGTCACATGAGTTACATAAATGGACCTATGTGACAATGTGTTATGTGTGGTACGTTAATGTGTACTTTATAAGGGATATTAAAATAATTAATTGTTGATAATAATTATTTCAATGATTAAGTATAAGTGAAATAATTAAGCTTATAGTAATGTGGTGTGACAATACTCAATCTTACTATATTCGGTACTGTCAAATGTACATGGATTATATATTGAGGTGTGTATATGTACCCCAATTTGCTACCATGTAATATTGTTATGTCATTAAAATCCAAGTATGCACCCAATTGGATTTAAAAACCTAAGCATACATATATGTATATGTATATAACCTAAGTGTTAATATTATTTCATCTTGCCAAATGCTGAGAATTAGAGTTGTCCCAATATGAGTGTCCTTCTCTTTTTCTACACGTGAATGGCCATTGGCCTAAGCCTAGCTTACCTCTTGCAAATCAAACTCTAGAAATGGTAGCCAATAATGAGAGGGGAGTGGGTTGATGGAGTTTCTATCACTATTTCACCAACTAGCAATGGTCCAATAAATTTTCTCATCTTCCATTGGTTTCCATTTGTCGGCAAAGAAATTGTATGGATATTCAATTTCTTATAAATTAAATACTCCCTCTTCATTTCTATGTTGCTCATAATATTTGCTAAGTGATATAGAGAGAACTTTGAGGGAGAATTCTGAAAATTGGAAGCTAGTTGGGAAATTGAATTTCAATGAGGTAACATCACTTAACATGTTCTTAAATTTCTAAGTTGATAAATTCTTAGAAAGTTATTAGATTCTTAATAAGTTGATTTCAAGTTGACATAGAAGTGATAGTAGAGTTATATACATGTGATAAAAGTTAAATGGATTAATTTGGTCCAGAAACGAATCAGTAGTGTTGAATTTGCTAAACTTGTCAAAACATAAAAATTTAGTATGAACATGAGTTTTGGATTAATATTTAGGTTAGTTAATGTTTATGTTAATTGTTGATTCTTTGGTATGCTGTAGTTTTATGAGTTACGAATCCATAGAATCAAAAACGGAATGAATTGAATGTGTATAACTTGCGTTATGACTATCGGAAAGTGAAATGGTCTGCATAATCGCGAAAATCAGATTCTGAAAACACCTTCTACATCATGGGGCGCAGCTGCGCTGTCCCCAAGGCCATTTTGGGCGCAGCCGCGCTGCCCCCAATGCCATTTGGGGCGCAGCTGCGCCGAAACTGTGTCAGACAAAAAACTATTTTGATTTACTGTAGTAAATTAGGCATAATTTCTTCATACGAACTTCGATTGAGGCAGTTGAAAATGATTCAAAAAGATAACGAGTAGACCTACAACTTTTATTCTTTAAGTTTTTTGATTTGAAGTCGTTAAGAGGGGTAAAAATATCCATATTTGTGATTACTATGTATTCAGAAGCAATCGGAGGGCGTCGGACATGCACATATGCAATTGTAGTGCTCCCGGCGATAAAATATATTATTCTAAGTGATAAAACATAAATATGCATGATAATAGATATGTCATATAACTAAGATTACTTTACTCATATTGGAATGCTTTAACATGATTTTCTAAAAGAAAACTTAAAGTTTTTGAGAAACAGAAGTTGATGAATTTGGTTTCCTTTGAGTTATGACCTTGGACCCTATGCACGCATATCAACGTGCATGAAATTTAGTTTTAAAGTTACCTTGAATATACTAGATTGATATTGCTTGGTTTAAAATGTTTTGAGAGAAAACTCGAAAGTTTTTAGAACTAACAGTTTCAAATATTGTGTAAAGTATACTCTGACCCTTCTAGCATGCATACTAAGACTCCTTATGCCTCTAGACATGACGAATATGTTCATCATCTAGCTAAGCATGGATTGGACCTTTCAAGTGTGGTTTAAAATAAGTTTTCAAAAAATGAACTATGCTATGTCTGTGTAAATAAGATAGATAAATGTGAGCATGCTATTAGAGGCTTATTAGTACCAATATATGGTTTAAAAGCTTATAACATCGAATCTTGTTAAAGAAAGTTGTTAAGCCATATTGATTGAAATAAATCATTATGGAGCTAAGTAGTTTGAATATGAACTTGAAAATAGATCACAATCTACTTGATGTACGTTTATAGTACGTATCAGAATACATGTTATGCTAAAAATTATATTGGGAAATAAAAAGCCTAAGTCTGGTTCTGGCAGGAAGTAGTGCGGTCGCGCCACTCCCAAGCTTAAATGCAGCGCGGCCGCGCCGTTCTGCAGAATAACCAAGAGCAGTTTGTTAACTGCATGGTCTTAAGTTGTAGTTATATGTTGTCCTTAAGGACTACAAGATATGAAACAAGATTGTTTAGATAAATATGATAGTAGAATGAGCTAGTCTCATGGTTATCCTAAGTTCAAGTAAAAATGAAACCTAGTTAGGAAATAATATTTGTTCTTATATTAAGAGCGTATGAAATGTATGACTGATGGGTATGAATTCCTGATTATATAACTGTGTAAGAATACATGCAGTGCAGATATGCTTGAAGCAGTTAAGTCGTAGTTGATAAACTACGAATCAGGAAAGTCTTTCAGTTCCTATTTGTTATACGAAATTGATAAATGTTAGTTGAATTATATTATTCTATGAAAATGTTGATATGAAATGCATGTGGAATATGTATGATATTTGAAAGCTGATCCTTGATGATATATTTATGAAGTTAATCTCTATGCCTATTATGTGGGAAGTAACATGCGTAATATATTTAAATGATTATGAATGCATGAATTGAGCTTGATATTATATGCTATGTGATGTATGAAAACTGTTAGAATTGCTGAGCTGTCAAGCTCACTCTTGCAAATAACCATTTTTGCAGGTTAAGGACTCATGATTAAAGTATTACACTACTTGACTGATAGGGTTCCGTAGTGTCGCAAGGAGATCGATGTAGTTATCTAATGATATGATCTTCAACAATGTCTAAGTTTTATATTATGTATTATACTTGTCGTGTTATAAAGTTGTACTATATGGTACATAGAAGATATCGTATTAAGATGTAAACGTTTATACAATAACTCAAATAGAATGAATCATATCCTATAGTTGATTCTAGGATTTGTAATTGATTCAAGTTATGAAAATCAATAAAAGATTTTATTCAAAGAAGACTGAAAAAGTTTAAGTTATTCTGCGTTTTTATAATATCGAATATGATGTATAGACAAGAATGGTAAAAATGACCAAGATTGAAACTCATAAAAGTTCGGGGTCGTTATACAGATCCTGGAAATGGAAGAATTTATATTCTAAATTGTAATAAGTGAAGTTATATTCTTTAAGGAATGAATAAAAGATGTAATAGTTTGACGATAGTAGTATCGCGACGCACCGGGTCCGAGTTTCGAGGGAAGTCGGATCTTGGGGCGTCACAGCATGCATACCTAGTAGAGTTAAATATGCATATGCATTAAATACCCAGACTCAAGGAAAAAATTTTGTTGTTGAAAACTACCGTTCGAGTAGGCATCGAGATAGTTTGATGAGATAAAGCTTTGTAAACTACCGTTCGAGTAGACATCTAGACAGTCCGGTGATCAACCGTTGTCAACTACCATCAGGGTAGGCACCGTTGTCAACTACCATCGGGGTAGGCTTCTTTGTCAAACTATCGTCAGGGTAGGGACCTTTGTAAACTACCAATGTTGACATCGGAACGATATAATGATTTCAGAACATCATCCCCAGCAGAAATGTGGAAACATTTCAGTTTATCTTCATCAAACAAGCATCGGTAACACCGATGGAAATCAAACCGTTGGAGTCAACACCAGAATAGACATCAGCAACACTGATGAAAGTCAACCATTGAAATTAGCCCCAACACAAGAACCGGTAAGGGTATGCGATATGTAATGCGATATGCGATTTGCGATGCGATTTGCGATACGATATGGGATTTGCAAAATGCGATTTGCAAAAATATTTTAACATTCATTGCATTGCGATTTGCATCATTAAAAATATATCTTGTCATATTTCAAGTGTCTAGTAAATCTTTATCATGTTCATTCAACTACATTGCATAAATATGATAAAGAGGGGCATCTATAGACACTCTGCAGGAGGGCAAAACTATCTTTTCAACCCCGGTCCTAATACCGGGATGGCTGTGCAACTCTGGTTCTAATACCGGGATGCCAGTTCAACCCCGCTCCTAATACCAGGATGCCAATTCAACCCCGGTCCCAATACCGGGATGCCAATTCAACCCCGGCCCAATATCGGGATGCCAAATCAACTCTGGTCTCAATACCGGGATGCCAACTCAACCCCGGTCCTAATACCGGGATGCTAGTTCAACCCCGATCTCAATACCAGGCCATCAGGTCAACCCCGATCTCAATACTAGGCCATCAGGTCATCCCCGGTCTCAATACCAGGCCAACAGGTCATCCTCGATCTCAATAATAAGAGGTCAGGTCAACCCCAATCTTAATACCGAGATCTCCACTCAGCACCGGTCACAACCTGGGAGGTAAAGTTAAGCCCCGATCACAATCGGGAGATCCAGTTTTTCCCCAAAGACAGCGATGGGAAGCAAAATCCATAGGAGACCACCCCGGGAGGGTTAAAATGATCATTTTATCAACTTCAAGACAATTAGGTCAAACTCAAGTCGAATTAATGCCACGAAGGTCAGGAAGAACCATAACGGTGATCTTGAGTGAAAACAGCGCAAGACAGCTCAACGGATAAACTGCGAGGAATCAAAGACCTGGTTATGAACCCATCTTTTTGGACTCAGAAAAGGTTTACTCCCATGTCATTGCAACACTCTCGGCGAGGGCTTTTCGAAAAGGTATAGCACTCCTCAAACGAACGCTCCGATCAAAAGTTAGAAAGTTTCGAATCTGACCTCGCACTGCTCGGAGTGCACGGACTTCGATGCAACGGGGCCCACCACCCCTACCTTCCACATGGAGCCGCAGGTAGATTGGTGGTAGCCGCGGTTAAACTCGCTTCCACCTGGTCTATAAATAAACGTGCACCCCCAGCTCATTTGATAATTCAAAGACGCTCTGAACCTCTGCCCGTTTCATTTTTCAGCAATACTCTTGTACTCCAAACCCAAATTTTATTACTCTAACACATAGATATACTCATATACTACCACATACCAGAAATTAACCGGTAGAAACAGACGTTTAAAGCCTACGATTTGGCAAAAAGCTCGTGTAGCAGTCCATTGTGAGTATTTTTACGATCAGAAAGTTCCTACTACTTCATTGCGCATTGATACAATTGCACGTTAAGTTTCGTTTTCTGATTATGTCCCGAACTCAGTTCTGTGACCGTTTTTGCTTACGTTTTCGTACATTTTAGTACATAAAACATGTTTTCTGGCATTTCCACAGCTCGGATCGTCGATCCGTCGCTTTTAACAGCTTATATATATAAATATATATATCTTGGTTTATAGCAACTTCGCCGGACTGGGTTATCTTTCAAGTCCGGGTTTGGCTTTTTTTTTTTTATATATATTTAACTATATATATACTAACTTTTCAATTCTGTTAAGCCCAGATGTCAATTTTGTGGTAGTTTACTTCTTTTATATATGTAACTATATATATATAATTTTTTTTGACTTATTTGAGCCTAGATTTCTACTTCGTGGCCTTTTTATTGCTTTAATATATATATACTAACTGTATATATATTAACTTTTTACATTCCAGTTCGGTCTGGATCATTCTGTGGCCTTTTTAGTGATTTTATAAATATATATATACTTACATTTCTGTCTAGGCAAAGGATAGAATTTCCGTCGCCATTTACAGTTTTTTTTATATATATTTACTTTTTGCTGAGCCTGGACAATTTCGTGGCTCATTTACCACTTTTATATATATACATTTCAATTCTGTCGAGCCTGGAGCATTTTATGGCTCTTTTACAGCTTTTATATATATATATATATATATATATATATATTTCCATTCCAGTCCGGGCACAAGAGTGAAAACCTATCGCCTTTTACCGCTTATATATATATATATATTTCCATTCTGTCCAGTCTTGATTACTTCGTGGCTTTTTACAGCTTATATATATATATATATATATATATATATATATATATATATACACATTCCAATTCGGGCATCAGAGTGAAAACCCATCGCCCTTTACAACTTTCGTATATATATAATTATATATATATATATATATATATATATAAATATTCTTTACTCATTTTGATTAAATTGTTGCTTTAAATATTCATTTGCTATGAATCGGCACTAACATTTCTGCGGGCGAACTAGATTTATTTAAATCTCGCCAACTCTAGCTTTCAAATGGTTCAAAATAGGTTTAGACAGAACCGGGAAGCTAGAATGACTGAGATTTAATTAACTCTAGCATTTTTTCTAGTTCCATTCCTAAAAGCAACCTCGCGGCCCTTAGATCGCTATCTAGTGGGAACAAGACGCTTCGGCTATACGCGAGCCAGGATTTACTGATGAATCATTGGTTTTGGGGCCATTTGGATGTAAATATACATTTTTGTCCATATTTGAGCTGTGCAGGTTTTATTGGCTTCCCTCTGTGAGCCTAGGAATCGTGGGACTCATGATCAAACTAATCAGAATCTGATTCCCACGACGGACAAACTTTTCTTTACAAATGTACCCAGCCAGTTTTTTTGTAAAAAATGTACATCCAAAAGACCTTAAAACGGTTATCTAGGTTTAAGGTCTCAACATAGTGACAATATGGTTTCTCATGTCAGAGTCACTTTGATGGCTGTATTGCCTATGAGAAGACCGACACTTATATATATTCTGCGATCGAGGATGCTTTGCAGACCGATAATCACCATTCCAATTGAGCCAAAAGGCTGAAAAGATAAAAAATGGAAGTATCAACATGCTTCAATTCCTATGTTAGCGTAAGGGTTTGAAAACCTACTTTCAAAAAACATTATTTTAATATCTGGTCTAATAAAAGAGACTTTTGCATATCAAATCAAACTTTTCGTATATAGGTTCAACGAAACACGTTCATACTTTCAAATCAATCAAGCGTAGGCCTAATTTCTTCCAGCATTCACACACACACACACACATTGCAGATTTAAAAGGAAAATATTGAAAAGATGCGGTACCATGTTTAACGGGAGTTGTGGGGTGCCTAACACCTTCCCCATACTTAACCAAGCCCCCGAACTTAGAACTTCGGTTTCAAAGATCAATTTTCGACTGTAATACCGGAGAATTTCTGAATATTATGAATGAATAAATTATTGAAAATGAATATTTATTTGAATATAAATGATTATGTGTTATAAGATGAGTTAACTCAATTACTTCAAATTGAATATATATTAATTGAGGAAAATGTGGAGTTTGTGATAAGCTCGTTGAATGCCTTGTGTGACACGAGAATAAAAACAACGATGATTTGTTGTAAAGGATGAATGGATAAGTAATTTATTAATTAATATTATATTATTAATTAACTGTTATCGTGACTAATACAATATTACTGAGTAACTAATTAATGTTGAGTAATTATGATTGTGAATAATAAAACATAAACGATTAAATTATTAATATAATAAGATTATATTTACTCGATTAATTGTTTTGTGCAAGTATGCGATAGTTAAGTGTATAATATATAGTAGTTACATATATATTATATGAAGTGTAAAGGACAATGTGACACTTATGTGTGACTATACAATATATAGAAACTATATGTTATGACTAAATAGATTATATAAATACATCATGGGATATGTGACTATATGTGTGTGAGAACATTAATAAGTACCTCGTGAATATTTTACTAAGTAAACAATGGTTGATTGATGATTTCTTCAATAATTTAATATAATTGAAATAATAGATGAGATAATGTAATAAGATAATACCCAATTGAATTAAATTCGGTATGATGAAATGTACATGGAATATATATGGATGCGTATAACCCAACTTGTTATATTGTAATATTATTTCTCATTAGAACTACATTGGGAGATTAAATAAATTTATAACCTAAGCATATATAATATGCATGTAACTTAAGTATATAGTATGTGTAGAATGACTTAAATGTTGTATGTTACCCAATTGCTGAGATTGAATTGGCTTGTCCCATAATAAGAGTCTCACATTCTTTCACGTGTATAACTTGTAAGGCTTAAGCCTATTACCTCTTCTCAAAATCAGCAAAATGTAGCTAATCATTCATGGGGAGTGGGCATTATGATGAGATTCAACAACTACTCACCAACCCTCCATTATCCTTTATGCAATCCTTGATTCCCATTAGTTTGATTTGGGAGATAAATGCATTAACCGTATATTGAATCCTTTATAAATGTAGCATCTCTTCTTCTCTTTTTCATTGCTAAGATTTTCCAAGTATTGAATAGAGAGTGAGATTACAATAGTGATATACAAGCATTGTGAGTTTGGATATTGCAGCAAGTCCAATTCGCATTTAGCAGAGGTATAACCCCTTTTCTTGTTCTTCATTTCTTCTTTTTTGAAAATTTCTAATTCTTGAATTGAGCATGAAATTCACGATAATGTGATTGGAGAATGCTTATTAGTTGATATAATAACTTATAAGTATGTTAGTGATGCAATGTAGTTGGTTTATAATCGAAATTGTTGAGAAATTTGGTATTTGGCTTAACTTCTCCTGAAGCAAAAAGCTTTTCAGTGCTGGCTGAGACCCGGCGCAGCTGCGCCAGTATTGAACTAGGGCGCAGCGCAGTTGCGCCAGTCCCTGGTTTCAGTTTTCATTTATGATGCAAATCTGTTATGTGCTATATAGTTGTTATAACTTAGACAAGCATGCTAATAGGTTTGACATGTGTATATGAGTACATTGGCATAGCGTGAACATGTTTGACTATGATGGTATACATCATTAATGAAACGATTTATAGTTTTCAAAATAAACTTAGAGTTTTAAAAAGGAACCTTGATATGCTATATCCATGTTGATATTCTGACTTTACGAGCATGTTAGTGTGACCTAGAAATGCATGAAAAACATGTTGACTTGTGTAGCATGCACATGTTGGACCTCATTAGTGAACATTTATTAACAAAAATATAAGTTTTGAAAGCGAACTTTGGCATGTAGGTATCATATCTACATTCTGATTTTGCGAGCATGATGATATGGTTTGTTAAGCATGAAAAGTTAGTCTAAGGTGTTGTGATTACACTAGCATATATGGTTTGTGTTTAAAACAATTTCAAAAGGCTAAACTTGGAAGTTTTGGAAAACTAAAGTTGCATGAATTAAAGTCATAGTGTTCTGATATTTTGAACATGCATGAGGGTGCTCTTAACCTCACTAAGATGTCATACATATACACATACTTGTTAGATACAATTCAAGGTAACCACATATGAGTTTAAGCATATTTTTTAAACCAATAACGATACTAGTTATGCATATATAACATAGAAACATGTGAGCATGCTTATCAACAAAATATATGACTACGTTATATGTTTAAATGACAAGCATGATAGCTTATGTGAATTTATGGCGTTGTAAGGCCTAACTAGGGCGCAGCTGCGCTAGTCTATTTTCTGGATTGGTGCAGTCTGCTGGTTTCTGGTTGTGTTGGTTAACATATAAATGTTGCCTAAGCTGTTAAACTTGGTCAGATCTCTATTAGTATGTGTTTACATGCAAGTGTTGGTAGTGAAGCATGATGATATTTAATTTATAAACGGAACTCCATGAATAAGAAAGGCATAATCAATATAGTGTTATGAATTGCTATATTACCATACCTGATATAACTATATTACTTGATTGCATAAACTGATTTCGTGCTACGAGCGTACAAGTACGCAATGACGTACGTATAAAGTTATAAGACTAAGTTAGAACCATATGTGTATACTTGAATTACATATCCAGCTTGTATATCGAATATACTTAGCTAATGAATATCCTATACATAAATATATTACAATAGGAGATCGAAAGTGTTGATTAACTTTACGTGGATAGACTACGCTTAAGGCAAGTATCCTAGACCCTTGTATTACTTTATTCAACGGATATTGTAAGCAAGTTTCCTAACTTACACTCTTTTATTGTGCAAGTTTCCTTGAACCCATTTGTGTATTATTGATTGCAAGTATCCTAACCCTTGCATTTACTTCATGCAATTGATTCTTGTGAAAGCAAGTTTTCTTACTTACTCGTTTAAATTGAGTTAGTATGCTTATGGAATAAACTATCGTTTCATTTGAGTCTTATGAAAGCTATTATTCATGTTGAACTTAGTATTGCTCTTAAATATCGTGAAAGTGTCTAAGACATTTGAATCGGCTAGACTATATGCATATTTAGAAAACTATCCAAACCAATCGACTGGTGCGGAATCTTTGAAAACTGAGTTGAACAACCCTTATGGTAAGGGGAGTGTATATATTGTTGGAAGCCCAACACACGCGTGAAAATGATTGTGGTGTTATGCATAACATAGAGTATTGTAGACTGATCATCTATCATACTTATTTTTGGGTTATCAGTTTAATATTGATAATTCTAGTAGATGTTCAATAGTCCTTAGTGACTGCTCAGTATAAATTATTTTATCTAGTTGGATACGTTAATAGTCTTTGAATTCATATATATCTGTTGATCTATAATGAACTATCATTTCATATTCCAAGGTTTTAATTTGAGAATTCTTGATACTCGTTATTTATGATGTTATTCTTCAAACTCTTAATTATCAGCGAGATTATACCTTGATATTTCAAACTTGTGTTATAAAACTCTTTACCCTTAACGTATATTACTTGCTGGACAATTTGTGCTCATTCTTGCTTTCCCTAAAAATATTTCAGTTAAGGCAGAGCAGGGCGGACCTTCGGGCATCGAAAAGGGCAAGGGCAAGGCTACCGACTAGCTAGTCCCTTTATGATTTAGAAATTCTGGTGTTGTATTATGACAACTATGATAATGTATTAAGACTGATTCAGAACTATGTTTAAACTTAAGTAGGGATATGTAATAAGTCTTTATTTGATATTATTATATAATCTATTAAGTACTGTAGGTTGCGAGACTTGGAGGAATAAATATAATAAATCATTGTATATTATTCTAGATTATCCGCTGTGACGGTATGATTTTAGTTATTATTGTTAGAACGTGATGAACCGAATTCGAGGCATTGGGGCTTGAATTTGGGGGCGTCACAAGTTGGTATCAGAGTTGTAGTTATAAACCTTAAGAGCGAGTGTCCTTAGATTATAACTTAGGAGAACTTAGAAAGCTAGAAGGAGATAAAACTCATGTAGAGTTTTCCTTGAGAGACTTAGTGTGTTATGAAATGCAACTTTATTCTATACAATGAACTTAAGTTTTATTTAACATTCTAATGGAGTTGTTGTTTAATTGTCTTATGTTTGTGATTGTAGGATGACAGACACAAGAGTACCTAGTAGAGTAACAGAGGTGGAGCCCAGAGATATACATGTAGTATACGAGGCACCTCTAGTGTGACACCCCCAAATTCATGACCGACACGGGGTCAATCGAATTCGATTCATCACGTGCTCATGGTAATACAATAATAACTAAAAACACACATTCACAGCGGAAGATCTAATCTAGAATAATATACAATGATTTATTATAATTATTCCCCCAAGTCTCACAACCTATAGTACATAATAGATTACATAATAATATCGGGTAAAGACTTATTACATAAACTTACTTAAGCTTAAACATAGTCTGAAGACAGTCTTAATACAACATAATAATTTTAAACATAAAAGAATAAGCTAGTCGGTAGCCTTGCCCTTGACCTTGTCTTTCCCAAAGCCACTTCCATGTTCTGCCTTAACTGAAACGTTTTAAATAAGCAAGAATGAGCACAATTTGCCCAGCAAGTAATATATAACAAGGGTAAAGAGTTTTATAACAAGAGTTTGAAATATCGAAGTATCATCTCTAAGATAGTTCAGGGTTTCAGAATAATATCATGAATAACGAATATCAACAATTCTTGAATCAAATCTTTGGAATATGAAACGATAATTCAATATAGATCAACAAATATATGTGAATTCAAAGGCTATCAACGTATCCAATTAGATAAAACAATTTTATACTGAGTAGTCACTAAGGACTATTGAACATCTACTAGAATCATCAATATCAAACTGATAACCCAAAAATAAGTACGATAGATGATCAGTCTACAATACTCTATGTTATGCATAACCACAGTAATATTCACTCGTGTGTTGGGGCTTCCAACAATATACACTCCCCTTACCATAAGGGTTGTTCAACTCAGTTTTCAAGATTTTTGCACCAATAAAAAGGTTTGGACAGTTTTATAAACATGCATATTGTCTAGCCGAATCGAATGGCATAGACACTTTCACAATATTCAAGAACAATACCAAGTTCAACATGAATAATAGCTTTCACAAGAGTACTAGCTCAATGAACGAGTAAGTAAGATAACTTGCATTGTAAAAGAGTGTAAGTTAGGGAACTTGCTTACGATATCCGTTGAATAAAGTAATGCAAGGGTTTAGGATACTTGCCTTTAGCGTAGTCTATCCACGTAAAGTAATTCAACACTTTTCGACTCCTATCGTAATATAGTTATGTATATACGATATCCATTAGTCATATAGTTCAACATTATATCTCATCTTGTATTTATGATCAACACATAAGCTAAGTTTTAACCTAGCTACACAGTTATATAGTATCAAATTAATATAACTTTTATCCTTAACGTTTCTCTTTTGAGTTTAAACATATTCTCATATCATTAACATCACATAAGATCACAACAAATAGCAAACATACTCTTTTTAGCACATTATAGCATTATTGTAAGTTAACCGTCAAATTGGATTCAAGTATCACATAACATATAATATCACATAGTATGTATTCATATTAAAGGATGCGTTCATGCTCGCTCAACCTACTCACGTTCAATTTATATGATATAGGTTCTAGATCTATATTTGAACATATTAAGGCTTTACAATATCATGAAATCATGTAAGCTATCATGCTTGTTATTTTGAACACATAAGGAAATCATATAACTTATATTAGGCATGCTTATGAGTATTCATATTGCATACATGTAACTATCTTAGTTATTAGTTTGAAAACATGCTTCGTTTACGCTAAACTTGGTTTCACGACACCTAACCATGGTATATATACATGTATGATACATGAGTGAGTCTAAAAGTGCTATCACATATGTCCATAAATTTTAGAATTTAAATCTCAAAGTAGCATGTCAATGTTCACGTTCAAAACTCGTATTTTCATTAGTAAAGCTCACTACTAAGGTCTAACATGTTCATACTATCTATATACATATTTTAACCTGTCCAACATGCATTTCTAAGTCATCTAAACATGCTCATAAAATCAGAATGTATATATGGCATTTACATGTCAACATCCACCTTCAAAACTTATATTTTTGTTAGAAACGTTTAATAGTGGGGTTTGCATATTCACATTCCATCATGAAGCTTATATATGCAAGTCAACACGTATTTCATGTGTTTCTAGGTCATACATACATGTCTCGAAAGTCAGAATACTAACATGCTTCATATATGTTAACGTTCGTTCATGAAACTTTAAGTTTACTTCAACACTATATGTCGTTTCATAATTCTTGCATGTAATAATAGCCAAAGCGTGTTTACGCTATCTCCATATACTCATATAAGTATGTTAGACCCATTAGCTTGCTCATCTAAGCCATGCAAACAACCTAACACTTAGCAGATTTAAGCAGGAAACAGAAACTACATATTAGCGCGGTCGCGCGATAGTTGTACTAGGGAGACACGCGGCCGCGCGGCTCCCATTCCAAACCAGACAGCAGCCAGCAACGGCAGAAACTAGGCCAAACACAAAATTTTCTTCACCAATTCGTATGAAATTAGTCATATAACAGTTTAGATATGCTTATATGGTTATATAACACTTAGGCAAGCATTCTATATCCCAATTACACTTTAATTTAACATGATCAAGAATCTAAGAAATTTCAGAAACAAAAACAGAAAAATGAAAATGAAGAACAAGGAAGCTATATTGTAATCCCAACAATTATATAAGTCCATATAACAACTACACAAGCTTTCTATAATTCAATTAGCATGTATTGCATCCAAAATCCAGAAGCTTGGAATTATCAGAGAACAAGAAATGGAACCTCGATAGAGAATTTCAAGAGTATAAATTTTGACAAAGAACCTAAATGAAGAACAATAAGAGGAATTATACCTCTGCTAATTTGTGAAAGAGATTGCTACTAATTGAATTCTCAAACTCTTAGGATACTTATATGCTCTCAATATAACTCAAGAAAAATCTCAGCAAGTTGAAAATGGAGAAGGAGAGCTCAATTTATAGAACAATTAGTAACCAGGCAATGCTATTCTCTCCTAAATAAAACCAACGAGATTTTGTATTGTATGGAGGATAATGGAGAGTTGGTAATTGGTTGTTGAATTCCACTGTTGGAGCCACTCCCCCAATGATTATGAGCTAGGAAGCTATGTTGCTGAGAATTGGGAGAAGGAGGAGTAGGAATAGGCCTTAGCCTTTTGTCAAGCACGTGAAGAACAAATGGGTCTTCCAACTTGGGATAAACCAACTAACTCAGCACTCTTGCAACACTTAGTTATGCTATACATGCTAAGGTTACATATATATAAGTCCACTTAGGTTATATAATATATACTTTAGGTTATAATTGAAATGTCACAATATAATCCACATAGTGTAGTAAGTGTAAATTGGCACACATATAATCCATGTACATTTTACCATTAACGAATGTACTTCAATTGGGTATCATTCTACTACATCATATTCTATTATTCAATTCATATTAATTTATTGAAGTATTCAAAATTTAATAGTTGTTTACAATACTCTCAAGGTGTATTAATTTAATGTGTACTTGCATACATATTGTCACATAGACATTTCATGATGTATTCATAACATATAGTTTCAATATGTCTAATCACATTGCTCCATGTAATATAGTTTAATAAATCTTAATATATGGTCCCTATATATAGTATAGTCACATAATTGTTGCACTATATAATATAGTTGCACTACAGTTCACTCTTCATATAATATATAGTTAGTTACTATACGTTATACATTTAATTCGCATGCTCGCACATAGAAGTTAATAATTTACTTATCTTATCAATTAATTAATAATAATATTAATTAATCCATTTCTCATTAATCAAGGAAATCATAATTTCCACAATAATTGATTAACACTTATATGATTTAATTATCACAGTAAATAAATGTAAATCTTATTATATTTATAAACACGTAGATTATTATTATTATATTTCTTTTGCAATAATAATAATCATATATCATAATTAATCATCATAAATATTTTATAACATTTAATTAATATTCTACAATAACAATTAACAATTAATATAGATTAATTGTTCACTTAATAATTCATTCGTTAATTAATATCATCATTAATATTCCTCATCACTGTGCCACACAAGGCTTTCAACGAGTTTATCGCAAACTCCACATTTCCTCAATTATTATAATTATTCAATTTAATATAATTGAGCTAACTTATCTCATAACACAAAATCATTAATATTCAAATAAATTCTCATTTCCATTAATATATTTATTTAATAATATTAGGAAATTCTAGGGTATTACATCTAGAGGCCATTCATGTGCTGGCTGTTGCACCATTCGAGTCTGACGACGAGGATGAGATCGAGATAGAGTTTGATCCAAAGGAGGAGCCTATGGAGGACAATCCTAACGTGGACGAGCCTACAGAGGAGGAGCCCATGGAGGACTTTTACGAGCCTAACCTGGAGAAGCATATGCTGGGAGAGTACGAGGAGCGGATTCTAGAGTTAGATTGCCGAGTACAGGAGCTGGAGGCTGAGGCCCAGGAGAGAGAGTCTGAGTTCCAGAAACTGAGGGACGAGGACCACCAGAGGAAACTGGCCTGCAGGAGTTAGAGGTGGAGATTACTTACCGCAAGGAGGCAGGGATCCAGATGGGGACCTTGTTTCACAAGTCGGTGGCTAGGAATGTGGATCTAACAGGAAAGCTGGAAGAGGTAGAGCAGAGGGAACTAAGTGAGAAGACTGAGAAAGAGGCACTCTATACTCAGCTAGAGTTGGAAATAATGGATAGGATCCACTTTGAGGAGAAGTGGGAAGCAGCAAACGAGAGTGCAGACGACTTAGAAGATGAAGTCAAATGCAAGAAGAGAAAGATGAACAAAATGGGGTATGTGTTCCGTTCAGCTTTTGAGAGGGTGATTGATTGTGTATACCACTACCCAATGGATCAGGGACAGACCCTACATACTGTGAGCCGAGAGTTGGTGGCGTACATAGCACAGATCGAGTACAAGAGCGCTATGGTGTGTGGGATGATCGGATAAGACCCTTAGCTAGACTAGCAGTAACTTTAGTAGTTTTCTTTTGTGATGTATATGCTATGTTGTAATCCCAATCTTTTGTGTAAGGTATGGGATAGATATGTAAACCCCGAGTAAGCTTTTGTTAGAGGGGTAGTATGTTAGTTTCCCAGTCTTTTGTGATATTAGGGGATATGTGATAACATTTATAGAAATATGCTAGGGATAATCATGTAATGAAATGAATTGGCATATAAATGTAAATGATCTTATTTCAGAAATGTGTTGTAACTTCTATTCTTTGTAGCATTAAATAAATACTTCAGTAATATAATTGAGTAATAATAATAAAAGTAAAAATTTTGTGATGCAGAAAATGCCGCCTAGATGTAGATTAACTGCACCTGAGGAATCAGTTAACAATGAGAGGGAACAAGTAGACCCGATCCAGAAGTTAGTAGATCTGTTAGGAGAAGCTCTTAGGGGAAGGAACAACGAACCTGTTTGCCCCAATCCTCAAGCAGAACCAGTCACAAACTTTAAGGACTTTAGGAGTGTAGGACCCTCAGAGTTCGAGGGAACTACCGATCCGATCATAGTTCAGACATGGGTTAAGGATATAGAGAAGGCCTTCACCATCGTTCGAGTGGGTGAAGACTAAAAGACAGTATTTTCTATATACATGATGAGAGGCAAAGCAAACTACTGGTGGGAGGCGAATAAGTAGAGAGCTGGAGAAGGAACGATAGCGTGGGAAAGGTTTAAGACGCTGTTCTTGGAGAACTACTTCCCGAAGAGCATGAAGAATAGAATGGAGGTGAAGTTCTTAGAACTGAAGCAAGGTGATATGACGGTGGTGCAGTACGCGGCTAAGTTCAATGAACTAGCGCGATTTGAAGAACACCAACTAGGAGATGAAGAAAGGAAGGCGAGACGTTTTGAACAAGGACTGAAGCCTTGGATATTTAATAAGGTATCAGTTCTTCAAATTGATTTTTTACGACATTGCTGAAGAAGGCAATCATTGCAGAAAGTGGCAGTGAGGCTATAAGTCTTTATAACAAGGAGAAGAAATGAAAGAATACCGGAGGAGAAAACTGTATTGGAGGAAACAATAGTGGAGGAAGTAACTTGGGAAAAAAGAAGTGGGACAATAACAACAACAACAACAACAACAACAATCAGTCAGGAAATTTTCATGGAGGTTTTAAGAAGAGGGCTGAGGGATGCCCAAAATATGGAAAGAATCATCAGGGCGAGTGTTGGAAAGGACGTGGCACTTGCTACAACTGCGGTCAGGAGGGACACATTTCTCCCAACTGCCAAAATCAAAAGAAGATCCAAGGATGTTTTGCTTGTGGCTCAACCGAGTACCGGATCAAGGATTGCCCAAAGAAGGGAAGTGGCGGAGGTAGCAGCCAACAAGGGGGAAACAAACTGATGATCGGCGGACCAACACAATCCAACCGCCCAACCGCTAGGACCTTTAACATGACCATCTAGGACGCAGTAGTTCCGAAAGACGTGGTGTCAGGTATAATCCCAGTCAATGATAAAAATGTATATATATTATTTGATTCGGGTGCCACCTGTTCTTTTGTAACTAAAGAATTTGCTAGTAGACTTAATACACCCCGAGAATGATTAGAAGATCCTTTAAACATAGAAGTTGTGAATAAAGAAGTAATCCATGTAGAATACGTTTACCAAAATTATCGCGCAAACATTAGAGATCGTGAACTGAGCGTAGACTTGATTCCAATTAGATTGGGAGAATTTGATGTAATACTGGGAATGGATTGGTTGTATAACCATGCGGCGATAATTGACTGTCAGAATAAAAGTGTGAACCTTCAGACTCTGAGTAAGTATAAGGTAGTGTTTTATGGTAGCTCATCGCTTAAGCAATCGTGTTGCCTTATGATGATGCAGGCCAAGAAATTGTTAAGGAAAGGATATGTAGGTTACTTATCTTACATTGTAGATACTCAAAAAGAGGGAGTAGAAATTAAGGATATATCCGTAGTGAATGAATTCCAAGACGTATTTTCGGACGATCTGCCTGGTCTTCCGCCAGACAGAGAAATCAAATTCGTAATAGACTTAGCACCGGGAATGGCACCAATTTTAAAAGCTCCATATCGTATGGCGCCAGTAGAAATGAAGGAGTTGATGACACAACTGTAAGAGTTATTAGATAAAGGTTACGTACGACCAAGTGTGTCTCTTTGGGGAGCACCAGTGTTGTTTGTTAAGAAAAAGGACGGATCGATGAGGCTTTGTATCGATTATCGAGAATTGAGCAGAGTAACGATCAAGAACAGATATCCGCTACCGAGGATAGACGACCTATTTGATCAACTGAAGGGAGCAAAGTGTTTCTCGAAGATCGACCTACGAACAGTGTAAGACCCCAACTTTTATGAATAAAGATTTAATTTTCTTTATATATTATTTCGAAATAGTAAGGTGTTGATTTGATAAATATGAAAGTTATGGGTGAAATGTGCAAACATTTTTAAAATGAGCAAGTGGTTATAAAATATTCTTGTTGTCGGGGAATATTCGTACGACGGCGCAGCTATTTGTGGGCCCCCACAACGGAATAACTGTCGGATATAGAAAGCGACAGAAATAACTTTTTTACAAGATAACGGCGTAGTGTTACCGTTAGTACTGTTGAAATACCCGGTGGTTAAAATACAGTACGCGGTGTTGCGCAGTAGCACACGGTATTGCACATTATTTCGAATTATTGAGTCTTACGTGAGAAGGAACCTACTCAATTATTGTTACAGTATTTACTGTTCAATATTTTATATTATTGACTCAATAATTGCTACGTTGATATTTTATATTATTGACTCAATAATTGCTGCATTGATATTTTATTGACTCAATAATTGCTACGTTGCTATTTTTTTTATGATTGATTCAATAATGGCTACAGTTGATATTTTGTAGTATTGATTCAATAATTGTCGTTGCACAGTATTTCACGTTATCAACTCAATAATTCATATTATTTGAATAATATTATTAGATAGCATTATTGACAATGTCTAAGGAAGTTCTGTCTAGGAGGGGTTATTTAATTGCGCGCCAGTAAGGAGAAGTCCTTATCGGAAGGCCCCCTCTGTCCTGGGAACGACCTGGTTGTTAATATTGTAGTTCTATAATATTATTTGTGAATAATTAATTATTTATTTATATGATAAGGAAATATTTATTTTGTGGATATTAAAGAAGGAATTGGCGCTGGTGAGTTTTTATCAATATTTTGGTGTGAGAAATCATCTGTTTTTGGATTTCGGATAATTTATGTTTGGAATTTGGAAAAACTTCCTTCTGCAAAGTTGTAGAGAATTAAATTTCCTATGGAAGGACATACAATTTGTATTTTTCTGACAAAGGGGCTATTTGTTATGAATTATTGAAGTTTCGGAAAATATATATATTATTTAATGGGTGGGCCCCACTTTTGTTGAAATATGATTTTGGGCTGCAGCCGGCGGCGGAGAAAATTATTTTGAAAATAATAATATTTTATTCATTTAGTCTCCTTTGGCATCCTAAGCTTTCCCTATAAATAGGGTGCTTAGGTTCGAATTGAAAATCACACCAGAATCAGAAGTTTTCTCTCTCTATAATATCGAGTGTATTTTTGTGAGTATTTCAATACTTTGAGTATTACTATTCAGTACAAGCTTCCATCGGTATTATATCCGATATTCCAGTCAGAGATACTGTTCTTTTGAGGTAAGGGATGTTATTTTCTTTCGTAAATGATGTTATTCTTCTCAATATCATTATACAAAAATATTGTCATGGATTTTATGTTAAAATTCTTACTTTTTCCGTCGGGGTTACTATTCACGTATACGGCACTATTCACGTATACGGCACTATTCACGGGAAAATTTATTTTTCTTCTATTTGTCCAAATTGTCTGTTAAGGTTACTATCTTTGATTGTATCCAAGTTTTGGGCTTTATTCTTGAATTTTGCTCCACAAAGTATTATTATGGATTATTCTTGAATTTGGATAAACTAAATGACGAATCCCTAATCTTTGTCTTTTATCTCACTGGATTCGTTCTTTAAAATATTTTTCATCATCCTCAGTCCTAAAAGATGAATGATTACTTGATGAATATCTTTTGTGACGAACAAGATTTTTGTAATTTAATTTAAATATTTATTGAATTAAATAAATATTTTTCGATGATTTAATTATTGAGTTAAATAATTAATTGATGAAATTGTAGTAGATTAATTTAATTATATGTGTCACATTAGTTAAATTAATGTGGTGAATTTTTATATTCAAAGTATGTATTTAATTGAGCTTATTTGATTAATATATTAATTAATAAGCATAATGTTATTCTAATTAATTAGAGATTTAATGATTTGACATAATTAATAAATAAGAATTTTAATTATGTGACTATGTGAATTATTGTGGAATTATGCAATTTTATTTAATTGATTTAAATAGGATTATTGATTAATTAAAAGTGTGACATTATTAAACTATATTATAGTAAGTTAATTAAAATAAATGAGAAGGGATTCCTTAAGCTAGCCAAACAAGGCCTTAAGGGAAGTTGGTCAGTTAACCCACTAAGGGACCAACTGACAACCACTCACCCATTATATATTATACGTATTATACTTATATACATATATACTATATCAATTCATATATTCATATCAGAGGAAATAAAACTTAAAGAGTCAGAGAGAATTTTGAGAGAAAAGATTGAGGAAGAAGAATTTGAGAAGTTTATATCATCATCTTCACAGAGTTTACTAGGGGTAATTCCTTTGTCCCAATTTATTTCACGTACTATGTTTCCTTCATGAACATATATTCTGAGTTCTCCGTGTATGGGAAAAATTAGCAATTTTTGATTATATGCTTATATATGTGTTATTATATCATTATAACATGTTTTGTATTTGGTATGAATGAATTAAAATAATCGAATTCATGTAATTAGGCCTTAATTGGGTTTTCAAAATTTTACAGAGTTTTTCCATTTACGAGCTTTAAAAATTCTCTGTGAATGGAAAAAAATTGATATTTATTCATTATATGGCTATATTTGTGTTAATATGTGTTTATAACATATTATATGCCATATATGCATAACTTTCAGTGATCACACCATGGAATTTTGTTGATAATTGGGTTTTCAAAAGTTACAGAGTGTAGAAATTGTACATATGGCCCATATAGCCCTTACGTACAAAATTTACACGCCTTATACGTTTATTTAACTTAAATTGATACTTGCATGTAATTATGTACGTTTAAACGAACAAAATGAAAGTTAAACGAACGGATTCGGTGTTATAACGAATCCGTAACGTTGAATTTCTTGTTTTCCTTTAAAACTTTACAAAATATTGAAAACAGTGAAAATAGATGCCTTGGATTGTGTAAATACGTAATTTAAAATGCTATGATCATGCTAAAAATGTTATATAATGTTTCTGTGGAGTTTTTACATTATGGGTAGCCTTATAATTCATTACGTTAGTTTAATTTGGATTTATTTGGGCTACTCTGTGTGTTCATCGCGAACCAGGGAGTGCACCAGCAGGGGGACCCGTCCCAGCGGGTGTTCATGGGTATTAGGACCCGCCCCAATGGGTATAAGGGCTGTCCAGGAGCCTTTGTTTTTTTTATTTTCGAGACTGTTTTGACCTCCTGTAGTAAAATAAGCATAACTTTTTCATACGAACTCCGATTAAGGCGATTCAAGATGATTCGGAAAGATAACGAGTAGACCTACAACTTTCATTCTTTAAGTTTTTCAATTTGAAATCTTCAAAATGGGTAAAAAGGGCTATCTTTGTGACTGATGCGTATTCGAAGGCAATCGGAGGGCTTCGGACATGCACGCACACAAGTGCAGTGTTCTCGATAATAAAAGATGTTGTTTTAAATTACATACATGAATATTATATGATTTGAAGTTCATGATTAATAAATTAAGTTATTGGCATGTATAAGATAATGTGAAGGTTCAAGTTAACAAACTAAGTGCGAACTTGAATATCGTAATTGTAAAACTTGATTATTATTGTTTAAAGGGCTATACATGTGTGATATGCATGTTGTGAGTTTACATTCATGTTATGTGGTTAGCCATTGAGTAATATTATAAACTAAGTTGTAAGTCGAACTTAAGTGAATAGTTCAACAGTTAAACATGGTAGTTATGAAAACTAATCGATGTCGTATACATAATGTAATGTGTAGGACGTTGAGGAAGTGAATTGTAATTATATTTGTAGCTTGTGCACGAGGCAAGTATCCTATCCCTAACTTATTGATTTAGCAAGTTTCCTAAATTCTAATTTATTCATTTATTAAGTCTTAGACTTGTGTTTCTATATCGAGTAAGCTCGTGTTCTTAATTGTTCAAGTTCGAAATTCATATTACATATTGTAACTCTTTTAAAAGCATGATTCAGTTATACAATACTTATTCGATTGTATACTCTTGAGATTTATTATTCAAGTTGAATATCGATGTTATTGTTGAACCTTATAGGACTAGTGAACCCTTATTGATTCGACTAGTCCATAGTTGATGAACGTTCTAAATTCCAAAATACTTATTGAGCTTATCCAAACCAAACTTCCTTTGGTGCGGACTCTGATGTCAAAACTGAGATGAACAACCCTGTAAAAGGGGATTATTTACGCTTTAGCGTTGAGATATTGTGCACAGTATGGTACTAAGGGCTGATCCCCCTAAGTACGAGAAGTAGAGTCCATAGTCTTATGACTGTTAAAGGTTTAAAGCATAAAAACTTTACAACCTAGGACATAGTTCAAGGTCTTATGACCCTCAGACGTTCTTTTGATTCCTGTTATTCATTCTTGAGTCAAAAGTTGAGTTTCTTTATTCAGATGTCTTTGATTCACTCGCATGTTATTATATTGTTGTCATATTATTATACTTGTGGGCAATCGTGCTCACTCTTGCGTAATAATAACATTGCAGTTAAGAACGAAAGGTCCAACGAGCCTTCTACTAGCAAAGGCAAGGGCAAGGTCAACAAGTGATGAAGACTTGTTGTTTATTTTATGTGTTTATGTTTCAGACTTATATTAGAGTTGTGTAAGACTTATTTATTTGTTTATGTTCCGCACAGATGTTTAAGGTTAGTATGACCTGGGATTTATTTTATTTATTACTCAGATGTTGTAACCCCATAAGGGGAGGATTTAATTCTATTTATTGCATGGTTTGCATTTACTATGGGTAGATAGATAGATAATATTCGTACAGTGAACACCAAGTCCTGTGGAATTGAAGTACCCGGATTTGGGGGTGTCACAGGTTGGTATCAAAGCTGTAGGTTATGAACCTTAGGTTGGGGGAAAACCTTAGGATAGTAGCCTTTTTAGAGATCGAGAACATAGTAATGATAACTCTTATCGAGTTCTAAGAAAGATAATAACTTACCTTATGTGTTATGTGCATATACTTATATATTCGAGTATCGATTAACAACACGTAATTACTAAAACTTAAAATTTTATTTGTCAGGATGACAGATGCTGGAGAACCTAGTCAGTCCAGGGACCTTATACCCCTAGAGGCTAGAGAAGAGGAGCCCCGAGATATCCACGTAGTCTGGGAGCAGTTAGTCCAACGAGAGCCATCACCCTTGATCACAGTCATTGGTCAGGAGTATGTACCGGTGTCTGATTCAGATGAGGACTCTGAGGAAGACCCTGAGGAGATTGAGGTTCAGGCTGAGGCAGCCGTAGAGGAAGAGGAAGACCCTGAAGAGTTTCCGCCGAGCTCTATCAGTGCCGAGATGTATGACGAGCTGTATGACCGTAACATAGAGTTACGTGATACTGTTCAGGAGCTGAGGGAGCGGTCGGTTACTCAACAGTCTACCATCGAGCTGAGGGATGGAGAGGTTGAGGCTCTTCACACACGTTTGGGAAATATAGAGTGGAATTTGGTTCACGAGAAAGGCCAAACTAAGCAGAAGTCAGAGGAAATAGAGGAATTGAAGAATGAACTGAAAGAAAAATCAGCAAGGCTGGCCATAGCAGAGGAGGCTTGGGTAAGGGAATCACGACGAGCAGATCTCGCAGAAGATAATTGTCGGGCGAAGAAGGCCAAGCTTGAGGAGACGTACTCTACGCTTCAATATGCAATTAATGAGTCCCAGGATCGGGTTATGAGGTACCCAATTCAGTTTGAAGGACTACCGTCATACATGCTAGATCGCAGGACGATGTCTCGGATTATGGAAGAAGAGCGTGGCAAAGCTGTTCGTCGCCTTAATGGGCAGTGATAGGAACATTTGATTTTGTGAAACCTATCTGGTAGTAATAATGTAAATTCCAATGTGTTTATAAACAGAGGAATATTTTATGTTTTAAATCCTGTAGATTCTTTATCTCAGGATAGTTGATGTAAATAGCAGTGATGCTATCGTATTATGTTAAAACTTTTGATTTAGTAATATATCAGAGTTTATTTGAGATAATGTGTTGACTGATTGTGTCTAAATGTTTAAGTTAAGCCTTAAATATTTAAAAGATTGAATAAAGTTCTAATAAGCATATATCTTAACAGAAATATGCCGCCAAGGAGAAGACCAAACCGTCGACCGGCCCAGGAAGGGTCAACTAACAACAACAACGACGCCAATGCTAACCCCGTTCAGCAGTTGGCGAACTTACTTGCTGGAGCGCTTAACAACCAACCTCAAGCTCCACCGAACACAACGTTCAAGGACTTCAAGGCGGTGGGACCGCCAGAGTTTAAAGGCACCATGAACCCGATAGAAGCTCAAACCTGGGTTATGGAGATGGAAAAAGTTTTCGACGTCGCCAGAGTTAGAGAAGACCAGAAAACCGCCTATGCAACGTTCATGCTAAAATCCGAGGCCAGCTATTGGTGGCAAGCGAATAAGGTCCGGGGAGGTGAAGGTGAGATTACTTGGGAGAGGTTTAAAGAGATGTTCTTCGAGATGTACTTTCCGACCAGTTCGCAGAATCAAATGGAGGTCCAGTTCCTGGAGCTGAAACAGGGGAATATGTCCATACCGGAATATGCGGCGAAATTCAATGAGTTGGCTAGGTTTGCCACGTATCAAGTGCACACCGATCAGAGGAAGGCAAGGAGGTTTGAGCAAGGCCTGAAGCCCTGGTTGTATAGCAAAGTGTCAATGTTCCAATTGAACACTTTTGCTGGGGTGTTGGAGAAGGCCATTCTCGCTGAAGGTGGGAGTGACGCTATTACAAAGTATAACCAAGATCAAAAAAAGAAGAAGAGTGAAGGTGAAGGAATCAACAAGGCTAGTGGTAGCAACACGGGAGGGAGTAATAATCAGAAGAGGAAGTGGAATGATAACTCATCAACTGGGAATCAGCAAGGAGGTCAGTAGAAGAGGATGGAAGCATGTCCGACCTGCGGAAAAGCTCACCTGGGGGTCTGTATGAAAGGAAAACGAGTATGCTATAATTGTGGTCAGGAAGGCCACATAGCACCTAACTATCCGAACCCAAAGAAGGGCGCTTGCTTCACTTGCGGCTCAAAGGACCATTTGGCAAGGGACTGTCCCAAGAAGGGATCTGGAGGGGCAGGATCAGGAGGGAACAGGGGAAACAGCAGTGGAAGTGCTCTAACTATCACAGGACCAACCGCAACCAACCGACCGACCGCCAGGACCTTCAACATGACCGTACAGGATGCTGTACAGTCTCGCGATGTGGTGTCAGGTATCATTCCGATAAATAAAGTTAATGCTTATGTACTATTCAATTCGGGTGCTACTTGTTCATTTATATCCGATGACTTTGCTAAGAACTTAGAACTTCCTATGGATGAGTTAGAATACCCCATGAACATAGAGATTGCGAATAGAGAAGTGATCCCTGTTAGGTATGTACACAAGAACTGTAGAGTAGATATTAAGGGTAATATTATGAACGTAGATCTTATCCCGATTAGACTTGGGGAATTCGATGTTATTCTGGGAATGGATTACCTAGTCAATTATGGGGCTGTAATTGATTGCCAGAGGAAGTGTATCAACCTTATGACCCCGTCAAAGGTTGTGTTTTATGGCAGCAAATCGCCTAGACAAGCAAGTTGTCTGACGATGATGCAGGCCAGGAAGTTGTTAAGACAAGGCTGTGTAGGATATTTAGCCTACATAGTTGATAGTCGTAAAGAAAACCCGAAAGTGGAAGATATACCAGTCGTGAAAGACTTCATAGACGTATTTCCAGATGATCTGCCAGGACTTCCGCCAGACAGAGAGGTTGAGTTTGTGATCGATTTGGCCCCAGGGACGGCCACAATATCGAAGGCACCATACCGGATGGCTCCGGTAGAGATGAAAGAGTTAATGGTACAACTACAAGAGTTACTAGACAAGAAGTACATCCAACCGAGCGTATCGTCGTGGGGAGCGCCGGTGTTGTTTGTGAAGAAGAAGGACGGGACGATGCGACTTTGCATCGACTATAGAGAACTGAATAAGGTCACAATTAAGAATAGATATCCATTACCGAGGATCGACGATCTGTTTGACCAATTGAAGGGTGCAAGGTACTTTTCAAAGATAGACTTGAGGAGTGGCTATCATCAGCTGAAGGTGAGGCCAGAGGATGTTCCAAAGACAGCATTTAGGACTCGATATGGTCACTATGAATTTCTGGTAATGTCATTTGGTCTAACGAATGCTCCTGCAGCATTCATGGGCTTAATGAATGGAGTGTTCAAGCCGTTTTTGGACAAATTCGTGGTGGTCTTTATCGACGATATTTTAGTATACTCAAAGACCAAGGAAGAACATGTAGAACATCTGAAGTTAACATTAGAGGCGTTGAGAAGAGAGAAGTTGTATGCTAAATTTTTGAAATGTGAATTCTGGATTGAAAGAGTGCAATTTCTTGGACATGTGATCGACAAGGACGGAATTTCGGTAGATCCCTCTAAAGTCGAAGCTGTGATGAACTGGGATCAGCCGAAAACACCGTCGAAAGTGAGGAGTTTTCTTGGATTGGCGGGTTATTATAGAAGATTTATTCAGGACTTTTCCAAGATCGCAACTCCGCTGACGAATTTGACTAGAAAATCGGTGAAATTCGTTTGGACAGAGAAGTGTGAGGAAAGTTTCCAAGAGCTTAAGAGGAGGTTGAGTTCAGCACCTGTGTTATCCCTTCCGGACGACACAGGCAATTTTGTGGTTTATAGTGATGCGTCGCATAAAGGACTTGGCTGTGTGCTTATGCAAAACGGCAGGGTCATTGCGTATGCGTCACGACAATTGAAAGACTATGAGAAGGGATATCCGACCCATGACTTGGAGTTAGCTGCAGTGGTATTTGCTTTAAAAATTTGGAGACACTATCTCTATGGGGAGAAGTGTGAAATATATACAGACCACAAGAGTCTGAAATATATTTTTACATAGAAGGACTTGAATATGCGCCAGAGAAGGTGGCTGGAGTTAATTAAGGACTATGACTGTGAAATCTTATACCATCCGGGTAAGGCTAATGTGGTTGCCGACGCCTTAAGCAGAAAGGGTCGGGAGAAATTGATGATGTTGACTACTCAGGAGGAACTAATTTCAGCAATGGAAAAGCTGAAATTGGAAGTGAAGTATCCGATGGAGATTGACGAGAAGTTGTTTCAGATTCAAGCTGGTACAACCCTATTGGATAAAGTTAAGGAAGCTCAACTTTAGGACGAAGAATGTGAGAAGGTTAAGAAAAAGATATCTGAAGGAACTGAACCGAGATTCAAGATAGACAGTGAGGGACTACTGAGATTTGAGAATAGAGTTTGGGTACCGTCAGTGCCAGAGATTAAGGATGACATTTTGAGCGAGGCTCATAGCTCACGGTATTCGATTCACCCCGGTAGTACCAAGATGTACCAGGATCTTCGACAGCACTTCTGGTGGCCGAATTTGAAACGGGATGTTGCTGAGTGTGTTGCAAAGTGTCTAACCTGTCAGAAAGTGAAAGCAGAACATCAGAGATCGAGTGGTTTGCTACAACCCCTGGAAATCCCAGAATGGAAATGGGAACACATTACGATGGATTTCGTGGTTGGCCTTCCGACGACTCAGAAAGGCTACGACGCAG
This sequence comes from Panax stipuleanatus, assembly GCA_020205555.1. Classification (NCBI taxonomy): domain Eukaryota; kingdom Viridiplantae; phylum Streptophyta; class Magnoliopsida; order Apiales; family Araliaceae; genus Panax; species Panax stipuleanatus. The sequence goes on along the minus strand of CM035117.1, from coordinate 61,840,049 downwards.
TATGGGTTATCGTTGACCGACTGACGAAATCAGCACACTTCCTTCCGATCAAAATCAGATTCAACTTAGATCAGTTGGAAAGGTTATATGTGAAAGAGATTGTTTCGAGGCACGGAGTTCCGGTGTCAATTGTTTCCGACAGAGATCCGCGCTTCACATCGAACTTCTGGAAGCGACTACAAGAATGCATGGGGACACAGTTGAGAATGAGTACGGCTTATCACCCTCAGACAGACGGGCAGAGTGAAAGAACGATCCAGACATTGGAAGATATGTTGAGAGCATGCATTATGAATTTTAAAGGAAATTGGGATGATCACCTACCGCTTGTGGAATTCGGTTACAACAACAGTTACCATGCTAGTATTGGCATGCCGCCTTACGAAGCATTGTACGGAAGAAAATGCAGAACCCCGCTATACTGGGATGAAGTTGGCGAGAGACAACTATTAGGTCCAGAACTGGTACAGCAGACAGCAGAGATAGTCAAAGTGATCAGAACAAGACTGGTAGCAGCTCAGGATAGGCAGAAGAAGTACGCCGATCCACACCGTAAGAATGTTGAGTTTGAATCGGGTAGCTTTGTATTTTTGAAAGTCTCTCCCTGGAAGGGAAAGATCAGATTCGGTAAGAAGGGAAAATTGAGCCCAAGGTTCATTGGACCCTTTGAAGTACTGCGAAGGATTGGAAAAGTTGCGTATGAGGTAGCCTTACCTCCGGCGCTCGAGAATGTCCACAATGTCTTTCATGTTTCAGTTTTACGCCCCTACAAACCCGATTACAAACATGTGATTGAATATGAACCCCTATATTTTGAAAAAGACTTATCCTATGAAGAAATTCCTGTTCAGATTGTTGACAGGAAAGAGCAAGTCCTCAGAAATAAAGTTATACCTTCTGTTAAGGTAATTTGGAGGAACCACAATGCTGAAGAAGCTACGTGGGAACTCGAAGAGCATATGATGAAGAATTACCCAGATTTATTTACTTAAATTTTTTGTATATGTGATTCTGGGGACAGAATCTTTGTAAGGGGGAGAATGTAATGGGACGAATTTTTAATTGAACCGTGATTCTGGGGACAGAATCCTTTTAAGGGGGAAAAGATGTGACGAACAAGATTTTTGTAATTTAATTTAAATATTTATTGAATTAAATAAATATTTTTCGATGATTTAATTATTGAGTTAAATAATTAATTGATGAAATTGTAGTAGATTAATTTAATTATATGTGTCACATTAGTTAAATTAATGTGGTGAATTTTTATATTCAAAGTATGTATTTAATTGAGCTTATTTGATTAATATATTAATTAATAAGCATAATGTTATTCTAATTAATTAGAGATTTAATGATTTGACATAATTAATAAATAAGAATTTTAATTATGTGACTATGTGAATTATTGTGGAATTATGCAATTTTATTTAATTGATTTAAATAGGATTATTGATTAATTAAAAGTGTGACATTATTAAACTATATTATAGTAAGTTAATTAAAATAAATGAGAAGGGATTCCTTAAGCTAGCCAAACAAGGCCTTAAGGGAAGTTGGTCAGTTAACCCACTAAGGGACCAACTGACAACCACTCACCCATTATATATTATACGTATTATACTTATATACATATATACTATATCAATTCATATATTCATATCAGAGGAAATAAAACTTAAAGAGTCAGAGAGAATTTTGAGAGAAAAGATTGAGGAAGAAGAATTTGAGAAGTTTATATCATCATCTTCACAGAGTTTACTAGGGGTAATTCCTTTGTCCCAATTTATTTCACGTACTATGTTTCCTTCATGAACATATATTCTGAGTTCTCCGTGTATGGGAAAAATTAGCAATTTTTGATTATATGCTTATATATGTGTTATTATATCATTATAACATGTTTTGTATTTGGTATGAATGAATTAAAATAATCGAATTCATGTAATTAGGCCTTAATTGGGTTTTCAAAATTTTACAGAGTTTTTCCATTTACGAGCTTTAAAAATTCTCTGTGAATGGAAAAAAATTGATATTTATTCATTATATGGCTATATTTGTGTTAATATGTGTTTATAACATATTATATGCCATATATGCATAACTTTCAGTGATCACACCATGGAATTTTGTTGATAATTGGGTTTTCAAAAGTTACAGAGTGTAGAAATTGTACATATGGCCCATATAGCCCTTACGTACAAAATTTACACGCCTTATACGTTTATTTAACTTAAATTGATACTTGCATGTAATTATGTACGTTTAAACGAACAAAATGGAAGTTAAACGAACGGATTCGGTGTTATAACGAATCCGTAACGTTGAATTTCTTGTTTTCCTTTAAAACTTTACAAAATATTGAAAACAGTGAAAATAGATGACTTGGATTGTGTAAATACGTAATTTAAAATGCTAAGATCATGCTAAAAATGTTATATAATGTTTCTGTGGAGTTTTTACGTTATGGGTAGCCTTATAATTCATTACGTTAGTTTAATTTGGATTTATTTGGGCTACTCTGTGTGTTCATCGCGAACCAGGGAGTGCACCAGCAGGGGGACCCGTCCCAGCGGGTGTTCATGGGTATTAGGACCCGCCCCAATGGGTATAAGGGCTGTCCAGGAGCCTTTGTTTTTTTTATTTTCGAGACTGTTTTGACCTCCTGTAGTAAAATAAGCATAACTTTTTCATACGAACTCCGATTAAGGCGATTCAAGATGATTCGGAAAGATAACGAGTAGACCTACAACTTTCATTCTTTAAGTTTTTCAATTTGAAATCTTCAAAATGGGTAAAAAGGGCTATCTTTGTGACTGATGCGTATTCGAAGGCAATCGGAGGGCTTCGGACATGCACGCACACAAGTGCAGTGTTCTCGATAATAAAAGATGTTGTTTTAAATTACATACATGAATATTATATGATTTGAAGTTCATGATTAATAAATTAAGTTATTGGCATGTATAAGATAATGTGAAGGTTCAAGTTAACAAACTAAGTGCGAACTTGAATATCGTAATTGTAAAACTTGATTATTATTGTTTAAAGGGCTATACATGTGTCATATGCATGTTGTGAGTTTACATTCATGTTATGTGGTTAGCCATTGAGTAATATTATAAACTAAGTTGTAAGTCGAACTTAAGTGAATAGTTCAACAGTTAAACATGGTAGTTATGAAAACTAATCGATGTCGTATACATAATGTAATGTGTAGGACGTTGAGGAAGTGAATTGTAATTATATTTGTAGCTTGTGCAAGAGGCAAGTATCCTATCCCTAACTTATTGATTTAGCAAGTTTCCTAAATTCTAATTTATTCATTTATTAAGTCTTAGACTTGTGTTTCTATATCGAGTAAGCTCGTGTTCTTAATTGTTCAAGTTCGAAATTCATATTACATATTGTAACTCTTTTAAAAGCATGATTCAGTTATACAATACTTATTCGATTGTATACTCTTGAGATTTATTATTCAAGTTGAATATCGATGTTATTGTTGAACCTTATAGGACTAGTGAACCCTTATTGATTCGACTAGTCCATAGTTGATGAACGTTCTAAATTCCAAAATACTTATTGAGCTTATCCAAACCAAACTTCCTTTGGTGCGGACTCTGATGTCAAAACTGAGATGAACAACCCTGTAAAAGGGGATTATTTACGCTTTAGCGTTGAGATATTGTGCACAGTATGGTACTAAGGGCTGATCCCCCTAAGTACGAGAAGTAGAGTCCATAGTCTTATGACTGTTAAAGGTTTAAAGCATAAAAACTTTACAACCTAGGACATAGTTCAAGGTCTTATGACCCTCAGACGTTCTTTTGATTCCTGTTATTCATTCTTGAGTCAAAAGTTGAGTTTCTTTATTCAGATGTCTTTGATTCACTCGCATGTTATTATATTGTTGTCATATTATTATACTTGTGGGCAATCGTGCTCACTCTTGCGTAATAATAACATTGCAGTTAAGAACGAAAGGTCCAACGAGCCTTCTACTAGCAAAGGCAAGGGCAAGGTCAACAAGTGATGAAGACTTGTTGTTTATTTTATGTGTTTATGTTTCAGACTTATATTAGAGTTGTGTAAGACTTATTTATTTGTTTATGTTCCGCACAGATGTTTAAGGTTAGTATGACCTGGGATTTATTTTATTTATTACTCAGATGTTGTAACCCCATAAGGGGAGGATTTAATTCTATTTATTGCATGGTTTGCATTTACTATGGGTAGATAGATAGATAATATTCGTACAGTGAACACCAAGTCCCGTGGAATTGAAGTACCCGGATTTGGGGGTGTCACATCTTTGGCCTGTAGAGCAAAGATGAATGATTACCTGATGAATATCTTTGGCCTGTAGTGCAAAGATGACAGGTGTTGAGATGAATATGACCACTGATGATACAAATGAATATCTTTGGCCTGTAGTGCAAAGATGAATATTGATTCGAGATGTATATTGATTGATGTTACAGGGATAAAATATTGATGATGGACTTTTAAATCATAGAAGATAGTAGACTTGATTCTCTGCTTAACTCTTCTAATGATTTGTTATTTCCGCTGCGAATATTGATCTAGGATTGGTTGTCCATTATATTTTATCTGATTTATTGAAGGCTAACGATAATTTATTTTCCATTATCTTAGTCATAATATTCTTTACTGAGCTAGTTGAGCTCACCCTTTTCATCTGTTGTCCTCTTCAGGAAATGAGAATGTCGCAGGGACTAGTCGGGGGACAGAGTGATGGTCCGAGTTAGAGCAGTAGTAGTCCTCACTATTTCTGATAAATAGTGTGATAATAATTGTAATGAGGACTTAGTTTGAATCTTAATATTTTCTACATATTTGTATTGAGACTCACAGTTGTGTGGTCGTATTTTGCACGATCGTATGATATAAAGTTGTATTTGAATTCTGTACCATGTATTTGGCGACTCAGAATGGGTTGGGTTGAATGGACCTATTCTGGGGGGCGTCACAGTTGGTATCAGAGCTTAGGGATATGATCTCTGGCGGAGATCGGGGAATAGAACTAGAAGGGGAGAGACGAGTAAATCCTTCGCTAGTGTGTCCTACCTAAGCTTATGTGGTATTTAATTGGTCAGTCGGAGCATAGGGTTAATATGTGATATGTTGACTTGTTTAATTAACCCTTGTTTTATGGCAGTATTTGAGAATGGCAGCTGAGAATGTTAACAACGAAGTGAATGAGACCGTGGAGACACCTTTAATCACTAACCAGGAGAACGTGCAACAAGAAGGCAGTGTTCATCCTGAAAATAACGCTGGTCAGACGATAAACGATGAGATGTTTAAGTTTTCTGCAGTTCATGCAAAACCAGACGAGGGAGACTCGTGTGCAACATATAGGTGGCGATAATAACAACACGCAAGTTGTCACTGCCAAGCAGTTCAAAGAATTGGGACCACCAGAGTTTCTGGGAAAGCCAGATCCGATCAAGGCGGAGACGTGGATTAAACAAATTACCAAGATATTTGATGTCTTGGGATGTACAGAGGAACAGAAGGTTCCATTCGCCACGTTTATGTTCCGTGGAGAGGCAGATTACTGGTGGGAATCCGTGAAGCGTACCCAGCCTGCCGCACTCCAGATGTCTTGGGAAGCGTTTCAGAAACTGTTTAATGACAAGTGCTTTCCTGAAAGTATTCGTCATATGAAGGAAGTAGAGTTTATCAGACTCGAGCAAAACAACATGACGGTATCCCAGTACGAGGCTAAGTTCGCGGAGCTGTCCAGGTTTGCACCTCATTTGGTGGAGAATGAGGAACGTATGACGCGGATGTTTCTAAGAGGTTTGAAACCCGAAATACGTCAATACCTCATTTCTCATAAATTTTCTTTATATTTGGATGTAGTAAACAGGGCCCAGTTATTAGAACGAGATAATGATTATGTTCAACCGAGGGACCACAACCAAGGTCGTACTGGTGGCAGCAGTCATCGGAGCAATGACAACCAGCGAGGAGGAAAGTATGACAGAAACGGTAACCATTCCGGTGGTAATCATGGCCATGATAGTAGAAGAAGCGAATCGGGAGGAGATTTCAAAAAGAGAAGGTATAACAATGAGAACGCGAAGATGTCAACATGAGCACCAGCATCAACTGTTTCGAGGGGAGGAGAACGACCACCGGTCGTATGCTATAAATGCGGGAAAGAGGGACATATCAGCCCAAACTGCCCACAACAATTCAAAAGATGCTATAACTGTGGAAAAGAAGGACATATAGCTCGAGATTGTCCTGTTGCGAAACCAAATTCAGCGGGGGTGGTGATTCCAAAGGCGGTTACAGACAAGTCAAAGTCGGTGATTCCTGGAAGAGCGTTTGTCGTGACAGCCCAAAACGCGAGGAATCCACATGAGGTGATTACGGGTAAGCTGATCATAAACTCTTGCGAAGTTTACACCTTGTTAGATACCGGTGCTACCCATTCCTTTATTTCACCTGCTTGTGCTCAACGTTTGAACTTGACTTCTGATAAATTAGACTTTGACTTATCTGTTGAAACTCCGTTAGGAGAAACCTTTGTTACATCTACAGTTTACAAATCTTGCTTGATTCAGATTGGTACCTTTACCTTACCTGTTGATCTTATATCTTTGAAAATACTTGCATTTGACGTGATTTTAGGAATTGACTGGTTACCCACTTACCATGCCAAAATTGATTGTTTTCGTAAGGTTGTTAGTTTTCATATTCCTAATCAACCTATTGTGTGAATCCAAATCACCAAACCACTAAAATCAGTCAATATCATTTCAAGTCATAAAGCTATTCGTTTATTGAAAAACGGATGTCAAGCTTTCTTAGCTCATGTCACTGATCTAGATCAGAATACGTCAGGTTTGAATGATATTTCCGTTGTTAATGAGTTTCCTGATGTATTTCCCGAAGAACTTCCCGGTTTACCCCCAGAACGTGAAGTTGAATTCTTTATTGACCTTGAGCCCGGTACAAAGCCCATTTCTAAAACCCCATATCGAATGGCTCCTATTGAACTTCAGGAGTTAAAGGTCCAATTACAAGAGTTGTTAGATATCGGTTTTATTTGTCCTAGTACGTCTCCTTGGGGTGCTCCTGTTTTATTCGTAAAGAAGAAAGACGGGAGTATGCGACTTTGCATTGACTATCGGGAGTTGAACCATGTCACCATCAAGAATAGGTATCCGTTACCTCGTATTGATGACCTGTTCGACCAGTTGCAAGGAGCGCAATTCTTTTGAAAGATCGATCTTCGTTCTGGATATCACCAGTTGAAGATTAAAACTGAGGATATTCCAAAGACTGCTTTCAGAACACGGTACGGGCATTATGAGTTCTTAGTTATGTCTTTTGGATTGACTAATGCTCCTGCTGCTTTCATGGATATGATGAACCGTGTATTTAAGGAGTATTTGGATCAATTCGTTGTTGTCTTTATTGATGACATTCTCATCTATTCTAAAAGCCGTGAAGATCATGAACACCATTTGAAGTTGGTACTTCAAAAGCTTCGTGAGAACAAGCTATATGCCAAGCTGAAGAAATGCGAGTTCTGGCTTGAGGAAGTAGCATTCCTTGGGCACGTGGTATCGAAACGTGGAGTATCTGTGGACCCGGCGAAGATTGAAGCAATACAAAGCTGGGAGCAACCTAAGTCGGTGACTGAAGTACGAAGCTTTCTGGGCTTAGCTGGTTATTATCGGAGATTCGTAGAGGGATTTTCTCGAATCGCTACTCCATTAACTCAGTTGACTCGGAAAGATACAAAATTCGTTTGGAGAGAGGAATGCGAGAAGAGCTTCCAAGAGCTCAAGAGGAGACTTATTTCGGCACCTGTTCTGACAATACCATCTGGTTCAGATGGATTTGTTATTTACAGCGATGCTTCAGGCAAAGGGTTAGGATGTGTTCTCATGCAACATGGGAAAGTCATAGCCTATGCCTCGCGACAACTCAAAGAATATGAGAGGAATTATCCTACTCATGATCTAGAGTTGGCAGCAGTCGTATTCGCGTTGAAGATCCGGAGACATTACTTGTACGGAGAGAAAGTGGAGATTTATACGGATCATAAGAGCCTTAAATATTTCTTCACTCAGAAGGAACTCAACATGCGGCAACGACGTTGGCTTGAGTTGTTGAAAGATTACGATCATACCATCCAATACCATCCTGGAAAAGCGAACGTGGTAGCTGACGCGTTGAGTAAAAGATCATATGTGGGAACGAGTGCGATGATGTCAAGTATACGCGTAGAACCAGCTTTGATTGATAAAGTTAAAGCTGCTCAAGCTACGGATGCGGAACTGATGAAGATGAAGAAGAAGGTGCAAGAAGGTGCAATTCCAGAAGCAAGAATCAATGAAGAGGGAATACTTCGAGTCAACTCCAGACTTTGTGTTCCTAACGATTTTGACTTGAAGTATAGAATTATGATGGAGGCACACAACACACCGTTTGCAATCCATCCTGGGAGTACTAAAATGTATCGTGATCTTCGACATACATTTTGGTGGAGTAATATGAAGAGAGAGATCGCGGAGTTCATCTCAAGATGTTTAACTTGTCAACGTGTAAAGGCGGAGCATCAAGTGCCGAAGGGTCCATTGCAACCACTGGAGATTCCGAAATGGAAGTGGGAACACATTACGATGGATTTCGTTAGGGTCTTCCCAAGGTTTCTCAAGGCTTAGATGCGATTTGGGTTATTGTTGATAGATTAACCAAGTCTGCTCATTTCTTGCCGATACGAGAGACTTATTCCCTTGAACGTCTTGCTCATATGTACGTGAATGAGATTGTGAGATTGCATGGCATGCCAGTATCCATAGTTTCGGATCGTGATCCCAGATTTACTTCACGATTTTGGATCAGTTTACAGAAAGCTATGGGCACGGATTTACGATTCAGTTCGGCTTATCATCCTCAAACAGACGGACAATCGGAAAGGACTATCCAAACTCTTGAAGATCTATTGAGACTCTGTGTTCTAGACTTCAAAGGGAGTTGGGATAAGTACTTACCATTGTTGGAATTCTCCTACAACAACAGTTATCAGGCAAGTATAGGCGTAGCTCCATTCGAAGCGTTGTATGGGAGAAAATGTCGTTCTCCAGTATGTTGGGATGAGGTGGGTGAAGCAACATTGTTGGGACCAGAGTTAGTACGTATGACTACAGAAAAGATCCAAATAATCCGACAACGTATACAGACGGCACAGGATCGACAAAAGAGTTATGCAGATCTTCATCGAAAGGACGTGGAATTTAATGTTGGAGACCATGTGTTATTACGTGTTGCTCCATGGAAAGGAGTTACAAGGTTTGGGAAGAGAGGAAAGCTCAACTCACGATTCATTGGTCCATTTGAGATTCTTGACCGAGTAGGAAATGTGGCCTATAGACTTGCTTTACCTCCAAGCATGTCTCGTGTTCATAATGTGTTTCACATATCCGTGTTACGTAAATATGTGAAGGATCCAGATCGCATTATTGAGTTAGAACCAGACGAGATAGCTGAAGATTTAACGTACGAGGAGGTACCTGTCAAGATCTTGGATAGGAAGGAGCATGTCCTACGCTCGAAAATTATATCTCAAGTTAAAGTTTTGTGGAGAAACCATGCAATTGAGGAAATGACCTGGGAGTTGGAATCGGAAATGAAAGCGAGGTATCCTCACCTTTTCGACATACCAGGTACGCACGTCAATTTCGAGGACGAAATTTCATAAGGAGGGGAGGTTGTAAGACCCCAACTTTTATGAATAAAGATTTAATTTTCTTTATATATTATTTCGAAATAGTAAGGTGTTGATTTGATAAATATGAAAGTTATGGGTGAAATGTGCAAACATTTTTAAAATGAGCAAGTGGTTATAAAATATTCTTGTTGTCGGGGAATATTCGTTTGGTCGTGGAATATTCTTGTTGTTGCGGAATATTCGTACGACGGCGCAGCTATTTGTGGGCCCCCACAACGGAATAACTGTCGGATATAGAAAGCGACAGAAATAACTTTTTTACAAGATAACGGCGTAGTGTTACCGTTAGTACTGTTGAAATACCCGGTGGTTAAAATACAGTACGCGGTGTTGCGCAGTAGCACACGGTATTGCACAGTATTTCGAATTATTGAGTCTTACGTGAGAAGGAACCTACTCAATTATTGTTACAGTATTTACTGTTCAATATTTTATATTATTGACTCAATAATTGCTACGTTGATATTTTATATTATTGACTCAATAATTGCTGCATTGATATTTTATTGACTCAATAATTGCTACGTTGCTATTTTTTTATGATTGATTCAATAATGGCTACAGTTGATATTTTGTAGTATTGATTCAATAATTGTCGTTGCACAGTATTTCACGTTATCAACTCAATAATTCATATTATTTGAATAATATTATTAGATAGCATTATTGACAATGTCTAAGGAAGTTCTGTCTAGGAGGGGTTATTTAATTGCGCGCCAGTAAGGAGAAGTCCTTATCGGAAGGCCCCCTCTGTCCTGGGAACGACCTGGTTGTTAATATTGTAGTTCTATAATATTATTTGTGAATAATTAATTATTGATTTATATGATAAGGAAATATTTATTTTGTGGATATTAAAGAAGGAATTGGCGCTGGTGAGTTTTTATCAATATTTTGGTGTGAGAAATCATCTGTTTTTGGATTTCGGATAATTTATGTTTGGAATTTGGAAAAACTTCCTTCTGCAAAGTTGTAGAGAATTAAATTTCCTATGGAAGGACATAGAATTTGTATTTTGCTGACAAAGGGGCTATTTGTTATGAATTATTGAAGTTTCGGAAAATATATATATTATTTAATGGGTGGGCCCCACTTTTGTTGAAATCTGATTTTGGGCAGCAGCCGGCGGTGGCGAAAATTATTTTGAAAATAATAATATTTTATTCATTTAGTCTCCTTTGGCATCCTAAGCTTTTCCTATAAATAGGGTGCTGAGGTTAGAATTGAAAATCACACCAGAATCAGAAGTTTTCTCTCTCTATAATATCGAGCGTATTTTTGTGAGTATTTCAATACTTTGAGTATTACTATTCAGTACAAGCTTCCGTCGGTATTATATCCGATATTCCAGTCAGAGATACTGTTCTTTTGAGGTAAGGGATGTTATTTTCTTTCGTAAATGATGTTATTCTTCTCAATATCATTATACAAAAATATTGTCATGGATTTTATGTTGAAATTCTTACTTTTTCCGTCGGGGTTACTATTCACGTATACGGCACTATTCACGTATACGGCACTATTCACGGGAAAATTTATTTTTCTTCTATTTGTCCAAATTGTCTGTTAAGGTTACTATCTTTGATTGTATCCAAGTTTTGGGCTTTATTCTTGAATTTTGCTCAACAAAGTATTATTATGGATTATTCTTGAATTTGGATAAACTAAATGACGAATCCCTAATCTTTGTCTTTTATCTCACTGGATTCGTTCTTTAAAATATTTTTCATCATCCTCAGTCCTAAAAGATGAATGATTACTTGATGAATATCTTTGGCCTGTAGAGCAAAGATGAATGATTACCTGATGAATATCTTTGGCCTGTAGTGCAAAGATGACAGGTGTTGAGATGAATATGACCACTGATGATACAAATGAATATCTTTGGCCTGTAGTGCAAAGATGAATATTGATTCGAGATGTATATTGATTGATGTTACAGGGATAAAATATTGATGATGGACTTTTAAATCATAGAAGATAGTAGACTTGATTCTCTGCTTAACTCTTCTAATGATTTGTTATTTCTGCTGCGAATATTGATCTAAGATTGGTTGTCCATTATATTTTATCTGATTTATTGAAGGCTAACGATAATTTATTTTCCATTATCTTAGTCATAATATTCTTTACTGAGCTAGTTGAGCTCACCCTTTTCATCTGTTGTCCTCTTCAGGAAATGAGAATGTCGCAGGGACTAGTCGGGGGACAGAGTGATGGTCCGAGTTAGAGCAGTAGTAGTCCTCACTATTTTTGATAAATAGTGTGATAATAATTGTAATGAGGACTTAGTTTGAATCTTAATATTTTCTACATATTTGTATTGAGACTCACAGTTGTGTGGTCGTATTTTGCACGACCGTATGATATAAATTTGTATTTGAATTCTATACCATGTATTTGGCGACTTAGAATGGGTTGGGTTGAATGGACCTATTCTGGGGGCTTCACAAACAGGTTATCACCAACTAAAAGTAAGGGAAGAAGACATACTGAAGACTGCGTTTCAAACCCGTTATGGACATTACGAGTTTTTGGTAATGTCGTTCGAATTGACTAATGCTCCAGCAGCATTCATGGACTTGATGAACAGAGTTTTCAAGCCATACTTGGATAAATTTGTGGTAGTTTTCATCGACGACATCTTGATCTACTAGATGACAGAGGAAGAGCACGCCGAAGATTTGAAGATTATTTTGGAGGCACTAAGAAGAGAGAAGATGTATGCAAAATCTTCTAAGTGTGAATTTTTGATGGAGAAGGTTCAATTCATAGGTCACGTGGTGGATAAGAATGGAATCTCAGTAGACCCTGCAAAGGTTGAAGTAGTGAGTAATTGGGAGCAGCCGAAAACACCAACGGAGGTAAGAAGTTTCTTAGGGTTAGCTGGGTACTATCGAAGATTCATCCAAGATTTTTCTAAGCTAGCAACTCCGTTGACCAATCTGACGAGGAAGAAGGTGAAGTTCGTGTGGACGGACAAATGCGAAGAAATTTTTCAAGAGTTGAAGAAAAGATTAAGCGAAGCCCCTGTGTTGTCACTACCAGACGAGACGGGAGGTTTTGTGGTGTATAGTGACGCATCGTACAAGGGACTTGGTTGTATGCTCATGCAACACAATAAGTTCATTGCGTATGCATCACGACAATTAAAGGATTACGAAAAAAGATACCCTACTCATGACTTAGAGTTAGCGACAGAAGTTTTTACGTTGAAGATTTGGAGGCATTATTTATACGGAGAGAAATGTGAGATATACACGGACCATAAAAAGCTAAAATATATCTTCACACAGAAGGAGTTGAATATGCATCAGCGAAGGTGGTTAGAATTAATCAAGGATTATGACTGTGATATTCTTTATCACCCGGGAAAGGCAAACGTGGTTGCCGACGCTTTGAGCAAAAAAGGAAAGGAGAAACTGTTTCACTTGACGACTCAAGTGGAGTTAATAAGAGAAATAGAGAAATTGGAAATAGAGGTAGACGGACCGGAGAGGTCTGAAGAAAAGTTATTTGTAATGGAAGCTCATCCAATCTTGTTGGATAGAGTAAAGGAATCACAAGAGAAGGATGAAGAGTGCGAGAAAATAAGAAAAAGGATCACCAAAATGATGAACAAAGGTTCAGAATGGATACAGACGGCATCTTGAGATTCGAAGAGAGAGTGTGGGTGCCAGCGGTAGCCGAATTAAGAGATGAAATTTTACACTAGGCACACAATACGACATATTCCGTTCATTCGGGAGGCACGAAGATGTACCAAGATTTGAGGCAACACTTTTGGTGGCCGAATCTGAAATGGGAAGTCGCAAAGTGCGTTAGTAAATGTCTGACTTGCCAATGCGTTAAAGCAGAGCATCAGCAGCCGAGTGGTTAACTACAACCGTTGGAAATACTAGAGTGGAAATGGGAGCACATCACGATGGACTTCGTGGTGGGACTTCCAGTCACACAAAAAGGATATGATGCCATTTGGGTTATCGTGGATAGACTAACGAAGACCACACATTTTCTACTGATCAAGATCCGCTATAGTTTGAATTAGTTAGCGAGTCTTTACGTAAAGGAGATTATTTCACGACATGGAGTGTCGGTGTCAATTGTCTCTGATCGAGATCCGCGCTTCACGTCAAACTTTTGGAAGAGCTTGCAAGAGAGAATGGGAACACAGTTGAGGTTGAGTACCGCATATCATCCTCAGATCGACGAACAAAGTGAGCAAACGATACAAACGCTGGAGAACATGCTTAGGACTTGCGTGATGGACTTCAAGGGAAATTGGGACGACCACCTACCCTTAGTGGAATTTGCGTATAACAATAGTTACCATGCGAGTATCGGCATGCCACCTTACGAAGCTCTTTACGGAAGAAAATATAGAATGCCATTATATTGGGACAAAGTCGGAGAGCGATGAATACTCGGACCAGATTTAGTACAATAAATTGCGGACGTGGTGACAGTTATAAGAGCTAGACTAGTAGCAGCTCAAGATCGCCAGAAAAAGTACTTAGACTTACATCAATAGGACCGAGACTTTGAAGTCGGTAGTTTCGTATTCTTGAAGGTATCTCCATTGAAGGGAAAAATCCGATTCGGCAAGAAAGGAAAATTGAGTCCAAGGTTCATAGGACCGTTCGAGATATTGAAGCGAGTGGGCGAAGTGGCATATAAAGTAGCATTACCACCCGAGTTGGAGCACATTCACAACGTGTTTCACATATCCGTGTTGCGTCCATACAAGGCCGACTACAAGCACGTGATTTCTTATGAGCCCATTTAAGTGGAGAAGAACCTAGCGTATGAAGAAATTCCTGTCCAAATATTAGATAGGAAAGAATAGACCTTAAGAAATAAAGTTATTTCATCTATAAAAGTACTGTGGCATAACCTCAATGTCGAGGAGGCTACGTGGGAATTAGAAGATAGGATGATGAGGGACTATCCCCATCTATTTGTGTAGACTTGTAGCAATTCCAAGGATGGAATTTTTATAAGGGGGGAGGATGTAATACCCGAGAATTTCTAAATATTATTAATGAATAAATTAATGGAAATGAATATTTATTTGAATTTAAATGATTATGTGTTATGAGATGAGTTAACTCAATTACTTCAAATTGAATATATAATAATTGAGAAAAATATGGAGCTTATGATAAGCTCGTTGAATGCCTTATGTGGCACGAGAATAGAAACAACGATGATTTGTTTTAAAGGATGAATGGATAAGTAATTTATTAATTAATATTATATTATTAATTAACTGTTATCGTGAGTAATATAATATTACTGAGTAACTAATTAATGTTTAGTAATTATGATTGTGAATAATAAAATATAAACGAGTAAATTATTAATATAATAAGATTATATTTACTCGATTAATTGTTTTGTGCAAGTATGCGATAATTAAGTATATAATAAATAGTAGTTACATATATATTATATGAAGTGTAAAGGGCAATGTGACACTTATGTGTGACTATACAATATATAGAAACTATATGTTATGACTAAATAGATTATATAAATACATCATGGGCTATGTGACTAAATGTATGTGAGAACATTAATAAGTACCTCATGAATATTTTACTAAGTAAACAATGGTTGATTGATGATTTCTTCAATAATTTAATATAATTGAAATAATAGATGAGATAATGTAATAAGATAATACCCAATTGAATTAAATTCGGTATGATGAAATGTACATGGAATATATATGGATGCGTATAACCCAACTTGTTATATTGTAATATTGTTTCTCACTAGAACTATATTGGGAGATTAAATAAATTTATAACCTAAGCATATATAATATGCATGTAACTTAAGTATATAGTATGTGTAGAATGACTTAAGTGTTGTATTTTGCCCAATTGCTGAGATTGAATTGGCTTGTCCCATAATAAGAGTCTCACATTCGTTCACGTGTATAGCTTGTAAGGCTTAAGCCTATTACCTCTTCTCAAAATCAGCAAAATGTAGCTAATCATTCATGGGGAGTGGGCATTATGATGAGATTCAACAACTACTCACCAACCCTCCATTATCCTCCATACAATCCTTGATTCCAATTAGTTTGATTTGGGAGATAAATGCATTAACCGTATATTGAATCCTCTATAAATGTAGCATCTCTTCTTCTCTTTTTCATTGCTGAGATTTTCCAAGTATTGAATAAAGAGTGAGATTACATTAGTGATATAGCAGCATTGTGAGTTTGGATATTGCAGCAAGTCTAATTCGCATTTAGCAGAGGTATAACCCCCTTTCTTATTCTTCATTTCTTATTTTCTGAAAATTTCTAATTCTTGAATTGAGCATGAAATTCATGATAATGTGATTGGAGAATGCTTATTAGTTGATATAATAACTTATAAGTATGTTAGTGATGCAATGTAGTTGGTTTATAATCTAAATTATTGAGAAATTTGGTATTTGGCTTAACTTCTGCCGAAGCAGAAAGCTGTTCAGTGCTGGCCGAGACCTGGCGCAGCTGCGCCAGTATTGAACTAGAGTGCAGCGCAGCTGCGCCAGTCCCTGGTTTCAGTTTTCATTTCTGATGCAAATCTGTTATGTGCTATATAGTTGTTATAACTTAGACAAGCATGCTAATAGGTTTGACATGTGTATATGAGTATATTGGCATAGCGTGAACATGTTTGACTATGATGGTATACATCATTAATGAAACGATTTATAGTTTTCGAAATAAACTTAGAGTTTTAAAAAGGAACCTTGATATGCTATATCCATGTTGATATTCTGACTTTACGAGCATGTTAGTGTGACCTAGAAATGCATGAAAAACATGTTGACTTGTGTAGCATGCACATGTTGGACCTCATTAATGAACATTTATTAACTAAAATATAAGTTTTAAAAGCAAACTTTGGCATGTAGGTATCATATCTACATTCTGATTTTGCGAGCATGATGATATGGTTTGTTAAGCATGAAAAGTTAGTCTAAGGTGTTGTGATTACACTAGCATAAATGGTTTGTGTTTAAAACGATTTCAAAAGGCTAAACTTGGAAGTTTTGGAAAACTAAAGTTACATGAACCGAAGTCATAGTGTTATGTTATTTTGAACATGTATGAGGGTGCTCTTAACCTCACTAAGATGTCATACATATACACATACTTGTTAGATACAATGCAAGATAACTATGTATGAGTTTAAGCATGTTTTCAAAACCAATAACGATACTAGTTATGCATATATGACATAAAAACATGTGAGCATGCTTATCAACAAAATATATGACTACCTTTTATATTTAAATGACAAGCATGATAGCTTATGTGAATTCATGGCGTTGTAAGGCCTAACCAGGGCGCAGCTGCGTCAGTCTATTTTCTAAATTGGTGTAGTCTGCTTGTTTCTGGTTGTGCTGGTTAACATATGAATGTTGTCTAAGCTGTTAAACTTGGTCAGATCTCTATTAGTATGTGTTTATATGCAAGTATTGGTAGTGAAGCATGATGATATTTAATTTATAAACGAAACTCCATGAATAAGAAAGGCATAATCAATATAGTGTTATGAATTGCTATATTGCCATACCTGATATAACTATATTACTTGATTGCATAAACTGATTTCGTGCTACGAGCGTACAAGTACGCAATGACGTACGTATAAGTTATAAAACTAAGTTAGAACCATATGTGTATACTTGAATTACATATCGAGCTTGTATATCGAATATACTTAGCTAATGAATATCTTATACATAAATATATTACGATAGGAGTTCAAAAGTGTTGATTAACTTTACGTGGATAGACTACGCTTAAGGTAAGTATCCTAGACCCTTGCATTACTTTATTCAACAGATATTGTAAGCAAGTTCCCTAACTCACACTCTTTTATTGTGTAAGTTTTCTTGAACCAATTCGTGTATTATTGATTGCAAGTATCCTAACCCTTGCATTTACTTCATGTAATGGATCCTTGTGAAAGCTTGTTTTCTTACTTACTCATTTAAATTGAGTTAGTATGCTTATTGAATAAACTCTCGTTTCATTTGAGTCTTATGAAAGCTATTATTCATGTTGAACTTAGTATTATTCTTAAATATCATGAAAGTGTCTATGCCATTTGAATCGGCTAGACTATAGGCATATTTAGAAAACTATCCAAACCAATTGACTGGTGCTGAATCTTTGAAAACTGAGTTGAACAACCCTTATGGTAAGGGGGTATATATTGTTGGAAGCCCAACACACGCGTGAAAATGATTGTGGTGTTATGCATAACATAGAGTATTGTAGACTGATCATCTATCAAACTTATTTTTGGGTTATCATTTAATATTAATAATTCTAGTAGATGTTCAATAGTCCTTAGTGACTACTCAGTATAAATAATTTTATCAAGTTGGATACGTTGATAGTCTTTGAATTTATATATATCTGTTCATCTATAATGAACTATCGTTTCATATTCCAAGGTTTTGATTTGAGAATTGTTTATACTCGTTGTTCATGATGTTATTCTTCAAACTCTTGATTATCAGCGAGATTATACCTTGATATTTCAAACTTGTGTTATAAAACTCTTCACCCTTATCGTATATTACTTATTGGGCAATTTTTGCTCATTCTTGCTTTCCCTAAAAACATTTTAGTTAAGGTAGAGCATGGCGGACCTTCGGCCATCGATAAGGGCTAGGGCAAGGCTACCGACTAGCTAGTCCCTTTATGATTTAGAAATTTTGGTGTTGTATTATAACAACTATGATAATGTATTAAGACTGATTCAGAACTATATTTAAACTTAAGTATGGTTATGTAATAAGTCTTTATTTGATATTATTATGTAATCTATTAAGTACTGTAGGTTGCGAGACTTGGGGGAATAAATATAATAAATCATTGTATATTATTCTAGATTATTCGCTGTGACTATATGATTTTAGTTATTATTGTTAGAATGTGATGAACCGAATTCGAGGCATCTAGGCCCAAATTTGGGGGTGTCACATTGACAGTGTCCAGCAATTGGGCCTCCTTTCAAACAAACTCGGTTGAGTTGGTACAACTATTTTTAAATCTACCAACTGGTGACTCTGTAAAACGCTCAAATCGTCGACATGATACATGTTGACCTTTTTCTAAAAAACCCTTTAAAATCTTTTTCACAATAAAAAAAAGGGTAGACAACATTAGGAAGGGAGAAATATTCGGGTCCAACTCGACCCGTATTTTTTCCCGACGTCGACATATATTGATGAGTTAGCATTGACCCCTGGATGGTCTCATGATACGGTTCTACAGCTGTCTTCATCCAGTGTTAGTCGGATCAAGCATAGTCCACCCACTTTGATAGCCTCATCTTTGAGTTCATGGTATGATAGTCTGCCTCATTTAGACTGGATGGTCGTTTATCAAATGCTGAGACACTCTATGGCCCTCCTGGCGTTCCAAGTTCCTATATGCTTCGTGGAGGGTATGCTATCATGCTGGATTCCCTAGAGACAGGTCTTCAGATTTGGGACTCATGAGTTAACTCCTATATTGGAGGAGTATTAGCGCATTACAGATTTTTTGCTAGATCGACCCTGTGCTAAGGTGTCTGTTGGCAAGTTGAGGCTGCAGTTTATGGCATTGACCGATTTGCACCGCACCATTGTCTTTGATGAGATTACTTCAGGACATGTGGTGTCCCTGGATTTCTTGATCGATTATTTTGGGTCAACAGACAACTATTTATTGCACTCAGGAGATTTCACCGTTTCTGAGGATGAGTAGCAGGCTGCCCAAGTAGATATTTTATTGATGTGTATCGTAGCATATCTGTAAATGTCGTTCTACATAGATCATCTAGATATTGACCTGATTACTGTAGTGAGTGCTCTCAGGGAGGGTCATACCATCCTTCCCATTATCTTAGTAGAGACCTTTATATCAGCCATATTTTGTCGTACCCATCCTACTGGGTTCTTTAGAGGCAGTGCCGTATTGTTATACATTTGGTTTATGATGCATCTGAGACCGATTAGCACCTTCAGACGCTATAGATATTGCTTTATGCATGAGATATCTACGTCTTATTCTTTTTGACTGGCTGACTGTATAGATGCAGCGTCTTAGTTTAATTTCCTGATCGTGATTAAGGATCCTTTTTCCATTTTTCCTTGCTCAGGATTCATCTCCCCTTACAGTTTTGTCACTCATGCAGTGGGTATGGACTTTTTACCCTTGGCTGGTCTGAGAGGAGTGACTACATATCATCCATTGGCTGTCATGGGATAGTTTGATCAGTATCAGGATGTTCATCCTGTGACACCCCCAAATTCAGACATTAATATCTTGAATTATGTGCTTCATGATCTAATTCTAATAATACACTAATAACTCATACAGTGGAATAATAGAATAATTTACATTGATTGAATATAACTATTCTCGTCCCATAGTCTCGTAACCGTTACTACAACATTACATAAATAAGTCTAAGACATAAATTAAAACATAAATTAATCATTTCTTAATACATCATAATAATAATATTTCTAACTTAAGGGACTAAAGTTATTCCGTAGCCTTGCCCTTGCCCTTGTCATTTCCTGAGGTACTGCCTTGCTCTGCCTTAACTGTAAAGTTTTTAGGGAAGCAAGAATGAGCAACAAATTTGCCCAGCAAGTAATATAGAAATAAAGGTGAGCAAATATAAAGTTCAAAATCTCAGGGGTATAATAGTAATGATAGTTCAAGAATAACAAGAAGTATCAATTGTTCTAAATAAGAGTCGCTATGGACTGAAAGATATCAACAAGATTCAAAGGTTTAACCATTTCAAGTTAAAGAATATTAAATACTGAGTAGTCACTTGGGACTAAGAACTCCTGCTAGAATTAACAGTATTTTTTCTGATAATCCAATAAAACAATTATAATAGGTGATCAGCCCAAAAATACCATACGTTATGCATAACATTTAAACATGTTGTTTGTGCGCACGTCGGTTCCCCGACAGTTATATAATTTCCCCTTCAATGAGGGTTATTCATCTTAGTAGATTTATAAGAGTCCGCACCAAGACAATTGGTTTGGATAACTTTCTAACACATGATATTAGTCTAGCAGAGTCAAATGGCTTAGACAACTTTTACAATGCATATAGGAATAATAAGTTCAATGCTTGCAACAAAATCAAGATATAACATTGATTTTTGAATAGTAATAGATATTGCTTGATGTAAATATGGTCGATATAGCAACAATTCGGATTTACACAATATGCAAAGTTAAGGGAGTTAGGAAACTTGCCCTAAGCGTAGTTTACCAATCTATAGCGTATCAACACTTTTGAAACTATATATATATACACATTCATTAGTTGAACATACTTGTTATATAAAGTAGTCATCCCACACACACATATAACACATAATCAAGTACGTATGACAAGTACGGATCTTATCTTTGTCATATAAGCAGGTCACATATTAGCATACTACCACTCTACGTAGTTTTGAAATCAACGTTGTCTTTACGTTTTGAAAACTTCCCTTATGAATCGTTTACAACTCTTGAAATCTTCATGTTATATAACTACTACACAACGTAAACACTTAAAACATCATTATGACTCTGTCTTATAGCTTAGAATAGGAATGTAAGCAAGCTGCCAAGTCCAGCTTACAAATAAAATAGTCAAATCAGACTGCAGGTCAGCGCAGCTGAGCTGAGGTTAGGCTTGAGATGGGCGCAGTTGCGCCCTTCCCTGGCTAGTCCAGAGTTGGTTTTTGATATTCTGGTTCCATTTTGGGTTTCTAGTATACATGGATATTAACACATCGCATATACTCATATTCACATGTATTCAACTTACTTACGTATAACTAGCATAGTTTATTACTTCAAGTTTACTCTAAATCATACTTAACTAGTCCATGTCATGTCTAACTAGGTGGGTGCACATGAAAATCATGCTTAGAGGAATAAAAAGTTCTATCATGCTTGCACATAAGGTCAGAACATATGTAACTCAATATTTCTCAATCCTAGTTTCAAAATTTCCAAGTTTTCCTTTGAAAGTCCATGTCAAAGCAACTAAATATGCAATGTAACTTTGAATTATATCTCGTACTCATTTGCATATATAATTAAGCTATAAACATATGCTACAAGGATTAGAATACCATTATCACAAAGCTCATAGAGTTTAGTTTGCAAAACGTCCAAACTTGTTTTTAAAAGTCCTTTTAAACCGAGTCCAAGCAATCTAGCACACACGAAGCATCTTAGGATCACATTTCATGCATAGCTAGATCATGTACACATGCTCACCAAGTCAGAGCTCAAGGTACCATAAGTTTCATCAAAATTTGTTTTCCGAAGTTTCAAATTTTCTTTAAAAGTTATTTTAGACAAAACTTATAGCAATTGAGTATATGCAAGACGATTTAGAATCACACCTCATGCCCATGTATACATATAACTCAGCAATATTCATATGTTAAAAGTCAGAACCTGAGTATTACAAGTTTCCTTGAATTTTTGTTTTCAAACTCTCATGTTTCTTTTAAAAATACACCTTAAAGTAATCTAATGCAACCCATACTATGCAAAGGGACTTTATAATATATGTTAACCTATTTTCATGCATAAGCAAGTTAATTCAACATGTTAAACTTATCAGATTACAACAAAAATTATAATTCATGACTGATGCCCGGCGCAGCTGTTGGGTTTGTATGTAACGCAATCATGCAATCAAATCACATAAATAGGGCGGAAGCGTAAAAACTAGGTTTTCAAAATTTATACAAACCCATAACCATGATCATGCTTTGTGCTTGTTATCAATAACAGAAAAGAGAGAACATGGAATTATACCTTTGAAGATCTAAGCTTCCCTAGGTACAAGTTCTACTCCTTTGATTCCTTTGATTCCTCTGATAGTGGCTCCTTCCCTTGAATAATGTTAGCCACCCAAATGTTTGGCCTCTAACGGTGATCCACCAAGGAAGATGAAGAACTCAAGAAGATGGGTTATTGGCTTAACCCTTGTTTCTATCTCTATAGAATATGTGTACTCCCAACTCTTGGAAAATTTCACATCCCTTATTTCTGATATAAGACTCTCTTATATAGATATTAGGTTAACCCTCCTAATCCAATTAGAATAGGGTTTTATTTAATTAATTAATTAAATACTTTTAATTAATTTATATCCTAATCTTTATTAGGATTGAGAGAGAGTACTGTTATTATATTAATTCCTAAACTCCTTTAGAATTAAAATAATAATAATAATAATAATATTAATAAGACTCCTCTTATTAATTTATATTTAATATTTCTAAAATATTAAATAATAAACATTAAGCTATTTAATTTATTCTATCATCATAGATTAAATTAATTATACTTAATGCATTATTACTATCATGCCATTTTCTTCTTAAATAATTCTTCTTCCTTTTATGGTGTGACCCTTTAGGTTCTCCATATTAAACCGGTTGTGAATAAATCAATTAGAACAATTCTAATCTTATTTAAATAAACAAATTAAACTAATAATCTATTTAAATAAATAACATTTATTCTACAATAGGGATAAGCCTCCCTAGCGATCAACGACTTTCCAGATAATATAGATTTCAACATTAATCATAAAAGAACCTGTGAGTTAATAGTTACCGTACAATTCAATCCTTCCACCATACAATATCCCAATTAAATATAAGATATGGATTTACTGTCAAGTCTTAATTTATTTAATCATATGTATTTCGATTAGAAAATGCACAACTCCTGCAAATTAGAAACCTCTTTCTAATTTCATTCTACCTTGGCCAAGGATTCCTGGGTTGTCATTTAACGAATCACATAGGACATATCTCCTCTTTTACTAGAGGTGGTAGATTCTTTATTGATCATTCATTATCTCCATATGTAACTCATTACACCCAAGCATAGCCTATATATGCCTTAAAAGGCCTTAAGGAATTAGTCAAAGTATAATTTGTTACATACAAGATACTATGATGATCTCAAGTCCAAGGATCACATATACTACTATCACATTAGGAATTCCTATTGACAGGCGAGTAAAACTCCATTAGGTATTCCATAGCGAGTCACGTTCAGTGAACTTATTCTCCAATAAGCACCTACATACTTGCTTTAGTGTCTCCACACAAATGACCATGAGATCAGTCATCCTCATCCAATGAGCAAGCAACATATGTACCAATCTATCCAGATTTACTAATCCCCTTTTAGTAATCCCACGATTGGGAACTATTTTAGTTTTAAAGCTTTCTAAGAATTTAGATCTCATTAGCATGATCAACATCATGATTCTAAAAGCATTGCTTAAAACTATGGGTTATTTACATATTATAAAAACAGCACCATGTATATAATTAAATGCCTTTAATAAATAAATATTTTATTAATAAATAAATAAGATTGTTTACAAAGTATGTGCTTTATCATCATACATGATTGGCTTGTATGCACACTACTATCAATCTCCCACTTGCACTAAAGCCAATCGCCATGGTATCTCATACCCATCTTCTCTAAGTGACGATCAAACTGCTGTTGTGTTAAAGCTTTAGTAAATGGATCTGCAATGTTGTCTTGAGAGTCTACACGCTCCAAGGTGACGTCTCCTCTTTCAATGATCTCCCTGATCAAGTGAAATCGCCGCAACACGTGTTTAGATTTCTGATGAGACCTGGGTTCCTTAGCCTGTGCAACCGCTCCGGTGTTGTCACAGTATACGGGAACTGCTTCTCCAATGCTAGGAACCACACCAAGTTCAGTTATGAACTTCTTCATCCAAACAGCTTCCTTTGCAGCTTCACTTGCAGCTATATACTCTGCCTCTGTCACTGAATCAGCAACCGTTTGCTGCTTGGAACTCTTCCAACTCACTGCACCTCCGTTCAAGGTAAACACATACCCTGAAATAGATTTACTGTCATCTTGGTTTGTTTGAAAACTTGAGTCCGTGAATCCCTCGAGTTTTAATTCAGACCCACCGTAGACAAGAAAAATATCTTTAGTCCTTCTCAAGTACTTTAGGATATTTTTCACTACCTTCCAGTGCTCTTCTCCTGGATTCGACTGGTTTGTTACACTAAGTGCGTGAGCAACATCCGGTCTAGTACATATCATACCGTACATGATAGATCCTATTGCAGAAGCATAAGGGATCTTACTCATACGGTCTCTCTCCTCAGGTGTCTTTGGGGCCTGTTTCTTGGAGAGATTTATTCCATGGCTCATCGGCATGAGACCTCTTTTGGAATCTTCCATGCAAAACCTCTTTAGCATCGTATCAATGTACGTTCCTTGGGATAAGCCGAGCATCCTTTTAGATCTATCTCTATAGATCTTTATCCCCAAAATATAGGATGCTTCACCCAAGTCCTTCATGGAGAAGTTTTTAGATAACCAGATTTTAATGGATTGTAACATAGGAATGTCATTCCCTATCAGTAATATATCATCAACATATAATACAAGGAATGATACTGCGCTCCCACTAACCTTCTTGTATACACATGGTTCATCCTCGTTTTTGATAAAATCAAACTCTTTGATTGTCTCATCAAAACAAATGTTCCATCTACGAGAAGCTTGCTTCAACCCATAAATGGATCGTTGTAGCTTACAGACTTGATTTGTTCCAACTTTTGAAATAAATCCATCTGGCTGTGTCATATACACATCCTCCTCAAGTTTCCCATTGAGGAAGGCCGTTTTCACGTCCATCTGCCAGATCTCATAGTCGTTGTAAGCTGCAATCGCAAGAAAAATTCGAATGGACTTGAGCATGGCTACTGGTGAGAAGGTTTCATCATAGTCAACTCCTTGTCTTTGTTTGAAACCTTTTGCAACCAGTCGGGCCTTATAGGTCTCTACCTTTCCGTCTGCTCCAGTCTTTTTCTTAAAAACCCATTTACACCCAATAGGTTTAATACCTTCAGGTGGTGAAACCAAAGACCATACTTTGTTTTCATACATGGAGTCCATTTTAGATTTCATGGCTTCAAGCCATTTCCCTGAGTCTTTATTACTCATAGCCTGTTCGTAATTCAATGGATCATCATCATTCATGATGTGTACCTCATCGTCATCCTCTATAACGAATCCATACCTCTCAGGTATCTTCGGTACTCTTCCAGATTTACGAACATGGTGTGGTACAGTAGGTTCTTCTACTTGGTTAGGTACCTGACTTTGGTCCGTGGTAACTTGTGGTTCTTGAACTTCTTCAAGATATATCTTACTCCCACCCCTTCATGGATAAACTCTTTCTCCAAGAAGGTATCATGTTTCGCAACAAACACCTTTTGATCAGTTGGATGATAGAAATAATACCCTACGGTTTCTTTAGGGTATCCCACAAATCTACACTTATCGGATTTAGTCTGTAGCTTATCATTTTCAAACTTTTTGACATAAGCTGGACAACCCAAGTCTTAACATGCTTAAGATTTGGTTTCCTCCCTTTCCACATCTCATATGGAGTCTTTGGGGCTGATTTGGTAGGTACCTTGTTAAGTAGGTATGCAGCCGTTTCTAGGGCATATCCCCAGAAGGAAATTGGAAGGTCGGTAAAACTCATCATGGATCGAACCATGTCCAACAGTGTTCGATTTCTCCTTTTAGATTCTCCATTTAACTGTGGTGTACCTGGAGGAGTCCATTGTGAGATTATACCATTTTCTCTGAGACAATTGAGAAACTCACTGCTTAAGTATTCTCCACCTCGATCTGATCGAAGTATCTTAATACTCTTGCCCGTTTGTTTCTCTACTTCACTTCTGAACTCTTTGAACTTTTCAAATGATTCTGATTTGTATTTCATTAAATACACATATCCAAATCTTGAGTGATCATTAGTGAAAGTAATAAAATAAGAATACCCACCCCGTGCACTTGTTGTCATAGGTCCACAAACGTCTGTGTGAATCAATGCCAACAACTCTGTAACTCTCTCCCCTTTTCCACTAAAAGGAGATTTAGTCATTTTACCCATGAGACAAGATTCACAAGTTGGATATGATTCATAATCAGATAGCTCGAGGAGCCCATCTTTATGTAACTTGGATAATCTTGTTTCATTGATATGACCGAGTCTACAGTGCCACATATAGGTATAATTAATATCATCTCTTTTCCTTTTCTTAATTTGTTCAATTTGAAATATATTTTCTTGCAAGTCAAGTGTATAAAGTCCATTTCGCAAATTTCCAATACCATATAAAACATCGTCTTTATAAATAGAACAACCATTGTTCTTTATAATAACGTCAAAACCTTCCATATCCAATACAGAAATTGAAATAATGTTTTTAATAATATTCGGAACATAATAACAATTATTAAGATAAATGGATTTGCCCGAAGGCATTGCTAAACAATAAGTTCCTACAGCTAATGCAGCAACTTTTGCTCCATTTCCCACTCGTAGGATCACCTCATCTTTGTTCAGCTTTCTACTTCTGACCAGTCCCTGCACAGTATTACATATGTGAGAACCACAGCCGGTATCCAATACCCAAGTAGAATTATTACTTTCAGAAAAATTAATTTCAATCATAAACAAACCTTGATTGGAAGTCGAAGCTTCTCCAAGCTTCTTCTCTGCTAGAAACTTCTTGCAGTTCCTCTTCTAATGTCCCGGCTCATTGCAATGAAAGCACATTCCTTTAGCTGGTTCAGGTTTCTTTTGCTCCTTTTCTTTCCCTTTTCCCTTAGCCTTCTTAGATTTCTTCTTTTCAGAAGACACCTTGGGCCTCTTCCTTTTATTGGAAGAATCCACCATCAAGACATGGTTCTTCTTGGATGAGAAGTGACCTTCTGCAGTTTTCAGCATGTTAAGCAGCTCAGGTAAGCTGACATCTTGCTTATTCATGTGAAAATTAACCACAAACTGCGAGAAGGTCTCAGGGAGTGACTGCAAGACCAAGTCTTGACTCAACTCCCCATCCATGACGAACCCAAGCTGTCCAAGGCCTTCAATCAAATCTATTACCTTCAGAACATGAGTCTCGACGGTAGTGCCCTCGGTCATCCGAGATCAGAAGAGCTCCTTAGATATCTCATATCTAGCAGTCCTACTCTGTTCACCATACAACTCCTTGAGGTGAAGCAGCATAGCAGGAGCATCCATTTTTTCGTGCTGACGCTGAAGCTCGTTATTCATGGATGCGAGCATGATGCATTGAGCCACAGATGCATCATCTTGCCACTTATTGAAAGTGGCAATCTCT
The DNA here is from genome assembly GCA_020205555.1 of Panax stipuleanatus. Taxonomy (NCBI): domain Eukaryota; kingdom Viridiplantae; phylum Streptophyta; class Magnoliopsida; order Apiales; family Araliaceae; genus Panax; species Panax stipuleanatus. The sequence goes on along the minus strand of CM035117.1, from coordinate 61,812,008 downwards.
TCCTCAGAGGCTGTTTCTGAAACAGATTCAGGGATAGTGGAATTTAGGACATAAGAAATCTTTTCAGCAGTGAGAACAATTCTCAGATTTCTTAGCCAGACCTCATAATTCGGGCCGGTAAGCTTATTTGCATCAAGTATGCTTTGTAGTGAGATTAGTGATTTTGACATTTTTAAAATTCTGCATGTGAAAAGACAACATTTTAGCAAACATTCATTTTATTAACTTTGCATACCAAAATAAATTTAGGTCTTTATTTTAAATTGGTATCTCCCACTATTTTCATCAAACTATATTACCCTCACTCATATAGTTCGGCAACATCTAATTAAAGATTTGCTAGTGAGATTAAGGATCCCATTTCAAATGTATATAACCTTGTGGATAGCACAACAAGCGATATACAAATAAATAGGTAGACAACTCTTGTCAATTACATCACCATGTAACTCCTTTTATTTTGCCTCTTAAATCATAATGGTCATGTGTGTGCACATCCGAACTAAAATGATTTAAGTTAAGTCCAGCCTAGCACTTCCATAAATTCAAAAAGAAAAATTTTCGTCCTTGTGGATAGCACAACAAGACTAGATCGTTCAATTTTCTTGATAAGCATCAAATGTGATTAATTAACATCTTAAATATTCAATACTCGCCTTGTGGATAGCACAACAAACTCATATTAAATATTTAATACTCTATTAACTAATCATGCTAGAAGGCGACGTTCGATATTCCAAATATCATTTGAACGCTTCAGACTTAATATTATTTCTTTGAGGGGTTTGTTATTATTTGTCTCATCTTTTAAGCGCGCATGCACATATATATATAAAATACGCGTCATTTTATTAAACATGCGAAGCATGTTTGTATAAAATATAATATTTAGCATGCGATATAGAATACTATATTCTACCAGGATTGATTGTGAACTTTTATTCTAGTTTGGTTCACTAGAGCCACCAAGTGAACCAAAAGGTCAAACCTAGGAGTGCAAGAATTTAAATTTTAAATGTAACTATTACATTTAAACCCGGGCTCCATACAAACGGGTCTTCACGCGCTCCTCGCTCCTTGGTCTCCAATTTCTTCAAAATAATTATAACTATCTCTATTACATTAACTTATTTTAAAATTAAATAGAAACCTTGATCAGCAGTCAAGGAGAAGTACATAGAAAGGAGATAGAATTTACATCGAGAATAAAACTAGAGAAGACGAGGTACGCAGACCCCATTTTATAAAACCCATACATTCAAGCATTCATCCAAAATAAAATCCAATCACATTGGTCATTATCCATAATCAATCCCATTTATTATCATACACATCAACATATGCATCAATAAATATCCATTCATCTCATGAATAACAATGATATTCCATATATGGATCGATGTTATTTAATGGACAAAAGTTTTGCTAAATTTTATTTTTGAAACAAAATAAACTCTTTTATTTTAATCAAAAATAAATCCAAATTAAACTCCTTTAATTTTAGCATTCTGAAATCATATTTCAGATAAAATAAACTTCTTTATTTTAAAACTTTATCAATTAAATAAACAGTTTACTTAATTAATTAAAATCAATTTTCAAGGTCTGTCCAGGTACCGGCGCAGCTGCGCTAGTAATGAACTGGGCATCTGCGCAGCTGCGCAGGTAGACGGAAGCAGCAGTTTTAGCAGACAGGCGCAGCTGCGCCAGTAATGAACTGGGAGGCTGCGCAGCTGCGCCGTTCGCCGCAGAAACTTGCAGAAAATGATTTTTGTCCAGAAAAACGATCCAATTCTCACATCAATTCATACATGGAATTATAAAATTGATAATTAGCACAAAGTTAGGCTCTGATACCACTGTTGGGTTTGTATGTAAAGCAATCATGCAATCAAATCACATAAATAGGGCGGAAGCGTAAAAACTAGTTTTTCAAAATTTATACAAACCCATAACCATGATCATGCTTTGTGCTTGTTATCAATAACAGAAAAGAGAGAACATGGAATTATACCTTTGAAGATCTAAGCTTCCTCAGGTACAAGTTCTACTCCTTTGATTCCTTTGATTCCTCTGATAGTGGCTCCTTCCCTTGAATAATGTCAGCCACCCAAATGTTTGGCCTCTAACGGTGATCCACCAAGGAAGATGAAGAACTCAAGAAGATGGGTTATTGGCTTAACCCTTGTTTCTATCTCTATAGAATATGTGTACTCCCAACTCTTGGAAAATTTCACATCCCTTATTTCTGATATAAGACTCTCTTATATAGATATTAGGTTAACCCTCCTAATCCAATTAGAATAGGGTTTTATTTAATTAATTAATTAAATACTTTTAATTAATTTATATCCTAATCTTTATTAGGATTGAGAGAGAGTACTGTTATTATATTAATTCCTAAACTCCTTTAGAATTAAAATAATAATAATAATAATAATAATAATAAGACTCCTCTTATTAATTTATATTTAATATTTCTAAAATATTAAATAATAAACATTAATCTATTTAATTTATTCTATCATCATAGATTAAATTAATTATACTTAATGCATTATTACTATCATGCCATTTTCTTCTTAAATAATTCTTCTTCCTTTTATGGTGTGACCCTTTAGGTTCTCCATATTAAACCGGTTGTGAATAAATCAATTAGAACAATTCTAATCTTATTTAAATAAACAAATTAAACTAATAATCTATTTAAATAAATAACATTTATTCTACAATAGGGATAAGCCTCCCTAGCGATCAACGACTTTCCAGATAATATAGATTTCAACATTAATCATAAAAGAACCTGTGAGTTAATAGTTACCGTACAATTCAATCCTTCCACCATAAAATGTCCCAATTAAATATAAGACATGGATTTACTGTCAAGTCTTAATTTATTTAATCATATGTATTTCGATTAGAAAATGCACAACTCCAAATAATGCAAATTAGAAACCTCTTTCTAATTTCATTCTACCTTGGCCAAGGATTCCTGGGTTGTCATTTAACGAATCACATAGGACATATCTCCTCTTTTACTAGAGGTGGTAGATTCTTTATTGATCAATTATTATCTCCATATGTAACTCATTACACCCAAGCATAGCCTATATATGCCTTAAAAGGCCTTAAGAAATTAGTCAAAGTATAATTTGTTACATACAAGATACTATGATGATCTCAAGTCCAAGGATCACATGTACTACTATCACATTAGGAATTCCTATTGACAGGCGAGTAAAACTCCATTAGGTATTCCATAGCGAGTCACGTTCAGTGAACTTATTCTCCAATAAGCACCTACATACTTGCTTTAGTGTCTCCACACAAATGACCATGAGATCAGTCATCCTCATCCAATGAGCAAGCAACATATGTACCAATCTATCCGGATTTACTAATCCCCTTTTTAGTAATCCCACGATTGGGAACTATTTTAGTTTTAAAGCTTTCTAAGAATTTAGATCTCATTAGCATGATCAACATCATGATTCTAAAAGCATTGCTTAAAACTATGGGTTATTTACATATTATAAAAACAGCACCATGTAGATAATTAAATGCCTTTAATAAATAAATATTTTATTAATAAATAAATAAGATTGTTTACAAAGTATGTGCTTTATCATCATATATGATTGGCTTGTATGCACACTACTATCAGCAGCTGCGTCGGTTTGAATTACAGAAGGAGCGCAGATACGCCCTTCCTGGGCAGAACCAGGAACGACTATGCTCCTGAAGAACTCAAACTCATTCGTGAAATTGTTTACGTTGCATGTTCAAAATCAACCACATTACTACTATACATGCATATAAGCTCAGTTAACATGTTGATAACAATTCACAATTCAAATCATCATCAACTTAAGATAATTCTAACAATTGTTAAACTTGAGTATGAACATTACCTCTGTGAAATAAGTTTGCTATGTAATAACCCAAGATTTTGATATAATTAAATAAAAAAAATTGCGTATAATTTTTTATTTATTTATATTATTTATATCAAAATAAATGTGGGAATATGTCCAAGGTAAAGCATATGTGTATATGCGATAAATATATATTTATTTATTGCATGAATGATTTCAAATAAATTTTTCGAAAAAAGAATTGTTGATTATTATAAATTATATTCTTATAATAAATTAATTTTGTAGTAAAAATATGTTATTATTTATTTTTCATGAAAATATGATTAATGTATTATTTAAATAATATATGAAATGATTCTTAGAATTATTATAATAATTATTTTATTATATGAATTTATCAAGATTAGTTAAGTTAATTATTTTAACTTAACTAAGAAAGTTATATAAGGTAAAGTGTAATTATAGATCAAACCCTAAATTTTTGATCTATGTTATGAAATTTCATGATTTATACAATTATTGTATAATTGTATTTAAAAGGAAGTATATTTATGTTATGAATAATAAGAAATTATTTTCTTAAGGAATTTGAATATTAAATGTGATTATTAACTATATTTGTATTCAAATATCTATAAGTATATTAATACGATTTATGATTATGGATTTTAATTATAATTATGATTATTGACATAATTATATGAATACATGTTAAGAATATATTTATTATTTTAAATTTAAATATTAAACATAGTAATTGATTATGTTGTATGTAAATGAAAGTGTGTAAATTATGTGCTTAGGAAAATGATTAGGAAATCCTAATTCATAAATTTGGGAATCCTAATACTATTAAGAAACCCTAATTTTTATTTGAAAACCCTAATCTTAAATTAGGACATTTTAATTGAATTTTTATTAAACCTTAAACTTAAGGTTACAAACCCTAGAATTATTTGGCAAGATCGGATTCAATGAATCATATGGATAGGAACTAAAGAAAGAAAAAGAAAAGCTAACTTCAATTTATTTTTCACCCACAAGCCAAAAATACTCTTTCTCTCTCTAGACCCACGAAATTTTGAGAGGAACTCAATCCAAATATCAGTCAAGAACACCCCATAGTAAGTCAAGATCAGAATCAAAAAGTAGAAATCCAAATTTGTTCAAGAAGGTATAAAACCCAAACCCTCATGCTAGATCTTTAAATCTTCGTTAGATTTTATGATTAAGTGTTTAAATATGTTATATGTTATGTGATTTAGTGATCTGGGTTGAGAAATAATGTTTTCATAACATCTAGATGCACGAAAATAAGAATTTTAGAAAACTGCAAGAACCCTAATTTTTGCTTTGACATGCCAAAGTCGGGGGCTATAATTCTCAACCTGTTCATGATATGTTGTGTTTAAGTGTTTGTATGTGTTCTATGCAATGATGTTAGTATTCTGAAAGTGGAATCATGATCATAGTATGTATAGATCGTAAGTTATAAAGGGTCAAAACCTGTTGACCGAACACGAAATGAGTTTTCTAGGTAACCTAGAAAACTGAAGAACGTGTTCGGGCAGTGACTTTGACCGGCTTTGATCTCGCTACTAGCAAACTGTTAGGATGTAAATTTATATCTAGATTATAATATGACATGAGGACTACAAGTCCAAAGCACTCTCAAACCTTAGAAAGACACGGATCAGAAGTTGTAGTCAGTCAAAAGGCGTTGACCGTTTAGGTTGGTTTTCTGGGAAACCCAGAATTTTTGGACAACGGACTGACAGTTGTTTGAAGGATTATAACTTGCTGGTTGTTGATATAGAGACTCTGTTAGTGCTCGAACGGTGTACCCTGGTACTTAGTCTACAAGGCTCGACGTCTAAACCTCATATAACATGAACAGATTGAAAGATATGAGGCTATTAAAAGCGTTAACCGACATTGACTTCTTCATTTCTGGGTAACCCATAAATGAAGAACATTCTTGATATGTTGGTTTGACCGGCCATTAAATCTTGTGTAGATGCTGTTATGTATTAAAATGACCATAAGGGTATAGTATTACACTAACACTACAACTTCATCACAAGTGACTGCCCAGAAATCGAATAGATTGTCAGAACACTCTGGTCAAACAAGGTCCTTGCATGTTGACCGGCGTGTTCTTGGCCCAGCCAAGAACACCTATGGCGACGGTTCTTGTCACCATAGACCTTTAGCGACAGGCTAATTTTTGAAAAATAATTATATTAATTAAAATATATAAAAATAAATAGAAATTAATTATTAAAAATTCATAAAATTATTTTTAAAATTATTTTAAGTTATAAAAATTAACTTTTAATATTTTGACATAAATTTCATTAATATTTTAATTTAATTAAATATTAATGATATTAAATTTATTTAATAATTACATTAAATAAATTAGTTAATAATGATTTTAATATATTAAAAATCATTTAAAATGATATTAAAGTGTTAAAAAATATTTTAAGTTATAATAAATGACTTTTAATATTTTGAGATAAATTTTATTAATGATATTTAATTTATTTAATAATTATATTAAATAAATTAGTTAAACATAGTTTTAATATTTTAAAAATCATTTAAAATGATATTAAAGTTTTAAAAAATATTTTAAGTTATAATAAATAACTTTTAATATTTTGATAAGAATTTTATTAATATTTTAATGTTAATGATAATAAATTTATTTAATAATTGTATTAAATAAATTATTTAAAAATGATTTTAATATTTTATAAATCATTTAAAGGTGAAATAAATATTTTAAAAATATTTTAAGTTATAATAAATAAGTTTTAATATTTTGATATGAATAACAGTAATATTTAAATATTAATGGTATTTATTTAAAAATAATTTTAATATCTTAAAAATTATTTAAAGGAAATATTAAGGTTTTAAAAATATTTTTAGGTTATAATAAAAAACTTTTAATGTATTAACATGAATTTTATTAATATTTTAAATTACTGAAATATTAATGATAATAAAATTATTTAGCAATTAAATCATTAAAAAAATGGTATAAGTGTTTAAAAAATCATTATAAATTATTTTAATATTTGAAAAAAATGTTATAAATGATAATTAAATTATCTAATATAATATTTAAGTTCTTGAACAAAGTTTTATTGGTAATAATTTCGTTAATTATCTGATAATGCAATCGGGATGCCGAAGCGATTCTGAACTCAAACCAAATCGACATAGTTTGACTAGGTATACGTTCTTATGTGTTTTAATGACTGATATGAATATGTGACAACATATTTAAGCTGTATAATGACTGCAAATAAGCAGTATTATGTATTAAGTTGTATTATTCTAATTAAAAGAATAATTCTATTAATGATAGGACTTCGTATTAAAGATAAAAACCTAAGCTATACTACGTAGCAGTAAACAACGATCAAGGCAAGTATTTTAATCTATGCATTTACTTTATGCGATGGATCCTAGTAAGCAAAAAGCATGTTCATGAATAATTATTGTCAATTATTCATATCCGTAATGATATCCATGATATGTTTATGAAATTATTATTATATTGTGGAATTTTATTTAATTTGGTTATTATTTATTAATATTTATCACTATTGTCTTTTATCATACAAGTGTCCCCACTTGTATGAACTGTTGTATTCATGCAAGAATTCTTGAACTTAAAATTTTTTTATATGACAAATCATGTTACATACTATTAAACTTCGGTAGGTATTTATGGTTTAAACTATTTGACTCGACTAGACATAGTTTAAATTGTACTGTTAAATATTATTGTTTCTGATAAAGTCGTCCATCTGAATTATTTAGTTAGGACTCCAGACTGAGTATGAACAACCTGTAATAGGGAAATTGTTTATGTACCCAAGGCGAACAGAGCGAACGAAATTATCGTTCAAACAGATAGTATTGATCAATACATGACATAACGGGGCTGATCACCATACATGTCCGTAAGACCAGAGTGGTTTGCAAATGAATTTCTATTTAAACCTTTTCGAAAATTAAAAATAAAAGTTCATGGTCTATTGACCTCTCAGCATTTATAGTCACTACGTTGCCTTAAAATTTTAAACGATTTGATATATTATTAAGAATTATTTTAAATGACTTCACAACTGCTGATTCGTTGTAGAAGTAGTCCTCAAAGAAAACATTTACTTCTTTCAGCTAATGTTTATCAAATGTTATTACTTGCTGAGCAATTGAATGCTCATTCTTGCTTTAAATTAAATATTTTCAGCTAAACGTGATTAACTAGAAGGCTCTGGCAAAACCAAAGGGAAAGGAAAGCTGAAGGAATAAGTTTTATGGTATCTTGTGTAATAGTAAGACTTTATTATGACGATAATATTTATTATCTATCATGTAATGAAATACTTTAAAGGTCATGTACCTGGGATTAGACAACTCTATATATATTACATTTGTTAATTATATTTTTCCGCTCAAAGAAATGATATCGTGTAGCACCAAGTTCGGGTTTTAAGTACTCGGATTTGGGGGCGTCACAAGTTGGTATCAGAGCTTTAGGTTAGAAACCTTAGGTGGGGGATACCTTAGGCTATAACCTTAGGCTAGATATAAGCGTTGAAAATAAATAACTCAAATAGAGTTTAAAGGAGATGAATTAAGAAAATTCATCGTAAAATAAAATAAAAGTAACTTATATAAACTATTGTTTGTTATGTGCACATATTATGTACTAATCAAGATAATTTGTGTAAAGATGTCAGGAAGGAAAGGATTGGAAGACTCAAATGTCGTAAAGAAGGAGCAAATTACTCCTCCTGAAAGCAACTAAGATTATGTAATCATTTTGGAAAACGTAGAACCAGAACCAAGAAACGGTGTTATTGACAGATAGTAATTCGGACACTGAAGTTAGAGCTGACCAAGCATCAACGAAAGTGCAGAATCTAAAGAACAAGTTGTTATGTTTGGAAAGGTTGTTGGAAATGGAAAGGCTATTAAATAGCTAGTTGCAAAAGGCGTTAATCGAAACAATGGAAGAACAAGATAAGTTGAATGTTCAAATTGAACAGATGGGAGCTAAATGCAGCAAATCGTGTGCAGCTCCAAGCCAGAAAAGGAAAAGAAAAATGAATGACTGTGATTTAGGAAATTCTAATTTTAATCAAGGGAACTTCAAGAAAGTAGGTACGTGTGCGAAGTGTAATCGGAAACATGAAGGCGTATGTATGAAAGGACAGAATGTATGCTATAATTGTGGACGTGAATGATATATCTCATCTCATTGCCTTGATCCGAAGCAATGCGTATGTTTTGTATGTGGATTGATAGGTCATCAAGCAAAGGCTTATCCAGGATCTAGGGAAGGCGTAGGAAAGGAATAGAATAAGTAAAATAAGATTATGTATGGAATGTGATATGGTATATATAGGTGTGAAATGTATTACTTTTGCATAAGTATCACGATGAATCCCGACTTTTGTTACCACTAAGGGATAGTAAGTGCTATGGCAGTCTGTGCTATGTAATGAAAAGTACTATGTACTATTTGAATGTATATAAATGTTATGATATTATTATATGTCAAGATAGTATGTTGATTAAATGACAATTTGTTAATTAGGCTAGCTGAATTTGGGAATCCAGCAAACAGAATTGGTCTAAATTTATAATTTTATATATTCTTTCTTTTATGATACCATTAATAATGGTATATGAATGATAAGATAATAACTTTAAGATTTTGTTTAACCAGATAATGGCGCTAAGAAGACGAAACCAAAACCAAAGGGTAGAAGAACTTGTTAACGATGGAGGAGGTAATGTAGACTCAATGCAGAATTTTGCTAATATGTTGGCACAAGCACTGCAGACTAGAGCACTAGCAGCCAGAAATTGGCCAGATAATCAATTGGCGAACTTCAAAGACTTCAAGGCAGTAGGACCGCCTGAATTCAAAGGAACGATTGACCCTATAGAAGCCCAAACTTAGGTAAACGAAATAGAAAAAGTGTTTTTATTGCTAGGGTAGCGGAGGAGCAAAAGACAGCTTTTGCTACCTACATGATGAAAGGGGAAGCGAAGTTCTGGTGGGAGTTTAATCAAACTCGAGCCGGAGCAAAAGTGGTGACATGGACAAGGTTTAAGGAATTGTTCTTAGAAAATTACTTCTCGTCCAATATGCAGGACAGGATGGAGGTTAGATTTCTGAAATTAAAATAAGAAAATATGACCGTCTCAGAATACACCGCAAAGTTTAACGAATTAGTTAGGTTTGCTCCACAACAAGTGAATACGGAGGCAAGAAAGGCACGAACATGGCCTAAAACCCTGGATTTACAACAAGGTGACAGTGCTGCAGATTAATTCATTTGGCAACTTTATTGTATTAATTATTTATGTAACCGCATAATACATGTAATGGCACATAACAATAACTAATCAAATAAGAATACTAAATAATCCATCATTATTATTTAATCAATTCTTTTATTAATTTAATTAATAATTTACTTATTTCATTATTTTGCCACACTAGAAAAGTCTCATAAGCTTAATCTAAGCTTTTCATTATTCCCATCATATTTCTACCTTATCATATACTTAACTCAATTTAGTTGAATTATCACATCCCATGTCACAACAATATTCATTTATATACAAATAAATATTCAAACCTTTATTAATTTAATTAATAATATTATCCATAAAATTCACAGATATTACACATCCTTTTAATGGAGCTTCAGATTAGCGATCATCAGCCTTGTCTTTGTCAGAGGATGATCTAGCCAGAGTTTATGATTATTGGACCCATCGAGAGAGGGCTGATTTTTAGCGAGTCATTCGGGTAGTTCTTTAGAGTATTCTGCGTGGCTGGAGGCAGATATTGCTTCGACTATGGTTGCTTATCCGGAGCCTAGCACTGATACGGATGAGGAGGAGCCTATAGAGGATCCTGTTTCTCCCACAGAGGATAAGCTGTTTACTGGTTTGACAGCAGCTTTAGTCAGTGACATCCCTAGCTCTTCAGCTGCTGCTGCCCCACCTTCTATAGATTCTTTAGAGCAGATGATACAGCTTCTGACCTTTAAGAGGGATCAAGCTAGGGCATCGATGTTCACAACCCTATCTAGTTGGGACGCTGCTTTTGCTGAGAGATATGAGGCCCGAGCTACTAGGGATACTTCTGTTGTTGATAGCACTGCTCTTCGATCCTATACGGAGGGCATATTGCAGGTATGACTGTATTTATGGATGATCATGGTAGTACCTTGTAGATGGTTGTAGATCTTTTTGCTCGTATTGAGGCCGCGATACAGGAGCTCAGAGATGCACCTCCATCTCTAGAGAGGGATGCTATGTTGGATTTGCTGACCCGTTTAACTGCTGGTTTATAGACTAGCTTTCATTTTCTTGTATAGATTAGGTTAGCCATTTTTGTCATGTACAGAACACATTGTATATATTAAATAATATTATATGGCAAGGAAATATATTTTGATTCCCTTCCCTTTTGGATATGTCTTGATCTTTGCTCGATGATTATAATTTTCTTTATGACTTGTTGTCTTGATGTATCACGAGCTCTTTCTTGATGTACTAACATTTAGATGTCGGAGGGTCTCTTAGAAGGGTTCGTCGATCAAGGAGGGTTTATAGGATTTGGGTTTTATATAAGGTTTGGTGTCTTGAGACTGGTATTTAATTGGATATTTAAGTTTATAGGCAAAGTGTTTGGCTGTTTTCTTTTGAAGGTTAGACTGCACCATAGATGGTTGCATACATACTCCCGAGGATGGGGGAGTTCAGGTCTTTCGTAGTTCAGGCCTAGCAGTAAAGACCTGAATTGATTTGATTTGATTTGATTTTTTTCTTTTTATTTTTTTTCTCATCTTTTTTTTCAGGACCAGGATGGCGGTTTGCAGGTAACTCAAACATAGTACCTTTTCACGGTGTCTGAATTAATGTGCTGGGAGAATTCTTCCCCATCCATTTCTTGCAACCTGATGGCTCCTCCTGTCAACACTTCCTTGACAATGAAAGGGCCTTCCCAGTTTGGGGCTAATTTTCCTCTGGCTTTATCTTGATTGGCGAGGATTTTCTTCGGCACCAAGTTATTTTCTTTGAATTGCCTAAACTGGACCATCTTGTTGTAGGACCGAGTAATCCTTTGCTGATATAACTGACCATGGAAGATGGATGCCGCACTTTTCTCATCTATCAGAGAAAAGTGGGGGTATCGCTCTTGTAATCACTGTTCTTCTTCCATCTGAGCATCTATCAACACTCCTAATGATTCCATTTCCACCTCTATAGGGAGAACTACTTCCATGCCATAGACCAATAAGTAGGGGGTAGTCCCAGTAGAAGTGCGCATTGACGTTTTGTAGGCTAACAGAGTTAGAGGCAATAAGTTAGACCATCCTTTATGGTTGGCGGACATCTTTTGCATGATCTTCTTGATATTTTTGTTGGCTGCTTCGACAACACCATTCATCTTTGGATGTTAGATGACGGAATTAAGATGCTTGATGTGCAATTTACTATATAATTCCTTCATCATCTGATTGTTTAAATTCTTAGCATTGTCTGATACGATTACCTCTGGTTGTTTATATCGACATATTACATTATTTCTCATGAAACCAATGATTACCTCCTTGGTGACTTTGGGAAAGGAGGCATCTTTGACCTATTTGGTGAAGTAGTTGAAAGTAGTATGCATACATGCCAATCATGTATGATGATAAAGCATATACTTTGTAAACGATCTTATTTATTTATTAATAAAAGTATTCAATAATTAAAGAAATTTAATTATCTACATGATGTTGTTTTTATAATATGTAAATAACTCATAGTTTTAAGCAATGCTTTTAGAATCATGATGCTGATCATGTTAATGAGATCTAAATTCTTAGAAAGCTTAAAAACTAAAATAGTTCCCAATCGTGGGATTACTAAAAATGGGATTAGTAAATCCAGATAGATTGGTACACATGTTGCTTGCTCATTGGATAAGGATAATTGATCTCATGATTATTTGTGTGGAGACACTAAAGCAAGTATGTAGGTGTTTATTGGAGAATAAGTTCACTAAACATGACTCATTATGGAATACCTAATAGAGTTTTACTTGCCTGTCAATAGAAATTCCTAATGTGATAGTAGTACAAGTGATCCTTTGACTTGAGATCATCATAGTATCTTGTATATAATGAATTATACTTTGACTTATTTCTTAGAAACCCTTAGGGTATATCAAAGGGTATGGTTGGGTATAATGAGTACATATGGAGATAATGAATGAACAATAAAAAATCTACCACTTCTAGTAAAAGAAGAGATATGTTTTTTGTGATTCGTTAAATGACTATCCAGTAGTCCTTGGCCAAGGCAGAATAAAATTAGAAAAGAGTTTTTAATTTGCATTATTTGGAGTTGTGCATTTTTTAATCGAAATACATATAATTAAATAAAATAAGACTTGACAGTAAATCCATGTCTTATATTTAATTGGGACATTGTATGGTGGAGGAATTGAATTGTACGGTAACTATTAACTCACAGATTCTTTTATAATTAATATTGAGATCTATATTATCTAGAAATGATAGTAGTGTGCATACAAGCCAATCATGTATGATAACAAAGCACATACTTTGTAAACAATCTTATTTATTTATTAATAAAATATTCATTTAAGGCATATAATTATCTACATGGTGCTGTTTTTATAATATGTAAATAACCCATAGTTTTAAGCAATGCTTTTAGAATCATGATGAGATCATGATAATGAGATCTAAATTCTTAGAAAGCTTAAAAACTAAAATAGTTCCCAATTGTGGGATTACTAAAATGGGGATTAGTAAATCCGGATAGATTGGTACATATGTTGCTTGCTCATTGGATGAGGATGACTGATTTCATGGTCATTTGTGTGAAGACACTAAAGCAAGTATGTAGGTGCTTATTGGAGAATAAGTTCACTGAACGTGACTCGCTATAAAATACCTAATAGAGTTTTACTCGCCTGTCAATAGGAATTCCTAATGTGATAGTAGTACATGTGATCCTTAGACTTGAGATCATCATAGTATCTTGTATGTAACAAATTATACTTTGACTAATTCCTTAAGGCCTTTTAAGGCATATATAGGGTATGCTTGGGTGTAATGAGTTACATATGGAGATAATGAATGATCAATAAAGAATTTACCACCTCTAGTAAAAGAGGAGATATGTCCTATGTGATTCGTTAAATGACAACCCAGGAATCCTTGGCCAAGGTAGAATGAAATTAGAAAGAGGTTTCTAATTTGCATTATTTGGAGTTGTGCATTTTCTAATCGAAATATATATAATTAAATAAATTAAGACTTGACAGTAAATCCATGTCTTATATTTAATTGGGACATTGTATGGTGGAAGGATTGAATTGTACGGTAACTATTAACTCACAGGTTCTTTTATGATTAATGTTGAAATCTATACTATCTAGAAAGTCGTTGATCGCTAGGGAGGCTATCCCTATTGTAGAATAAATGTTATTTATTTAAATAGATTATTAGTTTAATTTGTTTATTTAAATAAGATTAGAATTGTTCTAATTAATTTATTCACAACCGGTTTAATATGGAGAACCTAAAGGGTCACACCATAAAAGGAAGAAGAATTATTTAAGAAGAAAATGGCATGATAGTAATAATGCATTAAGTATAATTAATTTAATCTATGATGATAGAATAAATTAAATAGCTTAATATTTATTATTTAATATTTTAGAAATATTAAATATAAATTAATAAGAGGAGTCTTATTAATATTATTATTATTATTATTTTAATTCTAAAGGAGTTTTGGAATTAATATAATATCAGTACTCTCTCTCAATCCTAATAAAGATTAGGATATAAATTAATTAAAAGTATTTAATTAATTAAATAAAACCCTATTCTAATTGGATTAGAAGGGTTAACCTAATATCTATATAAGAGAGTCTTATATCAAAAATAAGGTACGTGAATTTTTCAAGAGTTGGGAGTACACATATTCTATAGAGATAGAAACAAGGGTTAAGCCAATAACCCATCTTACTGAGTTCTTCATCTTCCTTGGTGGATCACCGTTAGAGGTCAAACATTTGGGTGGCTGACATTGATCAAGGGAATGAGCCACTACAGAAGAATCAAAGGAGTAGAACTTGTACCTGAGGAAGCTTGGATCTTCAAAAGTATAATTCTGTTTTTCTCCTTCTTCATTCACTGATAATTGATGCACAAGAATGATCATGGTAATGAGTTTGTATAAATTTTTGAAAACCTATTTTTTTACGCTTCCGCCCTATTTATGTGATTTGATTGCATGATTGCGTTACGTACAAACCCAACAGTGGTATCAGAGCCAATCTTGTGCTAATTATCAGTCTATGTGATTTCATACATGTATGATATGCGATTGGATCGAGTTCTGGGCAACAAAAATTTTTCAGATTCTGCGCAGCTGCGCCGGTACAAGGCAATATTGCTGCGCAGCTGCGCCGGGTGCTGTTCCTAGTTTTCATGCTGCGCAGCTGCGCCGGTTCCCTTTACATTCTTGGCGAAGCTGCGCCACTAGACAGGAACTGAATTTTTTTTTGTTTTATTTAATTAAATGAATGGTTTATTTAATTAATAAAGGTTTAAAATAAAGATGTTTATTTTATATGAAATGAGATTTCAGAATTGCTAAAATTAAAGAGTTTAATTTGGAATTGTTTTTGAATGAAATAAAGGAGTTTATTTTTTCAAAAATAAAGTTTAGCAAACTTCTGCCCATTAACTGATATTAATACATATATGGAATGAATTTATTTTCATGAGATGAATAAGTTTTATTGATACGTATGATGATATGTATGGTAATAAAAGGGATTGATTATGGACTATGACCAATGTGATTGGATTTTATTTTGGTTGAATGCTTGAATGAATGGGTTTTATAAAATGGGGTCTGCGTACCTCGTCTTCTCTAGTTTTATTCTCGATGTAAATTCTATCTCCTTTCTATGTACTTCCCCTTGACTGTTGATCAAGGTTTCTATTTAATTTTAAATAGTTAATGTAATAGAGATAGTTAGAATTATTTTGAAGAAATTGGAGACCAAGGAGCAAGGAACGCGTGAAGACTCATTTGTATGGAGCCAGGGTTTAAATGTAATAGTTATATTTAAATTTAAATTTTTGCACTCTTAGGTTTGACCTTTTGGTTCACTTGGTGGCTCTAGTGAACCAAACTAGAATAAAAGTCCATAATCAATCCGGGTAGAATATAGTATTCTATATTGCATGCTAAATATTATATATATTATATTTTATACAAACATGCTTCGCATGTTTAATAAAATGACGTGTATTTTATATATATATGTGCATGCGCGCTTAAAAAGATGAGACAAATAATAACAAACCCCTCAAAGAAATAATATTAAGTCTGAAGTGTTCAAATGATATTTGGAATATCGAACGTCGCCTTCTAGCATGATTAGTTAATAGAGTATTAAATATTTAATATGAGTTTGTTGTGCTATCCACAAGGCGAGTATTGAATATTTAAGATGTTAATTAATCACATTTGATGCTTATCAAGAAAATTGAACGATCTAGTCTTGTTGTGCTATCCACAAGGACGAAAATTTTTCTTTTTTGAATTTATGGAAGTGCTAGGCTGGACTTAACTTAAATTATTTTAGTTCGGATGTGCACACACATGACCATTATGATTTAAGAGGCAAAATAAAAGGAGTTTCATGGTGATGTAATTGACAAGAGTTGTCTACCTATTTATTTGTATATCGCTTGTTGTGCTATCCACAAGGTTATATACATTTGAAATGGGATCCTTAATCTCACTAGCAAATCTTTAATTAGATGTTGCCGAACTATATGAGTGAGGGTAATATAGTTTGATGAAAATAGTGGGAGATACCAATTTAAAATAAAGACCTAAATTTATTTTGGTATGCAAAGTTAATAAAATGAATGTTTGCTAAAATGTTATCTTTTCACATGCAGAATTTTAAAAATGTCAAAATCACTAATCTCACTACGAAGCATACTTGATGCAAATAAGCTTACCGGCCCAAATTATGAGGACTGGCTAAGAAATCTGAGAATTGTTCTCAATGCTGAAAAGATTTCTTATGTCCTAAATTCCACTATCCCTGAATCTGTTTCAGAAACAGCCTCTGAGGAAGAGATTGCCACTTTCAATAAGTGGCAAGATGATGCATCTATGGCTCAATGCATCATGCTCGCATCCATGAATAACGAGCTTCAGCGTCAGCACAAAAAAATGGATGCTCCTGCTATGCTGCTTCACCTCAAGGAGTTGTATGGTGAACAGAGTAGGACTGCTAGATATGAGATATCTAAGGAGCTCTTCCGATCTTGGATGACCGAGGGCACTGCCGTCGAGACTCATGTTCTGAAGGTAATCAATTTGATTGAACGCCTTGGACAGCTTGGGTTCGTCATGGATGGGGAGTTGAGTCAAGACTTGGTCTTGCAGTCACTCCCTGAGACCTTCTCGCAGTTTGTGGTTAATTTTCACATGAATAAGCAAGATGTCAGCTTACCTGAGCTGCTTAACATGCTGAAAACTGCAGAAGGTCACTTCTCATCCAAGAGGAACCATGTCTTGATGGTAGATTCTTCCAATAAAAGGAAGAGGCCCAAGGTGTCTTCTGAAAAGAAGAAATCTAAGAAGGCTAAGGGAAAAGGGAAAGAAAAGGAGCAAAAGAAACCTGAACCAGCTAAAGGAATGTGCTTTCATTGCAATGAGCCGGGACATTGGAAGAGGAACTGCAAGAAGTTTCTAGCAGAGAAGAAGCTTGGAGAAGCTTCGACTTCCAATCAAGGTTTGTTTATGATTGAAATTAATTTTTCTGAAAGTCATAATTCTACTTGGGTATTGGATACCGGCTATGCTTCTCACATATGTAATACTGTGCAGGAACTGGTCAGAAGTAGAAAGCTGAACAAAGATGAGGTGATCCTACGAGTTGGAAATGGAGCAAATGTTGCTGCATTAGCTGTAGGAACTTATTGTTTAGCAATGCCTTCGGGCATATCCATTTATCTTAATAATTGTTATTATGTTCCGAATATTATTAAAAATATTATTTTAATTTCTGTATTGGATATGGAAGGTTTTGACGTTATTATAAAGAACAATGGTTGTTCTATTTATAAAGACGATGTTTTATATGGTATTGGAAATTTGCGAAATGGACTTTATAAACTTGACTTGCAAGAAAATATATTTCAAATTGAACAAAACCTTCCATATCCAATATTATTATTATTATTTTAATTCTAAAGGAGTTTTGGAATTAATATAATATCAGTACTCTCTCTCAATCCTAATAAAGATTAGGATATAAATTAATTAAAAGTATTTAATTAATTAAATAAAACCCTATTCTAATTGGATTAGGAGGGTTAACTTAATATCTATATAAGAGAGTCTTATATCAGAAATAAGGTACGTGAATTTTTCAAGAGTTGGGAGTACACATATTCTATAGAGATAGAAACAAGGGTTAAGCCAAGAACCCATCTTACTGAGTTCTTCATCTTCCTTGGTGGATCACCGTTAGAGGCCAAACATTTGGGTGGCTGACATTGATCAAGGGAATGAGCCACTACAGAGGAATCAAAGGAATCAAAGTAGTAGAACTTGTACCTGAGGAAGCTTGGATCTTCAAAGGTATAATTCTGTTTTTCTCCTTCTTCATTCACTGATAATTGATGCACAAGAATGATCATGGTAATGGGTTTGTATAAATTTTTGAAAACCTAGTTTTTTAAGCTTCCGCCCTATTTATGTGATTTGATTGCATGATTGCGTTACGTACAAACCCAACAAGAAAGTCATTGATCGCTAGGGAGGCTTATCTCTATTGTAGAATAAATGTTATTTACTTAAATAAATTATTAGTTTAATTTATTTATTTAAATAAGATTAAAAATGTTCTAATTGATTTATTCACAACCAGTTTAATATGGAGAACCTAAAGGGTCACACCATAAAAGAAAGAATAATTATTTCAGAAGATGATGGCATAATCGTAATAATGCATTAAGTGTAATTAATTTAATATATGGTGATAGAATAAATTAAATAGCTTAATGTTTATTATTTAGTAGTTTATAAATATTAAATATAAATTAATAAGAGGAGTCTTATTAATATTAATATTATTTTAATTCTAAAGGAGTTTAGGGATTAATTTAATATTAGTACTCTCACTTATGCCTAATGAGATTAGGAGGCAAATTAATTAAAAGAGTTTAATTAATTAATTAAATGAAACCCAATTCTAATTAGATTAGTAGGGTTAACCAATATCTATATAAGAGGAATCTTATATCAGATATGAGATAGACGTAATTCCAAGAGTTGGAGTGTACTACTTTTTCAACAAAAAATAGAAAACAGGGTTTAACTAACCAACCCATCTTCTTGAGCAATTCCTCTTCCTTGGTGGATTACTTCTAGAGGCCAAACACTTGGATGGCTAACGTTAATCAAAGGAAGGAGCCAATACAGGAGATTCAAGGAGATCACGAAGAGCAAGGAGTAGAACTCGATACCTGTGGAAGCTAATTTCTACAAGAGTATAATTTTGATGTATCCTTACTTTTCTGTTATGATAATTAAGCACAAAGCATGATCATGGTGAGGGTTTGTATATAAGTTTTAAAACCTAATTTATCGCGCTTCTGCCCTTAATTATGTAATTTGATTGCATGTATGCGTAACAAACAAACCAACAGTGGTATCAGAGCCTAACTTTATGCTAATTTTCAATTTTATGATTCCATATATGAATTGATGTGCGATTAGATCGAATTTTGGGCAACAGAAAAATTTTCTGCTTCTGCAACGGGGCGCAGCTGCGCAGCTCCCCAATTCATTCTGTGCGCAGCTACGCCGTTCTGCAGATTTATTTTCTGGTTCTGCGACTGGGCGCAACTGTGCCGCGCCCCATTTTATTATGGGCGCAACTGCGCCTGCCCCTGGACAGAAACTGAAATTTCTATTTTTCATTCAATTGAAATAAATGGTTTATTTAATTGATAAAAGTTTAAAATAAAGGAGTTTATTTTATTTGAAATATGATTTCAGATTTTTATAAAAAGTAAAGGAGTTTAATTTGGATTTGGTTTTTGATTAAAATAAAAGATTTTATTTTGTTTCAAAACTAAAATTTAGCAAAACTTTTGTCCATTAAATGACATCGATCTATATATGAACGGTTTTATTATTCATGAGATGAATGATTATTTATTGATGCATATGTTGATGTGTATGAAAATAAATAGGATTGATTATGGACTACTGACTAATGTGATTGAATTTTATTTAATTTAAATGTTTAAATGTATAGGTTTTATTAAATGGGGTATGCGTACCTCGTCTTCTCTGATTTTTCTTGATGTAAAATTTTATCTCCCTCCGATGTACTTCCCCTTGACTAATGATCAAGGTTTCTATTTATTGAAATAGGTTATGTAATAGAAATAGTTAGAATTTTCTTGAAGAAATTGTAGACCAAGGAGCAAGGAGCGCGGAAGACCCGTTTGTATGGAGCCCGGTTTTAAATATAATAGTTACGTTTAAATTTTAAATTCTTGCACTCCTAGATTTGACCTTTTGGTTCACTTGGTGGGTCTAGTGAACCAAACTAGAATAAAAGTTCATACTCAATCCGGGTAAAATATAGTATTTTATATGTGCATGCTAAGTATTATATATATTATATTTTATGCAAATATGCTTTACATGTTTAATAAAATGACGTGTATTTTATATATATATGTTCATGTGCGCTAAACAAGATGAGACAAATAATAACAAATCCCTCAAAGAAATTATATTAAGTCTAAAGCGTTCAAAGATATTTAGAATATCGAACGTCGCCTTCTAGCATGATAAATTAAATAGAGTATTAAATATTTAATACGAGTTTGTTGTGCACACACAAGGCGAGTATTGCGTATTTAGGATATTAATTTAATCACATTTGATGCTTATAAAGAAAATTGAACAATATTGTTTTGTTGTGCACACATAATGATAATATTTTTCTTTTTAGAATATATGGAGTGGTAGGTTGGACTTAACTTAAATTATTTTAGTTCGGATGTGCACACACTTGACCATTATGATCTAAGAGGCAGAACAAAAGGAGTCACATATTGATGTGATTGACAAGAGTTGTCTACCTATTTATTTATATATCATTTGTTGTGCACACACAAGGCTATATACATTTGAAATGGGATCATTAATCTCACTAGCAAATCTTTAATTAGATGTTGTCGAACTATATAAGTGATGGTAATATAGTTTGAAGAAAATAGTGGGAGATACCAATCTAAAATAAGACCTAAATTTATTTTGGTATGTAAAATTAATTAAATGAATGTTTGCTAAAATGTTGTCTTTTCACATGCAGAAATATAAAAATGTCAAAATCACTAATTTCACTGCGTAGCATACTTGATGCTAACAAACTAACCGGTGTCGACGCCGGGAAGAAAAATTTTCTTCGCGATCCTTTTTGTTGGAGGAGGAGGTCTTTTTCTCTTTGGTGTTGCTCTCCATCCCTCTCTTATTCGGGGAAAAAGAGAGGATTGCCCATATTTCCTAATTTTAATATTATTCTACCCTTTCGCTTTCGCTTTGTCCTTGGGGTTCCGTTTAAAGGGTGAATTTTGTAAGAAACTAGTACCGATATATGTGTCGATGATTTTGAAAAGATTGATTTTATTTTGATGATTGGACCGAATAAGACAGAGTCGCCAGTTGGTATTTTGGAAATGGATATACCAACTCATCCGAGTTTTAATAGTTTTTTCGCAAGATGGTCCAATGCGTGACTCTAAAGATTGGTCTTGAAACCCGAGATTCGTGGAATCCGGGGGCTAGGTCCGACTCCCGTGTAAGTACGGTACCGCATCTTATTGATTTTCTATGTATAAAGTGTGTATGTGTGTCTCTGTGTGTGTGTGTGTTTTATTTTAAAATCTTTATTAGTGTTTTTTTAAGCCTTTATTTTGGGTGACTTGAAAGTAGTGCTGTACCTCTTTTGCGCCTAGGTACGAAGGATTTGATTTAATGAAAAGTTTATTTTTAACAAAATATATGAATTGAAATGAGGTTTTAGAAAGTAAGGTTTTTAAATCCTTTGCCCGACTAGGAATTGAGGTCTTCGATACTTCCTTTTATTCTTTACATTTATTACGTGATCTACCCCGAATCGCTTTATTCTTCATCAAAATCTCTTTGTGGTTTTATTAGAAATCATTTTGATGATATGCATGCAAAAGCGTTAAAAAGAGGACGGATCATCATTGGGCATGTAAGCCATCTCGATGAACCGAGCTCCTACAATCAAGGTTTTCACTATCACGGAATCTTGAATCCAACTTCTCGGGACTAACCCCGCAAGCTCGTTTTTAAGATCCAAATATTACATATCCAACGATATTTATGCTATTAAAACATTACAACATAAAAACTGGTCCATCGTGGGAATCAAGTCGGATCCATTCGGGGATCTCAACATCGGGATTCCTAGGCTCACATGATTTGCACGATATTAAATATACATAATGTCCACGGCTTCTATATTAGATGATTTCATAGTTTGAAATCACCGTTTAAGCCATTTCGGCCCCCCTTTCACCTCTAAATATAAATTTAGGGTTATACGGGATAACCGAGACCATTTGAAACGATAAATCCATAGATATACCATGAATCTAAGCCATCCCAGCACACAGGTTAAAGCTTCATGCTTAATAACCTCTCAAAGGCTAGATTAAGCTTAGATTTAGGTATATCTAGCCTCCGCGGTTGATTTACAATGTAATAAGCACAATATAACAGATAGAAACGTAAAGTCTATCAACTATTACATGATATGCTTACAATACAACAAGTTTAACTATATTCAAACAAGATATCTTATTAATCTATCATTTAAACAACATTTACAGAGAACAGAAGGTAGAAAGTGCGTTATTTCATCTTGGGGGACGCGTGAACAAGCGTTTTGACTCCCGGGAAGAACTTAGAACACTAGTAGGGCTTCAAGTATGTGCTAGATGGGATGATTGAGCTTCAAAGAGGTGAAAATGAGTTCCACCCGAGCCCCTCTCTCTAGAATGTCTATTCTTTCTCTAAAATGTATCTCCCTCTTTTTGAAATAAACTAGTGTGGGTGTTATAAGGTGCCGGAGGCAGCCACAACCACATATGAGGCTAGCCACAGATATGGTCAAGGCTGGCCTAAGTGGGCCCCACAGGCTCGGCAGGTGGTCCTTCAGTCCCAGTTCGGCAAAAGTTGACGTCCGCCGCTCGGCCTTTCGGATAGTCTTTGAGGAATGCAAAGGGAATAGATCGATTCTGACTGGATTAGGGTTTGGGAAGTCGATACTCATGGCCGAGATATATCCATAAGGTTCGAATATCAATTATCTGGCTTATCTCTGATGGCACGTCATTCGAGGTTTGATGAGGTGGTTTTCGATGATCACTGTCTCAGCTCGTCGATCCTCGATCGGTTCACGGTATGTTCGGACATCATTGGTCCTTTGCATCACTCTCGGGGTTGTCTCTGAGATGATCTGGCTCTTTTTCCCTACCTCGGGGTTATCACTGAAGTAAAATTACACTTTTGCCCTTCTACAAGGTTAGTAAAAAGAAAGCAAAATTTTGAGTGTCTACAACCGGGCCGAATTACACGGACTAGTTAAGGAATCTGAGAATAATTCTCACTGTTGAAAAGATTTCTTATATCCTAAATTCACCTGTCCCTAGAACTATTCCAGAATTTGCCTCTGAGGAAGAGATTGCCACTATTGTTAAGTGGCAAGATGATGCATCTGTGGCTCAATGCATCATGCTCGCATCCATGAATAACGAGCTTCAGTGTTTGCATGAAAATATGGATGCTCCTACTATGTTGCTTCACCTCAAAGAGTTGTATGGTGAACAAAGTAGGACTGCTAGATATGAGATATGTAAGGAGCTCTTCCGATCTCTGATGATCGAGGGCACAACCATTGAGACTCATGTCCTTAGGGTGATCAATCTAATTGAACGCCTTGGACAGCTTGGGTTCATCATTATTACTTTCACTGATGATCACTCAAGATATGGATTTGTGTATTTAATGAAATACAAATCTGAATCGTTTAAAAAGTTCAAAGAGTTGAGAAGTGAAGTAAAGAAACAAACTGGCAAAAGTATTAAGATTCTTCGATCAGATCGAGGTGATGAATACTTAAGCGGTTAGTTTCTCGATTGTCTCAAAGAAAATGGTATAATCTCACAATAGACTCCACCAGGTACACCACAGTTAAATGGAGTATCTGAAAGGAGAAATTGAACATTGTTGGACATGGTTCGTTCCATGATGAGTTTTATCAATCTTCTAGTATCCTTCTGGGGTTATGCCTTAGAAGCGTCTGCATATCTACTAAATAAGATCCCCTCGAAATCCGTCGCCAAGACTCCATATGAGATGTGGACAGGGAGGAAACCTGGTCTTAAGTATGTTAAGATTTGGGGATGTCCAGCTTATGTGAAAAAGTTTTAAAATGATAAGATCGGAACAAGATCTGATAAGTGCACGCTTGTGGGATATCCTAAAGAATGTTTGGGAAACTATTTCTACAATCCTACTGAACAAAAGGTGTTTGTTGCGAAACACACTGCCTTCTTGGAAAATAAATTTATTCTTGAAGGGGCTAGTGGGAGGAAAATAGATCTTGAAAAAATTAAAGAACCACAAACCACTACAGATCAAGTGGATGAACCTGTCCAAGTAGAGAAACCTTCTGTACAACACTCTATTCATAAATCTGGAAGAGTACCGAAGATACCTGATAGGTATGGATTCATCAAAGAGGATGACGATGAGGCACACACCATGAATGATGATGATCCACTGAATTACGAATAGGCTATGAGTAATAAAGACTCAGGGAAATGGCTTGAAGCCATGAAATTCGAGATGGACTCCATGGATGAAAACCAAGTATGGACTTTGGTTTCACCACCTGAAGGCATTAAGCCTATTGGGTGTAAATGGGTCTTTAAAAGAAAGACTGGAGTGGATGGCAAGGTAGAGACCTATAAGGACCGACTGGTTCCAAAAGGTTTCAAACAAAGACAAGAAGATGACTATGATGAAACCTTCTCATCAGTAGCTATGCTCAAGTCCATTCGGATTTTGCTTGCGATTGCAGCTTATTACGACTATGAGATCTGGCAGATGGACGTGAAAACGGCCTTCCTCAATGGGAAACTTAAGGAGGAGGTGTATATGACACATCCAGAGGGATTTGTTTCAAAGGTTGGAATAAATCAAGTCTGTAAGCTGCAACGATCCATTTATAGATTGAAGAAGCTTCTCATAGATGGAACATCCATTTTGATGAGACAATTAAAGAGTTTGATTTTATCAAAAACGAGGATGAACCATGTATGTACAAGAAGGTTAGTGGGAGAGCTGTTTCATTCCTTGTATTATATGTTGATGATATATTACTGATAGGGAATCACATTCCTATGCTACAGTCGATTAAAATCTGGTTATCTAAACACTTCTCCATGAAGGACTTGGGAGAAGCATCCTATATTTTGGGGATAAAGATCTATAGAGATAGATCTAAAAGGATGCTTGGCTTATCCCAAGGAACGTACATTGATACTATGCTAAAGAGGTTTAGCATGGAAGATTCCAAAAGAGGTCTCATGCCGATGAGCCATGGAATAAATCTCTCCAAGAAATAGGCCCCAAAGACACTTGAGGAGAGAGACCGTATGAGTAAGATCCCTTATGCTTCAGCAATAGGATCAATCATATATTGTATGATATGTACTAGATCAGATGTCGCTCATGCACTTAATGTAACAAGCAGATATCAGTCGAATCCAGGAGAAGAGCACTGGAAGGCAGTGAAAAATATCCTAAAGTACATACGAAGGACTAAGGATGTATTTCTTATCTACGAAGGGTTGGAATTAAAACTCGAGCGCTTCACGGACTCAAGTTTTCAAACGGACCAAGATGACAATAAATCTATTTCGGGGTATGTATTTACCTTGAACGGAGGCGCAGTGAGTTGGAAGAGTTCCAAGAAGCAAATAGTTACTGATTCAGTGCTAGAGGCAAAGTATATATCTGCAAGTGAAGCTGCAAGTGAAGCTGCAAAGGAAGCTATTTGAATGAAGAAGTTTATAACAGAACTTGGTGTGGTTCCTAGCATCGGAGGAGCAGTCCCTTTATATTGTGACAACACCGGAGCGGTTGCACAGGCTAAAGAATCCAGGTCTCATCAGAAATCCAAACATGTGTTGCGACGATTTCACTTAATCAGGGAGATCATTAAAAGAGGAGACGTCACCTTGGAGAGTGTAGATTCTCAAGACAACATTGCAGATCTATTTACTAAAGCTTTAACACAACAACAGTTTGATCGTCACATAGAGAAGATGGGTATGAGATACCATGGTGATTGGCTTTAGTGCAAGTAGGAGATTGAAAGTAGTATACATGCATGCCAATCATGTATGATGATAAAGCATATACTTTGTAAACGATCTTATTTATATATTAATAAAAGTCTTCATTTATTAAAGGCATTCAATTATCTACATGATGTTGCTTTTATAATATGTAAATAACCCATAGTTTTAAGCAATGCTTTTAGAATCAAGATGTTGATCATGCTAATGAGATCTAAATTCTTAGAAAGCTTAAAAACTAAAATAGTTCCCAATTGTGGGATTACTAAAAAAGGGATTAGTAAATCCTGATAGATTGGTACATATGTTGCTTGATCATTGGATGAGGATGATTGATCTCATGATCATTTGTGTGGAGACACTAAAGCAAGTATATAGGTGCTTATTGGAGAATAAGTTCACTGAACATGACTCGCTATGGAATACCTAATGGAGTTTTACTTGCCTGTCAATAGAAATTCCTAATGTGATAGTAGTACAAGTGATCCTTGGACTTGAGATCATCATAGTATCTTGTATGTAATGAATTATACTTTAACTTATTCCTTAAAAACCCTTAGGGTATATCAAAGGGTATGCTTGGGTATAATGAGTTACGTATAGAGATAATGAATAAGTAATAAAGAATCTACCACTTCTAGTAAAAGAAGATATATATATGTCCTATGTGATTCGTTAAATGACAACCCAGTAGTCCTTGGCCTAGTCAGAATGAAATTTAAAAGGAGTTTCTAATTTGCATTATTTGGAGTTGTGCATTTTTTCATCGAACTACATATAATTAAATAAAATATGACTTGACAGTAAATACATGTCTTATATTTAATTGGGACATTGTATGGTGGAGGAATTGAATTGTACGGTAACTATTAACTCACAGGTTCTTTTATGATTAATGTTGAAATCATTATTATCTGGAAAGTCGTTGATCGCTAGGGAGGCTTATCCCTATTGTAGAATAAATGTTATCTATTTAACTGAATTATTAGTTTAATTTATTTATTTAAATAAGATTAGAATTGTTCTAATTGATTTATTCATAACCGGTTTAATATGGAGAACCTAAAGGGCCACACCATAAAAGGAAGAATAATTATTTAAGATGGTAATGGCATAATCGTAATAATACATTAAGTGTAATTAATTTAATCTATGGTGATAGAATAAATTAAATAGCTTAATGTTTGTTATTTAATATTTTAGAAATATTAAATATAAATTAATAAGAGGAGTCTTATTAATAATATTACAATTATTATTATTTTAATTCTAAAGGAGTTTAGAGATTAATTTTATATTAGTACTCTCACTTATGCCTAATGAGATTAGGAGGTAAATTAATTAAAAGAGTTTAACTAATTAATCTAAATATGTTGGGAAGCCTAATTAATTAAAAGAGTTTAATTAATTAATTAAATGAAACCCAACTCTAATTAGATTAGTAGGGTTAACCAATATCTATATAAGAGGAGTCTTATATCAGATATGAGATAGACGTAATTCCAAGAGTTAGAGAGTACTACTTTTTTCTACAAAAAATAGAAAACAGGGTTTAACCAACCAACCCATCTTCTTGAGCAATTCCTCTTCCTTGGTGGATCACTTCTAGAGGCCAAACACTTGGGTGGCTAACGTTGATCAAAGGAAGGAGCCAATACAGGAGATTCAAGGAGATCACGAAGAGCAAGGTGTAAGACTCGTACCTGTGGAAGCTAGTTTCTACAAGGGTATGATTCTGATTTATCCTTACTTTTATGTTATTGATAATTGAGCACAAAGCATGATTATGTTGAGGGTTTGTATAAAAAATTTAAAACTTAATTTATCGCACTTCCGCCCTTAATTATGTAATTTGATTGCATGTATACGTAACAAACAAACCCAACAGTAGTCGATCATGGTAAAGATAAATCGATGACCATTGCTGGCTTTAGGCTCGATTGGTCCAATCACGTCCATCCCCCACATGGAAAAGGGCCATGGCGAACTTATACTGTGTAGTTCATTTGGAGGAGCGTGGATGGTATTCCCATAAACTTGGCATTGATAACATCTTTTGATGTGATCGTCACAGTCGGCTTTGAGAGAAATCCAGTAATGCCCTGTTCTTAATATCTTTTTGGCAAGTAAAGGACCGCTCATGTGTGGACCACATACTCCACCGTGGACTTCATCCATAAGTCTTTGGGCTTGATCTTTGTCTAGGCACCTCATAAGGCCTATTCCAGCATCTCTTTTGTAAAGTGCATCTCTGCTTAAATAGAATTTCATAGCCATTTTATGAATTCACTTTCTTTTAGCTTGACTTGCCTATGAGGGAGTCGATCCGTTTCAAAGATATTCTTTGTTATCCTTGTACCAAGGCTGTTTGATGGGAGGCAGTTCATCTGATACTTCTCCATTGTAATTCTCATAGGTTAGTGCCTTCTGGCTTGTAAATTTTATATCAGGAATTCCCCTCTTATCAAATATGTGGGTCAAGGAAGCCAATGTTGCTAATGCATCCGCAAAATCATTTCTATTTAGAGGGATGTGGATGAAGGCTTTTTCTTCAAATTTCATAGCCATTTTGATGGTCTGTCAATGATAGGGCAGCAGATGCAATTCTTTGGCATGATATGCCCTAGTGGTTTGTTTGATGACCAACTCAGAATCTCCAAAAACTGCTAACCGTTTGACACCCATGGATTGGGCCATTTTCAATCCCATTATACAGCCTTCATACTCGGCTGTGTTATTGGTGTTAACAAACTGTAGTTTGATGGCCATGGGATACTGTTCTCCTGTAATAAATTAAAGAACTGCCCTTGCTCCTGCACCTTCTATGTTTGCAGCCCCGTCGAAGTACAGTTTCCAGAATTGGTCGGTATCTTCTTGAGGGTTTTGCTAAATTGTCATTATTCCATCATCTGGGAAATAAGTTTCCAAGGGTTCGAAATTCCATGATGTTGCTTCGGCCAATTGATCCGCAATTCCTTTACCTTCGATGGACTTTTGAGTCACGTAGATAATATCTAATTACTGGAGAATTAATTGCCATTTGGACAATCGGCAATTCAATATGGGCTTGTTGAATATATACTTCAGAGGATCCATGCGAGATATGGGATAGGTTGTATGCCCATAAAGATAATGTTGTAACCTCGTGGCGGCCCATGCAAAAGCATAATAGGTTTTTTCGATCAAGGTGTATTTTTGCTCACCATTGCTGTCTCTCTTACTGAGGTAATAGATAGCTTTTTCCTTGCCTCTATCATCTTTCTGCCCCAACATGCAGCCCATAACATTGGAATTGACTGATATATACATGAACAGGGGAACTTTGTCCATCGGTGGTACCAAAACAGGAGCTCCAATCAACTGCTTCTTGTTGGAGAGGAAAGCTTTTTGACAGTCTTCATTCCATTTTCTGGAGGCATTCTTCCTCAACAGCTTAAAGATTGGCTCACAAGTCGCAGTGAGTTGAGAGATAAATCTTCTTATGAAATTGATTCTCCCCAAAAATTCCTGTATCTCCTTTTCTGTTTGAGGTACAGACATCTCAGTGATGGCTTTAATCTTGGCGGGATACAGCTCAATGCCCATGCTGCTTACTGTGACAACCCAAAAAATTGGATTGTCCAGAAATTTAGTTTAAATAATTATTAATTAATAAAAGGAATTTTTTTATTTATATTCTCTGCTATGTGTTTAATGGTCATTCTATGGCCTAGAATGTGCGAATGTGGTTAGGATTCTGGCTATGTGTTAGAATTAAATGATTTGAATTTTCAAGACAAAAATAAAAGTTTTCCGAGAAATTTTTGAAAAATCACTATTCATTCGTTTCTGCTCGGGAATTATTTTTGAATTTCTGAGAAACGCGTAATGATAGGATTCTAAGATAAGATGGAATATTTAATAATATTTTAGTTATGGCTCGTGAAGTTTTCGCTTGCGAACTTAAAACCTTAAGGGTTAGGGAAAGTGAAATCGAAGAAGAAAATGGTTAAGTGTAATAATAATGATTATTATACATAACGAATACGAGTATAATACTAGTTATTATACGAGAATGGTACGAAGATGAATACGACGTATAACATGAATATCATACGAAGTATATACGAAGAGAATACGAGAATTATACGATGAGAATACGATAAGTCTTAATGGACTTTAACCATTAGACTTGGACTTTGTCAAGCCCAATTGGTAAATGATTAAGGCCCAATGATTATTTAAATAAAGCCCAAGAATAAGTCCAATGGAAATTAATGTTAAGCCCAAATTAAGAACACAACCCGTGGGTCGAACTGATGGGTTAACGGGTGGGTAAAACCCATGGGGCAACCCATGTGGGGAGACATGGGGGGCATATGGTGAGACATGGTGGCCATGTCCTAGCACATAGAAGGACATGCATGGGAGGACATGGGGGTTAAGGAGGTTTGCTTAATGACCCTTATTCCCTTGGTCTTGCAAACTCTATAAAAGAGAAGCTTAAAATTTGATGTGGTTTCACAAATCACTAACTCATATATTGAGAAAGAAGAGAGGAGAGAAGGAAGAGCTTATGACAAGCAATCAAAGAAGCAACGAAAGCCACTTAAGACTTTTGTCAAGAACACAAAGTCAAGAACTTAAGAACACTAAGAGGTATGAGTGTTTAAACTATGAATTTTCATCTTTCTTCAATATTTCATTGATAGAGAAGTGATAATTTGTGGTGCATGTATTGAATGAAATGATAAGGTGGATATTAGTGGACTTTAAAACACTAATAACCAAAAACAAGTAAAACCATAATTGAATGGTTAAGAATTTAATGAAGAAATGAGTTAAAACCTTGAAATAATTGTTAATGTAAAAGTTAAACCATAATTGAATAGTTAAGGAACTTAAAAAAGAAAGCCATTGAAACTGAGATGTTTATGATGGTTAGAATCATAGATGAATAACCAATGGATTGATTCCATTTGGTTTGGAGTAAAAATATCGAGTAACGAAGTTATGGCGAAAGCTACGATATTAGACGTTAATCATCGAAATCATAAATTTTCCCATAATGAAAGTCAAAAGTCGTCGTTTAACTCGAAAACCTTGGTTTTTGTTAGCGTATCATAGAATTAGGTAAATAAGTCTTACAAGAGAAAGAACGAACGAATTCAGACTTAAAACGAATAATTGAGTGTCGAACGTTCACGAACGTTTAACGAACACGTAAAAATGGACGAAACTGCGAATTTTTCGCCAACAGATTCAGAAATTCAATTTGACTGGACAGAATCGTAAAAATATGTGATATGTTAGCTAATGTCTTTGGAATGAGCCAATTCCGAGTTATAACGATCGCGTTACGACCTCGGGATGTTCAAAGTTAAAAAAAAATAAATTAAGTGACAGGGCCGGCGCCGCAGCGCCGCACAAGCCTAAGAAGCTGGCACTGCAGTGCCAGACCCGGGAGCCAGACACTGCCACTCAACACCGCAGCGTCGAGTTAGCACTATAAGTGTCGCCGCAGCGCCCTTAAGTTGAAAATTTTCGACTGGAGATTTTTATTACCCAACTTTTTACATAGTAATTGTGGGGCATGTAAATGATTAATATTCATGAAGAGAGAACCTTTAAACAACATGTTTAAGGATGGTTTTGAGAATTAAACGTTGAATAAATGTATTTAAATTTAAAACTCGAAATCTAAAAACGTAAACCGTGAATCGTAGTCGAGTTTAATGCATGCCTTAAGGTTAAATAATATGTAATAGAGGTGTGACATACAAGAATTTTAAGAAGTGAAGATAAAACTTATGTAATTTCTATACGGAGTATGATAACAGTAATCCGTTAGAAATGTGTGCGACCTAGCAAACCGATTAAGGTTTCGTTTGTCGTTGTGTCTAACGACTATTGACGCGAGTCGGTTTATGACATATGAATGTTAATAAGCCGTAACGAACGGTAATAAGAGAATGAAGAATAATGTATAACGTTGAAAAGCTGAGTTAATGATAATAACTTGAATAACGTTCTGAGTCAGATATATCGGACGTTGTAAGATATGTAATGAGGATTAACTTAACGAACATTATAGTTATAATGATTCAGATAAGTTAAGTCTAAGTTGTAATACAATAGTAGTCTATAATGGTCGAGATATAGTATCTGGGCTAAACGATTTCGTTAGAGAGCGATGGTTAATACGAGCTAGCGACCAATCTAACTCACTGTGAAAGACAGTGTAGACAAGACAAAAAACTAGTTTGTTAGTTGTTTGTGGGAAACCACTTAGTGTACTATATTAAATACAATTAGAGACTGAATGTGTGCTAAGTGTAATGTTATTGAAAGAATGGAAGAAATGAATATGGGGGTTGGTCGCGTAAACTTAGTTTACAAGCACGCGAACCATAGGAAGTAAAGTGAAGTTTAAACCAATGCATAAGCCAAGTATATGACTAATAGATATATGTTTTCCTTATGTGTTATATAGGGATTACGATGAACGATATAGCGTAAGCAGTATGCAGCGCTAAGGCAAGTTTCCTAACTTCATTCATATTTTGTTATGAATGCTAGTTTTTTAACTTTCTCAGATGTTGAACATGAGAAAGTATTTTGTATGTGCAAATGTGTAATGTTTGTACAAGATGGTAGAATGTATGAGGCCTTGTGCCACAATATTAACATCTCGGTGTTTCCGTGAGATAAATTGTTCTGTGATTGAACTGTTTCATGTTAGGAAGTTCGATTTATTCATGAACCGTTATTATTAAGTCTGTGCTAATGATTCTAGCCAGACATAATGTATATGAACCAATAGAAAATTAAAGTATGACAAAGTAAATGTGATGAATATTTTAAAATGATAGGAATCAAAACGTATTCCTATTATTCGGGCTGCTTCATAACCATTGTTCAGTAATTGAAGTCTTAAAAGAATTTTGATTCTTGAGTTGTTAATATTCAATTGCTATGACTTGCTGAGAAATTAAATGCTCACATTTGCTTAAAATAAAAATATTTTTATTGAACGACGGTAGTATGTATTAAAGGACCCTATGAAGATCAAGCTGATCGATGTCCTGCTATGGTTGAGAGTACCATTAGCGTCATAAGATGAAGTGTCATTCGGCATATGAATAAGTTTGAAGATCAAGCCGAGACTTATATAATAGTTAGTTAAACTATTCTGTAGATATGGTGACTAGTTAAGTGTAACAAACGAGATTTATGTAATTTAATTTGACTATTTATTGAATTAAATAAATATTTTTTGATGATTTAATTATTGAGTTAAACAATTAATTGATGAATTTGTGGTAGATTAATTTAATTATATGTGTTACATTGATTAAATTAATGTGAATAATTTTATTATTCAATGTATGTATTTAATTGAGCTTAATTGATTAAATGAATTAATTAATAAGCATGATGTTAATCTAATTAATTTAATAATTAATTAGAGATTTAATGATTTGACATAATTAATAAATGAGAATTTTAATTATGTGACTATATGATTTATTGTGGAATTATGCTATTTTATTTAATTGATTTAAATAAGATTATTTGATTAATTGGGTGTGACATTGTTTAACTATATAATAAGAGTTAATTAAATTAATGGGAAAAGCATATATGAGGCTAGCCAAACAAGGCCCTAAGGGGAGTTGCATCAGTTAACGCATTATGGATTAACTAACGCCACTAACTCACCCATTATATATTATACGTATTATAATTATATCTTATATCATATGCCATATCAGTTCCTACCTTCATCAGAGAAAAACTAGAGAGAAAATTGAGAGAAAAGATTTGAGAATTGATTCGAGAGGAATTGGAAAATTCAAGTTTATATCACCTTCAAACAGAGAAAGCAATGGTAAACCCTAATCTAAGTTTTATATTTCACGTATTATATTTTCTCCCAACTGAGTTCTCTGATAATGGGATTTCATGAGTTTCTTGTTTATTACTTAATGTTAAATGTCTATTAACATACATAACTCAATTGTATGTGATTTATATCTGTTTTAGAGTAATTAATCCATGAAAGCATGTCTAAATTGAGTTTTCAAAAGTTAAAGAATATAAAAGTTGTATATATGGCCCATATGGCCCTTATGTACAAATTAAATGCTATAAAGGTTCTCTGTGAATGGGAAATTTGGCAATTGTTGATTATATGTCTATGTATGTGTTACAAATTATTCATAACATGTTTTAAAACATATATGCATGATTTATAGTGATTAAATTCATGCAATTATACCTTAATTGGGTTTTCAAAAGTTACAGAGTATAAAAGTTGTATATATGGCACATATGGCCCTTACGTTCAAATTAAATGCTTTAATCAATTGTTTAACTTTAAATTGATGATTGAATATAATTATACATGTTTAAACGAACAAAACGAAATTTGAACGGACGGATTAGGTATATTAACGAATCTATAACGTCGAAATTCATGCTTTTCCTCAAAGTTTTACAAAATATTGAAAACATCAAAATTAAATATTTTGATTTGTGTAATTATGTGATTTAAAGTGTTAGAAGCATGCTAGAATCGATTTATGATGTTCCTGTGAAGTTTATACTTCATGGGTAATACTACAAATCGTTATATTTGTATAAATTGGAGTTAATTGGGCTGTTCTGTGTGTTATTCGTGAACTGCAGAATTTGGGTCTGCGTCGCAGCGCGGCCGCACCGCTCCAAGGAATAAATGGAGCGCGCCCGTACCATGCAGCGCGCCCGCGCCGTTCCAAAGAACAAATGGAGCGCGCCTGCGCCCTGCCTGTAGAATTTTAAAAATATTTTCTAAGTGTTCAAGTCTCAAAGATGTGTTTTAAAACCTAATGTTATAAACATGAAGATATGTTAAGCATATAATAATATGTTAATCAACTTATGTTATATGATTAATTAATAAGTAAATTACACGACTTAAACCATTATCTGAAAAGTCAAATAATGAGTTTAAAGAATAATGTTATGATTTGATAAGTGTATCGAATTTATGATTAATGGGTATTATGAATGTATTGATATGTAGAATTTAATAAGGAACGTGAATTAGTTATAGCTTGTGCAAGAGGTAAGTTTCCTAAACTCAAACGTTTAAATTGAGCAAGTTTCTAAACTTTACTTTTATTGAGCAAGTTCCTTAAGTTCTAAATTATTCATTTATGAAGTCTTATACTTGTATTCTATATCGAGTAAGTTCTTGTTCTTAATTATTCAAGTTCAAGATTTCATATTAGATGCTATAATTCTTCTAAAGTATGAATTCAGTTATACAATACTTATTCAATTGTATACCTTTTGATAATTATTATTCAAATTGAGTATCAGCTTATTTTGGAACCTTGTAAGACTAGCGAACCTTTATTGATTTGACTAGTCCATAGTTGATGAGCGTTCTAAATTCTAGAACTTTTATTGAGCTTATCCAAACCAAACTTCCTTTGGTGCGGACTCTGATGTCAAACTGAGATGAACAACCCTTTAATAGAGGATTATTTACGCTTTAGCGTTGAGATATTGTGCACAGTATGTTACTAAGGGCTGATCCCCCTAAGTACGAGAAGTAGAGTCCATAGTCTTATGACTGTTAAAGGTTTAAAGTATAAACACTTTACAACCTAAGACATAGTTCGAGGTCTTATGACCCTCAGAATTTCTTTTGATTCTTGTTATTCATTCTTGATTCAAAAGTCGAGTTTTCTTTATTCAGAAGTCTTTGATTGACTCGCATGTTATTATATTATTGTTATATTGTTATACTTGTGGGCAATCGTGCTCACTCTTGCGTAATAATAACATTGCAGTTAAGAACGAAAGGTCCGACGAGCCTTCCACTAGCAGAGGCAAGGGGAAAGTTAACAAGTGTTGAAGACTTGTTATTTAATTTTAAGAATGTTTATTGTCAAGA
The DNA here is from genome assembly GCA_020205555.1 of Panax stipuleanatus. Classification (NCBI taxonomy): domain Eukaryota; kingdom Viridiplantae; phylum Streptophyta; class Magnoliopsida; order Apiales; family Araliaceae; genus Panax; species Panax stipuleanatus. Next base: position 61,775,610 of record CM035117.1, on the reverse strand, counting down.
CTTGATGTTGTTTAAGACTTATTTATTTGTTTATGTTTCCGCACAGATGTTTAAGGTTAGTTTGACCTGGGATTATATTTATTTTTTCAGATGTTGTAACTCCGTAAGGGGAGAATTTATTTCTATCTATTGCATGGTTTGTATTTATTATGGGTAGATAGATAGATGATATTTGTACAATGAACACCAAATCCCGTGGAATTGAAGTACACAAATTTGGGGGTGTCACATTAAGTCACACTTGTAAGATGAAAAGAATAATGTAATTATCATTATTTGTAATGAATGAAGGTTTTAAGGTAATAAAACCTGGGAATTAAATGGATATATCGTTATTCTTTAGGATATAATGATGTACGTATGGAGTGTGATGTACTCGTGATGTACGGAATTCGGGTGTGAAGATAGATCGGATTTCGGGGCGTCACAAGTTAGTATCAGAGCTATAAGTGCAACGCGTGAAGAACCCTGAGCCTCTCCCTGGTGACGTGTAATCACCGTGAAATTCATGAATAAATATTAATATTGATATTAATAAGAATATGAATATTTATTTTATATAAATGTTTATATAGCATGAGGTGAGTAACTCAATTAAATTAAATTGAATTTATGATAATTGAGAAAGTGTGGAGAATTATGATAAGCTCGTGAAATGCCTTGTGTGGCACGAGGATGGAATTTACGATGGTTTAATTAAATTAAAGAATGAATGAATTAATAAGTAAATGATTAATTAATATAATATTATTAATTAATTGTTATTATGAATAATAACATATTAAAGAGTAAACAATGAATTAATATAATAGATTAATGTTTATTCAATTAATTGCTAAGTGCAATATTATGTAATGGGTGATTGTATATTAAAGTGCCTACACCTAAAGTATAATGGTGTGTGACACTACAATGTAACTATATAATATATAAGAACTATATAGTAAGACTAAATGAACTATATAAGTTACATAAATGATGCTTATGTGACAACATGTTATGTGTACTTTGTGCAATATTAAATTAGATTAAATAAATAATTGATATTTACTAAATATTTCAATAATTAAGTATAATTGAAATAATAAAGTTTACGATAATGTGCTGTGACACTACTCGATCAAATTATATTCGGTATTATCAAATGTATATGGATTATATAATAATGGGTATATATAATACCCCCAACTTATTACAATGTTATAACATTAACTCACTAACATTACATTGTAAATTAAAAGAGGATTAAAACCTAGGCATACCTTTATATACATTTATGTAAGAATAATATGTATATAATAAACCTATAATATGTTAGCATTATTTCTCTTGCAAATGCTGAGTTCTAAGGCTTGTCCCAAAGTGAGTGGCTCTTTTTTTTCTTCACGTGAATGGTCAAGGGCCTATACTACTCCTATATACCAAACTCAAGCATTCTAGCTAATTTCAATCAAATGATGGCAAGGGGAGTGGGTTGAGGTGGTGGTTGGCCACTATTCCACCAACTTCTCTCAATCCATTAACTTCTCCTTTCTTCCATTGATTTCAAACATTGGGCAAAGCTTTGGTATGGTTAATCAATTATCTATAAATAGAGACTTTCTCTTCTCATTTCATTTTGCTAAGTTTTTGGATAATTGATATAGAGTGTGAGCATATAATAGTGAGTGAATAATCTGAAATTGAGAGCAAGCCTTGTCCAATTCAAGCTTCAAGAGGTACAATGCGTGTTCATGTTTTAAAGTTTAAGCAATTATAATTCCTAGGAATTGCATGAATTAGTTGAAATTGGACGTGTGAAATGATGTTAACATGTTAGTATAGTCTATATACATGTTATATATACAATGTGATAGTATTCAAGCATGATTCATAAGGAATTGTTGGAGTTCGTTTGGAAGCTCTGCTATTGCAGAAACTTCCTGGATTGGAACCGGAGTGGCGCGGCCGCGTCACTCTCTAGTATAAACACGGCGGGGCCACGCCGATATGCAGAAGTGAAATCTGACTTTTGTGTTTTCTAAAATGTTGAGCATGCTAGTTTAACCTAATTATGCCTATTTAAGTTCCTGACATGCTAGCGTAGGTTGTCTTGCATGTTATCACCTACTTAGCTCAGTTTTTAAACGGGTTCTAAAAGAAACTTAGAGTTTTCAAATACAAACTTGATGAACTAAGTACATTTTAAGTTCTAAACTTGTGAGCATGCTTATGTGGTCTAGTTATGTGTGTACATTAGCATGATATATAGTATATGAAGTTACTTTGCATGATTGGTTAGTTTAACATGAGGTTTCAAAGAAAACTTAAGAGTTTGGAAAACTAATGTTGTTGATAACTACCTTATGTGCATTCTGAAATTTATAACTACCAAGATAGGACATGATATGCCTCTAGACATGATGGACATATACACCTATTTATCTATGAGTATGTGAACTAATCGAACATGGTTTCAAATGAGTCTAAATGAAGTAGAACTATGCTGCCTTGAATTATATGACTAGAATAACTCGAACATGTATGATTAAGGTACTTTGACCTCATTGCGTGTATATAAGGGCTAAACATGAGAAGCTTTTGAATTGGACTCACTAAAGCCTTGTTGAATAAGAATTAATAATGAACTATGTTAAAGGAAAGATATAAGATCGAACCTAGTTATAAACCTCATAACATGTATATTCTGCATGTGTCATCATCAATGTATGTGGGTGAGCGAGCTAGGCCATTCAAACTATTTTTCAGTTCTGGTTTGAACTAGGAGCAGTGCGGTCGCACCACTCCCTAGTTCAAACCAAGCGCGGCAGCGCCACCTTGCAGAATGGACAGAGCATGTTAATTGTGAATCTAAAATTTGATGCATGCTTTTATTGTTATCCTAATCTGCAATACATGTTTAGTGAAGTATGCTAGTGTTAATGAGTATGTTACGATGGAACCATATAGTGATAAGTGTTTATAAACTTTCAAACACTAAGATAACGATAATTACGAGCTATGTCATTTGGTTATATAATAACATACAAACTGATTATGTGTTATGTGTACGTAAGATATGTGACGACATACGTGTAGGATCGTACGATTAAGTTAGGAACTTATGTATGTGTTTAACTTACATATTAAGTATATGTATTCGACTTATGTAACTAATGGATATCCTTATATACGTAACTATGTTACAATAGGATTACAAAGTATTGATAAGCTAAAGGTTGATAAACTACGCATAAGGCAAGTATTCGAACCTTACTCCTTATTGAGCAAGTCCCTAACTCTTTTCACTTTACATATTGTATAAATTCGAATTGTTGCCATGTCAAACAAATATTTGTTATTATTCAAACATTAACTTTTTATCATGATGTTGTTGAAAGCATTGAACTTATCGTTCCTAAATGAATTTCAAAAGTTGTCTAAGCCATTTGATTCGGCTAGACTAATATCGTATGTTAGAAAGCTATCCAAACCAATTAACTTGGTACAGACTCTTATAAATTCTACTGAGATGAACAACCCTCATGGAAGGGGAAATTTTATACAATTGTCAGGAAATCGACGTGCGCACATGAGTACGATTAAATGTTATGCATGACGTAGGGTACTTTAGGCTGATCACCTGTTGTACTTATTTTATTGGATTATCAACATATTACTGTTAATTCTAGTAAGAGTTCATAGTCCTTAGTGACTGCTCAGTGTTCATTATTCTTGAACCTTGAAAAGGTTAATACTTTGAATCTTGTTGATATCTTTCTGTCCATAGCAGCTATTATTGAGAACTATTGATACTTTTTGTTATTCTTGAACTATCATTTACTGTTGTACCCTTAGGATTTGGAATCTATATTATTCACCCTTATTGCTATATTACTTGCTGAGCAAACTTGTTGCTCATTCTTGCTTTTTCTAAAATATTTCAGTTAAGGCAGAGCAAGGTGGACCCTCGGGCACAGATAAGGGCAAGGGCAAGGCTACAGAGTTGCTTTGTACTTGGTTAGAATTATTATGATGATATAATAAGACTTAATTCATATTTATGTATTAGCGAGGTATTAGCTATGTCTAAGTTATGATTAAGATGTTGAAGTTATGTTTAAGTTACGAGACCTTGGGACATGAATAATTATATTAAATAAATATAATTTATTCTATCATTCCGTTGTGTGAGATGTTATTATGTTTTAAGATATTTAGGAAGTGACGAACCGAATTTGAGACGCGAGTGGTCCGAATTTGGGGACGTCAGATGACGTCCCTAAATGGGAATGCACCGCAGCCAAACTCTCCATAGGGGGCGTCGAGCAAGTCGGTGACAAGCTGATGGGTACCCCTGTAAGGCGCTATGGTTGAAAGTACTATTAGCGTCACAAGTTGGTATCAGAGCTGATAGGTTATAAACCTTAGGTATGGGTACCTAAGGCTATAATCGGAGAGGGAAGAATAAGAAAACCATTGAGTGAAACGATTAAGGAAGAAGATCACGACGTGATCATGTTAAGTCGTAATAACAGATTTTCTATGAAACGATGGATGAGTTATAGCTCAGTGCTATAATGGAATGGTACTGTGAATTAGTACAAGGAAAAGAACTCGGTAAAGTTGTAAAGGATAGGATACGAATTAAACCAAAATCGTATTAAGGAAAGGGAAAGTTAGAAGGTTGTAAATTTCAATTGAGGACTCATGTGATAGTTGAGTTGTATGAACTTTTGTTATGGGAAAAGGTTTATGCTTTGGTGTTACAACCACTCAGTCTATTACGGTGATAATCATTGGAACAGTAATGTCGCACTATCAATATATATATGACTAGAAGGTGAATCTTTTCTCATGTGTATATTGGATAGTAGAATGTACTAAGATAGGTGCGAGTTCTTAAAACTCATACTTATGAAAAGTTTGTGACTCATAGTTATATGCTATGTTTCTGAGCCCTAAGCGTATGGATAGTCCTTGATTTGTTCTTGGATTACATATTACGAAGATAAGTTCTTAAACACATATGGTTGTGAAAAGTTTCTAAACAGATAAAGTGTGGTAAGTTGATGAACTATACTAAGGTATAGGAATGTGGTGGACTGAAAATTTACTATTTTCAGTATAAGTAGCATTTAAGGTGCTAGAAGAAGTTAGAATTGTCGCTAGTATGACAATAAAGGAAGAAGAAGGAAGTAGAAAATTACAAGTCTTCTAGATATGCTAGATTTCTAAATTATTGACATCGTGCTGATGTGTATGTTTTTGGAAAGAAAATATTGGTTTCAACTTTTGGAAACCAATGTATTTTTAAAAAGAATTATTCTTTGTATGTCTATGCTAATCATTTAGGCTAGACAGAGTTTGATTTGAAATATCAAAATGAATTTTATATCATCAGTGTATTTGATATATAGGTGGTAAAAAGAAGGAGTTATCAATGCATTAAACCTAGTGTTGGATGTGGTTGTAAGATCATCAACCCACTATGGCAGTATGTAGTATGACAAAGTCATAAACTGACGAAGTCCTCAACGTATTATAAATCAGTACGGTATCATGCCGTCATTAAACGTTTTGAAGTATTGTGAAAGAATTTAAAAGGTGTAATCGATGTCAATTGATTTGACTAGACAAATGTTTCAAATTGGTGTCCAATTTATTGGTATAGTCTAAGCAATTTGATTTGGCTAGACAAATGGTATGTCATGTTTAAAGAAAATCAAGCTTTCTTTGAGAAGTTGTACTAAGTCAAATTGTTTTGGTTCAGAATCTGATAAATAAGTCTGAGGAGAACAAACCCCGAGATATGGGGATGGGTTGATCACCTAATTTACCGAAAAAGATGTTTTACCTTCTTAGTGATTGTAAACGCACTGGGTGACTAAGGATGGTTTACGGTGAAATATTGTTAGACCTAGTAAGAGATCATGGTCTATAAGACCCCTGAGCAACGTATGAAATGTTTTAAAGGAATCCTTATATTCCTAACTATTCATTCTACTTTATAATTAATTATAAATTATGAAGGTTCTTGAATGTACGAAGGATGACAACATCTTTAAAGAGAAGTTGAGAAAAAGATTATGTTAAAAATTTCGAGGACAAAATTTATAGAAGAATGGGTGAATGTGATATCCCGAGAGATTAGAAGTATAGTTGTCATGATGTTTAACATCTGACGATTATAACAGATAATGATCCTTGGGGGGAAGGATGTTGAAGAGATAATGAGAAGGAATAATTAGGTAAATACCAAACTGAATTAGTATGTTGAGATTTTTTAACGAAAATAAGAAGAAGTGAGATTAAACCTTCGTTAGAAGGTTGTAAGGATAACACATTCAAGTATGAATGTGGTTTTAGAAATTCCGAGGACGAAATTTTTATAAGTAGGAAGAATGTGACAACCCGAAAAATCGGATTGTCCAGAAATTTAGTTTAAAGAATTATTAATTAATAAAAGGAATTTTTTTAATTATATTATGTGTTATGTGTTTAAAGGTCATTCTATGGCCTAGAATGTGCGAATGTGGTTAGGATTTTGGCTATGTGCTAGAATTAAATGATTTGAATTTGCAAGACAAAAATAAAAGTTTTCCGAGAAATTTTTGAAAAATCACTATTCATTCGTTTCTGCTCGGGAATTATTTTTGAATTTCTGAGAAACGCGTAATGATAGGATTCTAAGATAAGATGGAATATTTAATAATATTTTAGTTATGGCTCGTGAAGTTTTCGCTTGCGAACTTAAAACCTTAAGGGTTAGGGAAAGTGAAATCGAAGAAGAAAATGGTTAAGTGTAATAATAATGATTATTATACATAACGAATACAAGTATAATACTAGTTATTATACAAATATTGGACGAATATGAATACGACGTATAACATGAATATCTTACGAAGTATATACGAAGAGAATACGAGAATTATACGATGAGAATATGATAAGTCTTAATGGACTTTAACCATTAGACTTGGACTTTGTCAAGCCCAATTGGTAAATGATTAAGGCCCAATGATTATTTAAATCAAGCCCAAGAATAAGCCCAATGGGAATTAATGTTAAGCCCAAATTAAGAACACAACCTGTGGGTCGAACTGATGGGTTAACGTGTGGGTAAAACCCATAGGGCAACCCATGTGGGGAGACATGGGGGGCATATGGTGAGACATGGTGTCCATGTCCTAGCACATGGGAGGACATGCATGGGAGGACATGGGGGGTAAGGAGGTTTGCCTAATGACCCTTATTCCCTTAGTCTTGTAAACTCTATAAAAGAGAAGCTTAAAATTCCAATTGTGTAACCTATGTATTAAGTACAATTATTATAATTATTATGGTAATTATGTGTTATAAGTTATAAGTTAAAAACTCTATATTTATGTTTATACTTATAATATATGTATATTATATTACATATACATACATTAGTTTAGAAGTTAGAAGAGTTAGAGAAAATAATCAGTGTTAACAAAGAAGAGAAAAATACAGAGAGAAAACACTCTGTGATTTTTACAAAGAAAATTGAGAGGAGTTTGGTGATTCCGAGAATCAAAAGGGGGATTATCAGAGCTATTCTCACCATCTAACGAAGCTTAATCAAGGATTGAAGGTAGTAATTCACCTCTTATTCTTAGTTTTCCTTGTAAATCGAGTTTCATAGATAATTGGAATTATAATCGATGATTTGGTTAATTATAGGTTATATGAATTGATAGATGTTGTAATCCATTAATTCGAATGCTATATGTGACGCCCCCAAATTCGGGTCCCCAGAACCTCGGACTTGGTACGTTACGATACATCATTTCTATAACTATTGCAGAAGATATAAACATAAATTGTTTATACAATAACTTTTACAACATTATTCCCAAGGTCTATAACATTAACTTCATACCTGCATTCAATATCCTACATGACATAAAATGTCATTTGTATCCTATACTATTACCATTTTAACCGTATAATAATTCCATCCTGGAACTTATCTTTGCCTTTGACTGTGTCCGAAGTTTCTTCTTTAATCTGAAATGTTTATCATGATATAGCAAGGGTGAGCAACAAGTTTTCCCAGCAAGTTTAAGTTCAAATGAAGATATATCATGATTAAAAAGAATAATAAGCTAACAAACTTTCAACAATATAAGAATTGTGAAAGAACATGAATCAATAATGCTGAATAGTCAACAATGAACATGAATAAATTTAACTGAACAATATGGTAATGAAGGTGATCAGCCTTTCATACCTGATGAACATATACAATATGCACAACGTGCGAATTAATAAATCATAGATGTGATATAATAAACAATGATTAATCACAAACATGCTTTACAATAACAACTCGAGTTCGAGTTAGAAAACTTGTTCAAAAAAAGAGTATAAGAACTTGCATGTATCGTCGATTACTGCTACGCAATCTAATTTAATCGCTTTATTGGAAAGACCTATCAGTTATAAGATATATCTTTCAATTAGCATAACATATCTTATTCCATAATTCTATTACTATACTATCTAACATTTAAACACATAGTCAAATATTAGATAACCTTAACACTATACATATACACAAGTCTAAACCTAGCACACATCGAGTGTTTAATAATATTCAATATAGTATACTGAGTGGTTTCTCACAAACAACTAACAAATTAGTTTTCGTCTAGTCTAAACTATTTTTATAGTGAGTAAGATCGGTTACTAATTCATAGATCCCTTCCCCATATGAAGGAGTCGTTTAGCCCAGCTACTATACATCAACCATTAAAGAGTACGACTGTACTACCTTAGACTTAACACTACTTTATCATATAACTTGTGAATTAACACTTAGTCTTTTATTTTATAAGTCCTTTATAATTAAGTAAGCCGAATACATAATCCAGCAACCTGGATTTAGACTGAATTTCAATATAGTAAACTATTTTCCAATCCAGCAGACTGGATTCAACTGACCTCCAATCCAGCAAGCCTGGATTCAAATTACCTACAATCCAGCAACCTGGATTCATTAATTCTTCAATCTAACAACCTGAATTATACAAATAGATCAATCCATCATCCTAGATTATCCAAACATTCCAATCCAGCATCCTGGTGGCCAATCCATCAAACCAGATTGCAATCCAGCAACCTGATGGTCAATCCAGCAACCTGGATTCCCTTTTTTTTTTAATCAAATCATCTTATTATTATTTTTTTATCTTTTGTCCATACATAAATACATGTATTCCATACACAAAAATAATTTTTCAGGAATTTTTCAATTTCCTTAAATATTTTTCAAAAATCTATTTCTAGTTATTTCCTTAAGAAATTTGCTACATCACGCTTAACTCCAGAAATTCTCAACTCTTGGCGGGATCTTACACATGTTATCATGAGCCTCCAGTTTAAATTCTGTGGCCATCGGAGTTATACAACTCCGGTTATAGCGATTTTTGTCAAAATAATATATATATTGAAATAGTCATAACTTGCTCAATTTAAGTCAGAATGAGCTCATTTTTGGACACAAGCTACTTTATAACATATATTGTAATGTCCCAAAAGATTGGAATTTATTACATTAATTAATTGGCCGAAACCGCTCTTGAAAGTTCCAAACAGATTACTTTTTTAACTTTTTAGTTTTCGCGTCCTTTGCTAAAAACTGTCTAGACGAAAATCTACATGGAATTTTTTAGTGATTCCACTTGAATTTGTTAGAAACTTATAGATCTAACTCTATAAATTGATCACACTAAAAAATTCAAAATACACTAGGAGATATGGTCGTTTCAATTTCATGTTCCGTTTTCTAAAAATCTAATTTTTCCAGTTTTGTGATTTCTAAGAAATCTTCCTAGATCTCTTGATTAACCCAACATCAAACATCATGAACCATCATAACACATACTAATACCTCTTATACTCATGGATCTATCATAATCCATGATCTAATTCACCAAAAATCACCAATCATAAGATTAAACACAAGTAAAAGCTAAGAAAATTAAGTTTTCTTACTTTTTAAAACATAGTTTCCTTTTTCTTGCTTTTGATCTAACTTTTGATTATAAAAAGTGATAGATCTACACATAACACACTTATACCCATGTAGATCTAGAGTTTTGAAATCTTAGATCTTCATCCCATAAAAACAAGTTATATAAAAATAATAACTATTTTATAGATAGATTTGTATAGCTTTAATCAAGTGCGTCCTTTCTTCTTCTTCTAAGGTAGCTCAAATCTTTTGGTGGAATGGAAAATAATCTCTCTTCCTCTCCCATAAGGCTGCCGAATGCTACCCTCCTTCTCTCTCTCTTTATTTGTTTATTTTGGTTAACTTGGAAGTGAGAGAAAAGAGAAGATATAATAGATAATTTTTTTTATTAGACATGATATGTATCAATATTCATTCCCCCATCTTCCTAGATCTTTCTCTCTCTACTCATTTAGTTGTTTCTTGCAAGTAAGAGATTGCTTATAGCTTTATCTAAATGTGTTGGCAACATAATAAATTTGACACATATTGTAGTTGGTAAACAACTAAAGCTAAAGTAATAATGTCATCACATGGCTCCTCTTTTCCTCCCTTGGGCCGAAATTCTTGGGCCTTTCTCCCCCAATTTGGTTCAATTTTATTGATTCATTTACTTACTCCCATGTCCACCAAGTCCCTTAACAATTGGATAAAGTTTGGGCTTTTAATTAATTCTTTTGGGTTTGCTTAATAAAATAGTTGGGCTATGTAAATGAACATAGTCCACTAATTTTAATTATATCCTACCTTAATTATTTAATTAGGATTTTCATATGGGCCATTAGTTAATTCATTTGGGCTTGCACTTTGCTTAGTATTCTTACTAATTAAAATTAACTTGGGCTCCAAATTAATTCTTTGGGTTTATAATAATTGGCCATGAACATAGATTAGATCTAATACTTTCACTCTTTCCCATTGGGCTAAGCTTGATAACTTAATTGCTATTAAATCAAAATAGCTACAAGTCCAATGCTTAATAAAATAATTGTGCTACACAAATAATTCCTTGGGCTACAAAATCATCTTAGTCCATTAAATCTATTCTCACTAGAAACAATGCTCAACATTTTTTATATTTACATATTCTTAATTATCTTTATATACAAAATAAATGTATACACAATATATAATGTATATTTATTTAATCGTACACCCAATTCACATAAGTCCTCACACATTCTATTAGTTTATTAACTAAATATCCATAATTGGCTTAATGAGTTATAAACACTCACACTCACATAATCATACACATAATTCACATACCTAATTTATATATTAGGTCACCAAAATTTATAGGTATCGTAGTACCTTATTCTTAATATTTCATCAAACACAGATAGATTCATCTCTAGGGTTTAGAAATTTATAAGCCATAATTCTTCTATTCTCAATCAAATAATAAACCATTTAGGTTCTTCTTTAAAAAATTTAAATTATTCCTCAAATTCACATCTAGGTTTTACTCTTTAACCTTTATTTTAATCATTTAAAATTTTATTAATCTTATAAATTCTCGGGTTGTTACACTATAAACGATTTTCAAAAATCAAAGTATTGTAAAAATAAGGTTTTTCATGAAGAAATTGTGGTCTTATGAGTTTTCCTATATTGGTTGATTTTAGAATGAAAATTGATGAAGTATTATGTATTAATATGCAAAATTAAAAGATGTTCATGATAATATCTTCAATAACGAAAATAATGCATGTATTATGAATGGAATCGATTGAGAATTGAAATTTTGGTGAATTATTTTGTTAAAAGTATAAGTTTTATGAAAATAGCAATTTATAATGAACTAACTTGAAAAATAGTTTCTTAAATATCAAAATTAGTGTTTGGTTGTGATATGTTATGTAAATTGATCATAGATTATAATAATATATCAAGAAACGAACAAAACATGATTTGAATCATGTGATTTGGGTTAAAAACGAACTCACAGTGTTAGTTTTCGTTAAGAACGCTTAAGAATGTCGTTTTCTTCAAAAATCATGAAAATTAGGTTCTTTGATTATGTGTTGTGGTGGTATTGTATGTTAAAATCATGTTAAAAGTGTAGGATTTTGTTTGTGTAAAGTTTTATGTACATTGTGTTAGTTAAAATCAAACTTTGGTGAGAGCATAGTTCGAGAGCCGGGAACCCACCAGTAGTGGGCCTCGCCCCAGCGGGGCTTTTGGCCTTGGAACTCCCGCCCCAGCGGGGCTACAAGATGTCCGGAGTTGTTTAAGTAGTGTAATACAAAACTGCTTTGACCTCCTGTAGTAAAACAGTCATAACTTTTTCATACGAACTCCGATTGAGGAGATTCAAGATGATCAGGAACGAGCACGAGTAGACCTACAACTTTTATTCTTTAATGTTCTTGACTTGAGGTCGGTAGTAGGGGTCAAAATGGTCATCTTTGTGACTAATGTGTATTCAAAGGCAATCGGAGGTCGGAGGGCGTCGAAGGGCGTCGGACATGCACATACGCAAGTATAGTGCTGTCGACGATAATAAATGTTGTTCTAAGTTTTAAAACATAAATGTTAGTAAATATAATGATGCTTAACATTAGTAAATGATGTATTAGATAAGTTATGTAAGCACATTAAGTATACACAAGAGAGACGATTCGGGCGTGTGACGAAAGAACGTCGAAACACTGTGACAAGTGTTAACAAACATAAAAAGTATTTTAAGTCAAATGAAATGAACATTATAAGATATAAAATGGAGTTAATATAAAACCCATAAGTAGTCCTAGCAAGACTTAAACACTTGAATGAACTTTGAGTATAACTAATAAGAAATATAGTGAGATATAAGTCAAAAGTTAACACAATCTAATTGAGCATTGTGTATTAGTTAATAGGAAGGATTATGAGATGTAGAGTAAAATTACATTACAACTACTATGTGTTGCTATGTGACTAATAGTTGATGTGCATGATTATATAATTGTGTAGGGCACGTGAAGTGCAGATAGCAGTAAGCTGTTAAACTGTTATTGTGACGCCCCCAAATCCGGGTTCCTTTAAACCCAAGATACGGTGCTACACGGTGCTACAATCTACTCATACATTCAATTGAAGACATCGATATCAATGCATAAGTTTACTAATTATTACATTCTATTAAATTCCTTCCCAAGTATTCGTAACCAATACATTGTTCTGTGTCATAATATCAGTAAATACAATACTAATACTATACTATTACAAAGGTCACTACTGGTCCATCTTGGACTTTCCTTTGTCTTTACCGGATCCTTCAGTCCGTTCGTTCTTAGCTGAAATCATTTAGTTTTAAGAAAGAATGAGCATAAACAGCTCAACAAATTAAACAGTATACCTTGAAACCACAAAATCAAGAATCATATTCCTTGGTCTTCAATAACTGTACAATAGTTATGAAGTACTTAAGAATAGTCAAAATATTATTTTGATTCCTTTAAAACCATTCCCAAGGACTTTATAGCCTCTTCGAAATCCATCTTGGTCAACGACCATGAACCATATTTTAGTTCTCAGTCATGAAAGGAACAACCCAGCACGGAGGCCGTAAGTTCGATATATCTTACGAGCACATCCAGGTGATCAGCCTGTAGTACTCTATGTTGATCAACACTCATACATTAAATGTGTTTACGTTTAATTGGTGGCAACCTCACGTGCCTGTCGAATTAACGACGTTTTAAAACTTTATTTTATTCATACTCAGGTTTACCTGAGAATCCGTACCAAGCAATCGGCATAGGATCACAACATTATATATATTTTGGAAAGATTTGTGGAAAAACCCACCAAAATATGTTAACTCTCAGTCTAGCCGAATCAAATGGCATCGACAATTCAATAACAGTTCATGCATAACCAATTATGCACAAGGACCTCTTGTCCAACCATAATGTATAGACAAGAGTTTAGAAAACTTGCATTCATAGTAAAGTATGAACGAAGTTAGAAAAATTGCCTTTGCATCTTCTAAACCTTTACACGTAATCTATTCAGTCTTTACAATGTCTACAAAGCATAACACAAAGCATACCTATGAGAATTCATCATCGATATACCAAGTATAGCCTAACTTCTCCTTCTTGTATAACTTAATTGAAATGTTAAATTAATAACACTCATTTAAGTTATTTAATGTTCATTACGGTTTATTAACATTCTATATTATAAACCAACTCTTCTTAATCATCACTAGGCATGATGATTAAACGAGTATTTAACTTGTTCCTTAACTTAGTTTTGGTTAACGTCCAAAACTTAAGTTTAATTACGTTTATTTAACATTTAATTTTCATAAACTCTTACTTAAACATGTTGTTTAAGGTTTACATTACATTATTTACTAGCCCCTTAATGATATGCAAAAGGTTAAGTAATTATTAACAATGTCAACTTTTCTCACATGCTGCTGCTGCGGCGCTAGATATTGCCCTTGGAGTGGCGCTGCAGCGCTACTCTTGTAAGACCCCAATTTTTATGAATAAAGATTTAATTTTCTTTATATATTATTTCGAAATAGTAAGGTGTTGATTTGGTAATTGTGAAAAGTTATGGGTGAAATATGCAAATATTTTAAATTAGCAAGTGGTTATAAAATATTCATTGTTGTCGGGGAATATTCGTTTGGTCGTGGAATATTCTTGTTGTCGGGGAATATTTGTACGACGGCGCAGCTATTTGTGGGCCCCACAACGGAATAATTGTCGGATATAGAAAGCGACAGAAATAACCTTTTTATAAAATAACGGCGTAGTTGTTACCGTTAGTACTGTTGAAATACCCAGTGGTTAAAATACAGTAATACGCGATGTTGTACAGTAGCACACGGTATTGCATAGTATTTTAAATTATTGATTCTTACGTAAGAAGTCACTACTCAATTATTGTTACAGTAATTACTGTTTAATATTTTATATTATTGATTCAATAATTGCATGATATTTTATTGATTCAATAATTGCTACGTTGATATTTTATATTAATAATTGCTACGTTGCTATTTTATATGATTGATTCAATAATTGCTACTGTTGATATTTTGTATTATTGATTCAATAATTGTCACTGCAAAGTATTTCACATTATCAACTCAATAATTGATACTATTTGAATAATATTATTAGATAGAATTATTGTCAATGTCTAAGGAAGTTCTGTCTAGAATGGGTTATTTAATTGCGCGCCAGTAAGGAGAAATCCTTATCGGAAGGCCCCCTCTTTCATGGGAACGACCTGGTTGTCAATATTGTAGTTCTGTAATATTATTTGTGAATAATTAATTATTGATTTATATGATAAGAAAATATTTATTTTGTGGATATAAAAGAAGGAATTAATGCTGATGTGTTTTTATCAGTATTTTGGTGTGAAAAATCATCCGTTTATGGATTTCGGATAATTTATGTTTGGAATTTAGAAAAACTTCCTTCTACAAAGTTGTAGAGAATTAAATTTTCTATAGAAAGACATAGAATTTGTATTTTTCTGATAAAATGGCTATTTATTATGAATTATTGAAGTTTCAAAAAATAAATATTTATTTTATAATGGTGGGCCCCACTTTTGGTTGGTGAATGCTGATAGCTTTCTTTGGAGGCGGCTGGAATTTTTTTTTTAAAAATATTATTTTATTCAAAAGTCTACTTTAGTATCCTAAGCTTTTCCTATAAATAGGGTGCTTAGGTTAGAATTGAAAATCACACCAGAATCAGAAGTTTTCTCTCTCTATAATATCGAGAGTATTGTTGTGAGTATTTAGATACTTTGAGTGTTACAATTCAGTGCAAGTTTCCTTCAGCCTTATATCCGATATTTCAGTCAGAAGTACTATTCTTTTGAGGTAAGGGATGTTATTTTCTTTCATAAATGATGTTATTCTTTTCAATATCATTTTACCAAAATATTATCATGGATTTTATTATGAAATTTTTACTTTTTCCGTCGGGGTTACTATTCACGTATACGGCACTATTCACGGAAAAATTAAATTTTCCTCTATATGTCCAAATTGCTTGTTAAAGTTCTTATCTTTGATTGGATCTAAGTTTTGAGCTTTATTCTTGAATTTTGCTCCATAAAGTATTATTATGGAGTATTCTTGAACTTGGATAAATTAGATTACAAATCCTTAATCTTTGTCCTTTATCTCACTGGATTCGTTATTTATATGGTTTTTCATCATCCTCAGTCCTAAAAAGTGATATAACTGAATATCTTTGGCTTGTAGAGCAAAGATGAATGATTACTTGATGAATATCTTTGGCCCTTAGTGCAAAGATAAACAAGTGTTGAGATGCACATGACCACTAGTGATACAAATGAATATCTTTGGCCGTAGTGCAAAGATCAATATTTGATTCGAGATGTATACTGATTGATGTTACAGGGATAAAATATTGATGATGAACTTTTAAATCATAGAAGATAGTAGATTTCATTTTTACTTAACTCTTCTAATGAATTGTTATTTTCGCTACGAATATTGATCTAAAACTTGTTGTCAATAATATTTTATCTGAATTGTTGAAGACTAACGATAATTTATTTTTCATTATCTTAGTCATAATATTCTTTACTGGGCTAGTTGAGCTCACCCTTTTCATCTATTGTCCTCTTCAGGAAATGAGAATGTCGCGGGAACTAGTCAGGGGACAGAGTGATGGTCCGAGTTAGAGCAGTAGTAGTCCTCACTATTTCTAATAAATAGTGTGATGATAATTGTAATGAGGACTTAGTTTGAATATTAATTTTTGCTACATAATTGTATTGACACTCACAGTTGTGTGGTTGTATTTTGCACGACCGTGTGATATAAAAGTTTGTATTTGAATTCTGTACCATGTATTTGGCGATTTAGAATGGTTGGGTTGACTGGACCTATTCTGGGGGCGTCACAGTTGGTATCAGAGCTTAGGGATATGATCTCTGGCTGAGATCGGGGAATAGAACTAGGAGGGGAGAGACGAGTAAATCCTTCACTAGTATATCCTACCTAAGCTTATGTGGTATTTAATTGGTCAGTCGGAGCATAGGTTTAATATGTGATATGTTAATTTGTTTAATTAACCCTTGTTTTATGACAGTATTTGAGAATGGTAGCTGGGAATGTTAACAACGAAGTGAATAACACCGTGGAGACACCTTTAATCACCAACCAGGAGAATGTGCAACAAGAAGGCAATGTTCATCCTGAAAACAACGCTGGTCAGACGATAAACGATGAGATGTTTAGATGTTTTTTGCAGTTCATGCAAAACCAGACGAGAAAGAGTCATGTGCAACATACAGGTGGAGATAATAACAACACGCGAATTCTCACTGCCAAGCAGTTCAAAGAGCTGGGACCACCAGAATTTCAGGGAAAGCAGGATCCAATCAAGGCGGAGATGTGGGTTAAGCAAATTACCAAGATATTTGATGTCTTGGGATGCACGGAGGAACAGAAGGTTCCATTCGCCACGTTTATGTTCCGTGGAGAGGCAGATTACTAGTGGGAATCCGTGAAGCGTACCCAGCCTACGGCACTCAAGATGTCTTAGGAAGCGTTCCACAAACTGTTCAATAACAAGTACTTTCCTGAAAGTATTCGTCATATGAAGGAGGTAGAGTTTATCATACTGGAACAAAATAACATGACGATGTCCCAGTACGAGGCTAAGTTCGCGGAGCTGTCCAGGTTCGCACCTCATTTGGTGGAGAATGAGGAACGTATGACGCGGATGTTTCTGAGAGGTTTGAAACCCAAAATACGTCAATACCTCATTTCTCACAAATTTTGTCTATATTCAGATGTAGTGAACAGGGCCCAGTTGTTAGAACGAGATAGCGATTATATTCAACCAAGGGACAATAACCATGGTCGTACAGGTGGCAGCAATCATCGGAGCAATGACACCCAGCGGGGAGGAAAGTATGACCGAAGCGGTAACCACTCCGGTGGTAATCGTGGCCATGATAGTAGAAAAAGCGAATCGGTAGGAGATTTCAAGAAGAGAAGGTACAATAATGAGAACGTGAAGACGTCAACATCAGCACCAGCATCAACTGTTTCTAGGGGAGGAGAACGACTACCGGTCATATGTTGTAAATGCGAGAAAGAGGGACACATCAGCCCAAACTGCCCACAACAATTCAAAGCTTGCTATAACTGTGGAAAAGAAGGACATATAGCTCGACATTGTCCTGTTGCGAAACCAAATCCAGCAGGGGTGGTGATTCCAAAGGCGGTTTCGGACAAGTCAAAGTTGGTAATTTCTGGAAGAGCGTTTATCGTGACAGCCCAAAATGCGAGGAACCCACACGAGGTGATTACGGGTAAGCTAATCATAAACTCTTGCGAAGTTTACACCTTGTTAGATACCGGTGCTACTCATTCTTTTATTTCACCTGCTTGTGCTCAACGTTTGAACTTGACTTATGATAAATTAAACTTTGACTTATCTGTTGAAACTCCGTTGGGAGAAATCTTTGTTACATCCACAGTTTACAAATCTTGCTTGATTCAGATTGGTACCCTTACCCTACCTGTTGATCTTATATCTTTGAAAATACTTGCATTTGACGTGATTTTAGGAAATGACTGGTTAACCACTTACCATGCCAAAATTGATTATTTTTGTAAGGTTGTTAGTTTTCATATTCCTAATCAACCTATTGTGCGAATCCAAACCACCAAACCACTAAAATCAGTCAATATCATTTCAAATCACAAGGCTATTCGTTTATTGAAAAACGGATGTCAAGCTTTCTTAGCCCCTGTCACTGATCTAAACCAGAATACGTCAGATTTGAATAATATTTCCGTTGTTAATGAGTTTCCTGATGTATTTCCCAAAGAACTTCCCGGTCTACCACCAGAACGTGAAGTTGAATTCTTTATTGACCTTGAACCCGGTACAAAACCCATTTCTAAAACCCCATATCGAATGGCTCCTAATGAACTTCAGGAGTTAAAGGTCCAATTACAGGAATTGTTAGACATCGGTTTTATTCGTCCTAGTACGTCTCCTTGGGGTGCTCCTGTTTTATTAGTAAAGAAGAATGACGGGAGTATGCGACTTTGTATTGACTATCGGGAGTTGAACCATATCACCATCAAGAATAGGTATCCGCTACCTCGTATTGATGACCTGTTCGACCAGTTGCAAGGAGCGCAATTCTTTTCAAAGATCGATCTTCGTTCTGGATATCATCAGCTGAAGTTTAAACTGAGGATATTCTGAAGACTGCCTTCAGAACTCGGTACGGGCATTATGAGTTCTTAGTCATGTCTTTTGGATTGACTAATGCTCCTGCTGCTTTTATGGATATGATGAACCGTGTATTTAAGGAGTATTTGGATCAGTTCGTTGTTGTCTTTATTGATGACATCCTTATCTATTCTAAAAGCCGTGAAGATCATGAGCACCACTTGAAGCTGGTACTTCAAAAGCTTCGTGAGAACAAGCTATATGCCAAGCTGAAGAAATGCGAGTTCTGGCTTGAGGAAGTAGCATTCCTTGGGCACGTGGTATCGAAACGTGGAGTATCTGTTGACTCGGCGAAGATTAAAGCAATACAAAGTTGGGAGGAACCTAAGTCGGTGATCGAAGGACGAAGCTTTCTGGGCTTAGCTGGTTATTATCGGAGGTTCGTAGAGGGATTTTCTCGAATTGCTACTCCATTAACTCAGTTGACTCGGAAAGATACAAAATTCGTTTGGAGCGAGGAATGCGAGAAGAGCTTCCAAGAGCTCAAGAGAAGACTTATCTCGGCACCTGTTCTGATAATACCATCTGGTTCGGATGGATTTGTTATCTACAGCGATGCTTCGGGCAAAGGGTTAGGATGTGTTCTCATGTAACATGGGAAAGTCACAGCCTATGCCTCGCGACAACTCAAAGAATATGAGAGGAATTATCCTACTCATGATCTAGAGTTGGCAGGTGTCATTTTCGTGTTGAAGATCTGGAGACATTACCTGTACGGAGAGAAAGTGGAGATCTATACGGATCATAAGAGCCTCAAATATTTCTTCACTCAAAAGAAACTCACCATGCGGCAACGACGTTGGCTTGAGCTGTTGAAAGATTACGATCATACCATCCAATACCATCCTGGAAAAGCGAACGTGGTAGCTGACGCGTTGAGTAAAAGATCATATGCGAGAACGAGTGCGATGATGTCAAGTATACGCGTAGAACCAGCTTTGATTGATAAAGTTAAAGCTGCTCAAGCTACGGATTCGGAGCTGATGAAGATGAAGAAGAAGGTGCAAGAAGGTGCCATTCCAGAAGCAACAATCGATGAAGAGGGAATACTTCGAGTCAACTCCAGACTTTGTGTTCCTAACGATTCTGACTTGAAGCATAGAATCATGATGGAGGCACACAACACATCGTTTGCAATCCATCCTGGGAGTACCAAAATGTATCGTGATCTTCGACATACATTTTGGTGGAGCAATATGAAAAGAGAGATCGCGGAGTTTATTTCGAGATGTTTAACGTGTCAACGTGTAAAGGCGGAGCATCAAGTGCCAAAGGGTCCATTGCAACCACTGGAAATTCTAAAATGGAAGTGGGAACACATTACGATGGATTTCGTTACGGGTCTTCCCAAGGTTTCTCAAGGCATAGATGCGATTTGGGTTATTATTGATAGATTAACCAAGTCTGCTCATTTCTTGCCGATACGAGAGATTTATTCCCTTGAACGTCTTGCTCATATGTACGTGAATGAGATTGTGAGATTACATGGCATGCCAGTATCCATAGTTTCGGATCGTGACCCCAGATTTACTTCACGATTTTGGATCAGTTTGCAGAAAGCTATGGGCACGGATGTACGATTCAGTTCGGCTTATCATCCTCAAACAGACGGACAATCAGAGAGGACTATTCAAAATTTTGAAGATCTATTTAGACTCTGTGTTCTAGACTTCAAAGGGAGTTGGGATAAGTACTTACCATTGGTGGAATTCTCCTACAACAACAGTTATCAAGCAAGTATAGGCGTGGCTCCATTCGAGGCATTGTATGGGAGAAAGTGTCGCTCTCCAGTATGTTGGGATGAGGTGCGTTAAGCAACATTGTTGGGACCAGAGTTGGTATATATGACTACGGAAAAGATCCAAATAATCCGGCAACGGATA
Source organism: Panax stipuleanatus (assembly GCA_020205555.1). Classification (NCBI taxonomy): domain Eukaryota; kingdom Viridiplantae; phylum Streptophyta; class Magnoliopsida; order Apiales; family Araliaceae; genus Panax; species Panax stipuleanatus. The sequence continues at coordinate 61,754,449 of CM035117.1, read as the reverse complement.
CAAACAGCACAAGATCGACAAAAGAGTTATGCGGATCTTCATCGAAAGAACGTGGAATTTAATGTTGGGGACCATGTGTTATTACGTGTTGCTCCGTGGAAAGGAGTTACGAGGTTTGGAAAGAGAGGAAAGCTCAATCCACGATTTATTGGTCCATTTGAGATTCTTGACCGAGTAGGAAATGTGGCCTATAGACTCGCTTTTCCTCCAAGCATGTCTCGTGTTCATAACGTTTTTCACATATCCGTGCTTCGTAAATATGTGAAAGATCTAAACCGCATTATTGAGTTAGAACCATACGAGATAGCTGAAGATTTAACGTACGAGGAGGTACTTGTCAAGATCTTGGATAGGAAGGAGCATGTCCTACGCTCGAAAATTATACCTCAAGTTAAAGTTTTGTGGAGAGACCATGCTATTGAGGAAATGACCTGGGAGTTGGAATCGAAAATGAAAGTGAGGTATCCTCACCTTTTCAACATACCAGGTACGTACGTTAATTTCGAGGACGAAATTTCATAAGGAGGGGAGGTTGTAAGACCCTAACTTTTATGAATAAAGATTTAATTTTTTTTTTATATTATTTCGAAATAGTAAGGTGTTGATTTGATAAATGTGAAAAGTTATGGGTGAAATGTGCAAATATTTTAAATAAGCAAGTGGTTATAAAATATTCATTGTTGTCGGGGAATATTTATTTGGTCGTGGAATATTCTTGGTGTCGGGGAATATTCGTACGATGGCGCAGCTATTTGTGGACCCCACAACGGAATAACTGTCGGATATAGAAAGCGACAGAAATAACCTTTTTATAAAATAACGGCATAGTTGTTACCGTTAGTACTGTTGAAATACCAGGTGGTTAAAATACAGTAATATGCGGTGTTGCACAGTAGCACACGGTATTGCACAGTATTTTGAATTATTGATTCTTACGTAAGAAGTCACTACTCAATTATTGTTACAGTAATTACTGTTCAATATTTTATATTATTGATTCAATAATTGCATGATATTTTATTGATTCAATAATTGCTACGTTGATATTTTATATCAATAATTGCTACGTTGCTATTTTATATGATTCATTGAATAATTGCTATCGTTGATATTTTGTATTATTGATTCAATAATTGTCACTGCACAGTATTTCACATTATCAACTCAATAATTGATATTATTTGAATAATATTATTAGATAGCATTATTGACAATGCCTAAGGAAGTTCTGTCTAGGAGGGGTTATTTAATTGCGCGCCAGTAAGGAGAAATCCTTATCGAAAGGCCCCCTCTTTCTTGGGAACGACCTGGTTGTCAATATTGTAGTTCTGTAATATTATTTGTAAATAATTAATTATTGATTTATATGATAAGAAAATATTTATTTTGTGGATATAAAAGAAGGAATTAGTGCTGATGTGTTTTTATCAGTATTTTGGTGTGGAAAATCATCCGTTTATGGATTTCGGATTATTTATGTTTGGAATTTGAAAAAACTTCCTTCTACAAAGTTGTAGAGAATAAAATTTCCTATAAAAAAGATATATAGAATTTGTATTTTTCTGATAAAAGGCTATTTATTATAAATTATTGAAGTTTCGGAAAATAAATATTTTTTTTATAAAATGGTGGGCCCCATTTTTGGTTGGTGAATGCTGATGGCTTTCTTTGGAGGCGGCTGGAATTTTTTTTTTAAAAAATATTATTTTATTCAAAAGTCTACTTTGGCATCCTAAGTTTTTCCTATAAATAGGGTGTTAGGTTAGAATTGAAAATCACAACAGAATCAGAAGTTTTCTCTCTCTATAATATTGAGCGTATTTTTGTGAGTATTTAGATACTTTGAGTGTTACTATTTAGTGCAAGTTTCCTTCAGCCTTATATCCGATATTTCAGTCAGAAGTACTATTCTTTTGAGGTAAGGGATGTTATTTTCTTTCATAAATGATGTTATTCTTTTCAATATCATTATACCAAAATATTATCATAGATTTTATTATGAAATTTTTACTTTTTCCGTCGGGGTTACTATTCACGTATACGGCACTATTCACGAAAAAATTAAATTTTCTTTTATATGTCCAAATTGCTTGTTAAAGTTCTTATCTTTGATTGGATCTAAGTTTTGAGCTTTATTCTTGAATTTTGCTCCACAAAGTATTATTATGGAGTATTCTTGAACTTGGATAAATTAGATTACGAATCCTTAATCTTTATCCTTTATTTCACTAGATTCGTTATTTATATGGTTTTTCATCATCCTCAGTTCTAAAAGGTGATATAACTGAATATCTTTGGCCTGTAGAGCAAAGATGAATGATTACCTGATAAATATCTTTAGCCCGTAGTGCAAAGATGAACAGGTGTTGAGATGAACATGACCACTGGTGATACAAATGAATATCTTTGGCCGTAGTGCAAAGATGAATATTTGATTCGAGATGTATATTGATTGATGTTACAGGGATAAAATATTGATGATGAACTTTTAAATCATAGAAGATAGTAGATTTCATTTTCTACTTAACTCTTCTAATGAATTGTTATTTCCGCTGCGAATATTGATCTAAAACTTGTTGTCAATAATATTTTATCTGAATTGTTGAAGACTAACGATAATTTGTTTTCCATTATCTTAGTCATAATATTCTTTACTGGGCTAGTTGAGCTCACCCTTTTCATCTATTGTCCTCTTCAGGAAATGAGAATGTCGCGGGAACTAGTCAGGGGACAGAGTGATGGTCCGAGTTAGAGCAGTAGTAGTCCTCACTATTTCTAATAAATAGTGTGATGATAATTGTAATGAGGACTTATTTTGAATATTAATATTTTCTACATAATTGTATTGACACTTACAGTTGTGTGGTTGTATTTTGCACGACCGTATGATATAAAAGTTTGTATTTGAATTCTGTACTATGTATTTGGCGACTCAGAATAGGTTAGGTTGACTGGACCTATTCTGGGGGCGTCACAACTCTCTAGAGTTTTCTCCCTGGAGTGACGCTGCGGCGCCGGATTTAAGTCTATTGGTTGGCGCTGCGGCGCTAGCTCTGCAACTTAGAAAAATTTTCTAAGTCTTTGAAAATTCTAAAATTTCGGAGTCCGTAACTTGATCATTATAACTCAAAATTGGTTCGTTCCAAAGCCAAAAGTTCATAAACGACATGCTCTACCATCCTATCAAGGCGGGATTTGTTTCCGAATCCGTCGGCGAGAAATTCTCCGATTAGTTCATTTTTACATTTTCGTTAAACGTTCGTGAACGTTCGACGCTCAAATCTTCATTTTAAGTCGGAATCAATCCGTTCTTTCCCTCGCAAGTCTTATTTACCTAAATTCATGTGTTACAATAGAAAACCATCGTTTTTGATGCTCACGGTGACTTTTGACTTCTAATTCGAGAAATTTACGTTTTCGACGATTATCGTCTAATCGCGTAACTTTCGCTGAATCTTCGTTCTTCATTATTATTACTCCAAACCACTCGAAATTAATCCCATGGTTGATTATTGCTAATTTTAATCATTCAAAACATTTAAGTTTTTCATGGTTTCACATGTTCATTAGTCCATTTCCTATGAATTCATTAAATCCATTATTAGTACCTAATCAATTCTTAATTTTCCATCATGCATGGCTTGTTAAGGTTCTTAGTTACTCCTTAAGTCATCCTTATAACTTTTTAGGGTTCATGCTTTCTCTAACACTTCTCTATCAAAATTATTATTGAAAGAAAAGATGATGTTTATATACTTTCTTATTGTTATACCTTTTGTGTTCTTTGTGGAGTGAGTATGGAGACTTAATGGTCTTCTTCCTTCTTGATTAATGAGTTAACTAGGCAAAGCTCAATCTAGATTCTTCTTCTTCTTCTCTCTCTTTCTATCTCTTTGTTGGAGGAATTGTCAAACAACAAAATAATGAAGAGCAAGCTCTATATTTATAGAAGTTGGCAAGACTTAGGGTAAATTAGTCTTTTAGGCCCAACCTCCTCAACTATTCCCACCTCCTCTCCTTTCTTTCCCACCATGTTAATGACCATGTGCTAGCATATGGCCAACCATGTCCCCCCCTTGTGCTCCCACATGCTCCCATGTGGCCTTGTTCCCCCCATGTCCAACATGGGTTGTGGGTTGAACCATGGGTTAAAACCACCCGTTTACCCAACTGTTCGACCCATGGGTTTAACTTATTAACTTTTAATTCCAATTCAATTCTTTTTAACGTATTTACTCCATATAAAAATTTATATTGTACATTGTATAATTCTCATATTCTCTCCGTAGTATTCTTGTATAATACCTCGTATTATACACGAATTCTTTCCGTACAATAATCATTTATTATTATACGTAAACAATTATTTCGTTAGATCACTTTCCCTAACCGTTAAGATTTTAAGTCCCTACGCGAAAACTTCGTGAGTCATAAATGAAATATTATTACATATTCCATCTCGTATCGAAATTCTATCATTACGCGTTTCTCGGAATTTCAAAATAAATTTTCGAGCAGAAATGGATGAATAGTAATTCCAGCACTTTTCCTCCCGAGAAAACTTTTCTCGACTAACCTAACTTTTCACGGTATATTACCATCAAATCTTTCGACAGAACGTCATTCTGACATTCCGAACTCTCAGAATGGCATAGGGTCAAACCCTAACCCTTAGGGTTGAATAGTGTCTATTTCATCTTTTCCCAAAATATTTTTATTCTCGGAAACCTTTTATTTTTGTCTTATAAATTCATATCATTTATTCCAAGCACGTAGCCAGAATCCTACTCATTTATGCATTCTCTAGGTCATACAATGACCTACAATTAGCTTACTCAGTTTAATAAATAATTAATCCAAATTTTATTCAATAAATTAAATAAAAATTCATTTACATAAACGCTTGATTTTCTTGGGCGTTACATTCTCCCCTTCTTATAAGAATTCTGTCCCCAGAATTACAATACAAGTTAATCAAACAAATGAGGATAAGCCTTCCTCATCTTGTCCTCGAGTTCCCACGTTGCTTCTTCGGCATTGTGGTTCCTCCATATCACCTTCACCAAAGGTATAGTTTTGTTTATTAACACTTGTTCCTTCCTATCAACAATTTGCATAGGAAACTCCTCATAGGTTAAGTCTTTCTCGACTTGAATTGGTTCATACTTGATTACGTGCTTGTAATCCGGCTTATAGGGACGCAATACCCAAATGTGAAACACGTTATGGATATGCCCCAACTCTGAAGGTAATGCTATCTCATATGCTACCTCTCCTACCCTTCGTAAAATTTCAAACGGTCCTATGAACCTAGGGCTTAACTTCCCCTTTTTCCCAAAACGCATATTCCCCTTCCAAGGTGACACCTTCAGGAATGCATACGAACCGCCTTCAAACTCCCTGTTCTTTCGATGTGGATCGGCATACTTTTTCTGTCTGTCCTGAACTGCTACTAGCCGCGTTCGTATTAACTTAACTACTTCCGCCGTTTGTTGTACCATCTCAGGTCCTAACATTCGACGCTCTCCCACTTCATCCCAATAAAGTGGCGTTCGACACTTCCGTCCATATAACGCTTCGTAAGGCGACATGCCTATACTAGCATGATAACTGTTGTTGTAGGCGAACTCTAGTAATGGTAGATGATCGTCCCAACTCCCCTTGAAATCCATAACGCAAGACCTTAGCATGTCTTCTTGCATCTGAATTATTCTTTCGCTTTGTCCATCTGTCTGTGGATGGTACGCCGTACTCAACCTTAATTGTGTTCCCATCTACTCTTGCAAACTCTTCCAGAAATTCAAAGTGAATTGCGGGTCGCAATCTGACACGATTGAAACTGGCACTCCATGTCTCGAGACAATCTCTTTAACATAAAGCTTAGCTAACTGGTCTAAATTGTATCTGACTCTTATTGGCAAGAAATGAGCAGACTTCATCAAACGATCCACTATTACCCAAATAGCGTCGTATCTTTTCTGCGTCGTTGGAAGTCCCACGATAAAGTCCATCATGATATGCTCCCATTTCCACTCCGAAATCTCCAATGATTGTAACAAACCACTGGGTCGTTGATGTTCGGCCTTAACTTTTTGACAAGTTAAGCACCTACTGTCATACTCTGTTATCTCCCTCTTCATATTTGACCACCAAAAATTGGTTCGAAGGTCTTGATACATCTTGGTACTACCAGGATGAATCGAGTACCTCGAGTGATGAGCTTCATCCATTATCTCCTCTTTTAACTCTGGCTCACACGGAACCCAAATTCTTCTTTTAAATCCCAATAACCCTTCATTATCAAGACTGTACGCTATTTCGGTACCGTCTGAAATCTTCTTCCTTATTTGCTCGCATTCATCAGCTCTGAGTTGCACTTCCTTCACCTTTTCCACTATTATGGGTTGAACTTCAATTGCAAACAGTTTCTCCCCTTCTTTGATTGGACATCGTACTTCTAATTCCATTCTTGCCATCTCTGTAACCAACTCATCTAGAGATGTTAACATCGATAGCTTCTCCCGACCCTTCCTACTTAAGGCGTCGGCCACCACATTCGCCTTCCCTGGGTGATACAGGATTTCACAATCGTAATCCTTTATCAACTCCAGCCATCTCCGCTGTCTCATATTCAACTCCTTCTGAGTGAAAATATACTTTAGACTTTTATGGTCTGTGTAGATCTCACACTTCTCCCCATATAGGTAATGCCTCCAAATCTTTAAGGCAAAAACCACTGCGGCAAGTTCAAGGTCATGAGTAGGATAATTCCCCTCATACTCCTTCAACTGCCTCGATGCATACGCAATGACCTTGCCATGCTGCATGAGCATGCAACCCAATCCTTTATGCGAAGCATCGCTATACACTACGAAATTCCCCGTCTCATTCGATAACGATAATATAGGGGCTTGACTCAACCTCTTCTTCAGCTCTTGAAAGCTGTCTTCACACTTTTCTATCCATACGTATTTCACCGTCTTCCTGATTAAGTTGGTTAGCGTAGTAGCTATCTTCGAGAAGTCCTGAATAAACCTCCGATAGTAACCCGCTAACCCTAAGAAACTCCGCACCTCAGTCGGCATTTTCGGTTGTTCCCAGTTCATCACTGATTCCACCTTCACTGGATCCACTGAAACTCCTTCCTTGTCAATGACGTGCCCCAAAAACTGCACCCTCTCTAACCAAAATACACACTTTGTGAATTTCGCATACAACCTCTCTTTTCTTAGTGCCTCCAACACTAATCTCAAATGTTCAGCATGATCCTCCTTCGTCTTGGAATAGACTAGGATATCATCAATGAACACCACGACGAACTTGTCTAAATATTGTTTGAACACTCGGTTCATCATGTCCATGAATGCGGCTGGTGCATTCGTCAAACCAAAAGACATCACTAAGAACTTGTAATGGTCGTAATGAGTCCTAAATGCTATCTTAGGTACATCCTCCGCCCTCACCTTCAACTGGTGATACCCCGTACGTAAATCTATTTTTGAAAAATATTTTGCCCCTCTCAACTGATCAAAGAGATCATCGGTCCTGGGCAATGGGTACTTATTCTTTATCGTTAGTTTGTTCAACTCTCGGTAGTCGATACAAAGCCTCATCGATCCATCCTTCTTCTTTACAAACAATACCGGCGTTCCCCATGGAGAAACACTCGGTTGAATATACTTCTTGTCCAATAGTTCTTGCAACTGAATCAGCAACTCCTTCAACTCCACTGGCGCCATACGATATGGTGCCTTCAAAACTGGTGCCGTCCCTGGCGCAAGGTCTATAACAAATTCGGTCTTCCTATCAGGTGGAAGACCTGGCAAGTCACTCGGAAATACATCCGCGTACTCGTTGACTATAGGTATCTGTTCCAACATTGCTCCCAACCGTTGGGTATCAACAACATGGCACAGGTAACCTTCGCATCCCTTCTTTAACACTTTTCTAGCTTGTGTCATGGTTAGACAACAAGAGCGTCCCGGTGATTTACTACCGTAGAACACTACACACTCTTATTTTGGCAATCTATCATCGCCCCATGTTAATTAACCAGTCCACCCTGAGAATTACATCGAATTCTCCCAACTTTATCGGTATAAGATCTACCGACAATTTGTTACCTCTAATATCCACACAACAACTCCTATGAATCGAGTCCACAAGAATTACTTCGTCGTTAGCTACCATAATGTTTAAAGGTATTACAAGTTTTTCAGGGAGTAATCCTAATCGTTTAGTAAACTCACATGCTATGAACGAACACGTTGCACCCGAATCAAACAGTACATATGCATTATTGTCGTTGACCGAAATGATACCTGCTACGACGTCGCTTGATGCTACCGCATCTTGGACCGTCATATTAAAAGTACGGGCAGTCGATCTACCCTATGGTACTACGCCACCAATCGCCAGCTTATTATCGCTAGCTCCCTTCCCCCTATCCGAACCCTTCTTCGAACAGTTACGCGCCATATGGTCCGTAGATCCATATACAAAACAACCGCGACTCTTCTTGGGACTGGGACAGTTAGGCAAAATATGCCCCTCCTGTCCACAGTTATAATAGACCGCTTTACCATTGAGGCAGACTCCCAGATGAGTCTTACCGTAATTCTTACACGCCTCCATCTTCCTCTTAGAAAACTCCTGTTTTACTCCGGTATTCCCGGAGCTAAAATCTTTCCTCTTCTGGCCACTTCCACTGGCTCCCTCGATCTTGACTGATACCTCAGTCTTGGTTTTATTCTTCTTCTCTTTGTGGTATAAGGTCAACGGTTCACTACCACCCTCGGCGATAATCGCCTTTTTTAACACCGCTCCAAAGGTAACACTTTGGAAAACTGATATCCGGTTGTAGAGCCAGGGTTTCAATCCATGCTCGAACTGTCGTGCCTTCCGCAACTCTGTGTCCACTTGGTGTGGAGCAAACCTTGCCAGTTCATTGAATATGGCTGTATATTAGGGTACCGTCATGTCCCCCTACTTCAGTTCTAGGAATTGAATCTCCATTCTCCCCTGCATGCTCGTGTGGAAGTAGTTCTCAAAGAATAACTCCTTGAACCGCTCCCACGTAACCACTTCTGTTCCTGTCCTACCCTGGTTGGCTTCCCACCAGTAGTTGGCCTCCCCCTTCATCATGTAAGTCGCAAAAGAAGTCTTCTGCGCCTCACCGACATTTGCTATGACAAATGCCTTCTCTATTTCTTTCACCCAAACTTGGGCAGCTATTGGGTCCGTAGTTCCATAGAACTCAGGCGAACCTATTATCTTGAATTACTTAAATGTAGTTGCCCGACCTACCCCAGGATTAGTGCGTACGGTACTTCTCATTCAATTGAGAGCCGTAGCTAGTAAATTCACAAATTCCTGCATCGGGTTATTATTCCCTTTCTCCTCCTCATTATGAGGTTCTTCTTCATGATTTCTAGCACGTCTTCTTGGCGGCATTTTTTGTAAATATGAAAACATTTTGGTATTCTTTATTTCTTCAATTGGTTATTATTAACAATCAAATAATAACTCAATCACATTGCCAAGTATTTTAAATAAAACCTTTATATTAAAATACTTCCTTATAGTATAACACTACACTTTACATTACATGGCTTCAGCCATTTACATTACTATCCCGCAATTACTTTCCAAAAGTTAGGATTTACAAAAGACTACCCGTATCTATACAAAAGAGGGTTTTACGTCATCACTAGTAATACACACATTTACATAGCTATTTACATCATTATCTTTTATATACATATTACGGAACTACATCTGCAACACGGCATTCATGTAATCCGCATCGGCCATACTAGCCACATGTCCCGGCTAATAGTATGTCGAGTCTGTCTTTCCTCCACAGGATACTCAGCCATCTGCTGCTGGTAATCCTAGTGCGAGCACCTATGAATACAGCACATTCTACCTATCTTCTGCTTCATGTTCAGAAGTTCAGCCTTCAATTCCTGGACTTCTAGCTTCAAGTCTCGGACTTTATCCTTAGCCAGCACTTTCTCATCTTGCTCAGCCTCCCAGAAGATCTCCATATTCTCTCTATCTTCTACCACATCATCCACCACTTTCTTGAGGTCACGGGCCTCCTTACTTAGTTGGACATTTTTGTCCAGTATTGCCATGAACAGTAGTTTTATGGACTCTCCCGGTGTAGAATCCTCCACATCTACCTCCGTAGGCAATACCTTATTAATCGGTATTGTCTCCTCCTTAGTAGGCAGTACCGTATTAATCGGCACCGACTCAACCTCCTCCTCTGATATACCCTCAAACAATGACGTGTAGTCAAAGTTATCAGAGTACTCTAACGGGTCCTCTTCCTCTATATCAGTCCCCTCTAGAATCACTAATGGTACCTCCGCCACCGGCATTGGTACAACTTCTACCAAGTTGACTGAATCCTCGCTAACCTCATGTATTTCATTATACATGTTCATTATTCCTGTTATATACATAAAACATAATAAATGGATTAGTATACAATAAAATATAAATAGTTTATATCACATTTAATATGTTTAAGGTTACTTTCTTCTTTCAAAACTTTACCCGAGTTTGTTGACTTCTAACTTCTACTTCACTTCTCCAAGTTATAGCCTAAGGTTTTTACCCCTTAAGTTTTATAACCTACGGCTTTGATACCAACTTGTGACGCCCCCAAATCCGGGTACCTTCAAACCTAAGACATGGTGCTACACAGTGCTACAATCTACTCATACATTCAATTGAGGACATCAATATCAATGCATAAGTTTACTAATTATTATATTCTATTAAATTCCTTCCCAAGTTTTCGTAACCAATACATTGTTCTGTGTCATAATATTAGTAAATACAATACTAATACTATACTATTACAAAGGTCACTACTGGTCCAGCTTGCACTTGCCTTTGTCTTTACCGGATCCTTCAGTCCGTTCGTTCTTAGCTGAAATCATTTAGTTTTAAGAAAGAATGAGCATAAACAGCTCAGCAAGTTAAACAGTATATCTTGAAACCACAAAATCAAGAATCATATTCCTTGGTCTTCAATAATTGTACAATAGTTATGAAGTACTTAAGAATAATCAAAATATCTTTTTGATTCCTTTAAAACCTTTCCCAAGGACTTTATAGCCTCTTTGGAATCCATCTTGGTCAACGACCATGAACCATATTTTAGTTCTCATTCATGAAAGGAACAACCCGGTACGGACGACGTAAGTTCGATATATCTTACGAGCACATCTAGGTGATCAGCCTGTAGTACTCTATGTTGATTAACACTCATACATTAAACGTGTTTACGTTTAATTGGTGGCAACCTCACGTGCCTGTCGAATTAACGACGTTTAAAACCTTTGTTTTATTCATACTCAGGTTTACCTGAGAATCCGTACCAAGCAATCGGCATAGGATCACAACATTATATATATTTTGGAAAGATTTGTGGAAAAACCCACCAAAATATGCTAAATCTCTGTCTAGCCGAATCAAATGGCATCGACTATTCAATAACAGTTCATGCATAAGCAATTATGCACAATGACCTCTTGTCCAACCATAGTGTATAGACAAGAGTTTAGAAAACTTGCATTTATAGTAAAGTATGAACGAAGTTAGAAACCTTGCCTTTGCGTCTTCTAAACCTTTACACGTAGTCTATTCAGTCTTTACAATGTCTACAAAGCATAACACAAAGCATACCTATGAGAATTCATCATCAATATACCAAGTATAGCCTAACTTCTCCTTCTTGTATAACTTAATCGAAATGTTAAATTAATAACACTCATTTAAGTTATTTAATGTTCATTACGGTTTATTAACATTTTATGTTATAAACCAACTCTTCTTAATCATCACTAGGCATGATGATTAAACGAGTATTTAACTTGTTCCTTAACTTAGTTTTGGTTAACGTCCAAAACTTAAGTTTAATTATGATTATTTAATATTTAATTTTCATACACTCTGACTTAAACATATTGTTTAAGGTTTACATTACATCATTTTCTAGCCTCTTAATGATATGCAAAAGGTTAAGTAATTATTAACAATGTTAACTTTTCTCACACGCTGCCGCTGCGGCGCCAGATATTACCCTTGGAGTGGCGCTGCAGTGCTACTCTCCAGAGTTTTCTCCCGGGAGTGGAGCTTCGGCGCCGGATTTAAGTTTATTGGCTGGCGCTGCGGCGCTAGCTCTGCAACTTAGAATTTTTTTTTAAGTCTTTGAAAATTCTAAAATTCCGAAGTCCGTAACTTGATCGTTATAACTCGGAATTGGTTCGTTCCAAAGCCAAAAGTTCATAAACGACATGCTCTACCATCCTATCAAGGCAGAATTTGTTTTCGAATCCGTCGGCTAGAAATTCACCAATTAGTCCTTTTTTATATTTTTGTTAAACGTTCGTGAACGTTCGACGCTCAAATCTTTGTTTTAAGTCGAAATCAATCCGTTCTTTCCCTCGCAAGTCTTATTTACCTAAATTCACATGTTTCAATCGAAAACCATCATTTTTGATGCTCACAACGACTTTTGACTTCTAATCCGAGAAATTTACGTTTTCGACGATTATCGTCTAATTGCGTAACTTTCGCCGAATCTTCGTTCATCATTATTATTACTCCAAACCACTTAAAATCAATCCCATGGTTCATTATTACTAATTCTAATCATTCAAAACATTTAAGTTTTTCATGGTTTCACACGTTCATTAGTCCATTTCCTATAAATTCATTAAGTCCATTATTAGTACCTTATCAATTCTTAGTTTTCCATCACGCATGGCTTATTAAGGTTCTTAGTTACTCATTAAGCCATCCTTATAAATTTTTAGGGTTCATGCTTTCTCTAACACTTCTCTATCAAAATTGTCAATGAAAGAAAAGATGATGTTTATATACTTCTTATTGTTATACCTTTTGTGTTCTTTGTGGAGTGAGTATGGAGACTCAATGGTCTACTTCCTTCTTGATTGATGAGTTAACTAGGCAAAGCTCAATCTATCTTCTTCTTCTTCTCTCTCTTTCTATCTCTTTGCTGGAAGAATTGTCAAACAACAAAATAATGAAGAGCAAGCTCTATATTTATAGAAGTTGGCAAGACTTAGGGTAAATTAGTCTTTTAGGCCCAACCTCCTCAACTATTCCCACCTCCTCTCCTTTCTTTCCCACCAAGTTAAGGCCCATGTGCTAGCACATGGCCAACCATGTCCTAGCACATGGCCAACCATGTCCCCCCTTGTGCTCCCACATGCTCCCATGTGGCCTTGTTCCCCCATGTCCAACATGGGTTGTGGGTTGAACCATGGGTTAAAACCACCCGTTTACCCAACGGTCCGACCCATGGGTTAAACTTATTAACTTTTAATTCCAATTCAATTCGTTTTAACGTATTTACTTCGTATAAAAATTTGTATTGTACGTTGTATAATTCTCGTATTCTCTCCGTATTATTCTTGTATAATACCTCGTATTATACACGAATTCTTTTCGTACAATAATAATTTATTATTTTACGTAAACAATTATTTCATTAGATCACTTTCCCTAACCGTTATGATTTTAAGTCCCTACGCGAAAACTTCGTGAGACATAAATGAAATATTATACATATTCCATCTCGTATCGAAATCCTATCATTATACGTTTCTCGGAATTTCAAAATAAATTTCTGAGCAGAAATGGATGAATAGTAATTCTAGCACTTTTCCTCCCGAGAAAACTTTCCTCGGCTAACTTAACTTTTCACGGTATATTACCATCAAATCTTTCGATTGAAAGTCATTCTGAAATTCTAAACTCTCGGAATAGTATAGGGTCAAACCCTAACCCTTAGGGTTGAATAGAGTCTATTTTGTCTTTTCCCAAAATATTTTTATTCTCGAAAACCTTTTATTTTTGTCTTATAAATTCATATCATTTATTCCAAGCACGTAGCCAGAATCCTACTCATTTCTGCATTCTCTAGGTCATAAAATGGCCTACAATTAGCTTACTCAGTTTAATAAACAATTAATCCAAATTTTATTCAATAAATCAAATAAAAATTCATTTACATAAACGCTCAATTTTCTCGGGCGTTACAGTTATTGGTAAACAACGATCAAGATAAGTCTTTCGGTTCCTATTTTCTACATGAACTTGATGGTGAACTGTTTTTATTTTGCAAGGAGCATGATATATTATATATATCGCAAGCATGAAATGCTAAAGTCAATTTATGACTACATTGATTGATTAAAGAATGGTGATTGAGTAAGGAACTCAATCTTTATATTTGGTATATGAATTAAAGCTTGTATGCCATGTTACTTTGATGATTATGAGATGTATGTTGAGCATGTTATTATGTGCTATGTGATGCATGAAAACTGTTAGGTCTTGCTGAACTGTCGATCTCACTCTTGCAAATAACCACTTTTGCAGGTCAAGGATGCAAGGTAATGATGCATGCTAATTGAATGTTAAGATCAATAGCGATGCAAGAAATTATTTATTCTAGATGAGTAATGTGTTGTTTTAAATGTATTATACTTGTTAAAGTTATAAAGTTGAGCTATCCGATGTATAATGGATATTACTTGTGATGTAATACTTTGTATAGTAACTTAGTGGAAGCGTTTCATGTAATAGAATTGAATCAAATTATTTGTAATGTAAAGGTTGCGATTCAGGGCAATAACGAAAGATTGTATAAAATTTGAAATATTCCGCATTTTTAGTGATTTTAATATCGAATAATGATGTAAAGATAGATTAAAGTTGTATTGTTAACGATCGAGAATGATTATTATATTATAAGAATTTTGGGGTCGTTACAGTTGGTATCAAAGTTGATAGGTTATACACCTTAGGTAAGAGTACCTTAAGCTATGACCTTAGAGAATAAGAAGTTAAGTTTAAGTTGCGTATAACGAAAAGGTGATTCTTTTCACATACGTAGATGTATAGGATGAGTTAAGTCTTAGAAATATTATAAGAAGAAGATTAGAATGACGAGGAAAAAAACCCGAATAAAATATTGAGCAATATGAATGAAGTTAGAAATTTTTAAAGGAAAAATTGATAAATAAATAAGAAGATTCAAATAAGAATCTTGAAGAGATATGTAGATAAGAATTAGGAGTTGCATAACTCCAATAATCAAGAAGAGGAATAACGATGAATAGACAAAGTCTATAAGATTAAAAGCATAAATGAAATCATAGTATGATATGATGAAAGGTAAGATAAGAAGTTTTTAAAATAAAATGATAATGGGATAAGAAAAGAATCATAAGAAGATGATTATAGAATAAGATCACGGCGTGATCTTTTAAAGTTGTAAAAGACAGATCGTCTGTAATGATTGAATAGTTATAGTTTGATGTTATAACGAGAATGTACTATGATATAGTACGAGATCTCACGAGGAGTTATAAATGATGAGATACAGAAGTCTATATCGAGTATAGAATGAGATGTTATAGGTAAGATAGAGTTAAGCGGGATTTCAATTGAGGATTCATGTGGTGGCTGAGTTGTACAAACCTCTGTATGGGCATGGATTTTGTGCGTATACTTAGTTTATCATATTGATAATCATTGGAATGTTGGTGTCGCGCTATCGATATATATATGGTGAGAAGGTGATTCTTGTTCCATATTTATATTTGATAGTTAGAGTCAATAGATATTAGATTAGATGATATTAAGATTACATTAGATGATCTTAAGGTTAGGCGAGTTCTTAAAACTCATACTTATGGTAAGTTCGTGATTCATAGTCGTATATATGTTTTTGAACCCCTAAGCATATGGACAGTCTCTGATCAGTTCTTTGACTACGTATTGCTAGGAAAAATTCTTAAACTCATATTATTATGGCAAGTTCCTAAACTTCTAAAGTATGATAAGTTCGATGCACTATACTGAGTATAGAAAGGTTATGGTATAGAAAGCATTGATGTTGTTTAAGATTGATAGAATGATTAAGTAATGAGGGAGTAAAGATTTAAATTGATGGATAAAGTTTTTATATTCTAAATCTCCTAGATTTGCTAGATTTTCAAAATTTATTGACTTCGTGCTGATGTTGCACTTCTATTTTTTCTTGAAAAACATTGGATCAAATGATGGAACCAATGAAATTTTAAAATAGTGTTATTATTCACATGTATATGCTAATTGATTCAGCTAGACAAAAATAAATTTAAATTTTCAAAATATATTTTATATATTTTGTGCATCATTTGATATGGTGTAGAAATAATAATCGAGGAAGTTATCAATGCAGTTAAGCCTAGTATTGGATGTGATCGTATGATCGTCAGTCCACTATGGTATGATGTAGTATGACGACGTCATGTAATGACGAAATCCTCAACGTACCATTACTATGGTACGATATCAGGATATTACGAAAAGATTTAATAATTATTTTTAGTTTCCTTAAACTATATAAAAAAAATTATTTTATTGAGTTGGTTATAATATATATATATATATATATATTTTGATTGATGTCCGAATTATTTCTAGAAGTCTATGCTACTTGATTTAGCTAGACAAATATTGAAAGATGTTTTTGAAATTCGAGCGTTCTTGGTCAAACTATGCCAAACCAAATTAATTTGGTGCGGATTCAGATGTTAAGAAGCTGAGGTGAACAACCCTATAAAAGGGGACATGTCATCGGAGACAATAGTTCTGAGTGTAACACATATAGTCGTTACGATGTACTACGTTTGGGCCCGACGTAGGGGTATGATAGGCTGGCCACGTAGAGTACCGATACGGTTTTATAGTGTGAAGTACCGGGGGTGAAGCACTATTAAACTTAAAAATAAGTTCAAGGTCTTGTGACCACTCAGCATGATTTGGAATCTTTTAAATTCTTGAGTTATTTATATCGTTTTCCAATTATTGAGCAATTGTGGAAGATTCTTATTATTCTAAAGATGAATGTAGCGACAAGGATATTCCTTAGAAAGAAGTAGTGGTAGAACGCTTTAATCCAGTGAATTAAAATATTAAAATTTCGAGGATGAAATTCCTAGAAGAAGGGGTGAATGTCATAACCCGAACAATTATAGATGGTGAATTATGTAGTATATTCGATAATGATCCTTAGAAAGGAATGAACGAGTTAAAGAATAGATAATATTTGATATATGACTGTGTTTAATTGAAGGTTATGTAATAAAACCTAAAAATTGTTGAAGCAATGAATGGAGGAAGATATATATAAATGTTGTTAAGATAATGTGTTGAAGTTATTCAACAATAAAATTGTGAAGGAAATTTTGGTGAAAATCGAGTAAGGGAGGTTTTCGTTGATTCCGAGAACGGAGTCCTTATAAGGAGGGAAAGATGTGACATCCCGAATTTTTAAGAATTAATAAATGAGAATTTAATAAATAAAATTCTTATTATCTAATGTTTTGAGTTTAAGTATATGTATACGTGTCATATATTGTGAAATATGTGAATTGATGTGAAGAGAATTTTAGATATTAATTTTAATATTTATTGAATTAAAATAAATATTCTAATTGAATTATTTATTGAGTTAAATAAATAATTATGTGATTAATATGGAGTAATGTAATTAAGTGTATTATATTAATTAAATAATTATTTAATATTTAATTTAATTAATATGTAACGATTTTATGTTATAGTTCGAATTTAATTGAGATAATTAAATTAGATGTAGTGATGTGGTAATTGTTACATGAAGTTATAATTAGCGAGTAATTATAATGTGATAATTTTATGTGATTAATTGATGTTAAACTTTTAATTAATTAAATTAATGTTAAGATTTAATTAATTAAATGATAACATTAAGAATATGTGTTAAAGGATTTATTAAAAGAGTTAAAAGAGTTTTTAAAATCGTTTTCCCAAACAAGGCCCTTACTTTTGTTTTAAATCTGTTTTGCCAAACGGGGCCTTAACTATTTAAAAACCTGTTTTAAAAATAAATTGTTTTGCCAAACAAGCCTTAGGGCTTTTTAAATTCCAATTGTGTAACCTATGTATTAAGTACAATTATTATAATTATTATGGTAATTATGTGTTATAAGTTATAAGTTATAAACTCTATATTTATGTTTATACTTATAATATATGTATATTATATTACATATACATACATTAGTTTAGAAGTTAGAAGAGTTAGAGAAAATAATCAGTGTTAACAAAGAAGAGAAAAATACAGAGAGAAAACACTCTGTGATTTTTACAAAGAAAATTAAGAGGAGTTTGGTGATTCTGAGAATCAAAAGGGGGATTATCAGAGCTATTCTTACCATCTAACGAAGCTTAATCAAGGATTGAAGGTAGTAATTCACCTCTTGTTCTTAGTTTTCCTTGTAAATCGAGTTTCATAGATATTTGGAATTATAATTGATGATTTGGTTAATTACAGGTTATATGAATTGATAGATGTTGTAATGCATTAATTCGAATGCTATAAGCGATTTTCAGAAATCAAAGTATTATAACAATAAGGTTTTTCATGAAGAAATTGTGGCCTTATGAGTTTTCCTATATTGGTTGATTTTAGAATGAAAATTGATGATGTAGTATGTATTAATATGCAAAATTAAAAGATGTTCATGATACTATCTTCAATAACGAAAATAATGCATGTATTATGAATGGAATCGATTGAGAATTGAAATTTTGGTGAATTATTTTGTTAAAAGTATAAGTTTTATGAAAATAGCAATTTACAATGAACTAACTTGAAAAATAGTTTCTTAAATATCAAAATTAGTGTTTGGTTGTGATATGTTATGTAAATTGATCATAGATTATAATAATATATCAAGAAACGAACAAAACATGATTTAAATCACGTGATTTGGGGTAAAAACGAACTCACAGTGTTAATTTTGGTTAAGAAAGCTTAAGAATGTCGATTTGTTCAAAAATTATGAAAATTAGGTGCTTTGATTATGTGTTGTGGTGGTATTGTATGTTAAAATTATGTTAGAAGTGTAGGATTTGTTTGTATAAAGTTTCATGTACATTGTGTTAGTTAAAATCGGACTTTGGTGCAAAGAAATACACCAAATTGGCTTATTTCTCTGCACAGTTCGCGAGCTGGGAACCCACCAGCAATGGGCCTCGCCCCAGAGGGGCTTTTGGCCTTGGAACTCCCCCCCCCCCTAGTGGGGCTACAAGGTGTCCAGAGTTGTTTTAGTAGTGTAATGCAAAACTTCTTTGACCTCCTGTAGTAAAACGGCTATAACGTTTTCATACGAATTTCTATTGAGGAGATTCAAAATGATCCGAAATGAGCACGAGTAGACCTACAACTTTTGTTCTTTAACTTTTTTGAATTGAGGTCGTTAGAAGTGGTCAAAATGGTCATCTTTGTGACTGATGCATATTCGGAGGCAGTCGGAGGGCGTCGGACATGCACATACGCAAGTATAGTGTTGTCGACGATAATAGATGTTGTTCTAAGTTATAAGACATGAATGTTAGTAAATATAATGATGCTTAACATTAATAAATAATGTATTAGATAAGTTATGTAAGCACACTAAGCATACACAAGAGAGACGATTCGGGCGTGTGACGAATGAACGTCGAAACGCTGTGACAAGTGTTAACGAACGTAAAAAGTGTTTTAAGTCAAATAAAGTGAACATTATAAGATATGAAATGGGGTTAATATAAAACCCATAAGTAGTCCTAGCAAGACTTTAACACTTGAATGAACTTCGAGTATGACTAATAAGAAATATAGTGAGATATAAGTCAAAAGTTAACGCAATTTAATTGAACATTGTGTATTAGTTAACAGGAAGGATTATGAGATGTAGAGTAAAATTACATTACAACTACTATGCGTTGCTATGTGACTAATAGTTGATGTGCATGATTATATAATTGTGTAGGGCACATGAAGTGCAGATAGCTGTAAGCTGTTAAACTGTTATTGGTAAACAACAATCAAGGCAAGTCTTTCGGTTCCTATTTTCTACGTGAAATTGATGATGAACTGTTTTAAATTGTTTAGCAAAGAGCATTATATGTTATATATGCTGCAAGCATGAAATGTTAAAGTCAATTTATGACTACATTGATTGATTAAAGAATGTTGATTGAGTAAGGAACTCAATCTTTATATTTGTTATGTGAATTAAAGCCTGTATGCCATGTTACTTTGATGATTATGAGATGTATGTTGAGCATGTTATTATGTGCTATGTGATGAATGAAAACTGTTAGGTGTTGCTGAGCTGTCGAGCTCACTCTTGCAAATAACCACTTTTGCAGGTCAAGGATGCAAGGTAATAATGCATGCTAATTGAATGTTAAGATCAATAGTGATGCAAGAATTTTTTTTATTCTAAATGAGTAATGTGTTGTTTTGGATGTATTATACTTGTTAAAGTTGTAAAGTTGAGCTATCCGATGTATAGTGAATATTTCTTGTGATGTAATACTTTGTATAGTAACTTAGAGGAAGCGTTTCATGTAATAGAATTGAATCAAATATTTGTAATGTAAAGGTTGCGATTCAGGGCAATAAAGAAAGATTGTATAAAAGTTTTAAATATTTCACATTTTTTGTGATTTTAATATCGAATAATGATGTAAAATAGATTAAAGTTATATTGTTAACGATCGAGAATAAGAATTATATTGTAAGAATTTATAGGTCATTACAAAAACCCATGGGGCAACCCATGTAGGGAGACATGGGGGGCATATGGTGAGACATGGTGGCCATGTGCTAGCACATCGGAGGACATGGGGGGTAAGAAGGTTTGCCTAATGACCGCTCTTGGTCTTGCAAACTCAATAAAAGAGAAGCTTAAAATTTGACGTGGTTTCACAAATCACCAACTCATATATTGAGAGAGAAGAGAAGAGAGAAGGAAGAGCTTATGAAAAGCAATCAAAGAAGTAAAGAAAGCCACTTAAGACTTTTGTCAAGAACACAAAGTAAAGAACTTAAGAACACTAAGAGGTATAAGTGTTTAAACCTTGAATTTTCATCTTTCTTCAATATTTCATTAATAGAGAAGTGATAATAATTTGTGGTGCATGTATTGAATGAAGTGATAAGGTGGATATTAGTGAACTTTAAAACACTAATAACCAAAAACAAGTAAAACCATAATTGAATGGTTAAGAATTTAATGAATAAATGAGTTAAAACCATGAAATGATTGTTAATGGATAAGTTAAACCATAATTGAATGGTTAAGGAACTTAAAAAATAAAGCCATTGAAACTTAGATGTTTATAATGGTTAGAATCATAGATGAATAACCAATGGATTGATTCCATTTGGTTTGGAGTAAAAATATCGAGTAACGAAGTTATGGCGAAAGTTACGAGATTAGATGTTAATCGTCGAAATTGTAAATTTTCTCGGAATGAAAGTCAAAAGTCACCGTTTAACTAGGAAACCTTGGTTTTTGATGGTGTATCATAGAATTAGGTAAATAAGTCTTGCGGGAGAAAGAACGAACGAATTGGGACTTAAAACGAAGAATTGAGCGTCGAACATTCACGAACGTTTAACGAACGCGTAAAAATGGATGAAACAGCGAATTTTTCACCAACGAATTCAGAAAATGAATTTGACTAGATAGAATCGTAGAATATGTGATATGTGAGCTAATGGCTTTGGAATGAGCCAATTCCGAGTTATAACGATCGCGTTACAAGCTTAAGAAGTTCAAAGTTGAAATTTTTTTCTAAGGGACAGGGCCAGCGCCGCAGCGCCGCCCAAGCCTAAGAAGCTGGTGTCGCAGCGCCAGACCCAGGAGCCAGATACTGGCACTCGGCGCTGCAGCGTCGGTTTTAACACTATAAGTGGCGCCGCAGCACCCTTAAGTGGAAAATTTTCGACTGGAGATTTTTATTACCCAACTTTTTACATGGTAATTGTGGGCCAAGTACATGATTAATATTCATGAAGAGAGAACCTTTAAACAACATGTTTAAGGATGGTTTTGAGAATTAAACGTTGAATAAATGAATTTAAATTTAAAACTCGAAATTCAAAAACGTAAATCGTGAATCGTAGTAGAGTTTAATGCGCGCCTTAAGGTTACATGATATGTAATTAAGGTGTGGCATACGAGAATGTTAAGAAGTGAAGATAAAACTTATGTAATTTCTATACGGAGTCCGATAACGGTAATCCAGTAGAAATGTGTGCGACCTAGCGAATCGATTAGGGTTTCGTTTGTTGTTGTGTCTAACGATGATTGACGAGAGTCGGTTTATGACATATGAATGTTAATAAGCCGTAACGAACGGTAATAAGAGATTGATGAATAACGTATAACATTGAAAATCTGAGTTAATGATAATAACTTGAATAACGTTCTGAGTCAGATATATCGGACGTTGTAAGATATGTAATGAGGATTAACTTAACGAATATTATAGTTATAATGGTTCGGATAAGATAAATCTATGTTGTAATATAATCGTAGTCTATAATGGTCGAGATATAGTATATGGGCTAAACGATTCCGTCAGAGAGAGACGATTAATATGATCTAGCGACCGATCTAACTCACTGTTAAAGACAGTGTAGACGAGACGGGAAACTAGTTTGTTATTTGTTTGTAGGAAACCACTTAGTGTACTATATTGAATACAGTTAGAGACTGAATGTGTGCTGTAACGATTGAGATTTTATATATTAAATTTTAATATTTATTGATTAAATAAATATTTAATTTAATTTATTTATTGAGTTAAATAAATAAATTATGTGATTGTTATAAAGTAAGTTAATTAAGTGTTATATATTAATTAAATGAATAATTAATATTTAATTTAATTAATATGTATTGATTATATAGTATAGTTCTAATTTAATTGAGATAATTAAATTAGACGAGTTATGTGATGCGTGTTACATGAATTATAATTAGCGAGTAATTATAATTATTATGTGTATTTTTTTATATGATTAATTGATGTTAGATTTTAATTAATTAAATAAGAATGTTAAAGATTTAATTAATTAAAGTGTGATATTAAAATATGTGTTAAAGGATTTATTAAAATAAAGAAAAGAGTTTTAAAATTTATTTACCCAAACTAGGCCCTTACTTTTGTTTTAAAAGGTTTTTACCAAACAGGGCCCTTGCACTTGTTTAAATCCATTTTTACCAAACAATGCCTTAGTACTAAAATCTGTTTTTATTTAAAAAGGGTTGCCAAACAAAGCCTTATGACTTTTTAAATTCAAATTGTGTAACTCATGTAATAATTATAATTAATATATTTATTATATGGGTTAATTATTTGTCAGTTATATGTATATATGATATATGTATAATATATGTATATCAATAGTTTTACGTTAGTTAGTGTTAGAACAAGAGTTAGTCAGAAGAACAAAACAGAGAAAAGATAGAGAGAAAAAGAGAAGAAGAAGAGAAAGAAAGGGAAGCTTGAGAAATCAAAGCAACTTCATCTTCTTTCTATCACTAAGCCAAAGGGTATAATCCTAACCTATAGCTTTAGAAGTTTTATTCTCATGTTCTTCGTACTTTAGTTCTTTGTAAAATATGTTTTCATGTAATTTGAGTAATTATGATTTTTATAGGCTATATATATGCTCATAAATGAATTGTATGCCTAATTAATTGTTTAATTCATATACATGTGATAAACATGAGAAATTCATGTTCTTCAAAGAGTTACAGTGAAAGTATTTTGAAATTTTATATATATGTATAGTTTTCTCTTAAAAATTAAAGGAATTCATGTTTGATTGTTCATTGTGTTTAAATTAATGGTAGGTGATGATAGCATGTTTAGAAATTGATTGACTATACTTGAAATTTTGTGAATTGGTTTAAAAACAAAAATAAAGTGTTTAATTTCGTGAAGAACACTTAACAATGGCTTTTCTTCAAAAATCATGAAATTAGTTGTTTTGATTATGTGTTGTAATGTTGATATATGTTAAAATCATGTTAGAAGCTTTAAGTTTATGTTTTTTATAAAATTGATATGAATTATATTGACTGAAATTGAAATTTGGTATGAAGAAATAAGCCAAATTAGTTTTTTCTCTGCACAGTTCGCGAGCATGTCTGCCGACCCTGCAAGGGGCCCGCCCCGTCGGGCCTATCAAGAGTAAAACCCCCGCCCCGGCGGGGGTGGGGGGGGGGGGGGGTGGGGGTGCAGAAACTTAAGATGGATTATTTCTTTTATGTATTTTGTTGTATCATAAAAGGCTAATTGAAGGTGATAATTTGATGACATGAAAATGAATATTAATATATTATATTAATAAAATATATAGTGTGGTTATAATTTTGAATAATTATAATTAGAGTAAAGGTTTAATTTAAATTATAATTTATGTTAAATTATAATGAATATTATTTAATTTATTTTAATCAAGTAAATGTTAATTTAAATTATAATTTATGTAATTATAATTTAATAAATAAATGATTGATTATAAGTTATAATTTGTGTATTATAATTCAATATTTGCATGATTAATTATAATTTGTATAATTATAATTTAGTAAATGTATGATGTAGTTTAATTAATTATAAATTATTTATAATTTAATTAATATAAGATGTGATTATAATTTGAGTAATTATAATTAGATTAAATATTTAAATTATAATTTAATTAATATGAAACATATAATTATTATTGATTTAATTATGTGAACATGCCTATGTGGTGTAATTAATTATGTTACGGTTAATTATTAACTTATTAATTAAACTAGAAAGAGTTAACCTATATGGGTTAACCAATTATGTGAATTAGTTGCGTGTTAACTAATTTAGATTATTGTGATTAAATATATATGTGTAGAAAGTGTTAAAGAACGAGAGTTGTAACTGTAGCTTGCGCTTAAGGCAAGTTTTCTAAACTCAAACTTGTTATTGCTATGCAAGTGTTTTCAATTCAAATATTTATTGTATTTGAAATTGTCCTTTTATTTCTGCAATGGACAAGTTCTTATTTAAAGTTCATGATCTAATTAAAGTGACCTTGACTTAATTGTTCAGTAAGGTCTATATTATTTTTCGTATGCTTTAATTTAAATTCTAAAGCATAAGTTATTCATAATTCGTTATTATTGAATTATTCTTGATTATTATAAGTCGATTCAACTACTCCTTAGTTGATGCTAGTTGAAACTCCAAATTTCCTTTAAGCTTATCCAAACCAAACTTTCTTTGGTGTGGACTTGTATTCAAATACTGAGATAAATAACCCTAATTACTAAGGGAGGTTACTATGCGAAAGCGTTAAGATGTTTGTGCACAATATATGATATGAAGGGCTGATCCCCCTAAGTACGAGTTAAGGTCCATAGTCTAAATGACTGTTAAAGGTTTTAAATAGAAATATTTATAATCTATGACAAAAGTTCAAGGTTTTATGACCCTCAGATGATTTCAATATTCGAAATTCTAATTATTAATGAAAGAATTATTATTCAATTCTTTATGGTTGATGAAAGTAAAGATATTTAGGTCTATTAAAACTATTCAATCATATCCTTATTTTTGTTGTATTCCAGTGAGCATTTGTTTGCTCACTCTTGCATATTTAATAATCCCTTGCAGTTAAAGCCGAGAACGTTGACGTACCGTCAACGAGTAAAGGGAAAGGCAAGGTGAACAAGTGAAAACTTGTTATCTTTTGACTTTGATTGTAATAAGACTTTATGTTATGTTTTTATTTTTGTATTATTATTTATGTTAAGGTTAGATAAACCCTGGGATGATTTTGAATAAGGTTGTAATTCCTTTTTAAGGAAGATTTTATTATTTATTCAAGGTTGTAATTTATTTGACATTCCTTATTATGGGTAGATGTATGTTCTATTTAGAAAGTGAACACCAAATCATGTGGAAACTAAGTACCCGGATTTGGGAGTGTCATAGGTTGGTATCAGAGCAGTTGGTTATGAACCTTAGGTGGGGGGAAAAACCTTAGGTAGTAGCCTTATAGGAAGATCGAAAAGATAGTGGTGATAGGTAAAGATAATAAACTACCTTATATGCTATGTGTTTATGTTTAAGTATTCGAAGAGTGACGACTCGATATCACGTAATAATAAACTTTAAAATTCTTTTGTCAGGATGACGAACGTTGGAGAATCCAGTCAAGCTAGGGAGGATATACCTCTGGTGCCTAGAGAGGAGAAGCCCCGAGACATCCTTGTTGTCTGGGAGCAGTTGGTTAGGAGAGAGCCATCTCCAGTGATCACCGTAGCTGGTCGGGAGCATGGGCTGACACCTATTCCAGAGGAGGAGGAGGAGGAGGAGGAGGATGAATCAGAGGAGGAAGAGGATCCTGAAGAGGAATTCCCACCTCACTCTGTTAGTGCTGAGATGTACAAGGAGGTTCACGATCGCAATGTAGAACTCCAGGAATTGTTGGATGAGAGTCGGACTACTGTATAGCAGCGGGATGAGAATATCGAGGAGATGGATAGTGAGCTAGGAGAAGTGCAGTGGAAGCTAATCCACGTAGAAAATGATAAAGACGAGGCACGGGCTGAGCTAGCAAAGCTAAAGCAAGACATCCAAGAGGAGTCGATGAAGCGTGCCAGAGCTGAGGAAACAAGCTTGAGGGCTAATCAACGAGCCGACCGAGTTGCAGATGAGGCTGAAGCCAAGTGGGCCAAGCTGAGAGAAACAGAATATGCATTCCATATGGCTATAAATAAAGCACAGGATCGTGTCTTCTATTACCCAACTCAGTTCCAAGGTTTACCATGGTACATGGTGGATTGCAGAACAGCATTCCAGGTGATGGAGGAGGAATACAGAGAGGCTATGCGATGTCTTAACATGCCTAGATAGAAGAGTCTATATTTATGTGTTTCTTTTTTGTAATAAATAAATGTAAATCCCATAATTTGAGATAAGAATGGGATGAGTTAATGATGTAGTCCTGTAACTTGTTCCAGTTCAGGAAAGATGATGTAAATAGCAGAGATGCTATCTATTCTATGTTTTTAAAATTATGAGTAATGAATAAAAGAAGCTTATGGATGTGCTATGCGTTCAATATGAACTGAGTTATTTAATTATTTAAGTATGAACTTGAATACTTAAGAATTTAGTAGAGGAGTTAATAATAATATTTCTTAACAGAAAATGCCTCCTAGAAGAAGACCTACACGTCAAAACCCTGAGGGTACGACGAACAACAACAATAACGATGGAACAAACCCCAACTCGGTTTAGCAGTTAGTGAACTTACTGACGGGGGCACTTGCAAATCAGCCGCAAGTGTGGGGTACTACATTTAAAAAATTCAAGGAAGTAGGACCACCTGAATTCAAGGGATCGACAAACCCTGTAGATGCTCAGATGTGGGTGATGGAGATGGAGAAGGTCTTCTACGTAGCTAGAGTCGGTGAAGACCAGAAAATAGCATTCGCGGCTTTCATGTTGAAGTCAGATGCTAGTTTCTGGTGGCAAGCTAATAGGACCAGAGAGGGAGAAGGAGTAATACCGTGGGAACATTTTAAAGTGATGTTCTTTGAAATGTACTTTCCAGTTAGCTCACAGGACCAGATGGATGTCCAGTTTCTAGAGCTGAAACAGGGAGGGATGACAGTGTCTGAATACGCCGCGAAGTTTAACGAGTTGGCCAGGTTCGATACATACCAGGTCAGCACGGACGCTAGGAAGGCGAGAAGGTTTGAGCGGGGACTGAAACCTTGGCTCTAGAGTAAGGTCTCTATGTTCCAGCTGAACACGTTTACAGCTGTGCTGGAAAAGGCCATTCTAGCTGAAGGAGGGAGCGACGCTGTGACTAAATTCAACCAAGACAAGAAGAAAAAGATTGAGACGGAAAACAAGGCTGGTGGTAGTGGGGCTATCCATCAAAAAAGAAAGTAGAACGACAACACCTCTGCTGGGAGTCAGCAGGGAGGCCAGCAGAAGAGGAAGCTCGAAGCATATGGTACATGCGGGAAGACTCACACTGGAGTGTGCATGAAAGGGAAACGGGTGTGCTATAACTGTGGTCAGGAAGGCCACATTGCGCCGAGTTGCCCAAACCCGAAGAAGGGAGCTTACTATACATGTGGATCCAAGGATCACATGGCTCGTAACTACCCTAAGAAGCCAGCGGCAGGGTCAACAGGGAATGGAGGAAATGGTAGTGACAGCACTCTGACTATCGCTGGACTATCGCCACTGCAAGCCATTCGACCCACTACCCACACGTTCAACATGACGGTGCAGGACGCTGTGCAGTCAAAAGATGTGGTGGCAGGTATTATTCCGATTAATAGTATAAATACATATGTATTATTTGATTCAGGTGCTACTTGTTCATTCATATCTGATGATTTTGCTAAAATCCTAGACTTACCTATAGAGGAGTTAGCTTACCCCTTGAACATAAAAATTGTGAATAGGGAAGTCATTCCTGTTAGGTTTGTATACAAGAACTGTCGATTGGACATTAAGGGTCAAGAGCTGAGGGAAGATTTGATTCAGATAAAACTTGGGGAATTCGACGTCATATTGGGGATGGACTGGTTGTTCAACCATGGGGCGGTAATCGACTGTCAGAAGAAGTTGGTAAACCTTACGACTCCTTCGAAAGTAGTGTTCTATGGTAGCAAATCGCCTAGACAAGTGAGTTGTCTAATGGTTATGCAAGATAAGAAACTTTTGATGCAAGGCTGTGTAGGATATCTAGCCTACATAGTAGATACGCGTAAGGAGAGCCCGAAATAGAAGAGATATCAGTGGTTAGGGAGTTTGTGGATGTATTTTTGAGCGACTTACCAGGACTTCAGCTAGATAGGGACATAGAGTTTGTGATTGACTTAGCGCTGGGAATTGCTCCAATTTCAAAAGCTCCGTACCGAATGGCTCCAGTCAAGATGAAGGAATTGATGGTTCAACTTCAAGAATTGCTGGACAAGAAGTATATTCAGCCAAGCGTTTCACCGTAGGGAGCGCCAGTTCTATTCATGAAGAAGAAGGATGGATCAATGCGGCTTTACATTGATTATAGGGAGTTGAACAAAGTTACGATCAAGAATAGGTATCCTTTACCTAGGATCGATGACTTGTTCGATCAATTGAAGGGTGCTAGATACTTCTCAAAAATTGATTTGAGAAGTGGATATCATCAGTTGAAGGTGAGAAGGTAAGATATACTGAAGACGGCTTTTAGAACTCGGTATGGTCATTACGAGTTCTTAGTGATGTCATTTGGTCTAACGAATGCCCCAGCTGCATTTATGGACTTAATGAATAGGGTGTTTAAGCCATTCTTGGATAAGTTTGTAGTGGTCTTCATAGATGACATCTTAGTTTATTCCAAGACCGAGGAGGAACACACTGAACACTTAAGGCTAACCTTAGAATCATTGAGACAAGAGAAGCTTTACGCTAAATTCTCGAAATACAAATTCTTGTTGGAACGTGTGTAATTTCTTGGCCACGTGATCGACAAGAATGGGATTTCGGTAGATCCATCGAAGGTTGAGGCTGTAATAAATTAGGATCAGCCGAAGACTCCGTCCGAAGTTAGGAGTTTCTTGGGATTGGCAGGTTATTACCGGAGATTTTTCCAAGACTTTTCCAAGATCGCAACTCCGTTGACGAATTGGACTCGTAAAACAGTTAAGTTTATTTTGACGGAAAAGTGTGAGGAAAGTTTTCAGGAATTGAAGAAGAGGTTGAGTACTGCGCCTGTGTTGTCTTTACCGGATAGTACGGGGAATTTTGTATTATACAGCGATGCCTCACATAAGGGATTAGGTTGCGTGCTGATGCAGAATGGCAAAGTTATTGCCCACGCATCACGTCAGCTGAAGGATTACGAGAAAGGATATCCAACTCACGACTTAGAATTGGTGGCAGTAGTGTTTGCTCTAAAGATTTGGAGACACTACTTATTTGGAGAAAAGTGTGAGATATATACAGATCATAAGAGTCTGAAGTATATCTTCACCCAGAAGGATTTGAACATGCTCCAAAGGAGATGGTTGGAACTGATCAAGGACTACGACTGCGAGATACTTCACCATCCGGGTAAAGCTAACGTCGTCGCCGACGCTTTGAGCAAAAAAGGTAGGAAGAAGCTGAACATGTTGACTGATCAAGGTCAATTGATAGAACAGATGGCTAGATTAGAATTGGAAGTGAAATTTTTGAAGGAATCGGATGAGAAGTTGTTTCAAGTAACTACTGATTCTACTCTGGTAGACAAAGTGAAAGAAGCACAACTTCACGACAATGAATGTAAGAAGGTTCGAAAGAGAATAGCCGACGACGAAGAGTTCAAGTTCAAGATCGATAACGAAGGACTGTTACGATTTGAAAGGAGAATCTGGGTACCGCCGGTACCAGAAGTCAAAGAGGAGATTTTGAGCGAATCTCACAGTTCGAGATATTCGATTCACCCTGGGAGTACGAAGATGTACCAGGATCTCAAGCACCATTTCTGGTGGCCGAACATGAAGTGGGACATTGCTGAATACGTTGCAAAATGTCTAACGTGCCAGAAAGTTAAAGCAAAACACCAGAGACCAAGTGGACTGCTGCAACCGTTAGAAATTCCAGAGTGGAAGTGGGAGCACATCATGATGGATTTCGTGGTTGGTCTTCCAGCGACTCAGAAGGGATTTGATGCGATATGGGTTATAGTGGATCAACTGACGAAGTCAGCCCACTTTCTACCGATCAGGATTAAGTATAACTTAGATCAGTTAGCGAAATTGTACGTTAAGGAAATTATCTCTCGACACGGTGTTTCGGTGTCGATTGTGTCCGATAGAGATCCGCGTTTTACATCGAACTTCTGAAAACGTTTGCAAGAGTGTCTGGGAACACAATTGCGAATGAGTACGGCATACCATCCTCAAACTGATGGCCAGAGCGAGAGAACGATTCAGACGCTTGAGGACATGCTCAAAGCGTGCGTAATGGACTTCAAGGAAAGTTGGGATGATCATCTACCATTGGTGGAGTTCGCCTATAACAATAGTTACCACGCAAGTATCGGTATGCTGCCTTACGAAGCGTTATACGGCAGAAAATGCAGAACTCCCTTATGCTGGGATGAAGTCGATGAACGTCAACTGTTGGGGCCAGAACTGGTACAACAAACCGTCGAAATCGTGAAGCTGATCAGAACAAGATTGGTTGCTGCTCAAGACAGACAGAAGCAATATGCCGATCAACATCGACAGAACCGAGAATTTTTACCAGGAAGTTTTATTTTCCTGAAAGTATCTCCCTGGAAGGGGAAGATTAGATTCGGCAAGAAGGGGAAGCTGAGTCCCCGATTTATTGGACCTTTCGAGGTACTATGAAAGGTGGGCGAGGTAGCTTACAAGGTGGCGTTACCTCCGGAGCTAGAGAATATACATAACATCTTTCACATTTCTGTGTTGAGACCTTACAAGCACGACTACAAACATATAATAGAATACGAGCATTTACAATTCGATAAAGACTTAATATATGAAGAAGTGCCTATTCAAATAGTCGATAGAAAAGAACAAGTATTTAGAAATAAAGTGATACCTTCTGTTAAGGTAATCTGGAGGAACCACAGTGCTGAAGAAGCTACGTGGGAACTCGAAGATGTTATGATGAAATCTTATCCGCAATTATTTGCTTAGTTTTGTGAAACCCCTTATGTACCGATTCTGGGGCCAGAATCCTTTTAAGGGGGGAAGAATGTAATAGACGAGATTTTTTTTTATGTGTGATTCTGGGGACAGAATCCTTTTAAGGAGGGAAGATTATAACGATTGAGATTTTATATATTAAATTTTAATATTTATTGATTAAATAAATATTTGATTTAATTTATTTATTGAGTTAAATAAATAAATTATGTGATTGTTGTAGAGTAAGTTAATTAAGTGTTATATATTAATTAAATGAATAATTACTATTTAATTTAATTAATATGTATTGATTTTATAGTATAGTTCTAATTTAATTGAGATAATTAAATTAGATGAGTTATGTGATGAGTGTTACATGAATTATAATTAGCGAGTAATTATAATTGTTATGTGACAATTTTTTTATATGATTAATTGATGTTAGATTTTAATTAATTAAATAAGAATGTTAAAGATTTAATTAATTAAAGTGTGATATTAAAATATGTGTTAAAAAATTATTAAAAAAAAGAAAAGAATTTTAAAATTTAT
The DNA here is from genome assembly GCA_020205555.1 of Panax stipuleanatus. Classification (NCBI taxonomy): domain Eukaryota; kingdom Viridiplantae; phylum Streptophyta; class Magnoliopsida; order Apiales; family Araliaceae; genus Panax; species Panax stipuleanatus. The sequence continues at coordinate 61,722,272 of CM035117.1, read as the reverse complement.
TTTACCCAAACTAGGCCCTTACTTTTGTTCTAAAAGATTTTTGCCAAACAGAACCCTTGCACTTGTTTAAATTTATTTTTACCAAACAATGCCTTAGAACTAAAATTTGTTTTTATTTAAAAAGGGTTGCCAAACAAAGCCTTATGACTTTTTAAATTCAAATTGTGTAACTCATGTAATAATTATAATTAATATATTTATTATATGGGTTAATTACTTGTCAGTTATATGTATATATGATATATGTATATCAATAGTTTTACGTTAGTTAGTGTTAGAACAAGAGTTAGTCAGAAGAACAAAACAGAGAAAAGATAGAGAGAAAGAGAGAAGAAGAAGAGAAAGAAAGGGAAGCTTGAGAAATCAAAGCAACTTCATCTTCTTCCTATCACTAAGCCAAAGGGTATAATCCTGACCTATAGCTTTAGAAGTTTTATTCTCATGTTCTTCGTACTTTAGTTCTTTGTAAAATATGTTTTCATGTAATTTGAGTAATTATGATTTTTATAGGCTATGTATATGCTCATATATGAATTGTATGCCTAATTAATTGTTTAATTCATATACATGTGATAAACATTGGAAATTCATGTTCTTCAAAGAGTTACAGTGAAAGTATTTTGAAATTTTATATATATGTATAGTTTTCTCTTAAAAATTAAAGGAATTCATGTTTGATTGTTCATTGTGTTTAAATTAATGGTCGGTGATGATAGCATGTTTAGAAATTGATTGACTATACTTGAAATTATGTGAATTGGTTTAAAAACAAAAATAAAGTGTTCAATTTCGTGAAGAACACTTAACAATGACTTTTCTTCAAAAATCATGAAATTAGTTGTTTTGATTATGTGTTGTAATGTTGATATATGTTAAAATCATGTTAGAAGCTTTAAGTTTATGTTTTTTATAAAATTGATATGAATTATATTGACTGAAATTGAAATTTGGTATGAAGAAATAAGCCAAATTGGTTTTTTCTCTGCACAGTTCGCGAGCATGTCTGCCGACCCTGCAAGGGGCCCGCCCCGTCGGGCCTATCAAGAGTAAAACCCCCGCCCCGGCGGGGGGGGGGGGGGGGTGGGGGTGCAGAAACTTAAGATGGATTATTTCTTTTATGTATTTTGTTGTATCATAAAAGGCTAATTGAAGGTGATAATTTGATGACATGAAAATGAATATTAATATATTATATTAATAAAATATATAGTGTGGTTATAATTTTGAATAATTATAATTAGAGTAAAGGTTTAATTTAAATTATAATTTATGTTAAATTATAATGAATATTATTTGATTTATTTTAATCAAGTAAATATTAATTTAAATTATAATTTATGTAATTATAATTTAATAAATGCATGATTAATTATAAGTTATAATTTGTGTATTATAATTCAATATTTGCATGATTAATTATAATTTATGTAATTATAATTTAGTAAATGCATGATGTAGTTTAATTAATTATAAATTATTTATAATTTAATTAATATAAGATGTGATTATAATTTGAGTAATTATAATTAGATTAAATGTTTAAATTATATTTCATTTAATTATAATTTAATTAATATGAAACACATAATTATTATTGATTTAATTATGTGAACATGCCTATGTGGTGTAATTAATTATGTTACGATTAATTATTAACATATTAATTAAACTAGAAAGTGTTAACCTATATGGGTTAACTAATTATGTGAATTAGTTACGTGTTAACTAATTTAGAATATTGTGATTAAATATATATGTGTAGAAAGTGTTAAAGAACGTGAGTTGTAACTGTAGCTTGCGCTTGAAGCAAGTTTTCTAAATTCAAACTTGTTATTGTTATGCAAGTGTTTTCAATTCAAATATTTATTGTATTTGAAATTATCCTTTTATTTCTGCAATAGACAAGTTCTTATTTAATGTTCATGATCTAATTAAAGTGAACTTGACTTAATTGTTCAAGTAAGGTTTATCTTATTTTTCGTATGCTTTAATTTAAATTCTAAAGCATCAGTTATTCATTTTTCGTTATTATTGAATTATTCTTGATTATTGTGAGTCGATTCAACTACTCCTTAGTTGATGGTAGTTGAAACTCCAAATTTCCTTTAAGCTTATCCAAACCAACCTTTCTTTGGTTTGGATTTGTATTCAAATACTGAGATGAACAACCTTAATTACTAGGGGATGTTACTATGCAAAAGCGTTAAGATGTTTGTGCACAATACATGGTACGAAGGGCTGATCCCCCTAAGTACGAGTTAAGGTCTATAGTCTAAATAACTGTTAAAGGTTTTAAATAGAAATGTTTATAACCTAGGACAAAAGTTCAAGGTCTTATGACCCTCAGATGATTTCAATATTTGAAATTCTAGTTATTAATGAAAGAATTATTATTCAATTCTTTATGGTTGATGAAAGTAAAGTTATTCAGGTCTATTGAAATAATTCAATTATATCTTTATTATTGTTGTATTCCAGTGAGCATTTGTTTGCTCACTCTTGTATATTTAATAATCTCTTGCAGTTAAAGCCGAGAACGTTGACGTATCGTCAACGAGTAAAGGGAAGGGCAAGATGAACAAGTGAAGACTTGTTATCTTTTGACTTTGATTATAATAAGACTTTATGTTATGTTTTTATTTCCGCATTATTATTTATGTTAAGGTTAGATAAACCCTGGGATGATTTTGAATAATGTTGTAATTCCTTTTTAAGGAAGATTTTATTATTTATTCAAGGTTGTAATTTATTTGACATTCCTTATTATGGGTAAATGTTTGTTCTATTTAGAAAGTGAACATCAAATCATGTGGAAACGAAGTACTCGGATTTGGGGCTGTCACATGTGCTAAGTGTAATGTTCTTGAAAGAATAGAGGAAATGAATATGGGGGTTGGTCGCGTAAACTTAGATTACAAGAACGCGAACCATAGGAAGTAAAGTGAAGTTTAAACCAATGCATAAGCCAAGTATATGACTAATGGATATGTGTTTTCCATATGTGTTATATAGAGATTACGATGAACGGTATAGCGTAAGCAGTATGCAACGCTAAGGCAAGTTTCCTAACTTCATTCATATTTTATTATGAATGCTAGTTTCTTAACTTTCTCAGTGTTGAACATGAGAAAGTATTATGTATGTGCAAATATGTAATGTTTGTACAAGACGGTAGAATGTATGAGACCTTGTGCCACAATATTAACACTTCGGTGTTTCTGTGAAATGAACTATTCTGTGATTGAACTATTTCATATTAGGAAGTTCGGTTTATTCATGAACCGTTATTGTTAAGTCTGTGCTAATGAGTCTAGCCAGACATAATGTATATGAACGAGTAGAAAATTAAAGTATGACAAAGTAAATGTGATGAATGTTTTAAAATAATAGGAATCAGAACGTATTCCTATTATTCGAGCTGCTTCATAACCATTGTTCGGTTATTGAAGTCTTAAAAGAATTTTGATTCTTGAGTTGTTAATATTCAACTACTATGATTTGTTGAGCAATTGAATGCTCACACTTGCTTGAAATAAAAATATTTTCAGCGAACGATGGTAGTATGTATTAAAGGACCCTGTGAAGATCAAGCTGATCGATGTCTTGCTATGGTGCCACAAGGCATATGAATAAGCGTGAAGATCAAGCCGATACTTGTAGAATAATTAGTTAAACTATTATGTATCTATGGTGACTAGTTAAGTCACACTTGTAAGATGAAAAGAATAATATAATTATCATTATTTGTAATGAATGAAGGTTTTAAGGTAATAGAACCTGTGAATTGAATTGATATATTATTATTCTTCAGGATATAATGGTGTGGTATGAAGTGTGATGTCCTCGTGATGTACGGAATTTGGGTGTGAAGATAGACCGAATTTCAGGGCGTCACACTTACCAAGAATCCCAATAATTTGTCGAATTTGACACTGAAAGCACATTTGGCTGGATTCAGCTTCAAGTTGTATTTGCGAAGCTGATTGAATAGCTTTCTAAGATGATTGGCGTCGTCATCTTCCTTTCTAGATTTAATGATGATATCATCCACATAAACCTCTATCTCCTTATACATCATGTCATGAAAAAGGGCCATCAAGGCTCGCTGATATGTGGCACCGACATTGATAAGGATGAAAGACAATTGCCTATAGCAGAAGATTCTCTAAGGGGTGATAAAGGCTGTTTTCTCCATATCTTATTCGGCAACCATGATTTGATGATACTTGACGAAGCAGTCAACAAAGGAGTACATGCCATATTGTACTATGTTGTCTATCAGTATGTGGATGAAAGGTACTGGGAAGTCATCTTTGAGACGAGCTTTGTTCAAATTCTGATAATCCACGCATACTCGTACCTTCCCTCCGGGCTTAGGCACATGAACTATATTGGACAACCATTCATAATAGGTTGACACCATGATAATGCCTACTTTGAATTGCTTGACAACATCTTCTTTGACCTCAGGCTCCACTCGGGCTTAAATCTCCTGAGCATCTATTTGACCGATTTGAATCCCTCTTTAATAGGCAGTCGATGAATGACAATGTCAGTAGATAATCCGATCATATCTTTATGTGACCATGCAAACACATCTTGGTACTGAGTTCGGAGTTAAATCAGGTCTGTTGTTTGGTTTGGGGTAAGGTCATTGCCTAATTGGATTTCTTTAAGATTTTTTTATGTTCCGTTATTGATAGAGATGGTTTGATCGAGGTTTGTTTTGGGTTTGTCTTCGACCCCATTCTTTGATATCCTCAGGCACCCCAAATTCGGGTCCCTAGAACCTCGATCTTGGTACGTTACGGTGCTACAAACATCTTTATAAATACCATCTTTATTCATAATTAAATGAATACAACCTGGCTTTTATACTAATTAATACATTATTCCCTTCTGTTCCAGAATCTGTAACCTTTACAATTGGTTGTTACATTTATTGAAAAGTCCTATCAATTATAAGATTGATCTTTCAATTAGCATAACATACTTTATCTCACAATACTATTACTTTATAAGTAAATTATCTAACATTTAACCACATAGTAAAATATTCGATAACACCTTAACATCATACGTATTCACAAGTCTAAACCTAACACACATTGAGTCTTTAACAGTGTTCAATATAGTATATTGAGTGGTTTCCCACAAATAACCAACAAACTAGTTTTCCATCTCGTCTGCACTGTATTTCACAGCGAGTTAGATCGGTAGCTAGTTCGTATATACCTCCGCTCCCTAAAGGAATCGTTTAGCACATATATTATACATCAACCATTAAAGAGTACGACTGTACCACTACTTTATCATATACACTATGATTTAACATTTAATCTTTTATTTTATAAGTTCATATTTATAATTCATCAAACCGAATACCTAAATCCAGCAAACCGAATGCCTAATCCAGCAACCTAGATACCTAATCCAACAACCTGGATTATCCACACAACTTGCCAAGTTCATTACAGCTTAATTCATTTCCTTTACAACATTTATGAGTAAATATAACTCTTCATCTAATTTCAACTTTCTCGTAACATATAAAAATTATTTCGTATAACTAAACGATTTACCAACTTACTAACAATTAGTTAAATTGTCAGAATAATTACGTTGAATGCTCTTTATCACAACATACATCTTTTATAATCCGATATCTTCAATGATTTCTTCAATATCTGCAAAAGTTTTTTTTTTTTGCAAGGATTGAGCGCGACGGCTCTGCTAGTTCAACAGTCTACACCTTTCATGCTTCATATAGCATACAAATTTTATATATTCATGCATCAATAATTTTAGTCAATGCATCTACCCATGCTTCATGCATTTCTATATGCATCATATCTTTCATGATATGCATCATATCTTTCATGATATGCATCTCGATATTGTTCATACTTATCATGCAACACAATATATTCTTTATGTTATAAATTTAACACATACTTCACGAATTTCATGCTTTGTATTTAGTCACATAATATTCATGTAATCAACGAATTCACATAAAACACGTATTACATTAACAACCATAACATGTTTTAATACATATTATCACATAAGAGCAAGTTACTAAAGAACTTGCCTCGAAGCGTTCCTTGCGCGGTTAGTAGAATTTGTCCTTCCATTGTCCTACACGATTAAGTGTATATACAACCATAATTAGCTACATAACGACGTTTATTAGTCATTTATGCTAGCTCTACTTTATCTTTCATTATTTTCCCTTTTTAAATCTTGAGACACAATGCGCAATCATGTGTTCAAGTCTTTCTAGGACTCTTTATTATCCATTCAATTTATTTACGTTAAACCTCATTGCAAGTCTTATTACGTCGTAAGTTGATCGACTCTAGTTTATTTAATTTACTTTGACGATTTCTGACTCAACAGTTTATAATTACTTTTTATTCCGATGAATGCCTAATACTCTCATTAAGCCTTCTTAACCTCTCTATCATTCGTCTTAAATTGTCGTCTCATATTATTAATCATTTAATAATATTTTATTCCTTTAGTAATATTATTAATCATTTAAAACTTATAAATAATTTTAATTTAATTGTTTCTCTCTTACTATTTAATTTATTTAGTAAACATATCAAACCCTTTATATAAAATTTTATCAAAAATGACTAAATTACCCCTATAGGGTCATAATATAACATATTTGTAACGGATGAGATTTTCTTTTAGTAGTGATTCTGGGAACAGAATCTTTTTAAAGAGGAAAGATTGTAACGAATGAGATTTTATGTAATTAAATTTTAATATTTATTTAATTAAATAAATATTTTAATTGATTTATTTATGGAGTTAAATAAATAATTTATGTGATTGTTATGGAGTAATTTATTTAGTGCAATATGTTAATTAAATGAATATGTAATATTAAATTGTTGGGTATGCAATTTTGTGGTGTAGTTCTAATTTAATTGAGATAATTAAATTAGATAAATATTATGTGATAATTGTTACATGAGATTTTGATTAGTGAGTAATTATAATTCTGTAACAATTTAGTATTATGTGAAAATTTTAATTAATTAATGAATATTAGCTTGTATTTAATTAAATTAGAATGTTAGGATTTAATTAAATAAAGTGTGACATTGGAAACTATGTGTTAAAGGAGTTATTAAAATAAAATAAAAGGCTTTTGAATTAATTTTGCCAAACAAGGCCCTTAAATTTGTTTTAAAGAGTTTTTACCAAACAAGGTCCTTACATCAGTTTTAATCATGTTTTACTAAATAAGGCCTTAACTATTAATAATTTGTTTTTAAAATTAAAGAATTTTGCCAAACAAAGCCTTATCGCTTTTGATTTTCAAAAATTATGTAACTGATATATGTATTTAGTAGAGTAATAATATATTTGTCAGTTATTATATCATATAATTATATACGTATTATATCTATATCAGTTTTATAATACGTTAAGTGAGAAAGATAGAGTTAGTCTGTGTTAGAAAGAAAAACAGAGAATAGAGAGTTAGAGAGAAAAGAGAGAAGAAGAGAGAAGAAGAAAGAAAGAGAAAGAAGCTTTGAGAGAATCAAAACACACCATCATCACCATCTTCATCTCCTTCTCCTAATCAACAAAGGTATAAACAATTATTAAATTATGTTCTTCATTATTTTAGTTCTCTGTATATATATGAGTTATTATGGAATTGATGAAAACATGGATTCTATATGCAATTGATGTTATAAAATGCTTATATAGTATATTGATTTAGATGATTGTTTATATAGTTTAATTCATGTAAACATAATAAATATGAAAAAATCATATTCATAGCAATTTACAATGAACCTGCTTTGAAAAATAATTTTTAAAATTATCAAAATTTGTGTTTGATGATGCTCTATTATATAAATTGAGTTTAAATTTTGATAACATGCTTAGAAACAAAATCAATATGCTTTGAATTGTGTGATTTGGATTAAAAACCAACTCATAGTGTTAATTTTCTTCAAAAACGCTTAACAATGACGTTTTCTCCAAAATCATAAAATTAAGTGTTTTAAATTTGTGTTGTAGTGTTTATGTATATTAAAAACATGTTAGAAGTTCAAGATTTTATTTTCATAAAGTTTTATATGCATTGTGTTTGTTAAAATCGAAATTTGGTGCGAAAAAATAAGTCAAATTGGCTTTTTCTCTGCACAGTTCGCGAACCAGGAATTCCACAAGCTGGGGGACCCGCCACAGCGGGTCTTATAGAGGCAAAAGACCCGCCCCAGCAGGTGTGAAGGTTGTCTGGAAAATGTTGCGTTTTGTGTAGTTTTTATGCTGTACATGATTAGCTAATTTAATGTAATGATATGTTAAGTGTATAAAACAATAAGATAACATATTGTTGACATGTTTAAGACAATTTGAAGTCTCATATTAACATGTTATATGCGAACTTAGATATTGTTATCATAGGGTATGATTATGATAGTTTAAAGTGTTATACACGTGCGATATGCATGTTGTGAGTCTAGACTCACGTATGTGGTTAGTTAGCGAGTTAAGTTTTCAAACCACGTTGTTAAGTTGAACTTAAGTAAGACGTTCAACGATTAAACGTAGGGTTATGAAACTAATTGATATTGTCAACGTAATGTAATATGTAGAATAATTGTGGAACGTGAGTGTAATTGTAGCTTGCGCTTAAGGCAAGTTTTCTAAACTCAAACTTTACTTAAGCAAGTTTCCTATTTCAAACTTGTTATTCATATGCAAGTTATTGTATTCTCTATAACTTATATATTGAATAATTATCATATCAAAGTTCATTATTGAGTTAATGTGACCTTGACTTAATTGTTCAAGCAAGGTTTATCTTATCTTTCAATTGCTTTAAGTTTAATTCTAAAGCATAAGTTATTTCGTAATCCTTTATTGTTGAATTATTATTATTGTAAGTCGATTCAACTACTCCTTAGTTGATGATAGTTGAACTCTAAATTACCCTTGAAGCTTATCCAAAACCAAACTTTCTTTAGTACGGACTTGTTTAATAGGGGATTACCATGCTAAAGTGTTAAGATGTTTATGCACAATACATGGTACGAAGGGCTAATTTCCCTAAGTACGAGTTAAGAGTCCATATAGTCTAACGACTGTTAAAGGTTTTAAATAGAAATATTTATAACTTAGGATATAGTTCAAGGTCTTCGACCCTCAGATGAATTCTATATTCCATGTTCAATCCTTTATTATTGATGAAATAAATGTTATTCAAATCACTTGAAGTTATTCAGTTTATGTCATCACTATTAATTATTATCAAAGTGAGCTTTTGTTTGCTCATTCTTGCACTATATAACCCTTGCAGCTAAAGTTAAGAAAGTTGACGAACCGTCAACTAGCAAAGGCAAGAGCAAGATGAACAAGTGAAGACTTGTTTATATTTTGATATGAGGTGTAATAAGATTTATTATTATGTTGTGATGTTTATTTTTCGCATTGACGATGTTAAGGTTAGATAACCTTGGGAAAATTTTGAATAAGTTGTAATCCTTTTACAAGGAAGATTTTAATTTGATTTCTAAAGGTTGTAATTTATTTTACATGTTTTATTTCTGGGCAGTAGTTATATTTTAGTTAGATAGTGAGCACCAAATCCCGTGGAATTGAAGTACCCGGATTTAGGGGTGTCCCATGTTGGTGTCAAAGCTTTAGGTTATGAACCTTAGGTGAGGAAAACCTTAGGTAGTAGCCTTGTAGGAGATCGAAAAGATAGTGTTGATAGATAAAGATAATAAACTACCTTACGTGCTATGTGTTTACGTTTATGTACACGAAGAGTATCGATCGATATCACGTAATAATTAAACTTTAAAATTTTGTTGTCAGGATGACAAATGTTGGAGAGTCCAGTTAGGCTAGGGAGGAGTTACCCCAGATGCCTAGGGATGAGGAGCCCCGAGACATCCATACTGTCTGGGAGCAGTTGGTTCAGAGAGAGTCATCTCCATTGATCACCGTAGTTGGTCAGGAGCATGAGCCAGTATTTGACCGAGATGACGAGGATGAGTCAGAGGAGGAGGAGGATCCTGAAGAGGAATTTCCACCTCACTCAACGAGCGTTGAGATGTACGAGGAGATCTAAGACCGCAACATTGAGTTACATGGTCTAGTCGAAGAGCTTGAAGAACTGGTAGACGAGAGTTGGACTACCATACAACAGAGAGATGAGACGATTCAAGAGTTGGACGATGAGCTTGGAAACACGAAGTGGGATCTAGTCCACTTGGAGAGTGAAAGAGATGAAGCACTGGCTGAGCTAGCGAAACTGAAGAACGACATCCAAGAGGAGTCAACGAAGCGTGCCAGAGCAGAGGAAACGAGCTTGAGGGCTACTCAACGTGCAGAGCGAGCTAAAGACGAGGTTCAAGTGAAGAAGGCCAAGCTGAGGGAGACATGCTATGCTTTCCATACTATAGATAGGGACTAGGATCGTGTCTTCTATTACCCAGCTCAGTTCAAAGATTTACCATGGTATATGGTAGATCATAGAACGGTGTTCCGGGTGATGGAAGAAGAACGTAGAGAGGCTGTGCGATGCCTTAACATGCCTCGATAATAGAGTCATTAATTATGTATTAAATAAATATAAATCTCAGAATTTGATATAATAATGAGATAAGATAATGATGTAATCCTGTAACTTATTCAGTTCAGGAAAGATGCTGTAAATAGCAGAGATGCTATCTATTCTATGTTTTAAAACTATGAATGAATAAAATATCAAAGTTTATTGACGTGCTATGTGTTCAAATGTGAATTAATTTATTTAAATGTTTAAGTTAAACCTGAATATTAAGAAATAAGTAAAGTATATTTTAACAGAAAGATGCCTCCAAGAAAAAGACCTACACGTCAAAACCCAGAGGGTTCGACTAACAACAACAACAACAATGACAACAAAAACAATGACAGGACGAATCCCAATTCGGTTCAGCAGTTGGTGAACCTACTGATGGGAGCGCTTGGGAATCAATCGCAAGTTCAGAACACTACATTTAAGGAATTCAAAGCAGTAGGACCTCCAGAATTCCAGGGATCGGTGAACCCGATAGATTCCCAGACGTGGGTAATGGAGATGGAAAAGGTCTTTGATGTGGCCAGAGTAAACGATGACCAGAAAATGGCTTTTGTGACATTCATGCTGAAGTTAGAAGCTAGTTTCTGGTTGCAGGCCAACAAGACTAGAGAAGGAGAGGGTGTTATAGTGTGGGACCGTTTTAAAGAGATGTTCTTTGAAATATACTTCCCCATAAGCTCGCAGAACTAGATGGAGGTTCAGTTTCTAGAGCTGAAACAAAGAGCGATGATGGTGCCAGAGTACGCCGTGAAATTTAACGAGCTGGCCAAGTTTGTGACGTACCAGGTCAGTACTGACGAAAGAAAGGTGAGAAGGTTCGAGCAGGGATTAAAGCCCTGGCTCTACAGCAAGGTCTCCATGTTCTAGCTGAATACGTTTGCAGCTGTACTGGAAAAGGCCATTCTCGCTGAAGGTGGAAGCGATGCAGTGACCAAATACAACCAGGATTAGAAGAAGAATAAGAATGAGACAAAGAACAAAGCTGGTGGTAGCGGTGCTATCAACCAGAAAAGGAAGTGGAGCGACAACACGTCTGATGGGATTCAACAGGGAAGCTAGCAAAAGAGAAGGATTGAAGCATGTGTGGCATGCGGGAATAATCACACTGGAGTGTGTCTGAAGGGGAGGCAGGTATGCTTCAACTGTGGTCAGGAAGGCCACATTGAACCGAATTGCCTGAACCCGAATAAAGGAGCTTGCTACACATGTGGATCTAAGGATCACATGGCTCGAAGTTTCCCGAGGAAGCCAGTAGGAGGGTCAACAAAAAACAGAGGAAATGGCAGTGGTAGCACTTTGACTATCGCTGGACCACTGCTGGCGGTTCGACCCACTGCCAAAACGTTTAACATGACGGTACAGGATGCTGTGCAGTTAAAAGATGTGGTAGGTATTATTTCGGTTAATAGTATTAATGCATATGTATTATTTAATTCGGGTGCTACTTGTTCGTTCATATCTAATGACTTTGCTAAGACTTTAGACTTACCTAAAGATGAATTAGTTTAATCCTTGAACATAAAAATTGCGAATAGGGAGGTAATTCTTGTTAGATTTGTTCACAAGGACTGTAGGTTGAACATTAAGGGTCATGAATTGAGGGTAGATTTGATCCTGATAAAACTTGGTGAATTCGATGTTATATTGGGTATGGATTAGTTGTTTAACCATGGTGCGGTAATTGATTGCCAGAGGAAGTTCTTGAACCTTACGACTCTGTCGAAGGTAGTGTTTTATGGCAGTAAGTCGCCTAGACAAGTGAGTTGTCTGACGATTATGCAAGCCGAGAAGCTATTGAAGCAAGGTTGTGTAGCGTATTTAGCCTACACAGTGGATACTTGTAAGGAGAGTCCGAAGATAGAAGAAATATCAGTGGTTAGGGAGTTTGTTTATGTATTTTTGAGCGATTTGCCAGGACTTCTGCCAGATAGAGAGATAGAGTTCGTGATCGACTTAGCACCGGGAACTGCTCCGATTTCGAAAGCCCTATATAGAATGGCTCCAGTCGAGATGAAGGAGTTGATGGTTCAACTGCAAAAATTGCTGGACAAGAAGTATATTCAGCCGAGTGTTTCACCGTGGGGAGCTCCAGTATTGTTCATGATGAAGAAGGATGGATCGATGCGACTTTGTATTGATTATAGGGAGTTGAATAAAGTCACGATCAAGAATAAGTATCCTTTACCTAGGATCGATGATTTATTCGATCAACTGAAGGTTGCTAGATACTTCTCAAAGATAGATTTGAGAAGTGGGTATCATTAGTTGAAGGTGAGAAGAGAAGATATACCGAAGACGGCCTTTAAAACTAGGTATGGACATTACGAGTTTTTGGTGATGTCATTTGGTCTAACGAATGCACCAGCTGCATTTATGGACTTAATGAATAGGGTGTTTAAGCCATTCCTAGATAAATTCGTAGTGGTGTTCATAGATGACATTTTGGTCTATTCCAAAACTGAGGATGAACACACTGAATATTTGAGGTTGACATTGGAATCACTGAGACGGGAGAAGCTATACGCAAAATTCTTGAAATGCGAATTCTGGTTAGAACGCGTGCAATTTCTTGGCCACGTGATTGACAAAGATGAGATTTCAGTAGATCCGTCGAAGGTTAAAGCTATGATAAATTGGGATCAGTCGAAGACACCATCTGAAGTTAGGAGTTTCCTGGGATTGGAATGTTACTACAGAAGATTTATTTAAGACTTTTCCAAAATCGCAACTTCGTTGACGAATTTGACTTGTAAGACGGTTAAGTTTGTTCGGACTAAAAAATGTGAGGAAAGTTTCCAAGAACTGAAGAAAAGGTTGAGTACTGCGCCTGTGTTATCATTGCCTGATAGTACAGGAAATTTTGTTGTTTACAGCGATGCTTCACATAAGGGATTAGGCTGTGTGCTGATGAAAAATTGCAAAGTCATTGCTTATGCATCACGTCAGCTGAAGGATTATGAGAAAGGGTATCCGACCCATGACTTGGAATTGGCGGCAGTAGTATTTGCTTTGAAGATATGGAGACACTACCTATATAGAGAAAAGTGTGAGATATACATAGATCATAAGAGCCTGAAGTATATCTTTACACAGAAAGATTTGAATATGCGCCAAATAAGATGGTTGGAATTTATCAAGGACTACGACTGCGAGATTCTTTACCATCCGGGTAAAGCTAATGTGGTTGCCGACGCTTTAAGCAAGAAGGGTCGGGAGAAGTAAAATATATTAACTGATCAGGACCAGTTAACAGAAAAGATGGCTAGGTTGGAACTGGAAGTTAAGTATCCGAAGGAATCTAATGAGAAGTTATTTTAAGTAACTACCGGTTCAACCTTGGTGGACAAGGTGAAAGAGGTACAACTTCGTGATGAGGAATGTGAGAAGATTCGAAAGAGAATAGCTGATGGTGAAGAAATAAAGTTTATGATCGATAATGAAGGACTGCTATGATTTGAAGGGAGAATCTGGATACCGCCAGTACCTGAAGTCAAAGAGGAAATTTTGGCCGAAGCTCACAGTTCAAGATATTCGATTCACCCTGGGAGTACGAAGATGTACCAGGATCTCAGACAACATTTCTGGTGGCCAAATATGAAGAGAGACATTACGAAATGCGTTGCGAAATGTCTAACGTGCCAGAAAGTCAAAGAAGAACACCAGAGACCAAGCGGATTGCTACAAGCGCTAGAGATTCCGGGATGGAAGTGGGAACATATCACGATGGATTTTGTGGTTGGTCTTCCAACGACTCAGAAAGGTTTTGATGCAGTATGGGTTATTGTGGATCAACTGACAAAGTCAGCGCACTTCTTACCGATCAAGATTAGATTCAACTTGGATTAGTTGGCAAATTATACGTGAAGGAAATTATCTTTAGACACGGTGTTCCGATATCAATTGTGTCCGACAGGGATCCGCTTTTCACGTTGAATTTCTGGAAGAGACTACAAGAATGTTTGGGAACGCAAGTGCGAATGAGTACGACATACCATCCTCAGACAGATGGCCAGAGCAAGAGAACGATTCAGACTCTAGAGGATATGCTAAGAGCTTATGTTATGGACTTCAAAGGAAGCTGAGATGATCATCTACCGTTGGTGGAGTTCGCCTACAACAATAGTTACCATGCAAGTATTGACATGCTGCCTTACGAAGCATTGTAAGGTATAAAATGCAGGACTCCATTGTGATGGGATGAGGTTGGTGAACGACAACAGTTGGGACCAGAATTGGTGCAAAAAACTGCTGATATTGTCAAGGTAATCAGAACGAGATTGGTTGCTGCTCAAGACAGACAGAAGAAGTATGCCGATTATCATCGTCAGAACCAAGAGTTTGAAGCAGGAAGCTTCATTTTCTTGAAGGTATCTCCCTGGAAGGGGAAAATTTAATTTGGCAAGAAGGGGAAGCTGAGTCCCCGATTTATTGGACCTAATGAG
Organism: Panax stipuleanatus; assembly: GCA_020205555.1. Taxonomy (NCBI): domain Eukaryota; kingdom Viridiplantae; phylum Streptophyta; class Magnoliopsida; order Apiales; family Araliaceae; genus Panax; species Panax stipuleanatus. The sequence goes on along the minus strand of CM035117.1, from coordinate 61,707,218 downwards.
ATACTGCGAAGGGTTGGCGAGGTAGCTTACGAGGTTGTGTTACCTCCGGAGCTAGATAATATATATAATATTTTCCATATTTTCGTGTTACGACCGTACAAACACGACTACAAGCATGTAATGGTGTATGAGCCTTTACAATTCGATAAGGACCTAACTTATAAAGAAGTTCCTGTTCAAATATTTGATAGAAAAGAATAAGTACTTAGAAATAAACTGATACCTTCTGTTACGGTAATCTGGAGGAACCACAGTGCTGAAGAAGCTACGTCGGAACTCGAAGATGTAATGAAGAAAACCTATCCCCAATTGTTTGTTTAATTTCTTGTATGCCGATTTTGGGGATAGAATCCCTTTAAGGGGGAAAGATTATAACGGATAAGAATTTTTTTAGTAGTGATTTTGGGGACAGAATCCTTTTAAGGATGGAAGATTGTAATGAATGAGATTTTGTGTAATTAAATTTTAATATTTATTGAATTAAATAAATATTTTAATTGATTTATTTATGGAGTTAAATAAATAATTTATGTGATTGTTATGGAGTAATTTAATTAAGTGCAATATGTTAATTAAATGAATATTTAATATTAAATTATTGTGTAAGCAATTTTGTGGTGTAGTTCTAATTTAATTGAGATAATTAAATTAGATGAATATTATGTGGTAATTGTTACATGACATTTTGATTAGTGAGTAATTATAAATCTGTAACAATTTAGTATTATGTGATAATTTTAATTAATTAATGAATGTTAGCTTGTATTTAATTAAATTAGAATGTTAGAATTTAATTAAATAAAGTGTGACATTAGAAACTATGTGTTAAAGGAGTTATTAAAATAAAATAAAAGGGTTTTAAATTAGTTTTGCCAAACAAGGCCCTTAAATCTATTTTAAAGAGTTTTTACCAAACAAGGCCCTTTCATCATTTTTAATCCTGTTTTACCAAACAGAGCCTTAACTATTAATAATCTATTTTTAAAATTAAAGGGTTTTGCCAAACAAAGTCTTATGGCTTTTGATTTTCAAAAATTATGCAACTGATATATGTATTTAGTAGAGTAATAATATATTTGTCAGTTATTATATCATATAATTATATACGTATTATATCTATATCAGTTTTATAATACGTTAAGTTAGAAAGATAGAGTTAGTCTGTGTTAGAAAGAAAAATAGAGAACAGAGAGTTAGAGAGAAAAGAGAGAATAAGAGAAAAAAAGAAAGAAAGAGGAAGATGCTTTAAGATAATCAAAACACACCATCATCACCATCTTCATCTCCTTCTCCTAATCAACAAAGGTATAAACAATTATTAAATTATGTTCTTCGTTGTTTTAGTTCTCTATATATATGAGTTATTATGAAATTGATGAAAACATGGATTCTATATGCAATTGATGTTATAAAATGCTTATATATGATTTATATGATTGTTTATATAGTTTAATACATGTACATATGATGAACATGAAGAAATTATGTTCATAGCAATTAAAGTGAACTTGCTTTGAAAAATAGTCTTTAAAATTATCAAAATTTGTGTTTGATGATGCTCTATTATATAAATTGAGTTTGGATTTTGATAACATGCTTAGAAACAAAATCAATATGCTTTGAATTGTGTGATTTGGATTAAAAACCAACTCACAGTGTTAATTTTCTTCAAAAACGCTTAACAATGGTGTTTTCTCCAAAATCATGAAATTAAGTGTTTTAATTATGTGTTGTGGTATTTATGTATATTAAAAACATGTTAGAAGTTTAAGATTTTGTTTTTATAAAGTTTTATATGCATTATATTTGTTAAAATCAAAATTTGGTGTGAAGAAATAAGCTAAATTGGCTTTTTCTCTGCACAGTTCGCGAACCAGGAATTCCACCAACAGGGGGACCCACCCCAGCAGGTCTTATAGGGGCAAAACACCAGCCCCAACGGGTGTGAAGGCTGTCCGAAAAATGTTGTTGCGTTCTTTGTAGTTTTTATGCAGTACATGATTAGCTAATTTAATGTGATGACATGTTAAGTGTATAAAACAATAAAATAACATATTGTTGACATGTATAAGACAATTTGAAGTCTCATATTAACATGTTATGTGTGAACTTAGATATTATTATCATAGGGTATGATTATGATTGTTTAAAGTATCATACACGTGTGATATGCATGTTGTGAGTCTAGACTCGCGTATGTGGTTAGTTAGCGAGTTAAGTTTACAAACCACGTTGTTAAGTAGAACTTAAGTAAGAAGTTCAACGGTTAAACGTAGTAGTTATTGATAGTAGTGTGCATATAAGCCAATCATTTATGATGATAAAGCACATACTTTGCAAACAATCTTATTTATTTATTAATAAAATATTCATTTAAGGCATATAATTATCTACATGGTGCTGTTTTTATAATATGTAAATAACCCATAGTTTTAAGCAATGCTTTTAGAATCATGATGAGATCATGATAATGAGATCTAAATTCTTAGAAAGCTTAAAAACTAAAATAGTTCCCAATTGTGGGATTACTAAAATGGGGATTAGTAAATCCGGATAGATTGGTACATATGTTGCTGCTCATTGGATGAGGATGACTGATCTCATGGTCATTTGTGTGGAGACACTAAAGCAAATATGTAGGTGCTTATTGGAGAATAAGTTCACTGAACGTGACTCGCTATGGAATACCTAATGGAGTTTTACTCGTCTGTCAATAGGAATTTCTAATGTGATAGTAGTACATGTGATCCTTGGACTTGAGATCATCTTAGTATCTTGTATGTAACAAATTATACTTTGACTAATTCCTTAAGGCCTTTTAAGGCATATATAGGGTATGCTTGAGTGTAATGAGTTACATATGGAGATAATGAATGATCAATAAAGAATCTACCACCTCTAGTAAAAGAGGAGATATGTCCTATGTGATTCGTTAAATGACAACCCAGGAATCCTTGGCCAAGGTAGAATGAAATTAGAAAGAGGTTTCTAATTTGCATTATTTGGAGTTGTGCATTTTCTAATCGAAATACATATAATTAAATAAATTAAGACTTGACAGTAAATCCATTTCTTATATTTAATTGGGACATTGTATGGTGGAAGGATTGAATTGTACGGTAACTATTAACTCACAGGTTCTTTTATGATTAATGTTGAAATCTATATTATCTGAAAAGTCGTTGATCGCTAGGGAGGCTTATCCCTATTGTAGAATAAATGTTATTTAATTAAATAGATTATTAGTTTAATTTGTTTATTTAAATAAGATTAGAATTGTTCTAATTGATTTATTCACAACCGGTTTAATATGGAGAACCTAAAGGGTCACACCATAAAAGGAAGAAGAATTATTTAAGAAGAAAATGGCATGATAGTAATAATGCATTAAGTATAATTAATTTAATCTATGATGATAGAATAAATTAAATAGCTTAATGTTTATTATTTAATATTTTAGAAATATTAAATATAAATTAATAAGAGGAGTCTTATTAATATTATTATTATTTTAATTCAAAAGGAGTTTAGGAATTAATATAATATCAGTACTCTCTCTCAATCCTAATAAAGATTAGGATATAAATTAATTAAAAGTAATTAATTAATTAATTAAATAATACCCTATTCTAATTGGATTAGGAGGGTTAACCTAATATCTATATAAGAGAGTCTTATATCAGAAATAAGGTATGTGAATTTTTTAAGAGTTGGGAGTACACATATTCTATAGAGATAGAAACAAGGGTTAAGCCAATAACCTATCTTACTGAGTTCTTCATCTTCCTTGGTGGATCACCGTTAGAGGCCAAACATTTGGGTGGCTGACATTGATCAAGGGAAGGAGCCACTACAGAGGAATCAAAGGAGTAGAACTTGTACCTGAGGAAGCTTGGATCTTCAAAGGTATAATTCTGTTTTTCTCCTTCTTCATTCACTGATAATTGATGCATAAGAATGATCATGGCAATGGGTTTATATAAGTTTTTGAAAACCTAGTTTTTACGCTTCCGCCCTATTTATGTGATTTGATTGCATGATTGCGTTACGTACAAACCCAACAGTGGTATTAGAGCCAATCTTGTGCTAATTATCAGTCTATGTGATTTCATATATGTATAATATGCGATTGGATCGAGTTCTGGGCAACAAAATTTTTTTCAGATTCTGCGAAGCTGCGCAGCTGCGCCGGTTCCTGGCCTTCTTGCTGCTCAGCTGCGCCGGGTGCTGTTCCTGGTTTTCATGCTGCGCAGCTGCGCCGCTTCCCTTTACATTCTTGGCGCAGCTGCACCACTGGACAGGAACTGAAATTTTTTTTTGTTTTATTTAATTAAATGAATGGTTTATTTAATTAATAAAGGTTTAAAATAAAGATGTTTATTTTATATGAAATGAGATTTCAGAATTGCTAAAATTAAAGAGTTTAATTTGGAATTATTTTTGAATGAAATAAAGGAGTTTATTTTTCCAAAAACAAAGTTTAGCAAACTTTTGCCCATTAACTGATATTAATACATATATGGAATGAATTTATTTTCATGAGATGAATAAGTTTTATTGATACGTATGATGATATGTATGGTAATAAAAGGGATTGATTATGGACTATGACCAATGTGATTGGATTTTATTTTGGTTGAATGCTTGAATGATTGGGTTTTATAAAATGGGGTCTGCGTACCTCGTTTTCTCTAGTTTTATTCTCGATGTAAATTCTATCTCCTTTCTATATACTTCCCCTTGACTGCTGATCAATGTTTTTATTTAATTTTAAATAGTTAATGTAATAGAGATAGTTAGAATTATTTTGAAGAAATTGGAGACCAAGGAGCAAAGAAAGCGCGAAGAATCATTTGTATGGAGCCAAGGTTTAAATTAATAGTTATATTTAAATTTAAATTCTTGCACTCCTAGGTTTGACATTTTGGTTCACTTGGTGGCTCTATTGAACCAAACTAGAATAAAAGTCCATAATCAATCCGGGTAGAATATAGTATTCTATATTGCATGCTAAATATTATATATATTATATTTTATACAAACATGCTTCGCATGTTTAATAAAATGACGCGTATTTTATATATATATGTGCATGCGCGCTTAAATAGATGAGACAAATAATAACAAAGCCGTCAAAGAAATATTATTAAGTCTGAAGCGTTCAAATGATATTTGGAATATCGAACGTCGCCTTCTAGCATGATTAGTTAATAGAGTATTAAATATTTAATATGAGTTTGTTGTGCTATCCACAAGGCGAGTATTGAATATTTAAGATGTTAATTAATCACATTTGATGCTTATCAAGAAAATTGAACGATCTAGTCTTGTTGTGCTATCCACAAGGACGAAAAATTTTCTTTTTTGAATTTATGGAAGTGCTAGGCTGGACTTAACTTAAATCATTTTAGTTCGGATGTGCACAGACATGACCATTATGATTTAAGAGGCAAAATAAAAGGAGTTACATGGTGATGTAATTGACAAGAGTTGTCTACCTATTTATTTGTATATCGCTTGTTGTGCTATGCACAAGGTTATATACATTTGAAATGGGATCCTTAATCTCACTAGCAAATCTTTAATTAGATGTTGCCGAACTATATGAGTGAGGGTAATATAGTTTGATGAAAATAGTGGGAGATACCAATTTAAAATAAAGACCTAAATTTATTTTGGTACGCAAAGTTAATAAAATGAATGTTTGCTAAAATGTTGTCTTTTCACATGCAGAATTTTAAAAATGTCAAAATCACTAATCTCACTACGAAGCATACTTGATGCAAATAAGCTTACCGGCCCGAATTATGAGGACTGGCTAAGAAATCTGAGAATTGTTCTCACTGCTGAAAAGATTTCTTATGTCCTAAATTCCACTATCCTTGAATCTGTTTCAGAAACAGCCTCTGAGGAAGAGATTGCCACTTTGAAAAAGTGGCAAGATGATGCATCTGTGGCTCAATGCATCATGCTCGCATCCATGAATAACGAGCTTCAGCGTCCGCACAAAAAAATGGATGCTCCTACTATGCTGCTTCACCTCAAGGAGTTATATGGTGAACAGAGTAGGACTGCTAGATATGAGATATCTAAGGAGCTCTTCTGATCTCGGATGACCGAGGGCACTGCCGTCGAGACTCATGTTCTGAAGGTAATCAATTTGATTGAATGCCTTGGACAGCTTGGGTTTGTCATGGATGGGGAGTTGAGTCAAGACTTGGTCTTGCAGTCACTCCCTGAGACCTTCTCGCAGTTTGTGATTAATTTTCACATGAATAAGCTAGATGTCAGCTTACCTGAGCTGCTTAACATGCTGAAAACTGCAGAAGGTCACTTCTCATCCAAGAAGAACCATGTCTTGATGGTGGATTCTTCCAATAAAAGGAAGAGGCCCAAGGTGTCTTCTAAAAAGAAGAAATCTAAGAAGGCTAAGGGAAAAGGGAAAGAAAAGGAGCAAAAGAAACCTGAACCAGCTAAAGGAATGTGCTTTCATTGCAATGAGCCGGGACATTGGAAGAAGAACTGCAAGAAGTTTCTAGCAGAGAAGAAGCTTGGAGAAGCTTCGACTTCCAATCAAGGTTTGTTTATGATTGAAATTAATTTTTCTGAAAGTCATAATTCTACTTGGGTATTGGATACCGGCTGTGGTTCTCACATATGTAATACTGTGCAGGGACTGGTCAGAAGTAGAAAGCTGAACAAAGATGAGGTGATCCTACGAGTGGGAAATGGAGCAAAAGTTGCTGCATTAGCTGTAGGAACTTATTGTTTAGCAATGCCTTCGGGCAAATCCATTTATCTTAATAATTGTTATTATGTTCCAAATATTATTAAAAACATTATTTCAATTTTTGTATTGGATATGGAAGGTTTTGACGTTATTATAAAGAGCAATGGTTGTTCTATTTATAAAGACGATGTTTTATATGGTATTGGAAATTTGCGAAATGGGCTTTATACACTTGACTTACAAGAAAATATATTTCAAATTGAACAAATTAAGAAAAGGAAAAGAGATGATATTAAATATACCTATATGTGGCACTGTAGACTCGGTCATATTAATGAAACAAGATTATCCAAGTTGCATAAAGATGGGCTCCTCGAGCTATCTGATTATGAATCATATCCAACTTGTGAATCTTGTCTCATGGGTAAAATGACTAAATCTCCTTTTAGTGGAAAAGGAGAGAGAGTTACAGAGTTGTTGGCATTGATTCACACAGACGTTTGTGGACCTATGACAACAAGTGCACGGGGTGGGTATTCTTATTTTATTACTTTCACTGATGATCACTCAAGATTTGGATATGTATATTTAATGAAATACAAATCAGAATCATTTGAAAAGTTCAAAGAGTTCAGAAGTGAAGTAGAGAAACAAACGGGCAAAAGTATTAAGATACTTCGATCAGATCGAGGTGGAGAATACTTAAGCAGTGAATTTCTTAATTGTCTCAGAGAAAATGGTATAATCTCACAATGGACTCCTCCAGGTACACCACAGTTAAATGGAGTATCTGAAAGGAGAAATCGAACATTGTTGGACATGGTTCGATCCATGATGAGTTTTACCGACCTTCCAATTTCCTTCTGGGGATATGCCCTAGAAACGGCTGCATACCTACTTAACAAGGTACCTACCAAATCCGCCCCAAAGACTCCGTATGATATGTGGAAAGGGAGGAAACCAAATCTTAAGCATGTTAAGACTTGGGGTTGTCCAGCTTATGTCAAAAAGTTTGAAAATGATAAGCTACAGACTAAATCCGATAAGTGTAGATTTGTGGGATACCCTAAAGAAATCTTAGGGTATTATTTCTATCATCCAACTGATCAAAAGGTGTTTGTTGCGAAACATGCTACCTTCTTGGAGAAAGAGTTTATCCATGAAGGGGTCAGTGGGAGCAAGATATATCTTGAAGAAGTTCAAGAACCACAAGTTACCACGGACCAAAGTCAGGTACCTAACCAAGTAGAAGAACCTACTGTACCACACCCTGTTCGTAAATCTGGAAGAGTACCGAAGATACCTAAGAGATATGGATTCGTTATAGAGGATAACGATGAGGTACACATCATGAATGATGATGATCCATTGAATTACGAACAGGCTATGAGTAATAAAGACTCAGGGAAATGGCTTGAAGCCATGAAATCCGAAATGGACTCCATGTATGAAAACAAAGTATGGTCTTTGGTTTCACCACCTGAAGGTATTAAACCTATTGGGTGTAAATGGGTTTTTAAGAAAAAGACTGGAGCAGACGGAAAGGTAGAGACCTATAAGGCCCGACTGGTTGCAAAAGGTTTCAAACAAAGACAAGGAGTTGACTATGATGAAACCTTCTCACCAGTAGCCATGCTCAAGTCCATTCGGATTTTGCTTGCGATTGCAGCTTACAACGACTATAAGGTATGGCAGATGGACGTGAAAACGGCCTTCCTCAATAGGAAACTTGAGGAGGATGTGTATATGACACAGCCAGAGGGATTTATTTCAAAAGTTGGAACAAATCAAGTCTGTAAGCTACAATGATCCATTTATGGGTTGAAGCAAGCTTCTCGTAGATGGAACATTCGTTTTGATGAGACAATCAAAGAGTTTGATTTTATCAAAAACGAGGATGAACCATGTGTATACATGAAGGTTAGTGGGAGCGCAGTATCATTCCTTGTATTATATGTTGATGATATATTACTGATAGGGAATGACATTCCTATGTTACAATCCATTAAAATCTGGTTATCTAAAAACTTCTCCATGAAGGACTTGGGTGAAGCATCCTATATTTTGGGGATAAAGATCTATAGAGATAGATCTAAAAGGATGCTCGGCTTATCCCAAGGAACGTACATTGATACGATGCTAAAGAGGTTTAGCATGAAAGATTCCAAAAGAGGTCTCATGCCGATGAGCCATGGAATAAATCTCTCCAAGAAACAGGTCCCAAAGACACCTGAGGAGAGAGACCGAATGAGTAAGATCCCTTATGCTTCTGTAACAGGATCTATCATGTACGGTATGATATGTACTAGATCGGATGTTGCTCACGCACTTAGTGTAACAAGCAGATACCAGTCGAATCCAGGAGAAGAGCACTGGAAGGCAGTGAAAAATATCCTAAAGTACTTGAGAAGGACTAAAGATATTTTTCTTGTCTACGGTGGGTCTGAATTAAAACTCGAGGGATTCACGGACTCAAGTTTTTAAACAGACCAAGATGACAGTAAATCTATTTCAGGGTATGTGTTTACCTTGAACGGAGGTGCAGTGAGTTGGAAGAGTTCCAAGAAGCAAACGGTTGCTGATTCAGTGACAGAGGCAGAGTATATAGCTGCAAGTGAAGCTGCAAAGGAAGTTGTTTGGATGAAGAAGTTCATAACTGAACTTGGTGTGGTTCCTAGCATTGGAGAAGCAGTTCCCGTATATTGTGACAACACCGGGGCGGTTGCACAGGCTAAAGAACCCAGGTCTCATCAGAAATCTAAACACATGTTGCGGCGATTTCACTTGATCAGGGAGATCATTGAAAGAGGAGACGCCACCTTGGAGCGTGTAGACTCTCAAGACAACATTACAGATCCATTTACTAAAGCTTTAACACAACAGCAGTTTGATCGTCACTTAGATAAGATGGGTATGAGATACCATGGCGATTGGCTTTAGTGCAAGTGGGAGATTGATAGCAGTGTGCATACAAGCTAATTATGTATGATGACAAAGCACATACTTTGTAAACAATCTTATTTATTTATTAATGAAATATTCATTTAAGGCATATAATTATCTACATGGTGCTGTTTTTATAATATGTAAATAACCCATAGTTTTAAGCAATGCTTTTAGAATCATGATGAGATCATGATAATGAGATCTAAATTCTTAGAAAGCTTAAAAACTAAAATAGTTCCCAATTGTGGGATTACTAAAATGGGGATTAGTAAATCCGGATAGATTGGTACATATGTTGCTTGCTCATTGGATGAGGATGACTGATCTCATGGTCATTTGTGTGGAGACACTAAAGCAAGTATGTAGGTGCTTATTGGAGAATAAGTTCACTGAACGTGACTCGCTATGGAATACCTAATGGAGTTTTACTCGTCTGTCAATAGGAATTCCTAATGTGATAGTAGTACATGTGATCCTTGGACTTGAGATCATCTTAGTATCTTGTATGTAACAAATTATACTTTGACTAATTCCTTAAGGCCTTTTAAGGCATATATAGGGTATGCTTGGGTGTAATGAGTTGCATATGGAGATAATGAATGATCAATAAATAATCTACCACCTCTAGTAAAAGAGGAGATATGTCCTATGTGATTCGTTAAATGACAACCCAGGAATCCTTGGCCAAGGTAGAATGAAATTAGAAAGAGGTTTCTAATTTGCATTATTTGGAGTTGTGCATTTTCTAATCGAAATACATATAATTAAATAAATTAAGACTTGACAGTAAATCCATTTCTTATATTTAATTGGGACATTGTATGGTGGAAGGATTGAATTGTACGGTAACTATTAACTCACAGGTTCTTTTATGATTAATGTTGAAATCTATATTATCTGAAAAGTCGTTGATCGCTAGGGAGGCTTATCCCTATTGTAGAATAAATGTTATTTAATTAAATAGATTATTAGTTTAATTTATTTATTTAAATAAGATTTGAATTATTCTAATTGATTTATTCACAACCGGTTTAATATGGAGAACCTAAAGGGTCACACCATAAAAGGAATAAGAATTATTTAAGAAGAAAATGACATGATAGTAATAATGCATTAAGTATAATTAATTTAATCTATGATGATAGAATAAATTAAATAGCTTAATGTTTATTATTTAATATTTTAGAAATATTAAATATAAATTAATAAGAGGAGTCTTATTAATATTATTATTATTATTATTATTTTAATTCTAAAGGAGTTTAGGAATTAATATAATATCAGTACTCTCTCTCAATCCTAATAATGATTAGGATATAAATTAATTAAAAGTAATTAATTAATTAATTAATTAAAATCCTATTCTAATTGGATTAGGAGGGTTAACCTAATATCTATATAAGAGAGTCTTATATCAGAAATAAGGTATGTAAATTTTTCAAGAGTTGGGAGTACACATATTCTATAGAGATAGAAACAAGGGTTAAGCCAATAACCCATCTTACTGAGTTCTTCATCTTCCTTGGTGGATCACCGTTAGAGGCCAAACATTTGGGTGGCTGACATTGATCAAGGGAAGGAGCCACTACAGAGGAATCAAAGGAGTAGAACTTGTACCTGAGGAAGCTTGGATCTTCAAAGGTATAATTCTGTTTTTCTCCTTCTTCATTCACTGATAATTGATGCATAAGAATGATCATGGCAATGGGTTTTTATAAATTTTTGAAAACCTAGTTTTTACGCTTCCGCCCTATTTATGTGATTTGATTGCATGATTGCGTTATGTACAAACCCAACAGTTATGAAACTAATTAATATTGTAAACGTAATGTAATATGTAGGATAATTGTGGAACGTGAGTGTAATTGTAGCTTGCGCTTAAGGCAAGTTTTCTAAACTCAAACTTTACTTAAGCAAGTTTCCTATTTTTAACTTGTTTCTCATATGCAAGTTATTGTATTCTCTATAAATTATATATTGAATAATTATCTAATCAAAGTTCATTATTGAGTTAATGTGACCTTGACTTAATTGTTCAAGCAAGGTCTATCTTATCTTTCAATTGCTTTAAGTTTAATTCTAAAGCATAAGTTATTTCGTAATCCTTTATTGTTGAATTATTATTATTGTAAGTCGATTCAACTACTCCTTAGTTGATGATAGTTAAACTCTAAATTACCCTTGAAGCTTATCCAAAACCAAACTTTCTTTGGTGCAGACTTGTTATTAAATACTAAGACGAACAATCCTATTTAATAGGGCATTACCATGCTAAAGCGTTAAGATGTTAGTGCACAATACATTGTACGAATGGCTAATCTCCTTAAGTACGAGTTAAGAGTCCATATAGTCTAACGACTGTTAAAGGTTTTAAATAGAAATGTTTATAACCAAGGACATTGTTCAAGGTCTTAAGACCCTCAGATTCATTTTATATTCCATGTTCAATCCTTTATTATTGATGAAAGAAATGTTATTCAAATCACTTGAAGTTATTCAGTTTATGTCATCACTATTAATTGTTATCCAAGTGAGCTTTTGTTTGCTCACTATTGCACTATATAACCCTTGCAGATAAAGTTGAGAAAGTTGAAGAACCGTCAACTAGCAAAGGCAAGGGTAAGATGAACAAGTGAAGACTTGTTTATATTATGATATGAGGTGTAATAAGATTATTATTATGTTGTGACGTTTATTTTTTGCATTGACGATGTTAAGGTTAGATAACCGTGGAAACGTTTTGAATAAGTTGTAATCCTTTTATAAGGAAGATTTTTATTTGATTTCTAAAGGTTGTAATTTATTTTACATGTCTTATTTATGGGCAGTAGTTATATTTTAGTTAGATAGTGAGCACCAAATCGCGTATAATTAAAGTACCCGAATTTGGGGGTGTCACAATATTAATGATTATTAGTCACTAAAATCATATTGACGAATTTTAGGACTTAATATAATCTAATTTTTTCAATTATTCTTAACTTAATCGTAGGCATGGAAAATACCAAATCATTTTAGTATTTTTTTTATTTTCTGGCCACCCATATATACATATATTCCATTCACAAAAATAATTTTTCTGAAATTTTTCAATTTACTTTAGTATTTTTTAAAAGTCCGTTTTTAGTTCGTAACTTAAGAAAATTAACTATAACATGATCAACTCCAAAAATTCTCAACTCTTGGCAGACTCTTACACGTATTAACATGAACTTTTAATTTAAATTTTGTGGCCATCGAAGTTATAAAAATCCAGTTATAGCCATTTTCGTCGGAAAAACCTAAAAATTGAAATGACCATAACTCGGTCGATTTAAGTTGGAATAAGCTCATCTTTGGACATGTACTACTTTATATCATATAATTTCATGTCCCAAAAGATCGGAATTTATTTTATTAATTAAGTTACCGAAACTGCCCCTGACAGTTTTTGGTAGATTACTTTTTTTCAGTAATTCCACTTGGAAATGTCAGCAGACTCATAGATCTAACTCTAGGACTTGACCACACTCAAAAATTCAAAATATAATGAGAGATATGGTTGTTTGCATTTAATATTTTGTTTTCCCGAAAATGAGTTTTTCTCACTTTTGTATTTCTTAAGAAAACTTCTATGATTTCTTGATTAATCAAACATTAGCCAACATAAATCATCATAATACATCTTAATACTTCTTATAGTCAAGGATCTACCATGATCCATGTGAGATCTCGAAACCCTAATAAGACTCGGTTATGTAAATTCTTCAGTTATCAATAAAATATCTCCATTCTGAATATATATTGTGTTATTATATACTCTATTGAATACTTCGATCAAAAATATTTTTCTCCGAAAGATGTCGTGCTTGACACGTCGTGCTTAAAATTTTTATTCCGTATTTGGACTTTTCGGTATATTATTTTATCAAGCTGCTTTGTCATGCTTAAAATCTATCTCTTGCTTAGATTAGCTTTATATTACTGTCTTCATTAAATATAAGTCTTATAAGACTTTTGTTGTAATAAGAACTCAATGTTGAGAACCATGCAACCGAACTTATTATATGAAATATATATTATCATCTTTTGTTTTTGCAACCGTGTACTAATACATTCGTAGATGATTAGTAGTATGATTTTTACGATACAGTATCCTTAGGGATTATACATCTGAGTAAGGGTATTGACAATATGGACTGATCATCTTATTGCTGATACTCTGGATTTCGGATGGATATGAACTGCTAATATGAAAGGGATATTCGTAAGATACAGTCTATACATCTAAGTGAGGGTATCCAAATACAGCAATAGTTCTGATAAGAATTGTTATCTGTTATGGGATACTATGAACCTTGGATAGATAGGAATTATATCTTATTGAATATTTATAGTTATTTGAATAGTTGTTAACTCCAGATCGGATACCATGGGTGTATAGATTTGGGGGCGTCACAATCCATGATTAATTTCATCAAACTCCTACCATAAACAAACAAAACATAATCTAAACCTAGAAATTACAAAGCTAGATTAGAGAACTTTTAAACCTTCTATGCTTGGATGATGGATGATCTTCCTTGGTAGTTTGGCTTGCTAGATCTGTAAGAACCGTGAATTTCAGGAATAAATATAAATTTTGATATTAATAAAAAAAAATATGGAATATAAATGTTTATGTATTATGAGATGAGTAATTCGATTAAATTAAATTGAATTTATAATAATTGAGGAAACATGGAGAATTACGACGAACTCGTAAAATGCCTTGTGTGACATGAGAATGGAAATGATGATAATTTAAGTAATTCAAGAGGGAAATCAATAAGTGAAGGATTAATTAATATTACATTGTTAATTAATTGTTGTCATTAGTGATAGCCTATTAATGAGTAATTATTAATAATATGTTATTGTGAGTAACAAAATATTTATGAGTAAATAATTGATGAATATGATAAGAGTAACATTTATATAATTATTTGTTGTGCGCAATACATGTGATAGTTAATCGTATAATAATGTTATTATTTGATATTGCGAGTAATAGAATATTAACGAGTAAATGATTTATAAATATAATAAGATTATGTTTACTCGATTAATTGTTATGTGCAAAGTATACGATAATTAAACATATAATATATAGTAGTTACCTCTATATTATATAAAGTGTAATGTGACACTAGCATGTGATTCCATATAATATATAAGAATCATATACTAAGATTGATTAAATGGTGTAAGTTACATGATTAATGCTTATGTGACATTGAAAAATGATTATGTAATATAGAAACTATATAGTAAAAGGAAGTAAGTCAAATGAAATACATAAATGGCCCATGTGAATACATGCAATGTGTACATTGTGCAATACTAAGTCAAACAACATTATATAAAGTGTAGGGTGACACTTTAATAAGACTATATAGTATATAAGAATTATATATTAAGATTTAAGAAATTATGGAAGTTACATAATAATGTATATGTGACTATATGTATGTGCAAGGACATTAAAGATGTACTTCATATAATATTATAATAAACTAAATAAACAATTGTTATGTAATGACTATTTCAATAATTAGATATAATTGAAATAATAAAGGTTTGTGATAATGAGATGTGACAATACCCAACTAGATTATATTTAGAATTATAAAATGTACATGGATTATATCATGTGTATATTAAAATTACTACATATAATATTATTTCCTCATTTAAACTACATTATGATTCTAATTAAATTTATAATCCAAAGTATCAAATGTGTACATGTAATAAACCTAGTGTTGTACTTAGTTCATGTTGCAAATGCTGAGTTAATTGCCCTTATCCCAAAATAAAAGACTCATTTCCTTCTCACGTGTATAGCTTGTAAGGCCTAAGCCTATTCCTTTTCAAACTCAGTAACATTCATTGCCAATGATTCAAGGGGAGTGGGCTTAATAATAAGATTCACCAACTACTCAACCACCCTCCCTTAACCACTGAGTTCTTGCTCTTTTCGTTGGTTGAAATTGGTGGACAAAACTATTATCTGTACAAATCATTCTCTATAAATGAAGCTCCCTCCTTCTATTTTTCATTTGCTGAGTTTCTATTAACTAAGAGTTGAGAGGGAGTATATCATTGAAGTGAGAGTCTGAGAATTGAGGAAAAGCCATTTAGCAGCAAGCTCAATCCAACGTAGCAGAGGTATTATTCCCATTTTGTGTTCTATATTTTGGATATTCTAAATTCTTGAATTAAGCATGAATTATATGATAATTTGATTGGGAAATGTTTGTTAGTTGTTATATAAGTTAGTGACCATGTTAGTATATAATGTGACTGCTTTGAAATGAAATTCGTAGAGAAATTCTGTGTTTGGCTTTGGAAACTGCCGAACAGAAGCCATTCTGGGTCTGGCCTAGACCCGGCGCAGCTGCGCCAATTTTGTACTAGGGCGCAACGCAGCTGCGCCAGGCCCCTGTGATAGTTTTCTGATTCTGTTACAATCTGTTATGTGCTAACATGATTATACCACCTAGACAAGTATAATGCCTGGTTAAAAACGTATGTTTATGTTCCTTAATATAACATGCATGTTCATGGCTATGTTAGTACACATTATTGAAGGGAAACGTATAGTTTTAAAATGAATTTATAGTTTCATGAATGGACCTTGACATATAATAATAATGTTTATATTCTGGCTTTGCAAGCATGTTTGTATAATCTAGATACGCATGAAACGTGAGTCTAGGGTATTGAGTATATACTAGAACACATGGGTTAAGATGGAAATGATTTTGAAAGCCAAACTTGGACGTTTTACAAACTAAATTTGCATGAACGTGGAATAACTATATTCTAATATTTTGATCATGCATGATAGTACTCTTAACATCACTAAGCTAGCCTATATGTACACATATTGTGTTAGATGCAATGGAAGTTAACCGAGCACGAGTCTAGACAAGTTTTGAGAGTAATAAGCAATATTAACTATATGCAAATGAATCAAATACATGCAAGTATGCATATTAACAATTTTATGACTACCTCGTAGGTTCATATGGTAAACATAGAAACCTTGTGATTTCATGTCCTCAATTGATCGTAACTCATTAGAAATCCTAAATGAGAATCCTAACATATTAAGGTGAACGTAAGATGATTGTAAAAGCATGATAAATCTTTATCGTGTGTACGTGCTATGTGTGTCCATCTAATATGACATGACATAAGATCGTGTAAACATAATTCGTACGAGTTTTCAAAGAATGAACAAAACTAAATAAGTGCATATAATGAAAGTCTTTGGGAACATGAATACTAAATTAATTTCCCCACTATCTCATATGTGTACATGGTAAGCATAGTAGCACTTGTGATTCATGACCTTATTCGTGCTCACGACATTAGAATACCAATCTAAGACTATAACGTGTAGGTTGAACATTTAATGGACCTTAAAAGCATGCAGAACCTTTTTAGAGATGTATGTGTTATATGCTAAGCACGGGGACAGAACCTGGTGAGCAGAAGCTCAACTCTGATCTGGCCAGGGGATAGCGCAGCTGCGTCGTCCCTAGGCTTAACTAGGGCGAAGCTGTGCCAGACACGAAATTTGTTTGAGTATTCTGCTCAAATTCTGATTTTGATAATTGGTTTACAATGATACTCTAACCTGCTAAATAGAGTCTGATTGGTATTAGTTGTAATGTTATGTTATGTGATAATGATGTAACATAAGTAGTTGTGCTCTTTTATATTAGGATGTTTCCTTTATGTTGTATTAAGACTTAATTAATGTTATGTATTAAGATATGTTTGGAGTAGGTTATGAAAGTGTTTTAGTAATAGTTTCAAGACTTGGGTTGAGAATATTTATGTTATATAATGTAAATTATTCTGTTATTCCATTGTTTGAGATTTTAGTTCTTATTAGAATTATCACATGACGAACCGAATTCGAGAGCCGTGACGGTCCGAATTTAGGGGCGTCACAGGTTGGTATCAAAGCTGTAGGTTATAAACCTTAGGAGCGAGTCCTTAGGCCATAACCTTAGAAGAGATTTAGAAAATAGAGGGAGATAAAACTCATGTAGAGTTTTCTTAGAGAGCTAGTAGTGTTATAAAATATATTTTCATTCCATATAATGAAATTATGTTTTATTTGGAGATGATAATAAAGTTTATTAGTTTTGTGATTATGGATGTCAGAGATAGGTAAACTTAGTAGGACCATGGAGGAGGAACCACGTGACATACATGTGGTGTCCGCAACACCCCTTGTAGTTAAGCCTTTTACAGCAGTAACCCTAACATAGGAGAAGATGGAGTCATAAGTGGAGTCGGAATCTAAGCAAAAATCCACGGTAAAAGTTTTTTTTTCAGGATTGAGGCATGTGTGAGTTACCTTAAAGTGAAAAATAAGATACAATAGTTGAAGGGGAAAGTTATAGACCTTCAGATAAGTAACTAGTAGATGCAGCTATAGTGAACGGAAAGGTAGTTAGGTAATTATTAGAATAAGCGTCGCGAGTGATACAATAGATGTTTATAGATATGGAATAGTTGTTGTAAATCCCAATTTTAGGAAAGTATCTTTCTAAGCCCAACTTTAGTGGTACCCGAGAGGGGTATGTAATGAGACTAGCAGAATGCTATATGATGTGATATGTTTTCATGTGGCATGTTTTTATTAAACATGTGCATAGTGGCCAGATTTTGTTAAATAGTGACAAAAGAGAGAATGGCAATAAAACTTATACGTCTTAAGAAGCATTAAGAAAAATTAGATGTGTAACAAGGAGATGATAATACCATTTTGCTTTCATACAGAAATGTCGATACCCCAAGGAGGAGAGACTCGTCAAGCGGTGGAGAATGGAGATAGGGAATTGAATCAAGAACCCTTATAATAATTGGTAGATCTTATAGTAAATGCTTGTGAAGAAGGAATAAATGATTTTAGGATGAGACAGACGAAAACTTCTGAGGTAGGAAAAGATATTAATTTAACTAAAGGAGGAGAGGTTAATAATTCAAAGAAAGCAAATGAAGGTAGGATGGAAGAGAGTAGTAGTGGTAGCAGTAAGAATTTCAAGAGGAAGTGGAATGAGAATAAGTATGTAAGAGAAGGACAACCATGGAAGAAGAAGGTAGGAGCCTATAAGGAGTGTAGAAAGAACCACATGGGAGAGTGTTTGAAAGGAAAACATGTGTGTTATAAGTGCAGTGAGAAGGGTCATATTTCTCCTAACTGTCCTAGGAAGGAGAAAACCAAAGAGTGTTTTGCGTATGGACCTGAAGAACGTCAAATACGTAATTGGAAGGAGGAAACAAACGAGGAGGGAAACGGAAACAAAAGAAGACGGGACAACAAAAACATCAACAATAATCCGACAGGAAGTCACCAAGAAGGACTTAAGAAAAAGAATAAGGTTTGCCCAAAATATGGAAAGAGTCATCAAGGAGAGTGTTGGAAGGGATGAGGTGTTTGCTATAGCTGCGGCCAGGAGGGGCATACTTCCCTGAATTGCCCAAACCCGAAGAATATTGAAGGATGCTTTGCTTGTAGGTCAACAGATCATCAGGTTAAGAACTACCCAAAGAAAGGAAGGAAGAAAGAAGACGGCAACAAGGGAAGCCATAGCGGGAAGCTGACGATAATCGAACCAGCTCAATCGAGTGAACTAATGCCACGTACGACTAACGTTATGATACATGATGAAGTGGCGTTCTGAGTTATGATGTCAGGTGATGCCCTAATCAATAATATAAATGCGTATATATTATCTGAGTCGAGTTCTATCTTTCCCTTTGTGTCTGAAGAATAGCAAAATGACTAAGTTACCCAAGAACAATTAGGAGATCCTTTGAACATAGAAGTTGCGAATAAGGAAGTAATTTCCATAGAATTCATTTACCGTAATTATTGCGCATAAATTAGGGGACATAAGATAAGCATAGGCTTAATTCTGATAACATTTGGAGAGTTTGATGGCATATTAGGGATGAACTGGTTACATAACCATACTACGATAATTGACTGTCAGAAGAAAAGTGTTAACCTTTAGACTCCAAACTGGTCTAAGGTAGTGTTTTATAGTAGCTCGTCTCTTAGGCAATCGTGTTGCCTTACGATGATGCAGGCCAAGATATTGTTAAGAAAAGTTGGTGTAGATTGTTTCACCTTTATTGTAGATACTAAGAGAACGAGAGTAGAAATAAATAATGTATCAGTAAAAAGAGAAATTCAAGACGTATTCCTAGACGATTTGCCCGGCCTTCCGCCAGACAGAGAAAACAAATTCGTAATAAATTTAGTACCAGGAATTGCACTAATTTTGAAAGCCCCATATTAAGTATGGCACCGGTAGAAATGAAGGATTCATTAATACAATTGCAAGAAATATTAGATAAAGGATATATTCAGCCGAGTGTGTTCCCGTGGGGAGCACCAGTGTTGTTGGTCAAGGAGAAGGATGTATTGAAAAGGCTTTGTATCGACTATCGAGAGTCGAACAAAGTGATAATTAAGGATAGGTATCTGTTACCATGAATAGACGACAAGATCTAGGAAGAGCACCTAAACATCTGAAGAGGGTATTAGAAGCGTTGAGAAAGGTGAAGATGTACGCAAAATTTTGAAGTGCAATTTTGGATGGAGAAGGTTAGTTTTAGAGCACGTCAGACACGGTAAAGGTAAAGGCGGTAAGTAATTGGGAGCAATCAAAGACCCTGACGGAAGTATGAAGTTTCTTAGGGTTAGCTGGGTACTATCAAAGATTTATCCCAAAAATTTCTCTAAGATAGCGACCCCGTAAACCAATTTAGCGAGGAAGACGGTGAAGTTTAATTGGGCGGAAAAGTATAAAGAAAGTTTCAAGGAGTTAAAGAAAAGAGATTGAGCAAGGCGCCTGTATTATCCTTACCAGATAATACGGGAGGTTTTGTGGTGTATAATGATGCATCGCACAAGGGACTTGGCTGTGTTCTCATACAACATGGCAAGGTCATTGCGTATGCATCACGACAATTGAAGGACTACGAAAGACGATACCCTACTCATAACTTAGAGTTAGCGACAGTAGTTTTTGAGTTAAAGATTTGGAGACATTATTTGTACGGAGAGAAATGTGAGATATACACGGACCACAAACGTCTGGAATATACCTTCACACAGAAGGAGTTAAACATGCGACAAAAGAGGTGGTTGGAACTAATCGAAGACTACCACTGTAAAATTCTCTATCACCTGGAAAAGGCGAACATAGTAGCCAACATACTAAGTGGAAAAAAAGGGAAGGGATGAATTATTCAAGATGATAACTCGAGAGGAACTAATCAGGAAGATGGAGCGATTGGAAATAGAAGTGTAGGGACCCAAAAAGTCCAAAGGGAAGTTTATACTGAAGGTTTGTCCAACGTTGTTGGATAGAGTAAAGGGATAACAAGATAAAGACAAAAAGTGCGAGAAGGTAAAGAGGAAAAGTTCAAAAGAAATAATAATGGAACCTTAAGATTGGTAGATCGAGCGTGAGAGTCAACTGCAACTAAAATTATGAGATAAGAGTTTTCATGAGGCATATAATTGGGTGTATTTTGTTCACCCAAGAAGCACGAAAACGTACCTGGATCTTCGAAGACAATTTTAGTGATCAATATGAGACGTGAGGTTATAGAATACGTCGACCGATTGAAAAAGACGGCACACTTTCTACTAATAAATATTCAATTCAATTTAAATCAGTTAGCAAAATTATACGTTAAGGAAATCGTTTTGCGACACGAAATATCGGTGTTAATTATTTCTTATTGAAACTCGCGCTCCACTTCAAAGTTTTGGAAGAGCTTGCGTAATGGATTTCAAAGGTAACTGGGAAGATCACTTACCCTTAGTAGAATTTGCTTATAGTAATAACTATCATACGAATATCAGTATGCCATCGTACGAAACTCTCTACGGAAGAAAGTGCAGAACACCGCTATGTTGGGATGAGGTCAGAGAACGATGACTTTAATTGGAACCAGATTCAGTACAACGAATGGCAGACGTTGTTAAGACAAAAAGAGCCAGATTGGTAGCAGCTCAAGATTAACATAAGAAATACGCAGGTTGACATCGTCATAATCAAGATTTTGAAGTCGGTAGTTTTGTATTTCTTAAATATTTCCCTGAAAGGGGAAGATAAGATTGGGTAAGAAAGAAGAACTGAGTCTGAGGTTCGTGAAACCTTTTAAAGTATTGAAGAGAGTAAGCGAAGTGGCGTACGAGGTAGCCTTACCTTTTGAACTGGAACATATCCACAGTATATTTTATGTTTCTGTCTTACGATCGTATAAGCCTAATTATAAGCATGAGATACCCTATAAGCCCATTCAAGTAGAGAAGTATTTGACATATGAAGAATTCCTGTCCAAATAATAAATAGAAAAGAACAGATATTAAGAAATAAAATTTTATCTTCTGTAATAGTGCTTTGGTGAAACCACGATGCCAAGTAGGCCACGTGAGAATTATAAGATAGGATGTTGTGGGACTATCCCCATCTATTTTTGTAACCTTGTACCAATTTCGAGGACATAATTTTTATAAGGGGGGCGGATGTAAGAATCGTGAATTTCAAGAATAAATATAAATTTTTATATTAATAAAAAAAATTATTGGAATATAAATGTTTATGTGTTATGAGATGAGTAATTCGATTATATTAAATTGAATTTATAATAATTGAGGAAACATGGAGAATTACGACGAACTCGTAGAATGCCTTATGTGGCATGAGAATGGAAATGATGATAATTTAATTAATTCAAGAGGGAAATCAATAAGTGAAGGATTAATTAATATTACATTGTTAATTAATTATTGTTATTAGTGATAGCCTATTAATGAGTAATTATTAATAATATGTTATTGTGAGTAACAAAATATTAATGAGTAAATAATTTATGAATATAATAAGAGTTATATTTATATAATTATTTGTTGTGTGCAATACATGTGATAGTTAATCGTATAATAATGTTATTATTTGATATTGCGAGTAATAGAATATTAACGAGTAAATGATTTATAAATATAATAAGATTATGTTTACTCGATTAATTGTTATGTGCAAAGTATGCGATCATTAAACATAAAATATATAGCAGTTACCTCTATATTATATAAAGTGTAATGTGACACTAACATGTGATTCCATATAATATATAAGAATCATATACTAAGATTGATTAAATGGTGTAAGTTACATGATTAATGCTTATGTGACATTGAAAAATGATTATGTAATATAGAAACTATATAGTAAAAGGAAGTAAGTCACATGAAATAAATAAATGGACCCATGTGAATACATGCTATGTGTACATTGTGCAATACTAAGTCAAACAACATTATATAAAGTGTAGGGTGACACTTTAATAAGACTATATAGTATATGAGAATTATATATTAAGATTTAATGAATTGTGGAAGTTACATAATAATGTATATGTGACTATATGTATGTGCAAGGACATTAAAGATGTACTTCATATAATATTATAATAAACTAAATAAACAATTGTTATGTAATGACTATTTCAATAATTATATATAATTGAAATAATAAAGGTTTGTGATAATGAGATGTGACAATACCCAACTAGATTATATTCGAAATTATAAAACATTCATGGATTATATCATGTGTATATTAAACTTACTACATATAATATTATTTCCTCATTTAAACTACATTATGATTCTAATTAAATTTATAATCTAAAGTATCAAATGTGTAAATGTTGCAAATGCTGAGTTAATTGGCCTTGTCCCAAAATAAGAGACTCATTTCCTTCTCACGTGTATAGCTTGTAAGGCCTAAGCCTATTCCTTATCAAACTCAGCAACATTCATAGCCAATGATTCAAGGGGAGTGGGCTTAATAATGAGATTCACCAACTACTCAACCACCCTCCCTTATCCACTAAGTTCTTGCTCTTTTCGTTGGTTGAAATTGGTGGACAAAACTATTATCTGTACAAATCATTCTCTATAAATGAAGCTCCCTCCTTCAATTTTTCATTTGCTGAGTTTCTATTAATTGAGAGTTGAGAGGGAGTATATCATTGAAGTGAGAGTCTGAGAATTAAGGAAAAGCCATTTAGCAGCAAGTTCAATCCAACGTAGCAGAGGTATTATTCCCATTTCGTGTTCTATATTTTGGATATTCTAAATTTTTCAATTAAGCATGAATTATATGATAATTTGATTGGGAAACGTTTGTTAGTTGTTATAAAAGTTAGTAACCATGTTAGTATACAATGTGACGGCTTTGAAATGAAATTCGTAGAGAAATTCTGTGTTTGGCTTTGGAAATTGTCGAACAGAAGCCATTCTGGGTCTGGCTGAGACCCGGCGCAGCTGCGCCAATTTTGCACTAGGGCATAGCGCAGCTGTGCCAGGCCCCTGTGATAGTTTTCTAATTCTGTTACAATCTGTTATGTGCTAACATGATTATTCCACCTGGACAAGTATAATGCTTGGTTAAAAACGTATGTTTATGTTCCTTAATATAACATGTATGTTCATAGCTATGCTAGTACACATTATTGAAGGGAAATGTATAGTTTTAAAATGAACTTATAGTTTCATGAATGGACCTTGACATATAATAATAATGTTTATATTCTGACTTTGCAAGCATGTTTGTATAATCTAGATACGCATGAAACGTGAGTCTAGGGTATTAAGTATATACTAGAACACATGGGTTACGATGGAAATGATTTCGAAAGCCAAACTTGGACGTTTTACAAACTAAATTTGCACTAACGTGGAATAACTATATTATGATATTTTGATCATGCACGATAATACTCTTAACATCAATAAGCTAGCCTATATATACACACATTGTGTTAGATACAATGGAAGTTAACCGAGCACGAGTCTAGACAAGTTTTGAGAGTAATAAGCACTATTAACTATATGCAAATGAATCAAATACATGAAAGTATGCATATTACAAATTTTATGACTACCTCGTAGGTTCATATGGTAAACATAGAAACCTTGTGATTTCATGTCCTCAATTGACCGTAACTCATTAGAAATCCTAAATGAGAATCCTAACATATTAAGGTGAACGTAGGATGATTGTAAAAGCATGAAAAACCTTTATCGTGTGTACGTGCTATGTGTGTCCATCTAATATGACATAACATAAGATCGTGTAAACATGATTCGTACGAGTTTTCAAAGAACGAACAAAACTAAATAAGTGCATATTATTGGGTTTGTATGAAATCGTGACGCAATCAAATTGTAAAAATTAGTAGAAGCATGGTATATCAGAGTTTAAAAAAATTTCTATAAAACCATTACCCGGATCATCCTTTATGCAAACTAATAATCTAAAATGATAAATAAGAAGTTATGGAATCATACCCTTGTAGAACGAAGCTTCCACAGGTACGAGTTCAACTCCTTGTTCTTCGTGATCTCCTTGAATTTTTGGGTTAGATTCCTTCCTTTGATCAACGTTAGCCACCCAAGTGTTTGGCGTCTAGAGGTGATCCACCAAGAAAGATGAATTATCAAGAAAGAGGGTGGTTGGCTTAGTTTTCTATCCTTTATAGAAAGGAGTACTCTCCAACAATTGGAATTGCATCAACTGATATCTATTATAAAACTCCTCTTATATAGTTATTGGTCAACCCTTCTAATCTTATTAGACATGGGATTTCATTTAATTAATTAAACTCTTTTAATTAATTTAGGCTTCCCACCACATTGAGAATAATTAATTAAATTCATTTAATTAATTTGCCTCCTAATCTTATTAGGAATAAATGAGAGTACTAATATTAAATTAATTACTAAACTCCTTTAGAAATTAAAATAATAATAATTGTAATAATATTAATAAGTCTCCTCTTATTAATTTATATTTAATATTTTTAAAATATTAAATAATAAACATTAAGCTATTTAATTTATTTTATCACCATAGATTAAATTAATTATGCTTAATGCATTATTACGATTATGCCAGTACCTTCTTCAATAATTATTATTCCTTTTATGGTGTGACCCTTTAGGTTCTCCATATTAAACCGGTTGTGAATAAATCAATTAGAACAATTCTAATCTTATTTAAATAAATAAATTAAACTAATAATCTATTTAAATAAATAATATTTATTCTACAATAGGGATAAGCCTCCCTAGGGATCAACGACTTTCTAGATAATATAGATTTCAACATTAATCATAAAAGAACCTGTGAGTAAATAGTTACCGTACAATTCAATCATTCCACCATACAATGTCCCAATTAAATATAAGACATGGATTTACTGTAAAGTCTTATTTTATTCAATTATATGTATTTCGATTAGAAAATGCACAACTCCAAATAATATAAATTAAAAACTCTTTTTTTAATTTCATTCCACCTTGGCCAAGGATTCCTGGGTTGTCATTTAACGAATCACGTAAGACATATCTCCTCTTTTACTAGAGGTGGTAGATTCTTTATTGATCATTCATTATCTCCATATGTACTCATTATACCTAAGAATACCCTTTTATATACCCTAAAATACTTTAAGAAATAAGTCAAAGTATAATTCATTACATACAAGATACTATGATGATCTCAAGTCCAAGGATCACTTGTACTACTATCACATTAGGAATTCCTATTGATAGGCGAGTAAAACTCCATTAGGTATTCCATAGCGAGTCACGTTCAGTGAACTTATTCTCCAATAAGCACCTACATACTTGCTTTAGTGTCTCCACATAAATGATCATGAGATCAATCATCCTCATCTAATGAGCAAGCAACATATGTACCAATCTATCCGTATTTACTAATCCCCTTTTTAGTAATCCCACGATTGGGAACTATTTTAGTTTTAAAGCTTTCTAAGAATTTAGATCTCATTAGCATGATCGTCATCATGATTTTAAAAGCATTGCTTAAAACTATGGGTTATTTACATATTATAAAAACAGCACCATGTAGATAATTAAATGCCTTTAATAAATGAATATTTTTATTAATAAATAAATAAGATTATCTCCAAAGTATATGCTTTATCATCCCACATGATTGGCTTGTATGCATACTACTTTCAATCTCCCACTTGCACTAAAGTCAATCGCCATGGTATCTCATACCAACTTCTCTAAGTGACGATCAAACTGCTGTTGTGTAATAGCTTTAGAAAATGGATATGCAATATTATCTTGAGAGTCTATATGCTCCTCTTTCAATGATTTCTTTAATCAAAGTGCCACAACACATGTTTAGATTCAAGATGAGACTTAGGAACTATTCTTATTCCTGTAATGAACTTTTCATCCGAAACATCAACTTGCAGCTTCACTTACAGTTATATACTTTGTCTTTGTCACTAAAGCAGCAACATTTTGTTGTTTGGAACCTTTCCAACACCATCTTTCAAGGTAACGACTTACCCTAAAGTGGATTTGATATCATCTTAGTCAGTCTGAAAATTTGAGTCTGTTTAGCACTCTAGTTTAATTCAGACTCATCACATGATATGATGACATCTTTAGTGTCAATTAAGTACTTTAAGATGTTTATCACTGTCTCACAGTGATCTTCTCCAGAATATGACTGATCAACATCAAATCTCATATATTTCATTGTATACATGATAGTAGCTCGTGCGATCTCTCTTTTATTGAGGATAATTTTAGAGAGATTCACTCCATGGCTCATCATCATGAGATGCCTTTTGGAGTTTGCCATGCTAAACACCTTTAGCATCTAATGAATATACGTTTCCTTGGGTTTAGCCGAACATCCTTTTAAATATATCAATAAAGATTTATATCCCCAATGTGGGATGTTCTACCCAAATCATTCATGGAGGAATGTTTAGACAACTTTGTTTTGATCGATTTTAACATAGGATTTTCATTCCCTATCAGTAATATATCATCAACATATAATACAAGGAATGAAATAGCGCTCCCACTAACCTTCTTGTACACACATGGTTCATCCTCGTTTTTGATAAAATCAAACTCTTTGATTATCTCATCAAAACGAATGTTCCATCTACGAGAATCTTGCTTCAATCCATGAATGGATTGTTGTAGCTCATATACATGATTTGCTTCAACCATTGAAACAAAAAACTATCTGGTTGTATCATACATACATTTTCCTCTAATAATGTATATTTGAGGAAGGACGTCTCCACGTCCATTTTACCAGATTAAGCAATAATAAGCTGCAATCGAAAGTAAAATCCAAATGGACTTGAGCATAGCTTCAAAATCAATTTTAAATTTTATGGTCATCTCTCTGAGTCTTTATTACTCATAGTCTGTTCGTAATTCAATGGATCATCATCATCCATGATGTGTACCTCATCGTCATCCTCTATGACGAATCCATACCTTTCAGGTATCTTTAGTACCTTTTTAGATTTATGAATAGGGTGTTGTACAGTAGGTGTCTCTACTTGGACAGGTTCATCCACTTGATCTGTAGTGGTTTGTGTTTCTTGAATTTCTTCAAGATCTATTTTTCTCCCACTAGCCCCTTCAAGGATAAACTCATTTTCCAAAAAGGCAACGTGTTCCGCAACAAACACCTTTTGTTTAGTAGGATTGTAAAAATAGTATCCCAAACATTCTTTAGGATATCCACAAACGTGCACTTATCAGATCTTGTCCCAAACTTATCATTTTGAAACCTTTTCACATAAGCTGGATATCCCCAAATCTTAACATACTTAAGACTAGGTTTCCTCCCTGTCCACATCTCATATGGAGTCTTGGAGACGAATTTGGTGGAGACTTTATATAGTAGATATGTAGCCGTTTCTAGGGCATGACCCCAAAATAAAATTGAAAGATCGGTAAAACTCATTATGGAACGAACCATGTCCAACAATGTTCGATTTCTCCTTTTAGATACTCCATTTAACCGTGGTGTACCTGGTGGAGTCCATTGTGAAATTATACCATTTTCTTTGAGACAATCGAGAAACTCACCGCTTAATTATTTACCATCTCGATCTGATCGAAGAATCTTAATACTCTTGCCTGTTTGTTTCTCTACTTCGCTTCTGAACTCTTTGAACTTTTCAAATGATTCTAATTTATATTTCATTAAATACACATATCCAAATCTTGAGTGATCATCAGTGAAAGTAATAAAATAAGAATACCCACCCTGTGCATTCGTTGTCATAGGTCCACAAATGTCTGTGTGAACCAACGCTAACAACTCTGTAACTTTTTCTTCTTTTCCACTAAAAGGAGATTTAGTCATTTTACCCATGAGACAAGATTCACAAGTTGGATATGATTCATAATCGGATAGCTCTAAGAGCCCATCCTTATGCAACTAGGATAATTTTGTTTTATTAATATGACCGAGTCTACAGTGCCACATATAGGTATAATTAATATCATCTCTTTTCCTTTTCGTAGTTTGTTCTATTTGAAGTACATTTTCATGCAAGTCAAGTATATAAAGTCCATTTTACAAATTACCAACACTATATAAAATATTTCTTTTATAAATAAAACAACTGTTGTTCTTTATTATAATGTCAAATCCATCCATAACTAATATGGAAATAGAAATAATATTTCTAATGATATTCGGAACAAAATAATAATAATTTAAATAAATGGACTTGCCCGTGGGCTGTGCTAAACAATAAGTGCCTACAGCTAATGCAGCAACATTTGCTCCATTTCCCACTCGTAGGACAACCTCATCCTTGTTCAGCTTTCTACTTCTGACCAGTCCCTTCACATTATTACATATGTGAGAACCACAGTCGGTATCCAATAACCAAGTAGAATTTTGACTTTCTAAAAAATTAATTTCAATCATGAAAAAACCTTGATTGGAAGTCGAAGCTTCTCCAAGGTTCTTCTCTGCTAGAAACTTCTTGCAGTTCCTCTTCCAATGACCCGGCTCGTTGCAATGGAAGCACATTCCTTTGCTAGCTGGATCAAGTTTCTTTTGTTCCTTTATGTTCACTTTACCCTTAGTCATCCAAGATTGGAAGGGCTCCTTAGATATCTCATATCTAGCAGTCCTACTTTGTTCACCATACAACTCCTTGAGGTGAAGCAACATAGTAGGAGCATCCAAGTTTTCATACTGACGCTGAAGCTCGTTATTCATGGATGCGAGCATGATGCATTGAGCCACAGATACGTCATTTTGCTACTTTACAATGGTGGCAATTTCTTCATCAGATGCTGATTCTGAAACAGTTCTAGAGACAGGTGAATTTAAAACATAAGAAATCTTTTCAACAGTGAGAACTATTTTTAGATTCCTTAACCAGTTCGTATAATTTGGTCTGGTTAGTTTATTAGCATCAAGTATGCTACGTAGTGAAATTAGTAATTTTGACATTTTTTAAATTTCTGTATGTGAAAAGACAACATTTTAGCAAACATTCATTTAATTAATTTTGCATACCAAAATAAATTTAGGTCTTCATTTTAAATTGGTATCTCCCACTATTTTCATCAAACTATATTACCCTCACTTATATAGTTCGGCAACATCTAATTAAAGATTTGCTAGTGAGATTAAGGATCCCATTTCAAATGTATATAGCCTTGTGGATAGCACAACAAATGATATATAAATAAATAGGTAGACAACTATTGTCAATTACATCAACATGTAACTCCTTTTATTTTGCCTCTTAAATCATAATGGTTAAGTGTGTGCACATTCGAACTAAAATGATTTAAGTTAAGTCCAGCCTAGCACTTTCATAAATTTAAAAAAGAAAAATGTTCATCCTTGTGGATAGCACAACAAGACTGTATTGTTCAATTTTTTTGATAAGCATCAAATGTGATTAATTAATATCTTAAATACGCAATACTCGCCTTGTGGATAGCACAACAAGCTCATATTAATATTTAATACTCTATTAATTAATCATGCTAGAAGGCGACGTTTGATATTCCAAATATCATTGAACGCTTCTATGACGCCCCCAAATCCGGGACCGCCACTTGGTCTCTCGAATTCGGTTCGTCACGTGCTCATGGTAATACATCATAATAATAATACGACTAAATGTCGCATCACACAGTGGAATAATACACAACTAATACCTAATAAATTACATTTAAATAATATAATTATTCACGTCCCAAGGTCTCGTAACTTAAACAGTGATTACATAGCTTAGACATATCTTAAGCATAAATAACCTTAACTAGTACATAATAACATAAGTTCTTTATTACAATCATAAATCCTACATAATATAAGCTACTCAGTAGCCTTTCCCTTGCCCTTATCTGTGCCCGAAGGTCCGCACTGCTATGCTTTAACTGAAATATTTTTAGGGAAAGCAAGAATGAGCACAAATTGCCCAGCAAGTAATATACAATAAGGGTGAGTAATAAAATTCTCAATTTTCGAAAGGGTATAACAAGATTTGATAGTTCAAGGATAACAAGAATATCAACAGTTCTCAATAACAGTCGCTAAGGACAGAATAATATCAATGTGATTCAATAATAAATCAATTCAAGATTTTAAGATAACTGAATACTGAGCAGTCACTAAGGACTATGAACTTCCAAAGGAATTGACAGTAATAAACTAAAAAATCCAACAAAAATAAGTACAACAGGTGATTAGCCTAGAATACCCTATGTTATGCATAACACTCAATCATACTAATGCGCGCGCGTCGGTTCTCCGACAGTTATATTTTGTTCTTCTCAGTCAAATATAAGATCCCGCACCAATCAATCGGTTTGGGTCGCCTTTCAATAATATAAGTCTAGCCGAATCAAATGTCATGGACACTTTCACAATATTCAAGAACAATACCAAGTTCCACATGAATAATAGCTTTAATGAAATAAGAGTTCAAGTATACAAATTCAATTCAAACGATTTAGTAAAGAAACTATTTTGCAATATACAAGGATAGAATACTTGCATAAAGTAAATGCGTCGGTTAGGATACTTGCATCCAAAGAGATAAGGTTTAGATACTTGCACCGTAAAAGAGTGTAAGTTAGAAAACTTGCACTTTAAAAGAGTGTAAGTTAGAGAACTTTCCTTTAGCGTAGTTTATCCACGAAAAGTAAATCAATACTTTCGAATTCCTATAGTAATATAGTTACGTATATATATGATATTCATTAGTCATATAGTTTAACATTATACCTCATCTCGTATATACGATTAACACATAAGCTAAGCCTTAACCTAGCTACACAGTTATATAGAATATAATGTTTATCCTTAACATTCCTCCTTTTGAGTTTAAACACATTCTCAGATCATATAAGATCGCAACAATTAGCAAACATGCTCTCATATTATTAATATTACATAAGACCACAATTAATACTAAATGTATTTCATTTTAGCAAGTTATGGCATTCTCATAAGTTACCCGTTAAAATTGGGTTCAAGTAACATCATATAATATCACGTAGCATGTATACATGTTTAAAGGATACTTTTATGTGTATACAACCTTTCCTTGTTCCAATCATACATGCAATAGATTCTAAGTTAACACTTTCAATAATTTAAAGCCATTCAAGGTCATGGAATTCACAAGGCCTATCATGCTCGCTCTTTAAACACATAAGGTGTTCATATACTTTGCATTAGGCATACTTATGAGTATTCACATTTCATACATATAATTATTACAGTTATTAGTTGAAAACATGCTTCGTTTACGCTAAATTTTAATTATGACATCTAGCATGGTATTTATACATGCATGACGTTCATGAAGTCAATAGTATTATCCAACACGTTCATAAACTTCAGAATTTAAACTTCAAGTTAACATGTCAAGGTGTACGTTTAAAACTTGTATTCTCATTAGTAAAGCTCACTAGTAAGGCCTAACATGCTCATGCTATCTAGATTCATATGTTAACATATTTGACACGCATTTCAAGGTCATATAACATGCTCAAAAAATTAGAACCTAGAATCCTAATATAACATGTTAGAGTCCATGTTCAACGCTTGAGTTTTCATTGGAAAGGTTCACTATTGAGGTTCATATGCTCAAGTTACATTATGAAGCTTAGATACTCAAGTTAACATTCATATCATGTGTTTCTAGGTCATACAAATATGTCTCAAAAGTCAGAATGTCAATATAAAGCTAACATATCAAAGTTCCTCTTTTCATAACTTTCAATTTTCTTCGAAATACTCAACTAAAACGACTAGCATGGATTACTATAACCTAATACCCTTATTCCATATGTTATTGTGAGTTATATGCATATCCTAACAGTACAACATGCTCAATACATCAAAAGATATAAAAGAAATCATCAACAATTTCTGCAGTGGCACGCGGCCGCGCCCAAATTGTACTAGGGAGACGCGCGGCCGCGTAGCTCCCGTTCCAGTCCAGAGAGCAGCTAGCCTCGGCAAACATTATCCTAAATCACAAAATTACTTCACGAAAACTTTTCTAAGCAGCCACATTATGGTTTAAACATGTTTATAAGTCTATATAACATCTAAGAACATGTCCTAATCCAATCTAAGATGAATTGTAATCAAAATCAAGAATTGGAAACTTTGACAGTAAATAAAATGATGAACCAAGAACGAAGGATTTATACCTTTGTAATGCAAAGTAAGCTTACTGAAATTGAAATCTCTCCCTCTGTGATTATCTTGCTATTAAACTCACAACACTCTCAATTCAATACTTAGACAAAATCTCAGCAAATCAAATTAGAAGGAGAAGAGGCTATATTTATAGAAGAACTATAATCCAGACAATGCATTCTCCCATTAATTCAAACCAATGAACTGAAGATTTGTATGTTGGTTAAGGAAGAGTAGATAATTAGTTGGTGAATTACACTATTTTGCCCACTCCCTTGTTCATCATTTGCTAGAGAGCTATGAAGGTTTGCTGAGTTTGAGGAAGAATAGGTAGTAGACTTCATAATGCTAATCACGTGTATGAGAAATTAGAGAGCAATTGGGACACTTAAAATGGAACAATTGATTTAACTTCTCAGCATTTGCAAATACTACATTTGTATTCACACACTATATACTTATGTTATCATATATATATATATATATATATATATATATATATATATATATATATATATACATACTATATATTTAGATTACAATTAGAATTACAATGTAATCCCAATAATAATATTACCATGTTATTCACATAATGTAGTAAGTATAATCCACACACATATAATTCATGTATATTTCTATCTTACCGATATAATTTAATCGGATGTTATCACATTACATTATCTCATGTATTATTAAATTGTTAACCATATATTCATGATGTCTCACTTTAATGTATATTCACATTGTTACATAGGCATTTCATGTAACTCTCATAATTAAATAACTTTACTATATAGTTTATATATAATAAAGTCGCATTGTAATTTACACTTTATATAATATATAGTTAGCTACTATACGTTATACTTTTTGATTCGTATGCTCGCACATAGAAGTAAATAATTTACTTATCTCATCAATTAATTAATAATAATATTAATTAATTCGCTTCTCATTAGTCCATACAATTATTAATATTCACAATAATAGATTAACACTTACATGATTAAATATCACATGAATAATTATAATTCTTATTATATTTATAAACACGTTGCTTATTACTATTATATTATTTGCAATAATAATAATCACGTATTATTAATCAATCATAGTTAATATTCCACAACCATTACTTAGTATTCTACAATAGCAATTAACAATTAATATAGATTAATTGTTTACTTAATAATTCATTCGTTAATTAATATAATCATTAATAATTCTCATCACTGTGCCACACAAGGCTCCCAACGAGTTTATCGCTACTCCATAAATTTCTTAATTATTATAATTATTCAATTTTATATAATTGAATTAATTCATCTCATAACACAAAATCATTTATATTAAATAAATTCTCATTTCCAATAATATATTTATTTAATAATATTAGAAAATTCTCGAGTATTACAGCTTCGGACTTAATATTATTTCTTTGAAGGGTTTGTTATTATTTGTCTCATCTTGTTTAGCGTCCATGCACATATATATATAAAATACGCGTAATTTTATTAAACATGCGAAATATGTTTGCATAAAATATAATATATATAATACTTAGCATGCACATATAGAATACTATATTCTACCTGGATTGATTATGGACTTTTATTCTAGTTTGGTTCACTAGAGTCACCAAGTGAACCAAAATGTCAAACCTATGAGTGCAAGAATTTAAATTTAAACGTAACTATTACATTTAAACCCGGGCTTCATACAAACGTGTCTTCACGCGCTCCTTGCTCCTTGGTCTCCAATTTCTTCAAGATAATTCTAACTAATACTATTACATAAACTATTTTAAATTTAAATAAAAACCTTGATCAACAGTTAAGGGGAAGTACATAGGAGAGAGATAGAATTTACATCAAGAATAAATTAAAGAAGACGAGATACGCAGACCCCATGTAATAAAACTCATTCATTCAAGCATTCAACTAAAATAAAATTCAATCACATTGGTCAAATAGTCCATAATCAATCCCTATTTATTATCATACATATCACCATATATATCAATAAATATGTGACGCTCCCCAGAATAGGTCCATTCAACCCAACCCATTCTGAGCCGCCAAATACATGGTACAGAATTCAAATACAAATTTTATATCATACGGTCGTGCAAAATACGACCACACAACTGTGAGTGTCAATACAAATATGTAGAAAATATTAAGATTCAAACTAAGTCCTCATTACAATTATTATCACACTATTTATCAGAAATAGTGAGGACTACTACTGCTCTAACTCGGACCATCACTCTGTCCCCCGACTAGTTCCTGCAACATTCTTATTTCCTGAAGAGGACAACAGATGAAAAGGGTGAGCTCAACTAGCTCAGTAAAGAATATTATGACTAAGATAATGGAAAATAAATTATCGTTAGCCTTCAATAAATCAGATAAAATATAATGGACAACCAATCTTAGATCAATATTCGCAGCGGAAATAACAATTCATTAGAAGAGTTAAGCAGAGAATCAAGTCTACTATCTTCTATGATTTAAAAGTCCATCATCAATATTTTATCCCTGTAACATCACTCAATATACATCTCGAATCAAATATTCATCTTTGCACTACAGGCCAAAGATATTCATTTGTATCATCAGTGGTCATATTCATCTCAACACCTGTCATCTTTGCACTACAGGCCAAAGATATTCATCAGGTAATCATTCATCTTTGCTCTACAGGCCAAAGATATTCATCAAGTAATCATTCATCTTTGCTCTACAGGCCAAAGATATTCAGTTACATCACCTTTTAGGACTGAGAATGATGAAAAACATTTAAAAAAAACGAATCCAGTGAGATAAAAGACAAAGACTAAGGATTCCTATTTTAGTATATCCAATTCAAAAATACCTCGTAATAATCAATTATGGAGCAAAATTCAAGAATAGAGCTCAAAACTTGGATACAATCAAAGATAGTAACCTTAACAAGCAATTTGGACAAATAGAAGAAAATTTAATTTTTTCGTGAATAGTGCCGTATACGTGAATAGTGCCGTATACGTGAATAGTAACCCCGACGGAAAAAGTAAGAATTTCAACATAAAATCCATGACAATATTTCTGTATAATGATATTGAAAAGAATAACATCATTTACGAAAGAAAATAACATCCCTTACCTCAAAAGATAGTACCTCTGACTGGAATATCGGATATAATACCGAAGGAAACTTGCACTGAATAACAACACTCAAAGTATTGAAATACTCACAAAAATACGCTCGATATTATAGAGAGAGAAAACTTCTGATTCTGGTGTGATTTTCAATTCTAACCTAAGCACCCTATTTATAGGAAAAGCTTAGGATGCCAAAGGAGACTAAATGAATAAAATATTATTATTTTTAAAAAAATTTCCGCCGCCTGGCGGCTTCCCAAAATTCAGATTTTCAACAAAAGTGGGGCCCACCCATTAAATAATATTTATTTTTCGAAACTTCAATAATTCATAACAAATAGCCCCTTTGTCAGAAAAATACAAATTCTATGTCCTTCCATAGGAAATTTAATTCTCTACAACTTTGCAGAAGGAAGTTTTTCCAAATTCCAAACATAAATTATCCGGAATCCATAAACAGATGATTTCTCACACCAAAATATTGATAAAAACTCATCAGCGCCAATTCCTTCTTTAATATCCACAAAATAAATATTTCCTTATCATATAAATCAATAATTAATTATTCACAAATAATATTATAGAACTACAATATTAACAACCAGGTCGTTCCCAGGAAAGAGGGGGCCTTCCGATAAGGACTTCTCCTTACTGGCGCGCAATTAAATAACCCATCCTAGACAGAACTTCCTTAGACATTGTCAATAATGCTATCTAATAATATTATTCAAATAATATAAATTATTGAGTTGATAACGTGAAATACTGTGCAACGACAATTATTGAATCAATACTACAAAATATCAACTGTAGCCATTATTGAATCAATCATATAAAATGGCAACGTAGCAATTATTGAGTCAATAAAATATCAATGTAACAATTATTGAGTCAATAATATAAAATATCAACGTAGCAATTATTGAGTCAATAATATAAAATATTGAATAGTAATTACTGTAACAATAATTGAGTAATGGCTTCTCACGTAAGACTCAATAATTCGAAATACTGTGCAATACCGTGTGCTACTATGCAACACCGTGTATCACTGTATTTTAACCACCGGGTATTTTAACAGTACTAACGGTAACAACTACGCCGTTATCTTGTAAAAAAGTTATTTCTGTCGCTTTCTATATCCGACAGTTATTCCGTTGTGGGGGCCCACAAATAGCTGCGCCGTCGTACGAATATTCCCTGACAACAAGAATATTCCACGACCAAACGAATATTCCCCGACAACAAGAATATTTTATAACCACTTGCTCATTTTAAAAATGTTTGCACATTTCACCCATAACTTTCATATTTATCAAATCAACACCTTACTATTTCGAAATAATATAAAGAAAATTAAATCTTTATTCATAAAAGTTGGGGTCTTACAACCTCCCCTCCTTATGAAATTTCGTCCTCGAAATTTACGTACGTACCTCGTATGTCGAAAAGGTGAGGATACCTCGCTTTCATTTCCGATTCCAACTCCCAGGTCATTTCCTCAATTGCATGGTTTCTCCACAAAACTTTAACTTGAGGTATAATTTTTGAGCGTAGGACATGCTCCTTCCTATCCAAGATCTTGACAGGTACCTCCTCGT
Organism: Panax stipuleanatus; assembly: GCA_020205555.1. Lineage (NCBI taxonomy): Eukaryota > Viridiplantae > Streptophyta > Magnoliopsida > Apiales > Araliaceae > Panax > Panax stipuleanatus. Next base: position 61,669,171 of record CM035117.1, on the reverse strand, counting down.
ACGTTAAATCTTCGGCTATCTCATCTGGTTCTAACTCAATAATGCGGTTTGGATCCTTCACATATTTACGTAACACGGATATGTGAAACACGTTATGAACACGAGACATGCTTGGAGGTAAAGCGAGTCTATAAGCCACATTTCCTATTCGGTCAAGAATCTCAAATGGACCAATGAATCGTGGGTTGAGCTTTCCTCTCTTCCCAAACCTTGTAACTCCTTTCCACGGAGCAATACGTAACAATATATGGTCCCCAACGTTAAATTCCACGTCCTTTCGATGAAGATCCGCATAACTCTTTTGTCGATCTTGTGCTGTTTGTATACGTTGTCGAATTATTTGGATCTTTTCCGTAGTCATACGTACTAACTCCGGTCCCAACAATGTTGTTTCACCCACCTCGTTCCAACATACTGGAGAGCGACACTTTCTCCCATACAATGCCTCGAATGGAGCCACGCCTATACTTGCCTGATAACTGTTGTTGTAGGAGAATTCCACCAATGGTAAATACTTATCCCAACTCCCTTTGAAGTCTAGAACACAGAGTCTCAATAGATCTTCAAGAGTTTGGATAGTCCTTTCCGATTGTCCGTTTGTTTGAGGATGATAAGCCGAACTGAATCGTAAATTCGTGCCCATAGCTTTCTGCAAACTGATCCAAAATCGTGAAGTAAATCTGGGGTCACGATCCGAAACTATGGATACTAGCATGCCATGCAACCTCACAATCTCATTCACGTACATATGAGCAAGACGTTCAAGGGAATAAGTCTCTCGTATCGGCAAGAAATGAGCAGACTTGGTTAATCTATCAACAGTAACCCAAATCGCATCTAAGCCTTGAGAAACCTTGGGAAGACCCGTAACGAAATCCATCGTAATGTGTTCCCACTTCCATTTCGAAATCTCCAGTGGTTGCAATGGACCCTTCGGCACTTGATGCTCCGCCTTTACACGTTGACAAGTTAAACATCTCGAGATGAACTCCGCGATCTCTCTCTTCATATTGCCCCACCAAAATGTATGTCGAAGATCACGATACATTTTAGTACTCCCAGGATGGATTGCAAACGGTGTGTTGTGTGCCTCCATCATGATTTTATACTTCAAGTCGAAATCGTTAGGAACACAAAGTCTGGAGTTGACTCGAAGTATTCCATCTTCATCGATTCTCGCTTCTGGAATTGCACCTTCTTGCACCTTCTTCTTCATCTTCATCAGCTCCGCATCCGTAGCTTGAGCAGCTTTAACTTTATCAATCAAAGCTGGTTCTACGCGTATACTTGATATCATCGCACTCGTTCCCACATATGATCTTCTACTCAATGCGTCAGCTACCACGTTCGCTTTTCCAGGATGGTATTGGATAGTATGATCGTAATCTTTCAACAGCTCAAGCCAACTTCGTTGCCGCATGTTGAGTTCCTTCTGAGTGAAGAAATATTTAAGGCTCTTATGATCCGTATAAATCTCCACTTTCTCTCCGTACAAGTAATGTCTCCAGATCTTCAACGCGAAAACGACTGCTGCCAACTCTAGATCATGAGTAGGATAATTCCTCTCATATTCTTTGAGTTGTCGCGAGGCATAGGCTATGACTTTCCCATGTTGCATGAGAACACATCCTAACCCTTTGCCCGAAGCATCGCTGTAAATAACAAATCCATCCGAACCAGATGGTATTGTCAGAACAGGTGCCGAAATAAGTCTCCTCTTGAGCTTTGGAAGCTCTTCTCGCATTCCTCTCTCCAAACGAATTTCGTATCTTTCCGAGTCAACTAAGTTAATGGAGTAGCGATTTGAGAAAATCCTTCTACGAATCTCCGATAATAACCAGCTAAGCCCAGAAAGCTTTGTACTTCGGTCACCGACTTAGGTTGCTCCCAGCTTTGTATTACTTCAATCTTCGTCGGGTCAACAGATACTCCACGTTTCGATACCACGTGCCCAAGAAATGCTACTTCCTCAAGCCAGAACTCGCATTTCTTTAACTTGGCGTATAGCTTGTTCTCACGAAGCTTTTGAAGTACCAACTTCAAATGGTGTTCATGATCTTCACGGATTTTAGAATAAATGAGGATGTCATCAATAAAGACAACAACGAATTGATCCAAATATTCCTTAAATACACGGTTCATCATATCCATGAAAGCAGCAGGAGCATTAGTCAATCCAAAAGACATGACTAAGAACTCATAATGCCCGTACCGTGTTCTAAAAGCAGTCTTTGGAATATCCTCAGTTTTAATCTTCAACTGATGATATCCAGAACGAAGATCGATCTTTGAAAAGAATTGCGCTCCTTGCAACTGGTCGAACAGGTCATCAATACGAGGTAACGAATACCTATTCTTGATGGTGACATGGTTCAACTCCCGATAGTCAATACAAAGTCGCATACTCCCGTCTTTCTTCTTTACGAATAAAACAGGAGCACCCCAAGGAGACGTACTAGGACGAATAAAACTGATGTCTAAAAATTCTTGTAATTGAATCTTTAACTCCTGAAGTTCAATAGGAGCCATTCGATATGGGGTTTTAGAAATGGGCTTTGTACCGGGCTCAAGGTCAATAAAGAATTCAACTTCACGTTCTGGGGGTATACCGGGAAGTTCTTCGGGAAATACATCAGGAAACTCATTAACAACGGAAATATCATTCAAATCTGATGTATTCTGGTTTAGATCAGTGACATGAGCTAAGAAAGCTTGACATCCGTTTTTCAATAAACGAATAGCCTTGGGATTTGAAATGATATTGACTGATTTTAGTGGTTTGGTGGTTTGAATTCGTACAACAGGTTGATTAGGAATATGAAAACTAACAACCTTACGAAAACAATCAATTTTGGCATGGTAAGTGGTTAACCAGTCAATTCCTAAAATCACGTCAAATGCAAGTATTTTCAAAGATATAAGATCAACAGGTAAGGTAAGGGTACTAATCTGAATCAAGCAAGATTTGTAAACTGTAGATGTAACAAAGGTTTCTCCTAACGGAGTTTCAACAGATAAGTCAAAGTCTAATTTATCAGAAGTCAAGTTCAAACGTTGAGCACAAGCAGGTGAAATAAAGGAATGGGTAGCACCGGTATCTAACAAGGTATAAACTTCGCAAGAGTTTATGATCAGCTTACCCGTAATCACCTCGTGTGGATTCCTGGCGTTTTGAGCTGTCACGACAAACGCTCTTCCAGGAATCACCGACTTTGACTTGTCTGCAACCGCCTTTGGAATCACCACCCCCGCTGAACTTGGTTTCGTAACAGGACAATCTCGAGCTATATGTCCTTCTTTTCCACAGTTATAGCATCCTTTGAATTTTTGTGGGCAGTTTGGGCTGATATGTCCCTCTTTCCCGCATTTAAAGCATACGACCGGTGGTCGTTCTCCTCCCCTCGAAACAGTTGATGCTGGTGCTGATGTCGACGTCTTCACGTTCTCATTGTTGTACCTTATCTTCTTGAAATCTCCCCCCGATTCGCTTCTTCTACTATCATGGCCACGATAACCACCGGAGTGGTTACCGCTTCTGTCATACTTTCCTCCTCGCTGGTTGTCATTGCTCCGATGACTGCTGCCACCGGTACGACCTTGGTTGTGGTCCTTCGGTTGAACATAATCATTATCTCGTTCTAATAACTGGGCTCTGTTTACTACGTCCGAATATAAAGAAAATTTATGAGAAATGAGGTATTGACGTATTTCGGGTTTCAAACCCCTTAGAAACATCCGCGTCATACGTTCCTCATTCTCCACCAAATGAGGTGCAAACCTGGACAGCTCCGCGAACTTAGCCTCGTACTAGGATACCGTCATGTTGTTTTGCTCGAGTCTGATAAACTCTACTTCCTTCATATGACGAATACTTTCAGGAAAGTACTTGTCATTGAACAGTTTCTGGAACGATTCCCAAGACATCTTAAGTGCGGCAGGCTGGGTACGTTTCACAGATTCCCACCAGTAATCTGCCTCTCCACGGAACATAAACGTGGCGAATGGAACCTTCTGTTCCTCTGTACATCCCAAGACATCAAATATCTTGGTAATTTGTTTAATCTACGTCTCCGCCTTGATCGGATCTGGCTTTCCCAGAAACTCTGGTGGTCCCAATTTTTTGAACTTCTTAGCAGTGACAGCTCGCGTGTTGTTATTATCTCCACCTGTATGTTGCACACGAGTCTCCCTCGTCTGATTTTGCATAAACTGCAAAAAACTTCTAAACATCTCATCGTTTATCGTCTGACCAGCGTTGTTTTCAGGATGAACATTGCCTTCTTGTTGCACGTTCTCCTGGTTAACGATTAAAGGTGTCTCCACGGTCTCATTCACTTCATTGTTAACATTCTCAGCTGCCATTCTCAAATACTTCCATAAAACAAGGGTTAATTAAACAAATCAACATATCACATATTAACCCTATGCTCCGACTGACCAATTAAATACCACATAAGCTTAGGTAGGACACACTAGCGAAGGATTTACTCGTCTCCCCCCTCCTAGTTCTATTCCTCGATCTCCGCCAGAGATCATATCCCTAAGCTCTGATACCAACTGTGACGCCCCCCCAGAATAGGTCCATTCAACCCAACCCATTCTGAGCCGCCAAATATATGGTACAGAATTCAAATACAAACTTTATATCATACGGTCGTACAAAATATGACCACATAACTGTGAGTGTCAATACAAATATGTAGAAAATATTAAGATTCAAACTAAGTCCTCATTACAATTATTATCACACTATTTATCAGAAAATAGTGAGGACTACTACTGCTCTAACTCGGACCATCACTCTGTCCCCCGACTAGTTCCCGCAACATTCTCATTTCCTGAAGAGGACAACAGATGAAAAGGGTGAGCTCAACTAGCTTAGTAAAGAATATTATGACTAAGATAATGGAAAATAAATTATCGTTAGCCTTCAATAAATCAGATAAAATATAATGGACAACCAATCTTAGATCAATATTCGCAGCGAAAATAACAATTCATTAGAAGAGTTAAGCAGAGAATCAAGTCTACTATCTTCTATGATTTAAAAGTCCATCATCAATATTTTATCCCTGTAACATCACTCAATATACATCTCGAATCAAATATTCATCTTTGCACTACAGGCCAAAGATATTCATTTGTATCATCAGTGGTCATATTCATCTCAACACCTGTCATCTTTGCACTACAGGCCAAAGATATTCATCAGGTAATCATTCATCTTTGCTCTACAGGCCAAAGATATTCATCAAGTAATCATTCATCATTGCTCTACAGGCCAAAGATATTCAGTTACATCACCTTTTAGGACTGAGAATGATGAAAAATATTTAAAAAAAACGAATCCAGTGAGATAAAAGACAAAGACTAAGGATTCGTATTTTAGTATATCCAATTCAAAAATACCTCGTAATAATCAATTATGGAGCAAAATTCAAGAATAGAGCTCAAAACTTGGATACAATCAAAGATAGTAACCTTAACAAACAATTTGGACAAATAGAAGAAAATTTAATTTTTTTCGTGAATAGTGTCGTATACGTGAATAGTGCCGTATACGTGAATAGTAACCCCGACGGAAAAAGTAAGAATTTCAACATAAAATCCATGACAATATTTCTGTATAATGATATTGAAAAGAATAACATCATTTACGAAAGAAAATAACATCCCTTACCTCAAAAAGATAGTACCTCTGACTAGAATATCGGATATAATACCGAAGAAAATTTGCACTGAATAGAAACACTCAAAGTATTGAAATACTCACAAAAATACGCTCGATATTATAGAGAGAGAAAACTTCTGATTCTGGCGTGATTTTCAATTCTAACCTAAGCACCCTATTTATAGGAAAAGCTTAGGATACCAAAGGAGACTAAATGAATAAAATATTATTATTTTTTAAAAAAATTCCGCCGCCTGGCGGCTTCCCGAAATTCAAATTTTCAACAAAAGTGGGGCCCATCCATTAAATAATATTTATTTTCCGAAACTTCAATAATTCATAACAAATAGCCCATTTGTCAGAAAAATACAAATTCTATGTCCCTCCATAGGAAATTTAATTCTCTACAACTTTGCAGAAGGAAGTTTTTCCAAATTCCAAACATAAATTATCCGGAATCCATAAACAGATGATTTCTCACACCAAAATATTGATAAAAACTCATCAGCGCCAATTCCTTCTTTAATATCCACAAAATAAATATTTCCTTATCATATAAATCAATAATTAATTATTCACAAATAATATTATAGAACTACAATATTAACAACCAGGTCGTTCCCAGGAAAGAGGGGGCCTTCCGATAAGGACTTCTCCTTACTGGCGCGCAATTAAATAACCCATCCTAGACAGAACTTCCTTAGACATTGTCAATAATGCTATCTAATAATATTATTCAAATAATATGAATTATTGAGTTGATAACGTGAAATACTGTGCAACGACAATTATTGAATCAATACTACAAAATATCAACTGTAGCCATTATTGAATCAATCATATAAAATGGCAACGTAGCAATTATTGAGTCAATAAAATATCAATGTAACAATTATTGAGTCAATAATATAAAATATCAACGTAGCAATTATTGAGTCAATAATATAAAATATTGAATAGTAATTACTGTAACAATAATTGAGTAATGGCTTCTCACGTAAGACTCAATAATTCGAAATACTGTGCAATACCGTGTGCTACTATGCAACACCGTGTATCACTGTATTTTAACCACCGGGTATTTTAACAGTACTAACGGTAACAACTACGCCGTTATCTTGTAAAAAAGTTATTTCTGTCGCTTTCTATATCCGACAGTTATTCCGTTGTGGGGGCCCACAAATAGCTGCGCCGTCGTACGAATATTCCCTGACAACAAGAATATTCCACGACCAAACGAATATTCCCCGACAACAAGAATATTTTATAACCACTTGCTCATTTTAAAAATGTTTGCACATTTCACCCATAACTTTCATATTTATCAAATCAACACCTTACTATTTCGAAATAATATAAAGAAAATTAAATCTTTATTCATAAAAGTTGGGGTCTTACAAAATAAATATACATCTCATGAATTAAAACATTCCATAGATATATGAGTATCATTTAATGGGCAATTTTAAATTGCATGAAATCTAATTTTAAGATTAAAATAAACTCTTTATTTTAATTATAAAATTATTTAAAATATAATATATAAATATATATCATATATATATCATATATATATATATATATATATATGATATTACCGTATATATTATATATATATAACGAATCAGGTTATATATATATAATATAAATTCACGTTTATTTTTTGAAAAGAAGTCGCCTTCTTTTATTAAAAGAGTCCTTTCTTGATGGGTTACCTTCTTTTTGGAGTAAGAAAGAGACAACGGCTTTTCTTTGCAGAATTCAAGATTAGCGCCCATAAAAAGAATTGTGATTCGTCCAAAAAAAAATTCATTTAAAAAAAAAAATTTATACAATAAAATTCTGCCCAATAAATTATTCTAAATACATACCCATATGTATATGAAATCAAAAATAAATTAATAATTGCATAAAGGTTTGGCTCTGATGCCACTGTTGGGTTTGTATGAAATTGTGACGCAATCAAATTGCAAAAATTAGCGGAAGTATGGTATATCAGAGTTTAAAAAAATTTCTACAAAATCATTATCCGGATCATCCTTTATGCAAATTATTAATCTAAAACGAGAAATAAGAAGTTATGGAATCATACCCTTGTAGAACGAAGCTTCCACAGGTACGAGTTCAACTCCTTGTTCTTCCTGATCTCCTTGAATTTTCAGGTTAGATTCCTTTTTTTGATCAACGTTAGCCACCCAAGTGTTTGGCGTCTAGAGGTGATCCACCAAGGAAGATGAATTATCAAGAAAGAGGGTGGTTGGCTTAGTTTTCTATCCTTTATAGAAAGGAGTACTCTCTAACAATTAGAATTACATCAACTGATATCTATTATAAAACTTCTCTTATATAGATATTGGTCAACCCTTCTAATCCTATTAGATATGGGATTTCATTTAATTAATTAAACTCTTTTAATTAACTTAGGCTTCCCACCACATTGGGAATAATTAATTAAATTCATTTAATTAATTTGCCTCCTAATCTTATTAGGAATAAATGAGAGTACTAATATTAAATTAATTACTAAACTCCTTTAGAAATTAAAATAATAATAATTATAATAATATTAATAACTCTCCTCTTATTAATTTATATTTAATATTTTTAAAATATTAAATAATAAACATTAAGCTATTTAATTTATTCTATCACCATAGATTAAATTAATTATACTTAATGCATTATTACGATTATGCCATTAACTTCTTAAATAATTATTCTTCTTTTTATTGTGTGACTTTTTAGGTTCTCCATATTAAACCGGTTGTGAATAAATCAATTACAACAATTCTAATCTTATTTAAATAAATAAATTAAACTAATAATCTATTTAAATAAATAATATTTATTCTACAATAGGGATAAGCCTCCCTAGCGATCAACGACTTTTCAGATAATATAGATTTCAACATTAATCATAAAAGAACCTGTGAGTAAATAGTTACCGTACAATTCAATCCTTCCACCATACAATGTCCAATTAAATATAAGACATGGATTTATTGTCAAGTCTTATTTTATTCAATTATATGTATTTCGATTAGAAAATGCATAACTCCAAATAATGCAAATTAGAAACTCCTTTCTAATTTCATTCCACATTGGCCAAGGATATATGGGTTGTCATTTAACGAATCACATAGGACATATCTCATCTTTTACTAGAGATGGTAGATTCTTTATTGATCATTCATTATCTCTATATGTAACTCATTATACCCAAGCATACCCTTTTATATATCCTAAAGGGCTTTAAAAAATAAGTCAAAGTATAATTTATTACATAAAAGATACTATGATGATCTCAAGTCCAAGGATCACTTGTATTACTATCACATTAGGAATTCCTATTGACAGGCGAGTAAAACTCCATTAGGTATTCCATAGCGAGTCACGTTCAGTGAACTTATTCTCCAATAAGCACCTACATACTTGCTTTAGTGTCTCCACACAAATGATCATGAGATCAATCATCCTCATCCAATGAGCAAGCAACATATGTACCAATCTATCCGAATTTACTAATCCCCTTTTTAGTAATCCCACGATTAGGAACTATTTTAGTTTTAAATCTTTCTAAGAATTTAGATCTCATTAGCATGATCATCATCATGATTGTAAAAGAATTGTTTAAAACTATGGGTTATTTATATATTACAAAAATAGCACCATGTAGATAATTAAATGCCTTTAATAAATGAATATTTTTATTAATAAATAAATAAGATTGTCTCTAAAGTATATGCTTTATCATCACACATGATTGGCTTGTATGCATACTATTTTCACAAATAATGAAAGTCTTTGGGAACATGCATACTAAATTTATTTCCCGACTATCTCATATGTTTGCAAGGTAAACATAATAGCACTTGTGGTTCATGACCTTATTCGGCCTCACGACATTAGAATACCAATCTAGGACTATAACGTGTAGGTAGAACATTTGATGGACCTTAAAAGCATCCTGAACCTTTTTAGAGATGTATGTGTTATATGCTAAGCATGGGGACAAAACCAGGTGAGTAGAAGCTCAACTTTGGTCTGGCTAGGGGACAGCGCAGCTGCGCTGTCCCTAGGCTTAACTAAGGCGCAACTGCGCCAATCTGGAAATTTGTTTGAGTATTTTGCTCAAATTCTGATTTTGATAATTGGTTTACAATGATACTCTAACCTGCTAAATAAAGTTTGATTGGTATTAGTTGTAATGTTTTGTGATAGTGATGTAACATAATGATGTTTAACTTGTGAAAAGTAACTCTAAGGATAATAAAGACATAATTGAATTAGTATTATGAATTGCTATAATGCCATACATAATGTAACTATGTTATGTGATTTCATGCTACATGTGTATAAGTACGTAGTGACGTACGTATAAGGTTATATGACTAAGTAGAATCATATGTGTATATTTAACTTACATATCGAGCTTGTGTACCGAATGTACTTAGCTAATGACTATCCTATACATGTAAATATATATTACGATAGGAATTTGAAGTGTTGATAAGCTATAAGTGGTAATCTACGCTTAAGGAAAGTATCCTAAACCCTTGCATTACTTTATTCAATGAATCTTGTAATACCCGAGAATTTTTGAATATTATTAAATGAATATATTAATGAAAATGAATATTTATTTAAAAATAAATATTTATGTGTTATGAGATGAGTTAATTCAAATGAATTTAAATTGAAATTATAATAATTGAGAAGAATGTGGAGTTTATGATAAGCTCGTAGAATGCCTTGTGTGGCACGAGAATAGAAATGATGATTTGTTTTGGGATGAATGGATAAATAATTCAACAATTAATATTATATTAATTGTTATTATGAGGAATAGAGTATTAATGGATTAATTAATATTATTATTAATTAATTGGTGGGATGAGTAATTAATATTGATTAATTGTTATAAAGAATAATAACGCATAAGCGAGTGAATTATAAATATAATGAGATTAATATTTATTTAATTATTGAGGAATATGATAATTAATCGTATATTAATTGTTGTTATGGGTGATATACTATTATCGAGTAATTATTTGATAATATGTTGATTAATGAGTAAATAATTTATAAATATAATAAGATTATATTTACTCGGTTAATTGTTTTGTGCAAGCATGCGATAATTAAAAGTATAATATATGGTAGTTACACATATATTATATAAAGTGTACTGCAACACTTTAGTGTGACTGTACAATATACATAAATTATATAGTAAGATTTATTAAGTTGTGAAAGCTACATGATTAATGCCTATGTGACAATGTGTGTGTGAGTGAACATTAAATGAGTACTTCATGAATATATAGTAAACAATTGTTAATAATGATTGCAAAAATTAGTGGAATAAATAAAGATGAGATAATGATGTAATACCCAATTGAATTATATTTGGTGTTAACGAAATGTACATGGATTATATATGTGTAAATTATAATTATCACATTGAAGTAGTATTTATTTGAATTACATTGTGACATTAAAATTATAACCTAAGCATGTATTATATGAATACAACTTAAGTATATAGTATGTGCAAAGTAACATAAGTGTTGTATAAATATTCATGTTGCTATAATGTTGAGATATATTGTATTGTCCCAAATTAAGAGTCACGTTTCCCTCACACGTGAACACTCAAGGCTATCCTATTCCCTATAATCTCAAATTCTAGCTATCATGATTCAATGGGGAGTGGCTTTCATGATGCACTCCATCAACTACTCACCAACTTCTCTATCACCACTATAAAATGCATTCTCCCATTGGTTTAATTTGAAGTGTATAAGCATTGTCTGTGTAATATTATTTCTATAAGTATAGCCCCTCCTCTTCACAAATTGATTTACTGATATTTTGCTTAAGTGTTGAATTGAGAGTGTATTGTAAGCAAGATAGTTTACAGAGAGAGAGAGAGAGAGAGACTTCAATTGCAACAAGTCTAATCTCATATAGCAGTGATTTAATCCTTTTCTTGTTCTTCATTCCATATATTCTTAGATTCTTGATTTTGTGGAATTAGATATTAATTGAAGTGGGAAATATTTGTTTAGTTGTTGTATCAGCTTATAAAGTATGTTAGTATACAATGTAGCATGATCACAATCAATTTCGTAAAGAAATTTTGAGGTTAGGCTTACATTCTGCTGAAGCAGGAAACTCTCTGGTGCAGACCAGACACGGCACAACTGCGTCAGTTTTGTACTGAGGCGCACTCTGGAGTCAGTTCTTTGATTCTGTTAAGTGTTAATTGATTACTATGACTTAGACAAAGCATGCTAGCATGAATAACCTGTATATGGGTACGTAGACCTAAAGTGAGCATGTTCTATTATGTTTGCATGCATGATTGATGAAAAGTATAATTTTTAAAATGAACTTAGAACTTGAAAAGGAACCTTAGTATGATATATTCATGTTTATATTCTGACTTTTGATACATGTTCGTATGACCTAGAGATGCATAAAAAGCATGTTAACTTGTGTATATATATTTCGTAAGGTAGCATGAACATATTGAATCTTATTAGTGAACTTTACTAACGAAAGCATAAGTTTTGAACGTGAACCTTGACATATTATATTGAGATTTAGATTATGGTATTTATAGACATGTTTTGATAGTGCTCTTAACCTCACTAATGTATCATACATGTATGCCTACCTTGTTAGATACCATGAAAACTAGTTAAGCACAAATGAAGCATGATTTAAGCTAGTGACGATACTAGTTACACGTATATGATGTAGATACTCGTGAGCATGCCTAAAACAAGTTACATGACCACCTTATGTGTTTAAATGACAAGCATGCTAGCTTATATGGTTTCATGACCTTGAATGGCCTTAAGTTATTAAAGGTGTTAACTTAGAACCATATCATGAAAGAGGGAACTTAGAGTGACTTGGTAAGCATGAAAGGACCCTTAATATGTGTATGTACTATGTGGCATTGTTTGATGGTAAGCCGGACAGAAACTGCAGGCAGCAGCCCAACCTTGGCCTGGCCAGCGCAGCTGCACCGCCCCTAGGCTTAGCCATGGCACAGCTGCGCCAGTCTGGAATCAGAGTTAGGCAATTTATTTTTTCTGATGTTTGGCAGCTTACTTATAATGATATCTACACTTCTAAAAAGGGGTCTGAACACTACTGATGTAGGTTGGTATAAGATGATATAGTAATATGATAACACTTAACTTATAAAAGGATTCTAAAGTTAGTAAAGACGATGTTAACTAAAGTGTTATGGTACCATACGTAGTATAACTGTATACTTGGTTTTGTAATATCAAATATAGTGATTTGTGTTAAATATATGTGCAAGTACGTAATGACATATGACTAAAGAGGAACCCTATGTATATTTAACTTACATATCAAATTTGAGTACCGAATGTGCTTAGCTAATGAACATCCTACATGTAAATATATTATAAATAGGATTCGAAAGTGTTGATTAACCTTACGTGGATAGACTACGCTCAAGGCAAGTTCCCTAACGTACACTTTTTTATTGTGCAAGTTCGTAACCCTACTCTTTATTGAGCGTTCATTAAGCTTGTGCTATTATTGTCGTACAAGTAAACTTTTGAAATTGCAATTCATGTATTATAACTATATACTTCATGGATAAGATAAAAGTTGATTTATATTCTTCGAGCTTTAAATCTTGAGTTTGAACTTATGATTGTTCTTATATACCTTGAGAGAGTGGTCTATTCCATTTGATTCGGCTAGACTTATACTATGATCAGAAAGCTATCCAAACCAATTGATTGGTGCGGAGTCTTATATTGACTGAGATGAACAACCTTCTTTGAAGGGAACTATATATTGTCGGGAGACCGACGTGAGCACTTGAGTATGATTAAATGTTATACATAATGTAGGGTACTTTAGGCTGATCACCTGTTGTACTTGTTTTATTGGATTATCAGTATATTTCTGTTAATCCTAGTAAGAGTTCATAGTCCTTAGTGACTGCTCAATATTCAATTATCTTGAAATCTTAAATTGATTTAGCATTGAATCATATTAATATTATTCTGTCCTTAGCGACTGTTATTGGGAACTGTTGATATTCTTGTTATCCTTGAACTATCATACCTTTGCTATACCTTTTTGGATTCGAGAACTATAATACTCACCCTTGTTGTTATATTACTTGCTGAGCAAACTTGTTGCTCATTCTTTCTTTCCCTAAAAACATTTTCAGTTAAGGCAGAGCAGGGTGGACCTTCGGGAGTCGATAAGGGCAAGGGCAAAGCTACCGACTAGCTAGCCCCTTTTATGTTCTAAATATCTGTGTGTTGTATTATGTCTATTAAGATGATGTATTAAGACTGATTTAGAACTATGTTTAAGCTTAAGTACGGTTATGTAATAAGTCTTTATTCGATATTAATATGTAATCTATTAAGTACTGTAGGTTGCGAGACTTGGGGGAATAATTATAATAAATCATTGTATATTATTCTAGATCTTCCGCTGTGATTGTATGATTTTAGTTATTATTGTATTATTATTAGAATGTGACGAACCGAATTCGAGAGACCAGTGGCGGTCCGAATTTGGGGGCGTCACAAATCTTGTAAGCAAGTTCCCTGACTTACACTCTTTTGTTGTGCAAGTATCTAAACCTTATCTCTTTAATGCAAGTTCTTATCCTACTTTTATCGAGCAAGTTTCCTAACTTCATTCAATTTACATATTGAATGCAAGTATCCGGACTACTCTTTTTATTGAGCAAGTATTCGGTTCATACTCTTTATTGAGCACGTATTTGAGCTTGTACTATTATTGATCGTACGAGTAAATAAATGCTAGAATAATTCTAGTCTTATAAATTTATATTTCATAGCTTGATTTAAATCATGATTTTATTCTTCAAATTATGTTGTGAGTATTGAACTCATAAATTGTTCTCATATACATTGTTGAAGTTGTCTACGCCATTTGATTCGGCTAGACCAATATCATGAATTGGAAAGCGATCCGCACCAATTGCCTTAGCGCGGACTCTTATAAATTTACTGAGATGAACAACCCTCATAGAAAGGAGAACTATATAGTCGAGGTGCCGACAGTAGTAGGATAGGTTATGCATAACACCAGGTACGGTAGGCTGATCCCCTAATTGTACTTGTTTGGGTTACCAGAAATATTTTTGATAATTCTAGTAGAAGTTCGTGGTTCTTAGCGACCACTCAGTACCCAGTATTTATTAACTTAAAACTTTGAATTCATTGGATTCTTCTATACATTCTTGGTCCACAGTGAACTCAATGATATCTATTCATTCACCTGAAATTGTTAAATCCTTTAATAACTTCTCGACCTATAGTGGTTCTTATTTAACTTCACAAAATAGATTTGAAAGTCATTGCTATTTATTTTGTTCACAACATTCTTATTTGAATTCTTGAGCAAATAATTACCGTTTTACCCTTAAAGATTAAGAACCGTATATATTCTTGTATTACTTCCTAGGCAAATTTGTGGTTCACTCTTGCTTCCCATAAACATTTCAGTTCGGACAGGGCAAGGTGGAACCCCAGGACAGGACAAGAGCAAAGGCAAAGCTATGAAGTAGCTGTGCTTTTTTTTTTATTAGGATGTTTCCTTTATGTTGTATTAAGACTTAATTAATGTTATATATTAAGATATGTTTGGAGTAAGTTATGAAAGTGTTTTAGTAATAGTTTCGAGACTTGGGACGAGAATATTTATGTCATATCAATGTAAATTACTCTGTTATTCTATTGTTTGAGATTTTAGTTGTTATTAGAATTAGCACGTGACGAACCGAATTCGAGAGCCGTGACGGTCCGAATTTGGGGGCGTCACAAGATCTTCTCCTTCTTAGCCTCTTCCAAACCGTGGCCTCCCCCTTCCATTCCCTCTTAAACTCCAAAGTTTTTCTTTAAGGTTTTGGGTGAAAGTTATGGAGAAACCCATGGTTTCTTCTTTCTCTTCTTTCCTCTTCTTTCTTTTTCCTCTCTCCTCTTTCTTTTTTTCCTCTCAAATGGCTTCCATGGCTGCCACTTTCTCTCTCTTCTCCTCTTGGTGGACGGATGACGGGTGTGAGAGAAATGAGAGAATGATGTTCTTTCTTTTGCCTTTTTCCTTTTGTTAAATGAATTTGGAGATTAAAGAGAGAGAGGGAGTGGTTAAGATTAGGTAGGATTAGGTGATAGTTGGTGAGGAGTAGGTGGGCTGCACATGGCTGAAATCTCCAGCCGATTTGGTCATATGGGTCCCGTTTTTATTTCCTTATTTTGTGTGTTTAATTCCGTCTTTGACTTTCAGACCCGCAAAATTAAATTTTTGAGATTATAGTCTATACTAACTAAATTCGACACTCCCAACGTCATGGGCACATCCGTTTCTTCAAATTCATCTCCGATTTTTAAGTTTGACTTTTCTCCGAAAAGGTCAATTGTTGACTTTGACCAAAAAGTCAATCCCGACACATTTTGTGTTCAGAGTTTTTTCTTACTAATTTAGACATTCTGAACTCAATTATCTTGTCCCCATCTTCAAATTTCACTCCTAACTCTGATTTTGACTTTTCTCCATAAAAGTCAACTATTGACTTTGACCAAAAAATCAACCCTTACACATTTTGTGTTACTGTCTTTTCTGACTAAACTTGACGTTCTGGACACAACCGAGTAGTTCGTACTTCAAAATTCTATCTCTAACTCAAATTTTGAGTTTTAACTTACTCCCTTTTCTATCCAATCCATGGAGATAATTTCATTCTTAGCCCAAGTCTCAACTATCTTGATTCGGCTCATGACTACATGTTTATTTTCAGGTATTAACACCTTTATCAACATCTCTCATAAAATCATACAAAAATTTTATTCTTCAATATTCTTCTATTATTGTCAGCTTGACATAATTCATTCTTTTAGTTGCAAAACTTTATACAACCATCTTCTCACTTCTTGCTCTTCAACATTTCTATCATTCTCATTTAATTCTCTTTACATTCTTTCAAATATCAAACCCTATAGGTTTTTCTTAAAAGTTTTAATCATTCCTCTCTTTTGAAATCTAAGTTTTATTCTTTAAACCTTCATTCATTTATTCGAGACAAGTCTCATAATCTAGGTTTTATTCTTTAAACCTTCATTTAATTATTTGAGACAAGCCTCCTAAATTTTTGGGTTATCACAGGTAATGGGACCAATCGTGCCTATAATAAAAGTAGGTAATTTAGTCTTGATAGACATAAACAATATGCATGCTATGCAATATGTCAAGTTTAGGGGTTTTTTTTAATGTTTTCCTGCAAAACAGTTGTCAGTTATTTTGATGACAATATATCATGAAAGGATTTTATATTTGACAATGAATTTGGAAAAGAATTACTATTTACAACATTTAATATTTGAAAGAATTTAATATTAGACATGTATTGAAAGAGGGAAGACATGAAGAGACTTCCCTTCGTGTTTGGTTTATTAGAGGTTGCCCTATCTTAGGCTTACTCTCATGGGCTTTTTGGCATGAAGGTTCCCAAATCATCGCAATCTACTAGATGGGAAGTTAATCCGATCTTTCAATTGGAACGGATCTAAGTGGCACCCTTCCTAAGCCTCTCGGGATTATTCTCCTTCTAATCCAGTAATCAACAACCGACGGGTTCGCCTCCTGGTAAAGGAATCACACAACATACATTAATCGCGTCTCACCGCATGTAATATGATGACATTGTACGAAGCACTAATATAAAGCGTTGTAAAGAGACATTCATTCACATCCATTCAATGTAAAGACAACATTCACACATATGTAGATAAAAGGAATTTGAAAAGATTGAAATGCGGCTTAACCCTTTACTGTCCCCATCAGAGTCGCTATTTGTCGACGTCGGAAAATTTCCCTCTTTCCTAGGTGTTTGGTTCTTACCCTTTATGTTTTCTATGTGATTTTATCTTTCTTAAAGGGTGATATTTTAGGAAGAGACCGACATATAATGTCGACGATTTGAAAAGATTTGATTTTATTGATAGGTCCGAATTAGATAGAGCCGTCAGTTGGTATGAGTTAAATGGTTGTACCAACTCAACCAAATTTTCAAAGATTTTACAATATGGCCCAATATGGGACTCCATTTAATTGGTTTTGGAAATCAAGATTCATAGAGTTTGAAGGCTTGCTTAAGCGAGGGGAAGGTGTTAGGCACCCCCAGACTTCCGTGAAACACGGTTACTGCGTCTTTTCATTCCCTAATTATTGTGTGCGTGTGTGTGTTATAATTAATTGGGCTTATATGCTTTATTTGAAAGTAATGTTGTGCTTCGTTGGACCTATATACAAATGGTTTGATTTACTGAAAAGTCCATTTTAAGCAAGAATATGACAATGATGTTTTGAAAAGAGATTTTCAAACCTTTCGCTCGCATAAGAATTGAAGCCCTTTGATACTTCCATTTTATTCCATTTTAGGGCTTATTTTGATTTTATTCTCGAGATGCGAAGCATCTTCAACAAAATAATATATACAAGTGTCGCGCTCATTATTGGCATAAAAGACATCGAAGTAAGCCCGGACAATACAACGAGAATTTTCATTATTTCTGGGCCTTAAACCCGTATAACCGTTTTAAGGCCCTGGATTTACAAGTACAAGGATATGCAAGCTGGCTGTACAATCGAAAAGGTCCATTATGGGAACCGGATCTAGATTTATTGATTGAATCATACATCCTGTAGCTCCTAGGCTCACATGATATCATATAAACAGCCTGCATAATAATATACAGCAATAAAACATATATCTATACTAGACATCTCTAAACAAATGATCCATCAGTCAAATTATCGTACGCGAGTAGCTCATAGTTTCCAGTTCCCTCTAGATACAGATCTAGGGTAACATGGTCACTAAATATTACAAAAACAAGAAAAAAAACTAGATCTGTACAGATCATAGCCATTCTAGCTTTCAAGTTTAAGTTTTACAACTTTGGAACCTGTTAAAAGCTAGACCTGGCTAGATCTAGTACAGATCTAGTTAATAAAGCTTAAATATTAACTATTTACAAGAAATGAATGGTTAAAAACTCAGATTTGGTGAATATAAGCTACTAAATATATGTATATAGCACTTATATACGTATTAGAGTAAGCAGAGAAGACAGATCTGGTGAAATCTTACAGTATTTCACGAGAATGGCTCTCGAACGGCTTTTGGTGGCTCAAAACTCATTTCCCACCTGTTAAAGTTTGATATGTTGTAGTATATATGTATATGAGTGTTTACAAAGATGTTTTACAAAAATCGGAGTAAGATAGAAGCTTCGTTTAGCTATTCTAGCCTCTATTTCTCTCGTCGATGCCCTCTTCTTCAATAATCTTCTCTAATTCTTTTTTTGAAAGCTAAGGGGGGAGGTCATATATTTAGACTCGGCCTGCCATGACACTACCTGCGGCATCCATAGGTAGAGCTGCGGCTGAGCCTGGTGGGCCTGGCCTGGTGGGCCCCGTTGTCTTGAAATACATGCACTCTGACTAACGCGCAGTCTGCTTGAACCTTCATAACTTGCAATCCGAGAATCCGATGGAGGCGTGTTATACTTTTCTGAAAATCCCTTTCCGAGAGCTATTCAATAACATGGGGCTTGACCTTTTTTGAATTCGGGAAGATGGGTTCATAACCAGATCTTCGAGTCTTCGCAGTCCGTCTGTTGAGCTGTCTGGCGCAGTTTTCACTCGGGATTGTTGTGATGGTTCTTTATGACCTTCTTCACAGTAATTTGATCTGAATTGATGTTCAGTTGCCAAAATTACCTTTTTTCCTTTTTGATTTGGTTTTCGGGCTTGATGCAGCTGTAGTTATCTTTTCTTGGGGTTATTAGGGTTTGACTGTTGTTGACTTTTGTCTATCTTCAGGGTTGTCTCTGACATTGATTTGATGTTTTCCCAAAGCTATCTCCGGGGGTCAGCTTTGATGATTTCATGGGGCTATCTTCGGGTGTTTGGTTTGATGATTTCCCGGGGCTGTCTCTGGCGGTCTGGTTTGATGATTTCTCTGGGCTGCCTTTGGGGGTCTAATTTGATGATTTCTTATGGCGGTCTCCGGGGGTCTGATTTGATGATTTCCTAGGGCTGTCTTTGGGGGTCTGGTTTGATGATGTAGACTTCCAGGGTTGTATCTGGAAGGCAATTCTACCCTCCTGTATAGTTAGTAACAAGAATACAAAATTTTGAGTGTCTACAGAAGCAGCGAATAAATTTAACACATATCTAGGGTGTAAAGCTCTAACTCCCGATCGTGGTCTTTGCCCAGATGCACTGTTGGATGGCAAAATGACACACCAAATCATTGAGCAAGGTTGGTACACATTCACGGATCAGCCAAAACCGACAGTGGCAGCCATTATAAAAAAATTCTATACCAATGCTGAACACAAAACACCATATGCAGTACTGATTCGGGGAAAGATGGTATCATTCAGTGCTCACACAATCAAAAAGTATTATAATCTGAAGTCACCGACAGTTTGTGAGTACTTGTAACGACCAGGAATTTTAAGCTCCTTATTAATTTTATATGTGATTTAAAATTTTTAGGAGTTAATTTTTCAAACTTATTTAAAACTTATGTGGTTATGTGCTTATGTGAATTTATCCTATGCGACTAATTGCTAGGATTTTTATTAAAGGGAATCACTAATGGTTATTTAAATTAGTAGATTAACCTTGAGACTTTTATATCAGAATATTGATAAAAGTGTTAGTAAATTATATATTCAAATTTCTTGAATATGGTGTAGAGATTTAATCGGAATTAATTATTAATATTTAAGTAATTAATTGATAACGTATGAAACTAATATTGTTGTTGATTAATAATTATTATGGATAAATAATAATGAGTAATTAATTGGGAGTATGTTGATTAATTATTTTGAATAGCTAATAATTAATGAGTAAGAGATTAATAAATATATATATACGTGATTTATTATTTTTATACAAGTATGTGGTATATTAAACCTTTAATATATGATAGTTAACTATATATTATATATAGTACAAGTTGACCTTTGATAAGGCTATTATATATAGACTATATAGTAACTGTAATTGTATTATGTGAGATTGATAAGTGTAATGTGTACTTAGAGCATATGACATGATGTGGGTAGGAAAATTTTTATGAATACCCTATCACCTTACCTTATATCAATAAACATTATTAATTGATAATACTTTCAATAAGTTATTATAATTATAATAACAGTTATTATTATAATAATACCCATTTGCTTTATATTTGGAGTTAAAATAATGTACATGGATTATATGTATGTGCACTACTTGATACCTTGTAATTAGGAATTATATTGTATGCCCTTTAAATTATTGTGACCTGTGTTATATGAAATGAATTGTGTATACAAATTTAATAACCAAGTGTTAGCATACACTATACACCCACTTGCTAGATTGCTGGAATTACTTTGTCCCATAATATGAGCCCAATTTCTCTCTTCACGTGAAAGCAAGAAGCTAGCCTACTATATCTCTTCTCAATTTCCTCACAGTTATAGCAATGATCATGGGGGAGTGGAGATTATGATGAGTCATACCAACTCCTCACCCACTATTTGATAACCATTAGCTAATTGCATCTCCCATTAGTTTCATTTGAGGAACAATGTCTAGAACCGGATATTGAAATTTCCTATAAATTAACTTTGTTCCTTATCTATTACAATTGCTGAGATTTCCATACAAGTATAGAATTAGTAGAGTTGCTAGTGAGAGTCTGTGAACTGAGAGAGTGAGAGATAGCAGCAAGTCCCTAATAACAGAGGTATAACTCCATCTTTTCAATTCCTGTAAAATTTCCATTCTTTTTCTTCATTAGCACAGTTCTTGATTTTTGCAAGTTAGATGTTAATTGAGCTATGAAGTATGCTTGTAAGTTAGTAAGCATGTTAGTTATATATTGTGACTGGTTTAGAACAAATTCGTAAGAGTTTCTGAGTTGGGATTTTCAGGAACTGCCGAAGCAGTTCAGTCTGGGTTGGAGCAGGAGCCGGCGCAGTTGCGTCGGGTTTATGCCTGGTTGCAGCGCAGCTGCGCAGGCCCTGCAATTCAGATTTTTATTTTCTACATCAGTGCTGTTGTGTGATAGTTTTCTTGCATTGATTTATACAAACATGTTAACATGGGTAATACGTATATATGGGTACATAAACCTAACATAAACATATTCAAGCTAAGATGGTATACATTTCGACCACATAAATCATGGTTTTCGAAATGAATGTTGAGTTTTAAAAGGGGACTTTGGTATAGAAATGTCACATATATATTCTGACTTTTGAGACGTGTTAGTATGACCTAGGAAGGCATGAAATGCATGTTAATTGATGTATATATGTTTTATGTTGTAAAGAGAACTTACGAACCTAACTAGTACACATTCCTAACAAAAATAAAAGTTTTCAAAACAAACTTTGACATGTCAACATTCTAATTTTTCAGACATGATATTATAATGTAGAGATGCATAAGAGATGTATTACCTTGTGTATATAGGTATCATAATATAACTTGAACATGTGGACCTTAATATTGAACGTTACTAACAACAACATAAGCTTTGAATGTGAACTTTGACGTACACGAAGTATGTATGAATTTTGATTTCATGATCATGATCATGTGTTCTATATAAACATGAGAACTAAGACTAATGTGATAGAACATACTAGTATACTTGACCGTAAGTTAAGACGTTTTCAAAAGTGAAACTTAAGAACTTTGAAAAGAGAACTTAACCAAGACTTGTGTCTTTTAGATTGTGACCACTTAAATACATGTATATAACTTATTGTATGCATTCTAATACATGTGAGTAACGGTTACAAGATACTTTACATGTACCGTGTTGTCTTTTTGACTTAGTGTACTTTGCAAATGGAAACTTAGAATGTGGAAGCTAATTAGCATTGATTACCATGTGAATTGTATTATGATCATGCAAGCATGTTTACTAGGATGTCATTATGCCTATAGACATATTAACATGAACCGCACTTGATTAAAAAAAGATTTTAACTATGTATGTACTCATAGAAAGTGGATTCCTAAGGCATGAGTTATGACGATTAAAGTATACACTTGTAGTATACACACAAGCATAACTAATTAAGTATTGTTTGACCTTGTTATGAGATAACATGACTTTAGTAACAAAATCTTGAAGCATGAACTTATATTGTTTAAAGTATGTGAATGCCCGACATAAAAACATGTGGTCTTGAGGTAGACATAGAATGAACATGTTAGCTTTCGAACTTGAGTTAGATAAAAACTTGATAAGCATGTGTATTGGTTTAATGGCAATAGTTGCATGCTAGTTTCAGACCCGAACAATTTGCTTAAGTCGGATTTTAACAGTTAACATATTATGATGCTATAAATGGTATATTTGATATTGAAACATGATATTATGTGATAGATTTATATAACGACTAGATTCTTGTATGTGTGAACTTATATTAGTTTATATATACTAATTGGAGAGATCAACTTGTTATTATTAGGTCATTCTAATGGCATTTAAATTAAAGCTAGAATTAATTGTAGCTGAGCAAACAGGCAAGTTTCCTAACTTCAGTTGATTGTTATATTGAATGCAAGTTTCCCTATCTTCCTCAAGTTATATTTGAGCAAGTATCCTAGACCCTTGTATTACTTTATTCAACGGATATTGTAAGCTAGTATCCGAACCCTACT
The DNA here is from genome assembly GCA_020205555.1 of Panax stipuleanatus. Taxonomy (NCBI): domain Eukaryota; kingdom Viridiplantae; phylum Streptophyta; class Magnoliopsida; order Apiales; family Araliaceae; genus Panax; species Panax stipuleanatus. The sequence continues at coordinate 61,645,710 of CM035117.1, read as the reverse complement.
TTTATTGTGCAAGTATTTTAAATCCTTGCACTACTTTATTCAATTACTCGAGTAAGCGAGATTCTAAACTTCACCTTTATTGTGCAAGTTCCTATCCTTCTCATATTGTATTAAGCAGGTTATTATAGTATTGCAAGTTCTTTTGAAACCGTCCTTGTATTATTTGCAAGACTCCCTAACTTTTCTCAAATTTATTTTGAGTAGGTTATTATTGTATTGTGAAAGTTCCCCGAACTTCACACTCTGGTTATTGTGAAATTTCCCCGAACTTCATATTTTGAGTATTGTGAAAGTTCCCCGAACTTCACCCTTTAGTTATTTTGCAAGTTCCCAAACTTCATTTCTTTATTATGCAAGTTCTCTAAAATTATACAAACTCGTGTATTGTGCAAGTATCTTATCTTTGTGTTACTTTACCCATAGAACGTTGTAAGCAAATGTCCTAACCTATGCATTTACTTTATGCAAGGGATCTATTATGGTGAAATTCCCCGAATTTCACTCTTTGATGTTGTAAGTGTCTAAGCCTATGCATTTATTTTATGCAAGGAATCCATTATTATGCAAGTTCCCCGAACTTCACACGTTGAGTATTGTTCAAGTTCCCCGAACTTACACAAATTCCTATATTGTGCAAATTCTAAACTTCACTTTGTGCAAGTTCTCTATACTTCTCATATTGTATTGACTAGGTTATTGTTGAATCGAAAATTGTTTACTTAATTGCTTGAACTTTATTCCAAACATGTTATTTAGTGGTTTAATTACTTATCAATTATTCCACATTGATATTATTGATGTCCGCACCTAGTGCATTTGAGCTCGTACAGTCTTGGACTTGTACATTATTCAAGGTCCTAAATTTCTTGAACTATGTCAGTAAGAGTCTGAACCTTTGCTCGGTCAGACTAGTGTATAAAGTTTTCTTTGAAGCTATCCAAACCAATTGATGGTAAGGATTCTTAAACGGAACAGAACACCCCTCATATGTAGGAGTGTGCCCAGGTATCTAATATATATGATACGAGTAAGCAGATATAAGTGTTATGCATATTCACGTTGTGCCCGAGGCTGATCTCCTCGAGGTACTTAGTTTCTGTAGCCAGAAGCCAGTAATTCTAAAAGGGTCAATTAGCTATTGAACCCATTGGAAAGTTATAGTTCGGAGTCTACTCGACTATTAGTCATTCTAAAGGCAATTATTATCTTTGCTTTTAATAGTCCTATTATTGAATCGTTCAGATGTTCATAGTGTTGAATCATGCAGGTTGTTGAACCTTACAGATATTCATATCGCTAAATTATACAGATGTTCATAGTATTGAATCATACAGATTGTTGAATTGTTCTAATATTCATATTATTGAATCGTTTAGATATTCATATTGTTGAATCTTTAAGATATTCATTTTGTTGAAATCATTGTCAGACATTTTTCCATTCATCATGATATATCCTTTATTGTTGTATTTAAACTTGCTGAGCAAACTTGTTGCTCATTCTTGCTATATCATGACTTATATTGTAGTTAAGCCCGAGCCCTCAGGAAAGGACAAGGGTAAAGAAAAGATTTAGGATGGTTTGCAAGGAGCAGACTTTGTCTTTGTGTTTTGTTTAATTACTGTTAATGTAATATGAACCCTAATGTTTATTCTAGGGTATATTTGTATTGGTGTATTAAGGTTATCGAATCTTGGGACTAGTAACACCTTTTGAATGAACGACGTACGTTTATTATAATCCGCATTTTAGTTATCGTATGTTACTTAAAGGTGGATGTTTGTATTGTTTCGTGGTGACCTGACCGGGGTCAGAGGACCCAGATTCGGGGGTGTCACAGGTTGGTATCAAAGCTTTAGGTTATAAACGTTAGAAATGCAAAACCTAAGTTATAAACTTAGTAGAAGACTCAAGTAGAGTTTGTAGGTGATGGATTGAGGGTATCCATTGAGTTTTATTGTGATACTGAAGTTGTTTATTTAAATCAGCTATGATTAATAGACGTCCTAACTTCTTAATGCTAACATGAATAACATATCACAGAAAGCCTAATGTTTTTTTCCTGTCCTCGGGATCATGCCGCCTAGGGGATTTTCGCGGAACCAGAGGGTGGAAGGATCTATTAGCATTGTTGAAGGGGGAGATGTCAACCCAGTGCAGAGCTTCGTTAACCTATTAACGGAAGCAATGCAAAACATAACCCCGCCAGTAGCTGAGAAGCCAGGACATTACTTGGATAGCTTTAAGGACTTTAAATTGGTAGGAGCACCGAAATTCCGGGAAACCTTAGACCCAATCAAATCCCACACATGGATAGAAGAAGTTGAGAAGGTGTTTGAGGTCGCACGGGTGGCCGAGGCACAGAAGACGAGTTTTGCCACATTCATGATGAAGGGCGAAGCTAATAATTGGTGGGAACCCAATAAAGAACTAGCAGGCGAAAAAGTTATTATGTGGGACAAATTTAAGAACTTCTTTTCGGAGAAAACGCAACAAGATATGGAAGTTAAGTTTTTGGAGCTGAGACAAGGAGGTATGTCAGTCGCAGAGAACGCGGCAAAATTTTAAGAGTGGGCTCGATTCACCTCGCATCAGGTGGATACGGAGGCCAGGAAAACAGAGAGATTTGAATTAGGATTGAAACCATGGGTGCAGAAGGTAGTAGATGTATTAAAGATTAGGACTTTTTTTGATCTTTTGGAAAGGGCTATCATTGCCGAAGGAGGCATTGAAGCCATAGCGCGATTTAAACAAGATAACAAGACCGGCGAGGAAGGACCGAAAGTGGGAAACAGCGGAGGCAACAATCCCAACAAACGAAAATGGATGGAGAGCCAATCATCCGGAGGTGGCAAATTCGGGGAAAAGGCTGAGAAAAGTTTAAAGTGCAGTAACTGTGGAAGGAACCACTCGGGGGAATGCTTGAAGGGGAAGAACGCATGTTATCATTGTGGACAACCGGGGCACATGGCTCCTCAATGTCCGAATAAGCCAAAAGGAGGATGTTTCGCGTGTAGAGCCACAGACCATCAAATCAAGGACTGCCCGAAGAGAAAGGGCGTTGCAGCTAGCGGCAACCGCAACCACAAGGACGTAGTGTCAGGTATCATCCCGAACAATTATATAGAAGCATATGTGTTATTCAATTCGGGTGCCACCTATTCTTTTGTTTCTAAAGAATTTGTTAAACAGTTAGACTTACCCGTGAGAAATTTAAACACCCTATGAACGTAGGAGTAGCAAACAAAGAAGTTATCCCTGTAGAATACATTCATAGGAATTGTTATACCAATTTAAAAGGAATTCATGGATGCCTTCCCAAATGAGATTAGCAGCAATAGTTTTTGCCTTGGAGTTTTGGAAGCATTATTTGTATAGTGAGAAGTGTGAGATATACACAGTCTGAAATATATCTTCACACAGAAGGAGTTAAACATGAGGCAGCGCCGATGGCTAAAATTGATTAAATATTATGATTGTGAGATTTTGTACCATCCAGGCAAAGCAAATGTTGTGGCAGATGCCTTGGATAGGAAAGGCAGAGGGAAGTTATCAAGGTTGACCATTCAGAAGAATTAGTGAAATATTTTTGAACGACTAGACTTAGAGGTTAAGTATCCGATGGAGACCAAAGAGAGATTATTTACAGCTTCAGTAAGCCCGACTTTGTTAGATAGTTAAGGAGGCACAAGAGAAGGACGAAGATTATGATAACATCAAGAAGCGATTAGCTGAAGGTGATGAGTTCAAATTTAAGATTGATAGCACTGAACTGCTAAAGGTTGAAGGACGAATTTGGGTACCGTTAGTACCAGAACTAAGTGAAGAGATTCTACTAGAAGCATTTTATGGGAGAAAGTGTTGAGCACCATTGTGTTGAGACGAGGTAGGTGAACGTCGACTGTTGGGACCAGAAGTGGTATAGCAGACGGTAGAGATTATCTAAGTGATAAGAGCAAATTATCCGTTTTTATTAGAGTAACCTTATTTTTATAATTCCGAGGACGGAATTTTTATAAGGGGGGAGGGATGTAACAACCAGGAATTTTAAGCTCCTTATTAATTTTATATGTGATTTAAAATTTTTAGGAGTTAATTTTTCAAACTTATTTAAAACTTATGTGGTTATGTGCCTATGTGAATTTATCCTATGCGACTAATTGCTAGGATTTTTATTAAAGGGAATCACTAATGGTTATTTAAATTAGTAGATTAACCCTGAGACTTTTATATCAGAATATTGATAAAAGTGTTAGTAAATTATATATTCAAATTTCTTGAATATGGTGTAGAGATTTAATCGAAATTAATTATTAATATTTAAGTAATTAATTGATAACATATGAAACTAATATTGTTGTTGATTAATAATTATTATGGATAAATAATAATTAGTAATTAATTGGGAGTATGTTGATTAATTATTTTGAATAACTAATAATTAATGAGTAAGAGATTAATAAATATATTTACGTGATTTATTATTTTTATACAAGCATGTGTTATATTAAACCTTTAATATATGATAGTTAACTATATATTATATATAGTACTAGGTGACCTTTGATAAGGCTATTATATATAGACTATATAGTAACCGTAATTGTATTATGTGAGATTGATAAGTGTAATGTGTACTTAGAGCATGTGACATGATGTGGGTAGGAAAACTTTTATGAATACCCTATCACTTTACCTTATATCACTAAACATTATTAATTGATAATACTTTCAATAAGTTATTATAATTATAATAACAGTTAATATTATAATAATACCCACTTGCTTTATATTCGGTGTTAAAATAATGTACATGGATTATATGTATGTGCACTACTTGATACCTTGTAATTAGGAATTATATTGTATGCCCTTTAAATTATTGTGACCTGTGTTATATGAAATGAATTGTGTATACAAATTTAATAACCAAGTGTTAGCATACACAATACACCCACTTGCTAGATTGCTGGAATTACTTTGTCCCATAATATGAGCCCAATTTCTCTCTTCACGTGAAAGCAAGAAGCTAGCCTACTATATCTCTTCTCAATTTCCTCACAGTTATAGCAATGATCATGGGGGAGTGGAGATTATGATGAGTCATACCAACTCCTCACCCACTATTTGATAACCATTAGCTAATTGCATCTCCCATTAGTTTCATTTGAGGAACAATGTCTAGAACCGGATATTGAAATTTCCTATAAATTAACTTTGTTCCTTATCTATTACAATTGCTGAGATTTCCATACAAGTATAGAATTAGTAGAGTTGCTAGTGAGAGTCTGTGAACTGAGAGAGTGAGAGATAGCAGCAAGTCCCTAATAACAGAGGTATAACTCCATCTTTTCAATTCCTGTAAAATTTCCATTCTTTTTCTTCATTAGCACAGTTCTTGATTTTTGCAAGTTAGATGTTAATTGAGCTATGAAGTATGCTTGTAAGTTAGTAAGCATGTTAGTTATATACTGTGACTGGTTTAGAACAAATTCGTAAGAGTTTCTAAGTTGGGATTTTCAGGAACTGCCGAAGCAGTTCAGTCTGGGTTGGAGCAGGAGCCGGCGCAGTTGCGTCGGGTTTATGCCTGGTTGCAGCGCAGCTGCGCAGGCCCTGCAATTCAGATTTTTATTTTCTACATCAGTGCTGTTGTGTGATAGTTTTCTTGCATTGATTTATACAAACATGTTAACATGGGTAATACGTATTTATGGGTACATAAACCTAACATAAACATGTTCAAGCTAAGATGGTATACATTTCGACGAAACAACTCATGGTTTTCGAAATGAATGTTGAGTTTTAAAAGGGGACTTTGGTATAGAAATGTCACATATATATTCTGACTTTTGAGACGTGTTAGTATGACCTAGGAAGGCATGAAATGCATGTTAATTGATGTATATATGTTTTATGTTGTAAAGAGAACTTACGAACCTAACTAGTACACATTCCTAACAAAAATAAAAGTTTTCAAAACAAACTTTGACATGTCAACATTCTAATTTTTCAGACATGATATTATAATGTAGAGATGCATAAGAGATGTATTACCTTGTGTATATAGGTATCATAATATAACTTGAACATGTGGACCTTAATATTGAACGTTACTAACAACAACATAAGCTTTGAATGTGAACTTTGACGTACACGAAGTATGTATGAATTTTGATTTCATGATCATGATCATGTGTTCTATATAAACATGAGAACTAAGACTAATGTGATAGAACATACTAGTATACTTGACCGTAAGTTAAGACGTTTTCAAAAGTGAAACTTAAGAACTTTGAAAAGAGAACTTAACCAAGACTTGTGTCTTTTAGATTGTGACCACTTAAATACATGTATATAACTTATTGTATGCATTCTAATACATGTGAGTAACGGTTACAAGATACTTTACATGTACCGTGTTGTCTTTTTGACTTAGTGTACTTTGCAAATGGAAACTTAGAATGTGGAAGCTAATTAGCATTGATTACCATGTGAATTGTATTATGATCATGCAAGCATGTTTACTAGGATGTCATTATGCCTATAGACATATTAACATGAACCGCACTTGATTAAAAAAAGATTTTAACTATGTATGTACTCATAGAAAGTGGATTCCTAAGGCATGAGTTATGACGATTAAAGTATACACTTGTAGTATACACACAAGCATAACTAATTAAGTATTGTTTGACCTTGTTATGAGATAACATGACTTTAGTAACAAAATCTTGAAGCATGAACTTATATTGTTTAAAGTATGTGAATGCCCGACATAAAAACATGTGGTCTTGAGGTAGACATAGAATGAACATGTTAGCTTTCGAACTTGAGTTAGATAAAAACTTGATAAGCATGTGTATTGGTTTAATGGCAATAGTTGCATGCTAGGGTTACTTCGGGACACTTTCAGACCCGAACAATTTGCTTAAGTCGGATTTTAACAGTTAACATATTATGATGCTATAAATGGTATATTTGATATTGAAACATGATATTATGTGATAGATTTATATAACGACTAGATTCTTGTATGTGTGAACTTATATTAGTTTATATATACTAATTGGAGAGATCAACTTGTTATTATTAGGTCATTCTAATGGCATTTAAATTAAAGCTAGAATTAATTGTAGCTGAGCAAACAGGCAAGTTTCCTAACTTCAGTTGATTGTTATATTGAATGCAAGTTTCCCTATCTTCCTCAAGTTATATTTGAGCAAGTATCCTAGACCCTTGTATTACTTTATTCAACGGATATTGTAAGCTAGTATCCGAACCCTACTTTTATTGTGCAAGTATTTTAAATCCTTGCACTACTTTATTCAATTACTCGAGTAAGCGAGATTCTAAACTTCACCTTTATTGTGCAAGTTCCTATCCTTCTCATATTGTATTAAGCAGGTTATTATAGTATTGCAAGTTCTTTTGAAACCGTCCTTGTATTATTTGCAAGACTCCCTAACTTTTCTCAAATTTATTTTGAGTAGGTTATTATTGTATTGTGAAAGTTCCCCGAACTTCACACTCTGGTTATTGTGAAATTTCCCCGAACTTCATATTTTGAGTATTGTGAAAGTTCCCCGAACTTCACCCTTTAGTTATTTTGCAAGTTCCCAAACTTCATTTCTTTATTATGCAAGTTCACTAAAATTATACAAACTCGTGTATTGTGCAAGTATCTTATCTTTGTGTTACTTTACCCATAGAACGTTGTAAGCAAATGTCCTAACCTATGCATTTACTTTATGCAAGGGATCTATTATGGTGAAATTCCCCGAATTTCACTCTTTGATGTTGTAAGTGTCTAAGCCTATGCATTTATTTTATGCAAGGAATCCATTATTATGCAAGTTCCCCGAACTTCACACGTTGAGTATTGTTCAAGTTCCCCGAACTTACACAAATTCCTATATTGTGCAAATTCTAAACTTCACTTTGTGCAAGTTCTCTATACTTCTCATATTGTATTGACTAGGTTATTGTTGAATCGAAAATTGTTTACTTAATTGCTTGAACTTTATTCCAAACATGTTATTTAGTGGTTTAATTACTTATCAATTATTCCACATTGATATTATTGATGTCCGCACCTAGTGCATTTGAGCTCGTACAGTCTTGGACTTGTACATTATTCAAGGTCCTAAATTTCTTGAACTATGTCAGTAAGAGTCTGAACCTTTGCTCGGTCAGACTAGTGTATAAAGTTTTCTTTGAAGCTATCCAAACCAATTGATGGTAAGGATTCTTAAACGGAACAGAACACCCCTCATATGTAGGAGTGTGCCCAGGTATCTAATATATATGATACGAGTAAGCAGATATAAGTGTTATGCATATTCACGTTGTGCCCGAGGCTGATCTCCTCGAGGTACTTAGTTTCTGTAGCCAGAAGCCAGTAATTCTAAAAGGGTCAATTAGCTATTGAACCCATTGGAAAGTTATAGTTCGGAGTCTACTCGACTATTAGTCATTCTAAAGGCAATTATTATCTTTGCTTTTAATAGTCCTATTATTGAATCGTTCAGATGTTCATAGTGTTGAATCATGCAGGTTGTTGAACCTTACAGATATTCATATCGCTAAATTATACAGATGTTCATAGTATTGAATCATACAGATTGTTGAATTGTTCTAATATTCATATTATTGAATCGTTTAGATATTCATATTGTTGAATCTTTAAGATATTCATTTTGTTGAAATCATTGTCAGACATTTTTCCATTCATCATGATATATCCTTTATTATTGTATTTAAACTTGCTGAGCAAACTTGTTGCTCATGCTTGCTATATCATGACTTATATTGTAGTTAAGCCCGAGCCCTCAGGAAAGGACAAGGGTAAAGGAAAGATTTAGGATGGTTTGCAAGGAGCAGACTTTGTCTTTGTGATTTGTTTAATTACTGTTAATGTAATATGAACCCTAATGTTTATTCTAAGGTATATTTGTATTGATGTATTAAGGTTATCGAATCTTGGGAATAGTAACACCTTTTGAATGAACGACGTACGTTTATTATAATCCATATTTTAGTTATTGTATGTTACTTAAAGGTGGATGTTTGTAATGTTTCGTGGCGACCGGACCGGGGTCAGAGGACCCGGATTCGGGGGTGTCGCAGTACTCATGGCACATAGAGGAAGGTTCGAATTATGAGAAGATTGCAACGGAATTATGCAAACCAGGATCCACATGGGCGTCAAAGGGTACAAGGGGTGCTACATTCTTTCACAATAATGATCTAAGTAGGTATGGAAAAATTTGGTACTCCTTCCTCTATGCCAAGGTTTTGCAACCCAGGACGTACATAAGTGATGTTACAAAGGAAAAAGCTCCACTACTATATGCCATTGTCAAGGACCTGAAGATAAACGTTGGGCTTGTGATTAGTCATTCCCTCATATGTGGCCTGAGTTATCGTGTTGGTGTTTGATGGGGAGCTGATGAGCCTGTGCAGCAATCCTTGCTCCAATTAAATCATCGATTGATCGAGCGTTACATGGTTTGGGAAGGAGGTGAGTCAGAGCCACCCGAAAGTGGGTTTTATCATTCACCCTCCTTTCGAGGATGAAGAGGAGCAAGTTTCGAACGGTGCAGCTACAAATTCTTCATCATGAACAAAGGAAAAGTTCAATAGTTAATTTTGAAACCTGCAGAAACATATAGATGACAAGGCTAAACAATTGGATAGACAGAACAAGCGGTTGGCAGAGCGACAAGACCACATATTTGAGTATCAAACTAGCTTCAATTCTACTTTGGCCTAGATGTTTGCACGAATGAATTCAAATGCCGAGCCAGTTTATTTTCCTGTACTGCAGCCATTGCCGGTCTATCCCCCATTAAATTCATATTCAAACAATGTTGAGGAGATCGAGCCTGACGCTTGACCATTCAGGGAAGTCCTCCACTCTTAACTTCTCAATTTTTACACAATGCGGACATTAATGAGTCTGACTTTGGGGGTGCATTTTGTTAAATAGTTGCATGTTTATTTTTCTTTATTTATGCATGTACGGTTATAGTTTGCATAGTTTGCGTGTTGCATGATACATGGTGTTGATAATTGCATTTTATGTGCATTTTAGGGTGTATGTTTGCATCTAGTTGTATGAATCGAGTATAAATTGTATGGTAATCTGATTTTGGGCCAATGATAAGATAAGTTTGATAAGTAGTGACTTAAATAGAATGGAAAACCAATGTTGAGTGATAACTTTCACAATGAAATTAAGTAAACTTGTCAGAAACTTATGATCACAAGGAAAACACATAATGGACTGTTTGGTCACTCTAAATTCAAATCTTTATATAATATTCTTCTGGTGAGAAAGTTAGGGATAAAATTTGATGAAATTAGTAATTCATCTAAGAAAACTAAAATAAGCAAAAAGATAAGTTTGGGGGGGGGGGGTACATTGGGGTCATATATATGCAACAAAAAAATAAATATCTATATATATAGAAAATTAAAAGCTAGCTTAATTCAACTATGTGGCCTCTGTTACTCGGACAAGTAAACCCTAGGGGCGTCTTAAAACCTAACGCCCCAAAGCCAACCGATTTGAGAGTCGTTAGTTGAAAGTTAACTAAATGGGTAACTTTGAAAAGCATAAGAGAGTTGAGCATTGCACAAGACAAGTTTTAAAACGAGATGGAGCATAAAATAAACTCTTTGAATAATAAAGTATTATGTAATAATCCTTGTTGCGACCCTTTTGCTTAGAATTTATTTGTGATAGTCGGATGGGATGTGTTTACTAATGGAGTTAAGTAAAACTGAACTTTAAGAAATTAATTATGTAGATGATTTGAGTTGTGATTGATGAAATAGTTGATATTCACACACAGCATGGGTGATGACAGGTATATTGCATTGATTGGTTAGGGTTGGAAACTTTACATTGGTTGGATGTTTTATTTGAGTCTTATATGCTATCTTTGAGGTCCAGTATTGGATGCTATGATGTTTAATTACTTGATTCATAGGCATGTAGTTAGGTTGCATTTGCATTGGAGTGTTTTTGCTCGAGGACAAGCAAAGTCTTGAGTTTGGGAGTATTTGATGAGTGGATTTTATACCTACAAATTGGTTATCTTTTAGGCTTAATTCTTTAACATCTTTGAGTAGTTTTAGTGTTATGTTACTTTTGTTTGTGTCTATATTGTAGTGATTGGCTTCAATTGGTTGAAACATGAAAATCTGGAAAAAGTGGCATTTTTAGCAATTTTTGGTCAGACCAATCCACCTGGGCGGATTCCTCTAGTTCATTTAATCCATCGGGGTGAATTGGCAAGTTGGATTCGCCGGGGAGAGTTCCTTTAAGCATTGAATCCGTTGGGGCGAATTCGGTCAGGAAAAGAAGTTGCTTTGTTTTTAGAAGTTGAGTCTAACAAGGATTCTGCGGGGCTGATTTAGAAAGGAACTTCAGAGAACATAAAAGATAATTAGAGAGGCCAAGAAATGGAGAGAATACATAGGGATTAATAAAGATCATACAAGGAGATTCTGAAGAACGTGAAAGAAGGATCACGCGAAACTCAAGTGAAGGATTAGGACGAAGGATCAACTGTAGAGTTTTATTATTTTTCTCTTCCTTTACTTGTAACTTCAGATGTTTAATTCTTTTATGGATTCATTATTTACTTTTGTTATAAGGAACTAAATTTCATCTTAAGATTGCAATGGACCTTATTGTGTAGTTTAGACAAATACACTTCCTTGTTAATTACAATTGACTATTATGGGATTGTCCGCTATGGTTTGTTTAATTGCTTCATCAATAATTACCGTGATAATCTATATGAATTCAAGAGATTGATTATAGCTTTAGATATGCCCATAATAGCATGTGAATGTGTTTTTTGCATGGTGATGGAATTCATGATTTGTAGCTAGGATAGAGATATACATATACACTGCATATAATCTGATAGAGAATCTGTGCTTCAAATCCTTTTTAATTATAATTCACATAGATATATAATGCATTATTTATCTAGGGTGTTCACATTAATTCTATTATATATGGATTTAAGTTGATATGTTTATGGTACATTGAGAGATGGTCATAAATATTTATGAATTCTCGATTAACAGTCAGGAATAGTTAATGTAATTTAACAGGAAGTGTATTGAACTAAATAAAGCACTAAGTGAAATTGTAATCTTAAGTCTCTTCAATCTGTTTTCAACCTTGTGATAGTTAGTTTTAATTTAGTTAATTATTAGTTTTTAGAAATTCACAAATCATTGGTTTAATAAAATCGAGTTAATATAAAATTAGTACTTATTAGTATAAATTACAATCTTTTTCTCCATGGGAACGATACTCTACTCATCATTATATTACTTGTGGACCGGCGTATACTTTACGTATTTTGCTAGTATAGATTTAGGCAAACAACAAGTTTTGCAAGACCTTTCTTTGACGAAGCTCAACTTGGGTAGACCTCTGACTAGATCCTTTGATATAAGTTTTGACATGTTCTTGAAGTTCAGGTGGGACAACCTCCTATGCCATAACCAGCTCACATCTTCTAATGCTTTTGAACAGAAGCAAGCTGATATTGAGGAACTTACTTCAGAGAGATTGATCACATAAACATTTCCTTCTCTTGATCCAGTCAGCTTAACAGAGTTGGTTTCTAGGACTCGAACTTGACAATGGTTGTTGAGGAAGATGACTTAAATACCTTTGTCACATAGCTGACTTATGCTAAGCAGATTGTGCTTTAATCCATTACCATAGGCTACCTTACTGAATGAAATAGCTCATTTTCCTATGGAACCGTAGCCTCTAGTTTTTCCATAGTTATTGTCTCCAACGATAACTATTGGACCATCTTTAGCTTTAAAATCAGACATGAGAGCCTTATTTCCAGTCATGTGCCTTGAGCACCCACTATCGAGATACCATATAGATTCTATTAACTTTGGTTTTGTACAGTCATTATTTATTATAGTACCCATACGTTCTTGGGTCCTACAATGTTAGTTTCTTTGGCAACCCAAACTTGCCTAACCTTGGGTCTAAGATATGCAATATGCTCAAAATAGTAGTCAACAACCTTATGCCCATAGTCATGACAGTTATAGCAATTAATATGTTGCATGTGTGATTGTGTGTGTTAATATCTTCTCACTTGGAACTTATGTGGAGCATAAGCTGTTCTTTTTTGTTGAACTCCCCGTTTCCACACTGTCCTACAATTTTGAAATTTCGTAGAGTGAAGACCAATTCTATGATTGATGCAAAGTTTACTCGTAGAGTTATTTCCAAACTCTTCGACTCTTCGAGGCATGGTTATAGACTTGGTTTTACTCTGCAATTTTACAAAACCAATACCAGTGTGTGACCTGTTATTCTTTGGAACAACAGTCTAGTCAGTAGAGATTGGACAACATGGAATACTTGGCTCGACAACTTCTTTGGATTTCACATACACGATAATTCTATGGGAAGAAGAAGCATCATTATTTTCAGCATCTACTAATTTTTCCATACTTAAGTAGGATGAAGATAATCCTTCAAACCCCAAACCTGATCTGTCAAAGACAACTCTCTGATTTGTGATCAGTGAATCTATAGATGAGGAAGAACGATTCCACATAAAGAGTGTCCTCTCTAATTCCTCTATCTTAGAGTTAAGAGTAGACTCCCTCAACGTGTTATTTTTAGTTATCTTTCTCAAATTCTCATTTTCAACCTCAAGCTTGGATAGAGAGGCAGTGCTTCGTAGAGTAGTTTCCAACTCCAATTTCACTTTCTCTTTCTCCTCTTGAATACGAGAATAATCCTTTAATAGAACCCTGAACAACTTCTTATATCAATACAATTCAGATGTTATATCATACAAGGATAATCTAAGATCATCCATATTAACATCAGGGGAGTTGAAGTCAAATACCTCACTGATGTCGATCTCTCGACGATCAATGGTTGTGTTGGAATCTTCTTTTATAGCCATCAAACATAAATTTGCTACTTGAGGTTCTTTATCATCACTGGAATCTTAGCTGGAGTCATTATCTGAATCAATCCACGAACCATCAACTATTAGGCCTCTTTCTTTCTTATGATGCTTCTTGTAGCTTTAGTATTCTTTCTTTCCATCTGATTTCTTTTTATACTTCTTGAGATCCTCTCATAGAGGTTTGTTGCATTTAAAGTATGAAATAGCTAGGTTTCTTGCAGTTATAACACAAGTCTTTATCTTGATCTCTATTACTGCTTTCTTTGCTGAAGGTCTTCTTTGGTCTCTATCCATTGCTCTTTCTCATGAACTTCTTTAATCTTCGAGCAAGCAGTGCTATATCATCATCTTCATCAGCTTCTTCTTGATCATCATCTTCCTCACCTTCAGTTAAAACTTTAGAGATACCTTCAGTCGCTTTGAGTGTAACATCTTTATCCTTTTTCTTATTTTCCAGAGATTTTTCTGCTCTCTAATTTAGCTCAAGCTTATATGTAAAAAGATTACTGTAGAGCTTTTGCATTGTCATTTCGTACAAATTCTTCAATTCTCGAATAGCAGTGGTATTAGCGTCCTACTTGATTGGTAGAGCTCTTATAAACTTCATATTCAGGTCTTTATTTGGGTAGACCTTGCCATTGGATCTCAAGGAGTTGAGAAGAATGTTGAATCTCTCATATGTTGCAGTGATGTTCACTCCAGGAACATGGGTGAACATCTCATATTGTTGAGTTAGGAGAGATTGCTTGTTTTCTTTGACTTCTTTTGTGCCCTCGTGCATCGCCAACAGAGCTTCCCATACTTCTTTGGCAGTAGTGCAGTTTATAACATTTTTGAAGAGTTCATCTTCTAGAGCAATAAAGAGAATATTTTTGGCCTTTTTATCTAACTACACGCGTTTTTTCTCATTCTCTGTCCACTTTTCATGCATCTTGACAACCTCTTTGTTGGGATTATATATTGTAGGAGCTAGCTTAGGAGGAACACACAGACCATTGAAAACAACTTCGAATAGATCATCATCAATAGCATCCATGTACGCATGTATATGCACTTTTCAATTAGCAAACTTTTATCTATTTAGAAAAGGTGGCTTACTTCCACCACCAAGCTTAGAACTATTTTTATTTTGTGCCATGGATCTAATCAAAGAGTAAGCTTTGTGTTCGTGAGAACCTGCTCTGATACCACCTTTGATTTCTCAGAGGCACTTATAGATATAGAAGGAGGGTTGAATAAATCTTTTAAAACTTCTGATTGTTTATAAGATATTACCAAATATTTGTTAATCAGATTGATTAAGCAAATATAATTTTTAAAAATCCCCAAAAACATTGAAAAAGAAACTCATTTTTGAATTTAGCTAGGTAATCAACCACAAGGAAGATAAACAATCTGACAGAAAATAAGAACAGGAAAAGTAAATGACACATAAAAGTTTAAGTGGTTTGGATTCTAAATTATTCCTAGTTAACTCTTATTGATCTTGAGTAGGAAATCCATAAAAGATCAAGATTACAAAGATCTATTACACTTGAACAACTAAGGTTCCTTCGAGTCATTAAGTCACAGAATCACGACTGAACTACTTAGGTTCCTTCGAGTCACTAAGTCTCTGTATCACCATTGAACCACTTAGGTTCCTCCGAGTCACTAAGTCTTAGAATTTGGGTCATTAAGTCCCACAACGAATAGTTGATTAAATAATGTTGAGAGGTGCTGCTAAGTTGACGTTATGGTTTTCTTCTCAAGTACTTAGCAATTTGAATTGGATATTCAAGATCGTAGAATGTGTTCTTTTGACTTTGGCAGAGCATAGGCTTTTTTATTAGTGTTCGTCTTTTTAAAGTTCGAACCTTGGTTGCCTTTTATAGCCTGCTAAAAAATCTTCACGTTGCTAGATGCTTGTTGGTGCATTTAATACTCAGATACTATGGGATTTTTGATGTTGACATTTTAAAACTATGTGTCAGCTACTTTTTAGCTTGTCTGTCACATCAGTTTGTTTTCTCACCTAACACCATTGACATGTCACTTTCAGCAACCTTGTTGCTGAACACATCTTTTGATCTTCGATTTCTACTAAGGATGTTTGGTGAATGTATCGGGACCTTCAATCAGCAACGCTCCAATATCAGTCATCTTGTCAGACTTGACTACTCTATGATGATGATAGATTGTAGTGTTTACTCTACAATTTGCTCTTCTGCAATGATTAATTTGTAATGTCATTCGAACTTTGCGATCTTCGATTACTGAACGATCATTGGGTTACTTTACTATAAGACTTTTGCTCAGCGATTGCTTGGAGTACTCTACATTTAGGTTTTACTCAACGAGCTTTGCTTGTCTTTACGATTCCTTTGTCCACTTTACTAACTGAAGTATGCTTTTCAACTTGTAGTGAACTTTACGATAGTTGCAAATGCTCTGCGACCCATCTGATGTATTGAGATCATGCGCTTACTAAAAGTAATATGCATACAAGCCAATCATGTTTGATGATAAAGCATTTACTTTGTAACAATCTTATTCATTTATTAATAAAAGTATTATTTATTAAAGGCATTTATTTATCTACATGGTGTTGTTTTTATAATATGTGATAAACCTATATTTTTAAGCAATGCTTTTAGAATCATGATGATGATCATGCTAATGAGATCTAAATTCTTAAATAGCTTAAAACTAAAATAGTTCCCAATCGTTGGATTACTAAAAAGGGGGTTATTGAATCCGGATAGATTGGTACATACATTGCTTGCTCATTGGATGAGGATGATCGATCTCATAATCATTTATGGAGACACTAAAGCGAGTATGTAGGTGCTTATTGGAGAATAAGTACACTGAATGTGGCTCGCTAAAGAATACCTAATGGAGTTTTACTTGCCTATCAATTGGAATTCCTTAAGTGATAGTAGTACAAATAATCCTTAGACTTGAGATCATCATAGTATCTTGTGTTTTATGAGTTATACTTTGACATGTCCATTAAGACCCTAAAGCTATATCAAAGGGTATGCTTAGGTATAATAATTTATACATGGAGATAATGAATGATCAATAAAGAATCTACCGCTTCTAGTAAAAGAAGAAAATGTATTATATGATTAGAAAAATGACAACCCAGTAGTCCTTGGCTAAGGCAGAATGAAATTAGAAAGGAGTTTTTCATTTGAATTATTTGGAGTTGTACATTTTAGAATCGAAATACATATAATTAAATAAAATAAGACTTGATAGTAATTCCATGTCTTATATTTAATTAGGACATTGTATGGTGGAAGGAATGAATTATTCGGTAACTATTTACTCAAAGGTTTTTTTTATGATTAATGTTAAAATCTATATTATCTGGAAAGTCGTTGATCGCTAAGGGGGTTTACCATTATTGTAGAATAAATGTTATTTATTTAAATGGATTATTAGTTTAATTAATTTATTTAAATAAGAGTAGAATTATTCTAATTGATTTATTCACAACCGGTTTAATATGGAGAACCTAAAGGATAACACCATAAAAGGAAGAATATTTATTTGAGAAGTAAATGGCATAATCGTAATAATAAGTTAAGTGTATTTAATTTAATTTATGGTGATAGAATAAATTAAATAGCTTAATATTTATTATTTAATATTTTGAAAATATTAAATTAAGAAGAGGAACCTTATTATTATTATTAATATTTAATTCCTAAAGGAGTTTGAAAATTAATTAATAAGATACTCTCTCTCATATATATTCCTAATAAGATTAGGAGGCTAATTAATTAAAGGAGTTTAATTATTCTCAATAGGATTGGGAAGGCTGATTAATTAAAAGGGTTTAATTTATTAATATGAAATTCTAATCCTAAATAGTTTAGGAGGGTTGCCTACATCTATAAATAAGAAAATCTTATTATAGAATAGGGTTACACACTTTTCTGTAAGTTGCAATAGTACAGATATTCTATAGAGATAGAATTAGAGTTTAGCCAAACACCTACCTTCTAAGTTCTTCTTCTTCCTAGGTGGATCACCTCTAGAGGCCAAACTGTGACACCCTGAAATCCGGTCTATCTTCACACTCGGATTCCGTACATCACGAGTACTTCTCGTTGTAATACCCGAGAATTTTCATATATTATTAAATAAATATATTAATGGAAATGAGAATTTATTTGAATATAAATGATTTTGTGTTATGAGATGAATTAATTCAATTATACATAATTGAATAATTATAATAATTGAGAAATTGGTGGAGTTTGTGATAAACTCGTTGATTGCCTTGTGTGGCACAGTGACGTAATATAAGAATGATTATATTAATTTAAGCGAACAATTAATATATATTAATTGTTAATCGAAGAATATTAATTAACTGTTATAAAATACTAATGAGGATTGATTAATAATATGTGATTATTATTATTGCAAGAAACATAATAATAATGAGCAACGTGTTTATAAATATAATAAGATTTATATCAAAGTGATGATTAATCATATAAGGGTTAATTAAATTGTTATGGAGGTTAACAATTATATTGATTGATGTAGGATATGTGTATATTATTAATTAATATTCAATTTATAAGATGAGAAATTATATGTGCAAGCATGCGAATTAAATGTGTAGCATATATTAGCTGACTATGTATTATGTGAAGTGTAATATGACACTATTATATGGTAAAGCTTATTAAACCATGTGAGCTACTTGATTAATAACTTGTGTGACAATAAATATGTGGGTATACATTGTATAATATATCATGAACATATTGCAAACAATTAGTTTTAATAAAGGAGACAGTGTAATGTGTTAACATCTGATTAGATTATATCCGGTATTAACAAAATGTACATGGATTATACGTGTCAATTTACACTTACTACAGTATATGAATTATTGTGACATTTCAATTAAAGACCTAAGTGTCTAAATATGTGTGTGTATATAACCTAAGTATTAACACTAGTTTGTTTACAAATTGGAAATGCTGAGATTTTTATGCCTTGTCCCATATTAATAAGACACAAACCTTGTACACGTAAAACACTCATGAAGCTAGCCTACTCCTACCTTCTCAAACTCAGCATTCTAGCAAATCATGATACGGGGAGTGGGCACAACAGTGTTCTTCAACCACTCTACCAACTCTTCCTTAGCTGATATACAAAGCTTCAATCTAGTGGTTCAATTTAATGGACAACTGCATTGTCTGTGTAAGGATTCTTCTATAAATAGCAGCCATGTTTCTTCGTTTTCAATTTGCTGAGAGTTTGCATAAGTGGTGAGTGAAAGCAATATACATATATCAGTAGGAGAAGTTGGATTAGCAGCAAACTATATTGGAATCCTAGCAGAGGTATAATCCCTCTTCCTTTGTTCTTCATTTTCGTTTTCTGTTTCCGAAGTTTCCTTCAAATTTTTGATTATGCCAAATTGGTTCATGATTGGTTTGTAGAACCCTTATATTGTTGTTATATGAACATACATACGTGATGGAACCACTATATAGCTTTCTTGACTTTCATTTCCATTGTTGCTCTGTAATTTCGTAAAGCATCGAATTCGTGAAATTAGTTGGAGTTCATGAAATTGGGAATCGTTTGGGCGATTGACTGTTATATAAGTATATATATATATATGTGTTAGTAAGTTAAAAAGGTTAGTCTAATAGCATATGGGTATGTCGAGATCGATAAAATGGGAGGTTTTGGGTCGGTTTCGCTGCAGTCTGAACTGAGGAACTGTCCCCACGCCGCAGCGCCGCAGCGCCGCAAACCGCGCCGCAGCGCCGCGTCGCAGCGCCACCCGCGCCGCAGCGCTAGAATATGGCTGTTGTTGCCGCGCCGCAGCGCCGGCCTCTGTGTGCAGTTTTCTACATTCTACAACAAAACTGTTATGTACTAATTGGTTGATTTTTGTTTAAACAAGCATGGAAGCATGATTAATACATATGTATAAACCTAATGAGGCAATGTAAGCATGTTTTAGTGTATTAGCATGCATGGTTAACAAAACGACATGAAGCTTGGAAGCGAACTTAAAATTTCATAAACAATCATTAACATTATAAAGCATGTTTACATACTGACCTTGCAAGCACGTTAGTACCACCTAGAGACACATGAAGTGCATGTTAGCTTATCTATATTGGTTCCGTAATAAAATATGAACATGTGAACCTAACTAGTGCTCATTCCTAACAAAAATATAAGTTTGAAGGTGGATACGATCATGTAAATGCTATATAGTCATTTCGATGTTATGAGCATGTTTAGATAACTTTGAAATATATGAATGAAGCCTTAACTTGTGTTTATATAGTTCGTAAGGAAGCATGAACATGTTAGGCTCTATTAGTAAGATTGACTAATAGAAATACAAGCCTTGCACATGAGCATTAACACGATACGTGGAGATTTAAATTCTGATATTTATGGACACATGTGATAGTACTCTTAGACTCATTCATGTGTCATGCATATATATATACTATTGGTTGCCGTGATTAAAGTTTAGCATAAACAAAGCATGTTTTCAAGATAATAACAATGCTAGCTACATATATGCAATACGAGTACTCATGAGCATGACTAATACTAGTTATATGAATATCTTATGTGTTTAAAAACGACCATGTTAGACCATATGAGTTCGTGTCCTTGAATGGATTTAAGTATTAACTTAAGAACCTATACCATGTACGATTGGATTTGGAAAAGTTATACAAGCATGTAATTTAAGCGAATAATTAATCTATATTAATTGTTAATCGAAGAATATTAATTAACTGTTATAAAATACTAATGAGGATTGATTAATAATATGTGATTATTATTATTGCAAGAAACATAATAATAATGAGCAACGTGTTTATAAATATAATAAGATTTATATCAAAGTGATGATTAATCATATAAGGGTTAATTAAATTGTTATGGAGGTTAACAATTATATTGATTGATGTAGGATATGTGTATATTATTAATTAATATTCAATTTATAAGATGAGAAATTATATGTGCAAGCATGCGAATTAAATGTGTAGCATATATTAGCTGACTATGTATTATGTGAAGTGTAATATGACACTATTATATGGTAAAGCTTATTAAACCATGTGAGCTACTTGATTAATAACTTGTGTGACAATAAATATGTGGGTATACATTGTATAATATATCATGAACATATTGCAAACAATTAGTTTTAATAAAGGAGACAGTGTAATGTGTTAACATCTGATTAGATTATATCCGGTATTAACAAAATGTACATGGATTATACGTGTCAATTTACACTTACTACAGTATATGAATTATTGTGACATTTCAATTAAAGACCTAAGTGTCTAAATATGTGTGTGTATATAACCTAAGTATTAACACTAGTTTGTTTACAAATTGGAAATGCTGAGATTTTTATGCCTTGTCCCATATTAATAAGACACAAACCTTGTACACGTAAAACACTCATGAAGCTAGCCTACTCCTACCTTCTCAAACTCAGCATTCTAGCAAATCATGATACGGGGAGTGGGCACAACAGTGTTCTTCAACCACTCTACCAACTCTTCCTTAGCTGATATACAAAGCTTCAATCTAGTGGTTCAATTTAATGGACAACTGCATTGTCTGTGTAAGGATTCTTCTATAAATAGCAGCCATGTTTCTTCGTTTTCAATTTGCTGAGAGTTTGCATAAGTGGTGAGTGAAAGCAATATACATATATCAGTAGGAGAAGTTGGATTAGCAGCAAACTATATTGGAATCCTAGCAGAGGTATAATCCCTCTTCCTTTGTTCTTCATTTTCGTTTTCTGTTTCCGAAGTTTCCTTCAAATTTTTGATTATGCCAAATTGGTTCATGATTGGTTTGTAGAACCCTTATATTGTTGTTATATGAACATACATACGTGATGGAACCACTATATAGCTTTCTTGACTTTCATTTCCATTGTTGCTCTGTAATTTCGTAAAGCATCGAATTCGTGAAATTAGTTGGAGTTCATGAAATTGGGAATCGTTTGGGCGATTGACTGTTATATAAGTATATATATATGTGTTAGTAAGTTAAAAAGGTTAGTCTAATAGCATATGGGTATGTCGAGATCGATAAAATGGGAGGTTTTGGGTCGGTTTCGCTGCAGTCTGAACTGAGGAACTGTCCCCACGCCGCAGCGCCGCAGCGCCGCAAACCGCGCCGCAGCGCCGCGTCGCAGCGCCACCCGCGCCGCAGCGCTAGAATATGGCTGTTGTTGCCGCGCCGCAGCCGGCCTCTGTGTGCAGTTTTCTACATTCTACAACAAAACTGTTATGTACTAATTGGTTGATTTTTGTTTAAACAAGCATGGAAGCATGATTAATACATATGTATAAACCTAATGAGGCAATGTAAGCATGTTTTAGTGTATTAGCATGCATGGTTAACAAAACGACATGAAGCTTGGAAGCGAACTTAAAATTTCATAAACAATCATTAACATTATAAAGCATGTTTACATACTGACCTTGCAA
This sequence comes from Panax stipuleanatus, assembly GCA_020205555.1. NCBI lineage: Eukaryota > Viridiplantae > Streptophyta > Magnoliopsida > Apiales > Araliaceae > Panax > Panax stipuleanatus. Next base: position 61,623,212 of record CM035117.1, on the reverse strand, counting down.
GCACGTTAGTACCACCTAGAGACACATGAAGTGCATGTTAGCTTATCTATATTGGTTCCGTAATAAAATATGAACATGTGAACCTAACTAGTGCTCATTCCTAACAAAAATATAAGTTTGAAGGTGGATACGATCATGTAAATGCTATATAGTCATTTCGATGTTATGAGCATGTTTAGATAACTTTGAAATATATGAATGAAGCCTTAACTTGTGTTTATATAGTTCGTAAGGAAGCATGAACATGTTAGGCTCTATTAGTAAGATTGACTAATAGAAATACAAGCCTTGCACATGAGCATTAACACGATACGTGGAGATTTAAATTCTGATATTTATGGACACATGTGATAGTACTCTTAGACTCATTCATGTGTCATGCATATATATATACTATTGGTTGCCGTGATTAAAGTTTAGCATAAACAAAGCATGTTTTCAAGATAATAACAATGCTAGCTACATATATGCAATACGAGTACTCATGAGCATGACTAATACTAGTTATATGAATATCTTATGTGTTTAAAAACGACCATGTTAGACCATATGAGTTCGTGTCCTTGAATGGATTTAAGTATTAACTTAAGAACCTATACCATGTACGATTGGATTTGGAAAAGTTATACAAGCATGTAATTTAAGCGAATAATTAATCTATATTAATTGTTAATCGAAGAATATTAATTAACTGTTATAAAATACTAATGAGGATTGATTAATAATATGTGATTATTATTATTGCAAGAAACATAATAATAATGAGCAACGTGTTTATAAATATAATAAGATTTATATCAAAGTGATGATTAATCATATAAGGGTTAATTAAATTGTTATGGAGGTTAACAATTATATTGATTGATGTAGGATATGTGTATATTATTAATTAATATTCAATTTATAAGATGAGAAATTATATGTGCAAGCATGCGAATTAAATGTGTAGCATATATTAGCTGACTATGTATTATGTGAAGTGTAATATGACACTATTATATGGTAAAGCTTATTAAACCATGTGAGCTACTTGATTAATAACTTGTGTGACAATAAATATGTGGGTATACATTGTATAATATATCATGAACATATTGCAAACAATTAGTTTTAATAAAGGAGACAGTGTAATGTGTTAACATCTGATTAGATTATATCCGGTATTAACAAAATGTACATGGATTATACGTGTCAATTTACACTTACTACAGTATATGAATTATTGTGACATTTCAATTAAAGACCTAAGTGTCTAAATATGTGTGTGTATATAACCTAAGTATTAACACTAGTTTGTTTACAAATTGGAAATGCTGAGATTTTTATGCCTTGTCCCATATTAATAAGACACAAACCTTGTACACGTAAAACACTCATGAAGCTAGCCTACTCCTACCTTCTCAAACTCAGCATTCTAGCAAATCATGATACGGGGAGTGGGCACAACAGTGTTCTTCAACCACTCTACCAACTCTTCCTTAGCTGATATACAAAGCTTCAATCTAGTGGTTCAATTTAATGGACAACTGCATTGTCTGTGTAAGGATTCTTCTATAAATAGCAGCCATGTTTCTTCGTTTTCAATTTGCTGAGAGTTTGCATAAGTGGTGAGTGAAAGCAATATATATATATCAGTAGGAGAAGTTGGATTAGCAGCAAACTATATTGGAATCCTAGCAGAGGTATAATCCCTCTTCCTTTGTTCTTCATTTTCGTTTTCTGTTTCCGAAGTTTCCTTCAAATTTTTGATTATGCCAAATTGGTTCATGATTGGTTTGTAGAACCCTTATATTGTTGTTATATGAACATACATACGTGATGGAACCACTATATAGCTTTCTTGACTTTCATTTCCATTGTTGCTCTGTAATTTCTGTAAAGCATCGAATTCGTGAAATTAGTTGGAGTTCATGAAATTGGGAATCGTTTGGGCGATTGACTGTTATATAAGTATATATATGTGTTAGTAAGTTAAAAAGGTTAGTCTAATAGCATATGGGTATGTCGAGATCGATAAAATGGGAGGTTTTGGGTCGGTTTCGCTGCAGTCTGAACTGAGGAACTGTCCCCACGCCGCAGCGCCGCAGCGCCGCAAACCGCGCCGCAGCGCCGCGTCGCAGCGCCACCCGCGCCGCAGCGCTAGAATATGGCTGTTGTTGCCGCGCCGCAGCGCCGGCCTCTGTGTGCAGTTTTCTACATTCTACAACAAAACTGTTATGTACTAATTGGTTGATTTTTGTTTAAACAAGCATGGAAGCATGATTAATACATATGTATAAACCTAATGAGGCAATGTAAGCATGTTTTAGTGTATTAGCATGCATGGTTAACAAAACGACATGAAGCTTGGAAACGAACTTAAAATTTCATAAACAATCATTAACATTATAAAGCATGTTTACATACTGACCTTGCAAGCACGTTAGTACCACCTAGAGACACATGAAGTGCATGTTAGCTTATCTATATTGGTTCCGTAATAAAATATGAACATGTGAACCTAACTAGTGCTCATTCCTAACAAAAATATAAGTTTGAAGGTGGATACGATCATGTAAATGCTATATAGTCATTTTGATGTTATGAGCATGTTTAGATAACTTTGAAATATATGAATGAAGCCTTAACTTGTGTTTATATAGTTCGTAAGGAAGCATGAACATGTTAGGCTCTATTAGTAAGATTGACTAATAGAAATACAAGCCTTGCACATGAGCATTAACACGATACGTGGAGATTTAAATGCTGATATTTATGGACACATGTGATAGTACTCTTAGACTCATTCATGTGTCATGCATATATATATACTATTGGTTGCCGTGATTAAAGTTTAGCATAAACAAAGCATGTTTTCAAGATAATAACAATGCTAGCTACATATATGCAATACGAGTACTCATGAGCATGACTAATACTAGTTATATGAATATCTTATGTGTTTAAAAACGACCATGTTAGACCATATGAGTTCGTGTCCTTGAATGGATTTAAGTATTAACTTAAGAACCTATACCATGTACGATTGGATTTGGAAAAGTTATACAAGCATGTAAAGTATCCTTTAAATATGAATACATGCTACGTGATATTATATGATGTTACTTGAACCCGATTTTGACGGTTAACTTAAGGAGATGCCGTAACTTGCTAAAATGAAATATATTTAGTATTGATTGTGGTCTTATGTGATATTAATAATATGCAAGCATGTTTGCTAATTGTTGAGATCTTATATAATATGAGAATGCGTTTAAACTCTAAAGAAGGAACGTTAAGGATAGAAATTATATTCTATATAACTGTGTAGCTAGGTAAAACTTACCTTATGTGTTGATCGTATATTCAAAGAGAAAATGTGAAGTTAAATTATATGACTAATGAATATCATATATATACGTAACTGTATTACGATAGGAATTCGAAAGTGTTGATTGCTTTTCGTGGATAAACTACGCTAAAGGCAAGTTCTCTTACTTACACTCTTTTAAAGTGCAAGTATCCTAACCGACGCATTTACTTTATGCAAGGAAAGCTATGATTGTGAAAGTTTCCTAACTTATACTCTTTTACTATGCAAGTATCCTATTTTGTGTATTGCGAACTAGTTTCCTATTTAATCGGTTGAATTGAATTAGCATACTTGAACTCTTATTTCATTAAAGCTATTATTCATGTTGAACTTAGTATTGTTCTTGAATATTGTGAAAGTGTCTATGCCATTTGATTCGGCTGGACTTATGTTATTGAAAAGCAACCCAAACTAATTGATTGGTGCGGGATCTTGTATTTGACTGAGAAGAACAACCTTCTTTGAAGGGAATATATAATTGTCGGAGAACCGACATGTACACTTGAGTATGATTGATTGTTATGCATAACAAGGGTACTTTAGGCTGATCACCTGTTGTACCTGTTTTTGTTGGATTTTTAGTTTATTACTGTCAATTCTAGTAGAAGTTCATAGTCCGTAGTGACTACTCAGTATTCAATTATTTGAAATCTTGAATTGACTTATTATTGAATCATATTGATATTATCCTGTCCTTAGCGACTGTTATTGAGAACTGTTGATATTCTTGTTATTCTTGAACTATCAAATCTTGCTATACCCTTTCGAGAATTGAGAATCTTATTATTCACCCTTATTGTATATTACTTGCTGGGCAATTTGTGCTCATTCTTGCTTTCCCTAAAACATTTCAGTTAAGGCAGAGCATGGCGAACCTTCGGGCATTGATAAGGGCAAGGGCAAGGCTACCAACTAGCTTATGTCTGTTATGTTTCAAATATATTAATATTGTATGAAGATGATGTAGTAAGACTGGATTTGTTTATGTTTAAGCTTAAGTTAGATTATATAACAAGTCGTTAATTGATATTGCTATGTAATCTATTAAGTACTGTAGGTTGCGAGACTTGGGGGAATAATTATAATAAATCATTGTAAATTATTCTAGAATAGATTTTCCGCTGTGGTTGTGTGATATTTAGTTATCATTATTGCGATGTATTACCATGAGCACGTGATGAACCGAATTCGAGAGGCCAAATGGCGGTCCTGGAATTTGGGGGCGTCACAGGTTGGTATCAGAGCCGTAATTATAAACCTTAGGAACGAGTGTCCTTAGACTATAACTTAGGCGAACTTAGAAGTTAGGAAGGAGATAAAACTCAGGTAGAGTTTTCCTTGAGAGGCTTAGTCTGTTATGAAATGTAACTTCATTTTATACAATGAACTTATATTTTGTTTAACATTCTAATGGAGATGCTATTTCTTGTCTTGTGTTTGTGAGTGTAGGATGACAGACACAGGAGTACCTAGTAGAGTGGCCAAGGAGGAGCCCAGAGATATACATGTAGTGTACGAGGCACCTCTAGAGGCTACACCAGTGCAGGCTGTTGCACCGTTCGAGTCCGACGACGAGGACGAGATTGAGATAGAGTCTGATCCAGAGGAGGAGCCGATGGAGGATGAGCCAGTAGAGGACTCTGATGAGGCTACTATAGAGGAACAGATGTTAGGCGAGTACGAGGAGCGTATTCTAGAGTTAGACTGCAGAGTCCAGGAGCTGGAGGCAGAGGCCCACGAGAGAGAGTCTGAGTTCCAGAAGCTGAGGGACGAGGACCACCAGAGGAAGCTGGCTATGCAAGAGTTAGAGGTGGAGATTGCCTACCGTAGGGAGGCAGGGATCCAGATGGGGACTCTATTTCACAGGTCAGTGGCTAGGAATGTAGATTTGGCAGAGAAGCTAGAAGAGGTTGAGCAGAGGGAGCTGAGTGAGAAAACTGAGAAAGAGGCACTCCGTACTCAGCTAGAGTTGGAGGTGATGGATAGGTTACACTTCGAGGAGAAGTGGGAAGCGTCCAATGAGAGAGCTGACGACCTTGAGGACGAGGTCAGGTGCAAGAAGAGAAAGATGAACAAGATGGGGTATGTGTTCCGTTCAGCTTTTGAAAGGGTGATTGATGGTGTGTACCACTACCCGGCAGAACAGGGACAGACTCTACATACCTTGAACCGAGAGCTGGTTGCGTATATAGCACAGTTGGAGTACAAGAGCGCAGTGGAGCGCGGGATGATGGGATGAGATTTCCGTAGTCAGTCTAGTGGTAGTACTAGTTGTGTCTTTATGTATTGTATATACTATGTTGTAATCCCGATCTTTTGTGTAAGATGTGGGATGATGATGTAAACCCCGAGTTAGCTTTTGTTAGAGGGGTAGTATGGTAGTAGGTTGGTATATTCCCCGTCTTTTGTGATATTAGGGGATATATGTGATAACATTTATAGAAGTATGCTAGGAAAATCATGTAATGAAATGAAATGGCATATGAATATAAATGGAGTTGATTTTAGAAACGTGTTATAAATTTATTCTTTTAGTATTAAAAGAAATACTTAAGTGATATACTTGAATAATAATAAAATGAAAAATTGTGATGCAGATAATGCCACCCAGACGTAGATTGACTGCACCCGAAGAATCCGTTAACAATGAGAGAGAACAAGTAGACCCGATCCAGAAACTGGTAGACTTGTTAGGAGAAGCCTTAAGGGGAAGGAACAATGAACCCGTTCGCCCGAACCCTCAAACTGTGCCAGTAACAACCTTTAAAGACTTTAAGAGTGTAGGACCCCCGGAGTTCGAGGGAACTACCGACCCAATCGTCGCACAAACGTGGATCAAAGAGATCGAAAAAGCTTTCACTATAGCTAGCGTAGGCGAAGATCAGAAGACGGTGTTTGCCACGTACATGATGAGGGGAGAAGCGAACTACTGGTGGGAGGCTAATCAACAAAGAGCTGGAGAAGGGATAATAGCTTGGGATAAGTTTAAGACGCTGTTCTTCGAGAATTACTTCCCAAAGAGTATGAAGAATCGGATGGAGGTGAAGTTCTTAGAACTAAAACAAGGTGAGACGACAGTGGCACAATACGCGGCTAGGTTTAACGAACTCGCGCGATTTGCGGAGCACCAAGTTGGTGATGAAGAGAGGAAGGCTAGACGCTTTGAACAAGGGTTGAAGCCATGGCTGTTCAATAAGGTATCAGTTCTTCAAATTGATTCCTTTGCAACATTACTGGAGAAGGCAATCATTGCGGAAGGCGGTAGTGAGGCCTTAAGTCTGTATAACAAAGAAAAGAAAGGAAAGAATACTGGAGGAGAGAATCGTACGGGAGGAAGCAGTAGCGGAGGAAGAAACTTGGGAAAGAGAAAGTGGGAGAACAACAACAACAACAAAAACAACAATAATAATCAATCAGGGAATTTTCGTGGAGGTTTCAAGAAGAGGGCTGAAGGATGCCCGAAGTGTGGGAAGAATCACCAGGGCGAGTGCTGGAAGGGACGTGGCACTTGCTACAACTGCGGACAGGAAGGGCACATCTCGCCCAACTGTTTGAAACTGAAAAAGATACAAGGATGCTTTGCGTGTGGCTCGACAGAGCACCGAATTAAGGACTGCCCAAAGAAGGGAAGTGGCGGGGGTAGTAATCAGCAAGGAGGCAACAAGCTGATGATCGGTGGACCGGCACAATCCAACCGCCCAACCGCCAGAACCTTTAACATGACCGTCCAGGACGCCGTGGCTGCGAAGGACGTGGTGTCAGGTATAATCCCAATCAATGATATAAATGCTTATGTATTATTTGATTCGGGTGCCACCTGTTCTTTTGTATCTGAAGAATTTGCTAGTAGACTTAGTACACCCCGAGAACTTTTAGAAAATCCTTTGATCATAGAAGTTGCTAATAAGGAAGTGATCCCTGTAGAATACATTTATCGAGATTGTCACGCAAATATTAGAGAACATGAACTGAGCGTAGACTTGATACCTATTAGATTGGGAGAATTTGACGTAATACTGGGAATGGATTGGTTGTATAACCATGCTGCAATAATTGACTGTCAGAACAAATGTGTGAACCTTCAGACTCCGAGTAAGTCTAAGGAAGTGTTTTATGGTAGCTCATCGCTTAAGCAATCGTGTTGCGTTACGATGATGCAGGCCAAGAAATTGTTAAGGAAAGGATGTGTAGGATATTTAGCTTACATCGTTGATACTCGGAAAAAGGGAGTAGAAATTAAGGATATATACGTAGTTAATGAATTCCAAGATGTGTTTCCGGACAATCTGCCTGGTCTTCCGCCAGACAGAGAAATCGAATTCGTAATAGACTTAGCACCGGGAACGGCACCGATTTCGAAAGCTCCATATCGTATAGCGCCAGTAGAAATGAAGGAATTGATGATACAATTACAAGAATTATTGGATAAGGGTTACATTCGACCGAGTGTTTCTCCTTGGGGAGCACCAGTACTATTCGTTAAGAAGAAGGACGGATCGATGAGGCTCTGTATCGATTATCGAGAATTGAACAGAGTAACGATCAAGAACCGGTATCCGCTACCGAGGATAGACGACTTATTTGATCAACTGAAGGGAGCAAAGTGTTTCTCAAAAATCAACCTACGAACAGGATATCATCAACTGAAAGTGAGGGACGAGGACATACCAAAGACTGCGTTTCGAACCCGTTATGGACACTACGAGTTTTTGGTAATGTCATTCGGATTGACTAATGCTCCGGCAGCATTTATGGACTTGATGAACCGAGTTTTCAAGCCATACTTGGATAAATTTGTAGTGGTTTTTATCGATGACATTTTGATCTACTCAAAGACAGAGGAAGAACACGCCGAACATCTGAAGATTGTTTTGGAGGCACTAAGGAAGGAGAAGATGTATGCAAAATTTTCTAAGTGCGAATTTTGGATGGAGAAGGTTCAATTCTTAGGCCACGTGGTGGATAAGAATGGAATCTCAGTAGACCCTGCAAAGGTCGAAGCAGTAAGTAATTGGGAACAACCGAGAACACCGACGGAGGTGAGAAGCTTTCTAGGGTTAGCTGGGTACTATCGAAGATTCATCCAAGATTTTTCTAAGATAGCAACCCCGTTGACCAATTTGACTAGAAAGACGGTGAAATTTGTATGGACCGACAAATGCGAAGAAAGTTTTCAAGAACTGAAAAGGAGATTGAGCGAAGCACCTGTGTTATTATTACCAGATGATGCGGGAAATTTTGTGGTGTATAGTGATGCATCGCACAAGGGGCTTGGCTGTGTGCTTATGCAACATGGCAAGGTTATTGCATATGCGTCACGACAATTGAAGGATTGCGAAAAACGATACCCTACTCACGACTTAGAGTTAGCGGCAGTAGTTTTTGCGTTAAAGATATGGAGGCATTATTTGTACGGAGAAAAATGTGAGATATACACGGACCATAAAAGTCTAAAGTATATCTTTACACAGAAGGAGTTGAACATGCGGCAGAGGAGATGGTTAGAATTAATCAAAGACTATGATTGCGATATTCTTTATCACCCGGGAAAGGCAAATGTGGTTGCCGATGCTCTGAGCAGGAAAGGAAGGGAGAAGTTGTTTAATTTGACGACTCAGGAAGAATTGATAAGAGAGATGGAGAAATTGGAGATAGAAGTGAAAGGACCAGAAAAGTCTGGTGAGAAGTTAATTGTAATGGAAGCTTGTCCGACGTTGTTGGATAGAGTAAAGGAAGCCCAGGAAAAGGATGAAGAGTGTGAGAAAATCCGAAAGAGGATCACAGAAAATGAGGAAGAAAAATTTCGAATGGATAAAGACGGTATTTTGAGATTTGAAGGGAGAGTGTGGGTACCAGCGGTAACCGAGTTGAGGGAAGAGATTTTGCACGAGGCACACAATACGACATATTCCGTTCATCCGGGAGGCACAAAGATGTACCGAGATCTAAGGCAACATTTTTGGTGGCCCAATTTGAAACGGGAAGTCGCAGAGTGCGTCAGTAGATGCTTGACTTGCCAACGCGTTAAAGCAGAGCATCAGCGGCCGAGTGGTTTACTACAACCGTTAGAAATACCAGAGTGGAAATGGGAGCATATTACCATGGACTTCGTGGTAGGACTTCCAGTTACACAGAAAGGTTATGATGCTATTTGGGTTATCGTGGATCGACTAACGAAGACCGCACACTTTCTACCAATCAAAATCCGCTACAGTTTGAACCAATTAGCAAGCCTATATGTAAAAGAAATTGTTTCACGACATGGAGTGCCGGTGTCAATTGTCTCTGATCGAGATCCGCGCTTCACGTCCAATTTTTGGAAGAGTTTGCAAAAAAGAATGGGAACGCAGTTGAGGTTGAGTACAGCTTATCATCCTCAAACAGACGGACAAAGTGAGCGAACAATACAAACGCTAGAAGACATGCGTAGGACTTGCGTGATGGATTTTAAGGGAAATTGGGACGACCACCTACCCTTAGTAGAATTCGCATATAATAATAGCTACCATGCGAGTATCGGCATGCCACCGTACGAAGCTCTTTACGGGAGAAAGTGCAGAACGCCGTTATGTTGGGACGAAGTCGGAGAACGACGAATACTCGGACCAGAGTTAGTTCAACAAACCGCAGACGTGGTGACAGTGATAAGAACCAGACTTGTAGCAGCTCAAGATCGCCAGAAGAAATACGCAGATTTGCATCGGCAGGACCGAGACTTCAAAGTCGGCAGTTTCGTATTCTTGAAGGTATCTCCATGGAAGGGAAAAATCCATTTCGGCAAGAAAGGAAAATTGAGTCCAAGATTCATAGGACCGTTCGAGATACTGAAGCGATTGGGCGAAGTGGCATACAAAGTTGCGTTACCACCCGAGTTGGAGCATATCCACAACGTGTTCCACATTTCCGTGTTACGACCGTACAAGGCCGACTACAAGCACGTGATTTCTTACGAGCCCATTCAAGTGGAGAAGAACTTGGCGTATGAAGAAATTCCTGTCCAGATATTAGATAGGAAAGAACAAACTTTGAGAAATAAAGTTATTTCATCTGTAAAAGTACTTTGGCGTAACCACGATGTCGAGGAGGCAACGTGGGAGTTAGAAGATAGGATGATGAGGGACTATCCCCATCTATTTGTGTAACCTTGTAGCAATTCCGGGACGGAATTTTTATAAGGGGGGGAGGATGTAATACCCGAGAATTTCCATATATTATTAAATAAATATATTAATGGAAATGAGAATTTATTTGAATATAAATGATTTTGTGTTATGAGATGAATTAATTCAATTATATATAATTGAATAATTATAATAATTGAGAAATTGGCGGAGTTTGTGATAAACTCGTTGATTGCCTTGTGTGGCACAGTGACGTAATATAAGAATGATTATATTAATTTCAGCGAACAATTAATCTATATTAATTGTTAATCGAAGAATATTAATTAACTGTTATAAAATACTAATGAGGATTGATTAATAATATGTGATTATTATTATTGCAAGAAACATAATAATAATGAGCAACGTGTTTATAAATATAATAAGATTTATATCAAAGTGATGATTAATCATATAAGGGTTAATTAAATTGTTATGGAGGTTAACAATTATATTGATTGATGTAGGATATGTGTATATTATTAATTAATATTCAATTTATAAGATGAGAAATTATATGTGCAAGCATGCGAATTAAATGTGTAGCATATATTAGCTGACTATGTATTATGTGAAGTGTAATATGACACTATTATATGGTAAGGCTTATTAAACCATGTGAGCTACTTGATTAATAACTTGTGTGACAATAAATATGTGGGTATCCATTGTATAATATATCATGAACATATTGCAAACAATTAGTTTTAATAAAGGAGACAGTGTAATGTGTTAACATCTAATTAGATTATATCCGGTATTAACAAAATGTACATGGATTATACGTGTCAATTTACACTTACTACAGTATATGAATTATTGTGACATTTCAATTAAAGACCTAAGTGTCTAAATATGTGTGTGTATAACCTAAGTATTAACACTAGTTTGTTTACAAATTGGAAATGCTGAGATTTTTATGCCTTGTCCCATATTAATAAGACACAAACCTTGTACACGTAAAACACTCATGAAGCTAGCCTACTCCTACCTTCTCAAACTCAGCATTCTAGCAAATCATGATACGGGGAGTGGGCACAACAGTGTTCTTCAACCACTCTACCAACTCTTCCTTAGCTGATATACAAAGCTTCAATCTAGTGGTTCAATTTAATGGACAATTGCATTGTCTGTGTAAGGATTCTTCTATAAATAGCAGCCATGTTTCTTCGTTTTCAATTTGCTGAGAGTTTGCATAAGTGGTGAGTGAAAGCAATATACATATATCAGTAGGAGAAGTTGGATTAGCAGCAAACTATATTGGAATCCTAGCAGAGGTATAATCCCTCTTCCTTTGTTCTTCATTTTCGTTTTCTGTTTTCGAAGTTTCCTTCAAATTTTTGATTATGCCAAATTGGTTCATAATTGGTTTGTAGAACCCTTATATTGTTGTTATATGAACATACATACGTGATGGAACCACTATATAGCTTTCTTGACTTTCATTTCCATTGTTGCTCTGTAATTTCTGTAAAGCATCGAATTCGTGAAATTAGTTGGAGTTCATGAAATTGGGAATCGTTTGGGCGATTGACTGTTATATAAGCATATATATGTGTTAGTAAGTTAAAAAGGTTAGTCTAATAGCATATGGGTATGTCGAGATCGATAAAATGGGAGGTTTTGGGTCGGTTTCGCTGCAGTCTGAACTGAGGAACTGTCCCCACGCCGCAGCGCCGCAGCCAGCGCCGCAGCCAGCGCCGCAGCCAGCGCCGCAAACCGCGCCGCAGCGCCACCCGCGCCGCAGCGCTAGAATATGGCTGCTGTTGCCGCGCCGCAGCGCCGGCCTTTGTGTGCAGTTTTCTGCATTCTGCAACAAAACTGTTATGTACTAATTGGTTGATTTTTGTTTAAACAAGCATGGAAGCATGATTAATACATATATATAAACCTAATGAGGCAATGTAAGCATGTTTTAGTGTATTAGCATGCATGGTTAACAAAACGACATGAAGCTTGGAAACGAACTTAAAATTTCATAAACAATAATTAACATTATAAAGCATGTTTACATACTGACCTTGCAAGCACGTTAGTACCACCTAGAGACACATGAAGTGCATGTTAGCTTATCTATATTGGTTCCGTAATAAAATATGAACATGTGAACCTAACTAGTGCTCATTCCTAACAAAAATATAAGTTTGAAGGTGGATACGATCATGTAAATACTATATAGTCATTTTGATGTTATGAGCATGTTTAGATAACTTTGAAATAAATGAATGAAGCCTTAACTTGTGTTTATATAGTTCGTAAGGAAGCATGAACATGTTAGTCTCTATTAGTAAGATTCACTAATAGAAATATAAGCCTTGCACATGAGCATTAACACGATACGTGGAGATTTAAATTCTGATATTTATGGACACATGTGATAGTACTCTTAGACTCATTCATGTGTCATGCATATATATATACCATGATTGGTTGCCGTGATTAAAGTTTAGCATAAACAAAGCATGTTTTCAAGATAATAACAATGCTAGCTACATATATGCAATACGAGTACTCATGAGCATGACTAATACAAGTTATATGAATATCTTATGTGTTTAAAAACGACCATGTTAGACCATATGAGTTCGTGTCCTTGAATGGCTTTAAGTATTAACTTAAGAACCTATACCATGTACGATTGGATTTGGAAAAGTTATACAAGCATGTAAAGTATCCTTTAAATATGAATACATGCTACGTGATATTATATGATGTTACTTGAACCCGATTTTGATGGTTAACTTAAGGAGATGCCGTAACTTGCTAAAATGAAATATATTTAGTATTGATTGTGGTCTTATGTGATATTAATAATATGCAAGCATGTTTGCTAATTGTTGAGATCTTATATAATATGAGAATGCGTTTAAACTCTAAAGAAGGAACGTTAAGGATAGAAATTATATTCTATATAACTGTGTAGCTAGGTAAAACTTACCTTATGTGTTGATCGTATATTCAAAGAGAAAATGTGAAGTTAAATTATATGACTAATGAATATCATATATATACGTAACTGTATTACGATAGGAATTCGAAAGTGTTGATTGCTTTTCGTGGATAAACTACACTAAAGGCAAGTTCTCTTATTTACACTCTTTTAAAGTGCAAGTATCCTAACCGACGCATTTACTTTATGCAAGGAAAGCTATGATTGTGAAAGTTTCCTAACTTATACTCTTTTACTATGCAAGTATCCTATCTTGTGTATTGCGAACTAGTTTCCTATTTAATCGGTTGAATTGAATTAGCATACTTGAACTCTTATTTCATTAAAGCTATTATTCATGTTGAACTTAGTATTGTTCTTGAATATTGTGAAAGTGTCTATGCCATTTGATTCGGCTGGACTTATGTTATTGAAAAGCAACCCAAACTAATTGATTGGTGCGGGATCTTGTATTTGACTGAGAAGAACAACCTTCTTTGAAAGGAATATATAATTGTCGGAGAACCGACATGTACACTTGAGTATGATTGATTGTTATGCATAACAAGGGTACTTTAGGCTGATCACCTGTTGTACCTGTTTTTGTTGGATTTTCAGTTTATTACTGTCAATTCTAGTAGAAGTTCATAGTCCGTAGTGACTACTCAGTATTCAATTATTTGAAATCTTGAATTGACTTATTATTGAATCATATTGATATTATCCTGTCCTTAGCGATTGTTATTGAGAACTGTTGATATTCTTGTTATTCTTGAACTATCAAATCTTGCTATACCCTTTCGAGAATTGAGAATCTTATTATTCACCCTTATTGTATATTACTTGCTGGACAATTTGTGCTCATTCTTGCTTTCCCTAAAACATTTCAGTTAAGGCAGAGCATGGCGAACCTTCGGGCATTGATAAGGGCAAGGGCAAGGCTACCAACTAGCTTATGTCTGTTATGTTTCAAATATATTAATATTGTGTGAAGATGATGTAGTAAGACTGGATTTGTTTATGTTTAAGCTTAAGTTAGATTATATAACAAGTCGTTAATTGATATTGCTATGTAATCTATTAAGTACTGTAGGTTGCGAGACTTGGGGGAATAATTATAATAAATCATTGTAAATTATTCTAGAATAGATTTTCCGCTGTGGTTGTGTGATATTTAGTTATCATTATTGCGATGTATTACCATGAGCACGTGATGAACCGAATTCGAGAGACCAAGTGGCGGTCCTGGAATTTGGGGGCGTCACACTCGTTCCATATATACATCATTATATCATGAAGAATAACGACATATTTATTCAATTCCCAGGTTCTATTACTTTAAAATTTTCATGTATTACAAATAATAATAATTAAATTATTCTTTACATCTTACAAGGATGACTTTCATCAGCCACAAAAGATACATAATAGTTCATTAAACTAATTTACAGTTTAATCAACTATTCTACTTTACAAGTCTTGGCTTGAGTCTTTACACTCATTCATATAACGAATGACACTTCATCAGGACACCGATCATCTTAATTTTTACGAGATCCTTTAGTTCTTTCTAACATCGTTCGCTGAAAATATTTTTATTTAAAGCAAGTGTGAGCATTCAATTGCTCAGCAAGTCATAGCAGTCGAATAACAACTAATCATAAATCATATATTCTTTAAAACTTCAATAACCGAACAATGGTTATGAAGCAGCTTGAATAATAGGAATAAATCTGATTCCTATCATTTTAAAACTTTAGTCACATTCACTTTGACATACTTTCATTTTTATACCTTTTTTCATATACATTCTGTCTGGCTAGAATCATTAGCACAGACTTAACATTAACAGTTCATGCATAAACAAAACTCTTTCACATTAAACAGTTCAATTATAGAACAGTTCATCTCACATAAACATCGAAGTGTTAAAAACTTGGCACACGGCCACGTGCATACTAACACCTTGTACAAATATCACATATTTGCACATAGGTAAAACTTCTCAAGTTCAACATCTGAGAAAGTTTAAGAAACTAACATTCATTAGAAATATGAATGAAGTTTGGAAACTTGCCTTAAGCACAGCTACAGCTTAGTTTACGCTGAACTTTTTACCGCAATACTTATATCACATAGGGAAAAGCACATACACCAATTAGTCATATATTTGACTTACGTATTGGTTTAAACTTAACTTTACTTCCTATGGCTCGCGTCCTTGTAATCTAAGTCTACGCGACCAACTTTACTTTCGTTCCTTCGTTATTATGACATACGGAGATGGCATAAACCTTAAAATCATCTTTTACAATAGATTTACATTCTCATCTTCTTCTTATAACATTTTTAAGACTTAGCTCATCCTATACTTCTACATATGTGAAAAAAATCACCTTTTCAGCATACAGATCTACAACTTTACACCTAGCATACATCGAGTCTCTAACAGTGGTCAATATAGTACGCTGAGTGGTTTCCCACAAATAACCAGTAAACTAGTTTCTCATCTCGTCTACACTGTCTTTCATAGCGAGTTAGATCGTTTGCTAGTTCGTATTAACCATCGCTCTCTAACGAAATTGTTTAGCCCAGATACCATACATCAATAATCAAAGAGTACGATTATACCACAACTTAAACCTAACTTATCCGAACCATTAAAACTATAACGTTAGTTAAGTTCATTTCCCATTCCTTATGGCTTTATGGCAACTAACTACCATACCTCAGGATTTATTCATCAACGTCTAGGTCATACAGACATTTGTATACCGAGAATGAACATTCAATGTTAAGACTATGCGTTCATAGCTTTTACACATTTTACATTATCTTATCTTCATATCTTACAACGTTTGGTCCATTTGACTCGAAACGTAATTCAAGTTATCATTGCTAACTCGGCTCATTCAATATTTATACATTATTTATTACTCTTTATTCTCTTATGTTCAAACCATACATGGTGGGTAGGTTATGCACGTTCAACTCACGCTTACACTCAACACCTCACGTTGGTTCAAGTGTCCTATGTTTACTCTTCCTTCTAACATCCTTCATTCGATTCAAACTTGAACCCTTCATTAATCCCATTAACGTTTGTTATGGCTTATTGATATTTACATATCATGTTTTACTTACATTCATCAACGTCTAAGATATACAAACAATATATGCTTAGAACGTTCATTCGACGCGATTACGATTTACGGATATCATTTACGTACTTTGTTTTTACATTGTTCGTCTTTAAACTTCCATTCAATCTTTACGTTCAATCTTTACTAAAGGTTTAAATCACTTATTTAAGTGTTACATTACATGAACTATGTGCTCATAATCATTCCGTACACATTCCCCAAGAATTGAGCAGTTAAAAACTTATTTCGGGGAAATCCTCTGTACTGGCATTGCGGCGTCGATTCCCTTTGCTTTTGGTCGTTCTTCGGTGCGAGTTAGCAGGGGCTGAGTCCCCGGGTAGGCACTGCGGCGCCATTTTCTTAGGCTTGGGGGGCGCTGCGGTGCCGACCCTGAGCCTTTGAAATTTATTTAAGTTTTTCATTATAATTTCTTCCCGGCTCATAACGCGATCGTTATAACTCAAAATTGGCTCGTTCAAAAGCCATTAGCTCACATATCTTACATACTTCGACTCTATCCAGACAGAATAAGTTTCTGAATCTGTTAACGATAAATTCACCGATTAAATTTTTATTACGCATTCATTAAACGTTCGTGAAGGTTCATAGCTCGTTTCTTCGTTTTAAGTTCGAATTCGATCGTTCTTGAGTCCACGACTCTTAAATATATAGTTCTTCCATACGCCACCAACCACCTAGGTTTATTAGTTAAACGGCGACTTTTTTGCAAAATTTTTCCATAACTTCGTTATCGGCTAATTTCGTTTCGTTCTTCATGAACGTTTCTACCATTCCTAACCAAGCATACATATATATGATGGTTTTAAACTTGTCCATCAACAACAAGCTCTAACTTAGGATGGTTTTTAATTTGTCCATTAACAACGTTCTTACTGCGTTCTTCGCGTTCTTCGTTCGTTCTTCATTTTTAATCGATATTATGATTACGATTTTACGTTTTCTTGCATTTTAACATTATAAATTTGATAATTCATCCTTGTAACATCGGAAAGTTTATATAACTCATCTGAATCATCCATTAACATCAAGCAATTCATATTTTCTATGAAAGTGTTTAAAGAAGTTTATAAACTAAACTTCAAATTCTTACTTCTTCATTTTCTTATGATTTTAACCATATGAAAATCATTCCTAACATCTTTTACTTCCATTTTCATTAAGTTATATGATTTCCATTTTAAACCTTAAAGAAAAATTTATATTAGAGTTAGGTTTTGATACTTTTCCTCTTTAATTCATCTTCCTCATGGACAAATCTTAGAATTTGCTAGCTTTTCCTCTTCCTTCTTCTTTTCCAAGCTCTCAAACTTTCTCTCTCTCTCACCATGTGTTAGTTGAAAAACTAACACATGAAATGACTTGTTATATATAGAAAACCAAGAATGAGGGCAAAATGGTCATTTATGACCTTAGGGCATTTTGGTCATTTGACCAAACCGCCTTACTATTCACACCTCCTCACGAAGCTTCTCCTGGAAGTTTTGTTCCCATCTTTCAGAATTCGTCCGATAGTTTGAAAAATTGACTTTCTGGGAATCCAAATATTTTTGGATATTCCGTCTTTCCTCTACTGAATAACTTTTACGCATTCTTTGAAACTTCAAAAAATTGAAAAACACTTTTTGATGATTAGTGTTTTCCTTCACGTTTTCCCACTGTAGACACTCAAAATTTTACAATCCTGTTACTAACCATGTAGGTGGGCAAAACTATCTTTTACCTTCCAGAGACAACCCTGGAAGTCTAAATCATCAAATCTAACTCTGACGATAACCCGGGGAGATCAAGTCAAACCCCCGGCAATAACCCCGGGAAACCAATTCAAACCCTCAGCGATAACTCTGAAAAATCAAATCAAACCCTGGCGACAACCCCGGGAGATCAAATCAAACCCTGGTGACAACCCCGGGAGATCAAATTAAACCCCGGCGACAACCTTGGGAGATCAAGTCAACCTCATAGACAACCCTGAAGCAACAAATAAATCTCTAGAGACAACCCTGGGATATCAAATCAACCATCGGAGACGACCCTAAGAAGAATAGAGTCGGCTGGGATCAAACCTCGGAGACAACCCAGAGAAACAGTCGAAAGTCCTGTCAATCCTTGAGAGAACCCCCGAAAGGAAAAAATGGTCATTTTGCCAACTTAACATCAAATCAAGTCAAACCATTGCCATGAAGGTAATGCAGAACCATAACGTCAACCCCGAGTCAAATAGCACAAGACAGCTCAACGGACGAACTGCTAAGACTCGAAGATCTAGTTATGGACCCATCCCGGATTCAGAAAAGATCAAATCCCATATCATTGTGTAGCCCTCGGAAAGGGCTTCCCGCAAAGGTATAACACGCCTCTATCAGATTCCCGAATTGAAAGTTATGAAGGTTTAAGCAGACATCGCGTTGATCGGAGTGCACGTACTTCGAGAACTTGGGATCCACAGGACCGGGCCACTCGGGTTAGCCGCAGTTAGACCTGCGGCTACTGTAAGTGGACCCGCGGCTCCCTGGTCTATAAATAAGACCCCCCCACCAGCCAAAAAGAAAAAAAGAAAAAAGAGAACAGGAGAGGAAATTCCGCCCGTTTCAGCTCTTAACCCTACCATAATTATTCCAAACTTCAATATTGTTCTTTCTAAACACTTGTATACGTATATATACTAACGTATCAAGTTTTAACCTATGGAAACAGAGTTTTCAAGCTCAAAAAATGGTTTAAACCCCTTCTCGCTGTACACTATGAGATTTCTTTATATCTAAAGTTTTTGTACTGCTTTAATATATATATATAAGCATATATATTTATAACTCTTAGTTTTGCCTGGATCTCAAATCCATAGCTTTTCTGGCTTTATTATATGTATATATAAGTGTGTGTATATATATATATATATATATATATATATATATATAAATATATTTATATTTATAAGTGCTATTTCGGCCTGGATTATAAATATGTGCCTTTTATCGCTTTAATATATATATATATATGTATATATATGTATAAGTGTTCATTATGCCTTGATTATAAATCTGTGATTTTTAACTTCTTTAATATATATATATAATCATATATATATTTATATTAATTCGTTTGGCCTAGATTGCTAATCCGTGGTCTTTTCAGCTTTAATATATATATATATATATATATATATATATTGATCAGTCACGCTTGGATTGTGAATCAGTTGCTTTTTCCTGCTTTAATATATATATAAGTAATATATATATATATATATATATGTTATTTAATGTGATTAAATATCAGTTTTAACTTTTCATTCGATGTAAATCTGTACTAATGTAGAGTTTGTGGACTAGATTTATCTAAATCTAGCCATACCTAACTTTTAACCGGTTGAAAAGTTGTAAAATTGGAACCGTTGAGCTAGAATGGCTAAGATTTATTTAAATCTAGTTTTCTTTCTAGTTTTGTGAATATTAAGCAACTACGCGACCCTAGATTGGTATCTAGAGGGAACGGGAAGCTTGGCTACGCGTATGCAATGATTAAACTGATGAATCCTTTGTTTTGCGACATCTAGATTATAATTTGCCTTTTATTTCAATATATATGTCGTGCAAGCTTTTTGATGATATTGTGTGAGCCTAGGAATCACGAGATCCATGATTAATCACATGGATCTAGATTCGATTCTCATAATGGACAAATTTCAACTGTATATATAGCTTGCAAACCCCTTTGTAAATGTAACCATTGGCCTTAAAACGGGGGGTACGGATTTAAGGCCATGACATAATTAAATTGTGGTTTGTGGTGCTCGGATCACTTCAATGGCTTTCATGCCCATAAGAGGTCCGACACTTTTGTAGATATTTATTTATGCTTTGTAACTCCCATAAAACCCAAATCAAGCTGAATACAGAATAAAAATGGAAGTATCAAAAGGCTTCAATTCCTATGCGAGCGAAAGGGTTTGAAAACCACTTTTTAAAGCATCACTTTCATATCTTGTCTGAAAAAGGACTTTTCATTAAATCAAACCCTTTGTATATATGTCCAATGAATCACAACACTACTTTCAAATAAATCACTTTGGCCCAATTACTGCAATTCACACACACACACACACGCCCACATAATGATTAGGGAATTGAAAAGACGCGGTAACCGTGTTTCATGGAAGTCGGGGGATTTCTAACACCTTCCCCCCGCTTAATCAAGCACCTAAACTCTATGAATCTCGGTTTCCAAGATCAATTAAACAGAGTCCAGTAATTGGGCCATATTGCAAAATATTTCAAATCTTGGTTGAGTTGGTACAATCATTTAACTCATAACAACTAGCGACTCTGTCTAATTCGGACCAATAAAATCAAATCTTTTCAAATCGTTGACATTGTATGTCGATATTTTCCTGAAAATTCACCCTTCAGATCAAACAAATCAAACAGAAAACATAAGGGTAGAAATACATTAGGAAAAGAAACCACGATTTTTTTTCCCGACGTTGACAGGTGGTGACTCTGCTGGGGATTATAGAGGGCTTAAGCCACATTTCAATCTTCTGAAAATTTCCTGTTTATATGCATGTGTGTGGATGTTATGTTTACATTGAGTGGATGTAAATAAATGTTCTACTACTTTATATTAGTGATTCGCACAATGTCATCATTTCATACGGTTAGACGCGTTGTATGTGAATGTATGTTATACGATTCCTCCACCAGGAGGCGAACCCGTTGGCGTTTGATTACTGGACTCAAAGGAGACTAATCCTGCAAGGCTCAGGAAAGGCGCCACTAAGATCCGCTTCAATTGAAAGAACGTATTAATTTCCCATCTAATAAATTATGATGATCTGAGGACCTTCATGCCAAAAAAACAGCGAGAATAGCCTATGGTAGGTCAGCCTCTGATAAGCCAAACGCGAAGGGAAGTCTCTGCATGCCTTTACCTTTCAAATTCCATGTAAATTTCAAATTCCATGTTATTATCAAATAAATATAAATATACATTCCATTCCCTGTCAAACTTCATTTTTTGCACAGATATTAAATCATGTCATGTTATCCCGTCAGCAAAACAACTTACAACTGTTTTGCAGAAAAAAGATTAAAAAACCTCAAAAAATGATACATTGCATAGCATGCATCCTGTTAATATATATATATATATATATATATATATATATCAAAATTAACATACCTACTTTTATTGTAGGAAAAAAATTGGTCCCACTACCAGATCAAAGTCTAAAAAAGTACTACGCCTACCTCCAGGCATGGCTTCAAGTGCCCGACCTGAATCCACCCCTGTATCTCGGGAAGAGTTCGAAGGACTCAGAAATCAGATAGCGGAATTGGCTATCTTACTGAAAGACCAGAGAAAAAATACTCATGGTCAGAAAGTACCAGAGTCATCCACACAAGGTGGCAGTCAGGAAACTGACAAAAAGAAAGAAAAGGAAGTTCAGGACCCTGAAACACAAACTAATGAAAAAACCAACAAAACCTCTGAAATCACCAATCTCAAAGAAAATTGAGAAACTGGTGACATTAAAAAGAAGGTCCAGTAAATGGAAGAAACCATCCAGTTGATTAAAGGGATTGGAGTCATGGGAGTGTAAATTACTCAGATCTCTGCATCTTTTTAGGGGCTCGTTATCCAGACAAATTTTAGATCCCTGATTTTGAAAAATATGACGGATTAAGAGATCCTTACACTCATTTAAAAGTGTTCATTGGAGAAATCGGATCCTATGCCGAAGATGAGAAACTAAGGATGCAGTTATTTCAGAAAAGTTTGACCGGGGAAGTTAGAGTATGGTATGCCCGACTGGACAATTCTAAAATCCACAGCTAGGAAGAGCTAGCACATGCCTTCCTAAATCAATACAGTTTCCAATCACAAATGACTCCAGATAGGTATCAAATTACCAAGGTTAAGAAGCAAAGTAGTGAATCTTTCTGTGAATATGCAGAACGGTGGAGACACCTGGCTGCTCAAGTCATTCCATCAATGACAGAAATAGAAATGGTCTTGACATTCATTGATATACAGGAAGCTCGATTTTATGAGAGGGTCCTAGCAGGCATAGGTAAACCATTCTTAGAAATGATTAAGCACGAAGAAATGGCTGAAATGGGATTGAAGTCCGAAAAGATTAAAGACCTTACTGCTTTGGAGGTCGTGGCCGAGCACATTTAAGCTGGAAATTATAGGAATAATCCTTGAAGAGTCATTAAAAAGAAAGAGGAAGATGTATCCTTGATTCTTCAAGGACAAAATCAGAGAGGCAGTCAAAACTTGCCCATTCAACGAAGAAATTATTCCCCTTTCTAAACTTCTACACAACCTTCAAATCCTCTGTTTCAAAAAGCCAGATGGGCAAAGCGTCGAAGAATATTCACACCCTTAGGGGACTCACTGGAAAATGTACTAAAGCTTCTGACATCACAAAAGAAGATTGTCCAGCTCCTTCCTCCATCTAATCCAAGTGGATAGAATTTTGACTAAAGCAAGAAATGTGCTTATCATTCTAGAGCTCCGGGCTACGATACCCAAGATTGTTGGTCTCTCAAACACAAAATTCAAGACCTGATAGACAGTGGGGAGATTGTGGTAACAACACCAAAATAAACGCATGTTCAAGGTAATCCTCTACCTCAACACAATGAGAAGGGCGTCAATATGATTAGTATGGGAAATGGAGAAGGTTCCAAATACCTCCGATACGTAGGGGAGTCCTCCCCAGCAAACAAGGATACCCGAGACAATTGGGAATGTTCAAAAAGGCGATTTCTGATAGAACAAGAAATCAAACCTATCAAGGAACAAGTTGGTCAACTGGCAGAGCTGGTAGTTTATCAACATCAAATAATGCGATAATTGATAAATTAGACCAAACAGCAAGAATTAAATCTTCTGACGCCTGAGATTAGTCCCATTGCCATGAAGGATCATTACCGGTTTCATGAATAGGAACCCTGGGCAGACAAGGTTGCTAGGGAAGAAAAGTTTTGAGCTAACCGAGAGTTCGATTTTAAAAGGAATTTCACTCATTTGAATCAGCCTATGGAAGAAATTCTCCAAATGTTGATAAACGAGGGGAAAGTCACAGAATTGTTACCCCCAGTGGACCCTCGATCCAGGAAGTTCAATCCCGATAGGATCTGTCAATATCATTCCAACACTCCTGGTCATGATATAGAAATTGTTGGGAACTTCGTCACTTAATTCAAAATCTAATTAAAAGCGGTGATCTATTGAAAGTAAACTAAGATTATGGTTATCCTACTAAGGGATCGATCATTCCTCCCATGGCATGGAATTTGAAAGAAGTAGTGGATGTCATTTCCTGTGAGAAGAATCTAGCCATAACGCCCCTGATAATTAGAGGAGAAGGGGACCTAGAGGGAAAAATCCTCTGAAAGTGGCTGCACCCAAACCTCTAATATTGTCATTCAGACCGCAATATCATGTAGTCGGCTTGAAGAGAGTCCCATGGAACTATGGGAAAGATGAGGGATTAACATCAAACTACATTGCTATTATATAAAAGGAATTGTACCTACCTCAGCGAGTTATAAAGTCAATCATCAAATCCAAGGGAAGAGTGCCCGAGCAGAAAATTGAAGAATTCCTCAGCAAGATGGGGCATAATGAAGTTAAAGTAGTGCAAAGTTTAAAAGAGGCACCCCGACAGATATCCAATCTGGATTTGGTCTTATATTTGGAAGACCATCTCAAAACCTTAATGAAAGTACTGGAAGAAGCACATCTGTCAAAGACGGTAGATACTAAGAAATTTCATCATGTGATAGAGCACATTTTTAACAGCTGATCAGTGGATTTCATACCTACGAATCGGTATTCTTTCTAGCTTGATTCTTTGTGTTTTCAAGTAGTTTTCCTATCATTTTATTTGGTTTTGTAATATTGTTTGCAGGAAATGGAATGGAAGGAAGAAAGAGCATAAAAGTGAAGTTTCCAGCATACATGACAAGAAAACCCTCCGGGGCGGGTGTCTGAAGAAGTAATTCTTCGCCGGGGCGGACCTGTAAAATTTTAGAAAGAGAGTACACCCGCCGAGGCGGGTGTTTCAAGAGGAAGTTATCCGCTGGGGGGGTAGGCGCGGCATCAGCTAGAGACTCTTACTTTGAGTAGGATTTGGACTAACAAATGGTAATGATTAGGGTTGCGAGTGGGGCATATAAAAGGAGATTTAAGGAGCATGTTACAAACACTTAGCCATACACAAGCCCTAACTTGAAGATGACTTGGGACGAGAATTGAAGCATCATTGGAGCACAACGGACGCAAGAAGTGTGGAGACGATCGGTGATAAAACTTTAGAGTTTATTTTCTCTCTTCTTTAACATCTTGTATTCAGAATGATTTTTATTATGTGGATTATTGATTTTGATTCATTTATGATGAAGTAACTTTCTATTTAAGCCTATAACGGATCTTATTATGTAACGGAGGATTAAATAGCTTTTAATTCAGTTTATGAATAGTATTTCCAGATTATTTGCTATGAGTTGTGCTTAATCTATATAATTGTTTGATCACCAATTATCTGTTGTTGTAATACCTGAGAATTTCCATATATTATTAAAGAGATATATTAATGAAAATGAATATTTATCTGAATATAAATATTTATGTGTTATGAGATGAGTTAATTCCAATGAATTCAAATTCAAATTATAATAATTAAGAAGAATGTGGAGTTTATGATAAGCTCGTTGGAATGCCTTGTGTAGCACGATGATAGATTCGAGGATGAATTAATTAATTCATGGACGAGTGAATCATTAAGTGAACAATTAATCTATATTAATTATTAATTGTTATTATGAGAAATATAATAAGATTCTGTTGATTTATTATTATTGCAAGTAATAGTATAATAATAAGTAAATTGTTTATAAATATAATAAGATTTTGTATTTAATAAACTATTAAGGAATGTGATTATTTATTGTATAATTGAAAAAGGTAAATTAATGAAGCAATTACTACGTGAACAATTAATCAAATATTAATTGTTATTTAATTGTAATAAGAATACTAATGGTGATAGTATGATGATTATTATTATTGCAAATAATAGAATAATAATAAGTAACTTGTTTATAAATATAATAAGAATATATTTATTTAATTATCGAGGAATGTTAATTAATCACATAATTGTTAATAATATTTGTTATGGAAATTAATTGATAATATAGTGGATACTTAATTAATATAATATTTGCTCAATTAATTGCTGTGTGCAAGCATGCGATAATTAAATGTATAATGTATAGTAGCTACCTATCTATTATATGAAGTGTAAAGTGCAATGTGACTATACAAATTGAAACCATATGTTATGACTAATTAAATGAATACATCATGAGGCTTATATGACAATTATGTGTGAGCATACATTAAAATAGTACATCATGAATATATTGTAAACAATTATTGATTAATAGAATTTAATAATAAAGGAGATAATGTAATGTGATAATATCAGAGTAAATTATATCGGTATGATAAAATGTACATGGATTATATATGTGCAAATTACATTTACTACATTGAAGTAACATTTAGTTGAATTGTATTGTGACATTTCAATTATAACCTAATTGTAGATATTGTGTATAAATGTATAACATAAGGGTTGTATATACCCATATTGACTAATAGTTAAGCTGCATTCCCTTGTCCCATATTGATAGTCACTATCTCTTCCTCACATGAAATACTCATGAAGCTAGCCTACTCTCTACTCCTTAAACTCAGCATTCTAACTCATGATCAATGGGGCAGTAGTTTTAATAATGAGATTCACCAACTAAGTTACCAACTTTTCCATAACCATTAAACAATCCCTCAATCCTTTGGTTGAAATTGGTGAGTAAATACATTGCATGTGTATTGATTGATCTATAAATTGAGCTACCGTCCTTCACAATCCTTTTGCTGAGATTTTTGCTTAAGTGTTGAGTTGAGAGCATATAAAGAGTGAGTACTTATACACATATCAGTAGAGGGAGAAGAAAGAATTAGCAGCAAGCTCATATAGCAGAGGTATAATTCTTTCATTGTTCTTCATTGTTGTTTTTTGAGATTTCTTAATTCTTGAATTGAGTATGAAATTCATGATAATGTAAATGGAGAATGCTTATTAGTTGATATGATGACTTATATGTATGTCAGTGAGATAATGTAGTTGGTTTGAAAGTAAATTCGTAGGAAATTTCTGTGTTTAGGCTTGAAACTGCCGATGCAGGCAACTGTCTGGTGCGAACCAGACACGGCGCAGCTGCCCCGGTCTCTGGACTCAGTTGGTTGTCTTCTACTAGAAATATGTTAAGCCATATCGTGTTCCAATAGGTTTAAACAAGCTTGATGTCTAGTTTAACATGTGTATTGGTATACCTAGACCTAGTGTGAACATGCTTTATTATGTTTGGATGCACGATTGATGATACGACCCATAGTCTTAAAAATAAACTTAGAGTTTCAAAATGGACGTTGACATGTTATATCCGTTTTGACATTCTGACCTTGCAAGCATATTAGTATGACCTAGAAAGGCATGAAAAGCATGTTATTTGGTGTATACATGTTTCATAATGTAATGTGAGCATACGGACCTCACTAGTGAACATTTCTAACGAAAATATAAGTTTCAAAGGTAAACCTTGGCATGTAGGTATCATATATGCATTCTGATTTTGCAAGCTTGTTTATATGGCCTAGAAATGCATGACGGATATGTTAACATATGTATATATATAGCATGAACATGTTAGGCCTTATCAGTGAACTTTACTAATGAAAGTATAAGTTTTGAACGTGCACCTTGACATGTTACATTAAGATTTGGATTATGATATTTATGGACATGTTTGATAGTACTCTTAGACTCGCTAATGTATCATACATATATGCCTACCATGTTAGATGTTGTAAAATCAAGTTAAACATAAATGAAGGGTCGACGTTGGAAAATTTAAGAATCCTGCGGGTCGGTTCGTAACCCGAATTTCCTCAAATCGATCTTCCTAAGTTATCTCTACCCTTATTCTTTTTATTGCAAAAAAAGGTTTTGAAGGGTTTTTTAGTAAAGAGGCCAACATGTGTATATGTCGACGATTTGATTTAAACAGAGTCGCCAGTTGGTAGTTTTGAAAATGGTTGTACCAACTCAACCGAATTTGATTTAAAAAGAGGCCCAATTGATGGACACTGTCGAAACTTGATCTTTGAAATTAGAGTTTTGAGTTTGGGGGACCCCATGACTCCCGTGAAAACATGGTACCTGATGAGTGGTATTTATATAGCGAATCAGATTCTCTGAAGCTTAAGACGCTGCTTGTTTTATGTTATTTGTTTTGCTTTTATATATATTTAGTTGTTATTATGCTTATCATGTATGATGCAGGGCTGTTTAGGTCATTTCCAGCTTATAGGGGCAAAATTATCATTTCTTACCCTCTGGCGCTACAGCCCTAGAGCCTTGCCTTTTCCTCACGTCGCAGCTCCGCCTCCTTGTCCAAGCTGACGTCATCTGGCGCTGCAGTGGCCCTGGTCCTTCATGAGCTCGCGCCGTAGCGTGAGTGCTGGTGTTTTTAAGCCTACGTGGCGCCGCAGCGCCACCCAACAGCTTTAGTCTCCGCGCCGCAGTGCCACCTCCGGTGCCCAGCCAGTGACTCGCTTTTAATGACCTAAAGTAAGAGCAGTAAAGATATACGAATATAGAAAAAGAAAGACGGCGGCGAGGAGATTGATTATAAAAAGAGATAGCATAGTAGTATTAATTAGTTTCTAGAACAGAAAGAAGTTGTGCTTCAAGGGAGAATAGTTATTGCATCATACACAGCTCAGAAGTTACGCGGAGAAGAGAAGAATTGGAGACAGAAAACCTCACAACAAGAGTTTTCTTATTCCAAATCTCTCATTTATTTGTGTATTACTGAGCAATGTTGAATGTTATAGAAATGTGTATTAGCACCATGGTTATGAACTAATTCCTTTTTAGGATTGCAATGTAACCTATTGTTTAGCTTAATTAACTTTATCTCCTATTTATATTAATGAATCATTTTGGAATGGGTTGTTGTATTTCTTGCTTATTGACTGATTGCTTAACAGAGTTTTTGGTATTGATATTAATGGATATTGATAAATGGACATTAACATATAGCTTTTAAAATACAAGAACACTTGTTATGACCTTGCCTAAGGGAATGTGTGCATAAACTACTTAATAGGATAGATATATCTCTATTTGCCTTGTGTAGCCTTGAGACTAAGCTTAATGACCCTAGTCTAGTTATTTTCACCAATAGACATATTGTGATTCATCTAGCTAGGGATGTGCATTTGGCCTTTGACAGAAGCGTATGCATAGTTCTATTCTCGGCTGACCATTCCTTGATTTGTTTGTAATGTGGATAGTTAGGAGATTAGGCGACGCATTAGGGGAATTGTAATCCTAACTTGACTCCCCAGTACAATTACTTTTCTTACCTCCTTTAGTTGTAATCAAATAGTTTAACATACCATCTCTAATCACTTGTTTAGATAAGACAGTATAGAACTTACATTAGTATTTAATTTGCACTAAAGACTTCGTCCTCTTGGGTACGACACTCCACTTATCTTATATTACTTATTAACCACGTATACTTGGGCGTTAATTGTCATTACATAAATTGGACAACAAGTTTTTGGCGCCGTTGCCGGGGACTTAGTACTATTTGTTATCAATATTAAAACTAAGTCAATATGATCTTAATTTAGACTGATATTATCTGTTTAATTTTCTTTTCAGGTTATCTCTACAGCGTATGCCACCTCGAAGGGGTCGAAACATAATACCTCTCGATCCCAAGGTTGATAGAACGTACAGACGCCTGCAGAGAGAAAAAGCTCGGGACATACATACTCCTGTTACAATGGCTGAGGAACTTCAGAAATCTTTAAGGGAGCATGCTATGCCTCACATCGCAAATTTGCAAGCGAGCATTCTCAGGCCCGCAATCCAAGCAAACAATTTTGAGATCAAGCCGGGCACCATCCACATGTGCTCCAATATTCAGTTTGGGGGATTACCAAATGATGACCCCAATGATCACTTGATGAACTTCTTGGAGATCTGCGATACGTTTAGGTGCAACGGAGTGTCTGACAATGCCATCAGACTCGATTGTTTCCATTCACCTTAAAGGACAAAGCCAAGAGCTGGCTACATTCACTTCCGTCAGGCTCCATCACCACATGGGATGACTTGGCTTAAAAGTTCGTGGCGAAGTTCTTCCCACCGGCTAAAATCGCCAGGCTCAGGCTCGAAATTACCTCTTTTATCTAGTTTGAGTCAGAGTCTTTGTACGACTTATGGGAGCGATTCAAGGATCTTCTGAGAAAATGCCCCCACCATGGACTGCCAGAATGGCTTCCCATCCAGACATTCTATAATGGGTTATCCGGATCTACTCGTTCGAGTATAGATGCCGCTTCTTGAGGAGCCTTCATGTCTAAGCATCACACAGCGGGGTATGAATTGGTGGAAACAATGGCGGCCAATAATTATCAATGGCCAAATGATAGGCAGGCCCCTAGAAGAGCAGCAGGGGTATATGAGGTTGACCAAGTCACACAATTAGCGGCTTAGGTTGCAGCGCTAACAAAAAGCCTCGGCACCATGGGAGTGCAAGCTGTGCAGAATGTTCAGAGTGTCACAGTGTCGTGTGAATTGTGTCAACGGAGCCACCCAACTGATCAGTGTGCCATAAGCCCCGAGTCAGTTCAATTTGTTTCCAACTACGGGCGGCAGCAAAATGCAAGTCTCCCCACTCATTATCATCCAAGCTTGAGGAATCATCCAAACTTTTCTTAGGGCAACCCCAATAGCAATCAAGCACAACCTCCGACCACCAGGCCTAATTTCTCAAACCCTCCGGGTTTTCAAGCTCAAAATCAGTACAACCAATAACCACAGAGTTCTCATAATCAGTTCCACTGTCCACCACCTCAACAGGAAAGAAAACCTAGTTTGGAAGATCTCCTGTCACGATATATTGCCCAAAATGAGACAAGGAGCGGTAATCAAGAAGGTTCCATCCAGAACCTTGAAGTCCAAATGGGACAGTTGGCCTCTGCTTTGAACAGTCGTTCGCAAGGCACATTGCCGAGTGACACTGATGTCAACCCAAAACGGGATGGGAAGGAACACTGCAAAGCAGTTACACTCCGGAGGGGGAGAACTATAAACGAAAATGGTGGAGAGAGTCCTATAGTGCAAGAAGAAGTGACTATAGAGGAACCTATTGTGGAGCAGAGTGATTATAAGTTTGGGGGTGAGCTAAATGCTCAAGATAGCCCTTCATCACCAACCCCTACAGTGAACACAGCTAGGCCTCCTATCCCACAGTTGCCATTCCCCCAACGCCTACAAAAACAAAAGCTTGATAAGCAGTTTTCTAAGTTTTTAGAAGTGTTTAAGAAGCTTCACATAAACATCCCGTTTGCAGAGGCGTTGGAGCAAATGCCGAGCTATGTCAAATTCATGAAAGACATATTATCGAAGAAGAGAAAAATGGGAGATTATGAAACTGTGGTTCTGATAGAGGAATGCATTGCCATTCTACAGAACAAGCTTCCGCCAAAACTAAAAGATCCTGGAAGTTTCACGATTTCATACACTATCGGGGACCAATTCATTGGCAAGGCCTTATGTAATTTGGGGGAGAGTATAAATTTGATGCCTATGTCAATATATAAGAAGCTTTGTCTAAATGAAGCCAAACCCACAAGTGTTACCTTGCAATTGGTGGATAGATCTCTCACTTACCCGAAGGGGATAGTAGAGGATGTGCTTGTCAAGGTGGACAAGTTAATCTTCCCAGCGGACTTTATTATCCTGGACTTTGAGGAAGACAGGGAGGTCCCGATAATACTGGGCAGACCATTCTTAGCAACTAGGAGAACCCTTATAGATGTGCAGAAAAGGGAGCTGACTATGAGAGTACAAGATTAGGAAGTAACTTTCAATGTGTTCAAGGTAATGAAATATCCAAACACCCTGAAGACTACTTCCATATTAAAGTGATTGATGATACAGTCAGAGAAGTATTCTCAGAAACATGCACGACAGACCCTTTAGAAGCTACACTAACAGGTACCAGTACTATGGAAGAGGCCACCCATGTTGAATGTGCTAACTGGCTGGATACACCCCAGATATCTGCACAGTTCTAAAGATAGTTTGAGTCTCTGAATGATCCAGAAGCATTTACTTCCAAGGCCCAGCCATCGATTGTAGAACCTCCTGTCCTCGAGTTAAAGCCCTTGCCCAATCATCTGAGGTATGCATACTTGGGGGAATCATCCACTTTGCCTATTATAATATCTGCATCGTTAGATGAATGCCAGGAAGAGAAGCTACTACTAGTACTTAAACAGTATAAAATGGCACTGGGGTGGTCGATTTCAGACATTAAAGGGATCAGTCCATCCCTTTGTATGCACAAAATTCTACTGGAGGAAGGATCCAAGCCGACCATTGAACATCAGAGGCGGTTGAACCCAATAATGAAAGAGGTGGTCCGGAAGGAAATTATTAAGCTGCTAGATGCGGGCATTATCTACCCCATCTCGGACAGTCCTTGGGTCAGTCCCATTCAGTGCGTACCAAAAAAAGACGGCATGACGGTAGTAGCCAATGAGAATAATGAGCTGATTCCAACCAGAACGGTGACTAGATGGAGGGTATGTATGGACTACAGAAAGTTAAACAAGTCCACCTCTAAGGATCACTTCCCTCTACCATTTATTGATCAGATGCTCGATAGACTTGCTGGGCATAATTTCTATTTTCTGCTAGATGGTTATTCTGGATATAATCAAATTTCTATTGCTCCCGAAGATCAGGAGAAAACAACGTTCACATGTCCGTATGGGACCTTTGCCTTTTAGAAAATATCCTTTGGGTTGTGTAACGCTCCTGTAACATTCCAACGTTGCATGATGTCCATCTTCTCTGACATGGTCGAAAAGACCCTCGAGGTTTTCATGGACGTTTTTTTTTTGTATTTGGGAGTTTATTTGATAACTGTCTGGTGAATTTGACTGTCATTCTCCAAAGATGTGTTGAAATTAATCTTGTATTGAATTGGGAGAAGTGCCACTTCATGGTCAAGGAGGGCATTATTCTGGGCCACAGAGTATCTGATGGTGGTATCAAGGTAGACAAGGCTAAAATTGATGTCATCAATAGTCTACCACCGCCTACATCAGTGAAAAGGGTTAGGTTTCTTGGACATGCAGGATTCTATAGTCGTTTTATCAAGGACTTCTCAAAGATAACCAAACCGCTATGTTCACTATTGGAAAAGGACATGCCTTTTCAGTTTGATGAAGCCTGCCTCAGAGCATTTGATCTATTGAAGGAAAAACTTATTTCGACTCCTATTATGGTAGCTCCTGACTGGACTTTCCCATTTGAGCTCATGTGCGACGCCAACAATTTTGCAATTGGGGCAGTGTTGGGACAGAGAAGGGACAAAGTGTTCCACATGATCTACTATGCCAGCAAAACATTAACTGATGCTCAGTTAAATTACACCACAACCGAGAAGGAACTGCTGGCAGTGGTTTATGCTTTCGACAAATTCCATTCCTATCTCATTGGAACAAAAGTGACCGTGTACACAGACCATTCAGCCATCAAATATCTAATAGAGAAGAAAGATGCAAAGCCTAGGCTGATAAGGTGGGTCCTTCTTCTCCAGGAGTTCGATCTGGAGATCCGCGATAAAAAGGTGATAGAAAACCAGGTAGCAGATCACTTGTCGAGGTTGGAAAACTCTCCTCATTCGGGAGGTGCAGATAAAGACATCAATGATTTCTTCCCAGATGAACAACTGTTTGTCCTCCAAAGCAAAGCCCCGTGGTATGCGGACTTTGCTAATTTTGTCACTTGTCAAGTGCTTCCTCCCATCTTGAGATATCAACAGAGGAAGAAATTCCTAAATGATGCAAAACAATACTTGTGGGACGAGCCCTTCTTATTCAAGTAGTGTTCAGATCAGATTCTGCGAAGATGTTTGCCAGAGGAGGAAATTGAAGGTTTGCTCCATCATTGCCATTCCTCAAATTATGGAGGACATTTTGGGGGCCAAAGAACTACTGCTAAAGGACTCCAATCTGGTTTTTACTGGCCTACCCTATTCAAATATGCACACATATATGTGTCGCACTGCGATAGATGCCAAAGGGTAGGAACCATCTCAAAAAGGCATGAATTGCCTCTGCAAAATATCCTTGAAGTAGAGTTATTTGATGTATGGGGTATTGACTTCATGGGACCATTCCCGTCTTCCTACAATAATCTCTATATTCTTGTTGCGGTTGATTATGTCTCCAAATGGTTAGAAGCAGCCGCCTTGCCTTCTAATGATGCTAAGGTGGTGCTTAATTTCTTAAGGAAAAATATTTTCACTCGCTTCGGCACTCCTCGGGCAATAATCAGTGATGAAGGGTCACATTTTTGCAACAAATATTTTGAAGACCTTCTTGCTAAGTATTGGGTGACCCATAAAATAGCCACAAGTTATCATTAGCAGACAAGTGGCCAAGCAGAGATCTCTAATCGAGAGGTCAAGCGTATCTTGGAGAAGATTGTTAACCCTAATCGGAAGGACTGGTCAAAGAAGCTTGATGATGCCTTGTGGGCATACCGCACCGCTTATAAAATGCCTATCGGAATTTCTCTGTATAGGCTTGTTTATTGCAAGGCTTGTCATCTTCCTGTGGAGCTATAGCACAACGCATATTGGGCTATCCAAAAGCTCAATTTTGATCTAGATGCAGCGGGTGAACGAAGACTATTATAACTCAATGAATCAGACGAGTTTCGTCTGCACGCGTATGAAAGTGCTAAGTTGTATAAGGAAAAGATGAAGCGGTGGCATGAGAAGAAAATTGTCGAAAGGAATTTTGAACAGGGCCAGAAGGTGCTTCTTTTCAACTCCCGGCTGAAATTATTCCCGAGGAAGTTGAAGTCCCGATGGTCGGGGCCATTCACAATTGCTAAGGTGTATCCCCATGGGGCTATTGAGGTCGAAGACCCTCACTCAGACAAAACCTTCAAAGTCAATGGACAGCGTTTGAAACACTATTGGGGAGGCGAGGTCGACTGGCAAAACACCTCCATCACCTTGGGAGACCCGGTGTAAGGCGGGGTGAAAGTCAACGACGATTCTAAATCAAGCGCTTGATGGGGAGGCAACCCCATCTCAGTATCAAAAATATCCTTATTATTTTCATTCAGTGTTGTTTTCTTTAGTTATCATTAGTGCACTTGATTTTCCTTAGAGTAATTGTATATGCTAAATTAGTATGTTAGTATGTTAGTATGTTAGTATAATTGTTAGTATGATTAGTAGTCTATGGCTAATAGTTAGAATGTTTGTGTTGATTCACTGATATGGACGTTTGCCTGTTCAGGAAATCAGAAGGATGGCGCCGCAGCGCCAACAAGTTCACTAAGTTTTGCGCCGCAGCGCCGTGCTTATTATCCAAAAATTTCACGTCGCGCCGCAGCGCCAATCCCTTTAGAAAATTTACAGCCGCAGCGTCGGTCCAAGTTGGTAAAAGCTGATAGTTATTGGAGAGTTATGCTGCAGCGTTGAGGTTTTTAACTGAGCTTCACACCGCAGCGCCAAGAAGTCGCGCCGCAGCTCCAAGGCAGATCTGAGGTCGCGCCCCAACGCCATGCACCGCGCCGCAGCGCCACTAGCGTGTTTTTGAGTTTAAACAAGGCTTTTGCGTTCCTTTTGCAGCAGTTCACTTCAGTTCCCCTCTTTTCTCTCAGAGGCATCCCCCTTCTTCCAAAGAGCCGTTCGGCAAATCAACCGTCACCCTTTAGTTTCTTATCGTTCGGTGGCTATCCAACCGTCTTGCAGTTACTCTCCTTCTGGCGCCTACCTCTTTATAAGCAGTATGAGGTAAGGAATTCTTCATAGAGCAAGAGTTTGGGATTTCGATTGTTAAAATTTTTCTTTGTGTCCTTGGAGTTTTGTTGACAATGGGTTCAAAGCGGCCTCGCACTAGTATAGGTCCTCCTCCAGTATCCAGAACCCCTCTTTCCCTTTAGGATGCTGTAAAATTCCTAAGTGAGGAAGCCTGGAAGCGCTATGCTCAAAAATTTTCAAAGCGGAGTTTGGTGCCTGAAAGAGGGCTAAGGCCAGATGACAAGATGGACGGCGATATAAATTCTATGATTATGACTATGAAATGGATTCACTTCACCAAGCAGCCCGAGTCTGCAGTTATTTCGGTGGTAAAGGAATTCTATGCAAATGCTAATGCTAATGGCCCTTCAACGGTGCCGGTTCGGGGTAGGTTGATTAAATTTAACAGTCGTACCATCAATATTGTGTATGGGACTCCAAACTATGATGGTAGCGACTACCTGGAGCCTGGGATGTGGAGTTACAGTATAGATGAGATAATAACCAAGCTCTGCAAGCCTGGTATCGTTTGGAAAACCAATAAATTCCACGATGAAAAGACCTCTTTCCCCCATCAAGACTTAAGTCGTTATGGTAAGGCGTGGTACTCCTTTATTTGTGCTAATATCATGCCAACACGCCACCTGAGCGATGTAACAAGAGAGAGGGCAGTTCTGCTGTATGCAATTGTCATGGGGCTGAAGGTAGATGTGGGGGTTCTTATCCCGGATTCAATTAAAAAGGCTATCAGGAGCAACGTCGATTCTGAACTCCCTCACCCGTCTCTAATCACACGTCTATGCAAAAGGGCGGGTGTGGTATGGGAGAAAGACGATATCACTCAGCCGCCTATGGCTGTCATTGATCATCACGTTATAGCCCAATATGGAGTATGGGATGGGGGACCTCCGTCGCACCCAAAGGGTCAGGGCTATTTACCGGGACCTCTGTCGCCTCCCTCCTCTGAGGCCGGTACCTCCACTCAAGCGCCTGAGCCCCCATTTTCTGAGGCTATGCCACCCGGGGCCCTAACAGAGATTTTGAGTAGCCTTAACTTTCTGCACTGCAAGGTTGATACTGTGGCTCAATGGCAGAGCCAATTCAATCACTACCATGCAGAGTTCGCGAATACAGTTTCCAGTATCTATTATGCCTAGGGAGGAGATGACACAGAGTCCATGCCCTTTCAATTTCCATAACCTCCAATTTTCGCGCCTTATCCACCACCATTTTCCGCAAGAGGGGAGGATCGCGAGGAGGAGCCAGCGGGTGACGATGATGATGATGATGATGATGATGATGATGCTGTGGAGGTTGAAGGCCAGTGAGGACATCGACAGATTTTAAGCTTGGGGGAGATTCCTTTTTAAGTATTATTATATATGAATTGCTGTTATGTTTCTTTTGGGCGGTATAGCCCCAGACTATGTTTTATTTATGCAGTGTTTGTGGATGTTTGTGGTTGTTTGATGTTTGTGGTTGTTTATGGTTTATTTTGGGATGCATGTTAAGATGCATTAGTACGTTGGTTTTATTAAATATATATATGAAAGTTTTGGTTTATAATATATGAATACTTTTGTTTTATTTTGTATATAGTATTTTGCGATTGCGATAAATATCATGTCATTTTGGTTGTTGTGTTTATAGCCATATTTTGGGGATTGCGCAGAAAATTGGTATACTTGATGCCATGTGTTATGGCTTTACCTTATTTTGGTAGGGTGCTTTTTCTTTTGTTACTTCTTGCCTAAATATTTTGATTAACCCTTTTACCCTGTTCTGTAACTGTATATACGCTGGGTGAGGGTGTTATAGCTATTAATTTTTGATCGTGGCTAATGACAGGCGCCTTGTAGTTATATCTTTCTTTTAGAGTCGTGTCAAGCATATATGAGCTAGGGGTGTGTTAATTCGTTAAGTCGAGACTGTTATTGATCCGTCCTTCTTAGCAAGCACCGACCAACTGTGTTAACTTTTTATTTTTCGAATTTAGTTTGCGTGTTGATTGCTTTGAGAGTATATTCACTTTTATAAACTTTAATTTACAAAGTAATAAAAGACTTAGATGCTTATACAGTTTTGGATCTTGGATTCTGGCATGTTGACATTTAAAAAAAAATGTAATAAAAGAATAAAAAGAAAAGAAGATTGAATATCGAAAGTCTTGCGGTGGGTCGAGATGGAGCGTAAAACGCACTCGCCCATAAACGCAGGAGCGATATTGAGATGGAGTATAAAATGCACTCGCCAAATAATCTTCGAATTTCGTAAAGTTTAAATTAGCTTATGTTGATTACGTGACCTTTGATGCTCGAGTTATTAGATTCATAGGGGTGTTCTACACGTAGTGCCCTAAAGTCTTCTGGCTTGGGAGTCACTGATCAAAAGCTCATTACTGGGTAGCTCTGAATAGTCTAAGGTAATTAAGGACTGTCCGATTCAGATTTTACTGTCTCCATGCTAGAGCATTTTGATCGTTTCATGCACTTGCATTTTAGTCTTAATGCTTGTTGAATGTTTAAGTTATGAAATGTGCATATTGGTATTAACAATCGACTGTGCGATCTTATTTGAGCTATTTTTAGTTAGGATGGTTGGTCTCCATGCGCACAAACATAGAATAGATCGAGTACAGTCTCATACATGCAAATTTGATATTAAGCCCTCATTCATGTCGGTGTTTGTCCTATTCTCAGAGAGGCTCTATAATTGCGCTTAGAAGCCGTGGTAATATTCTATAGGAGTAGTTTCCATTCGCGTCTTCCAGTAATGTAGGTGTGGATGTTAGATAGTTTGCTTAAGGACAAGCAAAAGCTTAAGTTTGTTGGTATTTGATGATTGGTATTTATATCGCGAATCAAATTCTCTGAAGCTTAAGACGCTGCTTGTTTTATGTTATTTGTTTTGCTTATATATATAAATTTTTTTGTTATTATGCTTATCCTGTATGATGCAGGGCTGTTTAGGTCATTTCCAGCTTATAGGGGCAAAATTGTCATTTTTTACCCTCTGGCGTCGCAGAGCCAGAGCCTTCCCTTTTCCTCGCGCCGCAGCGCCGCCTCCTTATCCAAGCTGACATCATCTGGCGCTGCAGCGGCCCTGGTCCTTCATGAGCTCGCATTGTAGCGTGAGTGCTGGTGTTTTTAAGCCTACATGGCGCCGCAGCGCCACCCAACAGCTTTAGTCTCCGCGCCGCAGCGCCACCTCCGGTGCCCAGCCAGTGACTCGCTTTTAATGACCTAAAGCAAGAGCAGTAAAGATATACGGATATAGAAAAAGAAAGACGGCGGCGAGGAGATTGATTATAGAAAGAGATAACATAGTAGTATTAATTAGTTTCTAGAACAGAAAGAAGCTATGCTTCAAGGGAGAATAGTTATTGCATCCTACACAGCTCAGAAGTTATGCGGAGAAGAGAAGAATTGGAGACAGAAAACCTCACAACAGGAGTTTTCTTATTCCAAATCTCTCATTTATTTGTGTATTACTGAGCAATGTTGAATGTTATAGAAATTTGTATTAGCACCATGGTTATGAACTAATTCCTTTTTAGGATTGCAATGTAACCTATTGTTTAGCCTAATTAACTTTCTCTCCTATTTATATTAATGAATCATTTTGGAATGGGTTGTTGTATTTCTTCCTTATTGACTGATTGCTTGACATAGTGTTTGGTATTGATATTAATGGATATTGAAAAATGGACATTAATATCTAGCTTTTAAAATACAAGAACACTTGTTATGACCTTGCCTAAGGGAATGTGTGCATAAACTGCTTAATAGGATAGACATATCTCTATTTGCCTTGTGTAGCCTTTAGACTAAGCTTAATGACCATAGTCTAGTTATTTTCACCAATAGACATATTGTGATTCATCTAGCTAGGGATGTGCATTTGGCCTTTGACAGAAGTGTATGCGTAGTTCTGTTCTTAGCTGACCATTCCTTGATTCGTTTGTAATGTGGAGAGTTAGGAGATTAGGCGACGCATTAGGGGAATTATAACCCTAACTTAACTCCCTAGTACAACTACTTCTCTTACCTCCTTTAGTTGTAATCACATAGTTTAACATACCATCTCTAATCACTTGACATGTTAACATTGAGATTTGGAAGCATGTTTATATGGCCTAGAAATGCATGACGGACATGTTAACATATGTATATATATAGCATGAACATGTTAGGCCTTATTAGTGAATTTTACTAATGAAAGTATAAGTTTTGAACGTGCACCTTGACATGTTACATTGAGATTTGGATTCTGATATTTATGAACATGTTTGATAGCACTCTTAGACTCGCTAATGTATCATACATGTATGCCTACCATGTTAGATGTCGTAAAATCAAGTTAAACATAAATGAAGTGTCGACGTTGGAAAATTTAAGAATCCTGCGGGTCGGTTCGTAACCCGAATTTCCTCAAATCGATCTTCCTAAGTTATCTCTACCATTATTCTTTTTATTGAAAAAAAAGGTTTTGAAGGGTTTTTTAGGAAAGAGGCCAGCATGTGTATATGTCGACGATTTGATTTAAACAGAGTCCCCAGTTGGTAGTTCTGAAAATGGTTGTACCAACTCAACCGAAATTTAATTTGAAAAGAGGCCCAATTACTGGACACTGTTGAAACTTGATCTTTGAAATTAGAGTTTTGAGTTTGGGGGCTTGGTTAATTGTGGAGAAGGTGTTAGGCACCCCATGACTCCCGTGTAAACACGGTACCGCATCTTTTCAATATTTCCCTTAAAACTTCGTGAGTGAATACTGTTTGAAAATTGGGCCTATTGATTGATTGAAAGCTTTGACAAGCTTTGTTGAGCCTATATACGAAGGGTTTGATTTGATTTAAAAATTAGTCTTTGATTTGATTTGAAAAAGCATTTAATTTAATTTTTTGCAAAAGCTTTTGAATTGACAATGATGTTTTGAAAGCTGGTTTTATCAAACCCTTACACTAATAAAGGAATTGAAGCATATCACTACTCTCAATTTTATCTTTATAGCCTTAAGGTTGCATGCAAATGGTGATTTATCGGGCTGCGAAGCATCCTCGACAACCATCGAAGGGACGCTGACACGACAATCCATATTTTCACTATGTTGAGACCTTAAATCCGGATAACCGTTTTAAGGTCTGTACATGTACATTTTACAGGAAAACTGGCAGGGTACATCTATAAATCGAAGTTTGTCCATCGTGGGAATCAAATTCTGATCAGTTTGATCATGAATCCCACGATTCCTAAGCTCACATATGAGTGGCTAGAAAACCTGCACAGTTCGAATTTGTACAGAAACAGATAAATATCCCAAGATAGCCAGAACCAGGGATTCATTCAGTAAATCCCGGTCCGCACGGCCGAAGCGTCTCGTTCCCATTAAATAGCGATCTAAGGGACGTGAGGTTGCTTTTGAAGCTAAAACTATAAAAATAATAGATTTAAAGAAATCTCATCCATTATAGCTTCTAGGTTCTATCGGGACCTGTTTGAACCGTTGAAAGCTAGAAGTGGCGAGATTTGGATAAATCTAGTTTGCCTACAGAAATGTCAATGCAGATTCATATACAAATGAATATTAAATGCAACAGTTGAATAAATTGAGTAAATCATTATATATATCTAAATATATATAAAAGCTGTAAAAAGGGCGATGGGTTTTCACTCGCAAGCCCTGACTGGAATTGAAATATATATATATATATATATATATATATATATATATAAACTATAAATACCCACAAAATAATCCAGGCTGTGCCAGAAATGAAATATATATATATATATATATATATAGAAAAACAGTAAAAAGGGCGATGGGTTTTCACGCCTGTGCCAGTACTGGAATTGAAATTGACAGAAAAATAGTCACCCAATGACTTGGGAGAGCACCCAGTATGGGGAAGTGTGTAAAAGAAGTAAAATAGCCACGAAATAGTCCAGACAGACTGAAAATATATATATATATATATATATATATATATATATATATATTGACAGAAATGTAGTCAACCAGAACTGATATGAGTACCAGTGATGGTGAATGTCGCTTATATATGCGTAAATATATATAAAAGCGGTAAACTATCTCGGAATTGACATCCAGGCTTGACAAAATTGAAATGTTAATAAATTTATAGTTAAATATATACAAAAGAGGGCCAAACCCGGACTGGGAAGATAACCCAGTCCGGCGAAGTTGCCAGAATGTGCGTGCTAGTGCATTGGAGCTGTTAAAGCTAACGGATCGTCAATCCGAGTTGTAGAAATACTGAAAACAAAGTTTATGTACAAAAATGTATTAAATTTTGACAAAAACGGCCACGGAACTAAGTTCCGGGCATATTTAGAAAGTGAAATTTCGTGTGCAAGTGTAAAACAGTGCAAAGTAGTAATAGCAACTTGCTGATTGTAAAAATACTTACAATAGCCTGCAAAATGGGTTTTTTGCCACTTAGTGGGCTTCAAACGACCAAATCTACCGGTGGTTTTTTTATATGTGGTAGTATATGGGTTTATCTACGTGTTGGAGTAAAAATATTTGGGTTTGGAAGAGGTGTAAAAGTCAGAAAATTAAACTAGCAGAGCTTCGCTGCGTTTCTGAATTTTTTCAAATGAATGGGGGGGCATGTTTATTTAAAGGCTAGGGAGCCTCCACTCTACCTGTGGCAGCCGCAGGTAAAGCTGCGCCTCCCCTAGGTGGGGCCCACGTGCCCGGCATAGTCATCTCGAAGTACGTGCACTCCGAGCAATGCGATGTCCGGTCAGAATCTTTCCAACTTTTGATCGGAGCGTCTGTTTGAGGCGTGCGATACCTTTCTGGAAAGCTCTCGTCGAGAGTGTCACAATGACATAGGAAAAAACATTTTCCAGGTGCAGGAAGATGGGTTCATAACCAAGTCTTCGATTCCCCATAGTTTATCCGTTGAGTTGTCTTGCGTAGTTGCCACTCGGGATCGTCGTTAGGGTTCATTTTGACTTTGGCGGCATCGATTTGGCTTGAGTTTGACCAAGTCATTTGAGAGTTGATTAAATGACCATTGTACCCCTCCCGAGGCTGCCTGTAGTGTCGGCATGGTCGCTGGTTAACTTTCGGGAGCTGATTCCAAGACTTGGATCTCGGTCGAGTCTTTTGACCTCAGCGTTGTCTCTGAGGCTGACGTGGTCATTCTAGGTTTTGCTCTGAAGTTGTTGTGATGCTTCAAGTTGATGTCTGAAGTTGACCTGACGTCCGGGGTTGAGATCGGGGATGACCTGCACTTCCCGGGTTGAGACCGGGGTTAATTTTGACTTTCCAGGTTGCTATCAGGGATGAATTGTGTTTCTCGGATTTAGACCAGAGATGGCTTAACATGTCCCGATATTGAGGTCGGGGTCGATTGGTACCTCCCGGGTTGAGACCGGGGTTGATCTTGACTTCCCGGGTTGAGATCGGGGTTGATTTTGACCTCTCGGGTTGAGACCGGGGTTGAGCTTGAAGATCCGATTGGCTGTCAGAACCTAATTGATGGTCTGATTGACTGTCGAAACTTAATTGATGGTCCGATTGACTGTCGGAACTTGATTGATGGTCCGATTGACTGTCGGAACTTGATTGATGGTCCGATTGACTGTCGGAACTTGATTGATGGTCCAATTGACTGTCGGAGCTTGATTATCGATATTGGGAATTAGATTTAGGTTGAAGGACCGGTGTTGGTGGCAGGATTTGGATTAATTGACGGTTTTGCCCTCCTACCGGGTTAGTATTGGGGCAAGGAAAATTTCGAGTGTTTACATGAAGCATTTTTTCAAACAAATGATGACACTAGTTACGCTATTAAGATGTTGAAACATGTGAGCATGCTTATTGATAGATTATATGACTGTTTCACATGTTTACACGGCAAGCACGATAGCTTATGTGATATTATGACATAATATGGCCGTAAAATTATTTGAGAGTTAGTCTTAGAATTATTTCGTGAAGGGTTGAATTTAGAAGGATTATGAAAGCATGAAAGGACCCTTTAACATGTATATGTGTTATGTGATATCATGTGTTGATACTTGAATCTGATTTTGACGGTTAACTTATAACAATGCCATAACATACTAAATAAAATAAGTTTGGAATTGATTATGGTTTTATGTGTTAATGGTGATATATGAAGATGATTAACTTGAGAAGAAGAACGTTAGGGATAAAAGACAATAAAAGTTATATTAGTCGAGACTTGTGAATTAAATATGATACTATATATGGTATAACTGTGTAGCTAGGTTAAAA
This sequence comes from Panax stipuleanatus, assembly GCA_020205555.1. Taxonomy (NCBI): domain Eukaryota; kingdom Viridiplantae; phylum Streptophyta; class Magnoliopsida; order Apiales; family Araliaceae; genus Panax; species Panax stipuleanatus. Next base: position 61,579,332 of record CM035117.1, on the reverse strand, counting down.
CTTAGCTTAAGTGTTGATCGTATATCCAAGATAAGATATGATGTTAAAATATATGACTAATGGATATCATATGTAATACACGAGAATTTTCTAATATTATTAAATAAATATATTAATGGAAATGAGAATTTATTTGAATATAAATGATTTTGTGTTATGAGAAGGATTAATTCAATTATATAAAATTGAATAATTATAATAATAATTGAGAAACTTATGGAGTTTGCGATAAACTCGTTGATAGCCTTATGTGGCACAGTGACGTAATATAAGAATGATTATATTAATTTAAGCGAACAATTAATCTATATTAATTGTTAATTGTAGAATATTAATTAATTGTTACCGTAGAATATTAATTAATTATTGTGGAATATTAACTGTGATTGATTAATAATATGTGATTATTATTATTGCAAGAAATATAATAATAATAAACCACTTGTTTATAAATATGCTGAGATTTATAGTTGTTAAGGTGATAATTAATCCTACGATTATTAATTAAGTGTTATTAATAATTACGAGGAATTGATTAATTAATATTATTAATTATTTGATCAGATGAATAATTTATTTATTTGACATTACAAATAATGAAACAAATAAGTAAAGTTATTAATATAATAAGATTATATTAATTGTTATGTGCAAGCATGTGACTATGTTATATATACATAAACTATGTAGTAAAGTTTATTAAGTTGAAAGGGTTACATAAAGTATTTATGTGGCAATTGTATGTGAAGAGTACATTAAAATAATGTATCATTGATGATTTCTTCTATATATAATGGAATAATAGAATTTAATAAAGAAAATAATGTGGTATGATAATACTCAATTAAATTATATCCGATAGTAAAATAATGTACATGGATTATATGTGTTCAAATTGTATTTACTACATTATGTGAATTACATGTAGTATTATTGGAATTGCATTGTAATGTTAATTATAACCTAAATATATAGTATGAATATATATGTGATAGCCTAAGTGTATAACATATGTTATAGCATTTCATTGTACAAATTACTAGAATGCTGAGATTGCAATTGGCTTGTCCCATTATATATGACCCATTCTCCTTCACGTGCTAAACTTAAGCCTATGTCTACTCTATATTCTCAATTTCAGCAATCATTCATAGCTCTCTATTCCTTAAACTCAGCAATGTAGACTAGCAATCATACAATGGGGAGTGGGAATAATGATTTGATTCACCAACCAACTACCAACTCTCCATTAACCTTTATACAATTCAAATTTATGTTGGTTTGATTTGTGGTATAATTTCATTGCCTGTGTAAGGATTTCTCTATAAATAGGAACTCTTCTCCTTCATATTTTCATTGCTGAGAATCTTGTTTAGTGTGAGTTGAGAGCAAACAGAGAGTGAGTAATTGTATACTAATCAGAAGAGGAAGTAAGAATTAGCAGCAAGTTCATTATACATTAGCAGAGGTGTACTCCTTCCCATATTCATCATCTCATGTTCTCTGAGATTTACTTATTCTTGAATTAAGCTTGTTCATCATGATAAATTGATTGAGTTATACTTGTTACTTATTATATAAACTTAGTAACATCTTAGAATGCAATGTGGCTTGCTAGAAATCAAATTCATATAACAATTCCGTGTTCTTTATATTATATTCTCTAAGATTTTCTAAATTGTTGAATTCTTGAATTGGTGAAATTGGATGACAATTGGAGGTTAGAATGTTTATTTGATTGTTATATGGCCTTAGTAGTATGTTTAAAGCATAATGTAACTGCTTAGGACTAATTTCGTGAAGTAAATTAGCATTTGACCTGGAAGTCTGTCGATGCAGGCTGCCTCTTGAATCGAACTGCACACAGCGCAACTGCGCTGGGTTTATGCCCAGGTGCAGCGCAGCTGCGCAGGAACCTGATTCTAGTTTCTGCTATATGATAGTTTCTTGCATTGATTTAAACGAACAAGTTAACATGGGTAGTACGTATATATGGGTACATAAACCTAACATAAGCATGTTTAAACCAAGATGGTATACCTTTTAACAAAATAACTTATGTTCTTCAAAGTGAACTTAGAGTTTTCAAAAAGGGACTTTGATATATAGGCGCCATGGTTATGTTCTGACTTGTGAGACATATTGGTATGACCTAGACACACACTAAATGCATATTGACTTAAGTATATATGTATCGTGATATAATATGAACATGTGAACCTAACTAGTGCACTTTCCTAACGAAAATCAAAGTTTTGAAAACAAACTTTGACATGTGTGTAACACATTGATGTTCTGATTTTCAAGGCATGTTGGTATGAGGTAGAGATGCATGAAAGACATATTAACTTATGTATATATGGTTCATAGTATGACAAGAGCATGTTAGACCTCACTATTGAACATTTCTAACAAAAATACAAGTTTTGAAGGTTGATATTGACATGTAAAGACCATATATACATTCTAATTTTTCGGGCATGTTTATATAACCTTGAAATGCATGTCGGACACATTAACTTACGTATATAGATTTCGTAATGTAGCATGAACGTGTTAGACCGTATTAGTAAACATTATTAATGAAAGTGAAAGGGTTGAATAAACATAAAAGTATTCTTTAAAATGTATACATGCAACGTGATATTATATGATGTTACTTGAATCCGATTTTGACGGTTAACTTATGGAAATGCCATAACTTGCTAAAATAAAATATATTTAGTATTGATTGTGGTCTTACGTGATATTAATAATATGAGAGTATGTTTACTATTTGTGGTAGTCTCACATGATAGTAATAATGTATGAAGATGACTAACTTTAGAATAGGAACGTTAATGATAAAAAAACATTAAAAGTCGAGACTTGTGAAATTATATGATACTGTATAACTGTGTAACTAGGTCAAGACTTAGCTTATGTGTTAATCGTATATACGAGATAAGATATAATGTTAAACTATATGACTAATGGATATCATATATACATAACTATATTGTGATAGGATTCGAAAAGTGTTGATTAAATTACGGGGATAAACTACGCTTAAGGCAAGTTTCTAACTTACACTCTTTTATGGTGCAAGTATCCTATCCTTGTATATTGCGAGCTAGTTTCTTTACTTAATAGTTTGAATTGAATTAGCATACTTGAACCCTTATTTCATTAAAGCTATTATTCATGTTGAACTTGGTATTGTTCTTGAATATTGTGAAAGTGTCGATGCCATTTGATTCGGCTAGACTGATATTATTGAAAAGCGACCCAAACCAATTGATTGGTGCGGGATCTTGTATTTGACTGAGAAGAACAACCTTCTTTGAAGGAAAAATATAATTATCAGAGAACCGACGTGCGCACTTGAGTATGATTGAATGTTATGCATAACGTAGGGTACTTTAGGCTAATCACCTGTTGTACTTGTTTTTGTTGGATTTTTAGTTTATTACTGTTAATTCCTGTGGAGTTCATAGTCCTTAGTGACTGCTCAGTATTCAGTTATCTTAAAATCTTGAATTGATTTATTATTGAATCACATTGATATTATTCTGTCCTTAGCAACTATTATTGCGGACTGTTGATATTCTTGTTATCCTTGAACTATCAAACCTTACTATACCTTTTCAAGAATTGATAATTATATTACTCACCCTTATTGTATATTACTTGCTGGGCAATTTGTGCTCATTCTTGCTTTCCCTAAAAATATTTCAGTTAAGGCAGAGCAGTGCGGACCCTCGAGTACCGACAAGGGCAAGGGAAAGGCTACTGAGTAGCTTTGATTATGTAGGACTTTATGATTGTAATAAAGAACTTATGATATTATGTACTAGTTATGGTTATTTATGCTTAAGATATGTCTAAGCTATGTAATCACTGTTTAAGTTATGAGACCTTAGGACGTGAATAATTATATTATTTAAATGTAATTTATTCGGTATTAGTCGTGTGTTTATTCCGCTATGCGATGAGATATTTAGTCGTACTATTATGATTGTATTACTATGAGAACGTGATGAACCGAATCCGAGCGACCCCGTGACAGTCCAGGAATTTGGGGGCGTCACATCATATATATACGTAACTATATTACGATAGAGATTCAAAAGTGTTGATTTACTTTACGTGGATAGACTACGCATAAGGCAAGTAATCGAACCCTATTCTTTATTGAGCATTACTTGAGCTTGTTCTATTATTGGTTGTACAAGAAAATCCTTGAAAGTATGATTCATATCTCATGACTTAATACTTCATAAGATTAGAAATGGAATTGTTTTCAAACCTTGATTCGAACAATAATTGTTCACGTCTATATTTTAAAAGGAAACTGTCTAAGCCATTAATTCGGCTAAACTAGATCGAAAGCTATCCAAACCAAATTAACTTGGTGCGGACTCTTATAACTGAGATGAACAACCCTCTTGGTAGGGGAATTATATATTTATCGGGAGACCGACCTGCGCACATGAGAATTATTAAATGTTATGCATAATATAGGGTACTTTAGGCTGATCACCTGTTGTACTTATTTTTGATGAATTATCAATATATTACTATTAATTCTAGTAGAAGTTCATAGTCCTTAGTGACTGCTCAGTATTTCAATTATCTTGAAATCGTGAATTGATTTAGCATTGAATCCTATTGATATTATTCTGTCCTTAGCGACTGTTATTGAAAACTGTTGATATTTCTTGTTGTCTTGAACTATCACACCTTGCTATACTCTTTTGGATTCAAGAACTATAATACTCGCCCTTGTTGTTATATTACTTGCTGAGTAAACTTGTTACTCGTTCTTGCTTTTCCTAAAATATTTTAGTTAAGGCAGAGCAGGGTGGACGGTCGGGCGCCGACAATGGCAAGGGCAAGGCTACAGACTAGATTATCCTTTTTATGTTTTAAAATTTCTAATGATATATTAAGACAATTTTAGAACTATGTTTAAGCTTAAGTTGAGTTATGTAATAAGGCTGTATTTGATATTATTATGTAATCTATTAAGTACTGTAGGTTGCGAGACTTGGGGGAATAATTATAATAAATCATTGTATATTATTCTAGATTAGATCTTCTGCTGTGAATGTATGTTTTAGAGATTATTATTGTATTATTGTGAGAACGTTACGGACCGAATTCGAGAAACCAGTGGCGGTCATGAATTTAGGGGCGTCACAGGTTGGTATCAGAGCTGTAGTTATAAACCTTAGGAGCAAGTGTCCTTAGATTATAACTTAGGAGAACTTAGAAGTTAGAAAGGAGATAAAGCTCATGTAGAGTTTTCCCTAGAGAGAGACTTAGTATGTTATGAAATGTAACTTCATTCTATACAATGAACTTATGTTTTATTTAACATTATAATGGAGTTGCTGTTTGTTTGTCTTGTGTTTGTGATTGTAGGATGGCAGACACAGGAGTACCTAGTAGAGTGGCTGAGGAGGAGCCCAGAGATATACACGTAGTATACGAGGCACCTTTAGAGGCTGTGCCAGTACAGGCTGTTGCACCGTCCGATTCTGACGACGAGGACGAGATCGAGGTGGAGTTGGATCCAGAGGAGGACGAGCCTATAGAGGAGGAGCCTATAGAGGAATCCTATGAGACTAATCTCGAGGAGCAGATGCTAGACGAGTACGAGGAGCGTATTCTAAAGTTGGACTGCAGAGTCCAAGAGCTAGAGGCCGAGGCCTAGGAGAGAGAGTTTGAGTTCCAAAAACTGAGGGACAAAGACCATCAGAGGAAGCTGGCCATGCAACAGCTAGAGGTAGAGATCGCATACCGCAGAGAGGCAGGAATCCAGATGGGGACCTTATTTCACAGGTCGGTATCCAGAAATGTAGACTTGGCAGGAAAGTTAGAAGAGGTAGAACAGAGGGAAAATGAGTGAGAAGATCGAGAAGGAAGCACTCCGTACTCAGCTAGAGTTGGAGGTTATGGATAGGATTCATTTCGAGGAGAAGTGGGAAGCGGCTAATAAGAGAGCTGACGACCTAGAGGATGAGGTCAGATGTAAGAAGAGGAAGATGAACAAGATGGGATATGTATTCTGTTCAGCTTTTGAGAGGGTGATTGATGGTGTGTACCACTACCCAGCTGAACAGGGACAGACCCTACATACCTTGAGCGAGAGCTGATAGCATACATAGCGCAGGTCGAGTACAAGAGCGCTGTGGAGCATAGAATGATGGGATGAGACCCTTAGCTAGACTAGCAGTAGCTTTAGTGGTTTTCTTTTGTGATGTACATGTTGTGTTGAAATCCCAACTTTTTGTGTAAAGTGTGGGATAGTTATGTAAACCCCGAGTAAACTTTTGTTAGAGGGGTAGTATGGTAGTATGTTGGTAGGTTCCCCGTCTTTTGTGATATTATGGGATATATGTGATTACATTTATAGAAATATGCTAGGGAAAATCATGTAATGAAACGATTTGGCATATGAATATAAATGATCTTATTTCAGAAACATGTTATAAATTTTATTCTTGTAGTATTAAAGAAATACTTAAGTAATATAACTGAATATTAATAAAATAAAAAAATTTGTGATGCAGAAAATGCCACCCAGACGTAGATTAACTGCACTTGAGGAATTAGTTAACAATGAGAGGGAACAATAGATCCGATCCAGAAGCTAGTAGACTTGTTAGGAGAAGGTCTTAGGGGAAGGAACAACGAACCCGTTCGCCCCAACCCTCAAGATGTTCCAGTGACAAGCTTTAAGTACTTTAGGAGTGTAGGACCCCTAGAGTTCGAGGGTACTACCGATCCGATCATAGCTCAGACATGGGTTAAGGATATAGAGAAGGCTTTCACTATCGCTCGAGTAGGTGAAGACCAGAAGACTGTGTTTGCTACGTATATGATGAGAGGCAAAGCCAACTACTGGTGGGAGGCTAATCAATAAAGTGCTGGAGAAGGGATAATAGCGTGGGAGAGATTCAAGACGCTGTTTTTCTAGAACTACTTCCCGAAAAGCATGAAGAACAAAATAGAGGTTAAGTTTTTGAAACTTAAGCAAGGTGATATGACGGTGGCACAATACGCGGCTAAGTTCAATGAACTAGCGCGATTTGCAAAACACCAAGTTGCAGATGAAGAGAGGAAGGAAAGACGTTTCGAGCAAGGACTAAAGCCTTGGCTGTTTAACAAGGTATTAGTTCTTCAAATTGATTCTTTTGTAACATTGCTGGAGAAGGCGATCATTGCGGAAGGTGGCAGTGAGGCCTTAAGTCTTTACTACAAAGAGAAGAAAGGAAAGAATACCTGAGGAGAAAACTATACTGGAGGAAGTAGTAGTGGAGGAAGAAACTTGGGTAAAAGGAAGTGGGAGAATAAGAACAACAACAATAAAAACAACAACAACCAGTCGGGGAATTTTTGTGGAGGTTTCAAGAAGAGGGCCGAGGGATGCCCAAAATGTGGGAAGAATCACCAGGGCGAGTATTGAAAGGGACGCGGCACTTGCTACAACTGCGGTCAGGAGGGGCACATTTCGCCCAACTGCCCGAAGCCGAAAATGATCCAAGGATGTTTTGCATGTGGCTCAACGGAGCACCAGATAAAGGATTGCCCAAAGAAGGGAAGTGGCGGAGGTAGCAACCAATAAGGGGGAAACAGGATAATGATTAGTGAACCGGCACAATCCAACTGCCCAACCGCCAGAACCTTTAACATGACCGTCTAGGACGCAATGGCTGCGAAGGACGTGGTGTCAGGTATAATCCCAATCAATTATATAAATGCTTATGTATTATTTGATTCGGGTGACACCTGTTCTTTTGTATCTGAAGAATTTTCTAGTAGATTAAATATACCCCAAGAAAGATTAGAAGATCCCTTGAACATAGAAGTTGCGAATAAGAAAGTAATCCCTGTATAATACGTTTATCGAAATTATCGCGCAAACATTAGAGACCATGAACTGAGCATAGACTTGATTCCTATTAGATTGGGAGAATTTAACGTAATACTGGGAATGGATTGGTTGTATAACCATTCAGCAATAATTGACTGTCAGAACAAATGTGTGAACCTTCAGACTCTGAGTAAGTCTAAGGTAGTGTTTTATGGTAGCTCATCGCTTAAGTAATCGTGTTATCTTACGATGATGTAGGCCAAGAAATTGTTAAGGAAAGGATGTGTAGGTTATTTAGCTTACATTGTAGATACTCGAAAAAAGGGAGTAGAAATTAAGAATATATCCATAGTGAATGAATTCCAAGATGTATTTCCGGAACTTTTAGAAAATCCTTTGATCATAGAAGTTGCTAATAAGGAAGTGATCCCTGTAGAATACATTTATCGAGATTGTCACGCAAATATTAGAGAACATGAACTGAGCGTAGACTTGATACCTATTAGATTGGGAGAATTTGACGTAATACTGGGAATGGATTGGTTGTATAACCATGCTGCAATAATTGACTGTCAGAACAAATGTGTGAACCTTCAGACTCCGAGTAAGTCTAAGGAAGTGTTTTATGGTAGCTCATCGCTTAAGCAATCGTGTTGCGTTACGATGATGCAGGCCAAGAAATTGTTAAGGAAAGGATGTGTAGGATATTTAGCTTACATCGTTGATACTCGGAAAAAGGGAGTAGAAATTAAGGATATATACGTAGTTAATGAATTCCAAGATGTGTTTCCGGACGATCTGCCTGGTCTTCCGCCAGATAGAGAAATCGAATTCGTAATAGACTTAGCATCGGGAATGGCACCGATTTCAAAAGCTCCATATCGTATGGCGCCAGTAGAAATAAAGGAGTTGATGATATAACTGCAAGAGTTATTACATAAAGGTTACGTGCGATCGAGTGTGTCTCCTTGGGGAGCAGCAGTGTTATTCGTTAAGAAAAAGGACGGATCGATGAGGCTCTGTATCGATTATCGAGAATTGAACAGAGTAACGATCAAGAACAGATATCCGCTACCGAGGATAGATGACTTATTTGATCAACTGAAGGGAGCAAAGTGTTTTTCAAAGATAGACCTACGGATAGGTTATCACCAACTGAAGGTACGGGATGAGGACATACCAAAGACTGCTTTTCGAACCCGTTATGGACATTACGAGTTTTTGGTAATGTCATTCGGATTGACTAATGCTCTGACAGTATTTATAGACTTGATGAACCGAGTTTTCAAGCCATACTGGGATAAATTCGTAGTAGTTTTCATCAACGACATCTTGATCTACTCAAAGACAGAGGAAGAGCACGCCGAACATTTGAAGATTGTTTTGGAGGCACTAAAGAATGAGAAGATGTATGCAAAATTTTCAAAGTGTGAATTTTGGATGGAGAAGGTTCAATTCTTAGGTCACGTGGTGGATAAGAATGGAATCTCAGTAGACCCTGCAAAGGTCGAGGCAGTGAGTAATTGGGAGCAGCTGAGAACACCAATGGAGGTGAGAAGTTTCTTAGGGTTAGCTGGGTACTATCGAAGATTCATCCAGGATTTTTCTAAGATAGCAGCCCCGTTGACCAATTTGACTAGAAAGACGATAAAGTTTGCATGGACAGACAAATGCGATGAGAGTTTTCAAGAGTTGAAGAAGAGACTAAGCGAGGCGCCTGTGTTGTCATTACCAGATGACGGGGGAAATTTTGTGGTGTATAGTGATGTATCGCACAAGGGACTTGGTTGTGTACTAATGCAGCAAGGCAAAGTCATTGCATATGCATCACGACAATTAAAGGACTACGAAAAACGATACCTTAGTCATGACTTAGAGTTAGTGCAGTAGTTTTTGCGTTGAAGATTTGGAGACATTATTTGTACGGAGAGAAATGTGAGATATACACGGACCACAAAAGTCTAAAATATATCTTCACACAGAAGGAGTTGAATATGCGTCAGAGAAGGTTGTTAGAATTAATCAAGGATTATGACTGTGACATTCTTTATCACCGGGGTAAGGAAAACGTGGTTGCCGACGCTCTGAGCAGTAAAGGAAGGGAGAAACTGTTTCCTTTGACGACTCAGGAGGAATTGATAAGAGAAATGGAAAAATTAGAGATAAAGGTAAAAGGGCCAGAGAGGTCTGAAGAGAAGTTATTTGTAATGGAAGCTCGTTCGACATTGTTGGATAGAGTGAAGGAATCACAAGAGAAGGATGAAGAATGCGAGAAAATCAGAAAGAGGATAGCAAAAAATAAAGAGGAAAGATTCTGAATGGACAAAAATGGTATCTTAAGATTCGAAGGAAGAGTGTGGGTGCCAGCGGTAGCCGAGTTGAGAGAAGAGATTTTGCACGAGGCACACAATACGACGTATTCCGTTCATCCGGGAGGCACAAAAATGTACCGGGATTTGAGGCAACACTTTTGGTGGCCCAATCTAAAACAAGAAGTCACAGAGTGTGTTAGTAGATGTCTGACTTGCCAACGCGTCAAACCAGAGCACCAGCGGTCGAGTGGTTTACTATAATCGTTGGAAATACCGGAGTGAAAATAGGAGCACATTACGATGGACTTCGTGGTAGAACTTCCAATCATACAGAAGGGATATGATGCCATTTGGGTTATCATGGATCGACTAACGAAGACCGCACAATTTTTACCAATCAAGATCCGCTACAGTTTGAATCAGTTAGCGAACCTTTACGTAAAGGAGATTGTTTCGCGACATGGATTGCCGGTGTCAATTATCTTTGATCGAGATCCGCGCTTCACGTCAAATTTTTGGAAAAGCTTGCAAGAGAGAATGGGAACACAGTTGAGGTTGAGTACAGCTTATCATCCTCAGACAGACGGATAGAGTGAGTGAACTATACAAACACTGGAGGATATGCTTAGGACTTGCGTGATGGACTTCAAGGGAAATTGGGATGACCACCTACCCTTAGTAGAGTTTGTGTATAATAATAGTTATCATGCGAGTATCGGCATGCCACCATACGAAGCTCTTTATGGGAGAAAATGTAGAACGCCGTTATGTTGGGATGAAGTCGGAGAGCGACGAATACTAGGACCAGAGTTAGTACAACAAACCGCAGACGTGGTGACAGTGATAAGAGCCAGATTAGTAGCAGCTCAAGATCGCCAGAAAAAGTACGCAGACTTGCATCGACAAGACCGGGACTTTAAAGTCGACAGTTTCGTATTCTAGAAGGTATCTCCATGGAAGGGAAAAATCCGTTTCGGCAAGAAAGGAAAATTGAGTCCAAGATTCATAGGACCGTTCGAGATACTGAAGCGAGTGGCATACAAATTTGCATTACCACCCGAGTTGGAGCACATTCACAACGTGTTCCACATTTTCGTGTTGCGACCATACAAGGCCGACTACAAGCACGTGATTTCCTATGAGCCCATTCAAGTGGAGAAGAACTTAGCATATGAAGAAATTCCTGTCCAAATATTAGATAGGAAAGAGCAAACCTTAAGAAATAAAGTTATTTCATCTGTAAAGGTACTTTGACGTAACCAAGATGTCGAGGAGGCTACGTGGGAGTTAGAAGATAGGATGATGAGGGACTATCCCCATCTATCTGTGTAACATGGTAGCAATTCCGAGGACGGAATTTTTATAAGGGGGGAGGATGTAATACCCGAGAATTTCCATATATTATTAAAGGGATATATTAATGGAAATGAATATTTATCTGAATATAAATATTTATATGTTATGAGATGAGTTAATTCCAATGAATTCAAATTGAAATTATAATAATTAAGAAGAATGTAGAGTTTATGATAAGCTCGTTGCAATGCCTTGTGTGACACGATGATAGATTCAAGGATGAATTAATTAATTCATGGACGAGTGAATTATTAAGTGAACAACTAATCTATATTAATTGTTAATTGTTACTATGAGAAATATAATAAGAGTCTATTGATTTATTATTATTGCAAGTAATAGTATAATAATAAGTAAATTGTTTATAATTATAATAAAATTTGTATTTATTAAACTATTAAGGAATGTGATTATTTATCATATAATTGATAAGGGTAAATTAATGAAGGAAATACTACGTGAACAATTAATCAAATATCAATTGTTATTTAATTGTAATAAGAATACTAATGGTGATAGTATGATGATTATTATTATTGCAAATAATAGAATAATAATAAGTAACTTGTTTATAAATATAATAAGAATATATTTATTTAATTATCGAGGAATGATAATTAATCAGAATAATATTTGTTATGGAAATGAATTGATAATATAGTGGTTACTTAATTAATATAATATTTGCTTAATTAATTGCTATGTGCAAGCATGCAATAATTAAATGTATAATGTATAGTAGCTACCTATATATTATATGAAGTGTAAAGTGCAATGTGACTATACATATTGAAACTATATGTTATGACTAACTAAATGGATACATCATGAGGCTTATGTGACAATTGTGTGAGCATACATTAAAATAGTACATCATGAATATATTGTAAACAATTGTTGATTAATAAAATTTAATAATAAAGGAGATAATGTAATGTGATAATATTCGAGTAAATTATATGGGTATGATAAAATGTACATGGATTATATATGTGCAAATTACATTTACTACATTGAAGTAACATTTAGTTGAATTGCATTGTGACATTTTAATTATAACCTAAGTGTAGATATTATGTATAAATGTATAACATAGGGTTGTATATACCCATATTGACCAATAGCTTAGCTGCATTCCCTTGTCCCATATTGATAGTCAATATCTCTTCCTCACGTGAAATACTCATAAAGCTAGCCTACTCTCTACTCCTTAAACTCGGCATTCTAGCTCATGATCAATGGGGGAGTGGTTTTAATAATGAGATTCACCAACTAAGTTACCAACTCTTCCATAACCATTAAACAATCCCTCAATCCTTTGGTTAAATTTGGTGAGTAAATACATTGCCTGTATATTGATGGTTCTATCAATTGAGCTGCCCTCCTTCACAATCCTTTTGCTGAGATTTTTGCTTAAGTGTTGAGTTGAGAGCATATAGAGAGTGAGTACTTATACACATATCAGTAGAGGGAGAAGAAAGAATTAGCAGCAAGCTCATATAGTAGAGGTATAATTCTTTCATTGTTCTTCATTGTTGTTTTTTGAGATTTCTTAATTCTTGAATTGAGTATGAAATTCATGATAATGTAAATGGAGAATGCTTGTTAGTTGATATGATGACTTATATTTATGTCAGTGAGATAATGTAGTTGGTTTGAAAGCAAATTCGTAGGAAATTTCTGTGTTTGGGCTGGAAACTGCCGAAGCAGGCAACTGTCCGATGCTAACCAGACACGGCGCAGCTGCGCCGGTTTAATACTGAGGCGCAACGCAGCTGCGCCAGTCTCTAGACTCAGTTGGTTGTCTTCTGCTAGAAATCTGTTAAGCCATATCGTGTACCAATAGGTTTAAACCAGCTTGATGTCTAGTTTAACATGCGCACTGGTATACCTAGACCTAGTGTGAACATGCTTTATTATGTTTGCATGCACGATTGATGATACGACCCATAGTCTTAAAAATGAACTTAGAGTTTCAAAATAGACGTTGACATATTATATCCGTTTTAACATTCTGACCTTGCAAGCATATCAGTATGACCTAGAAAGGCATGAAAAGCATGTTAATGGGTGTATACATTTTTCTTAATGTAATGTGAGCATACGGACCTCACTAGTGAACATTTCTAACAAAAATGTAAGTTTCAAAGGTAAACCTTGGCATGTAGGTATCATATATGCATTCTGATTTTTCAAGCATGTTTATATGGCCTAGAAATGCATGACGGACATGTTAATATATGTATATATATAGCATGAACATGTTAGGTCTTATTAGTGAACTTTACTAATGAAAGTATAAGTTTTGAACGTGCACCTTGACATGTTACATTGAGATTTGGATTTTGATATTTATGGACATGTTTGATAGTACTCTTAGACTCGCTACTGTATCATACATGTATGCCTACCATGTTAGATGTCGTAAAATAAAGTGAAACATAAATGAAGCATGTTTTCAAACAAATGACGACACTAGTTACGCAATTAAGATGTAGGAATATGTGAACATGCTTATTGATAGATTATATGACCGTTTCACATGTTTACACGGCTAACACAATAGCTTATGTGATATCATGACATAATATGGCCATAAAATTATTTGAGAGTTAATCTTAGAATCATTTCGTGAAAGGTTGAATTTAGAACGATTATGAAAGCATGAAAGGACCCTTTAACATGTATATGTGTTATGTGATATCATGTGTTGATACTTGAATTCGATTTTGACGGTTAACTTATAACAATGCCATAACATACTAAATAAAATATGTTTGGAATTAATTATGGTCTTATGTGTTAATGGTGATATATGAAGATGATTAACTTGAGAAGAGTAACGTTAGAGATAAAAGACAATAAAAGTTATATTAGTCGAGACATGTGAATTAAATATGATATTATATATGGCATAACTGTGTAGCTAGGTTAAAACTTATCTTATGTGTTGATCATATATCCAAGATAAGATATGATGTTAAAATATATGACTAATGGACATCATATATATACGTAACTATATTACAATAGAGATTCGAAAGTGTTGATTTACTTTACGTGGATATACTACGCATAAGGCAAGTATTCGAACCATATTCTTTATTGAGCATTATTTGAGCTTGTACTATTATTGGTTGTACAAGAAAATCCTTGAAAGTATGATTCATATCTCATGACTTAATACTTCGTAAGATTAGAAATGGAATTATTTTCAAACCTTGATTCGAATAATAATTATTCACGTATATATTTTAAAAGGAAACTGTCTAAGCCATTGATTCTGCTAGACTATGCATATATGATCGAAAGCTATCCAAACCAAATTAACTTGGTGCGGACTCTTATAACTGAGATGAACAACCCTCTTGGTAGGGGAATTATATATTTGTCGGGAGACCGACCTGCGCACATGAGAATGATTAAATGTTATGCATAATATAGGGTACTTTAGGCTGATCACCTGTTGTACTTGTTTTTGATGGATTATCAATATATTACTATTAATTCTAGTAGAAGTTCATAGTCCTTAGTGACTGCTCAATATTTCAGTTATCTTGAAATCGTGAATTGATTTAGCATTCAATCCTATTGATATTATTTTGTCCTTAGCGACTATTATTAAAAACTGTTGATATTTCTTGTTGTCTTGAACTATCACACCTTGCTATACTCTTTTGGATTTAAGAACTATAATACTCATCCTTGTCGTTATATTACTTGCTGAGCAAACTTGTTGCTCATTCTTGCTTTCCCTAAAACATTTCTGTTAAGGCAGAGTAGGGTGGACCGTCGGGCGCCGACAAGGGCAATGGCAAGGCTAGCTACTAGCTTGTCTCTTTTATGTTTTAAAATTTCTAATGATATATTAAGACAATTTCAGAACTATGTTTAAGCTTAAGTAGGATTATGTAATAAGTCTGTATTTGATATTATTATGTAATTTATTAAGTACTGTAGGTTACGAGACTTGGGGAAATAATTATAATAAATTATTATATATTATTCTAGATTAGATCTTCCGCTGTGAATGTATGTTTTAGATATTATTAATGTATTATTGTAAGAATGTGACGGACCGAATTCGAGAGACCAGTGGCGGTCATGAATTTGGGGGCATCACAGTTGTCCCATATGAATTCGAGAGATATAGTGAGTTAGTTAATTAAGGTGTCTTACTTAATTCCATCATCTGTGGATTTGAGTGAGTATGGATGTAATGCATTGAGAGATGGTTATATCTGCTTTTTTGTTATTGATTAATAATCTGGAGTAATTGATATAAACTGAAGGAAAATATATTATCTGAAGTGAAGTAATAAGTGAATTTGTAGGCTTAATTCTCAAAAACTTGTTAAAATCCTGAGTTAGTGTTAAAATTGGTTTAAGTAGTAATTTATTTAGAAAATCAGCTTTTAATCATTAGTTTGATAAAGCTAAAATAAGATAAAACTGGTACTTGTTTGATTAAATAGGAATTATTGTCTCTGTGGGTATGATTGTGACAAACGAGAATTTTGTAAAGTTATTTGAAATAAATAAATATTTTTGATGATTTAATTATTGAGTTAAATAATTAATTCATGAGATTGTGGTAGATTAATTTAATTATATGTGTTGCATTAATTAAATTAATGTGTAGTGATTTTATAGTTCAAAGTCTATATTTAATTAAGTTTATTTGATTAAATGAAATAATTAAATAAGCATAATGTTACTTTAATTAACTTAATAATTAATTAGAGAATTAATGAATTGACATAATTAATAAAGGAGAATACTAATTATGTGATAATGTGTTTAATGTGAGTTTGTCTTATTTTATTTAATTAATTTAAATAAAATTAATTGATTTAATAATGGTGTTACAATTGACTATATCATAAACTAGTTTATTAAAATAAATTGAAAAGGAATAAGGGAACAAACAAACAAGGCCCTTGTAGAGGTTAGTTCATTTTCACAACAGCTAATTATATATATACGTATACTACGCCTATATCCTAAATCATTATCAGAAGAAAAACTTAGAAGATTTTCAAAGAGAAAAAAAGAGAGAGAAGAGATTGAGAGAAGTAGAGAGAAAAGAATTTGAGAAATCATTATATTATCTTTGACTGTGAATCATCTTCATCATCTACTGAAGGGTAATCCCTTCTTTTTAATTTTCAAAATCTAAATTTCTCAAAGTCTTCATTACGTACTTTAAGTTTTCTGTAAAATTGGGTTTCATAATTAAGGCATGATATGGCAATATCTATATGGGTGTGTGATTTTATCGTGTTTTATATTTGGTATGAATGATTTAAAATGATCAAAATTATATAATTAGGCCTTAATTGGGCTTTTTGAAAAGTTACAGAGTTTCTCTTATGTGTTCTTAAAAATTCTCTGTTAAGTATTATTTTGATAATTAAATCAAGATATGATCATATATGTATTCCTATATGTTAATATCATGGGTTGTATTAAGTATACATGAATTTCACTGATCACACCATGGAATTTTGTATTAAATTGGCTTTCAAGAATGACAGAGTATTGAATGAAGTATGAATAACCCATATGGGTAGAATAAGTGCTTTAATCATATGTTTAGATTAAAATTGACACATGAATATGATTGTTTATGTTAAAACAAAGAAAATGGAATTGGAATGAGTGGATTCGGTGTAGTAACGAATTCGTAATGATAGATTTCATATTTTTCATAAAAACTTTGCAAAACTATGAAGAACAGTGAAATTAAATGTATTAAGTTGTGTAATTACATGATTAAAATGGTAGAAACATGCTAGAGGTGATGTATAATGTTCCTGTGAAGTTTATACTTCATGGGTAACATTATGAATCAGTATATTGGTGTAAAGTTGGAGATATGAGCGAGTTTCTGTGTTCTTCGCGAACTACAGATTCTGGAAATTCGTCGCCGCGCGACCGCGTCGTTCCAAAGGGTTATTGGAGCGCGCCCGCGCCGTTACAAAGGGCATTTGTAGCGCGGCCGCGCCTGTCATGGAATTTTCTAAAAAAAAATTCTAAGTTTTAAATATTGAGTAATGTGTTTTAAATCTAATAAACATGAAGACATGTTATGTATATGATAAGATGTTAATACAAGATTAATAACTTAGGTTATGTGATTAATTAATCGACTTAAACCATTACTTGAAAAGTTAACAATGAGTTCGAAGAACATTGCTGTGAATCGATAATCAAATCAAACCTGTGATTAATGGATGTTATGAATGTGTTGATATGTAGGATTAATTAAAGAACGTGAGTTATAATTGTAGCTTGTGCACGAGACAAGTTTCCTAAACTCAAATCTTTAAATTTGAGCAAGTTCTAAACCTTACTTTTATATTGAGCAAGTTATAGACTTAAATTCTATATCAAGCTGAATTCTTTTTTTTGATTACTCAAGTTCAGAATTTCATATGAGTTGTTATGATTCTTTTAAAAGTATCATTTCAGTATACAATACTTATTTGATTGTATACCCTTGAGAAGTTGTTATTCAAATTGAATATTATATATTGCTGAATCTTTTAAGACTAGCGAACCCTTATTGATTCGACTAGTCCATAGTCGATGAGCGTTCTAAATTCTAGAACTACTATTGAATTATCCACACAAAACTTTATTTGGTGCGGACTCTAATGTCAAACTGAGATGAACAACCCTATTAAAGGGGAATTGATGATGCTTTAAGCATTGAGTTATTGTGCACAGTATCAGTATGAAGGGCCGATTTCCTTAAGTACGAGAAGTAAAGTCCATAGTCTTATGACTGTTAAAGGTTAAAGGTTAATATACTTGACCTAGGACATAGTTCAAGGTCTTATGACCCTCAGATGTAATTTGATTCTCGATTATTATTCTTTATTCAAAAGTTGAGCTTTTTGTTATTCAGATTTCTTTAATTTCACTTCCATGTTATTTTTGTCATATTTTTATATTTGCGGGCATTCGTGCTCATTCTTGCATAATAACATTGCAGCTAAGAATGAACAAAGTGATGAACCTTCTAGTAGCAAGGGCAAAGGAAAAGCTAAAAAGTGTTGAATACTTGTGGTGTTATTGAAATGTTAAAGTTCAAGACTTATGTGAAATAATTAAGACTTATTTGATTACATTTCCGCAACAGAGATTTAAGGTTAAGTATGACCTGGGATTGATTATGTATTTACTATTTCAGATGTTGTAAAGATGATGGATTATTTATCTATTTAATGAATTTCTATTATTATGGGTAGATAGTCATATGATATTTAAACAGTGAATACCAATTCTTGTGAAAATTAAGAGACCGAATTTGGGGGTGTCACAAGTTGGTATCAAAGCCGTAGGTTATGAACCTTAGGTGGGGGAAAAACTTAGGATAGTAGCCTTCGAGAACATAGTAATGATAACTCTTTTTGAGTTCTAAGAAAGATAATAAAATTACCTTATGTGCTATGTGTTTATAATTATATACTTGCTCGAGTATCAATTAGCATCACCTAACATCTAAAACATTAAACTTATTTTGTCAGGATGTTAGATATTGGAGGAGCTAGTCAGCCCAGGGATATTGTACCCCTAGAGACTAGAGATGGGGAGCCCCGAGACATACATACAGTCTGGGAGCAGCTAGTTCAGCCAGAGCCATCTCCTTTGATCACAATCATTGGTCGGGAGCATGAGCCAGAGGTTGACTAAGGGGAGGACCCTGATGAGTTTGAGATTCTGACTGAGGCAGCCGAGGATGAGGAAGAGGAAGACCCTGAGGAGTTCCCACCGAACTCTGTCAGCGCTGATATGTATGATTTATTGTATGATCGCAACATAGAGTTATGAGATACAATTCAGCAGTTGAGAGAGCGGACGGTTGCTCAACGGACTACCATCGAGCAGCATGATGGTGAGGTTGAGACACTCCACACCCGTCTTGGAAATGTGGAATGGGACTTGGCTTATGAGAAGGGCCAAGGTGAGCAGAAGTCTGAGGAGATAGAAAGGTTGAAGAATGAGTTCAAAGAGAAATCAGAAAAACTCTCCATAGTAGAGGAAGCTTGGGTGAGCAAAGCACGACGTGTAGATCTGGTAGAGGGGGATGCGCGTGCAAAGAAAATTAAGGTTGCAGAGACGTGCTACACGTTTCTGAGGGCAATTGATGAGGCCCAGGACCGAGTTATGAGATATCCAATTCAGTTCGAGGGACCGCCTCGGAATATGTTAGATAGCAGGGCTATGTCCCGCATTATGGAGGAGGAGCGTAGCGAAACTATCCGACGTCTTAGCAGGTCGTGATAGGAATGTATGATTATGTGAATGCTTAACTGATAGTTAGTAATGTAAATTTCGATGTGATTATAAACAAAGGAATATTCTGATGATTTGAATCCTGTAGATCCTTTATCTCTGGATAGTTGATGTAAATGGCATAAATGCTATCATACTATGTTAAAAACTTTTGATTTTAATAAAATATCAAAGTATATTTGAGATGATATGAGTTAAAGTGATTATGTTAAATAATTGAGTTAAGTCTTAAGTATTTAAGAGATTGAATAAAGATCTAATGAGTGTATATCTTAACAGAAATATGCTGCCAAGAAGAAGACTAAATCGCCGACAAGCCCAAGAAGGGTCAACCAATAACAATAACAACAATGATGCCAATGCGAAACCCGTTCAACAGTTGGTAAATCTGTTAGCTGGAGCGATGAACAATCAGCCTCAAGCTTCACCGAACACCTTATTTAAAGACTGAAAGGCAGTGGGACCGCCAGAGTTTAAAGGCTCCTCAAACCCGATAGAAGCTCAGACTTGGATTATGGAGATGGAGAAAGTTTTTGAGGTCGCCCGAGTTAGGGAGGACCAAAAGACTGCCTACGCGACATTCATGTTAAAATCAGAAGCCAGCTACTAGTGGCAGGCAAATAAGGTCAGGGGAGGAGAAGGTGTAATAACCTAGGAAAGGTTTAAGGAGATATTTTTCGAGATGTACTTCCCAACCAGCTCCCAGAATCAAATGGAGGTGCAGTTTTTGGAGTTGAAACAGGGTAGTATGTCTGTGCCCGACTACGCGGCAAAGTTTAACAAATTGGCTAGGTTTGCCCAATATCAGGTGCATACTGACGAAAGAAAGGCTAGGAGATTTGAGCAGGGATTGAAACCCTGGTTGTATAGCAAAGTGTCAATGTTTCAATTGAACACTTTTGCTGGAGTTCTGGAGAAGGCCATCCTCGTTGAAGGTGGAAGCGAAGCGGTGACCAAGTGCAATCAGGATCAAAAGAAGAAGAAGAATGATAGTGAAGGAAATAGTAAGGCTAGTGGCAGTAACACGGGAGGAACCAATAATCATAAACAAAGGTGGAATGGCAACCCGTCATCCGTAAATCAGCAAGGGAGTCAGAAGAAAAGGATAGAACCATGCCCAACATGCGAAAAGACTCACTTGGGAGTCTGCATGAAAGGGAAAAGAGTTTGCTACAATTGTGGTCAGGAAGGCCACATAGCACCTAACTTCCCTAACACTAAAAAGGGCACCTGCTACACATGTGGGTCAAAGGATCACTTGGCTAGAGACTGTCCCAAGAAGGCATCTGGAGGGGCAGGGTCAGGTGGAAACAAGGGAAATAACAGTGGAAATCCTCTTACAATTATCGGACCGACTTTGACAAACGACCAACTGCGAGGACATTCAACATGACCGTACAGGATGTTGTTCAGTCTCGTAATGTGGTGCCAGGTATCATTTCGATCAATAAAGTCAATGCTTATGTTTTATTTGATTCAGGTGCTACTTGTTCATTTATATCCGATGACTTTGCAAAGAACTTAGAATTATATAAGGACGAATTAAAAATCCCTATGAACATATAGATTGCGAATAGGGAAGTGATTTCTGTTAGGTATATACATAAGAACTTTAGAGTGGATATTAAGGGTAACGTTATGAATGTAGATCTAATCCCGATTAAACTTGGCGAATTTGACGTTATCTTGGGAATGGATTGGTTATTCAATTATGGGGCTATAATTGATTGCCAGAAGAAATGTATTAACCTTATGATCCCGTCAAAGGTTGTGTTTTATGGCAGCAAGTCGCCTAGACAAACGAGTTATCTGATGATGTTTAAAGCCAGGAAGTTATTAAGACAAGGCTATGTGGGATATTTAGCATACATAGTCAATAGTCGCAAAGAGAATCCAAAGTTAGAGGAAATACCAGCCGTAAGGGACTTCGTGGATGTGTTTCCGGATGATCTGCCAGAACTTTCGCCGGATAGAGAAGTAGATTTCGTGATCAATTTGGTGCCAGGAACGGCTCTAATATCGAAGGCACTGTACCAGATGGCTCCTGTAGAAATGAAAGAATTAATGGTTCAGCTACAAGAGTTACTGGACAAGAAATATATTCAACCGAGCGTATCATCGTGGGGAGCGCCGGTGTTATTTGTTAAGAAGAAGGATGGGACGATGCGGCTCTGCATCGATTATAGAGAGTTGAACAAGGTTACCATTAAGAATAGGTATCCGTTACCAAGGATTGATGATCTGTTCGATCAATTAAAGGGTGCAAGATATTTCTCAAAGATAGACCTGAGAAGTGGTTATCATCAGCTGAAGGTGAGGCCAGAAGATGTTCCGAAGACAGCGTTTAGGACTCGGTATGGTCACTACGAGTTTTTGGTTATGTCATTTTGTCAAACATATGCGCCTGCGGCGTTTATGGGACTAATGAATGGAGTGTTCAAGACGTTTTTGGACAAATTTGTGGTGGTCTTTATTGACGACATACTGGTGTAATCAAAAACAAAGGAAGAACATGTTGAGCATTTCAAGTTGACATCGGAGGTGTTGAGAAGAGAGAAGTTGTACGCCAAATTCTCAAAATGTGAATTCTGGATTGAAAGGGTGCAATTTCTCGGACATGTGATTGATAAGGACGGAATTTCGGTGGTTCCCTCCAAGGTCGAAGCAGTGATGAATTGGGATCAGCCGAAAACACCGTCGGAAGTAAGAAGTTTTCTTGGATTAGTAGGTTATTACAGAAGATTCGTTCAGGATTTTTTCAAGATCGCCACTTCGCTAACGAATTTGACTAGGAAAGCTGTGAAATTCATTTGGACAGAGAAGTGTGAGGAAAGTTTTCAAGAACTTAAGAAAAGGTTGAGTACAGCACCTGTTTTGTCCCTTCCTGATGACACAGGAAACTTTGTGGTATATAGTGATGCGTCGCATAAAGGGCTAGGCTGTGTGCTTATGCAAAATGGCAGAGTCATTGTGTATACGTCACGATAGTTAAAGGATTACGAGAAGGGATATCCAACCCACGATTTGGAATTGGCTGCGGTGGTATTCGCTTTAAAGATTTGGAGACATTATCTCTATGGGGAGAAGTGTGAGATATATACAGACCACAAGAGTCTGAAAAAGATTTTCACCCAGAAAGATTTGAATATACGTTAGAGAAGATGGTTAGAACTAATAAAGGACTATGATTGTGATATCTTATACCACCCGAGAAAAGCTAATGTTATAGCCGAGGCCTTAAGCAGAAAGGGTCGGGAGAAGTTGATGATGCTAACAGAACAAGAAGAGTTGATTTCAGCGATGGAGAAGCTGGAATTGGAAGTAGGATATCCAATGGAGACTGATGAAAAGCTGTTCCAGATGCAAGCTGGCACAACTTTATTGGATAAGGTTAAGGAAGCTCAAATCCTAGATAAGGAATGTGAGGAAGTAAAGAAAAAGATATCTGAAGGGACTGAACTTAAATTTAAAATGGACAGCGAGGGATTGTTGATGTTTAAAAACAGAGTTTGGGTACCGCCAGTACCAGAAATCAAGGAGGACATTCTGAGCGAGGCTCATAGTTCAAGGTATTCCATTTATCCCGAAAGTACCAAGATGTATCAGGATTTACGATAATATTTTTGGTGGCCAAATATGAAGAGAGACGTTGCCGATTGTGTTGCCAGGTGTCTGACTTGTCAAAGGGTCAAGGCGGAACATCAGAGACCAAGTGGTTTGCTATAACCCTTAGAAATCCCAGAATGGAAATGGAAACATATTACAATGGATTTTGTGGTTGGCCTTCCGACGACCCAGAAAGGCTATGACGCAGTATGGGTTATCGTTGACCGATTAACGAAATTCGCACACTTTCTTCCGATCAGAATCAGATTTAACTTAGAACAGTTGGCGAAGTTATACGTGAAAGAGATTGTTTCAAGGCATGGAGTACCAGTGTCGATTGTTTCTGACCGTGATCCGCGCTTCACATCAAATTTTTGGAAACGACTATAAGAATGCATGGGAACACAGTTGAGGATGAGTACAACTTATCACCCTCAGACTAACGGGCAAAGCAAAAGGACGATCCAGACATTAGAGGATATGCTGAGAGCATGCATCATGGATTTTAAAGGCAATTGGGATGATCATCTACCGCTTGTAGAATTCGGTTATAACAATAGTTACCACGCTAGTATTGGATGCCGCCTTACAAAGCGTTATACGGTAGAAAGTGCAGAACTCCACCATACTGGGATGAAGTTGGCGAGAGACAGTTGCTGGGTCCAGGGTTGGTACAGCAGACAGCAGAGATAGTTAAAGTAATTCGGATAAGGTTAGTAGCGGCTCATATGATACCCCCAAATCCGGGTACTTCGTTTCCATATGATTTGGTGTTCACTTTCTAACTATAACAACATCTACCCAATACAACAACAAAATAAATTACAACCTTTAATTAAAATAGTTAAAATCTCCCTTAAAACAAGGGTTACAACCTTCTTAAAAACAATCCCAGGGTTTAATCTAACCTTGACAATAATAAACAAGTGCGGAACTAAAAACATAACATCAAAGTCTTATTACAATCTTTTCAAAACAACAAAAACAAATCTTCACTTATTTTGCTTCCCCTTGCCCTTACTCGTAGACGGGGCATCAACATTATCAATCTTAGCTGCAATTGTTATTTAATGCAAGAGTGAGCAAACAACAGCTCACTGGAGTTTAACAACAATAAATACATGAAAGGATATCTTTAAAAAGATTTGAATAACTTAGCTTACTTCATTAATAAAGAATTGAATAATAATTCTCTATTAACATTAAAATTCGAATATAGAATTTATCTGACGGTCATAAGTCCTTTGAACTCTTGTCCTAGGTAATAAATATTTCTATTTAAACCTTTAACAGTCAATAAGACTATGGACCTTAACTCGTACTTAGGGGGATCAGTCCTTTGTACCATGTATTGTGCACAAACATCTTAACGCTTTCGCGTAGTAACCTCCCCTAATAATTAGGGTTGTTCATCTCAATATTTTGAATACAAGTCCGCACCAAAGAAAGTTTGGTTTGGATAAGTTTACAAGGGTAATTTAGAATTCACGTTCATCAATTAAGGATTAGTTGAATCGACTTTCAATAACTCATAAATAAAAGAATTATGAATTAACATATGCTTTAGAAGTAAACTTAAAGCATTTAAAATAATAAACTGGATCTTACTTGAACAATAAGTCAAGATCACTTTGGTTAAGTAAATAATTGTCCAGTACATAAATGAAAAGGACATTCTCAACAATGAATATATGAACTCAAAGAACTTGCGTAGAAATAGCGAGTTTAGGGTTTACAAGACTTGCCTTAAGCGCAAGCTACTTAACACAATCACGTACTTTAACACTTCTTATATACATTCAATCATAATAACTTAAATTAGTTAACACATAATTAATTCACATAAGTGGTTAACCCTCATGGTTAAATCACTCTAATTAAATAAATAATAATAATTAATCATCACATAGTTAATTACATCACTTACATATTCACATAATTAAATTAATTATGTATTTAACTAATTTATAATTAAAAAATTATAATTCAAACACTTAATCAAATTATAATTACTTAAATTATAATTACCTTTTAAATTATAAATAATTATAATTTAAAATCAATTAAACTACATCATGCATTATAATTACACAATTTATAATTAATCATGTATTTATCAATTATAATCTATAATAATCATGCATTTATTAAATTATAATTACATAAATTATAATTTAAATTAACATCTAATTGATAAAAATAAATCAACTTCTATACATTATAATTTCACAGAATTATAATTAACTTATTTTACAATTAAACAATTATAGCTTATAATTTAAATACTATATTAGGTTTTCAAAACTTTTTTTTTTCTCAAATTATGAAATTATCAACTTCATGTTAACACATGTTATAGCAGCTAGATACATGCTCATTATCTTAGCAATAATGTAATGGAAACATAAAAAAAACTGCACAACCAACCCAGCTCACTTCATCTGCACAGCCAGCGGTGCAGCTGCGCAACCAGCAGCCTTGGCACCGGCGCAGCTGCGCAGGTGTCAAAACTAAGAAACCCCAGTGGCGCAGCTACGCTGCTTCTGGCTGTGCTACCGGAGCAGCTGCGCAGGTACGCAGACAGAAGTAGGCAGTGCAGCCTCCCTGTTTCACCGAAACAAACTCAAACAAGCCAACAAATGGAAATTACAAGCAACGTAGACATTGTAAATCATACATATGCAATAATACATATATATATAACATGCTTCTAAAACACAAAACCATCTAAGCAATAAGAATTAACGGTTTTAAAAGTCTAATTTAACTATTTTTATAAAAACTCATATTTTAACAAAATAAGTAATTGTAATAAATTTCTCAAGCAATTTAACTTTATATACATACATTATTTCTGTTATAAAAGCTAGTAACATAAACAACTACCAATTTGCACAATTCACATATATAACCCACCAATTTATACTCTATAATCAACCATAATATATAACTCATGTAAACGAAACTTTTTCCATGAAAACTCGTTGCTACCACATTTTAATTTTTTAAAACTCGTACATGACATATAATTCATATATAAGTATGTTTATAACATATATTGCATACACCATTCATGTTCATACAATTTTCACAAATTTCATATTTATAGAGAATGAAAATACGAAGAACATGAAATTCAACTTCAAAACAATAAGTTCTAGAAATTGTACCTTGTTGATTTAGTAGAGAAAGGTGAAGATGGTGATGATTGTATGCTTGATTAACAATTTTTTCCTCCTTCTTCTTACTTCTTCTTCTCTCTTTTCTTTTCTCTACTCTCTTTTTTTCTCTATGCTTTTTAGTTTAGACTAACTTAGCGTAAACTAAACTAACATATAATATAATACGTAGTAATAGATATAGGATTAATTATATATAATATAACTGACAAAGCATTATAACTATATATAGTCTAATATCAGTTACAAAATTTTGAATTTAAAACTTAAGGTCATGTTTGGCAAACCCTTTATTTAAAAACAGATTATTAGCTAAGGTCATGTTTGGAAAATAGATTTAAAAACAAATGCAAGGCCTTGTTTGTTTAAAATCATTTAAAATTCTTTTTCTTTTATTTTAACAAATTATTTTAACACATACTTTAATGTCATATTTTAATCAATTAAATATTAAACATCTAATTTAATCAATTAAAATCTAACATCAATAAATCACATAAAATTTGCCACATAATTATAATTACTCGCTAATTATAATTCATGTAACACTTCATCACATAATTCATCTAATTCAATTATCTCAATTAAATTAGAACTATAATATAAAATTAATATACATTAATTAAATAAATATTACACACTCATTTAATTAATATATAACACTTAATTAAATCACTCCATAAATCACATAATTTATTTATTTAACTCAATAAATAATTCACATAAAATATTTATTTAACTCAATAAATATTTAAAATTATTATATAAAATCACAATCGTTACAATCTTCCCTCCTTAAAAGGATTCTGTCCCCAAAATCACACATTAAAAAAAATTCTCGTCTATTACATTCTTCTCCCCTTAAAAGGATTCTGTTCCCAGAATCAGTACATAAGGGTTACACAAAACTAAGCAAATAATTGCGGATAAGATTTTATCATAACATCTTCGAGTTCCCACGTAGCTTCTTCAGCACTGTGGTTCCTCTAGATTACCTTAATAGAAGGTATAACTTTATTCCTAAGTACTTATTCCTTTCTATCAACTATTTGAACAAGCACTTCTTTATATGTTAAGTCCTTATCAAATTGCAAAGGTTCATACTCTATCACATGTTTATAATCGTGCTTCTAAGGTCTTAACACAGAAATACGAAAGACGTTATATATATTCTCGAGCTCCAGAGGTAATACTACTTCGTAAGCTACCTCGCCCACCTTTCGTAGTACCTCGAAAGGTCCAATAAATTGGGGACTCAACTTCCCCTTCTTGCCGAATCGGATCTTCCCTTTCCAGGGAGATACCTTCAGGAAAACAAAACTTCCTAGTAAGAATTCTCGGTTCTGTCGATGTAGATCGGCATACTTCTTCTGTCTGTCTTGAGCAGCAACTAGTCTCGTTTTGATCAACTTCACAATTTTGGCGGTTTGTTGTACCAATTTCGGTCCCAACAATTGACGTTCATCGACTTCATCCTAGCACAAGGGAGTTCTGCATTTTCTGCCGTATAATGGTTCGTAAGGCGGTATGCCGATACTTGCATGGTGACTATTGTTGTAGGTGAACTCCACCAACGGTAGATGATCCTCCCAGCTTCCCTTGAAGTCCATCACACAAGCTCTCAGCATATCCTCAAGCGTCTGAATCGTTCTTTCTCTCTAGCCATCAGTCTGAGGATGGTAAGATGTACTCATTCGCAATTGCGTTCCCAGACACTCTTGCAACCACTTCCAAAAATTAGACGTAAAACGTGGATCTCTGTCGAATACAATCGACACCGGAATGCCGTATCGAGAAATGATTTCCTTCACATACAATTTTGCTAACCGGTCCAAGTTGTACTTAACCCTAATCGGCAGAAAGTGGGCTGACTTTGTCAGTCGATCTACTATTACCCATATCGCATCCAATCCCTTCTGCGTCGCTGGAAGACCTACCACAAAGTCCATCGTGATGTGCTCCCACTTCCACTCTTGAATTTCTAAGGGTTGTAGCAAACCACTTGGTCTCTGGTGTTCTGCCTTAACTTTCTGGCACGCTAAGCATTTTGGAACGCATTCAGCAAAGTCCCTCTTCATATTCAGCCACCAGAAATGATGCCTGAGATCCTGGTACATCTTCGTACTCCCGGAGTGAATAGAATATCTAGAACTATAAGCTTCGCTCAGAATCTCCTCTTTGACCTCTGGTACTGGCGGTACCCATATTCTACCTTCAAACTGTAACAGACCTTCATTATCGATCTTGAACTTGAATCTTCGCCATCGGTTATCCTCTTCTGAACTTTTCCTCATTCTTCATCGTGAAGTTGTGCTTTTTTCACCTTGTCTACTAGAGTAGGACCAGTGGTTACTTGAAACAACTTCTCATCTGATTCCTTCGATCTAGCCATCTGTTTTATCAACTGATATTGGTCAGTTAATATATTCAACTTCTCCCAACCTTTTCTGCTCAAAGCGTCGGCGACAACGTTAGCTTTCTCCAGATGGTAAAGTATCTCCCAATCGTAGTCTTTGATCAGTTCCAACCATCTTCTTTGGCGCATGTTCAAATCCTTCTAGGTGAAAATATATTTCAGACACTTGTGATCTGTGTATATTTCACACTTCTCTCCATATAAGTAGTGTCTCCATATCTTTAGAGCAAACACTACTGCCGCCAATTCTAAATCATGAGTTGGATACCCCTTCTTATAATCCTTCAGCTGACGTGACACATAGGCAATGACTTTGCCGCTCTGCATCAACACACAGCCTAATCCTTTATGTGAGGCATCGCTATATACCACAAAATTCCCCGTACTATTCAGTAAAGACAACACAGGCGTAGTACTCAACCTCTTCTTCAGCTCTTGAAAACTTTCCTCACACTTTTCCGTCCAAACAAATTTAACCGTTTTACGAGTCAAATTCTTCAACGGAGTTGCGATTCTAGAAAAGTCTTGGATAAATCTTCGGTAATAACTTGCCAATCCCAAGAAACTCCTCACTTCAGACGGCGTCTTCGGCTGATCCCAATTCATTACGACCTTAACTTTCGACGGATCCACCGAAATACCATCCTTGTCAATCACGTGGCCAAGAAATTGCACACGTTCCAACCAGAATTCGCATTTTGAGAATTTAGCATAAAGCTTCTCTCATTTCAGCGCTTCTAAGGTTAGTCGTAAGTGTTCAGCATGTTCCTCCTCGGTCTTGGAATAAACCAGGATGTCATCTATGAACACTACCACGAACTTGTCCAGAAATGGCTTGAACACCCTGTTCATTAAGTCCATAAATGCAGCTGGGACATTTGTGAGACCAAATGACATCACTAAGAACTCGTAATGATCATATCGAGTCCTAAAAACCATTTTCGGTATATCTTCTTTTCTCACCTTCAACTAATGATACCCGCTTGTCAAATCGATTTTCGAGAAGTACTTTGCACCCTTCAGTTGATCAAACAAGTCATCGATCATAGGTAAAGGATACCTATTCTTAATCATAACTTTGTTCAATTCTCTATAATCAATGCAAAGATGCATCGATCCATCCTTCATTTTCACAAACAAAACTGGCGCTCCCTACGGCGAAACGCTCGGTTGAATATACTTCTTGTCCAGCAATTCTTGCAGTTGAACCATCAGTTCCTTCATCTCAACTGGAGTCATTCGGTACGGAGCCTTTGAAATCGAAGCAGTTCCCGGCGCTAAGTCGATCACGAACTCTATCTCCCTATCTAGTGGAAGTCCTGGCAAGTCGCTCAGAAATACGTCCACAAACTCCTTAACTATCGATATCTCCTCCACCTTCGGGCTTTCCTTACGCGTATCTACTTTGTAGGCTAGATATCCTACATAGCCTTGCGTCAGAAGTTTCTTGGCTTGCATAACCGTCAGACAACTCGCTTGTCTAGGCGATTTGCTACCATAGAACACTAACTTCGATGGAGTCGTAAGGTTTATCGACTTCTTCTGACAGTCGATTATCACCCCATGGTTGAACAACCAATCCATACCCAGTATAACGTCGAATTCCCCAAGTTTTATCAAAATTAAATCTACTCTCAGCTCCTGACCCTTAATATCCAATCTACAGTTCTTATATACACTTCTCACATGAATAACCTCCCTATTCGCAATCTCTATGTTCAAAGGGTAAACTAACTCCTCTACAGGTAAGTCTAGGGTTTTAGCAAAATAATCAAATATGAATGAACAAGTAGCACCCGAATCAAATAATACATATGCATTTATACTATTAACCGGAATAATACTTGACACCACGTCTTTTGATTGCACAGCATCCTACATCGTCATATTGAATGTCCGTGCAGTGGGTCGAACAGCTTGCAATGGTGCAGCGATAGTAACGGTACTACCGCTTCCATTTCCTCCGCTCCCTGTTGACCCCGCCGTGAGCTTCTTAGGGTAATTGCAAGCCATATGATCCTTGGATCCACATGTAAAGCAAGCTCCCTTCTTCGGGTTTGGGCAATTAGGCGCAATGTGGCCTTCCTGACCACAGTTGAAGCACACCCGCTTTCCCTTCATACACACCAGTGTGATTCTTACCGCATGTAGCACATGCTTCGAACTTCCTCTTCTACTGGATTCCTTGCTGACTCACAGAAGAGGTATTATCATTCCATTTTCTCTTCTGGTTCACAGCGCTGCTACCACCAGCCTTGGTTTCTATCTCATTTTTCTTCTTCTTGTCCTGGTTAAACTTCGTCACCGCTTCGCTTCCTCCCTCAGCAAGTATAGCCTTTTCCAGCACAGCTACAAATGTGTTAAGCTGGAACATGGAAACCTTGCTGTAGAGCCAGGGCTTCAGTCCTCGCTCAAACCTCTTTGCCTTCCTAGCGTAAGTACTGACCTGGTAAGTAGCGAACCTGGCCAGTTCGTTGAATTTCGCGGCATACTCGGACACTGTCATCCCTCCTTGCTTAAGCTCTAGGAATTGGACCTCCATATGATCCTGCGAACCCACTGGGAAGTACATCTCATAGAACATTTCCTTGAAATGTTCCCATGTTATGACTCTCTCTCCCTCTCGAGTCTTATTAGCCTGCCACCAAAAGCTAGCATCCGACTTCAACATGAATGCCGCAAATGTTGTCTTCTGGTCTTCACCTACTCTTGTTACGTCAAAGACCTTCTCCATTTCCATCACCTACGTCTGAGCCTCGATAGGGTTGGTTGATCCCCTAAATTCAGGCAATCCTACTGCCATGAATTCCTTGAACGTCGTACCCTGCACTTGCGGCTGATTTGCAAGAGCTCCTATCAACAGATTCACCAACTGCTGAACCGAGTTGGGATTCGTCCCATCGTTATTGTTGTTGTTCGTCGAACCCTCGGGGTTTTGACGCGTTGGTCTTCTTCTAGGAGGCATTTTCTATTAAGAAAATATTATTATTATATCTTTATTCAATTTTTAAATATTCAAGTTCATGCTTAAAGGTTTGAATAACTCAGTTCACATAGAACACATAGTACGTCAATAAACTCCTTTTTATTCATTAGTCGTAGTTTAAATACATCAATCAGATAGCATTTCTGCCATTTACATCATCCTTCCTGAACTAGAAAAGTTACAGGATTACATTATTAACTCATCCCATTCTTATCTCAAATTATGGGATTTACATATTTATTATAAAAGCATCACATAAACAAAAACTCTACTGTCTAGGCATATTAAAACGTCGCACAGCCTCTCTGCGTTCCTCTTCCATCACCCGAAACGCTGTCCTTCGATCCACCACGTACCATGGTAAACCTTGGAACTGAGCTGGGTAATAGAAAATACGATCCTGGGCTCTTTCTATCGCTGTATGGAAAGCATACTCTGTTTCCCTCAGCTTGGCCCTCTTGGCTTTAGCTTCATCTTCAGCTCGATCGGCTCGTTGAGTAGCCCTCAAGCTTATCTCCTCAGCTCTGGCATGCTTCCTCGACTCCTCCTGGATGTCCTGCTTCAACTTCGCCAGTTCAGCTTGCGCAGCAACTCTATCATTCTCTATGTGTATCAAGTTCCACTGTGCATCTCCTAAGTCACTAGCCATATCCTCGATAGTCTCGTCTCGCTGCTGGATAGTTTCTTCGAGCTCTCCGACTCAACTATGAAGCTCCATGTTACTGTCGTAGACTGCCTCGTACATCTCAGCACTAGTAGAGTGAGGTGGGAATTCCTCTTCGGGATCCTCTTCCTCCTTTTCAGACTCGTCCTCATCCTCTTCTTCTGGAATAGGTGTCAGCTCACGCTCCCGACCAGCTACGGTGATCATTGGAGATGGCTCTCTCCTAACCAGCTGCTCCCAGACAACATGGATGTCTCGGGGCTCCTCCTCTCTAGGCACCTGAGGTATATTCTCTCTAGCCTGACTAGGTTCTCCAACGTTCGATATCCCGACAAAAGAATTTTAAAGTTTATTATTACGTGACATCGAATCGACACTCTTCGAATACTAAAACATAAACACATAGGCACATAAGGTAGTTTATTATCTTTACCTAGCATCACAATCTTTTCGATCTTACTATAAGGCTACAACTTAAGGTTTTTCCCCCACCTAAGGTTTCATAACATACAGCTCTAATACCAACTTGTGACACCCCCAAATCTGGGTACTTCGTTTCCACATGATTTGGTGTTCACTTTCTAACTATAACAACATCTACCCAATATAATAACAAAATAAATTACAACCTTTAATTAAAATAGTTAAAATCTCCCTCCAAACAAGGGTTACAACCTTCTTAAAAACAATCCCAATGTTTAATCTAACCTTGACAATAATAAACAAGTGCGAAAATAAAAGCATAACATCAAAGTCTTATTACAATCTTTTCAAAACAACAAAAACAAATCTTCACTTATTTTTCTTCCCCTTGCCCTTACTCATAGACAGGGCATCAACATTATCAACCTTAGCTGCAATTGTTATTTAATGCAAGAGTGAGTAAATAACAGCTCACTGGAGTTTAACAACAATAAATACATGAAAGAATATCTTTAAAAAGATTTGAATAACTTAGCTTACTTCATTAATAAATAATTGAATAATAATTCTCTATTAATATTAAAATTCGAATATAGAATTTATATGAGGGTCATAAGACCTTTGAACTCTTGTCCTAGGTTATAAATATTTATATTTAAACCTTTAACAGTCAATAAGACTATGGACCTTAACTCGTACTTAGGGGGATCAGCCCTTTGTACCATGTATTATGCACAAACATCTTAACGCTTTCGCGTAGTAACCTCCCCTAATAATTAGGGTTGTTCATCTCAGTATTTTGAATACAAGTCCGCACCAAAGAAAGTTTGGTTTGGATAAGCTTACAAGGGTAATTTAGAATTCACGTTCATCAACTAAGGATTAGTTGAATCGACTTTCAATAACTCATAAATAAAAGAATTATGAATTAACATATACTTTAGAAGTAAACTTAAAGCATTTAAAATAATAAACTAGATCTTACTTGAACAATAAGTAAATATCACTTTGGTTAAGTAAATAATTGTCCAGTACAGAAATGAAAAGGACATTCTCAACAATGAATATATGAACTCAAAGAACTTGCGTAGAAATAGCGAGTTTAAGGTTTAGAAGACTTGCCTTAAGAAGCTACTTAACACAATCACGTACTTTAACACTTCCTATATACATTTAATCATAATAACCTAAATTAGTTAACACATAACTAATTCACATAAGTGGTTAACCATCATGGTTAACTCACTCTAATTAAATAAATAATAATAATCAACCATCACATAGTTAATTACATCACTTACATATTCACATAATTAAATTAATTATGTATTTAACTAAATTATAATTAAACAATCATAATTCAAACACTTAATCAACTTATAATTACTTAAATTATAATTACCTTTTATATTATAAATAATTATAATTTAAAATTAATTAAACTACATCATGCATTATAATTACACAATTTATAATTAATCATGTATTTATCAATTATAATCTATAATAATCATGCATTTATTAAATTATAATTACATAAATTATAATTTAAATTAACATCTAATTGATAAAAATAAATCAACTTCTATACATTATAATTTCACAAAATTATAATTTAAATTAAACATTTACTCTTAATTATAATTAATCAAATTATAATTAAGTAACTTATTTTATAATTAAACAATTATAGCTTATAATTTAAATACTATATTAGGTTTTCAAAACTTCCGTTTTCTCAAATTATGAAATTATCAACTTCATGTTAACACATGTTATAGCAGCTCGATACATGCTCATTATCTTAGCAATAATGTAATGGAAACATAAAAACAACTGCATAACCAACCCAGCTCACTACATTTGCACAGCCAGCGGCGCAGCTGCGCAGCCAGCAGCTTTGGCACCGGCGCAGCTGCGCAGGTACGCAGAAAGAAGCAAGTAGTGCAGCCTCCCTGTTTCATCAAACAAACCCAAACAAGCCAACAAACGAAAATTACAAGCAACGTAGACATTGTAAATCATACATATGCAATAATACATATATATAACATGCTTCTAAAACACAAAACCATCTAAATAACAAGAATCAATGGTTTTAAAAGTCCAATTTGACTATTTTCATAAAAACACATATTTTAACAAAATAAGTAACTGTAATAAATTTCTCAAGCAATTCAACTTTATATACATACATTATTTCTGTTATAGAAACTAGTAACATAAACAACTACCAATTTTCACAATTCACATATATAACCCACCAATTTATACTCTATAATCAACCATAATATATAACTCATGTAAACGAAACTTTTTCCATGAAA
This sequence comes from Panax stipuleanatus, assembly GCA_020205555.1. Taxonomy (NCBI): domain Eukaryota; kingdom Viridiplantae; phylum Streptophyta; class Magnoliopsida; order Apiales; family Araliaceae; genus Panax; species Panax stipuleanatus. Next base: position 61,543,898 of record CM035117.1, on the reverse strand, counting down.
ATTCGTTGCTACCACATTTTAATTTTCTAAAACTCGTACATGATATATAATTAATATATAAGTATGTTTATAACATATATTGCATACACCATTCATGTTCATACAATTTTCACAACTTTCATATTTATAGAGAATGAAAATACGAAGAATATGAAATTCAACTTCAAAACAATCAGTTCTATAAATTGTACCTTGTTGATTTAGTAGAGAAAAGTGAAGATGGTGATGATTGTATGCTTGATTAACAATTTTCTCCTCCTTCTTCTTGCTTCTTCTTCTCTCTTTTCTTTTCTCTGCTCTCTTTTTCTCTCTATGTTCTTTAGCTTAGACTAACTTAGTGTAAACTAAACTACATATAATATAATACGTAGTAATAGATATAGGATTAATTATATATAATATAACTGACAAAGCATTATAACTATATTAAGTCTAATATTAGTTACAAAATTTTGAATTTAAAACTTAAGGTCATGTTTGGCAAACCCTTTATTTAAAAATAGATTGTTAGCTAAGGCCTTGTTTGGAAAATAGATTTAAAAACAAATGCAAGGCCTTGTTTGTTGAAAATCATTTAAAATTCTTTTTCTTTTATTTTAACAAATCATTTTAACACATACTTTAATGTCATATTTTAATCAATTAAATATTAAACATCTAAGTTAATTAATTAAAATCTAACATCAATAAATCACATAAAATTTGCCACATAATTATAATTACTCGCTAATTATAATTCATGTAACACTTCATCACATAATTCATCTAATTCAATTATCTCAATTAAATTAGAACTATAATATAAAATTAATATACATTAATTAAATAAATATTACACATTCATTTAATTAATATATAACACTTAATTAAATCACTCCATAAATCACATAATTTATTTATTTAACTCAATAAATAATTCACATAAAATATTTATTTAACACAATAAATATTTAAAATTATTATTTAAAATCACAATCGTTACAGCTCAGGATAGGCAGAAGAAATATGCCGATCCACACTGCAAGAATGTTGAGTTTGAATCGGGTAGCTTTGTATTTTTGAAGGTATCTCCCTGGAAGGAAAAGATCAGATTTCGTAAAAAGGAAAAATTGAGCCCAAGGTTCATTGGACCCTTTGAGGTGTTGCAAAGAATTGGAGAAGTCGCCTATGAGGTAGCTTTACCTCCGGCACTAGAGCATGTCCACAACGTCTTCCATGTGTCAGTGTTATGACCTTATAAACCCAATTACAAGCATGTGATTGAATATGAACCCTTACAATTTGAGAAGGACATATCCTACGAAGAAGTTCCTGTTCAAATTGTTGACAGGAAAGTGCAAGTTCTCAGGAATAAAGTAATACCTTATGTTAAGGTAATTTGGAGGAATCACAACGCTGAAGAAACTACGTGAGAACTCGAAGAAAATATGATGAAGACTTATCCACACTTATTTTCCTGAATAGGTGAAAGCGATTCTGGGGACAGAATCTTTGTAAGGGGGGGAGAATGTGACGGGACGAAATTATTAATCGAACCGTGATTCTGAGGACAGAATTCTTTTAAGGGGGGAAAGATGTGACGAACGAGAATTTTGTAAAGTTATTTGAAATAAATAAATATTTTTAATGATGTAATTATTGAGTTAAATAATTAATTTATGAGATTGTGGTAGATTAATTTAATTATATGTGTTACATTAATTAAATTAATGTGTAGTGATTTTATAATTCAAAGAATATATTTAATTGAGTTTATTTGATTAAATGAATTAAATAAATAAGTATAATGTTACTCTAATTAACTTAATAATTAATTAGAGAATTAATGAATTGACATAATTAATAGAGGAGAATATTAATTATGTGATAATGTGTTTAAAGTGAGTTTGTCTTATTTTATTTAATTGATTTAAATAAAATTAATTGATTTAATTAAGGTGTTATAATTGACTATAAAATAAACTAGTTTATTAAAATAAATGGAAAAGGAATAAGGGAACAAACAAACAAGGCCCTTGTAGAGGTTAGTTCGTTTTCACTACAACGGCTAATTATATATATACGTATACTACGCCTATATCCTAAATCATTATCAGAAGAAAAACTTATAAGATTTTTAGAGAGAAAAAAAGAGAGAGAACAGAATTTGAGAAATCATTATATTATCTTTGACTGTGAATTATCTTCATCATCTACTAAAGGGTAATCCCTTCTTTTTAATTTTCAAAATCTAAATTTCTCAAAGTCTTCATTATGTACTTTAAGTTTTCTGTAAAATTGGGTTTCATAATTAAGGCATAATATGGCTATATCTATATGGGTGTGTGATTATATCATGTTTTATATTTGGTATGAATGATTTAAAATGATCAAAATTATATAATTAGGCCTTAATTGGATTTTTTGAAAAGTTACAGAGTTTCTCATAGGTGTTTTTAAAAATTCTCTGTTAAGTATTATTTTGATAATTAAATCAAGCTATGATCATATATGTATTCGTATATGTTAATATCATGGGTTGTATTAAGTATGCATGAATTTCACTGATCACACCATGGAATTTTGTATTAGATTGGCTTTCAAGAATGACAAAGTATTGAATGAAGTATGAATAACCCATATGGGTAGAATAAGTGCTTTAATCATATGTTTAGATTAAAATTGACACATGAATATGATTGTATATGTTAAAACAAAGAAAATAGAATTGGAATGAGTGGATTCAGTGTAGTAACGAATTCATAATGATAGATTTCATATTTTTCATAAACACTTTGCAAAACTATGAAGAATAGTGAAATTTAATGTATTAAGTTGTGTAATTACATGATTAAAATGGAAGAAACATGCTAGAGGTGATGTATAATGTTCCTGTGAAGTTTATACTTTATGGGTAACATTACGAATCAGTATATTGGTGCAAAGTTGGAGAAAATGGGCGAGTTTCTGTGTTCTTCGTGAACTACAGATTCTGAAAATTCGTCGCCGCGCGGCCGCGCCGTTCCAAAGGTTTATTGGAGCACGCCCGCGCCGTTACAAAGGGCATTTGTAGAGCGGCCGCAGCTGTCATGGAATTTTCTAAAAAAAAATTGTAAGTGTTAAATATTGAGTAATGTGTTTTAAATCTAATAAACATGAAGACATGTTATGTATATGATAAGATGTTAATACAAGATTAATAACTTAGGTTATGTGATTAATTAATAAGTTAATTAATAGACTTAAACCATTATTTGAAAAGTTAACAATGAGTTTGAAGAACACTGTTGTGAATCAATAATCAAATCAAACGTGTGTTTAATGGATGTTATGAATGTGTTGATATGTAGGATTAATTAAAAAAACATGAGTTATAATTGTAGCTTGCACACGAGGCAAGTTTCCTAAACTCAAATCTTTAAATTTGAGCAAGTTCTAAACCTTACTTTTATATTGAGCAAGTTATAGACTTAAATTCTATATCAAGCAGAATTCTTTTTTTTGATTACTCAAGTTCAGAATTTCATATGAGATGTCATGATTCTTTTAAAAGTATCATATCAGTATACAATACTTATTTGATTGTATATCCTTGAGAAGTTGTTATTCAAATTGAATATTATATATTGTTGAATCTTTTAAGACTAGCGAACCCTTATTAATTGACTAGTCCATAGTCGATGAGCGTTCTAAATTCTAGAACTACTATTGAATTATCCAAACCAAACTTTATTTGGTGCGGACTCTGATGTCAAACTGAGATACACAACCCTATTAAAGGGGAATTGATGATGCTTTAAGCGTTGAGGTATTGTGCACGGTATCGGTATGAAGTGCTGATCTCCCTAAGTACGAGAAGTAAAGTCCATAGTCTTATGACTGTTAAAGGTTAATATACTTGACCTAAGACATAGTTGAAGGTCTTATGACCCTCAGATGTAATTTGATTCTCGATTATTATTCTTGATTCAAAAGTTGAGCTTTCTGTTATTTAGATTTCTTTAATTTCACTCGCATGTTATTATTGTCATATTTTTATACTTGCGGGCATTCGTGCTCATTCTTGCATAATAACATTGCAGCTAAGAATGAACAAAGTGATGAACCTTCTAGTAATAAGGGCAAAGGAAAAGCTAAAAAGTGTTGAAGACTTGTGGTGTTATTGAAATGTTAAAGTTCAAGACTTATGTGAAATGATTAAGACATATTTGATTACGTTTTCGCAACAGAGATTTAAGGTTAAGTATGACTTGTGATTGATTATGTATTTACTATTTCAGATGTTGTAAAGATGATGGATTATTTATCTATTTAATGAATTTCTATTATTATGGGTAGATAGTAATATGATATTTGAACAAGAACACCAAATTCTGTGGAAATTAAGATACCAAATTTGGGGGTGTCACAACGATACTTGATCTTATCATTATATTATTTGTTGACCATGTATACTTGCGTGTAACGCTTATAGAAAATACCCAACAAGTTTTTGGCGTCGTTGCCGGGGACAGTAATGGCGTTTATTACTTACAATATCAGTTTAATTAGATCAATTTTAGTTAAACATATATATATATATATATATATATATATTCTTATTTTTGTTTGATTGGTTATTTCAGGGAAACTCAAGTAGTGCATGCAAACTCGATCGAAGAAGCCAGAATTATTGCCTTTCGAGGACGACATCGACAAACGATTTCAGAAGTTAACTAAGTGGATTGCAAAGACTCGAGAAGAACTTGAAACACCCAAAGAAAGCATGGCTGCTGAACCGAAAGAGAAAGCATTGCGGGATTATGCTACACTGCGGATTTTAGAGATTTAGTCCAGTATCACCAGGCCGGTGATTAATGCTAACAACTTTGAGATCAAGCTTGGAACGATACAGATGGTGTAGAATAATTGCCAATTTGGGGATCTTCTGAATGATGACCCAAACGAGCACGTTGTCAGTTTCATAGAAATATGCGACACCTTCAAGTGCAACGGAGTTTCAGATGATGCTATCAGATTAAGACTATTTTCGTTTAAACTCAAAGATAAGGCAAAGGGTTGGCTCCATTCTTTACCACCGGGGTCAATTACCACATGGAATGATTTGGCGCAGAAATTTTTGGCTAAGTTCTTCCCTCCTTCAAAGACACATAAAATGAGAATGGAGATTTCTTCATTTGCATAGCTATAAGGAGAGCCATTATATGAGGCATGGAAGAGGTACAAAGAGCTGTTGAGAAAATGCCCTCATCATGGACTACCGCATTGGATGTAGATAAACACATTCTACAACGGGTTAGGGAGTCATATACGGACCAGCATCGATGCAGCCTTAGGTGGAGCTTTTTTGGCAAAGAAATTTGATGAGGCATGGGACTTGATAGAAATAATGGCTACAAACAACTATCAGTGGCCGACTGAGAGAATGACTCAACCCAAAGCGGCAGGAATTTTGGAGGTGCATACTATGACAGCTATATCTGCACAACTAGCAGCGTTATCGAAGAAGATGGATGCCATGTCTACGGGAAATATGTAATAGGTAGCATTTATATATGAACTTTGTGCAGGTGAGCATCAAACAGAACAGTGTGCCATCAACCCAACTTCAGTTCAGTATATGGGTAGCTATAACAGGCCACCCAACACATATCAAAATGCATACAATTAAGGGGCAAGGAACCATCCGAACTTTTCTTAGAGCAACAACCAAAATCAGAATCAGCAGCAGGCTCCACGACCATCATACCCTTCTGGTTTTTAGAATCAAAATCAACAGGCAGCTCCACATTAAGATAAAAAGATAGATTTGGAGGAGATAGTGGCAAAATACATAACAGGAAATGAAGCGACGATGAAAACTCAAGCGATGGCGATTAAGAATCTATAAACTCAGATTGGACAGATCGCTAGTGCACTGAACAGTAGACCACAAGGAACATTACCAAGTGATACAGAAAAGAATCTGAGGGGAGGACATGAGCAATGTCAAGCTGTCACACTGCGTAGTGGGAAATAGCTAACCAAGCAGGAGTCAGAGAAGCCGACTATGGATAAGCAGGTTGAGACCAGTGTAGAAGAAATAGTGGAAGGGAAAGCAGGAGAAAAATCTGCAGAAAAAGAACAAGCGGTTACACCGATAGTCTATCCTCCACCACTATTTCAACAACGGATCCGAAAATAGAAATTAGAGCAATAGTTCACTAAGTTTCTGAAGTGTTCAAGAAGTTACACATCAACATCCCTTTTGTGGAGGCATTAGAACAGATGCCTAGTTATGCCAAGTTCATGAAGGATATATTGTCAAAGAAAAAGAAATTAGAGGACTTCGAGACTGTGGCACAAACAGAGGAATGTAGTGCGATATTGCAAAAGAAGCTTCCACCAAAGTTGAAAGATCCGGGTAGTTTCACCATCCCATGCAAGATAGGGAGTTTGGCCTTCAATAAATGTCTATGTGATTTAGGTGCCAGTATAAACCTCATGCCATTATCAGTTTATACTCAGCTAGGTTTACCAACACCTAAACCGACTAACATCTCTTTACAGCTGGCAGACAGATCGGTAACTTACCCGCGAGGAATTATTGAGGGTGTTGGTAAAAGTGGATAAATTCATCTTCCCAGCGGACTTCATCATATTAGACTACGAAGAAGATAAGGATATTCCAATAATCCTTGGGCGACCATTATTGGCTACTGGTAGGACTCTCATTGATGTGTAGAAAAGAGAGTTAACCATGAGGGTTCAAGACCAAGAGGTGACCTTCAACATGTTTAAAGCCATAAACTTCCCAAAAGAGGATGAGGAATATTTTTGGATGGATATTATTGATAAAATGGTGGGGGATGAACAACATCGGATATTGAGTACCGACCCGTTAGAAGCAACATTAATGGGAGACTATGATGGAGATGAGCCAGAGCTATTGGAATATCTGCAGTTGTTAGAGGCACATCCTTGAGTGAACAGGCTCAAGTTACCGTTTGAGCCATTGGAACAACAAGAACTTCGGCAGCAAAGATGAAACCATCTCTAGAGGAACCACCTAAACTAGAACTCAAACCCTTACCCAATCACCTCAGGTATGCTTTTTTGGGTAATTCATCTACTTTACCTATTATTATTGTATCTGCGCTTAACGAACTGCAGGGAAGTAAGATGCTAAGAGTTCTAAGGGAATACAAGTCTGCTATTGGATGGACTATCTCCGGCATCAAAGGAATCAGCCCGTCATTCTGTATGCACAAGATTCTAATGGAGGAGGATAGCAAGCCAACAGTAGAACAACAGAGGAGGCTTAACCCAATCATGAAAGAGGTAGTGAAGAAGGAGATCTTGAAATGGCTGGATACTAGAATTATCTACCCCATTTCAGACAGTGCATGGGTGAGCCCGGTCCAATGTGTCCCAAAGAAATGTGGTATGATAGTAGTAAAGAACGAGAACAATGAACTGATACCGACAAGGACAGTGACCGACTGGAGGGTCTGCATGGACTACAGAAAGCTGAATAAGGAAACTAGAAAGGATCATTTCCCCTTGCCTTTCATTGATCAGATGTTGGACAGACTCGCTGGACATGAGAACTATTGCTTGTTGGATGGGTATTCAGGCTACAATCAGATGGTCATCGCACCAGAGGATCAAGAGAAAATAACGTTCATATGCCCGTATGGCACATTTGCCTTTAGAAGGATGTCATTCGGACTGTGTCACGCACCGACGACCTTTCAGTGATGCATGATGGCAATCTTCTCAGATATGGTGGAGCAAAGTGTCGAGGTATTTATGGATGACTTTTCAGTATTCGGGGAATCTTTTGACAGGTGTTTTGAAAATCTAGTCCTGGTGCTAAAAAGATGTGTTGAGACGAATCTGGTGCTCAACTGGGAAAAATGCCATTTCATGGTCCAATAGGGGATAATACTTGGACACAAAGTTTCTGGAAAAGGGTTGGAAGTTGATAGAGCTAAATTGGAAATAATTGAAAAGCTGCCACCGTCGACATCAGTAAAGGGTATTCGAAGCTTTCTTGGTCATGCTAGAATCTACAGCCAATTTATTAAAGACTTCTCAAAAATCACAAAGCCACTATGTAGTCTCTTGGAAAAGGATGCACCATTCAAATTTGATGAAGACTGTCTAGCAAGGTTTGAGCAATTGAAGAAGAAGCTAACCACAGCCCCAGTGATCATCGCACCAGATTGGACAATGTCATTCGAGCTCATATGTGATGCGAGTGACTATGCAATAGGAGCAGTGCTTGGACAACGACGAGAGAAAATCTTTTATACTATCTATTACGCAAGCAAGACACTGACTGATGTATAGTTAAACTACACAACCACTGAAAAGGAATTACTTGCAGTTATGTACGCATTTGACAAATTTTGCTCATATTTGGTGGGGACAAAGGTGGCGGTTTACACAAATCACTCGGCCATCCGGTATCTAGTTGAAAAGAAGGACGTAAAGCCAAGACTTATTCACTGGGTTTTTCTACTACAAGAGTTTGATTTAGAGATTAAGGATAGAAAGGGGATAGAAAATCAAGTGGTTGACCATCTTTCACTGCTAGAGAATCCGAAGCAGGACGAAACAAATAAAGTAGTGATCAACGAGTCTTTTCCCGATAAGCAGTTATTCTTAATCCACGGTGAGTTCCCATGTTATGCAGATTTTGCCAACTACTTGGTGAGTAATATTCTCCCACCAGATTTGACACGCCAACAAAAGAAGAAATTCTTACACGACGTGAAGTGGTATATGTGGGATGAACCGTATTTGTTCTGCCAGTGTGCTGACAGAATGATTCAGCGATGTGTACTGAAAAGTGAAGTCGACAGTATCTTACAGGCATGTCACGCCTTAGTATACGGGGGACACTATGGGAGTGAGAGAACAGCCGCATAAGTCTTCCAAGAAGGATTTTACTGGCCCACCTTGTTCAAAGACGCACACCAATGCGTGAAAAACTGTGATAGATGTCAAAGAGTGGAAAATATTTCAAAGCGGAACGAAATGCCCCTAAACATGATTTTGGATGTCGAGATTTTTGATGTATGGGGAATCGACTTCATAGGACCATTTTCGTCTTTGTTTAATAATTTGTACTTTCTATTGGTCGTAGCCTATGTATCAAAGTGGGTTGAGGCAGTTGTGCTACCAACGAATGATACAAAAGTTGTATTAAAATTCTTACAAAAGAATATCTTCACCCGTTTTGGCACCCCAAGGGCAATAATTAGTGATGAAGGGAGTCATTTCTACAATAAGTACTTCACTGCTCTTTTGATGAAGTATGGGGTCAACCATCGAATCGCCACATCCTATCACCCTCAGACAAGTGGCCAAGCTGAGGTATCTAATCGAGAGGTGAAGAGAATCTTGGAAAAGGCCGTCAACCAAGATTGGTCATTAAAACTAGACGACGCTCTTTGGGCGTATCGAACCGCATATAAAACCCTGATAGGCATGTCTCCATATCAGTTGGTTTACGGGAAGGCGTGTCACCTTTCAATGGAACTCGAGCATAAAGCGTATTGGGCCATTAAGTAACTGAACTTTGACTTATCAGCAGCAGGGGAGAAAAGATTGTTGCAAATTAATGAATTAGATGAATTCCGCCTGCAAGCTTATGAGAATTCAAAGTTATACAAAGAGAAGGTCAAGAAATGGCATGATCAAAATATAATGGACATAAAGTTTGAACCAGGCCAGTCAGTTATGTTATTCAACTCTCGGTTGAAATTGTTTCCCGGAAAACTAAAATCCAGGTGGTCAGGCCCTTTTACCGTCAAGACAATATTTTTACATGGCGCCGTTGAGCTATATGGCTGGGATCCGACAGAGACATTCAAAGTGAACGACCAATGCCTCAAGCGTTATTGGGGCTGTGACATCGATCGCCAGGCGACCACGGTCGACCTTGCCGAACCAATCTAAAACAGGGAGAAGTCAGGCTGAACGACTTAAAAATGAAGCGCTCGATAGGAGGAAACCCATCCTTTACGTTCATTTTTCTTACATTAATATCATTTAGTTGTAATAATGTATATTACGTAGTAATTTTTCTTAATAAAGCATGTTCTAACATGTGTTACATTGTGCTTGTTAATATAGGCCACTTGCAAGACCATCCCAACTAAACATCAAGGGGCAAACATTTAATATCACAAAGAGGAACATTCTAGCTCAGCTTTTGCAGGAAAAGGCAAAGAAACCTCAAGTTAGAACAGTCAAACTCGCCCCGATGGAGATTCAAGCATATAAAACCCGCCCCGGCAGAATCAGATGCTAGAGGGTACCCGCCCCAGTGGGTGGTTGCGAATTCAGTTTTTTTATACTCATAATCATGCTTCATTTGGACTCCTATCACAATACAACTCAACCTCCAACTTGCCGATAAGCACTCTCTACACCAATCCACCAACGAACTAACCCCCCCACCCCATACAAACTCAAGATATCAACCGAGAATCTTTTTAGAGTATCAATTCCATTTTCAATTTCAACTTCAATCCAACACCAAGGCCCCAACTCTAAGAAATGGAAATCACCTTCAAGGCTTCAACCACCATCGTGTTCTTCTCAAAAGCTGAACTCAACAGGAAGATCAATCACCAACTACTTCGTCATCTTGAAACATCAACAAAATCCTACACTCTAACATCATCAAGCATAAAGCAAGGTATGTTTTTTTAATTGGGTCAAAAATTTTGAAGACGAAATTGGGTTATCTGTTATGGATTTTGGAATTACCAATGAAGATTTGGGTAGTTGTGATATATATCTCGTGCTTGCTTGGTTGTGTGACAAAAATTTGGGGAAAGCAAAGAAATCAACCTCACTAACATCAAGCCACATTGCCTTCGCCCACCAACTATTCGACAAAAGTCCACAACCACATTGCTTAAGAAATGTTATATTTTGAGAAAGGAAACAACATGCCAGCACGTCCACAAAAGAGGCAAAAGGGTGAAGGGTCCTTCATGGCCGTTCCACAGTTTGACCGGAGGAAATTTCAGAGTGCGGTCGCTGTCGATCGATTTAAGTATTTGGCGGGCAAGGCACTAGTTCCGGAACGGGGCCTTAAGCCCAATGTTATGGATGGAGATATGAGTCTACAAATCCTAGAACGGCATTGGGAAAATGCCTTCATAAATCAACCTGAAGCGACAGTGGTAGCCGTGGTTAAGTAGTTCTATGCCAATGTAGAGGACACACCTCCGTTTAAAGCATTAGTCATGGGAAAACTGGTAGACTTCAGTGCAGAGGCCATAAACAAATTCTACAATGTCCCACCAACGGAGGTGTGTCAATACACGGAACTGAGAGATAGCGTGATTAATTATGATCAAGTCCTCACAGAAATATTCAAGCCCGATACAGTATGGGAGCAAGGCAAGAGAGGAGGTACGCTCATCATGAGCTCCAGTTTGAACAAGTATTGGAAAATTTGGTATTCTTTCATTTATGCAAAGCTACTGCCCTCAACACATACGAGTGAGATTACTAAAGAAAAGATCTCACTATTGTATGCCATCGTCAAAGATATCCACATAAATATTGGGACGATCATCAACTTCTCCATTCGTCGGTGTCTGAGAGGTGGCCTAGCGGGAGGATTACCACACCCATCGCTAATCACTGAGTTGCGCAAGCAAGCAGGTGTTAGTTGGGTAGAGACTAAGCCAGTTCAGCTGCCATTGATGCTTCTAGACACTAGGTTGATGGCCCGATTTGAATCATGGAAGGGGGCACCTTCACATCCCCGCAGCCTAGGCTTTATTTTTCCAGACTCAAATGAGGGGGAGGATGAGGCCCCGGATGCAGACAATGTGTTACCCGAGGATGAGTTAAAGGCAGACGCATAACCTGAAGAAGAGAACGCCACTACATCCAGCGCTTCTCGCTCGACGAAGTCCATGCTTAGAAACCTTCAGCGACAAATGGATCAACAGCGTAAGAGGGACGATAGACTGGCGGCGAGACAAGGTCATATGTTCGATACTCAAAACCATTTCAATATCGCTATCATCGATGCCTTCGCGCGACCCAACACCGCCGCTAACCCGTTTCAGTTCCCTACTCCCCAACCACTCCCCGGCTATCCACCTTCGGATTCTGACGTGGAGGAGGTTTTCAGGCCAGATGCTCGACTTATCAGGGAAGTCCTCGAAGCTTAATTTCTTTATTATCACAATGAGGGCATTGTTCAGTTTAAGCTTGGGGTTGGATTTATATTGTTAATCATAATCTTGTTAGCATATTGCATGTTAGTGTAGGTTATTTATAATTTTTATAGTAGAGTAGTTTAACTGTTTGAGTAGCTTTAGTTATGTTTTTATGCTTATAAAAAAATGGAAAAATTCAGAAAATAACAAAAAGAGTCGATATGTCAGTTGGTATAAAGTAACCTTAGCCAGTGATGAGACTGGACTTACATAGAGTGGAACAGTAATGATAACTAGGACATGTATATATGTTCAGACCTTTACATGAGTCATTGCCTGTTTAACACTTTTGCACCGATTAGCACGATAGGACAACGATATAGTCAACTTGGGTTAAATAGTCACATAAGTGACGTCTTGAACAAAATGGTGCTTTAACGACAGAAATTCAGTGACCTAGTAGTAATGACTAAGATTAGACTGAAACCTAAGTTTGGGAGAAGATATGGGAGCTATCTGAAAGAAAAAAAATGAAAAATTGGGGAAAAAATTGGAAAATATGAAAAAGAGAAAAAAAGAGAAATTCGTGAATAAACACCGTGACTAGTTTAGTTTCGTGGCCTTTGATACTCGAGTAAGTACGCCCTAGGGGATGTCTTTACACCCAGCGCCCTAAATCCATTTGGTTTGGAAGTCATTGGTCGAAAGCTCGCTACATGGGTATCTTTAAAGAGCCTAAGGAAACTAGGCATTGCACAGTCATGAGTAAAATAGAGAGACGAAAAAATGAGCAAAACGCCCCCGTAAATGAATAAAGATAGAAAATCTCCGATATTGACTTTTGATTTGGTTGATGTTGAGTCGAGTTCACTTTACCTGGTTTACGCGATTTCTTGAGTTAAAGCTGTACTTTCTTTCTAAGACGCATATTATGCGATATATTTGAACTGTAGTTGAGTACATAGTTATAGAGCACACACACAATACATTGGTTTTAACAGGTATTGAATCATAGATTGGTTTGAATTACGGATATATCTTTGGTTGGATTTGTTGTTTATATCTGTTGTGAATTCTTTGAGGCAATATTGGTTATCTTTGTATTATCTGACAGTTGCATTCGTAGGCATTGTAATTATTTGCATGTGCATGGTTTTGCTTGAGGACAAGCAAGGTCTCAAGTTTGGGGATATTTGATGAGTGGGTTTCATACCTGCGAATCGGTATTCTTTCTAGCTTGATTCTTGGTGTTTTCAAGCAGTTTTCCTATCATTTTATTTGGTTTTGTAATATTGTTTGCAAGAAATGGAATGGATGGAAGAAAGAGCATACAAGTGAAGTTTCCAGCATACATGACAAGAACACCCGCCGGGGCGGGTGTCTGAAGAAGTAATTCTCCGCTGGGGAGAACCTGTGGAATTTTAGCACTGCCAGATAGAGAGTACAGCCGTCAGGGCGGGTGTGTCAAGAGGAAGTTACCCGCTGGGGCGGGTAGGCGCGGCATCAGCTAGAGAATCCTACTTCGAGTAGGATTTGGACTAACAAATGGCAATGATTAGGGCTACGAGTGGGGGCATATAAAAGGTGATTTAAGGAGCATGTTACAAACACTTAGCCATACACAAGGCCTAACTTGAAGATTGACTTGGGACGAGAATTGAAGCATCATTGGAGCACGACGGACGTAAGAACTGTGGAGACGAGCGGTGATAGAACTTTAGAGTTTATTTTACCTCTCTTCTTTAACATCTTGTATTCAGAATGATTTCTATTATGTGGATTATGGATTTTGATTCATTTATGATGAACTAACTTTCTATTTAAGCCTATAACGGATCTTATTATGTAACGGAGGATTAAATAGCTTTTAATTCAGTTTATGAATAGTATTTCCAGATTATTTGCTATGAGTTTTGCTTAATCTATATAATTATTTGATCACCAATTATCTGTTGTCCCATATGAATTCGATAGATGACATATGGGATTTGAACTAGCCATAGTGATATATGTTTGTGATTTCTTCTTCGTTGGGATTCATAATTCATGTATAGGATAGAGATATCTATACATCATATATAATCTGTTAAGAACTTGATATTAAACCATATTCAATTGTAATTCACATAGAGATATAGTGAGTTAGTTAATTAAGGTGTCTTGCTTAATTCTATCATCTGTGGATTTGAGTGAGTATAGATGTAATGCATTGAGAGATGGTTATATCTGCTTTATTGTTCTTGATTAATAATCTAGAGTAATTGATATAAACTGAAGGAAAGTATATTATCTGAAGTGAAGTAATAAGTGAAGTTGTAGGCTTAATTCTCAAAAACTTGTTAAAATCTTGAGTTAGTGTTAAAATTGGTCTAAGTAGTAATTTATTTAGAAAATCATCTTTTAATCATTAGTTTGATAAAGCTGAAATAAGATAAAACTGGTACTTGTTTGATTAAATAGGAATTATTATCTCTATGGGTACAATAATTGATCTTATCATTATATTATTTATTGACCACGTATATTTGCGTGTAACGCGTATAGAAAATACCCAACAACAGCAATGTGATATCTTTCACTAATGATGACATACCAGCGAAAGGGACTGGTCATTGCAAGTCATTGCACATAGCAGTGATGTCCTCAGGATATGTGGTCGGAGGTGTATTGATAGATGGAGGTACATCCCTGAACATCTGTCCCTATAACACATTGGAAAGAATGAAGATCAATCAAAATCAAAACTAGACTAGTCATGTAGTCATAAGGGCCTTTAATGGATCTCGGCGAGAGGCTGTAGGAGAAATCGAGCTTCCATTGGAAATTGGTTCCCATACTTTCTACGTATCCTTCCAAGTACTAAACATTACCACAGGATATAATTTACTATTGGGAAGACCGTGGATCCATATGGCTAGAGCAGTTCTGTCCACCCTTCATCAATAAGTCAAGTACATCATTAATGGAAATCTGGTAACTGTCAATGTTAAACCAGAATATCCTGTCCATATACAAAGCGATAGCCTGTCAGTTTTCAAGCCCTTGAAGTGAGCAACACTCAATATCTACCTATTGGGGCCCCAGCCATAAAGCCAAGAGTTTTCATCGAAGTAATGTCGATTGGTCAAGAAATGATATCCTTGGGTTTCTTTCTTGGAAAAGGGTTGGGGAAGAGTCAGAAAGGAATCAGAAGTCCAGGTCAAATCCCTAGCCAGACAAGGAAGGCTGGATTAGGCTATTCCTCTGGATCAAACCATCTAAACCCGCACAAGCATCCATCGGTTCCCTTTTCTACCATTCTGCTACCAAACCTCACTGATGCAGGATTTGTGAAGCCTATGGGGAAGATTCCTGTTGCGGTCACCAATATGCTAATTTATAAGGTTAAACCGTTCATTGAAAAAGAAGTTCTGAAGCCATATACGAAAAGCAAAGAGGGAAAGGAAAGGTTCCTATGGGGAGGACAAAACCCATTTTCAAAGATGTATTTCTGGTGCATACTGAGGGAATGAACAATGATATCCCATATGATGATACTATAGAAGATCAACTCACAATCCCTTGTATGGATAGAGCTGAAGGGAATGTCCCAAAGAATAATGTCGACCTTGATGAAAATGTTGTCTTAGTCATCATCAAAGATGAGATGGACAACAGCAACCCCTTTAAAGCAGCACTCCGTGCATCAATCGAAAAGGGTAAAAGGGCAGGAAGTCCATCTGCCTTGAAGTGTGGTTTTATTTCTTGCTTATTTTTGTTACCCAGCGATAGTAGTTACTTTTGTCATGCTTTTGCTAATGCTTTGTATGATCAGACAGTTTTTGTGACGCCCCCAAATTTGAACCGCCACAGAGTCTCGAATTCAGTTCGTCACGTTCTACAATATAATACAATAATACTATATTACACAGCAGAATAACACTTACTACGAATAGATTACATTTATTTAATATAATCATTCATGTCCTAAGGTTTCGCAACTTAAACATCGATTACATCTTAAACATAGCTTAAGGATACGTAATCATAACTAATACATAATAAAATCTTATTATATTATTATAAAAGTTCTACATAATATAAAGCTACTCCGTAGCCTTGCCCTTGCCATTGTCGGTGCCCGAGGGTCCACCCTGTTCTGCCTTAACTGAAATATTTTTAGGAAAAAATAAGAATGAGCAACAAGTTTGCTCAGCAAGTCATATAGCAACAAGGGAATAATATAGTTTTTCAATTCTCAAGGGTACAATAATAGATGATAGTTCAAGGGTAACAAGAAGTATCAATAGTTTTCAACAATAGTCACTAAGGACGGAAAGATATCAATAAGATTCAACGCTTAATCAATTCAAGATTTCAAAACAATGAATACTGAGCAGTCACTAAGGACTATGAACTTCTACTAGAATTAACAGTATTATGATGATAACCCAATAAAACAAGTACATCAGGTGATCAGCCTAAAGTACTATACATTATGCATAACATTTAATTGTACACAAGTGCGTGCGTCGGTTCTCCGACAGTTTATAGTTTCCCCTCAATGAGGGTTGTTCATCTCAGTCAAGTATAAGATTCCGCACTAATCAATTGGTTTGGATAGTTTTCTAATCATGATATAGGTCTAGCCGAATCAAATGCATAGACCGCTTTTTCAATGTGTATAAAATAATTATAAGTTCAATACTCGAGATTAAAGTTCGAAGAATATAATCAACTTTATCTTAGCTATGAAGCAATGAGTCATAAGACATGAATCGTCATTTCAATGGTTTACTCGTACGACAATAATAGTACAAGTCTAAGCAATACTCAAGAAGGAATAGGGTTCGAGAACTTGCTTACAATATCCGTTGAATAAAGTAAATGCAAGGGTTTAAGATACTTGCACAATAAAAGAGTGTAAGTTAGGGAACTTGCATCCAAAGAGATAAGGTTTAGATACTTGCCTTAAGCGTAGTCTATCCACGTAAAGTTAATCAACACTTTTGAATCCTATTATAATATATTTACATGTAGGATATTCATTAGCTAAGCACATTCGGTACTAAAGCTCGATATGTAAGTTAGATATCTATATACTGTTCTAACTCAATCATATAGCCATATACGTATGTAAGAAGTTATGAAGTCATGTAACATAGTTATATCAAGTATGTTATTATTAGCAAATTATAACATTAAGTTGGTTATGCCGTTACTCTCTCCAAAGTTCCTTTTATAAGTTAAACATCATTATGTTATACTACCTTCACTTTTAAACATATATCAGTAGAGATCTGACCAAGTTTTAATAGCTTAGGCATCATAATAGGTTAACTGCTAAAATCAGAATAAATAAACTGCCTAAACTCTAAAATCAGCCTGGCGCAGCTACACCCAAATCAAGCCTAGGAACGGCACAGCTGCGATGTCCCCTGGCCAGACCTGACTTGTGTTTTTGTTTCTTTAGTTCCATCCCATTTTTAGCATACCAGAAGGTTAACACATAGCAATCATACATTTTAAGAAGTCTTGGACTCTTATATAGTCATCTCAAGTCTATGCTTACATATTATACCTCTAATTGGAACTTTTAAAGGTTTAAGGCCCAATAAGGTCATGAAAGCATATAGGCTAACATGTTTGTCGTGTAAACACATGAGATGGTCATATAATCAATCACCAATCATGCTTATGTGTGTTCATAACATTCATGCATGGCTAACATCTTTTATTACTTTAAATCATATCTTATACATGTTTAACTAGCTTTCATGGTATCCAACATGGTAGGTATACATATAGGCCAACTAAGTGATGTTAGAGACACTATCATGCACGTCCAAAAATATCAGAATACTATGACATCATGTTCATATAACTTAGCTTTCCAAAACTTTTAAGTTTACCTTTTGAAATAGGTTTAAACGCAAACCATATATGCTAGTGTAATCTCAACACTCTAGACTAACTCTTCATGTTTATTTAGACTATACGATCATGCCCGCAAAAATCAGAATGTAGATATGATACATACATGTCAAAGTTCAGTTTAAGAACTCTAAGTTAACTTATCAAGGTATATTAATGAAGTTAAAACAACCCATGCTACCTCAAGAAACATATATACCCATGTTAATATATTCCTCATGTTTATCTAAGTAGTATCTATAGGTTAACATTGAACAGATTACAACAGAAACAGGAAAACAAGCACAGGGGCCTGGCTCAGCTACGTTGCGCCCTAATTCAATACTGGCGCAGCTGCGCCGGGTCTCGGCCAGCACTGAATAGGCTTCTGCTTCGGTAGAAGTCTAAGCCAATTTCCAATTCTTTCTACGAATTCGTTTGAAAACCATCTACATTGTCTTTCTAACATAGTTGAAAGCTATTACAACAATTAACAAACATTTTCCAATCACAAAATCATGAATTTCATGTTCAATTCAAGAATTAGAATTTAAGAATTTCAGAAGCAAGAATGAAGAACAAGAGGTGTTATACCTCTGCTAACTGTGAACTGGGCTTGCTGCTATGCCACTACTGTAATCTCAATCTCAACTGATATCTCCCTTTCTCTATATCTCAGTGTAACAACAAATTGAAAAGAGAAGGGAAGGAGCTATACTTATAGAAAAATCAATACACAGGCAACGCTTTTGCACTTCAAATTAAACCAATGGGAAGAATTGATTACATGGTGGTTAAGGAGTTGGATTAGTTGCTGAAATGCATCATAAAACCCACTCCCCATGAATCATTGCTATGATCTTTGCTGAGTTTGAGGAGGAAATAGGCTTAGGCCTTATAGTTATGCACGTGAGAAGGAAAGGGAGCCTCTTATTATAGGACAAGGAATTCAAAGCTCAGCATTTTGGAATTGAACTAAGTATAACACTTAGTTTACTACATACACATATAATATACATAGGTTATAATTTACTTAGAGTCACAACGTATTTCTAATGAGGAACAATATTACAATGTAGTAAATGTAATTTGCATATATATAATCCATGTATATTTCGTTAATACCGAATATAATTCAATTGGGTATTATCCTATTACATTATTCCAATTATATTATTTCAATTATATTAAATTATTGAAGTATTCATTAATCAACAATTGTTTATAACATATTCATGAGGTACTTATTAAATGTTCACTGACACACATTATCGCATAACCTCATGATACATTCGTATAATTTATTTAGTCTGAACATATAGTTTATAAATATAATATAGTCACATTGATGCGTTACATTGCACCACTATATATTATAAGTTCAATTATCGCATACATGCACATAACAATTAATTGAGTAATCATTATATTAATTATTCATTTACTCTATTAACCGGTTATTATCCATAACAACAATTATTAACATTATTATACGATTAATTATCGCATTTCTCAACAATTAAATAAATATAATTCCTATTATATTTATAAACAATTTGCTTATTATTATTCTATTACTCGCAATAATAATAAATCAACATGTTATCGATTAATTACTCATTGATAGTTATTTCTCATAATATCAATTAATTGACAATGATATTAAATAAATCATTCACTTATTTGATCCCACTCTCTAATAGGTTATCACTTATAATAACAATAAATCCATATAACACTAATTAATCATTTATTAATTCCTTCACCTTTAAATTAAATAAATCATAATTCTCATCATCGCGCCACACAAGGCTTTCTTCGAGCTTATCATAAACTCCACATTTTCCTCAATTATTATATATTTAATTTGACATAATTGAGTTAGCTCATCTCATAACACATAAATATTTATATTCAAATAAATATTCGACTTTCATTAATATCAATATAAATCCTTCTTCATGGAAATTCTCGAATATTACATCCTCCCCCCCTTATAAAAATTCCGGCCTCAGAATTGCTACAAGGTTACACAAATAGATGGGGATAGTCCCTCATCATCCTATCTTCTAATTCTCACGTAGCCTCCTCGACATCGTGGTTACGCCAAAGTACTTTTATAAATGAAATAACTTTATTTCTTAAGGTCTGTTCTTTCCTATCTAATACTTGGACAGGAATTTCTTCATACGCTAGGTTCTTTTCCACTTGAATGGGCTCATAAGAAATCACATGCTTGTAGTCGGCCTTGTACGGACGTAACACGGATATGTGAAACACATTATGGATGTGCTCCAACTCGGGTGGTAATGCTACTTTGTATGCCACTTCGCCCACTCGCTTCAATATCTCGAACGGTCCTATGAATCTCGGACTCAATTTTCCCTTCTTTTTGAATCGTATTTTTTTTCCAAGGAGATGCCTTCAAGAATACAAAACTGCAGACTTTAAAGTTTCGGTCTTGTCGATGCAAGTTTGCGTACTTTTTCTGGCGATCTTGAGCTGCTACTAGTTTGGATCTTATAACTGTCACCACGTCCGCAGTTTGTTGTACTAACTCTGGTCCGAGTATTCGTCGTTCTCTGACTTCGTCCCAATATAACGGCGTTCTGCATTTTCTTCCATAAAGAGCTTCATACGGTGGCATGCCGATACTTGCATAGTAACTATTATTATATGTGAATTCTACTAAGGGTAGGTGGTCGTCCCAATTCCCCTTGAAGTCCATCACGCAAGTCCTAAGCATGTCCTCCAGCGTTTGTATTGTTCGCTCACTCTATCCGTCTGTCTGAGGATGATAAGCGGTACTCAACCTCAACTGTGTTCCCATTCTCTCTTGCAAGCTTTTCCAAAAAATTAACGTGAAGTGCGGATCTCGATCAGAGACAATTGACACCGGCATTCCATGTCATGAAACAATCTCCTTTATATACAGACTCGCTAACTGATTCAAACTATAGCGGATCTTGATCGGTAGAAAATGTGCGATCTTGGTTAGTCGATCCACGATAACCAAAATGGCATCAAATCCCTTCTGTGTGGCTGGAAGTCCCACCACGAAGTCCATCGTGATGTGCTCGCATTTTATCTCCAGTATTTCCAACGGTTGTAGTAAACCACTTGGCCTCTGGTGCTCTGCTTTAACGCATTGGCAAGTCAGACATCTACTAACGCACAACTTCCCGTTTCAGATTGGGCCACCAAAAATGTTGCCTCAAATCTCGGCACATTTTTATGCCTCTCGAATGAACGGAATATGTCGTATTGTGTGCCTTGTGCAATCTCAAGATACCGTCTTTATCCATTCTGAACCTTTGTTCATCATTTTCGGCGATCCTTTTTCTTATTTTCTCGCACTCTTCATCCTTCTCTTGTGATTCCTTTACTCTATCCAACAAGGTAGGACGAGCTTCCATTATAAATAACTTTTCTTCAGACCTCTCTGGTCCCTTTACCCCTATTTCCAATTTCTCCATTTCTCTTATTAACTCCTCTTGAGTCGTCAAGTGAAACAGTTTCTCCCTTCCTTTTCTGCTCAAAACGTCGGCAACTACGTTTGCCTTACCCGGGTGATAAGGAATATCGCAGTCATAATCCTTGATTAATTCTAACCACCTTCTCTGAAGCATATTCAACTCCTTCTGTGCGAAGATATATTTCAGACTCTTGTGGACGTGTATATCTCACATTTCTCTCGGTACAAATAATGCCTCCAAATCTTTAACGCAAAAACTAATGCCGCTAACTCTAAGTTGTGAGTAGGGTATCGTTTTTCGTATTCCTTTAATTGTCGTGATGCATACGTAATGACTTTGCCATGTTGCATAAGCACACAGCCTAGTCCCTTGTGCGATGCATCACTATACACCACAAAACCTCCCGCATCATCTGGTAGTGACAACACAGGCGCTTCACTTAATCTCTTTTTCAACTCTTGAAAACTCTCCTCGCATTTGTCCGTCCACACGAACTTCACCGTCTTCCTCGTCAGATTGGTCAACGGGGTTGCTATCTTAGAAAAATCATGGATGAATCTTCGATAGTACCCAGCTAACCCTAAGAAACTTTCCACCTCCGTCGGTGTCCTTGGCTGCTCCCAATTACTCACTGCTTCGACCTTTGCAGGGTCTACTGAGATTCCATTCTTATCCACCACGTGTCCTAAGAATTGAACCTTCTCCATCCAAAATTCACACTTAGAAAATTTCGTATACATCTTCTTCTTCCTTAGTGCCTCCAAAACTATCTTTAGATGTTCGGCGTGCTCTTCCTCTGTCTTTGAGTAGATCAAGATGTCATCGATGAAAACTACCACAAACTTATCCAAGTAGGGATTGAAAACTTGGTTCATCAAGTCCATGAATGCTACCAGAGCATTAGTCAATCTGAAGGACATTACCAAAAACTCGTAGTGTCCATAACGGGTTCGAAATGCAGTCTTTGGTATGTCTTCCTCCCGTACTTTCAGTAGGTGATAACCTGTCCGTAGGTCAATCTTTGAGAAACACTTCGCTCCCTTTAGTTGATCAAAAAGGTCATCTATCCTTGGTAGTGGATATCTATTCTAGATCGTTATTCTGTTCAATTTTCGATAATTGATACAAAGCCTCATCGATCCGTCATGTTTTATAACAAACAACACTGGTGCTCCCCAAGGAGACACACTCGGTCGTACGTAACCCTTATCTAATAACTCTTGTAGTTGTATCATCAATTCTTTTATTTTTACTGGCGCCATACGGAATAGAGCTTTCAAAATCGGTGCAGTTCCCGGTGCTAAGTCTATTACGAATTCGATTTGTCTGTCTGGCGGAAGACCAGGCAGATCGTCCTGAAATATGTCTTGGAATTCATTCACTACGGATATATCCTTAATTTTTACTCCCTTTTTTCGAGTATCTATAATGTAAGCTAAATAACCTACACATCCTTTTCTTAACAATTTCTTGGCCTGCATCATCGTAAGGCAACACGATTGCTTAAACGATGAGCTACCATAAAACACTACCTTAGACTTACTCGGAGTCTGAAGGTTTACACTTTTATTCTGACAGTCAATTATCGCAGCATGGTTATACAACCAATCCATTCCCAGTATTACATCAAATTCTCCCAATCTAATTGGAATCAAGTCTACGCTCAGTTCATGATCTCTACTATTTGCGCGATAATTTTGATAAACGTATTCTATAGGGATTATTTTCTTATTCGCAACTTCTATGTTCAAGGGATCTTCTAATCGTTCTCAGGGTGTACTAAGTCTACTAGCAAATTCTTCAGATACAAAAGAACAGGTGGCACCCGAATCAAATAATACATATGCATTTATATCATTGATTGGGATTATACCTGACACAATGTCCTTCACAGCTACTGTGTCTTGGACGGTCATGTTAAAGGTCCTAGCGGTTGGGCGGTTAGAGTGTGTCGGTCCGCCGATCATCAGTTTGTTTCCCCCTTGTTGGCTGCTACCTTCGCCACTTCCCTTCTTCGGGCAATCCTTGATCCGGTGCTCCATCAAGCCACAAGCAAAACATCCTTGGATCTTCTTCGGTTTCGGGCAGTTGGGCAGTTGTAGCAAGTGTCGCATCCCTTCTAGCACTCGCCCTGGTGATTCTTTCCACATTTTGGGCATCCTTCAGCCCTTTTCTTAAAACCTCCATGAAAATTTCCCGACTGATTGTTGTTGTTTTTGTTGTTGTTGTTGTTATTGTTCTCCCACTTTCACTGTAATTTACAGTTAATATATCTCCTAGACACATCATCACGTAGTCACATCAGTGTTTATAACCTGTATAAACACTTATCAAGTCTAACTATTTCGGTCTAGATGGACTTTGGTCTCAATTCGGTGTTCTGGTCACCCTATCCGACAATTAACACATTTATTATTAATTAACTCTATCTCAAAGCTTCAATATTATTTTAGATAAGTCATATATCATTTCAATTTCCATTTTAGCAACTTGATGGTCAATTCAGTAAACCAGATTGCAATCCAGCAACCTGATGGCCAATCCAGCAGACCAGATTGCAATTCAGCAACCTTATGGCAAATCCAACAAGCTGGATTCCCTTTTTTTTCTATTCATATTATTATTTTTTTATCTTCTGTTCACACATACATACATGTATTTCATACACAAAAATAATTTTTCAGGAATTTTTTAATTTTCTTAAGTATTTTTCAAAAATCTATTTATAGTTAATTCCATAAGAAAATAAGTACCTCACGCTTAACTTCAAAAATTCTAAACTCTTGGCGGGATCCTACACATGTTAACATGAGTCTCCAGTTTAAATTTCATGGCCATCGGAGTTATACAACTCCAGTTATAGCATTTTTTGTTAGGAAATCTCAAAAATTGAAATAGTCATAACTTGCTCAATTTAAGTCGGAATGAGCTCATTTTTGAACACAATCTACTTCATTCCATATATTTTCATGTCCTAAAAGGTCGGAAGTTATTACATAATTTAAGTGGACTAAACTACCCTTCAAAATTCCAGACAGCCTACTTTTGTCATTATTCAAATTTTTTCTACTTTGCTAAAATCAGACCACACGAAAATCTACAAATCCTTTCTCAGTGATTCTACTTGGAAAAGTTAGAAGGCTATATAGATCTAAGTCCAAAAATTAACCACACTCAAAAATTCAAAATATATTAAGAGATATGGTCGTTTGAATTTCCCGTTGCGTTTTCTCAAAAATTTGATTTTTTTTAACTTTGTGTTTTCTAAGAAATCTTGCATGATCTCTTGATTAATCTAACTTTGGTCATAATAAACCACCATAATATATACCAATACACCTTATACTTATGGATCTACCATGATTCATAATCTATTACATCAAAACCCACCAAACACAAACAAAACATAATTTATGCTAAGAAAATCAAGGTTTTCAACCTTTTGAAACATAGTTTCATTATTCTTGCTTTTGATCCAATTTTTAACACTTAAAAGCGATAGATCCAAATATATAACACTTAAAAACATCTAGATCTAAGGTTTTGAAGTTTTGAACCATAGATCCATATTTTGATCTAGAACAATCAAACACAATTTACATGAACTAGTTTAAAGTTATACCTTTGCTTGTATGCTTCTCTCTTCTTCTACCTAAGTTGGTTTATGAACTTAGATTACACAAAATACTCTCCCTCTACCTCCATTGTGGCTGCCGAACTCACTCCCTTTCTCCCTCTTTCCTTCTTTTGTTTTGCTAGAAGAACTTGGAAGTGAGAGAGATGAAAATAAATAAATGTATTGTTTGTTAAAGTGTGTAGGATTCTTACTCTTCTTCCTTTTCTTCCCCACCGAATTTCTCTCTCTCTTTCTTACTAGCTTTTGCTTGCAATAATGAATATAGTGGTGGCTTGCTTCTAAGTGTGACACTTGTTGGAGTTGGTAGAGTTGGTAGAGTTAGTAATTAACTTTTTGACAAATTAGCACATAACTTGTTCTCCTTTTCCTTCCTCATCATGACCGGCCACATGGCCTATCTTTCTCCCAATATCTTGCCATATCTTTACAAATCTATCCAAGATATCTTCATATCTTCCTATATCTTATCATATCTTTCCGAATCTTATCATATCTTTCCAAATCTTATCATATCTCCTTGATTCACATGCTCCCTTTCTTTCTAACTTGGGTCGGCCATATGGCCTTGTCTTGGCCCAAGTTTTATTTTAATGCCTTAGCTAGTATATTAAATGCCCAACATGCCCCTCTTCTATTGGGCTAAAGTCTTGAGCTCCAAATTAAAACATTTGGGCCATTCCTTTCATTCCTTTGGGCTACTAATTAAAATAACTTGGGCTCCCATACATAATTAGTCTTGGGCTACTAGCATACTAGATAATTAAATCTAGTATTGGGCTAGCTTAACAACTTAATTGATATTAAATCAATTAGCTACAAGTCTAATGCTTAAATAAACTATTGAGCTTGTTTAACTCACTTTCCCATATTAGTCTATCGAATAAATTATCTCTTGGACTATTATTCATTATTATTAATATATACACATTCACATATATCAATAATATTAATATTCTCCCATACCATAACCCTTAGGTTATTTAATTACTATACCTAATTTAAATATTAGGTCACATAATTTTATTCTTAATTCTCTGTATATACAAAATAATTTGTATACATCTTATATAATACACATGTATTCAATCACATACATAATTCACATACGTCATAACATATTCCCCTAGTGTATTAACTTAATAGCCCTAACTGACTTAATAAGTTATAAACACTCACATATTCGTCAATACAATTATTATAACTGCATTTTCTACCGAATCCCTATCCGTAACTAGGGTTAGGGTTTTTATTCTCTATTAAACAAAATTATACTCATATTTCTTAGTCAATACACCGTTTGACCACTTTGATACACTCGTATCACAGATACTCAGCACAATATTGATAATCAATATCAATATAAAAAAAATTATTCAAAAAATTTGAATTATGTGAAATTATGGGTTCTCACATTCTCCCCTCCTTATAAGGATTACGTCCTCGGAATCACCGTTTTCTTATTCTCTACAATCTTTTAAAGTCGTACCATCAATTTATTCTTATCAAGACAATATTCATTTGTGTCTCATATACTAACCTGTAACTTGAATCTATAAAAGAAAACAATTCACAATGATATCTATCCCATATTTCCCGCGTAATTTATTTACTCAACTAAATCGTTACCTGTCACCACCTCCTGGGCAGCTACTGCATCTTGAACCATCATGTTGAATGTGCGGGCCGTTGGTTTTCCTAATTGTGCAGGTCCTCTAATCGTCAGGGTTCCACCACCGGGTTCCTTGTTGGTACTTCCCTTCTCCCACATTCTTCTTCGGACAATTTTGAACCAGATGATCTGTCGATCCACAAGAAAAACAACCTTGTATTTTCATCAGACTGGGACAATTGGGCCATATGTGTCCCTCTTGACCACAGTTATAACAGACTCCCTTCCTCTTCAGATAAATTTCGGGATGATTCTTCCCACAAGTCGCACAAGGCTCACCTCCCTTCCTATTCTCTTTTGACTTATTACCCGATTGGGTATTCTCACTCCATTTCTGCTTGTTCGGATTACTACCACCACTACTACCTCCTTCATTTGTTTTCTTCTTCTTCTCCTGATGATATCGGGATGCAGCTTCGCTTCCCCCTTCAGCAATTATCGCTTTCTCCAACAAAGTCACAAACGTATTAATCTGCAATACAACAACCTTGTTGAATATCCCTGACCTCAATCCATTCTCAAATATTCTCACCTTTCTTGCCTCCGTGTCCACCTGATGAGGTGAAAATCTCGCTAACTCATTGAACTAAGCAGCATATTCTGATATCGACATATTCTCTTGTTTTAGTTCTGGAAACTTGACTTCCATCCTTGCTTGCATACTCGGTGAAAAATAGTTCTCAAAGAACAACTCTTAAAACTTTATCCAAGTCACTACAGCTATCCCAGCTCTAGCCTAATTGGTTTCCCACTAGTAATTGGCTTCTCCCTTCATCAAATAGGTGGCAAAAGCTGTCTTTTGCTCTTTTGCCACTCTTGCAATAATAAATGCTTTCTCTATCTCTTTTACCCAAGTTTGGGCTTCAATAGGATCCGTAGTTCCCTTGAATTCTGGCGGTCCTACAGCTTTAAAATCTTTAAAGTTTGCCAATCTATTAGCTGGCTGATCTCTTGCTCTTGCTCTTGCTGCTGGCGTACTATGTTGCATAGCTTGGGCTAACATATCC
Organism: Panax stipuleanatus; assembly: GCA_020205555.1. NCBI lineage: Eukaryota > Viridiplantae > Streptophyta > Magnoliopsida > Apiales > Araliaceae > Panax > Panax stipuleanatus. The sequence goes on along the minus strand of CM035117.1, from coordinate 61,516,059 downwards.
ACAAAATTCTACATCGGGTCTGCTTGACCTCCTTCATTATTCACTGATTGATCTTCTCTTTGATTTCGATTATGTCGTCTAGGCGGCATTATCTGATTTAAGTGAAAATCTTACATTAATCCTTTTTCTCTACACAAATTCTTATTAGTAACATAAGAATTTAACACAAATTTCTCATATAATCGCATATTTATTCAAATAGCACATAGTACTTTTAGTTCTTAACACCTACTGTTATAATCAGTCACTATCCCTTTTTGATAAATATCAGGATTAACAATACAACCTTACACAAAAAGTTGCAATTACCACAACTTTAGACAAAAAGTTGCAATTACCACAACTTTACACAACAAGTTGCAATTCTCCAAAATCATCTTAATATTCATATTGAAAATAAAGATTACATTCATACAAGCAGATATATTACATATTCTCACTCATTGTTCTCGATATTACAATCTTTATATTACACCTGGTTACTAAAAGGTACTACTGCTTATACTTAAGCTGTCTACAGTCTACTCCCTTCTCCTGCCTTCTCATTGGGACACTTGTTAAATCCGTGACCCATTCCTCCACATGAAAAACATTTTCTCATATTCGGCTTAGGACAATTTGGAGAAATATGTCCTTCCTGTTTACAATTGAAACACACGTTCTTCCACATCATACATTCTCCCAAGTGAGTCTTTCCACACTTGCCACAGACTTTTTTCTTTTTTGGGTTTGAGTTCCCTGAGTTATTATCACTGTCATTGTCCTTTTTCCGCTTATTGCTTCTCTTCTTCTACTTGACTACTCCGTCAGATGATCCACCACTTGCAGCCTTCATTCTTTCTACTTGTGTCTTTAGTTCATTTCGTTCTTCGGTCATCTCGCGTAATGCTCGCTCCGTCTTCCACAACTCCTCTAAGAGAAATACTTTACTCCGGAGTTCTTAAACTTCTGCAGATACTTGATCTTTTTCTCCCACTTTGATCTTAATCTCTGTCTCCACATTAACTTCTTTGGACTCTGCCTCCTCATCTTCATTCAGAAACATTTTGGGATACTCATCATGATCACTCCCCAGATTCACCATGGGTTCATCTTTTCCAACTTCCTCAACTGACTCACTCTGCGTTTGCACCTCGGCTACTGGCATTGGTGCAACAGCTGCCAACACTTCTGTACTCATTTTATCTTCTCCTGACATCCTACAATCAGTTTAAAAAACTTGATTAATACTTTACTAGTACGAATTCCATACTCACTATGTGCCCACACATCTTTCTATTGATGTACTTCGACAATCCCTCACTTAGTACTCTAAATGAGTTTTCTCTATCTCGCTTATGGTTATAATCCTAGGGATTCCCCCCCACTTAAGGTTTATAAGCTATAGCTCTAATACCAACTTGTGACGCCCCCAAATCCGGGTTACCTAACCCCCGAGTTTGGTGCTCACGATCCAACATTTAAATATCATCTAACTACCCATTTATTTCTGAATAGAAATATACATCTCATTAACTGATATTTATAATACATTGTCCCAGGTTTTCTAACCTTAACATAACAAATATACCCTTAAAGATACAAAAAGGGTTATACAAAACAACATAATAAACATGTTCATTATAACTACTCCAGCAATACACCTTTGCCTTTGTCTTTCTCTGCCCCTCCGGCTACCTCATTCCTAGCTGAAATATTGTATTTAAGCAAGAGTGAGCAATAAATTTGCTCCGCAAATTAAATCATACAATGAATGTATAAGAATCAAGAATAGCATACTATAAATTAGATAGAATAACACCAAAGTTCGAAGAACTTTGAAAAGCTGAACAAATCGTTAATCAATAACAAGTCTTCTCGCATCCTATGCAAAATAATAATTCGATAGTGAAATAGTACAACGCTTTCAAAGTTTCTACGATATTCGATTGAATAACAAAATGAAAATATTTTCCATAGTTTATACTGAGCGATCACACAAGATCTTTGAACTTCTCTTCTCGAGTAACTATCAAAGGTTTTACTTTAAAGTACCCAGTTGTATCAGATAACCATAAAGATTAAATCATACCCCTCTGCAAGTATATAAAGTGATCAGCTTCATTATACCCCATATTATGCATAATACTTACACACGCGCAATGGCCGAATATACGACCACACAGCCCCTTTTTTATATAAAAAGGTTGTTCTTCTCAGTCTTATAACCAGAATTTGAATCACAACAATGAAATACTATGATTTCAATATTTAATCGCTTTCTCGATCTAGGCGAAATAATTGGCATTGACCTGTCAATAATAATTGAGTTCTCTTCTCGAACCTATCAAGTTTCAACAAATGTTCGTCTAGCCAAAACAATTAGCTACGACATATCTCAAAATAATTTAATAATAGACAGAAATTAACTTTACTATTTGCAATCAATAATAACTTCTACGGATGTGAATAACTAACAACAGTTATTCCCCAAGCATATTCTCAAAATCAATCATTCAATTTGAATTAATAAACATGCACTAACTGCGAATAATCAACAATAATGCTCAGACGTGGTATAATCAGCAATAATTAACCACCACTATATTTGAAAAGTAATAACTCAAGATTGAGTTAACGAAACTTGCCTTCTTCGTTGATTACTGCTACACAATATATTCTATCTGCGTTTGAAAGACCTATAATTAACAATATCGATCTCACAATTAGCACAACAAATCACAACACATAGCACTGTAATTTACAGTTAATATATCTCCTAAACGCATCATCACGTAGTCACATTAGTGTTTATAACCTGTATAAACACTTATCAAGTCTAACTATTTCGGTCTGGTTGGGCTTTGGTCTCAATTCGGTGTCCTGGTCACCCTATCCGACAATTAACACATTTATTGTTAATTAACTCGATCTCAAAGCTTCAATATTATTTTAGATAAGTCATATATCATTTCAATTTCCATTTCAGCAACTTGATGGTCAATTCAGCAAACCAGATTGCAATCCAGCAAACCAGATTGCAATTCAGCAACCTGATGGCCAATCCAGCAAACTGGATTCCCTTTTTTTTCTAATCATCTTATTATTTTTTTATCTTTTGTCCACACATACATACATGTATTTCATACACAAAAATAATTTTTCAGGAATTTTTCAACTTCCTTAAGTATTTTTCAAAAATCTATTTCTAGTTAATTCCTTAAGAAAATAACTACCTCACGCTTAACTCCAAAAATTCCCAACTCTTGGCGGGATCTTACACATGTTAACGTGAGTCTCCAGTTTAAATTTCATGGCCATCGGAGTTATACAACGCTAGTTATAGCATTTTTTGTCAAGAAATCCCAAAAATTGAAATAGTCATAACTTGCTCAATTTAAATCGGAATGAACTCATTTTTGGACACAAGCTACTTCATTCCATATGTTTTCATGTCCCAAAAGTCTGGAATTTATTACATAATTTAAGTGGACTAAACTGCCCTTCAAAATCCATGACAGCCTACTTTTGTCATTTTTCAGATTTTTCCTACTTTGCGAAAATCAGTCCACACAAAAATCTACAGCTCCTTTCTCAGTGATTCCATTTGGAAAAGTTAGAAGATTTATATATCTAAGTCTAAAAATTGACCACACTCAAAAATTCAAAATATATTGAGAGATATGGTTATTTGAATCTCCCGTTGCATTTTCTCAAAAATCTGATTTTTTTAACTTTGTGTTTTCTAAGAAATCTTGCATGATCTCTTGATTAAACCAACTTTGGCCATAATAAACCATCATAATACATACCAATACACCTTATACGCATGGATCTACCATGATCCATAATCTATTACATCAAAATCCACCAAACACAAACAAAACATAATTTATGCTAAGAAAATCAAGGTTTTCAACCTTTTGAAACATAGTTTCATTATTCTTGCTTTTGATCCAATTTTTAACACTTAAAAGTGATAGATCCAAACATATAACACTTAAAAACATCTAGATCTAAGGTTTTAAAGTTTTGAACCATAGATCCATGTTTTGATCTAGAACAATCAAACACAATTTACATGAACTAGTTTAAAGTTATACCTTTGCTTGTATGCTTCTCTCTTCTTCTACCTAAGTTGGTTTATGAACATAGAGTACACAAAATACTCTCCCCCTACCTCCCTTATGGCTGCCGAACTCACTCCCTTTCTCCCTCTTTCCTTCTTTTGTTAAAGTGTGTAGGATTCTTACTCTTCTTCCTTTTCTTCTACACCGAATTTCTCTCTCTCTCTCTCTTACTAGCTTTTGCTTGCAATAATGAATATAGTGGTGGCTTGCTTCTAAGTGTGACACTTGTTGGAGTTGGTAGAGTTGGTAGAGTTAGTAATTAACTTTTTGATAAATTAGCACATAACTTGTTCTCCTTTTCCTTCCTCATCATGACCGGCCACATGGCCTCTCTTTCTCCCAATATCTTGCCATATCTTTACAAATTTATCCAAGATATCTTCATATCTTCCCATATCTTATCATATCTTTCCAAATCTTATCATATCTCCTTAATTCACATGCTCCCTTTCTTTCTAACTTGGGCCGGCCATATGGCCTTGTCTTGGCCCAAGTTTTGCTTTATTTTAATGCCTTAGCTAGTATATTAAATGTCCAACATGCCCCTCTTCTATTGGGCTAAAGTCTTGAGCTCCAAATTAAAACATTTGGGCCATTCCTTTCATTCCTTTGGGCTACTAATTAAAATAACTTGGGCTCTCATACATAATTAGTCTTGGGCTACTAGCATACTAGATAATTAAATCTAGTATTGGGCTAGCTTAACAACTTAATTGATATTAAATCAATTAGCTACAAGTCTAAAGCTTAAATAAACTATTGAGCTTGTTTAACTCACTTAACCACATTAGTCCATCGAATAAATTATCTCTTGGACTATTATTCATTATTATTAATATATACACATTCACATATATCAATAATATTAATATTCTCCCATACCATAATCCTTAGGTTATTTAATTACTATACCTAATTTATATATTAGTTCACATAATTTTATTCTTAATTATCTGTATGTACAAAATAATTTGTATACACCTTACATAATACACATGTATTCAATCACATACATAATTCACATATGTCATAACATATTCCCCTAGTGTAATAACTTAATAGCCTTAATTGACTTAATAAGTTATAAACACTCACATATTCATCAATACAATTATTATAACTGTAATTTCTACCGAATCCCTATTCGTAACTAGGGTTAGGGTTTTTATTCTCTGTTAAACAAAATTGTACTCATATTTATCAGTCAATACATCGTTTAACCACTTTGATAAACTCGTATCACAGATACCCAGCACAATATTAATAATCAATATCAATATAAAAAAAATTATTCAAAAAATTTGAATTATGTGAAATTCTGGGTTCTCACAGGTTTGTTCATCTCAGTCAAGTATAAGATTCTGCACCAATCAATTGGTTTGGATAGTTTTTTAATCACGATATAGGTCTAGCCGAATCAAATGGCATAGACCGCTCTTTTATTGTGTATAAGAACAATTATAAGTTCAATACTCGATATTAAAGTTCGAAGAATATAATCAACTTTATCTTAGCTATGAAGCAATGAGTCATATGACATGAATTGTCATTTCAATGGTTTACTCGTACGACAATAATAGTACAAGCCTAAGCAATACTCAATAAGGAATAGGGTTTGAGAAATTGCTTACAATATCCGTTGAATAAAGTAAATGCAAGGGTTTAAGATACTTGCATAATAAAAGAGTGTAAGTTAGGGAACTTGTATCCAAAGAGAAAAGGTTTAGATACTTTCCTTAAACGTAGTCTATCCACGTAAAGTTAATCAACACTTTCGAATCCTATTATAATATATTTACATGTAGGATATTCATTAGCTAAGCACATTCGATACTCAAGCTCGATATGTAAGTTAGATATACACATACTGTTCTAACTCAATCATATAGCCATATACGTATTTAAGAATTTATGAAGTCATGTAACATAGTCACATCAAGTATGTTATTATTAGCAAATCATAACACTAAGTTGGTTATGCCATTACTCTCTCCAAAGTTCCTTTTATAAGTTAAACATCATTATGTTATACTACCTTCACGTGTAAACATATATTAGTAGAGATCTGACCAAGTTTTAACAGCTTAGGCATCATAATAGGTTAACTGCTAAAATCAGAATAAATAAACTACCTAAACTCTGAAATCAGCCTGGCGCAGCTGCGCCCAAATCAAGCCAAGGGACGGCGCAGCTACGCTGTCCCCTGGCTAGACCTGACTTGTGTTTTTGTTTCTTTAGTTCCATCCCATTTTTAGCATATTAGAAGGTTAACACATAGCAATCATACATTTTAAGAAGTCTTGGACCCTCATAGAGTTGTCTCAAGTCTATGCTTACATATTATACCTCTAGTTGGAACTTTTAAAGGTTTAAGTCCGAATAAGGTCATGAAAGCATATAGGCTAACATGTTTGCCATGTAAACACGTGAGATGGTCATATAATCAATCAACAATCATGCTTACGTGTGTTCATAACATTCATGCATGGCTAACATCTTTTATTACTTTAAATTATATCTTATACATGTTTAACTAGCTTTCATGGTATCCAACATGGTAGGTATACATATAGGCCAACTAAGTGATGTTAGAGACACTATTATGCACGTCCAAAAATATCAGAATACTATGACATCATGTTCATACAACTTAGCTTTCCAAAACTTTTAAGTTTACCTTTTGAAATCGCTTTAAACGCAAACCATGTATGCTAGTGTAATCTCAACACTCTAGACTAACTTTTCATGTTTATTTAGACCATACGATCATGCTCGCAAAAATCAGAATGTAGATATGATACATACATGTCAAAGTTAACTTTAAAAACTCTAAGTTCCTTTTAAAACTCTAAGTTCACTTAGCAAGGTATATTAATCAAGTTAAAACAACCCATGCTACCTCAAGAAACATATATACCCATGTTAACACATTTCTCATGCTTGTCTAAGTAGTATCAATAGGTTAACATTGAACAGATTGCAACAGAAATAGGAAAGCAAGCATAGGGGCCTGGCATAGCTGTGTTGCGCCCTAGTTCAATACTGGCGCAGCTGCGCCGGGTCTCGGCCAGCACTGAACAGGCTTCTACTTCGGCAGAAGTCTAAGCCAATTTCCAATTCTTTTTACGAATTCGTTTGAAAACCATCTACATTGTATTTCTAACATAGTTGAAAGCTAATACAACAATTAACAAACATTTCCCAATCACAAAATCATGAATTTCATGTTCAATTCGAGAATTAGAATTTCAGAAACAAGAATTAAGAACAAGAGGTGTTATACCTCTGCTAACTGTGAACTGAGCGTGCTGCTATGCCACTACTGTAATCTCACTCTCAACTGATATCTCCCTTTCTCTATATCTCAGTGTAACAGCAAATTGAAAAGGGAAGGGAAGGAGTTGTACTTATAGAAAAATCAATACACAGGCAATGCTTTTGCACTTCAAATTAAACTAATGGGAAGAATTGATTACATGGTGGTTAAGAAGGAGTTGGTGATTAGTTGGTGAAATGCATCATGAAACCCACTCCCCATGAATCATTGCTATGATCTTTGCTGAGTTTGAGGAGGAAATAGGCTTAGGCCTTATAGCTATGCACGTGAGAAGGAAAGGGAGCCTCTTATTATGGGACAAGGAATTCAAAGCTCAACATTTTGGAATTGAACTAAGTATAACACTTAGTTTACTACATACACATATAATATACATAGGTTATAATTTACTTACAGTCACAATGTATTTCTAATGAGGAACAATATTACAATGTAGTAAATGTAATTTGCACATATATAATCCATATACATTTCGTTAACACCGAATATAATTCAATTGGGTATTATCCTATTACATTATTCCAATTTTATTATTTCAATTATATTAAATTATTGAAGTACTCATTAATCAACAATTGTTAATAATATATTCATTACGTACTTATTAAATGTTGACTCACACACATTGTCACATAACCTCATGATACATTCATATAATTTATTTAGTCTTAACATATAGTTTATATATATAATATAGTCACATTGATGCGTTACATTGCACCACTATATATTATAAGTTCAATTATTGCATACATGCACATAACAATTAATTGAGTAATTATTATATTAATTATTCATTTACTCTATTAACCAGTTATTATCCATAACAACAATTATTAACATTATTATACGATTAATTATCGCATTCCTCAATAATTAAATAAATATAATTCTTATTATATTTATAAATAATTTACTTATTATTATTCTATTACTCGCAATAATAATAAATCAACACGTTATCGATTAATTACTCATTGATAGTTATTTCTCATAATATCAATTAATTGACAATGATATTAAATAAATCCTTCACTTATTTAATCCCAGTCTCTAATAGGTTATCACTTATAATAACAATAAATCCATATAACACTAATTAATCATATATTAATTCCTTCATCCTTTAAATTAATTAAATCATAATTCTCATCATCGCGCCACACAAGGCGTTCTTCGAGCTTATCATAAACTCCACATTTTCCTCAATTATTATATATTCAATTTGAAATAATTGAGTTAGCTCATCTCATAACATATAAATATTTATATTCAAATAAATATTCGACTTTCATTAATATCAATATAAATCCTTATTCATGGAAATTCTTGAGAATTAATGTTTCATATATTAAGTGAAAGCATTTTGTTTTTAGGACTCTAGAGTTGGATTTGTTTGGCCTTGCTTATAAGATGCCAAATTTTCACAGTGACTACGACTTTGATATAGAACTGGACTTTGACTTAATGGGGATTGATCAAGAGGAGATAGATGACTATGAAGTGCCTGAGGAGATTAAAGAATGGGTCGAAGACAAACCCAAACCAAACCTCAATCATACCATCACTGTCAATATCAGAACCTCAAAAAACCCTAAATAAATCCAAATAGGCATGAACCTTACCCCAAACAAAAGAAAAGACCTGATTAGCCTCCTAACTCAGTTCCAGGATGTGTTTGCATGGTCACATGAGGACATGATTGGTTTGTCTACCGTTATTGTCATTCATCGACTGCCCATTAAAGAGGGATTCAAGATAGTCAAGCAGAAGCTCAGACGACCAAAACCTGAGTGGAGTCTGAAAGTCAAAGAAGAAATTGTCAAGTAATTCAAAGCCGACATCATCATGGTGTCAACCTACCCTGAGTGGCTATCCAATATAGTTCTTGTACCTAAGCCCAGATGGAAGGTACGAGTATGTGTGGATTATCGGGATTTGAATAAAGCTTGTCTTAAGGATAACTTTCCAGTACCTTTTATCCACATACTAATAGACAACACGGCGCAATATGGCATGTATTGTTTTATTGACTGTTTCGTAGGGTATCCTCAGATTATGGTTGCTAAAGAAGATAGGGAGAAAACAATATTCATTACTCCCTGGGGAACCTTTTGTTATAGACTAATATCTTTTGGCCTTATCAATGTCGGTGCCATTTATCAGCGAGCCATGATAGCCCTTTTTCATAACATGATGCACAAAGAAATAGAGGTCTACGTGGATGATATCATCGTCAAATCCCGGAAGGAAGATGACCAAATAAACCATCTCAAAAAGCTTTTCAACCGGTTGCGCAAGTATGACTTAAAGTTGAATCCGACCAAATGTGCCTTCAGTGTTAAATCAGGAAAGTTGTTGGGATTTCTAGTGAGTAATAGAGGCATCGAACTAGATCCCGCCAAATTTAAAGTAATCACCAAGATGCCCATGCCCCGAATAGAAAAGGAAATACGGGGATTTCTGGGGAGAATCGATTTCATAAGCAGATTCATCTCTCAACTCACGGCAACGTGTGAGCCCATCTTTAAGCTATTAAGGAAAAATTCCTCCATGAAGTGGAATGAAGAGTGTCAAAAAGCCTTCTTTTCCATCAAGAAACAGTTGATCGAAGCCCCTATCTTGGTACCTCCAAGTGACGAGGTTCCCCTATTTGTGTACCTGTCAGTCAATGCCAATGCTATGGATTGCATGCTAGGGCAGAAGGATGATAAAAATAAGGAAAAGCTATCTATTACCTCAGCAAAAGATTCAGTAGCGGTGAGCAGAAGTACACTTTGATTGAAAAGACCTGTTGTGCGTTAGCATGGACCACCATGAGGTTACAGCATTATCTTCATGGGCACACAACCTATCTCATATCCCGCATGGATCCTTTGAAGTATGTATTATGTTGAGTTGTTGATTGTCCAAATGGCAGTTGATCCTCCAACAGTTTGATATCATCTACGTGACTCAAAAGTCTATCAGTGGTCAAGGAATTGCAGATCAATTGGCTGAAGCACCATCAGGGAATTTCGAACCCTTGGAAACTTTTTTTCAGATGATAGGATAATGACAATTCAACAAATCCCTCGAGAAAATATAGTCCAATGTTGGAAATTGTATTTTGACGGAGCCGTAAACATGGAAGGTGCCGGAGCAGGGTCAACTCTTGTATCTCTTATAGGAGAACAGTATCCTATGGCCATCAAGCTACCGTTTGTCAACACCAATAACACAGCTGAGTATGAAGGCTGTATAATGGGATTGAAACTTGCCCAATCTATGGGTATCAAATGGTTACTAGTCTTTGGGGATTCGGAGTTGGTTATCAAACAAACCACCGGGGCGTATCATACCAAAGAATTATATTTGCTGCCCTATCATCGGCAAGTTATCAAGATAGCCATAGAGTTTAAAGAAATAACCTTCATTTATATCCCTCGAAGTAGAAATAACTTTGTTGATGCATTGGCAACATTAGCTTTCTTAATCCACATATCTGATAGGATGGAAATTCCCGACATCAAATTTGCAAGCCAAAAGGCCCCGGTATATGGGAACTACATTGGAGAAGTATCAGATGAAATACCTCCTATAAAATAGCCTTGGTACCAGAATATAAAAGAATATCTGCGAGAAGGATCTACGCCCACCGATACAAGTCAAGCTGAAAGGAAACGGATTTATAAGATGACTAGGAAATTCTATTTGAGCGGAGACACACTTTATAAAAGGGATGCTGAAATAGGCCTTTTAAGATGCCTGGATAAAGATCAAGCCCAAAGACTCCTAGATGAAGTCCATGGTGGAGTGTGTGGTCCACACATGAGCAGTCCTTTACTTGCCAGAAAGATATTGAGAACAAGGCATTACTGGATCTCTTTCAAAGCTGACTGTAATGATCATGTCAAAAGATGTTATCAATGCCAAGTCCATGAAAATGTTATCCACACACCTCCTAAACAATTGCACTTCATGAGTTCACCGTAGCCCTTTTCTATGTGGGGAATGGACGTGATTGGGCCAATAGAACCCAAAGCCAGCAATAGTCATCGATTCATCTTCACCATGATTGACTACTTCACCAAATGGGTCAAAGCTGCCTCCTTTCCCAAAGTCACTAAGGAGGTAATCATTAGTTTTAACCAAAATAATGTAATCTATCGATATGGACAACCGGAGGTGATCATATCAGATAATGCCAAGAATCTAAACAACCAGATGATGAAAGAATTATGCAGCAAGTTTCAGATCAAGCATCTTAATTCCATCATCTATCATCCCAAAATGAATGGTGTTGTCAAAGTAGACAACAAGAATATCAAGAAAATCATGCAAAAAATGTCCGCCAATCACAAGGGATGGCCTGACTTATTGCCTCTAACACTGCTAGCCTACAGAACGTCAATGAGCACTTCTACTGGGGCTACCCCCTACTCATTAGTCTATGGCATGGAAGAAGTACTCCCCATAGAAGTAGAAATAGAGTCATTGAGGGTGTTAATAGATGCTCAAATGGAAGAAGACCAGTGGTTGCAAGAGCGGTACCACCAGTTATCTCTGATAGATGAGAAAAGGGCTACAACCATCTTTCATGGGAAATTATATCAGCAAATAATTTTTCGGTCATACAACAAGAAAGTCCAGCTTCGACAATTCAAAGAAAATGAGTTGGTGTTGAAGAAAGTCCTTACCACTAAAGATGAAGCCAAAGGAAAGTTTCCCCCAAATTGAAGGCCCATTCATTGTCAAAGAAGTGTTGACAGGAGGAGCCATCAGATTGCAAGAAATGGATGGGAAAGAATTTCCCCATCTTATCAATTCAGACACCGTGAAGAGGTACTATGTCTTAGTCACCTGCAAACCGCCATTCGGGTCCTGTGAAAAAAAAGAAGAAGCAACAATCAATCAAATCACGTCTTTACTGCAAAAACCTGAACTATGAAAGACCTAATCTCCTCGCACATGAGTACGTAGCTAGCCAATTATGGTGCGGTCAAACCAAACAAAAAATCCAAAAACCCCTCAAACCAAGCTTAAACCTAAATAAACACTTTTCAACCGTTCAGGTACGAATGACCTGATCTCCCTCAACACGGGAGTACGTAAGCAGCCATTTATGGTGCGGTCTAACCTTCAAGAAAAAAAACACACTTTTTGAAAACCAGTCCCAAGACACCAAACCTCATATAAAACCCAAATACTATCAAGCCTCCCTAATCAACAGACCCTTCTGAGGTACTCTTCGACATCTCAATGTTAATCCATCAAGGAAAAGCTCATGATACATCAAGACAGCAAGTCATGAAAAAAGTAAAAATCATTCAGCAATGACAAAATATAACCAAAAGGGAAGTGAATCAAAATATATTTCTTTGCCATATAATACTGTTTAATATATACAATGTATCTTGTACATGACAAAAATGGCTGACCTAGTCTATGTAGGAAAATGAAAGCTAGTCCATAAACCCGCTGATAAATGGGATAGCAAGTCCAACATGGCATCCCTCTCAGAAAATGGAGGTGCATCTATGAGCTCCTGCCCTAAGGTCTCCATGCGAGCTAGAAGATCCACAACCATATGTATAGTGCTACCATGATCATCTATAAATGCACCTATATCTGCAATAATGACATATATGTAGGATCTAAGTGCAGTACTATCAGCAATAGAAGAGGCCCGGGCTGCCAAAGCCTCATCCCGCTCAACAAAAGTAGTATCCTGGGCAACTAGGGCATCATCTCTCTTAACAAAAGCTACGTCCCGAGTGGCTCGAGCATCATCCCTATCGATAAAAATAGCATCCCTGCCAGAAAGGGCTGTCAACATCAACGCTCTAGCCTGATCCCTCTCAAAGGTCATCTGAGCTAACGAATCTATGAGAGATGGATCCGCAGCAATAGAAGTGCTCAGGGTATCACTAACCAAAGCTGTTGTCAAACCAAAAAATAACTCGTCCTCGGTGGGAGAATCGGGGTCCTCTATAGGCTCATCCTTATTAGAATCAATACTCAGCTCTAAGTGAACAACCACGGCCGATGCAATGTCTACCTCTAGCCATGCAGAGTACTCTAAAGAATAACCTGGATGACTATTCGAGAAATCAGCCCTCTAGCCCTCGTTGAAGTATCCTTCAACGGCTTCACCACCGGATCGTTCTAGATGCTTCGCTAGAGTTATCGCTAATGGATGGAATGTCATTGGATCTGACCTTCGCTGAAGGAACCTTTAACGGCTTCACCACCAGATCATTCCTGATGCTTCGTAGGAGTTGTCGCCAACAACTGAAATGTCTTTCGATCTGACCTTTGTTGAAGTAGCCTTCAACGGCTTTGCCATCGGATCGTTCCCGATGCTTCATTAGAGTTGTCTCCAATGGATAAAATGTCATGCAATCGGACCCTATGATCCCGACGTGGACATGATACTTTTGATTAAATACACCCTCGGCCAAACCTGGATATTCTAACTCATTCAAAATCCATTGTTCACAGTGCCGAACTTTCCCGGCGCCCTGACAGAAGCAGTTTTCAGCAGTTTTTTGGAAATTTTCATCATTGGCCCACGGATATCACTTCAGGGTCTTAACCAACGGCTTATATGAAGTTCCTCCCTTCGTCAGGAACTTTCCGCTTATACGCCAGATTTCAGGCCAATCCGCTCAATCGCGTAGCAATTTTTTCTGGATTTGACTTTTTAGCTTCTGTAAACTCCATTTCCACTTGAACTAGACCGAACCGGAGGGGGTGGGCCCACCCTAGGGAGCCGCAGGTAGAGGTAAAGCAGCCACAGGTGGGGTTGCTCCTCTTTGCGATATATAACTTGGCTTCCGTGGCTTTCAAAGTTTATTTTCAAACTTAAGTTCTAAAGAAAATCCAATTTTCTTCTTCAGATCTACGGAGTTCGGGCAGTTTTTTTAGATTCCGTTATCGTACAAACGTTCTGTGCATTTCTGGTAATGTTTACATCCTTTCTTTTTCAGTTTTGACCGTTAGAATGTTAGAAATCACATAGTATGCTTTTAAACACAATGTATCAAATAGGCGTGCCTATATGACTTGATAAAAATATTCAGACTTACTAAATATGCATATTTTACTGTGCTAAACGTTCTGATGTAAGAAAATTTAACTTCTGAGACAGTCAATTGATGCCCTTTTTGATCAGTTTACTCATCCTTTTTGAGGCCAAATGAGCCTGGATTTTCAACTAAAAATATACATGGTAATTTATCTGCCATGGGGAGTTTAATTTTGAATTTTTTTCATAAATATGAACTATTTCTATTTTTGGGTAGGTGTGCTACAAAATGGCCACCTAGGCATGCCTATGTGCATGCGGAAAGTCCATTTTACAAAGGAGACTCTGGCAAAAAAAAATTCAAAAGCCTGAGCTTTTAATGAACATGCAATTTTAACTCTACTGGGGATTTTGGTTAACTAATGCATGCTTTAGGACTTTAAAAATGCATAAACTAAAGATTTAATTTAATAAGTCGTAGGTTTAAGGCTTACCTCACCCTTTCTGAGGTGATTTGGAGACTTTGTCCAGGTTATGGAGCCAGATAGACCAGGTAGTGCTAGCAGGGTCACTTCACCAGTGAGGCGGAGGAGAGCCTCTGACGTTCCTCAGCCACGTCCAGCCCGACCGCCTCGTAAGTTGGCTGAGTCGGTGATTTGTCCGATCCGGGCTGAGCCGCCGGTTGATGTGGACGATGAGGATGTCCCATTCGTTGATCCTGCCACAGCTCATGCTCCACGTAGGGAGCTTCCAGCTATTGTGGTGCCGATTCAGGAGCTTCTAGGTAATTTGCCATCCATCGATATACCTTCGTGCCAATGAGGTGCATTAAATTTTCCTTATAAATTTTCTTTCTTTCTTTTTTTTGCCATTTTAGGGCACAGGTTTAATCTGGACTGGCTATTTGATGTAGGTTCCCGGCTTTACACAGCCCAGGGGGAACTAGTTCAGTGTCCACTCCTTATACCATCTCTGCATCTGGAGTATCGGGCTATTATCGACACCTGGGGGTTTGAGGCGTTCTTTTCTATCCCTCCCCGTCGTTGCCCCTGGGGTTATCTGAGGGCTTTGTCTAAGCGCCAGTTCCACCAGACCCAGTCTCTCTATTTCCTGTACTATGAGGTGATGATGACGCCTATGTACTGGAGATTCATCATCGAGATAGAGTTTGCAGGCGAGCCAGTGCCATTAGTGGCTGATATTTCACCGACTGCTGTTCGGTCCCTCTTGGGAGTTCCTACGATGGCCATCAAGGGTCAGACTGTCTGTTCTGGTCCCTTAAGCGTAGATGCTCAGAGTGGGGCTTTGACTGAGCATCTGTCTGATGATCAGAGGGTTAGAGATTTCATCTTTCGGAGACTATTTTTGGTGATTATCAGGGGTTATTTCCTTGCAGACAACTCCTCGACGGTGTCTTTTTCCCTGGTCAGTGCTACTCAATACGTGGAGCGCCTCAGTGATTTTGATTGGGGTACCTACACCTTTGCCTATTTTCTCCGAGGGATACTGATGCGCTCGGAGGGCGTGACGGAGGCTTGGCTAGGTTTTTACCCATTCCTACTGGTGAGTACCCTTCTCTTTTCTCTTTCAATTTCATCCTTTATATTTGTCAGTCTTTATCACTGAGGACTTTTGATCTTTGTATTTCCAGTTTTGGGCATATGAGAGGCTTCCGTGCCTATGCCCAGCCATTACTTTGGGCCTGGAGACCTATCCGAGGGGACGGCGCTGGCATCACCCACTCCCTCCTGCAGCTACAGCTGTTGACGGTCGATTCAATCTCGTGGGTCCCTTACACTCTGAACTTTTTGACAGTCGGGCTCAAGGATGGTTTTTCGACTGGTCGAGAGTTTGCACTGTCCACTCGTCGAGTTCCATTTTTTACCGAGGGAGGCTGGGAGCTCTACTTGGGAGAGCGCGCTATTCAGAGCATGATGGGAGATATCCTTATTTCTTTTGTTCCTCCTGCTTAGCATCATTGCCCATTAGCTCAGCCACTCACAGACATTCCCCTAGTGGGCGTAGATGGCTTCACCCTGTCAGAGGGTCCTTACAGCTAGGAGGCATTTCACAGTTGGTGGAGTCCTCGTACCATTGAGGCTTAGACTCGTTCTACCCAGTTTATGGTAGATATGGTGTCAGGATCTGTTATGATGACAAACTGGATAGCTTGCCTCCGAGAGCCGACTCATTTGGACCAGATTGCAGGACTGACCCAACAGTTGGAGAGGGCTCATTTCTTTATTAGGCACCTTGGCTGGAATCCATACGAGGAAGATTCTTTTGATCCTTCCATCTCTAGAGTTGGCCCCTCAACAGGTCCATTTTCTAGCAGCTATACAGGTGTTGATCCTCCATTGTATCGACTGGACATTCCCACAAGTCGAGATTCTGTTACTCAGGCGGAGCTGCAGCAGGTCGATAACCTGGAGGCAGATATTATAGATCTCTTTGGATAGCTTTTCTCGCTATATCTTTTGATAGGCCTCTGTTATATATTAGGCGGATGTGCCCCATTTCTCGCTATATCTTTTGATAGGCTTCTGTTAGTAGTTGGGCGGCTGTGCCCCATTTCCCTGTACTTTTTACTTTATATTTCATGAGCAGATAGAGATGATGCTTGCAGTAGATAGTTTATTCTAGATATGTATGATATTTCTTATCTATTGCATCATTTTTATCATTGTCATTATGTATATATTATGTCATAAATATGCATTTAGACAGGTGTGTTTATATTTGCCCCTAGATGGTCTCATGATACGGTTATACAGATGTCGTCATCCATAGTCAGTCGTATCGAGCATTCTCCGCCGACTTTGGTAGCATCTTCTCTGAGATCGTGGTATGATAGTCTACCTCTCACAGCCAGAGAGATAGTGGACCAAATGCTAGGGCATTCTCTAGCCCTTTTACCTTCTCAGGTCCCGCAGGGATTTGTGGACGGTATGTTATCCTGCTGGATACCCGAGCGGCAAGTTTTTCTATTTGGGCTTCACGAGTTGACTCCTACATTATAGGAGTATGAGCGCCTGAAAGGTTTGGCACTAGATCTGCCCTGCGCTAGGACAGCCATCAGTGACTTGAGGCGACCATTCACGACTATGACGGGTCTGAGACGCAGACTCGTCACTAAGGAGATCATTTCAGGACATATGATATCCATAGACTTTTTGATCTAGCGCTTTGGCCGGCTAGACATCTACCAGCGATATTCTGGAGATTTCATTATTCCTGCAGATGAGTGGCAGTTTGCCCGTATAGAATTTTTGTTGATGTGCGTCACGGCTTATTTATACATGCCACTATATTTGGACCACTTGGATATTGGCTTGATGGTAGTGGTTCATGCCTTCAGACAAGGTTGTACGATCCTGGAGATGATATTAGCCGAGACCTTGAGGTCGGCTACATTCTGCAGTACCCATCCAGAGGGGTTTTTTAGAGGTAGCTCCGTTCTGCTGTATGTATGGTTCATAATGCATTTGAGTTTGATTGTCACATTCAGACACCATGGGTACTGCTTTACCCATGAGATAGTCATGTCCTACTCCTTCTAGCCAGCGGAGTGTTCAGATGCAACATCATGGTCGTTCTTTCTAGCAGAGATCAATCATCCCTTTTCAATCTTGCCATGCTCAGGGCTTAGATCCCCTTACAGCTTCATTACTCATGCAGTCGGTATGGATTATTTGCCCCTAGCGGGTTTGAGAGGGGTGACCACCTACCATCCGCTGGCAGTCATGGGCCAGTTTGATCTATTTCAGAGCCTTCACCATTTGAGGGAGCCATTGATCAGGGGATATCAGCTTCATCTTTGTCGTCAGCTGACTTGGTCAGGATTTATGAGTGTTGGGCTCACAGGGAGAGGGCTGATTTCTCTACCAGCCATCCAGATCGTTCTATAGAGTATTCGGTATTCTTAGAGTCTGATATTACATTGGCTGCGGCTATCCAATCAGCTTCGAGTATTGATTCAGATGAGGAGGAGCCTATAGAGGATCCTAATTATCCCACGGAGGATGGGTTGTTTACTGATTTGACATCGGCTTTAGTCAGTGATCCTCAGAGCATCCCTATCGGGATAGATCCAGCTCTTGCTGATTCATTAGCTCGGATGACTTTCGAGACAGATCAGGCTAGGGTGTTAATGTTGATAGCCCTTTCTAGCAGAGACATAGCTTTTGCTAATAGAGATGAGGCTTGAGCTACTAGGGATGCAGCACTTGTGGAGAGAGACGAGGCTCGATCTACCCGAGATGCAGCTTTTAAGGAGATTGAGGAGGCCTTAGTCGTTCGGGATGCCACTTATATTGAGAGGGATGAGGCCATAGCTACCCGGGATATCTATATTGAGGACAGCACGGAACTCAGATCGTATACACACAGCCTGGTTGCAGATATGAACATTTCCATAAATGGTCTGACTAGGACCCCTCATCCATAGTCAGTCATATCGAGCATTCTCCGCCGTCTTTTCTCATTCTCTAGATACTTCAAGATTCTTCTTTGAATCTTTACGTATATATTTTAAATATTTATCTTTTCCTCTCTCAGGTTATAGTCTAAGGTACACTTACCTAAGGTTTATAACCTACATCTTTGATACCAACTTGTGACGCCCCCAAATCCGGGTTCCTCTCTTTCCTAGGATCCGGTGCAATCACGATACTACTACTGTCGACTATTACATCTTTTATTCATAACTTAATGAATAAATTTCACTTATTACAATTTAAAATATAAATTCTTTTCACTATCAGGATCTCGTATAATGACTCCAAACTTTTACAAGTTACAATCTTGGTTATTTACCATTTCTGTCTTATATCATGTTCGATAATATAAAAATGCGAAATAACTTAAACTTTTTCAATCTTCCTTGAATAAAATCTTTTATTGATTTCACAATCTTAAATCAATTACAAATCTTTGAATCACTATATATGATTCACTATATCCGAATTATTGTATAAACGTTTACATCTCGATTCGATATCCTCTATGTATTAACTAATACATCTTTACGATACGACCAGTACTACACATTATAAACAACTATCAAGTACAGCTCCTAGAACCTAAACATGGTTCGAGAGCATATATCTAAATAAACAGAAATCTTTGAACTCTATCACGTAGCACGCTACTCTTATCGTGAGTCCTTAACCTGCTAAAGTGGTTATTTACAAGAGTGAGCTCGAAAGCTCAGCAATTCTAACAGTTTTCATGCATCACATAGCATATAACATCATACTCAGTTCATGCATTTATAATCAATTTATATTTACTAAACATGTTACTTCTAACATAACAAGCATATCATCAAAGATTAACTTTTAATCTCATACATACCTCATATACAGTTCATATATAAGTTCACATCATCACAGCAGAATATAATTTAACTAACAGTTATTGAATTCATATATCAAATAGGAACTTAAAGACTTGCCTGGTTCGTAGTTTAACAACTACGACTTAACTGCTTAAAGATATCTGCACTTTGTGTAATCCTACACAGTTATTTAATCATGGATTTATACCCATTAGTCATAAATTCATACATTCTCAATATAATAATAAGTATTGCATTGGTTTCTAACTTGGTTCTTTAGAACCTTTGTTTCACTTTCTTAGCATACTCTTATAATAGCTAGGTATGTATAGGTATACTTTTACCATTCTTAATATCAACATTCATACACCTTTACTAGACTCGCTAAGTGTTTGACACGCATTTAAAGCTCATAGATACATGATCTATATTATTCTTACGTCTCGCAAACCTTAGGAAAACTTATCAATTCTGAGTTTTATATCACTACTACATCAATCCACACTCAAGGCATCATTAAGACTCTGTTTTATAACTCAGGAATAATAAGGTAAACATGCTACTATGTTCATCACGTATATATGTGAGGTGCCATACTAATGTTAGGACGCATGCTCACAATTATCTTTACCATATACGTACAACTAGTATCGATAATCACTTTAAAACATGTCTAATTCATGCTTAACTAACTTTCATAGTGTCTAACAAGGTGCGTGCACATATATGACATCTAAGTGATGTTAAAAGCACTAGCATGTAGTCTCAAAAATGTCAGAACACTAATACCCTATGATCATGCAACATAGTTTTCCAAAACGTCTAAGTTTAACTTTTTGAAAACATCTTAACCTTCAATCATGAATGTTAGTGTGTGCTCAATACTTTAGACATGCATTTCATGCCTATCTAGACTATGCAATCATGCTCACAAAGTCAGATCATAAGCATCAATAGTATGTGCCAAGGCTCATTTTAAAACTTTATAACTTTCTTTAGAAATCGCACACTAACAACGTCAAGAATGTTCATGCCATGTCAAGGTACTTATTCATACATGTTAAACCTGATTTTATGCATGTCTAAGTCATTTACCCAAGCTACAATTATCAGAACACACATATTACGTATGTGTCAAAGTTTACTTTAACAAGTCTAAATTCATTTTGTAAACTTTAAATTCTTTCATCATTAGAGTATACCACCATGATTATACATACTTATATCATGTCATTGTACTAATATCTATAAGTCAAATCATGTTCTCAAGCTTGCCAATGAGATACCATATAATAGCACATAGCAAGTTCTGTAACAGAAAAATAAAACAAGTCCCAGGACCCTGCACAGCTGCGCTGCTCCCAGGTATAAACCCGGCACAGCTGCGCCGGTGTCCGGCCAAACCAGTGACTGCTTCCTGATCGGCAGCTTAATGAACCCAACTCAGAATTTCTTCAATAATTTGAATTTAAACATGCTACGTAATAGTTCTAACATGTTTATAAGCTATCATAGCAACTAATAACATTCTTTAATTAACTTAACATCCAATTCATGGTTAATCAAAGAATCAAGAATATAGAAAATTTACAGAGAATGAAGAGTATGAATGTATATGTTATACCTCTGCAAAACACTTGAGCTGCTAAAGCAATTTCTTAGTCGCCTTCACAATAACAGTATACTTACTCTCTATAAATTTCTTAGCAATAAAATTCTCAGCAAGTGCAATGCGGGAGAAGGGAATGCTTTATATATAGGCAAAAGAATAACCAGACAACCCAATTCTCCACTAGCTCAAACCAAAGGTTTGCACAATAATATGGAGGTTAACAAGTAGTTGGTGAGGAGTTGGTGGAACTCATCATGAAGCCCACACCCTCACCATCATCACCGTCATTGAGGCTAATTAGAGTTGGTATATAGAAGTAGTATAGGCCATTGGCCTTTCACGTGTGTAGAAGAAGAGAAGTGACCCTTATTATGGGACAAGCTCATTCTCAGCAATAGCAACTTGCAATATATATATATATATATATATATATATATATATATATATATATATATATATATATATATATATATAATGTATGCCAACACTTAGGTTATATATATACCTCCTATATCCATTTAAGTCACAATATCATCATATCATCCATATATATCTCATCCTACCGGATATAATCCTATCGGGTATCATCACATTTACTATCCCAAGTCTATTATTCCAATTAAATTAAATTATCGAAATCCTTATCATGTTACATAAGCAATAATATTATGTAACTCACATAATAAAATTAATCTTACGATATAGTCTATATATGTAATATGTAGCCACATCAATGCGTCACATTGCATTATATAATATAGTTTATATATAATTGTATGATCACACTATACTTGCACAAGGCAATTAACTCACATAACACATTAATTAACATTTATATGATCAATTATCACATTAAATAAATATTAATCATTTACTCATTAATCAACATATTATCAAATAGTTACTTGATAATAGTATATTATCCATATCAATAATCAATATTATAAGACACTTTATCTCATTCCTCATCAATTTAATAATCACAATTCCGATTATATTTATAATCAATTTTCTTCTTATCATACTATCACTTGTCATAATAATAAATCAACATACTATTATAACAACAATTAACAATTAATATAGATTAATTGTTTAATTAATAGTTCCTTCATCCTTGAATTAATTAATTCATCATCGAATCAATTATTTTGTCACACAAGGCATTTCTCACAAGCTTAATCTTAAGCTTATTATCACTTCCACCACACTTAAACATTCTTTTAATATAATATTTGGGTGACACATGCATTTTAATGCTAAGTTATCTCGTATAACAAGTATAACCTTTACGCTTATATTAATTAATATATACTCTATTAATTATTTAAATAATAATATCCACGATAAAATAATAACTTAAGTTATTTAATATATTAAAATAACTTAGTTTTCTTTCATTAATTAACTCTATTGAGAATACATTAGAAATTATGTATTTTTTCATAACATAAAATATTATATTTTCTCCAAATAAAGACATTCAAAATTTACTTATTGTATCAAAATATTATTCTTAATATAATATCTATTAAAATAATTACATGTACGGGACATGTACATATATTATATAGAAAATAGATAATAAGTTTATTTTCTATTATAATAAATTATTTCCATCAATTTATTTATATATAGCAAATATATTTTAATATATTTACCATATTAATTAATCATACCTATTACCTCGTACAAAAACATATAAGGTAATATTATTATTCAAAAATAACATTTCCTCCTTATATTAAAATAATTCAATATTAAAAATTATTTTAATATCCTTTATTAGAAATATATAATATTTATTTCTCTTTCTTTTCTATAAATTGTTCCTAAAACAATTTCTTCAAATATTAAATATTATTTACATCTCCCTTTTAATAACATATATATATTTATTAATGTTATTCGCACATTAGACTTTCTCACATATTACCATTCTAAGTAATATATAAAAGTACCAACTATAATTTCATATCCAACACATATATTAATTCACTCATTTACTTAAGTAAATTAAACCCTGTACTATATCACCTTAGTTAATTAAGCTTCGTTACCCATATTATATTATTCCATAATATAACTCTCAACTATCAATTAACCAATATTTATTCTTATTAGCTAATTCCCTTAACTAACTCATGTTTCACTATCCAAACCCATTCATGGATAGCTTAAGTACTATCAATAACCTATATTACAAACATACTAGTTATTAGTATACATACACAAGAAAATGGTGATTATACATTAAAGATATTTAATGTCACCAACTTACTATGATAAATAATTCTATAAATTATTTAATATCGATAGGAAATTTTATTCACTTCCTCAACTGAATTATCTTAATAATGTATTTATTACTCACATATTACATACTTCATATTATCCTATGTAACATAATACTACAGAACTTGTATCACATAAATGTTCTTATTCGAACTCATCTCACACTTTAAGAATTTTATTTATTAAATCCTTATTTAAAAATTTCTGAAAATTGGGGTTCCTACAACTTTAACACGCAAGTATACGCGTTCAATTGTAATATTTAGCAAGCAAGGATATCGTTCCCACGAGAAAATAGATTAACCTTTATCAATTATAAATCTTAATTCAATTAATCTTATTTTAAACTACGAAATATTGGTTGTGATATGAAAATCTAAATTAGCAAAATTAATAACTAAGATCAAAGTTCACAAGATTAATGCAGATTTAACAAGTTAAAGTTACAACTTCCCTTGGTATTTCATTTAAATCAATTTACTTCCCATTTATTTCAGTTAACTAATACGAATCATTATCCAAGAATGCTTTATAAAATTCGCACACTTTTTCCAAAAACATGTGAACAAATCCTCCTAAATCCGATCCTTAAGACACAGAATTACAAGGAACACCCCAGTTAATTAAATCACTATATTCCTATGTGAATAAAGTTAATTAGGGTTTTAGCACAAATTCTTTCAGTGGATACAAAAGACACATAGGTATATTCCTATCCTACATGCTAATCATATTAACCCTATTCAGATTATATGAACAGATGTTATCATATCCAGATCTCAATCTATACTCCATCTTCCAATTTTATATAGATTATCACAGTAATTGTTGGCCAAACAATTAATCAATAAGCAAAAGATATAATAAACAATTCAATAAAAACCAACTTTCATTCAATGGGAAGGTTTAATTTAAACTACATACCAAGTTTCGTTGCAATCTTAATTAAAGTTTAGTTCATAATAATAAAGAAAAACATCATCCAGATTAATAATCCAAACATCTCAGGTAGTTGCAAAAGATAAAACTAGAGAAGAGAAGAAGAAACTCCGAATTTGCTCCAATATTCTCTCTTTGATCTTCAGCCCTTGTAATCCTCCTTCGTGTTTTCCTTCGTTGTTCTCTTTGCAATTGTCTTGATAATTCCTCGATACCTCTTTTTTCTAAAGTCTTCTCCTATTTGTATTAGTCAAAACCCTCATTCAGATTCTTTTTTGGCTTCGAAAACAAACTCATCAGTAGCAAAATCCCTCTTTAGCCGCACATGAGCGCCTAGGTGCTCAACTGTAACGACCATGAATTTTAAACTCTTTATTAATTAAATATGTGATTAAATTTTAACGAGCTAGTTTTGTGAGTTTATTTAAACCTTATGTGGTTATGAGAATTTGTGAAATGATTAAAAGAAGTCACTAATGAGTTATTTAAATTAGTGGACTGACCTTAAGGATTTAATATTAGAGAATTGATGAGATTATTAATAATTAAATATTCAACTTATTTGAATATCGTGGCAGGATTTGAACGTGTTTGATTAATTTTAATTATGATTAATTAATTGATAATGTGTTGATTAACAATTATTATGAATAAATAATAATTAATGAATGAGAGATTAATAAATATAATAATATTATATTTACTTGATTAATTGTTTCATACAAGTATGCGATATATTAAACCTTATAATATATGGTGGTTACCTTTATGTTATATAAAGTGCATGTGACACATTAATATGACTATACATTATAAACTATATAGTAAGAATAATTACATTATGAGAGTTACATATTAATGTTATGTGACAATACATGTGTGGGAAAACATTAATGTATACCTCATCAACATATAGTAATATCAATAAATAATTGATCTTAGTAAGTTATTATAATGATAACAGTTATACAAATGAGTAATAATAATACCCAATTACTTTACATTCGGTATTAAGGAAAATGTGCATGGATTATATGTTGTGTACCTATTCATTATTAATTGCCATTTGAAATAACATGGTAACACCCATTTAAATATATATGGAATGGATACATGTAGCTTAAGTATATACGATGTATATATATATATATATATATCATATAATCTAAGTGTATTATATTATATAGCCTAAGTATGGGCATATATTATACACACATTGCAAGATATCTGAGATTAGTGGTTGTCCCATAATTAGAGTTCCACCCTCAATTTCCTCTTCACGTGTATGCCCACATGCTATGCTACTCTATTTTCTTCCTCTCAAATTCATCAAAGCTAGCCATAATCATTATAGGGGGAGTGGGATTTATGATTGCATTCACCCACTTCTTGTTATCTAGCATACAATCTTGTTTTTCCTTGGTTTGAATTGAGAGTTAAGAGCTTTGTCTGGATATCCATTTTGCTATAAATGAAGCTTCTCTTCTTCTCATTTATTTTGCTGGGAGTTTCAATTGAGTTAAGAGGGAACATTATAGCTGCATTGTAAGCATCATATAAACAGCAAGTTCAGTCCATATAACAGAGGTATAAATCAATTACATTCTTGTTCTTCATGTTTCTGTAATTTTCTAAGTTTTTGAATTCTTGAGTTCATTTGAATTGGATGTTAATTGATTGAAGAGCTGTTGTTAAGTGGTATATAAAGACTATAAGCATGATAGCAATGTAATATAGCATGGCTAGATACAATTCAGATGGAATTTTTGAGTTGGGTTTGCAGAACTGCCGAAGCAGTTTAGCTTCTGGTCTGGCCAACAGCCTGCGCAGCTGCGCCAGTATTGAACTGGCCAGCGGCGCAGCTGCGCCAGGACCAGTTCCCAGATTTTAATTTCTGTTAAGCTGCTATCATGAACTAGCATATGGTACCATGTTAGAGCAAGAATGTAAACTGGATTAGCACACATATACGAGTATATGCATGTAGTATGAACAAGTATAACAATGTTAGTACACATGATTGACGCGACACTTATAGTTTTGTAATGAAACTTGTAGTTTCGATTGTGGAATTAGACACATACGTAACATATGCATATTCTGATATTCTAAACATGATCGTATGGTTTATATTGACATGAAATGAGAGTCTAAAGTGTGTTCACACACTAGCATACGTGATTGCAAGATTCGGACGATTTTGAAATAAGAAACTTTAAAACTTTAAAAAGAAAACTTGACCAAGGACTTTGTCTTGTGACTTCTGACCATATGAGAGCTTTCATGTGGTTTAGATATGCATTCTAATACATGTGAGTCATGACTATGAAACACTTTACTTGTATTATGTTACCCATGTTGATTTGGTGCAACTTTTGATGAAAATGTAGAATGTGAAGGATAATGACATCAAATACCATGTAGATTACGTATTGATCATACAAGCATGTACATTAGAGTTCGATATGCCTATAAGCAAATTAACATGGACCTCGTTTGGTCAAAGCGTGAATTTTGCATATGCACGTACTCATAAGAAATGAATTTCTGAAGCATGAACTACGTGATTAAAGTATATGTGTGTAGTATACTCGAGCATACATAATAAATATTGTTTAGCCTTGTTATGTGATAACATGACTTTAGTAATCAACTTTGAAGTATGAACTTGTATTAGTTAAAGTATGTGAATTACCGGCAGGAAAACATGACTTCAAATTGAATATAGAAAGCGCATGCTAGTTTCGAATGAGAAATTTTAACTTAATAAGCATGTGTATTGGTTTAATGTCAGTAGTTGCATGCTAGAGTTACGCCGGGACACTTTCAGGCCCGAACAATTTGCTTAAGTCTGATTTTAACAGTTAGCATATTATGATGTTATAAATGGTATGTTTGATATTGAACGTGATTTTATAAACTTATACGATAAGTGGATTATTATAAGTATAGACTTATATTAGTTTTTAAATGCTAATTGAAAGGCCGACTTATTAATGTTAGGTCGTTTCGATGCAAGTTAATTAAAGCTAGAACTTAATCGTAGCTGAGCAAACAGGCAAGTCTCCGAACTTCACTCTTTGGTTGTACGAGTTCTTTAATTCTTATTTGTGCAAGTATTCTAAATTCTTGCACTACCTTATTTAATGAATCGTGTAAGAGAGTTTCTTAACTTCACTTGATTTGAATGCAAGTTCCCTTACACTCTTTATTGTGCAAGTTCCTATCCTTCTCATATTGTATTGAGCAGGTTATTATCGTATTGACGATTAATTATTTAAAGCTTGAACTTTATTTCCAAGCATGCTATTAAGTGGTTTAATTACTTTATAATTATTTCACATCGATATTGTTGATATTCGCACTTGGTGCACTTGAGTTCGTACAGTCTTGGACTTGTACCTTATTTAAAAGTTCTATAATTCTTAAACTGCGTCAGATAAAGTCTGAACCTTTGTTCGGTCAGACAATTGGATGAAGTTTTATAAAAGCTATCCAGACCAATTGATGGTATGGATTCTTAGACTGAAAAGAACACCCCTCATATATAGGGGACTACCCCAGGTATCTAGTATAAAGATACAAACAGCAGGGTTGAATGTGATGCATATACATGGCGTACGCGAGGCTGATCCCCTCAAGTACTTATTCTGTAGCCAGTAACCAAAGGGTCAATCAGCTATTGATTTCGTTGGAGTTTTATAGTTCAAAAGTCTACTTAACTATCAGTTATTCTAAAAGCAATTATTATTCTTGTTCCGATATTCATATTTGTTGAATTCATTGTCAGATATATTCCTTTCATCATGATATATCCTTTATTGTTGTATTTAAACTTGCTGAGCAAACTTATTGTTCATTCTTGCTATATCATGACTTATATTGCAGTTATGCCCGAGACTTTAGGGAAGGACAAGGGTAAAGGGAAGATGTAGGATTAGTTTGCAAGGAGCAGACCTTATCTTTATGTTTAGTTTAATTACTATTATTGTAATTTAAACCCTAATGACTTTTATAGGGTATGTTCGTAATGATGTATTAAGGTTATCGAATCTTGAGACTAGTAACACCTTTTGAATGAACGACATACGTTTATCATATTTTCGCATTTAGTTATTGTATGTTGTTTAGAGGTGGATATTTGTATTGTTTCGTGACGACTGGATTCGGGGGTGTCACATCAACCCAGGTCATTTCCAAGCGCCTAGGCGCTTGACCAGGACCACGTATTTACAAAAATGCCACTCAGCTCTAAAACTAATGATTTTTAATCTTTTTCTTCTCCTAAATGACCAATTTGTTCCTCCAGCTCCAACCTACAAGAAATAAACACAAAAACACATAAAAAGATACTAAACATACTTAAAGATAACAATAATTAAGTTTAATAACATCGGATTCATAGGTATAAAACCTACTCATCAAATACCCCCAAACTTAACCAATTGCTTGTCCTCAAGTAATGCAACGATGCAAATGCAACCTAACTATATGCCTACGAATTAAACAACCAAATAACACAGCATCCAATATAAGGCCTCAAAGATAACACATAATACTCAATTTAGAACATCCAACCAACATAAAGGTTCCAACTCAAATCACTTAGTCAAATTATGCCTGTCCTCACTCATGTTATGTGTGTGTGTGTGTGTGTGTGTGCAAACCAACTATTTTAATCAATCACAACTCAAATCACTCACATAAGCAACTTGTGGCACCCCAAAATTCGGGTCCCTTTTACCTCGGATCTGGTACGTTACGGTACATCATCTACATTCATATTCTGTAATTAATGCAGAAGATATAAACATAAATTATTTATACAATAAACACTGCTACATATCCCAAGGTCTACAACCTTAATTCATTACATACATACCTTTAGATTCACAAAAAAGGTTTACACAATTAACTTACATCAAATAACTAATTTAATTATGATGCATAACACTATAATCTTATCCTTTGCTTCTGCCTTTGTCTTTCCTCAATCATTCGTATTAATCTGAAATTTGTTATCATGATATAGCAAGGGTGCGCAACTACTTTGCTCAGCAAGTTTAAATACAATAAAGATATATCATGATTGAAAGAAAGAATAGGCTTTCGAATTTTTAACAATATAATAATTGAATGACTGAATCAATAATTCTGGATGTCAACAATGACCATAAACAATTTAACTGAACCTTAGGGTAATGAAGGTGATCAGCCTTTCATACCTGATGAACATATGCAACATGCACTATGTGCGAATCAATAATTTAAGGAGGTGGAATAATTATAAAGAATTAAACCACTAGCATGCTTGAAACATAGCAACTCAAGTTTGAGTTTGGGAACTTGCACAATATATATTGAGTAAGGATAGGAAACTTGCCTGTATCGTCGATTACTGTTACGCAATCTAATTTAACCTCTTATGAAAGACCTATCAATTATAAGATTGATCTTTCAATTAGCATATCATATTATACCTCATACGCTGCTTCTAATATTTAAGCACATAATCAAATATTAGATAGCACCTTAACACTATACGCATTTCATAATTCTAAAAGTAGCACACGTCGATTCTTTAACAGTATTCTATACAGTATGCTGAGTGGTTTTCCACAAACAACCAACAAACTAGTTTCTATCTCGTCTACACTGTTTTCACAGTGAGTTAGATCGGTTGCTAGTTCGTATATACCTCCGCTCCTTGAAGGAATTATTTAGCCCAGATACTATACATCAACCATTAAAGAGTACGACTGTACCACTACTTTATCATATACCTTATGAATTAACACTAAGTCTTTCATTTTACAAGTTCTTCTTTATAATCCATTAAGCCGATTATCTATTCCAGCAACCTGGATTATCCAAACAATCCAATCCAGCAACCTGGATTCACTAATTCAGCAAACCATATTCAACAATTCAGCAAGTCGAATACCACAATCCAGCAAGCCGTATTACCTATTTTAGCAAATTGTTTACTAATACAGCAAACCAGATTCACTAATTCAACAACTGTTTCCTAATTCAGTAAACTGAATACCCTTTTTAGCATACCGAATGCCAATTCAGCAAACCAAATAATAATATAGCAAATCGAATGCTAATACAGCAAACCAAATGCCAAAACATTAAACCAAATATGAATACAGCAAACCGGATTGGAAGCTGCATTCCTAAAATGACTTAACCTCTTTTAATAATCGATTTTTATTTTCTTCCTGTCTTGCCACACATATGTACATATATTCCGTACTCAAAAATACTTTCCTTATGAAATATTTCAATTTCCTTTAACATTTTTCAAACGTCCAATTTAACTTTCGAAACTAAGAAAAATGATCACTATCTTTCACAACTCCGATGACTCCAAATTTTTGATAGAATCTTATACATATTAACAAGCACTCCCAGTTAAAATTTTGTGGTCATCGGGTTTATAGAACTCCAATTTTAGCCGTTTTCGTCGAAAAACTCTACGTTTTTATTTTGGCCATAGATTCTTCGTTACAAGTCAGAATTCGACCATCTTTGGACAGGAGCTACATAACTCCCTATAGTTTCAGTGGTATCTTGAATTTATTACTTTTTCTAAAGTGTCAAAATAGTGCTCGGAGCACAATGGTCAGCGGGTTTTGTTCCGTTTGCAGTTTTGGAGTCATTTGCTAAAAGTTAAATAAAATGAGATCTATAATTCTAATTAACGATCCGTCAATTTTGTTGGATTTGTATCTTTCCGATCTATGATTTTAATCTATCATAATCTATATTTGGACATGTTAACTCTTGGAAATTAGCCCGGAAGTGGCTGGTCAAAACAGTGGTTCTAACAGTTTTCTAGCTTTGAGTAGTTTGGGATAAATTCCATAACTTGCTCATTTTTCAACCTTATTGAGTGATTCCAAAGGGGTTTTATCCTTAATACATAGATCTAGCATCCCAAGAAAATAAATCACAAATATCCATCATAGATTTCAAAAATCAAAAGCTAGATCACACTTTCAAGTTTAAGCTTTCCGGAAAATTCTATTTTCTTACCTTTTTTCCAAATCTTTCCATATAAACTCATGTAAATCCATAACTCAAACCAATAAAATTCTAGATCTAACATTTATACATTGATCTAGCCACATAAAACTTAAACTCCAAAGATCCATCATAAAAATACAAATAGCATACACGTTAAAGTTTTAGAAATCAAGTATAGATTTTACCTTGTTTTTATTTTCTTCCTTTTTCTTTCTTCTTCCTTCTTCTTCCTTCATCCATGGCTACCCTCTTTCTTCTTCCCCTACGCCGTGAGCCTTTCTCTCTCTCTCTCTCTCTCTCTCTCTCTCTCTCTCTCTCTCTCTCTCTCTCTCTCTCTCTCTCTCTCTCTCTCAGTTACTAGGAATGTATATTTGAGGAGA
This sequence comes from Panax stipuleanatus, assembly GCA_020205555.1. Classification (NCBI taxonomy): domain Eukaryota; kingdom Viridiplantae; phylum Streptophyta; class Magnoliopsida; order Apiales; family Araliaceae; genus Panax; species Panax stipuleanatus. The sequence goes on along the minus strand of CM035117.1, from coordinate 61,484,005 downwards.
GAGAAATGAAGTAGGTAATTAAAAATGTATTGGTGAAAAAATTTACATACAAATTGTATATCTAAGGTTAATCACCCAATACTTATCTTATCTTTCTCACTCATCATTATCTCTATGTTTGCTTGCAAACTATACTAAATGTGTTGGACCAATTATAGATGGACACATGTGGAGCACTTAATGATCTTTGACAACGCATTAAAACTTATCCTTGCTCTCTTTTTATCCATATAGCCGGCAATATAAAGCTATTTTTGTCCAACATTTGTTTTATTTTATTTGTCATTATAAGCTTACAAATGACTTTAATGCCCTTCCTTAATTGGGCTAAAGATTGGGCTCCCATTTAATTCTTTTGGGCTTCCATATTTAATTAGTTTAGGCTACTAAATAAAATCATCTTGGGCTCTCTTAATTTATTTATTTGGGACACTAAAATATTTGATAATCTAATATTGGGCTAGCTAATAATTTAGTTACCCTTAATTAAATTATCTACAAGTCCAATGCTTAAATTAAACCAATGGGCTTGTTTAAATTATTTATTCTCCTTAGTTCATTAAATAAATTATCATTTGGACTCTTATACATTATTATTAATATAAACACATTCTCATATATCAATAATATCAATTAACCTACATAACCCAATTAGACTTGCTATAATTAGATTTCAAAATAAATAATAACATGAGATTTATAAAATAAATCCCTTACATTAGTATATATATTCAATACTAGAATTCTATAATACTATAACCCTTAGGTTAGTTAATTACCATACATAATATATATAATTAGGTCATGTAGCTTTCTTGCTAATTTTCTTTGTATAATAAACAAATATATATACACATTTCTAATATATCCATTTATTCAATACTACACGTATTCCACATGTGTCCTAACATATTTATCATCTTTGATAAATATCATTACCTAATACAATCACATATATTCATATTCATTCTGTATATGACACGAAGTGTTCAATATACATATACACAAACACCTTATTCATCTCTTCATTTAAAATCTATTTCCTTAATAAAATTTTCCACTTACACCATTTAGTTCACATCAAATTTATAGGTATCGTAATACCTTATCCTTAATATTCCTTCAAGTACATATAAATTAATTTCTAGGGTTTTGGATTTTTGTAACCCATATTTTCTTTATTCTCTTTCAAATAATAAACCATATAGGTTTTGCTTAAAATTTTTAATAAATCCTTCATTTCCATTCTAGGTTTTAAACCTTAACCTTTAATTAATCATTCAAGATTTTATTAATAAATCTTATAGATTTTCGGGTTGTCACACAACTTCTTAGAAAGAAATTCCAGTTTTTACTAAACTCAACTAGTTAACACAACCAATCCGACTAATGCAAGCAAGCACTATGCACAGGGCTATCACCAAGGTTTTATCATACAAGTACTTTATTATTGCACGAGTGCGTTTTACGCTCCATCTCGCTTTTTTAACTCGACTTGTGCAATGTCTAGTTTCCTTAGGCTTTCAAAACTACCCACGTATTGAACTTTCGACCAGTGACTCCTAAACCAATTGGTTTAGGGAACTAGGTGTTAAGACACCCCTACGGATCTAATAACTCAAGTAGCAATGACCACGAAACTAAACCAGTCAAGTTTGACTATTTATTCCTGTTTTTTCTAATTTTTCTTTTTCTTTTTCTTTTTTTTTTGATTAACCCCAAGATTCCCCCAAACTTAGTTTCTTGCTTAACTTTCACCTTCATGATTGTTTCACTGATTTTATCAAATATTATCCCAAATTTTCTTACCAGAAACAGATTATGTAACGATTTGAATCAAATTGACCAAACAGTCAGTTATGTGCCTTACTTGCTACTTATGAGTTTCAGACAAGCATAATTAACTTCACCATTTAAGCCATCACTCCACATTAGTATTCAATCATATTTAAGTCTCAAACTATCAATTCAGTCTTATCATTGGCCAAAATTCGATAACTTCATCATGCACTGCTTGATTCATGCAACTAGATGCGAAACATGCAACATAACTATAATGAAACATGCATATACATAACTAACATGAGTAAACTAAGCAACATGCTCCTACTCTATATGCCTACTCTATATGCGTAAACTACAAAACATATTGCACCCCCAAACTTAAATGACATAGTGTCCTCATTGTGTAAGCGTAAGTAAATTAAGAGTTGAGGACTTCCCTGATCAAAGCTTACTCCGCTCCATCATCTTCATCTGCATCATTAGGAGAAGGTAAGTCTGGAGGTGGATAAATAGACGGAGCTGGATAAATAGACAGAGGTGGAGGGAATGTGAACTGGTACGGAGCCCCGGCTGGATGCATTCGGCTGAACATCTCCACGAATGATGCACTACAGTTCTGATATATCTTCGCTTATCGCTGAGCCAGTCTATCCTGCTTCATATCCATCCGGTCAAAACCCTGCTGAACTTGGGTAGCCACCATGTCAATCAGTCTAGTTTGATGTCTCAATTCTAAAAAAATATCCTTAAAAAAATTCGGTGGTGGCCCGTAACTCCCAGCTACAGTAGGATTGTCATTAGACTGTTGATTAGGCTCGTCAGCAGGCTCTGGAGGCACAATAATGAAACCTAACCCTCTTGGGTGTGGTTTACCCCCAACCTTTACCCTGTACTTTTTTATAACCTAGTGGTCAATTGGGGCTAAAGGAGGTTGTCTAGCTTCCTCGGCATCCCACTTTACTCTGGCTTGTTGACATAGTCCAGTAATCAAAGATGGGTGAGGCAATCCACTTGAAGCTCCTCCTTGAATTGCTCTGTCGATTGAATCATGTATAACCTGACCCACATTTATAGTTTTTCCTTTTGCAATGCAGAAAAGCAATGCTACCCGTTAGTTTATGATATCATTCATATGCCTACACGGCATCACCTTGGCACAAATAAAGGCATGCCATGCTTTCCCGTAACTACTTAGTGAGGATGCAGGAAAAAGAATTGCTTCTTGCTGACCTGTTAATTTCCATTTTGTTCCAGGCACACACAATGCTTGAATAACCTCACTATAGTCCAACTCGTGCTTTAGATATTGTATGTAGCCATTATTAGGTATTATGTCCAAGCCGTAGTAAGAATTTATTGTCGTGAAACTGACCTCCACTGATTTTTTGCAAACCCAAACCATGTTACCGACAACATCTTTTGCATTGGCCTAGAATTCCTTAACAATTTTTATGACCGACGGATCCGACTAAGCCATAAAATTCACCCATCTTCTGCTTCCAATCATTTGTAGTAACTCCCCATCTTCTGCCTCTGGCAATAATCCACGCTCAAGAATTAATGTTTTACTAGAAAGCAAATTGTAATATCTGTCGGACGCACTAGCACTTGTAAATCTCTTTTTATCAAACTTTGTTGAAGTGCCCAAAGTCTCTCCTCTATGCATTTTAGTAGCCATAAGTCTTGCTTGTTAATTCCTTGCCCAACAAATTAAGTTTAGTGGCTTAATTGAGGAAAGACCCTCTCTGTGACAATTTACCAAACACTTGGAGTGTGCTGTTAACGAACCCTTTGTGAAGCCTTTCCCCCAAACTTATTTGTCACCAAAATCTGTCAATTAGTAAGCACACTACTCTTCCAATGCCGTGCAATCACAACTTAAGAACACTAAAATCTAATTGAACCAACATAAGTAAAATAACTAATTTCCCTAAATTACTTACTTAGCCAATACTATTGAAGTAATTCCAAGCAATTCAATATAAAACCTTGCAACACATACTTGATTATATTCAGATATGATGTTCCATCAAAGTAAAAAAAGTAATTTGGAGGTTGATCACTTACTTCAAATCTGTGTGTTGATTGGGGGTTGCGAACCAAGATGGTAGGCAGTGATGACAAAATGGAGTTTGTGGGATGTGCTTGATCTCTAATCCATTCATGTAGGTAGGCTTGTATAGTGGCCTAGATTAGAGGAAGAATGTAATTTGAATGAGTTTTGGTTGGATTCGGAGAGCAAGAGAGTGTTTTATTTGGGTTTGGGAATTAGGAGTTTTTGTGGTTTTGGGAAGGGGTAGCAGCGAACTGGGAGTGAATTAGGAGAGAAAATAGTTGGAGATATATTTGATTTATGCCTTGCCCGATTAGGTATTTAAAAAATTCTGCAGGGGCGCCTAGGCGCTTGCTTTTGTACTGGTTGAACCGCCTAGGCTGCTAGGAGCAGAATGGCTGGAGAAGGTTGAGCGCCTAAACGCTTGGTATAGCTTGGACTAGGGCGCCTAGGCGCTTGGATGTGTCTGAGCTGCTAGAATAGGGTGCCTAGGCGCTTGGTCTAGGCTTAATTTGGGCGTCTAGGCGCTTGGGCCTGACTTGGTGAACTTTGTTCTTTTTCCATGCTTCCAACCTGCATACCACAACTTCAATTCTCAGTTTTTATTTGCAAGGAGATTACAACTTATTCTAAAACCCTAGACTAAGATAAAATATATAGCTAACTAAACTAACATACTAAACTAAAAGAACTAACCAAAATTAAAGATTCGCCTAAAGTACTAATAAACAAGATACCCTACACTACTAAGCAATTCAATAACACTAAAAATAAAGGAAAATAATTAAAAATCTGAGAATTTGACAAATGGACATTCTGCAATTGAGTGAGACCCCCGAATGGGTAGTCGTAGTGGCCATTAGTCAAACCCGCAAAATATAAAATCTCATTTCCTATCCTGAAATCAAATGAAGACCGTGTTAAAGAACATAAAGGGTGTAACTACTAAAATTAGTTCTATAAAATCCTAAGCTATAAAAGTTTCACCACTAAATAAACTAACAGTAAAGCAAATAAAAAATACATAAATAAAATAAAAATAAAAATTCCTGGGTTGCCTCCCAGTTAGCGCTTGGTTTATAGTCTTCAGCCTGACTTTCTTCTCTGTTCTAATCAGTAAGGTTGACCGATGTCTTTTCACGATCAACACAACCCCCATAGTAGTGCTTCAATCTCTGACTGTTGACTTTAAAATTACGTTTAGCATCCGGGTCTTCCACCTCCACAGCTCCATGAGGATAAACTTTTGTAATGATAAATGGTCCTGACCAACGGGATTTCAACTTTCCTAGAAACAGTTTAAGCCTGGAATTATATAATAACACTGTTTGCCCTATTTCAAACTTTCTTTCTAGGATTTTCTCGTCATGCTACCGCTTAATCTTTTCTTTGTATAACTTCGCGTTTTCATACGATTGGAGTCTAAATTCATCCATTTGGTTTAATTGTAAGAGGCGCTTTTCTCCCGTAGCAGACATATCAAAGTTTAACTTCCGGATTGCCCAATAAGCACTATGTTCCAATTCAACTGGAAGATGGCATGCCTTCCCATATACTAACCTGTATAAAGACATCCTTATCGGGGTTTTGTAAGCTGTACGATATGCCCATAAAGCATCATCCAACTTGCTAGCCCAATCTTTCCGACTAGGGTTCACTATCTTTTCGAGGATTCGTTTCACTTCTCGGTTGGATACCTTAGCTCGACCACTTGTCTGTGGATGGTAAGCAATAGCTATATTATGAGTAACTCCGTACTTAGTGAGAATAGCTGAGAACTGCTTACTATAGAAATGCGTGCCTTCATCACTAATGATTGCACGAGGAGTGCCGAATATAGAGAAATATTCTTCCGGATGAACTTAACCACAACCTTAGCATCATTGGTGGGCGATGCTATAGCTTCAACCCACTTCAAAACGTAGTCTACCGCTAGAAGTATATAGAAGTTGCTAAAAGATGATGAAAATGGTCCCACGAATTCGATGCCCTAAACATCAAATAATTCAACTTTTAGGATCATATTTAGTGGCATCTCTTGTCGCTTTTATATATTACCAACTTTTTGGCATCTGTCATATTTCAATGAAAACACACGGGCATCCTAAAAGAGTGTTGGCCAGAAGAATCCACATTGAAGCACCTTAGCTGCCGTTCTTTCTCCCCCAAAATGTCCACCATAGTCAGATGCATGACATTGGTATAGAATATTCTCCATTTCAACTTCCGGAACGCACCTTCTTATTACTTGATCTCCACACTATTTAAATAAAAATGGCTCATCCCATAAATACTGTTTCACATCATGGAGAAATTTCTTCTTCTGCTGACTCGTCAAATCTGGCAGAAACACCTTACTCACAATGAAATTTACATAATCTGCATACCATGGTGTATCCATCCTTACCGCAGACAGTTGTTCATCTGAAAAACATTCGTTGATCACTGTTGTATCATTTTTTTTAGTTCTGCATTCTCTAACCGTGATAAATGATCAACAACCTAATTTTCTGTTCCTTTTCGGTTTTGGATCTCCAAGTCAAACTCTTGTAGCAATAATACCCATCGAATCAATCTCGGCTTCGCATCCTTCTTTGCTATCAAGTACTTAATTGTCGAATGGTCTGTAAACACAATCATCTTTGTCCAAATCAAATATGAGCAAAATTTATCAAATGCATAAACAACTGCTAATAGCTCCTTCTCGATAGTGGTATAATTCAGTTGGGCATACGTTAACGTCTTACTAGCATAGTATATAGCATGAAAAATTTTATCCTTTCGTTAGCCAAGGACTGCGCCAATCGCAAAGTCGCTAGCATCACACATTAATTTGAACGGGATACTCCAATCTGGCGCTATGATTACAGGTGCGGTAACTAGTTTCTTCTTCAACACATCAAAAGCTTCCAGGCATGCTTTATCAAAGTTGAATGGGACATCCTTCTCCAAAAGATTACAAAGTGGTTTCGTGATTTTGGAGAAGACTTTTATAAATCTTCTATAGAAACCAGCGTGTCCCAAAAAACTTTGAATACCCTTTATTGAAACTGGTGGCAGGAGGCTCTCAATGGTTTTGATATTAGCTCTATCAACCTCAATTCCTTTTGATGACACTCGATGACCCAAGATTATCCCCTCTTGCACCATAAAATGACATTTCTCCCAGTTTAAAACCAAATTCGTTTCCATACACCGTTTGAGCACAAGAGTGAGATTTTCCAAACAATAATCGAACAAATCCCCAAAAACTAAAAAATCATCCATAAATACCTCGAGATTTTGTTCGACCATATCAGAGAAAATAGCCATCATACATTGTTGAAATGTCGTCGGCGCATTACATAGTCCAAAAGACATTCTGCAAAAAGTGAAGGTACCATATGGGCATGTGAATGTCGTCTTCTCCTGATCCTCGGGTGCAATGGCAATCTGGTTATAACCTGAGTATCCATCCAAGAGGCAATAATACTCATGCCCTGCAAGCCTGTCCAATATCTGATCTATGAATGGTAGAGGAAAATGGTCCTTACTAGTAGCCTTGTTCAACTTTTTGTAATCCATAAACACCCGCCAACCCGTAACTGTTCGAGTCGGGATTAATTCATTATGCTCATTTACAACTACTGTCATTCCCCCTTTCTTTGGCACATATTGAACTGGACTTACCCTTGAGCTATCTGAGATAGGGTAGACAATTCCTGCATCCAACCATTTAATAATTTCCTTTTTGACAACTTCCTTCATGATGGGATTGAGTCTTCATTGTTGTTCAATAGTCAGTTTCGCTTCATCTTCCAACAGAATCTTATGCATGCAAATTAATGGGCTTATCCCCTTGATATCCGCAAGAGTCCACCCAAGAGCAGTCTTGTATTGTCGAAGTACCCTTAGTAGCTTTTCTTCTTGAACCTCATCAAGTGATGCAGAAATAATAATCGACAAGGTAGAAGAAGAACCAAGGTATGCATACCGTAGATGGTTAGGCAATGGTTTAAGTTCCAAGGTTGGCAGTTCTTCCAATGATGATTTGACCTTTTCTGGTGGCTTTCCCCAGTAGTCCAAAGGTTCAAACGTTAGTCTAACTCACGTGATTTTCGACGATGAATCTAACATCTGAGCCAATTCTAATATAGTTGAGTCATCAGACATGTTCTCACTTACCAATGATGCTTCTAGAGGGTCTTTATTTATTGATTTGATACTTGTTTCGCTAATTGCTCCCTCAATCAGATCAACCCTGAAGCATTCTTCCTCTTCCTTAGGGAACTTCATAGCTTTGAATACATTAAAAGTCACCTCTTCGTCTTGGACCCTCATTGTTAACTCTCCTTTTTGAACATCAATCAATGTCCTACCCGTAGCTAAAAATGGGCGCCCAAGAATAATCGGTATATTACTATCCTCCTCAAAGTCAAGAACTATGAATTCCACAGGGAATATAAACTTATCTACCTTTACTAATACGTCTTCCACTATTCCCTTGGGGTAGATAAGAGATCTATCAGCAAGCTGCAAAGTGACATTCGTTGGTGTAGCTTCCTTCAACCCAAGATGTTGATAGACTGATAATGGCATAAGGTTGATGCTTGCTCCCAAATCACACAACATCTACTGAAAACCTGAGTTCCTATTGTGCACGGAATAGTGAAGCTACCCAGATCCTTCAACTTCGGTGGTAACTTCCTCTGTAGAATAGCACTGCATTCCTTCGTCAATGCAACTGTCTCGAACTCTCCTAGCTTTCTCTTCCTCAATAGAATATCCTTCATGAATTTTATATATCTAGGCATTTATTCTAGAGCATCTGCTAATGGAATATTAATCTACAGCTTTTTAAACACTTCTAAAAACTTTAAAAAATGTCTGTCTAACTTCTTCTTCTGAAATCTCTATAGAAATGGTAAAGGTGGTGTAACTGGCATCTGCTTTTCTTCTTTCCAGATTTACCTTCAGACTTACCTTCTGAATTTCCAGATTCTTTTCCATCGACCTTCTCATTACTATCTTTCTTATACTCATCAGAATCTGTAGCCAACTCCTTCCCACTTCTGAGTGTAACTGCTTTGCACTGTTCATTCCCATCCTTCCTCGAATTCTTCTCAGTATCACTCGGTAGCGAACCTTGAGGTCGGTTGTTTAAAGCACTTGCTATCTGCCCAATCTAATTTTCAAGATTCCTTCTTGCTAATGATTGGTTCTTTGTTGTTACTTCAAACTGAGTTGCCATTCTTGTGAGTAATTCCTCCATTTGAGATAACTTATCAGGTTGTTGAGGTTGCTGATGTTGTTGAGGTTGTGGGTGTTGAGGCTGAAATCCAGGTGGATGTGACTGTCTTGGAGCATGAGCTTGTGCTTGTGACTGATTATTGCTCCAAGATAGATTTAGGTGGTTCCTCCATCCTGGGTTATAACTATTTACATTATTACCTTGTTGCCGATTATAATTAGATACAAACTGCATTGATTCAGGACTTATTGCACACTGATCACTTGAATGGTTCCTCCCGCATAATTCATATACCATAGCCACACTTTGCCTATTCGAATTCCCCATATGTTCAATTTTCTGTGTTAGAGCTGCAATTTGGGTTGACAATGCTGTAACTGCATCTACCTCTAATATCCCAGCAACCTTTTGTTGTGTCATTCTAGCAGTTGGCCATTGGTAGTTGTTAGCTGACATCACCTCTAGCAGACTATATGCTTCATCAAAATTCTTTGTCATTAAGGCTCCTCCAGATGTTGCGTCAACACTAGCCCGTATACCACCCATGAGCCCATTATAGAATGATTGTACTAGTAGCCAATCGGGCAATCCATGGTGTGGGCATTTTTTTATATACTCTTTAAATCTCTCCCAGGCGTCATATAATAACTCTGAATCTAATTGAGTGAAATTGGTTATCTCATTCCTCAACTTTGCTATTTTGGCAGGAGGAAAAAACTTTGCTAGGAACTTCTATGCCAAATCATCCCATGTGGTAATGGATCCAGGTGGAAATGAATGTAACCATCCTCTTGCTTTGTCTCGGAGAGGGAACGAAAACAAACGAAGTCTAACTGCGTCGTCTGAGACTTGGTTTTATTTGAATGTGTCACAAACCTCTAGAAAACTCACCAAGTGCTCATTCGGATCATCATTCGCCAAGCCCCCAAACTGTACCAGATTTTGAATCATTTGGATGGTTCCCGGCTTAATCTCAAAAGTTGCAGCATTAATTGCCGGTCGTTGAATGCTTGACCTGATCCCATCCATTTTTGGCATAGCATAATCCTGAAGGGATTTTTGTTGCTCCTCAGCCATTGTATCTTGCTTCTAAAGAGCCTCTCGCGTTTCTTTAACCCACTTACGCAACTGTCTGAACCATTTATTTTTATCGTCTTCGTATGGTTCAAGCTCCGGCTATTTCGATCGCGTTTGCATACACGAGAGAAGATAACTTGAGAAGAAAATGAAAATAAAAGTCTAAATTAAGATTAACTTTATCAAAATTAATAATAATGAAATATTAAACTAATTTCCCTGGCAACGGCGCCAAAATTTCTAAATAGCACTTTAACACGCAAGTATACGCGTTCAATTGTAATATTCAACAAGCAAGGATATCGTTCCCACGAGGAAATAGATTAACCTTTATCAATTATAAATCTTAATTCAATTAATCTTATTTTAAACTACGAAATATTGGTTGTGATACGAAAATCTAAATTAGCAAAATTAATAACTAAGATCAAAGTTCACAAGATTAATGCAGATTTAACAGGTTAAGATTACAACTTCCCTTGGTATTTCATTTAAATCAATTTACTTCCCATTTAATTCAGTTAATTAATACGAATCATTATCCAAGAATGCTTTATAAAATTCACACACTTTTTCCAAAAACACGTGAACAAATCCTCCTAAATCCGATCCTTAAGACAAAGAATTACAAGGAACACCCTAGTTAATTAAATCACTATATTCCTATGTGAATCAAGTTAATTAGGGTTTTAGCACAAATTCTTTCAATGGATACAAAAGACACTAAAGTATATTCCTATCCTACATGCTAATCATATTAACCTTATTCAGATTATATGAATAGATGTTATCATATCCAGATCTCAATCTATACTCCATCTTCCAATTTTATATAGATTATCACAGTAATTGTTGGCCAAACAATTAATCAATAAGCAAAAGATATAATAAACAATTCAATAAAAACCAACTTTCATTCAATGGGAAGGTTTAATTTAAACTACATACCAAGTTCCGTTGCAATCTTAATTAAAGTTTAGTTCATAATAATAAAGAAAAACATCATCCAGATAAATAATCCAAACATCTCAGGTAATTACAAAAGATAAAACTAGAGAAGAGAAGAAGAAACTTTGAATTTGCTCCAATATTCTCTGTTTGATCTTCAGCCCTTGTAATCCTCCTTCGTGTTTTCCTTCGTTGTTCTCTCTATAATTGTCTTGATAATTCCTCGATACCTCTTTTTTCTAAAGTCTTCTCCTATTTGTATTAGTCAAAACTCTCATTCAAATTCCTTTTTTGCTTTGAAAACCAACTCATCAGTAGCAAAATCCCTCTTTAGCCGCACATGAGGGCCTAGGCGCTCAACCCAGGTCATTTCCAAGCGCCTAAGCCCTTGACCAGGACCACGTATTTACAAAAAATGCCACTCAGCTCTAAAATTAATGATTTTTGATCTTTTTCTTCTCCTAAATGACCAAATTGTCCCTCCAGCTCCAACCTACAAGAAATAAACACAACAACACATAAAAAGATACTAAACATACTAAAAGATAGCAATAATTAAGTTTAATAACATCGGATTCATAGGTATAAAACTACTCATCACTTAAGCACGGGAACTATGTTTAATAGCCACTCCGGGTATGTTGATACCATGATGATACCGGCTTTGAATTGCTTGACAACCTCTTCTTTGACTTTCAGACTCCATTCGGGTTTTAATTGCCTGAGCTTCTGCTTAACTGGCTTGAATCCATCTTTGATGGGGAGTCGATGGATGACAATGTCAGTGGACAAGCCAATCATGTCTTTATGAGACCATGCAAACAGATTCTGGAACTGTGTTAAGAGTTCAATCAGGTCGGCTCTTTGGTCTTGGGTGAGGTCTAGGCCTATTTGGATTTCTTTGAGGTTTTTTAAGGTTTTGATATTAACAGTGGTGGTTTGGTCGAGGTTTGGTTTGGGTTTGTCTTCGACCCATTCTTTGATCTCCTTGGGCACCTCATAGTCATCTCCTCCTCTTGATCAATCCCCATCAAGTCAAAGTTCAGCTCTACATCAAAGTTGCAGTCACTGTGAAAATTTAGCATCTCATCAGCAGGGACAAACAAATCTAATTATAGAGTCCTAAAAACAAAATGCTTTCACTTTAATATATGAAACTGTTTCAACATACAAAGCATTTAGCAAAAGCATGACAAAAGTTACTACTGTAGCTGTGTAACAAAATAAGCAGTAAATGAAACCATGCTCCAGGGCAGATGGGCTTTCTGCCCTTTTACCTTTTTTGAATGAAGCATGGGGTGCTGCTCCAATTGTCCAATGTCAGGCCCTCAGGGATAGGTAGGATACAGGATTTGTGGTTGTCTGTCTCCTCTTTGATGACGACTGAGACATCCTTTATATCAGAGCCGGGGTTCTTCTTTGATCTGCCACCCTTCCCTTTCTTGATGCGAGGGATTTGGATCTAATCTTCTTCATCACTATCTGGGATATCATCTTTCATACCCTCGTAGTGCATCAAAAAATACATGTTAGCAAATGGGTCTCGTCCTTTGTGCAGAAACTTTTTTTTTCTTTTTTTGCTCTCCTCATCAAGCTTTCGGTCTTTTCTCTCACTTACCGATATGACTGGAGGAAACAACATGGCTGACACAATAGCAGGAATCTTCCTCATTGGCTTCACAAACCCCGTATCAATGAGGTTTGGCAGTAGGATCGTGGAAGCAGGACCTGTTGGATGCTTCTATGGGTTTCGGTGGTTTGACCCGAATGAATAGCCCAATCTGACTTTCCCTGACTGGCTCAAAATTTATACTGGACTCTTGATCCCTTGCTGATTTTTTCCTAACCCTTCTCCAAGGCGAAAACCCAAAGATACCATCTCTTGACCCACCGTCATTACTTTAGGGGAAACTTTTTGTTTCAAAGCGGGTGCCCCAACAGGTAGGTACTGAGTATTGCTCACACCCAATGCTTGAAAACTAGTAGGTTCAATCCCTTCATCTAGACTAATCACCGGCATGTCTCCCTATATGCAAACAGGGTATTCTGGCTTGACATTTACTGCATCAATCCGCACTCCTCCAATCACATACCCTGAGGACATTATTGCTATATGCAGCGACTTGCAATGACCCGTCTCTTCTATGGGTATATCATCTTCAGTGAAGGATATCACATTGCTGTTGAAAATGTGCTCTATCACGTGACTGAATTTCTCGATATCTACCATTTTCGGCAGATGGGCTTCCTCCAGTACTTTCACTAGAATGTTACAATGATTCACCGAGGATAAGACCATATCCACGATGGACATCCATTTGGGTGCCTCTTTCAAGTTTTGCACCACCTTGATCTCATTATGCCCCATTTTGCTAAGGAATTCTTCAATCTTATCTTCAACCACTTTCCCCTTAGCTTTAATGACTGAATTGAGCACCCGCTGAGGCAGGTACAGTGGGTATTCCTTGGATATGATGGAAATATTGCTTGAGGTTGAACCTTCATCCTTCCCATAGTTCCATGGGACTTTCTTCAGGCTGACTACCAGATACTGTGGTCTGAAGGGTAATACTAGCGGGATTCTGTACTTCTTCGACCCCTTTTCCTAGAAGTATTAGGGGTGTGATGGATAGATCCTTCTCACAAGAGATAACAGCCACTGTTTCCTGATTCCATGCCATGGGAATAAAAAGTTATTCCTCATCGGGATAACCACACTCCTGACTTCTTTTTATCAGTTCACCACTTTCAATCAGATTTTAAATCAGGTGACGAAGTCCCCAACAATCCTCGATGTTATGACCGGGAGTGTTAGAATGATACTGACAGATCCAGTCAAGTTTGAACTTCTTGGATCGAGGGTTTATCGGGAGTAACAAATCTATAACCATCCCCTCATTAATCAGCATCTGGAGGATTTCTTTCATTGGTTGGTTTAAATTAGTGAAGTTCCTCTAGAAGGTGAACTCCTTATTAACTTGAAACTTCTCTTCCTTGGCCACCTTGTTGGCCCAAGTTTCATGCTCATAAAATTGGTAATGATCCCTCATAACAATTGGGCTAGTTTTCGGTGTATGAGGACTTGTTTCATGCTGGCTGGTCTGATTTATCAGCTGCCTAGTTATCTGATGTTGATACACGACCAGATCCACCAACTGTCCAATCTGTTCCTTGATAGACTTGATTTCCTGCTCTATCAGGAACCGCCTCTCTGAGAATTCCCAACTGTCTAGACTATGGGTACTTGATTGAGTTGACTCTCCAATATAACAAAGATATTTGGATCCTTCTCCATTCCTCGTGCTAATCATATTGACACTCTCCTCTTTGTGCTAAGGGAGGGGATTATCTTGCACATGCAATTGCTCCAGTTTGGTCACCACAATCTCTCCATTGTCTATCCAGTCTTGGATTTTGTGGTTGAGAGACCAACAATCTTGTGTATCATGGCCCGGAGCTCCGGAATAGTAGGCACACTTTTTACTTGGGTGGAAATTCCGTTCGTCGGTATTGGTTGGTGGTAGGAGTTGAACAATCTTCTTTTGTGCTGTCAATAGTTTTAGCACATTTTCTAGTGAATCCCCTAAAGGGGTAAACGTTCTTCGACATCTGGCTTCCAAATTTTTCTGAAATGGAGGATTTAAAGGTTGTAATGGAGCTTGAAAAGGGGGATAGTTTCTCTTTTGAATTGGCAAGCTTAGATTGCCTCTTTGATCATGTCCTTGCAATACTAAGGACACTTCTTCTTCTTTCTTCTTGTGTACTCTTTGGAGATTACTCCCATAACTCCCAGATTTGATATGCTCGGCCACAGGTTCCAAGGCGTTAAGATCTTTTATCTACCCAGACTTTAGCCCTATCTCGGCCATCTCTCCGTGTTTGATCATCTTCGATAATGGTTTTCCTATACCAGCTAGGTCCCTTTCGTAATACAGAGCTTCTTGAATGTCGATGAAGGTCATGATTATCTTAGACTCAGTTATAGGTGGGGTGACTTGTGCTGCCACCCGCCTCCACCGTTGGGCATATTCCCTGAATGATTCAGTGTTTTATTTTTTGATTTTGGTGATTTGATATATGTCTGGAGCCATCTGAGACTAAAAGCTGTATTGATTGAGGAAGGCATGTGCTAACTCTTCCCAGCTGTGAATTTTTGAATTGTCCAGTCGGGCATACCAGGCTCTAGCCTCTCCAGTCAGACTCTTCTGGAATAATTGCATTCTAAGCTTCTTGTCCTCTGCATAGGATCCGAGCTCTCCAATGAATACCTTTAAATGGGTGTAGGGATCTCCCAATCCATTATATTTCTCAAAATCAGGGACTTAAAACTTGTCGGGATATCGAGCCCCTAGAAATATACATAAGTCTGAATAATTGACACTCCCAAATTCCCCAGTCCCTTTGATGGAGCGGATGGTTTCTTCCATTTGTTGGACCTTCTTTAGAATATCACCAGCTTCCTGTTCTTTATTAAGGTTGATCATTTCATGGGTTTTGTTGGTTATATCCTGGTTCTGGGGTTCAGGAATCTGAGTGTCTTTCTTTTCGATATCATAACTGCTACCGAGTGTAGATGCTTCTGTATGACTGGGTGTTTGTTTCCTTTGAAAGCCTTTGCTTTGTTATTTGAGAAAAATAGCTAATTCCGCTATCTGATTCTTCATTCCTTTGAATTTTTCCCTAGAGACAAGGGTGGATTCAGGCTTAGCACTTGAAGCCATGTTTGGAGATGGGCTTAGTGCTTTCTTAGATTTTGACCTGGTAACGGGACCAATTTTTGCCTACAATAAACGTAGGTGTGTTAATTTTGATGTATATATATCAACAGGATGCATGCCATGATGTGTTTATTTTTGAGGTTTTTTAATCTTATCCTGTAAAATAAAGATTAGTTATTTTTGATGACAGGATAGCATGACAAGATTTATAAGACATAAATCTTAAAATTTACATTGGAATTGGAAAATTGACATTGAATTAAAAGAGGAAGGCATGAAGAAGCTTCCCTTCGAATATGGTTAATCAGAGGTTGACCTATCTTAGGCTACTCTCGCGGCTTTTCGGCATGAAGGTCCCCAGATCATTGCAATCTACTAGAGGGGAAATTAATCTAATCTTTCAATTGGAGCGGATCTGTGTGGTGCCTTTCCTGAGCCTCGCAGGATTAGTCTCCTTTGAGTCCATTAATCAAACACCGACGGGTTCACCTCCTAGTGGAGGAATTATAAAACATACATTCACATACATCGTGTCTCACCATATGAAATGATGACATTGTGTGAAGCACTAACATAAAGCAGTAAAGCATTCATTCACATCCATCAAATATAAAACGCAGCATTCATACATATGCAGATATATAAGGGAAATTTTGAAAAGGTTTGAACGCAGCTTAAGCCCTCTACTGTCCCTAGCAGAGTCACCACCTGTCGACGTCGAAAAAAAATCATGTTGCTTTGGACCTGATCTTTCTCTCTTCCTAAATTTTGTTGTTTTCTACCCTTATTTGTCTTATCTGTTTTATGAAGGGTGAAGAGTTTTTTAGGAAAAGGGCAACGTGTATCATGTCTATGATTTTGAAAGGTTACAGAGTCGCCTGTTGGTAGATTTGAAATGGTTGTACCAACTCAACCGAGTTTTGTTTGATTTTTTGCAAGTAGGCCCAATTACTAGACACTGTCAAGACTTAATCTTGAAACCGAGATTTAAAGTTTGGGGGCTTGGTTAAGTGGGGGGAAGGTGTTAGGCACCCCCCAACTTTCGTGAAACACAGTACCACATCTTTTCAATATTTCCCTTTTAAATTGCAATGTGTGTGTGTATGCTGGAAGTAATTGAGCCTACGTTTGTTTTGAAAGTATTGTCATGCTTCGTTGAACCTATATACGAAGGGTTTGATTTGATTTGCAAAAAGTCCTTTTTTAGACAAGATATGAAAATGATGTTTTGAAAGGTTTTTTTCAAACCCTTACGCTTACATAGGAATTGAAGTGTGTTGTTACTTTTCATTTTATTCTTTTCAGCCTTTGGCTTGATTTGGATGGTGATTGTCGGGATGCGAAGCATCCTCGACCTAAAAGTATATACAAGTGACGGTCTTCTCATGGGCATGACAGCCATCAGAGTGACTCTGGCACGACAAACCATATTGCATTATGTTTAAGACCTTAAAATCAAATAACCGTTTTAAGGTCCCTCGGATATACATTTTATAGAAAAACTGGCAGGGTACATTTGTAACGTGTAGTTGTCCATCGTGGGAATCAGATTCTGATCAGTTTGATCATGAATCCCATGATTCCTAGGCTCACAGAGCATAGCCAAGAAAACCTGCACAACACAGATATTCCCAAAGAATGTATATTACATCTAGACGTCGTAAAACTAAGGATTCATCAGTCAAATCCTTGCATACGCGTAGCCAAAGCTGCTCGTTCCCACTAGATAGGGATCTAAGGGTCGCGAGGTTACTTTAATATTTACCAAAACTAAAATGAAAGCTAGATTTAAATAAATCTTAGCCATTCTAGCTTTTCGATTTCGGTTCCGGTTGGACCTATTTTGAACCGTTTGAAAGGTAGAAATGGCTAGATTTAAATAAATCTAATTCATCAAAATTATATTAAAATAAATTCATATCAAATGAATAATTAAAACAGATGTTTAATCACAATAAATAAAGAATATATATATATATATATATATATATATATATATATAATTATATATATAAGAAAGCTGTAAAGGGCGACGAATTTCCAATCCCAGGCCCGGACAGAAAAGTAAATATATATATATATATATATATATATATGTATATATAAAAGTTGTAAAGGGCGACAGATTTCCAATCCTAAGCCCGGACAGAAATGTAAATATATATATATATAAGCTGTAAAGAGTCACGAATTGATCCAGCCTCGACTGGAATATAAATATATATATATATATATATATATATATATATATTTATAAAAGCTGTAAAAGAGTCACGAATTACTCCAGGCTCGACAGAATGTAAATATATATAAAAGCGGTAAAGAGCCATGAATTAATCCAAGCTCAACTGAATGTAAATATCTATATATATATATATATATATATATATTTATAAAAGATGTAAAAAGGCCACGGATTTCCAATCCAGGACAAACTAAAATTTAAATGTTAATATATACAGTTAGTATATATATATTAAAGCGAAAAAGGCCACGAATTAGCAATCCAGGCCAAACAAAGTTAGAAAAATTATATATATATATAGTTATATATATAGAAGCAGTAAAAGGGCCACGAATTAGCAATCCAGGCCCAACGGAATTAAAAGTTAGTATATATATAGTCAAATATACATATAACAAAGCTGAAAAGGCCACGAATCAGCGATCCTATATAAAAGCGAGTAAAAGCCACGGATCGACGATCCAGGCTATGCAAATGAAGAAAAACATATATATGTACTAATATATACTTAAAAGTTAGCTAAAACGGCCACAAAACTGAGTTCCGGGCAAAACCAGAAGAAGAAACTTGATATGCACGTTCACACATACGTAATGAAGCAGAAAATGAGTTCTGATCGTAAAAATACTTACAATGGACTGCTACACGGGCTTTTTGCTACTCAGTAGGCTTCAAATGGACGTTTTCACTGGTGAATTTTTGATATGTTGTAGAATATACGTATAGAAACGTGTTAGAAGAATAAAATCGGAGTTTGGAGTACTAGAAGTAGGGCTAAGAGACGAAATGGACGGAGTTTCAGAGCGTTTTTATATTTTTTTTTTCTTTTTTTTTGGCAAGGGGGTTATATTTAAAGACCCGATGGTTGCAGGTTCACTCGCGACAGCCACGAGTCTACCTGCCGCTCCCCAAGTGGGGCCCACTCCCGTGGGTTCCGTCATCTCGAAGTACGTGCACTCTGAGCAATGCGATGTCAGGTTCGAACCTTCATAACTTTTGATCAGAGCGTCCGTTTGAGGCGTGCTATACCTTTCCCGAAAGCCCTCTCCAAGAGTGACACAATGACATGGGACTTAACTTTTTTAAATCCAGGAAGATGGGTTTATAACCAGATCTTTATTTTTTCACAATTTATCCTTTAAGCTGTATTGTGTTATTTTTACTCGGGATCGATGTTATGGCTCTTTCTGACCTTCATTACATCAATTCGGAATGATTTTGACTGAATTGTCTTCAAGTTAGTAAAATGTCCGTTTTGCCCCTCTAGGGGTTATCTCCTGTGTCGGCACAGTTTTCGACTGTTTTCTCGGGGTTGTCTTTGAGGTTTGATCCCAGCCGACTCTGTTCGTTCTCAGGGTTATCTCTGAGGTTGACTGGGCTTCCCAGGGTTGTCTCTGGGAATGATTTGATGCTTCTGGGTTGTCTCCGAAGTTGATTTGGCTTCGTCTTTGGGGGTGATTGCATCTCCCGATTTGTAGCCGGGGTTTGACTTGACATCCCGGTGGTGTCGCCAGGGTTGAGTTTGATCTTCTGGTGCTGTCGCCTGGGTTGCTGTACCTCCTGGGTTGTGGCTGGGGTTTGACTTGACATCCCAATGTTATCGCCGAGGTTGAGATTTGATTTGAACTTCTAGGGTCATCTCCAAAAGTTAAAAGACGATTTTTGCCCTCCTGCAGGGTTAGTAACATGAATGCAAAATTTTGAGTGTCTACAATAAGATCGCAAAGGGATCCTCGATCGTCATCAGAAAATCCAACCAAGATGCTGCATATGTACACTCAGCCGACTGAAGAGAATATGACATGGCTATCTCATGAGTAAAATAATACATGTGATGTCTAAAAGTGTCGATCAGTCTCAAGTGTGTCATGAACCACACGTATAATAAAACGGCACTCCCCCTGAAGAACCCCACAGAATGGGTATGACAAAATGTGGCCGACCTCAAGGTCTCCTCCAATATCATGGGCAAGATGGTACAACCCTATCTGAGAGCGCAAACCACTAAGATCAGGCCGATGTCCAAATGGTCCATATACAGCGGCATATACAAGTAAGCTATAACGTACATCAATAGAATATCTATGCGAGCAATCTTTAACTCTCCTGCAGTGAAAGTAAAGTCTTCTGAATATCATACATAGTTGTCCAGCAAGCCAAATCAATCAATTAAGAAATCCAAGGACACCACATGCCCTGAAGTGATCTCATCTGCGACGACTCTACGTCGCAAACCATTCAGGGTCATAAACTGCCGTCTCATATCGCTGGAAGCCATCTTATTACAAGGCCGATCCAATGGCAAATCAGTAATGCGCTCATACTCCTCTAACGTAGGAGTTAGCTCATAGATACCTGATAAGTAGGTTTTATACCTACTTATTGGCTATCAACTTGCTAGAATTATGGCTTAATCTCAAGTATTTTACTGTTGTTTTATGCTTTTTATCTTTGTTTTATAGGTTGCATTAAGGAAACTCAAATGGCATAGAAAGGGCATGGACATGGCAAGATGAAGAGCAAGTGGTGAACTGAAGATGGAGCATAGCATGGGGATGTGGAATGGCATTTGAGCAAGGGCATGGAAAGAAGAAAGAAGACTAAATCAGCAACCAAGGCACAAGCAATGCACCAGCAAAGCACCAGCAAAAGATTATAGCATATCAGACCAGCGCGACCGTGCCAGCATGAAGGCTAAACTCAGCGCACCCGCGCCAGGAGGAGCTCGTTCTGGAGATCAGCGAGACCGCGCCCCAAATAACCTACGGGGCCGCGCGACTGCGCCAGTTAATTTCTAATAATTGTTGACTTTTTCACTTAAACATTTGTTGTAGTGTATTTTCCATATAAGGGTGTATTGGCAAGTGACGGAAAAAAAAGTTTTAATCGCTTTATTTTCTATTCTAGGGTTTTTGAAGAGCTAGAGAGAGTTCTTAGCTATAGTTTACCATTTTGGCTTCTCTCTTTACTTTTAGTAAATTTTAGTTACTTAGGGTTTTGAATTGGATTTGATTGTGATTTTGAACTTGGATCTGAAGGTTTAACTTGAAGGCTGAGTTATTAGATTTGCAATTGTTTACTCTCTTAATTATCTTTGCTTTCATATTTGCTTTCAATGCTTGGCCAAAATCCCATAATGGTTATTGATTCAGAGATGAACTAATCACCATTATGGGATTATAATAGAGCTTATTGTATAGTTCAGATCTATATATCTCTTTATTATGTGTGATTGATTATGTATTGATTGTCTAGCATGGTTGTGTTTATTGTTTAGATGCTTGATCACCATCTACCTTATTAAATTAGTATGGAATTGAAAAAGGAAGTACTAATTCAGATTTGGCTATGCTAGCATATGTTCATAAAATTTGCATGTGATAGATTTTGTGATTCGTAATCCGGATAGACATATACCGGCTTACCATGTGTAGTCAATTGAGAGCTTATGCTTAAATCAACATTACTTGTAAGTCATATAGACATATAGTGACTTAGGTAATATTGATGTTCACATGAATTCTATCTTTTTTGTGAATTTTATGTGATATGGACTTGGTATATTGAAAGATAGCCATTTCTCACCTTCGTGCTCTCGACTAACAATCCGAAATAATTAATTAGGCTTAACAAGAGGTGTATGATCTGATTGATGCATTAAGTGAAATTAGGATCCCATATCTTCCCAATTTGAATCAATCGTTTGCTAATTAGTTAATTTTAGTTGATAATCATTTTAGTCATTAATTCACATCTTATTTATTCGTTTAAGCAGCCAAAAATAGCTATAAAGTTGTTGCATGATAGATTAGAAGTAATTGCTTTTCTCCGTGGGATCGATCTTTACTTATCATATATTACTTATTGACCGTGTATACTTGCACATGTTTGTGTCTGTTTTGTTAACACTGAAACAAGCCAACAAGTTTTTGGTGTCGCTGTCGGGGATAAGTTGTTATTTTTATTACTATTGACATCAATTTAAGTTAAATTTGTATCTCATTTCTATTTTATTTTTATTTGTGTTTCAGGTACTTGTGGTTAGTATATGCACACCCAATCTACAAATTCTGCGTTGGTACCTAGACAGGATAATATCAACGGGAAAGCTTGGAGAGCTGATACACGTACTACTAACACCCAAGAAGTTACTAAAATACCGGTACAAATGGCAGCCAAGGAACATAGAGCGTTGAGAGACTACTCTATGCCAAAAATCAATGAGTTTCAGTCGAGTATTGTCCGGCCAGCGATAGCAGTGAACACCTTTGAAATCAAACCAGGGAAGATTCAGATGCTTTAAAACACAGTCCAGTTTGGCGTTCGCCTAACGATGATCCGAACGAACACCTTATAAGCTTTATTGAAATTTACTACACATTTAAGTACAATAATGTGTCAGATGATAAGGTGAAGCTTTGGCTCTTCCCATTTACTTTGAGGGATAAAGCGAGGAGTTGGCTTCATTCGCTACCATCAGGTTCAATTACTACGTGGGAGGACTGCGCACAAAAGTTTCTAGCAAAATTCTTTTTGATGGCTAAAACAGCAGAGATGAGGAGTGCTCTAT
Organism: Panax stipuleanatus; assembly: GCA_020205555.1. Lineage (NCBI taxonomy): Eukaryota > Viridiplantae > Streptophyta > Magnoliopsida > Apiales > Araliaceae > Panax > Panax stipuleanatus. The sequence goes on along the minus strand of CM035117.1, from coordinate 61,461,379 downwards.
CTCAGTTTGAGCAACAACGAGGAGAATTACTGTATGAGGCTTGGGAAAGGTATAAAGAGATGCAAAGGAAGTGTCCTCACCACGGGATGCCAGATTGGATGGTAATTAATACTTTTTACAATGGTTTGGGATGGCAATCTAGGCCGTGTATTGATGCCGCCGCAGGAGGTGCTTTATGGGAAAAGAGATTTGCGGAAGCTTATGCATTGATTGAGACCATGGCGGCAAATGACTTTCAAAATCCGACAACTAGAATGCCTCAACAAAAGGTTGTCGGGGTATTGGATGTGGGTGCCATCACGGCATTATCAGCTCAAATGGCAGCGATGTCAAAGAAAATTGACTTTATGGCTAAAAATAAAGTTCAGCAAGTTGCCTTCGTCTGTGAGTTATGTACGGGATCACACCCGACAGAACAATGTGCTATCACTGCAGAGTCGGTTCAATTCGTTAGCAACTACCAAAAGCCACATAATCAATTTCAGAACTCCTACCATCCAAATAACAAAAATCATCCAAACTTCAGCTAGAGTAATAATCAAGGTGCTCAACAACAACACCAACCTCAACAACAACAATACCAACCACAACAGTCTCATCAACAGTATGCCCCTAGACCATCACATCCTCCCGAATTTCATCAACAACATCAACACCATCCAGCTCCTGCTCCACAATTAGAGAAGAAAACTGAAATGGAAGAGCTCATGTTGATGTTAAAGAGCCAAGCGGTGGCAATCAAAATATTAGAGAATCAAATGGGACAGATGGCCAATATGTTGACTAACAGACCGCAAGGGACTCTACCAAGCAATTTAGAGGTAAATCCAGGAAAAAAGGATGGAAAGGAACAGTGTCAAGCTATTACATTGAGGTCTGGGAAGCAAACTGCAGGATTGGATCCTGGCGCGGCAGCGCCCCATGAAGAAAAGAACTTGGCGCCGGCCCGCCCATATGCAGAAAATTCTAAAGTGATTTTGAATGGTGAAAGTGATGGGGATAATGCAGTAGAGGCAGAGAAGCAGGATAAAGATAAGAAAAACCAATGTTACACCACCAGTTGTCTACCCTCCTGCACCATACCCTCAGAGACTTCAGAAACAAAAATTAGACAAACAGTTCGCTAAGTTCTTGGAGGTGTTTAAGAAACTGCAGATTAACATTCCTTTCGCAGAAGCTTTGGAACAAATGCCAAGCTATGCGAAGTTTATGAAAGGCATACTGTCAAGGAAGAAGAAGCTAGAGGATTATGAAACAGTCGCCTTGACAGAGGAATGCAGTGCAGTATTACAACAAAAACTACCTCCAAATCTCAAAGATCCAGGCAGTTTTACGATACCTTGCTCCATTGGAAAATTATCTTTCAATAAGTGCTTATGTGACTTGGGGGCGAGTATTAATCTGATGCCTCTATCGGTATTCACATAGTTGGGATTGCTGGCTCCTAAGCCGACAAACATATCATTACAGCTTGCCGATAAGTCCATCACATACCCAAGGGGTATTGTAGAAGATGTCTTGGTGAAAGTGGACAAGTTTATCTCCCTGCTGACTTTATCATTCTGGATTTCGAAGAGGACAAGAACATACCGATCATTCTTAGGAGACCTTTTCTAGCTACTGGGCGAACACTCATAGATGTACAGAAGGGAGAACTGACAATGAGAGTTTAGGACCAAGAGGTTACATTTGATGTCTTTAAAGCTATGAAGTTCCCCACTGACGAAGAAGAGTGTTTCTGAGTTGATGTAGTCGACAGGGTACTGCATGAAGAGGCTGAGAAAGTGATGAACATGGATCCATTAGCGAGTGCTCTACTGGGAGACTCTGACATGGAGGATACAGATGTTGTGGAGTATGTACAAATTTTAAACACAATGCCACAGATGAGAAAATTCAAGATTTCCATTGAACCACTCGGACATACTGGGGAGACATCGGAATAACTTAAGCCTTCTCTTGAGATGCCTCCCAATCTTGACCTTAAACCTCTTCTAAATCATCTAAGGTACGCATTTCTAGGTGAATCTTCAAAGTTGCCTGTTATAATTGCTGCTGCACTAACATCTTGCTAGAAGAGTAAGTTGCTCCGTGTGCTATGAGAATTCAAATCAGCTATTGGGTGGACCATAGCTGACATCAAGGGGATCAGCCCCTCATTCTGCATGCATAAGATACTCCTGGAGGATGACAGTAAGCCGACTGTGGAGTAACAGAGGAGATTGAATCCTATAATGAAAGAGGTCATCAAAAAAGAAATCTTAAAGTGGTTAAATGCCGAAATAATATATCCAATCTCTGACAGCTCCTGGGTGAGCCCGGTGCAATGCGTTTCGAAAAAGGGGGGCATGACAGTAGTGTCCAATGAAAATAATGAACTGATACCTACCAGAACAGCCACGGGGTGGAGGGTCTGCATGGATTATCGCATATTGAACAAAGCTACATGAAAGAACCATTTCCCTCTCCCATTCATTGACCAAATATTGGATAAGTTAGCGGGACATGACTACTACTGCCTCTTGGATGGTTATTCAGGGTATAACCAGATAGTTATAGCCCCAGAAGACCAGGAGAAGACTACCCTCACGTGCCCATATGGTACTTTTGCATTCAGGTGGATGTCTTTCGGACTATGCAACGCTTCAGCCACATTTCAGAGATGTATGATGGCAATATTCTCCGATATGGTCGAGCAAAATGTGGAAGTTTTCATGGACGACTTCTCAGTCTTTGGAGACTCTTTCGACATATGCTTGGAGAATTTGGTTATGGTATTAAAGAGGTGTGTTGAGACCAATTTAGTGCTGAATTGGGAAAAGTGTCATTTTATGGTACAGGAAGGCATTATTCTAGGACATAAAGTTTCAAGGAAAGGATTAGAGGTGGACCGAGCGAAGCTGGAGACTATTGAGAGCTTACCTCCACCAAATTCTGTGAAAGGGGTCCGTAGCTTCCTTGGGCATGCAAGGTTCTATCGCCGATTCATAAAGGACTTCTCAAAGATCACTAAGCCACTATGCAGTTTGCTTGAGAAAGATGTCCCGTTTAGATTCGACGATGAATGCTTAGCCGCTTTCGAGCACTTGAAGAAGAGATTGACTAGGCACCCATTATTACAGCTCCTGATTGGTCTCTTCCATTTGAACTAATGTGTGATGCGAGTGATTTCGCTGTGGGAGTTGTGTTGGGGAAACGCAGGGACAAAGGTTTTTATGTCATCCACTATGCCAGTAAAACCCTGACGGATGCCCAACTGAATTACACTACCACAGAGAAGGAGCTTTTAGCAGTGGTATATGCATTTGATAAATTTCGTTCTTATCTGATTGGAACAAGAGTTGTCGTATACACCGATCATGCTGCAATCCCATACCTGATTTCTAAAAAAGATGCTAAGCTCCATCGCATTCGCTAGATTCTTCTTCTACAAGAGTTTGATTTGGAAATCAAAGACAGGAAGGGGACCAAAAACCAAGTGGCTGACCACTTATCCCGATTGGAGAACCCGAGAAAGGACACAAATGATAAAGTGATGATTAATGAGTCCTTCCCGGATGAACAGTTATTTATGGTGCAAGGCGAAATGCCATGGTTTGCGGATTTTGTGAACTTTTTAGTGAGCAACATTATCCCTTCTGAATTGACTAGAGCCCAGAAGAAGAAGTTTATGTTAAATGGTATATTTGGGATGAGCCTTATCTGTTTAAGTAGTGCGCGGATAGGATGATCAGACGGTGCATCCCAAAAATTGAGACGGATAGCATACTTCAGGATTGCCATTCATCAGTCTATGGAGGACACTACAGGGGAGAGAGGACAGCAGCCAAAGTACATTAGGCTGGATTTTATTAGTCGTCTCTATTTAAAGATGCTTACAACTTCGTGCAAAAATGTGACCGGTGTCAGAGGGTAGGTAATATATCCAAACGGAATGAGATGCCTTTAAATATGATCCTGGAGGTTGAGATATTTGACGTCTGGAGGATAGACTTCATTGGGCCATTCATTTCATCGTGCGAAAATTTGTATATCTTGCTGGAAGTGGATTACGTGTCCAAGTGGGTAAAAGTAGTAGCCTTGCTGACTAATGATGCTAAGGTGGTCTTGCAATTTCTTCAAAAGAGTATATTCACAAGATTCGGGACTCCTCGGGCTATCATAAGTGATGAGGGCACCCATTTCTGCAATCGACAGTTTACTGCACTATTGGCCAAGTATGGGGTGAATCACCGTGTCGCCTCGGCGTACCATCCCTAAACGAACAGCCAAGCTGAGGTGTCCAATCGTGAGGTAAAAAGGATATTAGAGAAAATTGTTAATCCTATAAGAAAAGATTGGTCCGTTAAGCTCGATGATGCAGTTTGGGCATACAGGACTGCTCACAAGACACCATTGGGTATGTCGCTGTATCAGCTAGTATATGGAAAGGCCTGCCACCTTCCCATATAACTTGAGCGAAAGGCCTACTGGGCCATAAAAAGCTGAACTTTGACTTGAAAGCTGCAGGGGAGAAGCGTCTTCTCCAACTCAATGAGCTAGATGAGTTCAGACTGCAAGCTTACGAAAACTCAAAGTTATACAAGGAAAAAGTGAAAAGGTGGCACGACCGCAAAATCATGGAAAGGAAATTTGAGCCAGGGCAAGCGATATTATTGTATAACTCCCATCTTAGACTCTTTCCTGGAAAACATAAATCGCGGTGGTCGAGCCCTTTCACGGTGAAAATCGTGTTTCCACATGGTGTAGTCGAGATTTTTGATCAATACCTAGACAAACCGTTTAAAGTGAATGGACAGAGGTTGAAGCACTACTATGGGGGCAAAGTCGATCGACAGAAAGTCACCTCAATCCTTTCCACTACATGACCATTTCAGACAGAGTCGAGCTAATTGACTATAAACAAGTGCTTGATGGGAGGCACCTCATCATCTCTCTTCTCTCTCTCATTTAATTCTAGTTACATGTCTCTATTATTTCCTTCCCCCCTGTTTAATTCTAAAAATCATGAAAATTGTGAATAATTTTGAGTTTGAGCATATTGCATATATTTTAGATAGAATTCACATATATAGCATTTTTGAGGATACAAACATACATACATTGTACATAGTCCAATTTTTATGTTGGAATCAATTATATCTCAGATTTTAATGCTATTTGTGCAGGAAATAAAATGTATATCAGTTGCTGCTTAGTCTTCATCATTGCTGTAGAAAATCATTGCTGGGCTCAGGGCAGCGCGGCCACGCCAACCTCAAAGCAAAAAGCAGGGCGGCCGCGCCAATATACGGAGATCTAGAGAGCTACCAAGACCGGCACGCCCACGCCAGCCTCAAGGCAAACCTCAAAGCGACCGTGCCAATACCCAGACCAGAGAGCAACTTTGTTACGCGCGGCCACGTCCTCATCAAAGCTAAACCTGGCGCGCCCGCGATCGAACCCATAAACCTGCCAGTTTTATGTTTTAAAAATAGGCCCAACACCTCATTCGTTATATCTTCTTGACCGAGCCAGCCTCTCAAAACACAAACCCCTTATTCTCCTTCTCATATACAAACTCTCTCTCTCTCTCTCTCTCTTCGATTCTATATACAAGCCCTAGCCATTAACCCCTTCATAGAAATCAACTTCCTTTCTCTTTTAATTATAAATTGATACAAAACCTAACCCTAACCACTACATCATATCATTCTCCACTCTCTATTTAAAAGTTAGGGTTTGCTCATAGATTTCAGAGGAAGTTTTGGGGTTCTATAGTCATTAATTAGGGTTTGTGCATCAGAATTTAGAGGCACAAGTTAGGGGGTTGTTCTTCAATATTCATCAGATTAGGGTTTGCAAGGGAAATTTCTGACAGAAATTATGGGTCCTAAGAGAGCTCGATCCACCACTCTGGAATCACCTTCACAAAGCAACCAGGCCTAGGATACTGTGGACTTGACCAAGTTCATCAGCCTTACGGTACAGACTGAGTATTACAGGATAGCGGCAAAGATATTTGTGAAGGAACGGGGACTGAAATTGGGTAAGGAAGATAGCCAAATGCTTGAGATGATCCGGGAGAGGGCTTGGTTTGGAGTTGTGGGAACACCCGTGCCTGCTCCGATGGCCATAGTTCGAGAATTTTATGCCAAGGCCAAGGAGACACAAAGCGGCTTCTCGTTCGTCCGGGGCTTTCAAGTTGACTACCGTCCGCTGGCAATCCGTGAAGTCTACAATTTACCCTCTCTCCCGGCTGGCCGAGCAAATTGGGTTGAGGCGGAGCGTTTTGAGACAGCCTTGGACAGGGTGATCTCTAATTTATGCGTGCCAGATATGAAATAGAATTATAAGTAGGGCACAGATACGCCTACCAACTTCCCCAGTTCAACGCTGAATCACTATGCCAAGGCATGGAATCTGTTTATCTACGCCAATCTGATGCCTTCCACTCATCAGCACAATGTCAAGGCTAAGAGGGCCATTATTCTGTGGGGAATCATTATTCGAAAGTATATTGATATTAGGCACTTACTCCATCAGAATATGATGCGTTACATGCAGGGCAGTACTACAGGTAGTATTCCACATGTAACAGTGGTCACGCATCTGTGTGCGCAGGCGGGACTTGACTGGGATGACGAGCAGGTTCAGATGCTGAGCCAGGACATCACTCACACCACCATCAAGAAATTTGAAGATTGGGCTGGTGGCACGGTACACCCGTGGGGAAAAGATTCATTCTACCCACTCCTCCACCAATGCCCCCACCACAGCCAGCAGAGACAGCCGTTCCTCCTCCAACCAGTGAAGCAAATCAGGATCGCATGATGAGGCGATTGGAGAGGAGGATGGACGCGTTGCATGGCAACTTCTCAGCTTTTACGGATGGACTATCTCGTGCCTTAGCTAATGTTGGGTTTATACGAAATCGTGATGCAATCAAATTGTAAAAATTAGCAGAAGCATGGTATATCAGAGTTTAAAAAAATTTCTACAAAACCATTACCCGGATCATCCTTTATGCAAATTATTAATTTAAAACGATAAATAAGAATTTATGGAATCATACCCTTGTAAAACGAAGCTTCCACAGGTACGAGTTCAACTCCTTGTTCTTCGTGATCTCCTTGAATTTCCGGGTTAGATTCCTTCCTTTGATCAACGTTAGCCACCCAAGTGTTTGGCCTCTAGAGGTGATCCACCAAGGAAGATGAATTATCAAGAAGGAGGGTGGTTGGCTTATTTTTCTATCCTCTATAGAAAATGAGTACTCTCCAACAATTGGAATTGCCTCAATCAATATCTATTATAAGACTCCTCTTATATAGATATTGGTCAACCCTTCTAATCCTATTAGACATGGGATTTTTTTTAATTAATTAAACTCCTTTAATTAATTTAGGCTTCCCATCACATGGGAATAATTAATTAAATTCATTTATTTAATTTGTCTCCTAATCTTATAAGAAATAAATGAGAGTACTAATATTAAATTAATTACTAAACTCCTTTAGAAATTAAAATAATAATAATTGTAATAATATTAATAAGACTCCTCTTATTAATTTATATTTATTATTTCTAAAATATTAAATAATAAACATTAAGCTATTTAATTTATTCTATCACTATAGATTAAATTAATTAAACTTAATGCATTATTACGATTATGCCATTACCTTCTTAAATAATTATTCTTCCTTTTATGGTGTGACCCTTTAGGTTCTCTATATTAAACCGGTTGTGAATAAATCAATTAGAACAATTCTAATCTTATTTAAATAAATAAATTAAACTAATAATCTATTTAAATAAATAATATTTATTCTACAATAGGGATAAGCCTCCCTAGCGATCAACGACTTTCCAGATAATATAGATTTCAACATTAATCATAAAAGAACCTGTGAGTAAATAGTTACCATACAATTCAATCATTCCACCATACAATGTCCCAATTAAATATAAGACATGAATTTACTGTCAAGTCTTATTTTATTTAATTATATGTATTTCGATTAGAAAATGCACAACTCCAAATAATGCAAATTAGAAACTCCTTTCTAATTTCATTTTACCTTGGCCAAAGATTCTTGGGTTGTCATTTAACGAATCACATAGGACATATCTCCTCTTTTACTAGAGGTGGTAGATTCTTTATTGATCATTCATTATCTCCATATGTAACTCATTATACCCAAGCATACCCTTTTATATACCCTAAAGGACTTTAAGGAATAAGCCAAAGTATAATTCATTACATACAAGATACTATGATGATCTCAAGTCCAAGGATCACTTGTACTACTATCACATTAGGAATTCCTATTGACAGGCGAGTAAAACTCCATTAGGTATTCCATAGCGAGTCATGTTCAGTGAACTTATTCTCCAATAAGCACCTACATACTTGCTTTAGTGTCTCCACACAAATGATCATGAGATCAATCATCCTCATCCAATGAGCAAGCAACATATGTACCAATCTATCCGGATTTACTAATCCCCTTTTTAGTAATCCCACGATTGGGAACTATTTTAGTTTTAGAGCTTTCTAAGAATTTAGATCTCATTAGCATGATCATCATCATGATTCTAAAAGCATTGCTTAAAACTATGGGTTATTTACATATTATAAAAACAGCACCATGTAGATAATTAAATGCCTTTAATAAATGAATATTTTATTAATAAATAAATAAGATTGTTTACAAAGTATGTGCTTTATCATCATACATGATTGGCTTGTATGCACACTACTATCAATCTCCCACTTGCACTAAAGCCAATCGTCATAGTATCTCATACCCATCTTCTCTAAGTGACGATCAAACTGCTGTTGTGTTAAAGCTTTATTAAATGGATCTGCAATGTTGTCTTGAGAGTCTACACGCTCCAATGTGACATCTCCTCTTTCAATGATCTCCCTGATCAAATGAAATCGCCGCAACACGTGTTTAAATTTCTGATGAGACCTGGGTTCCTTAGCCTATGCAACTGCTCCTGTGTTGTCACAGTAAACGGGAACTGCTTCTCCAATGCTAGGAACCCACACCAAGTTCAGTTATGAACTTCTTCATCCAAACAGCTTCCTTTGCAGCTTCACTTGCAGCTATATACTCTGCCTCTGTCACTGAATCATCAACTGTTTGCTGCTTGGAACTCTTCCAACTCACTGCGCCTCCGTTCAAAGTAAACACATACCCTGAAATAGATTTACTATCATCTTGGTCTGTTTGAAAACTTGAGTCCGTGAATCCCCCGAGTTTTAATTCAGACCCACCGTAGACAAGAAAAATATCTTTAGTCCTTCTCAAGTACTTTAGGATATTCTTCACTGCCTTCCAGTGCTCTTCTCCAGGATTCGACTGGTATCTGCTCGTTACACTAAGTGCATGAGCAACATCCGGTCTAGTACATATCATACCGTACATGATATATCCTATTGCAGAAGCATAAGGGATCTTACTCATACGGTCTCTCTCCTCAGGTGTCTTTGGGGCCTGTTTCTTGGAGAGATGTATTCCATGGCTCATCGGCTGAGACCTCTTTTGGAATCTTCCATGCTAAATCTCTTTAGCATTGCATCAATGTACGTTCCTTGGGATAAACCAAGCATCCTTTTAGATCTATTTCTATAGATCTTTGGCCCCAAAATATAGGATGCTTCTCCCAAGTCCTTCATGGAGAAGTGTTTAGATAACCAGATTTTAATCGATTATAGCATAGGAATGTCATTCCCTATCAGTAATATATCATCAACATATAATACAAGAAATGAAACTGCGCTCCCACTAACCTTCTTGTACACATATGGTTTATCGTCGTTTTTGATAAAATCAAACTCTTTGATTGTCTCATCAAAACGAATGTTCCATCTACGAGAAGCTTGCTTCAATCCATAAATGGATCGTTGCAGCTTACAGACTTGATTTGTTCCAACCTTTGAAACAAATCCCTCTGGCTGTGTCATATACACATCCTCCTCAAGTTTCCCATTGAGGAAGGCCGTTTTCACGTCCATCTACCAGATCTTATAGTCGTTATAAGCTGCAATCGCAAGCAAAATCCTAATGGACTTGAGCATAGCTACTCGTGAGAAGGTTTCATCATAGTCAACTCCTTGTCTTTGTTTGAAACCTTTTGCAATCAGTCAGGCCTTATAGGTTTCTACCTTGCCATCCGCTCCCGTCTTTCTTTTAAAGACTCATTTACACCCAATAGGGTTAATGCCTTCAGATGGTGAAACCAAAGTCCATACTTTTTTTTCATACATGGAGTCCATTTCGGATTTCATGGCTTCAAGCCATTTCCCTGAGTCTTTATTACTCATAGCCTGTTCGTAATTCAATGGATCATCATCATTCATGATGTGTACCTCATCGTCATCCTCTATAACGAATCCATACCTCTCAGGTATCTTCGGTACTCTTCTAGATTTACGAACAGGGTGTGGTATAGTAGGTTCTTCTACTTGGTCAGGGACCTGACTTTGATCCGTGATAATTTATGGTTCTTGAACTTCTTCAAGATATATCTTACTCCCACTGACCCCTTCATGGATAAACTCCTTTTCCAAGAAGGCAACATGTTTCACAACAAACACCTTTTGATCAGTTGGATGATAGAAATAATACCCTAAAGTTTCTTTAGGGTATCCCACAAATCTACACTTATCGGATTTAGTCTGTAGCTTATCATTTTCAAACTTTTTGACATAAGATGGGCAACCCCAAGTCTTAACATACTTAAGATTTGGTTTCCTCCCCTTCCACATCTCATATGGAGTCTTTGGGGCGGATTTGGTAGGTACCTTGTTAAGTAGGTATGCAGCCATTTCTAGGGCATATCCCCAAAAATAAATTGGAAGGCCGGTAAAACTCATCATGGATCAAACAATGTCCAACAGTGTTCGATTTCTCCTTTCAGATACTCCATTTAACTGTGGTGTACCTGGAGGAGTCCATTGTGAGATTATACCATTTTCTTTGAGATAATTGAGAAACTCACCGCTTAAGTATTCTCCACCTCGATCTGATCTAAGTATCATTATATTCTTGCCCGTTTGTTTCTCTACTTCACTTCTGAACTCTTTGAACTTTTTAAATGATTCTGACTTGTATTTCATTAAATACACATATCCAAATCTTGAGTGATCATCAGTAAAAGTAATAAAATAAGAATACCCACCCCGTGCACTTGTTGTCATAGGTCCACAAACGTCTGTGTGAATCAATGCCAACAACTCTGTAACTCTTTCTCCTTTTCCACTAAAAGGAGATTTAGTCATTTTACCCATGAAACAAGATTCACAAGTTGGATATGATTCATAATCAGATAACTCAAGGAGCCCATCTTTATGCAACTTTGATAATCTTGTTTCATTGATATGACCGAGTCTACAATGCCACATGTAAGTATAATTAATATCATCTCTTTTCCTTTTCTTAGTTTGTTCAATTTGAAAAATATTTTCTTGTAAGTCAAGTGTATAAAGTCCATTTCGCAAATTTCCAATACCATATAAAACATCGTCTTTATAAATAGAACAACTATTGTTCTTTATAACAATGTTAAATCCTTCCATATCCAATACAGAAATTGAAATAATATTTTTAATAATATTCGAAACATAATAACAATTATTAAGATAAATGGATTTGCCCGAAGGCATTACTAAACAATAAGTCCCTACAACTAATGCAGCAACCTTTGCTCCATTCCCCACTCGTAGGATGACCTCATCATTGCTCAGCTTTCTATTTCTGACCAGTCCCTTCACATTATTACATATGTGAAAACCACAGCCGGTATCCAATACCCAAGTAGAATTTTGACTTTCTGAAAAATTAATTTCAATCATGACAAAACCTTGATTGGAAGTCGAAGCTTCTCCAAGCTTCTTCTTTGCCAAAAACTTCTTTCAGTTCCTCTTCCAATGACCCGGCTCGTTGCAATGGAAGCACATTCCTTTGCTAGCTGGATCAGATTTCTTTTGTTCCTTTATGTTCACTTTGCCCTTGGTCATCCGAGATCGGAAGAGCTCCTTAGATATCTCATATCTAGTAGTCCTACTTTGTTCACCATAAAACTCCTTGAGGTGAATCAACATAGTAGGAGCATCCATGTTTTCGTACTGACGCTGAAGCTCGTTATTCATGGATGCGAGCATGATACATTGAGCCACAGATGCATCATCTTGCCACTTTACAATGGTGGCAATCTCTTCCTCAGAGGCTGTTTCTGGAACAGTTCCAGGGACGGGTGAGTTTAGGACATAAGAAATCTTTTCAGCAGTGAGAACTATTCTCAGATTTCTTAGCCAGACCGTATAATTCGGCCCAATAAGCTTATTAGCATCAAGTATGCTTCGCAGTGAAATTAGTGATTTTGACATTTTTAAAATTTTGCATGTGAAAAACAACATTTTAGCAAACATTCATTTTATTAATTTTGCATACCAAAATAAATTTAGGTCTTTATTTTAAATTGGTATCTCCCACTATATTTATCAAACTATATTACCCTCACTTATATAGTTCGGCAACATCTAATTAAAGATTTGCTAGTGAGAATAAGGATCCCATTTCAAATGTATATAACCTTGTGGATAGCACAATAAGCGATATACAATTAAATAGGTAGACAACTCTTGTCAATTACATCACTGTATAACTCCTTTTATTTTGCCTCTTAAATCATAATGGTCAAGTGTGTGCACATCCGAACTAAAATAATTTAAGTTAAGTCCAGCCTAGCACTTCCATAAATTCAAAAAAGAAAAATGTTCGTCCTTGTGGATAGCACAACAAGACTAGATCGTTCAATTTTCTTGATAAGCATCAAATGTGATTAATTAACATCTTAAATACGCAATACTCACCTTATGGATAGCACAACAAGCTCATATTAAATATTTAATACTCTATTAATTTATCATGCTAGAAGGCGACGTTCGATATTCCAAATATCATTTGAACGCTTCGGACTTAATATTATTTCTTTGAGGGGTTTGTTATTATTTGTCTCATCTTGTTTAGCGCGCATGCACATATATATATATATATATATATATATAAAATACTCGTCATTTTATTAAACATGCAAAGCATGTTTGCATAAAATATAATATATATAATATTTAGCATGCAATATAGAATACTATATTCTACCCGGATTGATTATGGACTTTTATTCTAGTTTGGTTCACTAGAGCCACCAAGTGAACCAAAAAGTCAAACCTAGGTGTGCAAGAATTTAAATTTAAATATAACTATTACATTTATACCTGGGCTCTATACAAACGGGTCTTCACGCGCTCCTTGCTCCTTGGTCTCCAATTTCTTCAAGATAATTCTAACTATTTCTATTACATTAAACTATTTAATTCAAATAGAAACATTGATCAGCAGTCAAGGGAAGTACATAGGAGGGAGATAGAATTTTACATCAAGAAAAAAAAAATTAGAGAAGACGAGGTACACAGACCCCATTTAATAAAACCCATTCATTCAAGCATTCAACTAAAATAAAATCCAATCACATTGGTCAAATAGTCCATAATCAATCCCTATTTATTATCATACATATCACCATATATATCAATAAATAAATATTCATCTCATGAATTAAAACATTCCATATATATATGAGTATCATTTAATGGGCAATTTTAAATTGCATGAATTCTAATTTCAAGATTAAAATAAACTCTTTATTTTAATTATAAAATTATTTAGAATATAATATATAAATGTATCATATATATATATATATATATATATATATATATATATATTTGATATTACCGTATATATATATATATATATATTATAATATAATATAAATTCACATTTATTTTTTGAAAAGAAGTCACCTTCTTTTATTAAAAGAGTCCTTTCTTGATGGATCACCTTCTTTTTGGAGTAAAAAAAAGAGACAACACCTTTTCTTTGCAAAATTCAAGATTAGCACCCCCAAAAAAAAATGTGATTCGTCCCAAAAAAAACGTCAATTTTTTTTTTTTAAAAAAATAATTTTATACAATAAAATTATGCCCAATAAATTATTTTAAATACATACCCATATGTATATGAAATCAAAAATAAATTAATAATTACATAAAGGTTTAGCTCTGATGCCACTGTTGGGTTTGTACGAAATCGTGATGCAATCAAATTGAAAAAATTAGCGGAAGCATGGTATATCAGAGTTTAAAAAAATTTCTACAAAACCATTACCCGGATCATCCTTTATGCAAATTATTAATTTAAAACGATAAATAAGAAGTTAAGGAATCATACCCTTGTAAAACGAAGCTTCCACCGGTACGAGTTCAACTCCTTGTTATTCGTGATCTCCTTGAATTTCCGGGTTAGATTCCTTCCTTTGATCAACGTTAGCCACCCAAGTGTTTGGCCTCTAGAGGTGATCCACCAAGGAAGATGAATTATCAAGAAGGAAGGTGGTTGGCTTAGTTTTCTATCCTCTATAGAAAAGGAGTACTCTCCAACAATTGGAATTGCCTCAATCAATATCTATTATAAGACTCCTCTTATATAGATATTGGTCAACCCTTCTAATCCTATTAGACATGGGATTTCTTTTAATTAATTAAACTCCTTTAATTAATTTAGGCTTCCCATCACATGGGAATAATTAATTAAATTCATTTATTTAATTTGTCTCCTAATCTTATTAGAAATAAATGAGAGTACTAATATTAAATTAATTACTAAACTCCTTTAGAAATTAAAATAATAATAATTGTAATAATATTAATAAGACTCCTCTTATTAATTTATATTTAATATTTCCAAAATATTAAATAATAAACATTAAGCTATTTAATTTATTCTATCACTATAGATTAAATTAATTATACTTAATGCATTATTACGATTATGCCATTACCTTCTTAAATAATTATTCTTCCTTTTATGGTGTGACCCTTTAGGTTCTCTATATTAAACCGATTGTGAATAAATCAATTAGAACAATTCTAATCTTATTTAAATAAATAAATTAAACTAATAATCTATTTAAATAAATAATATTTATTCTACAATAGGGATAAGCCTCCCTAGCGATCAACGACTTTTCAGATAATATAGATTTCAACATTAATCATAAAAGAACCTGTGAGTAAATAGTTACCATACAATTCAATCCTTCCACCATACAATGTCCCAATTAAATATAAGACATGAATTTACTGTCAAGTCTTATTTTATTTAATTATATGTATTTCGATTAGAAAATGCACAACTCCAAATAATGAAAATTAGAAACTCCTTTCTAATTTCATTTTACCTTGGCCAAGGATTCCTGGGTTGTAATTTAACGAATCACATAGGACATATCTCCTCTTTTACTAGAGGTGGTAGATTCTTTATTGATCATTCATTATCTCCATATGTAACTCATTATACCCAAGCATACCCTTTTATATACCCTAAAGGACTTTAAGGAATAAGTCAAAGTATAATTCATTACATACAAGATACTTTGATGATCTCAAGTCCAAGGATCACTTATACTACTATCACATTAGGATGTCCTATTGACAGGCGAGTAAAACTCCATTAGGTATTCCATAGCGAGTCACGTTCAGTGAACTTATTCTCCAATAAGCACCTACATACTTGCTTTAGTGTCTCCACACAAATGATCATGAGATCAATCATCCTCATCCAATGAGCAAGCAACATATGTACCAATCTATCCGGATTTACTAATTCCCTTTTTAGTAATCCCACGATTGGGAACTATTTTAGTTTTAGAGCTTTATAAGAATTTAGATCTCATTAGCATGATCATCATCATGATTCTAAAAGCATTGCTTAAAACTATGGGTTATTTACATATTATAAAAACAGCACCATGTAGATAATTAAATGCCTTTAATAAATGAATATTTTATTAATAAATAAATAAGATTGTTTACAAAGTATGTGCTTTATCATCATACATAATTGGCTTGTATGCACACTACTATCAGCTAAGGCTTTTGCTCAGCAAGTGTCGATGGTGGAGTGGCCCGTCTTTGGTTCTGCCATGCCATATCCGCCGCCAGATTCACCACCCGAGGAGGGTGGCCATGCCGATTCTTAGGGGAGTTTTCTTACCCTTTATCTTCAATGAGGACATTGTAATTTTTAAGTTTGAGGGTATTGGGGTGTATTTAGTACATAGTTGCATATAGTTTTAATTGCATGTTTAGGTTGCATAGTAGTTGCATTTTAGTATTTTGTTAGTTAAATTTTGCATGAAATTTTATTTTTTTCATTTTTCTTTGGTTTTGTTTATTTAGCATGTGTTTAGTTGCATTGCATAAGCATAATCCTATGTTTTTAGCCTATTGAATTCCAATCTGGCCGATGATGATCAAGAAATGTTATAGATTTTTTGAACTCAGTTGATAATTTAAGCTTAGTTATAATTTCATACATAATGTAGTCTATGCATGTTGCTTTGATGTTACCGGATAGCACGGCATTGTTATTATTTGCTTGTTGGTTCGATTAGCACATGCTTGTCTTCTGAGGGGAAAAATTTGTTTTTAATGATAAAATTGTGTAGAAAATGAATAACGGCCATAATGACACAGAAATGTAAGTTTGGGGGAAAAAATTGGGTATGCATGCTAAAAAGAAAAAGAAAAAGAAAAGAAAATAAATTGTGAAAAAGAAAAGGAAAAAAATAGTATAAATGCCTTGGCTAGCTAAGTCTTGTGGCCTTTGATACTCGAGCAAGTACGCCCTAGGGGATTGTCTCTACACCCAGCGCCCTAAAGCCTTATGGTTTGGGAGTCGTTGGTCGAAAGCTCGTTAAATGAGTATCATTGAAAAGCCTAAGAGGGCTTAGCATTGCACAGTCGGGTGTAACCACGGGAAAGTGTGAATATCGCCCCCGTGTTGGAATAAAAGCATAATAAATCCTTTGTTGAACCTTAGCTTCTATCGATGTGTTGGACTGGTTGTTGTTTCATGTATGTGCAAAATTCTTGACTTAAAACCTCAGTTTTCTTCCTTAGAAGTATAGCATGTGGAATCTTCACCTCTATCAAGCTTATTTATGATATAGCACACGCACACACACTACATCTTAGCAACAGGTTGTGATTTACGGATTGTATGTCCTTATGACTTTAGCTTAGTTTGATGTTTTATTCATAGATCTTGTTTTTTCTCTGAAGCACATCATATTGGAATTCATAACATGGCTAAAATTTTGGGATTCATTTTCGTTGTAGTATAGTTTGCAAAGCATGTAGTTGCATTTGTGTTTGTTGCTTGAGGACAAGCAATAGTTCAATTTTGGGGGTATTTGATAAGTAGGTTTCATACCTACTTATTGGCTATCAACTTGCTAGAATTATGGCTTAATCTCAAGTATTTTAGTGTTATTTTATGCTTTTTATCTTTGTTTTATAGGTTGCATTAAGGAAACTCAAATGGCATGGAAAGGGCATGGACATGGCAAGATGATGAGCAAGTGGTGAACTGAAGATGGAGCATAGTATGGGGATGTAGAATGGCATCTGAGCAAGGGCATGGAAAGACGAAAGAAGACTAAATCAGCAACCAATGCACTAGCAATGCACCAGCAAAGCACCAGTAAAAGATTACAGCAAATCAGACCAACGCGGCCGCGCCAGCATGAAGGCTAAACTCTGCGCGCTTGCTCCAAGAGGAACTTGTTCTGGAGATCAGCGCACCCGCGCCCCAAATGGCCTATAGGGCAGCGCGGCCGCGCCTGTCAATTTCTGATAATTGTTGACTTTTTCACTTAAACATTTGTTGTAGCGTATTTTTCATATAAGGGTGTATTGGCAAGTGACGAAAAAAAAAGGTTTTAATCGCTTTATTTTCCATTCTAGGGCTTTTGAAGAGCTAGAGAGAGTTCTTAGCTATAGTTTACCATTTTGACTTCTCTATTTACTCTTAGTAGATTTCAATTACTTAGGGTTTTGAATTGGATTTGATTGTGATTTTGAACTTGGATCTGAAGGTTTAACTTGAAGGCTGAGTTATCAGATTTGCAATTGTTTACTCTCTTAATTCTCTTTGCTTTCATATTTATTTTCAATGCTTGGCCAAAATCCCATAATGGTTATTGATTCAGAGATGAACTAATCACCACTATGGGATTCTAATGGAGCTTATTATTTAGTTCAGATCTATATATCTCTTTATTATGTGTGATTGATTATGTATGGATTGCCTCGCATGGTTGTGTTTATTGTTTAGATGCTTGATCACCATCTACCTTATTAAATTAGTATGGAATTGAAAGAGGAAGTACTAATTCAGATTTGGCCATGCTAGCATATGTTCATAAAATTTGCATGTGATAGATTTTGTGATTCGTAATCCGGATAGACATATACTGGCTTACTATGTGTAGTCAATTGAGAGCTTGTGCTTAAATCAACATTACTTATAAGTCACATAGACATATAGTGAGTTAGGTAATATTGATGTTCACATGAATTCTATCTCTTTTGTGAATTTTATGTGATATGAACTTGGTATATCAAAAGATAGTCATTTCTCACCTTCGTGCTCTCGACTAGAAATTCGAAATAATTAATTAGGCTTAACAAGAGGTGTATGATCTGAATGATGAATTAAGTGAAGTTAGGATCCCATATCTTCCCAATTTGAATCAATCGTTTGTTAATTAGTTAATTTTAGTTAATAATCATTTTGGTTATTAATTCACATCTTATTTATTCCTTTAAGCAGCCAGAAATAGATATAAAGTTTTTGCATGATAGATTAGAAGTAATTGCTTTTCTCCGTGGGAACGATCTTTACTTATCATATATTACTTGTTGACCGTGTATACTTGCACTTGTTTATGTCTGTTTTGTTAACACCGAAACAAGCCAACAATACCGAACCTTAAAACATGTCGCTCAAGTATCCAACAAGATAGCATGCTATCTACGAAGCCAAGTGGTACCTGGAAAGCTAAGATGGCCATGGAATTCCCCAACATCTGATCAACTTTTGCCCTATCTGTGGGACGTAAACTTTCATACCATGATCTCAAAGAAGAGACTATTAATGTGGGTGGCGTGTGCTCAATTTGGCTGATGATGGATGAAGACATCTGTAGAACCGTATCATGAGACCATCCAGGGGTCAATTGTGATGCCGCCAAATCTATACATCCATAATATCCAATCTGGGGTTCACGTTTATCCAAATACTATAGATATTCAATGAGATATAATTCCTATCCATCCAAGGTTCACAGTATCCCATAACAGATAACAATTCTTAACTAGAACTATTGTTGTGTTTGGATACCCTCACTAGGATAAATAGACTTTATCTTATGAATATCCCTTTCATATCGGTAGGTCATATCCATCCGAAATTCAGAGTATTAGCAATAACATGAACAGTCCACATTGCCAATACCCTCACTCAGATATATAATCATTAAGGATACTGTAATGTTTTTAACTCGTACTACCAATCATCTAAATATGTATCAATACACGGTTGCGGTAAATAAAAGATGATAATATATATATTTATTCTAAATTCAATTACATGGTTCTCAACTTGAGTTCTTATTACAACAAAGAAGTCTTACAATACTTGCAGTACATAAAGACAGTAAATAAAGCTAATCTACGCAAGGTCTCTTTCCACTATGTTTGTCAGAAGTGCCAGGATTATCATCTAAAACTGCAAAGGAAATAAATTGCAAGAATGAGCTATGACATGCTCAGCAAGTTTATATAACAAAAGGTTTAATTTTCAAATGAATAAGAGTTCAACAATTTCACTGAGGGTTAACGACCATTTTTGAAATTTTTATTTCACTCAACCATTTCTATCAGTCACACAAACTTAGAAACTTGCGTATTCGAATCTGAGATAGGGGATCAGCCTATTCAGTATCCGAAGAGTATGTATATCATCCTACTTCTATTGTCTATTATAGATACACCTATAGAAAACCCCAATTTAGGGTAAATTCAACTCAGTATAGGATGCCTTACCAAAATAATTTGATTTGACTAACAGTTTATGCTTGATAAACAATATTTTAATTTCATGTGAATAAATGATTCATTTCTTAAGTCATGCTGAAACAATAGCAATAACTTTTTCAGTGATAATAATCAAGTTTCAGTAAAAGATATCAAAGGTAATCAAGTAATGTCATAAGATTAAGTATAAAACTTGCATAACATAGTACGTTTATATTCACAATGAAAAGATAAGGTTCGAACAGTTGCAATAATGAAATAAGGTTCAGATACTTGCCTGTGCGAAGAACGTTTATCTAAAAATTACTTGAAGGGTTTAGAATACCTAAAAATATGTTAAACATGTTTATATAATAGTCATTAGTATTGATAGCAGTATCTAACTAATCAAACTAGACACGTTTAGTTTGTGTTCGGTACCATTTTGGTGCTCTAAAACCTCACCGGATATTTAATAAGTTAAAAACTTGGTAAAACTTTATTTATAAGCTTTATTATAATTTTAGATAATTTATTTATCATTATAATAATTTTTGGAAGATTATAATAATTTTTAAATATTTATTTATCCATTGAAATGATTTTTAAATCATTAACTTTATACTTAAATAATTTATAAATTATTTAGTATATTTATTAAAACCTTAGTTTTATTTTTAAATAACTTAAAATCATTTATTATGATTTTTAGAATATTTAAATCATTTTTAAATAATTATGTATTATTTATAAATGATTTAATTAATTACTTTATTAATTAACTAAATTATTAATATATATATAAAAATATTAAATTTATGTCAAAATATTAAAAGTTAATTATTATAACTTAAAATAATTTTAAAAACTGAAATTATAATTATTTATAATTATTTACTAATTATTTCTATTTATTTTAATTATTTTCTATTTATGTCCATCGCTGAAGGTGTTCTTCAGCCTAGAAGAACAGCCCTGGTCAAGGCCGAGAGGTCACTTTGACCAGGCTTGTTCTTGCATCCTGTTACGATTTGATGTTGTTAAGTGCTTTGGTGTTATAATGCTTATGTAGTACTAGAACTAGGTATCAATTTCAGACTTCTAGCAACAAGTTATTAAGGCTCAAAGAACCTGTCAGAGCGTTTCTGGGCTTTCTGGGTAACCCAGAAAGTCGGCCAACGTCGGTCAACGCTTTTGTGAGGCTTACCGGCTTGATTCTATGTATTAGATCTTTGTTTTAATGAGTGTAGTGTGTAGTATACATGTCATACTTGAACGAGATAACACTGGTCAGGACCTAATAACCTTATAAGGCATAGATCAAATTCGGTCAAAGTCTTGTCAGAGACTGTTCTTCGTGTTCTTCATTTTCTGAGTTTTCCAGAAAGTGAAACCGTGAACGGTCAACGCATTTTGACCATAACTTTCGGCCATCCTATGAATTTCTAAGGTGTTAAACTGCTCTCATGGTCTACTACTCATGTCAGGGTATAAAAACAAAGCACTTTTATCATCTAACAACAATCGGACACGAAGATCTGAGCCGGTCAAACGGCCGTTCGAAATTTTTGGGAAATTTCTGGGTAACCCAGATTTCAGAATTTCGTGGTCGGTCAATGACCTTTGACCACTTATATCTTTCATTCTGTTAATCCCATGGACTTGATTCTTCTTTCAGATTACAGAGCTCATGACATACTACAACTAGCATATCATTAACACACCTAAATATTAACACACGAAGATCTACAAGCCTTGACATATGGCTGTCAAGCCTGTTCTTCACGATTTTTTAGAGTGCTAAAAACACCTATTTGATGCACCTAGATGTTATGAAATCGTGATTTATCAACCCAGAACACTAACTAGTATGTTATTACATATAACTAAACATCAAAACAACAAAACTAACATAACATCAAAGATCAATTGGAAAATTAGTTATACCTTTCTTGCTAAAATTTGGCTATCTAGGCTTCGATTCTGATGTTGCTATTGATGGGGCTTGCTATAGAAGACAGTATATGTATAGTAATGAGAGTTTTGTGTGTTATAAATCTGATCTTAGGCTTCTATTTATAAGATTTAAAAGTTAGGGCTTTTTGGTCTTTTTTAACCTATTTGCCTCCAAAAATATCCCATATCTGATCTTAAGCTGCTGACCAGCTGCTTGGGAACTCAGATTGGTGTCCAATTTCGAAGTAGAAGGTGGCATGTGCCTTGTAAGCAACTTAAATGCTTATTAAATAGCTAATTTTGCCCTAATCTCCACTAATCATGAATTAGGATTTTGATCTTTGTGTTTAGAATAACTTAATGAAGTTATTAACACTTAATTTAAGTTTAGTTAACATAATTAGGATTTAACATAACCTAATTAGGGTTTAATTTCCTTAATTAGCATTTTTAGGGTTTCCAAATTAGGGTTAGGGTTTCCTAAATTAGGTTTAGGATTTCCTAATCTATTATTAGGGTTTCTAACTTAGGTTTTTTAATACCTAATTCTTTTCAAAGCATGAAAAAGTATTTTGTCAATATAAGCACAACAAATCATTTTACAAATGTAAGCACGACAAAGCAGCTTGACAAAATAATATACCAAAAAGTCTAAAAATGAAATAAAAATTTTAAGCACGAGGTATCAAGCACGTCATTTTTCGGAGAAAAAATATTTTTGACCTAAGTCTTTAATAATGTAAATAATAACATGATACAGAACCAGAACGGATAGATTTTATTGATAGTAGAGACTTTTACATAGTCAAGTCTTATTAGGGTTTCGGGATCTTACATCAATGCTAAACTCGCCTATATGAATGCATATCCATGACATAATGCATGCATCATAATAGATGATAATGATAAATGACAATATGATGCAATAGATAGGAAATATTATACATTTCTAAATACACTGTCTAATAAAAGCATCAGCTCTGTCTGCCACTAAAATGCAAATATAAAAAGTACAGGGAAATGGGGCACAGCCGCCCAATGACTAACAAAGGCCTATCAAAAGAGATAACGAGAAATGGGGCACAGCCGCCCAACAATTAACAGAGGCCTATCAAAAGATATAGCGAGAAACATATCAGAAGAAATCTATGATATCTATATCACCCAGCCGAACAACCTGATGTAACTCCTCCTGAGTCACTGAATCTCTACCAGAAGGGATGTTGGGCCCATAGAGAGGAGGATCTGCACCAGTAAAACTGCCTGAATATGGACCACCTGAGGGGCCAGAGCCGGAGCTGGAAGGATCAAAAGAATCTTCCTCCAAAGGATCCCTGCCAAGGTGCCTGATGAAAAACTATGCCCGCTCCAATCGATGGGTCAAACTGGTAATCTACTCCAAATGAGTAGGCTCTCGAATGCAGGGTATCCAGGATGTCATCATCACAGACCCAGGAACCATGTCTGCCATAAACTGAGCGGCGCGGGTCTGAGCCCCTATAGTACGAGGACTCCATCAGCGATAAAATGCCTCCTGAGTGTGAGGGCCCTCTGACAATGTGAAGCCATCCAAGCCCATCATGGGAATGTCTACAACCGACTGAGATAGGGACCACTGTCGCCTAGCAGGAGGAAGGAATGGAATACAAATCTTGAAAGTAGTATGCACACAAGCCAATCATGTTTGATGATAAATCATTTACTTTGTAACAATCTTATTCATTTATTAATAAAATTATTATTTAATTAAAGGCATTTATTTATCTACATGGTGCTGTTTTTATAATATGTGATAAACCCATAGTTTTAAGCAATGTTTTTAGAATCATGATAACGATCATGCTAATGAGATCTAAATTCTTAGATAGCTTAAAATTAAAATAGTTCCCAATCGTTGGATTACTAAAAAGGGGATTAGTGAAATCCGGATAGATTGGTACATATGTTGCTTGCTCATTGGATGAGGATGATTGATCTCATGATCATTTGTGTAGAGACACTAAAGCAAGTATGTAGGTGCTTATTGGAGAATAAGTTCACTAAAAGTGGCCCACTAAGGAATACCTAATGGAGTTTTACTTGTCTGTCAATAAGAATTCCTAATGTGATAGTAGTACAAGTGATCCTTAGACTTGAGATCATCATAGTATCTGGTGTATGATGAAGTATTGTAACACCCCCTTCCCAATAGGAAAGGAAGGTCACGCAGAAAGCACAACAAACCTCAAAATTAGTAAACAGAGCACTAATAACTTCAAAATATTTTATAATGATATCCATCATTGAAGTACTAAATACAATTCTCCAAATAGAGTCAAAATAATCAAAACCTAAAATCGAATCAACCTAGATGGTCAAAGGCAACTCCCTTTATCACACTGGCCCTGTATCACCCTTGCAAACCTGCTGGAAGAAAAACACAGCATGAGCCAAATGCCCAGTACGGATATAAATATATAAAAGATATTACAATTGAAATGCGAAATCAACAGAGATAAAATATTGAACCAAGCATAAAGCTTAAATACCGACGAAAATAAAATCTCCAAAGATCTGAATAGAATATAACTGAATCAATAGTACTGAGCTCAAAAATAAATAGCCAAAGGCTAACAAAATACATCGGTACCATGATGTATGCAAATCAAAACGGATAGTTCGCACGACACATACGTCACTAATCCGCCAAACGAATCAAATCAAATCAAATATTGGGTCGACCCATACGTATCCTGAACAAACAAATCAAATGGCCAAAGCTCACACCAGAGCAACATATAAAATAAAAGGATACGCCGTGGACTGATCACACCGCCACGGAAGGTGTCATACCCTTGTGTCAAGAGGTCATGCCTGTGGTACCCCCACAGATAGTTAGCTCAAATATACCCTAAGGATCAAATGACAAAATGTAAGCCAAAATGGATTCAAATCACAAGGCTTATGACCATTTTCAAATGACATCGGATTATCAAATACAAACATTCTTAAATATTCACAAGATATCAATGATCAAAACAACTCCCGAATGTGAACAAAAATATACGAAGTATAATACAAACGAATAGTCTCCAAAACATAGTGACATTATTAACTAATTCAAAGAGTACAAATACGAGTTCTAATATTAAAGCCAAAACGAAACTATCACAATAAATTTGACAAGGAATAATCATGAGAGACAATACCAAATTTCTAAACGAGTAGCAAAACGAACGAATTAAAATTAAAAGAGTCTCGCGGAAAAGTACGAAATCCGTACATGAATTAAGCAATGTAATACCCGAAATTTATATCCCAAATATAACTCATTAAATTCCTTTCGTCCGAGCTAATTAAACAAAATAATAATAATAAATGTAAGTACATTTATAAAAATATTCTTTCTTTCTTTTTTTTAAACCTTTTACAAGCACATTTTATTATTATTATTTTTATATTGAAGCAGCACACTGTAAATCTATAAAACGAAATATGACCACATCACTTGCAGATTATGCAAGCTTTCTTATACTTTAATTACTACTGCCATATTCTTAATTTAAAGAAATCATCAATTTCTTATATTAGGTCCTCCAAAAATCAATCATAGAGTACTCCATCCGTTCAATCTGATCGGAATAAAGTGATAATAATAAGTACACTTGTATAAGCATTACATTAATTAATAAACAACTATCTCATCTTTAAAATTCATTCCTGGTTCTTGAATTATAATAGTACTTGCTCATGATTACGAAAACAACATAATGACTTTAATAATTTAATATAGAACATGATTTACCCCCACTTTATATAATGTATAGTATACTTATTTGTTGCTCATGAAATTTTCACACTAGTCAAAATCTTTAGTCTTTCTTCACCCAAGCCCCTTTGTAACAATTCCCTTTCTCTCAAAAGTAGTTGCCTCTGTTCTATTCCTCTTCTTATTCAGTCTGTATAATGAAGTAATATTAGGTATTGCTATTTATTAATTTATTAATGAGTCTTATTAATTCTCCTAATTATAATATAATTTAGAATTACACAAATATAAATAAGACCCAATTAGTTTAAAGCCCAACTTTATCAAATTAATTTATCCATCACTTATTAATATTTATTAACCCACATAAATTAAATACAATTTGACCTAAACTGTCAAACATACAAAAAAGTCCAATTAAAATATTTAAAATATAAATTTAAATGTCATTTATTTTATTATTAATTTTTTTTGGGTATTACAATTATACTTTGACATGTCCCTTAAGACCCTAGGGTATATCAAAGGGTATGACTGGGTGTAATAAGTTATATATGGAGATAATAAATGATCAATAAAGAATCTACCACTTCTAGTAAAAGAAGAGATATGTTTTATGTGATTCGATAAATGACAACCCAGGAATCCTTGACCAATGTGGAATGAAATTAGAAAGGAGTTTCTAATTTACATTATTTGGAGTTGTGCATTTGAGAATCAAAATACATATAATTAAATAAAATAAGACTTGACAGTAATTCCATGTCTTATATTTAATTGGGACATTGTATGGTGGAAGGATTAAATTGTACGGTAACTATTAACTCACAGGTTCTTTTATGATTAATGTTGAAATCTATATTATCTGGAAAGTCGTTGATCGCTAAGGAGGCTTATCCTTATTGTAGAATAAATGTTGTTTATTTAAATAAATTATTATTTTAATTTATTTATTTAAATAAGATTAGAATTGTTCTAATTAATTTATTCACAACCGATTTAATATGAAGAATCTAAAGGATCACACCATAAAAAGAAGAATATTTATTAAAGAAGCAAATGGCATAATCGTAATAATAAGTTAAGTATATTTAATTTAATCTATGGTGATAGAATAAATTAAATAGCTTAATATTTAGTATTTTATATTTTGAAAATATTAAATATAAATTAATAAGAAGAGTCTTATTATTATTATTATTATTATTATTATTATTATTATTATTATTATTATTATTAATTTTTAAAAGAGTTTGAGAATTAATTAATAAGATACTCTCTCTCTCTCTCATATATATATATATATTTCTAATAAAATTAGGAGGCTAATTAATTAAAAGACTTTAATTATTTCAAATAAGATTGGGAAGCCTAATTAATTAAAGGAGTTTAATTAATTAATATGAAACCTTAATCCGAAATTGTTTAGGAGGGTTGCCTACATCTATAACTAAGAAAGTCTTATTATGGAACAAGGTTAGACATTTTAATTCTAAGAGTTGGGAGAGCACTCCTTTTCTAGAGAGAAGAAAATTAGGGCTTAGCTAAACACCCTTCTTCTTGGATACTTATTCTTTCTTTGTGGATCACCTCTAGAGGCCAAACACTTGGGTGACTAACGTTGATCAAAGAAAGGAATCAAACCGGTGGATTCAAGTAGAACGCAAAAAGGATTTGGAGTTGAACTCGTACCTGAAGAAGCTAGAATCTTCAAGGGTATGAATCTAATCTCCATCTATTTCGTTTTAATTAATAACTGTGCATAAAGGATGATCCGGGTATATGATTTGTAAAATTTGAAAACTCTGATTTACCATACTTCCGCTTATTTTATGCAATCTAATTGCGTTCATGAATCTTACAAACCTAACAAATCTCTCATGTGACGCTCCTGATAGCACGCTCTCCCAAGTAGAGCTCCCAGCCTCCATCAGTCAAAAGATGAATCCGATAAGTAGATAATATGTACTCGACCCCGGTCGGGAATCCATCCTCAAAACCGATTGTCAGATAATCAGGGGTGTAAGGAACCCACGTGATAACAGCAAAGGTCAATAGCTCCAACTGTAAGCGGGAATGAGTAAACTCCTCGGCTACAGGGACCTCTATAAAGGTGGAATAATGTCATCGTCGTCCTCATGGATAGGTTTCCAGACCTAAAGTAGTAGCCGGGTTTAGGCAAGGGAGCCTCTTATATGCCCAAAACTGGAAGTGCAAAGATCCAATGTCCTTAGTGATAAAGATTGGCAATCCAAATGAGAGGAATTGAAAGATGAAAGAGAAATTACTCACCAGCAGAAAGGGGTAAAAACCCAGCCAAGCCTCCGTTACGCCCTTAGAGCGTAAGCGCATCCTACAAAGAAAATATGTGAAGGTGAAGGAGCCCCAGTCAAAATCCCTGATGCGATCCACATCCTGAGTGGCGCTAACCAGAGCAAAAGAGACCGTTGAGAAGTTTTCCGCTATGAAATAACCCCTAATGATGACCAAGAATAATTGTCGAAGAATGCGATCTCTAACCCTCCGATCATCAGGCAGAGGCTCAGTCAAAGCCCCACTCAGGGCATCCACACTCAAAGGCCCAGAGCGGATAGTCCGACCCTTGAGGGCCATAGCAGAAACTCCCAAAAAGGATCGAATGGCAGCAGGTGAAATATCTACCACCAAAGGCACCGGCTCACCTGTAAACACCAACCCCGTGATGAACCGCCAGTCCATCGGTGTCATCATAACCTCACAGTCCAATAAGTGGAGAGACTGGGTCTAGTGGAACCAGCGCTCAGATAAAGCTCGCAGATAACCCCAAGGGCAATGACAGAGAGGAATAGAGAAGAAGGCCTCGAGACCCCAAGAGTTGACGGTGGCCTGGTACTCCGAATGGAGAGTCTGGTACAAGGAATGAAGGCTAAACCAGTTCCCCCTGGGCTGAGTAAAGAAGAGAACCTGCATCAAATTGCAAATCAAGATTAAGCCATTAGCCCGAAAATGGAAAAATGGAAGAAATTCCAGAATAAAAATTTTAGTTACCTCATTTGCGTGGAGATAGATCGAAGGATGGCATCTCAAATCCTCCAAAAGATCTAGAATCATCACGATGATAGCTGGAAGCTCCCGGCGGGGGGTAGTCGAAGCCGGAGCAGGATCCACAATAGAGACTTCCTCCTCCCCGTCCTCGGCATCTGGCCTCTCAACCCAGATAAGATAAATCACTGACTCAATTAACCGGCGAGGCTGCCGGGATGGACGAGGCTGAGGGACATTAGAATCTCTCCTCCTCCTTGTTGGGTTTGTACGTAACGCAATCATGCAATCAAATCACATAAATAGGGCAGAAGCGTAAAAAACTAGGTTTTCAAAAATTTATACAAACCCATTACCATGATCATTCTTGTGCATCAATTATCAGTGAATGAAAAAGGAGAAAAATAGAATTATACCATTGAAGATCCAAGCTTCCTCAGGTACAAGTTCTACTCCTTTGATTCCTTTGATTCCTCTGTAGTGGCTCCTTCCCTTGATCAATGTCAGCCACCCAAATGTTTGGTCTCTAACGGTGATCCACCAAGGAAGATGAAGAACTCAGTAAGATGGGTTATTGGCTTAATCCTTGTTTCTATCTCTATAGAATATGTGTACTCCCAACTCTTGAAAAATTCACGTACCTTATTTCTGATATAAGACTCTCTTATATAGATATTAGGTTAACCCTCCTAATCCAATTAGAATAGGGTTTTATTTAATTAATTAATTAATTACTTTTAATTAATTTATATCCTAATCTTTATTAGGATTGAGAGAGAGTACTGATATTATATTAATTCCTAAACTCCTTTAGAATTAAAATAATAATAATATTAATAAGACTCCTCTTATTAATTTATATTTAATATTTCTAAAATATTAAATAATAAACATTAAGCTATTTAATTTATTCTATCATCATAGATTAAATTAATTATACTTAATGCATTATTACTATCATGCCATTTTCTTCTTAAATAATTCTTCTTCCTTTTATGGTGTGACCCTTTAGGTTCTCCATATTAAACAGGTTGTGAATAAATCAATTAGAACAATTCTAATCTTATTTAAATAAACAAATTAAACTAATAATCTATTTAAATAAATAACATTTATTCTACAATAGGGATAAGCCTCCCTAGCGATCAACGACTTTTCAGATAATATAGATTTCAACATTAATCATAAAAGAACCTGTGAGTAAATAGTTACCGTACAATTCAATCCTTCCACCATACAATGTCCCAATTAAATATATGACATGGATTTACTGTCAAGTCTTAATTTATTTAATTATATGTATTTCGATTAGAAAATGCACAACTCTAAATAATGCAAATTAGAAACCTCTTTCTAATTTCATTCTACCTTGGCCAAGGATTCTTGGGTTGTCATTTAACGAATCACATAGGACATATCTCCTCTTTTACTAGAGGTGGTAGATTCTTTATTGATCATTCATTATCTCCATATGTAACTCATTACACCCAAGCATACCCTATATATGCCTTAAAAGGCCTTAAGGAATTAGTCAAAGTATAATTTGTTACACACAAGATACTATGATGATCTCAAGTCCAAGGATCACATGTACTACTATCACATTAGGAATTCCTATTGACAGGCGAGTAAAACTCCATTAGGTATTCCATAGCGAGTCACGTTCAGTGAACTTATTCTCCAATAAGCACCTACATACTTGCTTTAGTGTCTCCACACAAATGACCATGAGATCAGTCATCCTCATCCAATGAGCAAGAAGCATATGTACCAATCTATCCGGATTTACTAATCCCCATTTTAGTAATCCCACAATTGGGAACTATTTTAGTTTTTAAGCTTTCTAAGAATTTAGATCTCATTATCATGATCTCATCACGATTCTAAAAGCATTGCTTAAAACTATGGGTTATTTACATATTATAAAAAACAGCACCATGTAGATAATTATATGCCTTAAATGAATATTTTATTAATAAATAAATAATATTGTTTACAAAGTATGTACTTTGTCATCATACATGATTGGCTTGTATGCACACTACTATCAATCTCCCACTTGCACTAAAGCCAATCGCCATGGTATCTCATACCTATCTTCTCTAAGTGACGATCAAACTGCTGTTGTGTTAAAGCTTTAGTAAATGGATCTGCAATGTTGTCTTGAGAGTCTACACGCTCCATGGTGACGTCTCCTCTTTCAATGATCTCCCTGATGAAGTGAAATCGCCGCAACACGTGTTTAGATTTCTGATGAGACCTGGGTTCCTTAGCCTGTGCAACCGCTCCGGTGTTGTCACAGTATACGGGAACTACTTCTCCAATGCTAGGAACCACACCAAGTTCAGTTATAAACTTCTTCATCCAAACAGCTTCCTTTGCAGCTTCACTTGCAGCTATATACTCTGCCTCTGTCACTGAATCAGCAACCGTTTGCTGCTTGGAACTCTTCCAACTCACTGCACCTCCGTTCAAGGTAAACACATACCCTAAACAGATTTACTGTCATCTTGGTCTGTTTGAAAACTTGAGTCCGTGAATCCCTCGAGTTTTAATTCAGACCCACCGTAGACAAGAAAAATATCTTTAGTCCTTCTCAAGTACTTTAGGATATTTTTCACTGCCTTCCAGTGCTCTTCTCCTGGATTCGACTGGTATCTGCTTGTTACACTAAGTGCGTGAGCAACATCCGGTCTAGTACATATCATACCGTACATGATAGATCCTATTGCAGAAGCATAAGGGATCTTACTCATACGGTCTCTCTCCTCAGGTGTCTTTGGGGCCTGTTTCTTGGAGAGATTTATTCCATGGCTCATCGGCATCAGACCTCTTTTGGAATCTTCCATGCTAAACCACTTTAGCATCGTATCAATGTACGTTCCTTGGGATAAGCCGAGCATCCTTTTAGATCTATCTCCATAGATCTTTATCCCCAAAATATAGGATGCTTCACCCAAGTCCTTCATGGAGAAGTTTTTAGATAACCAGATTTTAATGGATTGTAACATAGGAATGTCATTCCCTATCAGTAATATATCATCAACATATAATACAAGGAATGATACTGCGCTCCCACTATCCTTCTTGTATACACATGGTTCATTCTCGTTTTTGATAAAATCAAACTCTTTGATTGTCTCATCAAAACGAATGTTCCATCTACGAGAAGCTTGCTTCAACCCATAAATGGATCGTTGTAGCTTACAGACTTGATTCGTTCCAACTTTTGAAATAAATCCCTCTGGCTGTGTCATATACACATCCTCCTCAAGTTTCCCATTGAGGAAGGCCATTTTCACGTCCATCTGCCAGATCTCATAGTCGTTGTAAGCTGCAATCGCAAGCAAAATCCGAATGGACTTGAGCATGGCTACTGGTGAGAAGGTTTCATCATAGTCAACTCCTTGTCTTTGTTTGAAACCTTTTGCAACCAGTCGGGCCTTATAGGTCTCTACCTTTCCGTCTGCTCCAGTCTTTTTCTTAAAAACCCATTTACACCCAAGAGGTTTAATACCTTCAGGTGGTGAAACCAAAGACCATACTTTGTTTTCATACATGGAGTCCATTTCGGATTTCATGGCTTCAAGCCATTTTCCTGAGTCTTTATTACTCATAGCCTGTTCGTAATTCAATTGATCATCATCATTCATGATGTGTACCTCATCGTTATCCTCTATAACGAATCCATACCTCTCAGGTATCTTCGGTACTCTTCCAGATTTACGAACAGGGTGTGGTACAGTAGGTTCTTCTACTTGGTTAGGTACCTGACTTTGGTCCGTGGTAACTTGTGGTTCTTGAACTTCTTCAAGATATATCTTGCTCCCACTGACCCCTTCATGGATAAACTCTTTCTCCAAGAAGGTAGCATGTTTCGCAACAAACACCTTTTGATCAGTTGGATGATAGAAATAATACCCTACGGTTTCTTTAGGGTATCCCACAAATCTACACTTATCGAATTTAGTCTGTAGCTTATCATTTTCAAATTTTTTGACATAAGCTGGACAACCCCAAGTCTTAACATGCTTAAGATTTGGTTTCCTCCCTTTCCACATCTCATATGGAGTCTTTGGGGCGGATTTGGTAGGTACCTTGTTAAGTAGGTATGCAGCCGTTTCTAGGGCATATCCCCAGAAGGAAATTGGAAGGTCGGTAAAACTCATCATGGATCGAACCATGTCCAACAGTGTTCGATTTCTCCTTTCAGATACTCCATTTAACTGTGGTGTACCTGGAGGAGTCCATTGTGAGATTATACCATTTTCTCTGAGACAATTGAGAAACTCACTGCTTAAGTATTCTCCACCTCGATCTGATCGAAGTATCTTAATACTCTTGCCCGTTTGTTTCTCTACTTCACTTCTGAACTCTTTGAACTTTTCAAATGATTCTGATTTGTATTTCATTAAATACACATATCCAAATCTTGAGTGATCATCAGTGAAAGTAATAAAATAAGAATATCCACCCCGTGCACTTGTTGTCATAGGTCCACAAACGTCTTTGTGAATCAATGCCAACAACTCTGTAACTCTCTCTCCTTTTCCACTAAAAGGAGATTTAGTCATTTTACCCATGAGACAAGATTCACAAGTTGGATATGATTCATAATCAGATAGCTCGAGGAGCCCATCTTTATGCAACTTGGATAATCTTGTTTCATTGATATGACCGAGTCTACAGTGCCACATATAGGTATAATTAATATCATCTCTTTTCCTTTTCTTAATTTGTTCAATTTGAAATATATTTTCTTGTAAGTCAAGTGTATAAAGTCCATTTCGCAAATTTCCAATACCATATAAAACATCGTCTTTATAAATAGAACAACCATTGTTCTTTATAATAACGTCAAAACCTTCCATATCCAATACAGAAATTGAAATAATGTTTTTAATAATATTCGAAACATAATAACAATTATTAAGATAAATGGATTTGCCCGAAGGCATTGCTAAACAATAAGTTCCTACAGCTAATGCAGCAACTTTTGCTCCATTTCCCACTCGTAGGATCACCTCATCTTTGTTCAGCTTTCTACTTCTGACCAGTCCCTGCACAGTATTACATATGTGAGAACCACAGCCGGTATCCAATACCAAAGTAGAATTATGACTTTCAGAAAAATTAATTTCAATCATAAACAAACCTTGATTGGAAGTCGAAGCTTCTCCAAGCTTCTTCTCTGCTAGAAACTTCTTGCAGTTCCTCTTCCAATGTCCCGGCTCATTGCAATGAAAGCACATTCCTTTAGCTGGTCAGGTTTCTTTTGCTCCTTTTCTTTCCCTTTTCCCTTAGCCTTCTTAGATTTCTTCTTTTTAGAAGACACCTTGGGCCTCTTCCTTTTATTGGAAGAATCCACCATCAAGACATGGTTCTTCTTGGATGAGAAGTGACCTTCTGCAGTTTTCAGCATGTTAAGCAGCTCAGGTAAGCTGACATCTAGCTTATTCATGTGAAAATTAACCACAAACTGCGAGAAGGTCTCAGGGAGTGACTGCAAGACCAAGTCTTGACTCAACTCCCCATCCATGACGAACCCAAGCTGTCCAAGGAGTTCAATCAAATTGATTACCTTCAGAACATGAGTCTCGACGGCAGTGCCCTCGGTCATCCGAGATCGGAAGAGCTCCTTAGATATCTCATATCTAGCAGTCCTACTCTGTTCACCATACAACTCCTTGAGGTGAAGCGGCATAGCAGGAGCATCCATTTTTTCGCGCTGACGCTGAAGCTCGTTATTCATGGATGCGAGCATGATGCATTGAGCCACAGATGCATCATCTTGCGACTTATTAAAAGTGGCAATCTCTTCCTCAGAGGCTGTTTCTGAAACAGATTCAGGGATAGTGGAATTTAGGACATAAGAAATCTTTTCAGCAGTGAGAACAATTCTCAGATTTCTTAGCCAGTCCTCATAATTCGGGCCGGTAGGCTTATTTGCATCAAGTATGCTTCGTAGTGAGATTAGTGATTTTGACATTTTTAAAATTCTCCATGTGAAAAGACAACATTTTACCAAACATTCATTTTATTAACTTTGCATACCAAAATAAATTTAGGTCTTTATTTTAAATTGGTATCTCCCACTATTTTCATCAAACTATATTAACCTCACTCATATAGTTCGGCAACATCTAATTAAAGATTTGCTAGTGAGATTAAGGATCCCATTTC
The DNA here is from genome assembly GCA_020205555.1 of Panax stipuleanatus. Lineage (NCBI taxonomy): Eukaryota > Viridiplantae > Streptophyta > Magnoliopsida > Apiales > Araliaceae > Panax > Panax stipuleanatus. The sequence goes on along the minus strand of CM035117.1, from coordinate 61,426,493 downwards.
AAATGTATCTAACCTTGTGGATAGCACAACAAGCGATATACAAATAAATAGGTAGACAACTCTTGTCAATTACATCACCATGTAACTCTTTTTATTTTGCCTCTTAAATCATAATGGTAATGTGTGTGCACATCCGAACTAAAATGATTTAAGTTAAGTCCAGCTTAGCAATTCCATAAATTCAAAAAAGAAAAATTTTCGTCCTTGTGGATAGCACAACAAGACTAAATCGTTCAATTTTCTTGATAAGCATCAAATGTGATTAATTAACATCTTAAATATTCAATACTCGCCTTGTGGATAGCACAACAAACTCATATTAAATATTTAATACTCTATTAACTAATCATGCTAGAAGGCGACGTTCGATATTCCAAATATCATTTGAACGCTTCAGACTTAATATTATTTCTTTGAGGGGTTTGTTATTATTTGTCTCATCTTTTTAAGCGCGCATGCACATATATATATAAAATACGCGTCATTTTATTAAACATGCGAAGCATGTTTGTATAAAATATAATATATATAATATTTAGCATGCAATATAAAATACTATATTCTACCCGGATTGATTATGAACTTTTATTCTAGTTTGTTTCACTAGAGCCACCAAGTGAACCAAAAGGTCAAACCTAGGAGTGCAAGAATTTAAATTTAAATATAACTATTACATTTAAACCCTGGCTCCATACAAATGAGTCTTCACGCGTTCCTTGCTCCTTGGTCTCCAATTTCTTCAAAATAATTCTAACTATCTCTATTACATTAACTATTTAAAATTAAATAGAAACCTTGATCAGCAGTCAAGGGTTGATTATGAACTTTTATTCTAGTTTGTTTCACTAGAGCCACCAAGTGAACCAAAAGGTCAAACCTAGGAGTGCAAGAATTTAAATTTAAATATAACTATTACATTTAAACCCTGGCTCCATACAAATGAGTCTTCACGCGTTCCTTGCTCCTTGGTCTCCAATTTCTTCAAAATAATTCTAACTATCTCTATTACATTAACTATTTAAAATTAAATAGAAACCTTGATCAGCAGTCAAGGGGAAGTACATAGAAAGGAGATAGAATTTACATCGAGAATAAAACTAGAGAAGACGAGGTACGCAGACCCCATTTTATAAAACTCATTCATTCAAGCATTCAACCAAAATAAAATCCAATCACATTGGTCATAGTCCATAATCAATCCCTTTTATTACCATACATATCATCATACGTATCAATAAAACTTATTCATCTCATGAAAATAAATTCATTCCATATATGTATTAATATCAGTTAATGGGCAAAAGTTTGCTAAACTTTGTTTTTGGAAAAATAAACTCCTTTATTTCATTCAAAAATAATTCCAAATTAAACACTTAAATTTTAGCAATTCTGAAATCTCATTTTATATAAAATAAACATCTTTATTTTAAACCTTTATTAATTAAATAAACCATTCATTTAATTAAATAAAACAAAAAAAATTCAGTTCCTGTCCAGAAGCGCAGCTGCGCCAAGAATGTAAAGGGAACCGGCGCAGCTGCGCAGCATGAAAACCAAGAACAGCAACCGGCGCAGCTGCGCAGCAATATTGCCTTGTACCAGCGCAGCTGCGCAGGTTCGCAGAATCTGAAAAATTTTTGTTGCCCAGAACTCGATCCAATCGCATATCATACATGTATGGAATCACATAGACTGATAATTAGCACAAGATTGGCTCTGATACCACTGTTGGGTTTGTACGTAACGCAATCATGCAATCAAATCACATAAATAGGGCGGAAGCGTAAAAAACTAGGTTTTCAAAAATTTATACAAACCCATTACCATGATCATTCTTGTGCATCAATTATCAGTGAATGAAAAAGGAGAAAAACAGAATTATACCTTTGAAGATCCAAGCTTCCTCAGGTACAAGTTCTACTCCTTTGATTCCTTTGATTCCTCTGTAGTAGCTCCTTCCCTTGATCAATGTCAGCCACCCAAATGTTTGGCCTCTAACGGTGATCCACCAAGGAAGATGAAGAACTCAGTAAGATGGGTTATTGGCTTAATCCTTGTTTCTATCTCTATAGAATATGTGTACTCCCAACTCTTGAAAAATTCACGTACCTTATTTCTGATATAAGACTCTCTTATATAGATATTAGGTTAACCCTCCTAATCCAATTAGAATAGGGTTTTATTTAATTAATTAATTAATTACTTTTAATTAATTTATATCCTAATCTTTATTAGGATTGAGAGAGAGTACTGATATTATATTAATTCCTAAACTCCTTTAGAATTAAAATAATAATAATATTAATAAGACTCCTCTTATTAATTTATATTTAATATTTCTAAAATATTAAATAATAAACATTAAGCTATTTAATTTATTCTATCATCATAGATTAAATTAATTATACTTAATGCATTATTACTATCATGCCATTTTCTTCTTAAATAATTCTTCTTCCTTTTATGGTGTGACCCTTTAGGTTCTCCAATTAAACCAGTTGTGAATAAATCAATTAGAACAATTCTAATCTTATTTAAATAAACAAATTAAACTAATAATCTATTTAAATAAATAACATTTATTCTACAATAGGGATAAGCCTCCCTAGCGATCAACGACTTTTCAGATAATATAGATTTCAACATTAATCATAAAAGAACCTGTGAGTTAATAGTTACCGTACAATTCAATCCTTCCACCATACAATGTCCCAATTAAATATAAGACATGGATTTACTGTCAAGTCTTAATATATTTAATTATATGTATTTCGATTAGAAAATGCACAACTCCAAATAATGCAAATTAGAAACCTCTTTCTAATTTCATTCTACCTTGGCCAAGGATTCCTGGGTTGTCATTTAACGAATCACATAGGACATATCTCCTCTTTTACTAGAAGTGGTAGATTCTTTATTGATCATTTATTATCTCCATATGTAACTCATTACACCCAAGCATACCCTATATATGCCTTAAAAGGCCTTAAGGAATTAGTCAAAGTATAATTTGTTATATACAAGATACTATGATGATCTCAAGTCCAAGGATCACATGTACTACTATCACATTAGGAATTCCTATTGACAGGCGAGTAAAACTCCATTAGGTATTCCATAGCGAGTCACGTTCAGTGAACTTATTCTCCAATAAGCACCTACATACTTGCTTTAGTGTCTCCACACAAATGACCATGAGATCAGTCATCCTCATCTAATGAGCAAGCAACATATGTACCAATCTATCCGGATTTACTAATCCCCATTTTAGTAATCCCACAATTGGGAACTATTTTAGTTTTTAAGCTTTCTAAGAATTTAGATCTCATTATCATGATTCTAAAAGCATTGCTTAAAACTATGGGTTATTTATATATTATAAAAAACAGCACCATGTAGATAATTATATGCCTTAAATGAATATTTTATTAATAAATAAATAAGATTGTTTACAAAGTATGTGCTTTGTCATCATACATGATTGGCTTGTATGCACACTACTATCACTCCTCACACCTGCGGAGACCCTGCGAGAGCTTCTCGGTATATCTGAATCCATAACCTGAACAAAATCTCCAAATCACCTCAGAAAGGGTGAGGTAAGTTTCAAACTTACAGCTTATTAAAATTAAATCATTATTTTATGCATAGTTTAAGTCCTAAAGCATGCATTAGTTTAACATACATCCCCAGTAGAGTTAAAATTACATGTTCATTAAATGCTCAGGCTTGTGAAAAAAATTTCGCCAGAGTCTCCTTTGTAAAATGGACTATCCGTATGCACGTAGGCATGACTAGGTGGCCATTCAGTAGAACACCAACCCAAAATCATGAGCATTTCATATATATGAAAAACATCAAAATCAAACTCCCCATGGCAGCTAAATTACCATGTGTATTTTTATTTGAAAATCCAGGCTTATTTGTCCTTAAATAGGATGAACAAACTGGCGAAAAAGGGCGCCAAATGACTGTCTCAGTAATAAGTTTTTTTTCACATCAATACGTTCGACATGGTAAAATATAAGCATTTACTAAGTCTGATAATTTTTATCAAGTCATATGAGCATGCATATTCGCTATATTGTGTTTAGAAGCATTCTATATGAAATCTAACGTTCTAACGGTCAAAACTTGAAAAGAAAGGATGTAAACGTTACCAGGGTTGTGCAGAACGATTGTACAGTGACTGATTTTGCAAAAAGCACCTCGAACTCAGTAGATCTGACGAGGAATTTTTGGATTTTCTAAATGGTTCAACTTGAAAATGATTTGTGAAAGACACGGGGGGACTAAAATACACCCGCGAGGAGCCGCGGCTCTACCTGCGACTACCGCAGGTAGACTTGCGGCCACCCAAGGTGGGCCCCACCCCCTCTGGTTTGGTCTAATTAAGGTTAAAGCGGAATTCCTAGAAGCTGAAAAGTCAAATCAGGGAAAAAGATGTTACGCGATTCAGCAGAAAAGGCCTGAAACCCTAAATTCAGGTATCAAACTTCTGATTGAAAGAAGATATTCATGTAAGCCATTTGTATAAGCCCTAATGTGGTATTTAGAAGGCCAATGATTTATTGAAAACTGCCTCTATCAAAGCATCGGGATGGTCCGGTGTCATGAACCGTCGGTTTGGAATGCATCAAAGTATCCAGATTTGTTCGAGGGTATAACTTATCAAAAAGATACCCCCAGCAGAGATATCAGGCATGTCAAATATTGCAAACCATTGGCGACAACTCCAGCCTAGCATCGGAAAAGATCCGGTGATGAAAGCTGTGACACCCCCAAATTCGGGTACTTCGTTTCCACAAGATTTGGTGTTCACTTTCTAAATAAATCATACATCTACCTAATAATAAAGAATTGCAAAGTAAATTACAACCATCATAAATACTTAAATAGAATCTTCCTTGACAAAGGATTACAACTTATCCAATATAAAATCTTAGGGTTAACTAAACCTTAACATCAATCAAATAAATGCGGAAATAAAACATCATTAACTAAGTCTTATTATAATCAGATATTGAAGACAACAAGTCTTCACTTGCTCATCTTTCCTTTTTCTTTACTTGTTGACGGCACGTCAACATTCTCGGCCTTAACTGCAATGGGTTATAAAATATGCAAGAGTGAGCAAACAAAAGCTCACTTGAAATACAACAGTGATATGACATAACTGAATAACTTCGAAAGGTTTGAATTACTTTACTTTCATCAAAATAAAGAATTGAATAATAATTCTTTCATCATATTAAAATTTGAGTATAGAATTTATCTGAGGGTCATACGACCTTGAACTATCTCCTAGGTTATAAATATTTCTATTTAAAACCTTTAATAGTCATTGAGACTATAGACCTTTAACTCGTACTTAGGGGGATCAGCCCTTCGTACCATGTATTGTGCACAACCATCTTAATGCTTTCGCATAAATGTCCCCTAATAAATAGGATTGTTCATTCTCAGTATTTGAATACAAGTCCGCACCAAAGAAAGTTTGGTTTAGATAGATAAAGGAACTTTGGAGTTTCAACTATCATCAAGTAGGAGTAGTTGAATCGACTCACAATACTTTAACAATTCGATAATATAAGAATTATGAATCAAATGTAAGATACAACAATAGATTTTATGATAACTAGGCATGCTTTGGAAATAACTTAAAGCATTCGATAGATCACATAGATCTTGCTTGAACAACTAAGTCAAGATCACATTACTTAAATAATACTTCAATACTTATGCTTTACGAATATTTGAATACAGTATAACTTGTACAATACATAACAAGTTAAGAAACGAAAATGAACTTTCATGATATATTCAGCAAGGGTTAGAGAACTTGCACAATGAAAAAATACAATGATAAAGCTTGCATAGCGTACAAGAATGGTTTAGAAAGCTTGCACAAAATAAATAACAAGTTTAGAAATAGAGACTTGCTTAACGTAAAGAATAAGGATTAGAGAACTTGCCTCGAAGCAAGCTACACTTTAATAATTATAATCACTTCCACAATTATCCTACACATTACATTATATTCAAAACATCTATCAGCACCTAACTATAACGTTCCAACCGTTGAACTTCATACTCAAGTTCAACTCACAACATTGTTTACAACATAGGTTGCTAACTAGTCACATACGTGAGTCTATATTCACGACATACATTTCACAAGCTTATAAAGCTTTAGATCATTATGTGTACCTTATGAAAGTAATACACCCATAAACATGTAACACATTCATATAAGGCTTCAAATTATCTTAAACACATCAAAAGTAGGTTATCTCATTACCTATTACACTTAACAAGTCATGAAAATACGTTAGCTAAACAAAAATCGCACGAAAACTCAACGAAACACAAAACAAAAACCCGGACAGTAGGTTAACCCACTGGGGCGGGTCCCCCAGGGCAATAAGCCCCACTGGGGCGGGTTCCACTTCTGGTGGAAGTGCCAGTTCACGAATTGGCAAAGAAATAAGCCAATTTGGCTTTATTTCTTCACACCGAATTTGATTTTTCTCAACATGATTAACATGAAACTTGATAACAACAATATTTTGGACTCTTTAACATGATTATAACATATAAAATCCTTACAACACATAATCAAAACCAAGTTTTTCATGATTTTTAAAGAAAACTACAATATCAAACGTTCTTGACAAAAATTGCTATTACGAATTCGTTTTTTAATCAATTCATGTAATTCCAATTGCAATAATTCTAATTTTAACATATTAACATATCCCATGATCAATTTAAACAATAATTGACAAACACATACCAATTTTGACAGTTTAAAAGGCTATTCTTCAAAATTACTTCTTTGTAAAATACTATATACATGATTTCTTCTTGTTTAACGAAATTACATGGATTAAATTGCAGAAACAACAATATAACTCATATATAATCATCAATATATATATAAACCACATATATACATCATGATCAAATAATTTACTCAAAAAGCTTTTACAGAGAAGTTTTAAACTATTAAAATTTTGAAGAACATAATAAAATTCATGGAGTTCTAGGATTATACCCTTTCTAGTTTGGATTAAGAGAAGAGATGGAGATGATGATGGGGCTTGCTTCCTTTTTACTTTCTCAAAGCTTCTTCTTCTTTTCTCTTCTTCCTCTCCTTCTTCTCTGAGTATTCTTTCTAACTCTCTTCTCTGTTTTTCTTTCTTTGTTCTTCTAAAATTAACTGACTAATTTTTAACGTGTATTATATTATAGATATAATATACATATACATATATCATATATATGTAGCCTATAATATTAATAAGTATTATACTAATTATTATATTAACTACTAATAATTACATAAGTTACAAAAATTTGAAATTGAATAGCCATAAGGCCATGTTTGGGTAAAACCACACTATTTTAAAAACTAACTTTTTGAGTTTAAGGCCTTGTTTGAAAAAATAAGATTAAAAGAGGTGCAAGGGCTTCGTTTGGCAAAGATCTTTTAAAACTCTTTTATTTAATAAATCTTTTTTAACACATACTTTAATATTACACTTTAATTAATTAAATCTTTACATTCTAATTTAATTAATAAAAATCTAACATCAATTAATAACATAACAATTATAATTACTCGTGAATTATAATTTCATGCAACACTCACCACATAAATCATCTAATTTAATTATCTCAATTAAATTAGAATTATACTATAAAATCAATATACATCAATTAAATTAAATATTAAATATTTAATTAATTAATATATAACTCTTAATTAAATCATTCCACAAAATCACATAATTTATTTATTTAATTCAATAAATAAATCACATAAAATATTTATTTACTCAATAAATATTTAAAATTTAATATATAAAATCTCAATCGTTATAATCTTTCCTCCTTAAAAGGATTCTGTCCCCAGAATCACACATAATAAAAAAAATCTCATCTGTTACATTCTTCCCCCCTTAAAAGGATTCTGTCCTCAGAATCGATACATAAGGGGTTACACAAATTAATTAAGCAAATAATTAAGGATACGATTTCCTCATTACATCTTGGAGTTCTCATGTGGCTTCTTCAGCACTGTGGTTCCTCCAAATTACCTTAACAGAAGGTATTACTTTATTCCTAAGTACTTGTTCCTTTTTATCGACTATTTGAACAGGTACTTCTTCGTATGTCAAGTCTTTATCAAACTGTAAAGGCTCGTATTCTATTACATGTTTATAGTCGTGGTTGTAAGGTCGTAACACGGAAATATGGAATACGTTATGTATATTGTCCAGCTCCGAAGGTAACACCACCTCGTAAGCTACTTCGCCAACTTTTTGTAGTACCTCAAAAGGCCCAATAAATCGGGGACTCAGCTTCCCCTTCTTGCCAAATCGAATCTTCCCCTTCCAGGGAGATACCTTCAGAAAAATAAAGCTTCCTGGTAAGAATTCTCGATTCTGTCGATGTTGATCGGTATACTTCTTTTATCTGTCTTGAGCAGCAACCAATCTTGTTCTGATCAGCTTCACAATTTCAGCAGTTTGTTACACCAATTCCGGTCCCAACAGCTGATGTTCACCGACTTCATCCTAGCACAAGGGAGTTCTGCATTTCCTGCCGTATAACGCTTCGTAAGGCGGCATGCCGATACTCGCGTGGTAACTATTGTTGTAGGCGAACTCCACCAACAGTAGATGATCATCCCAGCTTCCCTCGAAGTCCATAACACAAGCTCTCAGCATATCCTCTAGCGTCTGAATCGTTCTCACGCTCTGGCCGTCGATCTAAGGATGGTATGCTGTACTCATTCGCAATTGTGTTCCCAGACACTCTTGCAAACACTTCCAGAAATTCAACGTAAAACGCGGATATCTGTCGAACACAATTGACACTGGAACACCGTGTCGAGAAATAACCTCCTTGATGTACAGCTTTGCCAATTGTTCTAAGTTGTACTTAATCCTGATTGGTAGAAAGTGGACTGACTTCATCAGTCGATCCACTATCACCCATATCGCATCAAATCCCTTCTGAGTCGCTGGAAGACCAACCACAAAATCCATCGTGATATGCTCCCACTTCCACTCTAAAATTTCCAACGGTTGTAGCAACCAGCTAGGTCTCTGGTGTTCTGCTTTGACTTTCTGGCAAGTTAGACATTTTGCAACGCATTCAGTAATATCCCTCTTCATATTCGACCACCAGAAATGGTGCCTAAGATCCTGGTACATCTTCATACTTCCAAGGTGAATCGAATATCTCGAGCTGTGAGATTCGCCCAAAATCTCATCTTTGACTTCTGGTACTGGCGGTACCCAGATTCTTCCTTTAAATCATAGCAGACCTTTATTATCGATCTTGAACTTAAACTTTTCGCCATCGGCTATTCTCTTTCGAATCTTCTCGCATTCTTCGTCGTGAAGTTGTGCTTCTTTCACTTTGTCTACCAGAGTAGAACCAATAGTTACTTGAAACAACATCTCATCCGACTCTTTCGAAAACTTCACTTCCAGTTCTAATCTAGCCATCTGTTCTATCAACTGATCCTGATCAGTTAACATGTTGAGCTTCTCTCGACCTTTTCTGCTCAAAGCGTCGGTGACGACGTTAGCTTTACCCGAATGGTAAAGTTTCTTGCAGTCGTAGTCCTTGATCAGTTCTAACCTTCTCCTTTAGCGCATGTTCAAATCCTTCTGGGTGAAGATATACTTCAGACTCTTATGATCTGTGTATATCTCATACTTCTCTCCATATAAGTAGTGTATCCATATCTTCAGTGCAAACACTACTGCCGCCAATTCTAAGTCATGGGTCGGATACCCCTTCTCATAATCCTTCAGCTGACGTGACGCATAGGCAATGACCTTGCCGCTCTGCATTAGCATACAGCCTAATCCTTTATGTTAGGCATCACTATATACCACAAAATTTCCCGTACTATTCGGCAAAGACAACACAAGTGCAGTTCTCAACCTCTTCTTCAACTCCTGAAAACTTTCCTCACACTTTTTTGTCCAAACAAACTTAACTATTTTACGAGTCAAATTCATCAACGGAGTTGCGATCTTGGAAAAGTCTTGGATAAATCTTCTGTAATAACATGTCAATCCCAAGAAACTCCTAACTTCAAACGGTGTCTTCGGCTGATCCCAATTTATTACTGCTTCAACCTTCGACGGATCTACCAAAATCCCCTCTTTGTCAATCACATGGCTAAGAAATTATACATGTTCCAACCAAAATTTGCACTTTGAGAATTTTGCATAAAGCTTCTCTCGTCTCAGCGATTCTAAGGTCAGCCTTAAGTGTTAAGTGTGTTCCTCCTTGGTTTTGGAGTAAACTAGGATGTCATCTATGAACACCACCACGAACTTATCCAGGAATAGCTTAAACACCCTGTTCATTAAATCCATAAATACAGCTGGGGCATTTGTAAGAACCCGAATTTTCAATAAAATTATTAAAATGAGAATTTAATAAATAAAATTTCTAAGACATGTATTGGGTTCGAATATATATGTGTGTTATGAGGTAGGAAGTATTGTGTTACATAGGATAATAGGAACTATGTAATATGTGATTTTTGTGATTAATAAATATATTATTAATATATATTTATTATTTATTATAGAGATGAATTAGCAAGAAGATGGATAATATTTATCTATTCGGTATTAAATAATTTATATAATTATTTATCATAGTAAGATTGGTAACATTAAATATATTTGATAATCATCATCTTCTGGAGTATAAGTACGTTGTTGAAGAGAGAGAGAATAGAACCAATATATCTTTAGATAAACATTGGTTAGTGAATTACTAGTTGATTTAATATACCGCGAGAAGTGAACATTAACGGAATATACATATGTGTTATATATATATATCTTGAATTATGGAAGGAATTAGATATATATATATATATATGAGAACCTTATAGGGGAATAGAGTTTGAACTTATAATTTAAACTTTGAATCATTTGAAGGAGGTAATAAAATATGTTGGTTAACCGATGTAGCAAGATAGCACATTAAAAAGCATGTTCAAGTATTTAAGAATTGAGATTATGGTTCTGCTATAGCAGAACTTGTCTGCCTATGAACTTGAGGTGGCGCAGCTGCGCCACTTCCAAGCTTATGACCAGCGCAGCTGCGCCGGTCTGTAGAAAATTCTGAGAGTTGTGTAATCTGAACTTGGGAATATGTATATTAGTAATTAAAATGTGGGTCATGTATGGGTTAAGTTAGCAAAGCATGATTTGAATGAGAAATTAATTAACCTAGGATAAATGTGGGTTAATCAAATTATGTTATGGAATAATATATAGTCTTGTGTGGTAATGGAAAGGAATGAGAAAGAGTTAATTCACTTACATAAGATGGTGAATTAATATATGTGTTTTACATAAGAGGATGAAAGGAATATGTTAAAATAAAATTTGATATTTTTTAAATATATTACATAGTATTGTAATATATAGAAGGGTTAATATTTGAAAGATAAGTGATTAATAAAAGAAGAGAACCAGTATATTTATACATAAATATTGGTTAGAGATTTATGCATTAAGTTAATAACTAAGTTATGATTAACCGAAAATGTGTTGGGACAAGTTATGGAAGAAGAGGAATTGAAGAATTATAGTTTTCTACATGCTAATTATTCTAAGGAGATAGTTATCTTAAATAAAGGTGTTATGAGTATAAAATTCATAAAGCCCAGTATAGTAGTTCTACATATTACAAGTGTGTAATTATTCAAAGTAAGCTAAATAACTTAGCATTAAGGTAAAGTGTGTCACACAAATTTTATAATAAAAAAATATTAAAATGTGGTAATGAGCTTAAAGTAAGCTTGTGAGATATGCCTAGTGTGGCATAATGATGGACTAAGAATATGCTCAATTACATTAGTGGGGAAATGATGAAGTAATGTGACGGACTAATGATTATTATTATTAATTATTATGAGCAATTACATGTGTTGTAAGAGCATACAATGTAATGCAATAAAATTTGCTTCATGTATAAAAATAAGATGAGATGTGAAGAATAACATAATGTGACGTGAATAGTTATAATATAAGGCTATAAGCTTGAATGGTGTAAATTATTAAGCAAGTATAAATGAGACTTATGTGACAATGATTCATGGTGAATCAATTAAACGTGTATTTTAAAAGTATGGAAGAAACTTAATAGATACTTGATAATAACTATCATTGTAATATTTGAGTATATTTGTGATAATGAATTTTATGGAAAATGATGGGAGTAGAGTACCCAACTAAATTATATGTAACCCAATTAGAATATTAATTGAATTATGTACATAAAGTACATAATTATACATGTGGGTATAATTTTTATGTGTAGGTATACATGTATGAAGAGTTGTGTATATATGACATAACTTATATTAATATAGCAACATGAAGTTATTAAAGTGGGACTTGTATTGTCCAAAACAAAATAAGCCTAAGTGTTAGTATTTACTAATGTTGCTAGTTGTTGAGAATTGACCTTATCCCAAATTGGTTGTCACCTCTCTCTCCTCACGTGAATGGCTACAAAGCTAGCCTATCTCTATTCCTCAAACTCAGTGGAATCAAATAATGGATGTGCAATGAAGACAGAGGATATGGCTCAATTAGTAGCCATGATTTGCTACTTCACCAACTCTTCTCAATCCTATGTGCTCTTCTTTTTCCCGTTTGTTGAATTTGGTGGATAAAGCTATGGTATGTGCAATTCATTTTCTATAAATGAAGCTCTTTTCTCCTTCTTTTCTAATTGCTGAGATTATAAAGTTGTCTGTTAGCTGAGAATTGAGGGAGAGTAAAGCATAATTGTGAGAAGTATGAATTTGAGAAAACATGATAACAGCAAGCTCATATTAAAGCTTAGCAGAGGTATAACTCCTTATCCATGTTCTTCAAATTTCAAATTCTTGATTTTGCTAAGTTATATGTTAAGTAGTTGGAGAATGCTTATTAGTTGTTACACTAGCTTACAATCATGATTGTAATGCAATGTAGTAGTTTAGAATGGAATTAGCTAAACTTGTCAAAATATAAAAATATAGTATGAACATGAGTTTTGGATTAATATGTGGGTTAGTTAATGTTTATGATAATTGTTGATTCTTTGGTATGTTATAGTTTTATGAGTTACGAATCCATAGTAGCGAAAACGGACTAATTTGGATGAGTTTAACTCGCGTTATGGCAATCGGAATGTGAAACAGTCTGAAAATTCGCGAAGGAGCAAGTCTGGAACAACCTTCTGCCTCCTGTGGCGCAGCTGCGCCGGGCATGGTCTGATAGAAAAAAAAACACTGTTTTGGCCTGCTGTAGTAAATTAGGCATAACTTTTTCATACGAACTCCGATTGAGGTGATTCAAGATGATTCGGAAAGATAACGAGTAGCCCTACAACTTTTATTCTTTAAGTTTTTCGATTTGAAGTCTCTACGAGGGGTAAATATGTCCATATTTGTGACTGCTCCGTATTCGGAAGCAATCGGAGGGCGTCGGACATGCACATACGCAATTGTAGTGCTCCCGACGATGGAATATGTTATTCTAAGTGATAAAACATAAATATGCATGAAAATAGACATGACATATAAGATTACCTTACTCATAACGGAATGCTTTAGCATGACTTAGTATGTGTTTTGAAAAGAAACTTGGAGTTTCGAAAACGAATATTGACGAACCTTGAGTCTTTGAAGTTATGATATTTTAACACATACATATTGTTGAGTTATGAGTATACCTAAGCATGAGAAGTGATTTAAAGTTGCTTTACTTATTATCAACTTACAATAGCTTGGTTGAAAATGATTTCTAAAGAAAACTTGAAACTTTGAGAACGAACTTAAAGTAACTTGTGTACTTAAAGTTCTAAACGTGATAACATACATACATAGCTTAGTTAGCTATGAAATGAGATTAAAAGTTTCACTTAGTTGCTTTAGCTTGTCCTAGAATTTCTTTTAAAAGTGAACTTGAACGCCTTATGCCTCTAGACATGACGAATATGTTTATCATCTAGCTAAGCATGAATTGGACCTTTCAAGTGTAGTTTAGAATACGTTTTCAAATAATGAGCTATGAGAAGCATGCTACTAGAAGCTTATTAGAACCAATATATGGTTTAAAAGCTCATAATATCGAATCTTGTCAAAGAAAGTTGTTAAGACTTACTGATTGAAATAAATCATTATGGAGCTAAGTAGATTGAATATGAACTTGAAAATAGATCACAACCTACTTGAGGTATGTTTACAATACGTATTAGAATACGTGTTATGCTAGAATTTATAATGGATAATAAAAAGCCTAAATCTGGCCTGGCCAGGGGACGGCGCAGCTGCGCCCATCCTAGGCCAAACTACAGCGCAGCTGCGCCGGGACAGTTTCTGAGTTTTGTTTTTTGTTGCAGGTTCTGTTATATGCTAGCATAGGTTATATAATTAGAACAAGCATGCACACTTAAATAACATGTATATATGAGTATCATGACATGACATAAGCATGATAGTATACATTATTGATGAAGAACTCATAATTTTCAAATGAAACTTATGATTTTCGATATGAACTTTGATACTTGTATAAACATGTGTGTTCTGACCTTGTAAGCGTATTTGTACGGTCTAGACATGCATGGAAGTTGGTATTAACTTATAGTACGTGTTCTTGATACTACCTGTACATGCATAGCCATGTTAGTGTGTACTATGGAAGGAAAACGTATAATTTTAAAATGAAACTTCTAGTTTTAGATTTGAACTTGGACGTATACATAGCATGTATATATTCTGATTTTGTGAGCATGTTTAGATGACTTAGAAATGCATATCGGACATGTCAACCTATATATAGATAGCATGAACATGTTAGGTTTTATTAGTAAGTTTCACTAATGAAAATGCGAGCCTTGAACGTGGACGATAACATGTTACCTTAAGATTTAGGATTTTGATGTTTATGGACATCTGTGATAGCACACTTGGACTCTCTCATGTATCATACATGTATATATATATACCATGACTACATATCATGAAACCAAGTTTAGCGTAAACGAAGCATGTCTTCAAACTAATAATCGTGATAGTTACATGCATGAAGTATGAATATTCATGAACATGCCCAATATGAGTTATATAAATACTTTATGTGTTTATAGAACTAGCATGATAAACTTTGTGATGTTCATGACCTTGAGTGGCCTTAAATTGTTGAAGTGTTGACTTAGAACCTATATCATGTAAATTGAATGTGAAAAGGTTAATCGAGCATGAAAGAATCCTTTAATATGTATACATGCTATGTAGGACCATATATTAATACTTGAATCCGACTTCGACGGTTAATAGCGTATATTTGTTTTGTTATGGTCTTATGTGTTAGTAATGATATATGAGAATGATTAACTCAAAAGATGGACTACACTAGCTATATGTAAAGAGATTAGTGGTAGACGGGCATGTGTATGTAGAGAATGGTAGTAAGTACGTATGGTTAAAGTATACGTATACGTACATAGTTATTCTAAGAATGCGATAAAAAAGTAAGACAAAGGTTCTAAGAACCAAGTCAGACAACAATGTAACCTTTATTATTACATTGAGAATGTGTGGATACATATAACTAATGAGTGTGATCTCTATGGTTAATATAACATTGTAGGATTACACAAAGTGCAGAGATTCTATAAGCAGTTAAGTCGTAGTTGTTAAACTACGAATCAGGCAAGTCTTTCAGTTCCTATTTGATATATGAATTCAATAACTGTTAATTAAATTATATTATGCTGTGATGATGTGAACTTATATATGAACTGTATATGAGATATATATGAGATTGAAAGTTGATCTTTGATGATATGCTTGTTATGTGAAAAGTAGCATGCGTAGTAAATATAAATTGTGTATAAATGTATGAACTGAGTATAATGTTATATGCTATGTGATGCATGAAAACTGTTAGAATTGCTGAGCTGTCGAGCTCACTCTTGCAAATAACCACTTTTGCAGGTTAAGGACTTACGATAAAGACTTCGTGCTTCTTGATTGATAAAGATATATAGTATCACAACGAAGAATACTGATTAGATTATTACTCGAACCATGTCTAGGTTCTAGTAGTTGTACTTGATATTTGTTTACGAGGTTTAATGCTTGTCGTACTATAAAGATGTATTAGATAATACATAGAGGATATCGAGTTGAGTTGTAAACCTTTATACGATAGTTCTAATAGAATGAATCATAGTATATAGTTGATTCAAGGATTGTATTTGATTCAAAGTTATGAAATCAATAAAAAGATTTTATTCAAAGGATATTGAAAAGTTTAAATTATTCCGCATTTTAGTAACATCGAATATGATGTATAGACGAGATCTTGGATATAAATAGAAATTATATTCTAAATTATAATAAAGCAAGTTATATTCTTTTAGTAATGAATAAAAGATGTAATAGTTTGGCGATAGTAGTATCGTGACTGCATCGAATCAGAGGTTTCAAAGGAACGTGGATTTGGGGGCGTCACAGCGTTCGTTAGACCAAATGACATTAATGTCCATACCGAGTTCTGAAAGCCATTTTTAGTATATCTTCTCTCCTCACCTTCAACTGATGATACCCACTTCTCAAATCAATTTTTGAGAAGTATCTAGCCCCCTTCAGTTGATCGAACAAGTCATCGATCCTTGGTAAAGGATACCTATTCTTGATCATAACTTTGTTCAATTCCCTGTAGTTAATGCAAAGACGCATCAATCCATCCTTCTTTTTCACGAATAAAACTGGCGCTCCCCACGGCGAAATGCTCGGCTAAATATACTTCTTGTCCAGCAATTCTTGAAGTTGAACCATCAGTTCCTTCATCTCGATTGGAGCCATTCGGTACGGAGCCTTCAAAATTAGAGCAATTCTCGGTGCTAAGTCGATCACAAACTCTATCTCCCAATCTGGTGGAAGTCCTGGTAAATCGTCCGGAAATACGTCCACAAACTCCCTAACCACTGGTATCTCTTCTAACTTCGGGCTCTCCTAACGCGTATCTACTATGTAGGCTAGATATCCTACACAGCCTTGCGTCAAAAGTTTCTTGGCTTGCATAACCGTCAGACAACTCGCTTGTCTAGGCAATTTACTACCATAGAACATTACTTTTGACGAAGTCGTAAGGTTTATCGACTTCTTCTGACAGTCGATTACCGCCCCATGGTTGAACAACCAGTCCATCCCTAATATGACATCGAATTCCCCAAGTTTTATCGAAATCAAATCTACCCTCAGCTCCTGACCCTTAATATACAATTTATAATTCTTGTATACAAACCTAACAGGAATAACCTCCCTATTCGCAATTTTTATGTTCAAAGGGTAAGCTAACTCCTCTATAGGTAAGTCTAGGGTCTTAGCAAAATCATCAGATATGAATGAACAAGTAGCACCCGAATTAATTAATACATATGCATTTATACTATTGACCGAAATAATACCTACCACCACATCTTTTGAATGCGCATCGTCCTGCACCGTCATGTTGAATGTGCGAGCAGTGGGTCGAACGACTTGCAGTGGTGATGGTCCAGCGATAGTCAGAGTGCTGCCGTTGCCATTTCCTCCATTCCCTGTTGCTGTCGCTGACTTCTTCAGGAAATTTTGAGCCATGTGATCCTTAGATCCACATGTGGAGCAAGCACCCTTCTTCGGGTTTGGACAATTCGGCATGATGTGGCCTTCCTGACCACAGTTGTAGCAGACCCATTTATCTTTTATGCACACTACAGTGTGAGTCTTCCCGTATGTAGAACATGCTTCGAGCTTCCTCTTCTGCTGGCCTCCCTGCTGAATCCCAACAGAGGTATTGTCGTTCCACTTCCTTTTTTGATGGATAGTCCCGTTACCACCAGCCTTGTTTTCCATCTCAATCTTCTTTTTCTTGTCCTGGTTGAATTTAGTCACGGTGTCGCTCCCTCCTTCAGCAAGAATGGCCTTCTCCAGCACGGCTATAAACGTGTTCAGCTGGAACATAGAGACCTTGCTGTAGAACCAGGGTTTCAGTCCCCGCTCAAACCTTCTCGCCTTCCTAGCGTCCGTGTTGACCTGATAAGTAGCGAACCTGGCCAACTCGATAAACTTTTTGGTGTATTCCAACACCGTCATTCCCCCTGCTTAAGCTCTAAAAATTGGACCTCCACCTGGTCCTGCGAGCTCACGGGAAAGTACATTTCAAAGAACATCTCTTTGAAACGCTCCCACGGTATCGTTCCTTCTCCCTCTCTGGTTTTGTTGGCTTGCCACCAAAAACTAGCATTCGACTTCAACATGAAAGTCGCGAATGTCGTCTTCTGGTCTTTACCGACTTTAGCAACGTCGAAGACCTTCTCCATTTCCATTACCCACGTTTGGGCATCTATAGGGTTTGTTGATCCTTTGAACTCAGGTGGTCCTACTACCTTAAACTCTTTAAAAGTAGTACCCTGCACTTGCGGCTGATTTGCAAGTGCCCCCGTCAGTAGGTTTACTAACTGCTGAACCGAGTTAAGGTTTGTTCCATCGTTATTATTGTTGTTGTTTGTCGAACCCTTGGGATTTTGACGTGTAAATCTTCTTCTAGGAGGCATTTTCTGTTAAGAAAATATTATTATTAGATCCTTTATTCAATTCTTAAGTATTAAAGTTCATACTTAGACGTTTAAATAACTCAGTTCACATAGAACACATAACACATCAATAAACTTCTTTTTTTCATTACTCGTAAATTTTAAAAACATAGAATAGATAACATCTCTGCTATTTACATCATCTTTCCTGAACTAAAACAAGTTACAGGATTACATTATTAACTCATCCCATTCTTATCTCAAATTATGGGATTTACATTTATTACAAAAAGAAACACATAATTAAGGACTCTACTATCTAGGCATGTTAAGACGTCGCACAGCCTCTCTGTGTTCTTCCTCCATTACCCTAAACACTGTTCTTTGATCCACCACATACCATGGTAAACCTTGGAACTGAGCTGGGTAATAGAAGACATGATCCTGTGCTCTATCTATAACAGTATGGAATGCGTAATCTGTTTCCCTCAGCTTGGCCCTCTTGGCTTCAGCCTCGTCTTCAGCTCGATCGGCTCGTTGAGTAGCCCTCAAGCTTGTCTCATCAGCTCTGACACGCTTCATCGACTCCTCCTGGATGTCTTATCTCAGCTTTGCTATCTCGGCTAGAGCCTCGTCTCTATCATTCTCTATGTGAATTAGCTTCCACTGCGCTTCTCCTAGTTCACTATCCATCTCTTCGATAGTCTCGTCCCGCTGCTGGATGGTTTCTTCAAGCTCTCCGACTCGACCATGTAGCTCCACGTTACTGTCGTAGACTGCCTCGTACATATTTGCACTAGCAAAGTGAGGTGGGAATTCCTCTTCGGGATCCTCTGACTCCTCTAACTCATCCTTGTCCTCTTCCTTTAGAATAGGTGTCAGCTCATGCTCCCGACCAGCTACGGTGATCACTGGAGATGGCTCTCTCCTAACCAGTTGTTCCTAGACAACATGGATATCTCGGGGCTCCTCTTCTCTAGGCACCTAAGGTATATCCTATTAGAGTTTATGCCCTAGAGGCTAATTTTTTGATGTAATTGTTTAAACATTTTTTGATATTATATTTGATTGAATAAATGAATTATTTTATTATGGTTTTATTTACTGCGTTATATAAATGTTAACATAATAAAAGTCCTTAGAATAGTGATACAAATTATATGGCTTCAAGTATGTGACTTGAACATGAGATCATATAGTTACAATTAGTATCATTACTCTTAAATGTCCCTAGTCGAGTGTCATTGTTAATGGGACAACAATGATACATTGAGACTAGTATGTGGATTGACTGATGGCCAAATCTCATTGGTCATAAATATATGAGATATTGAGTCAATGCATAGGTACATGTTAGAGAACAATGTACTGGGCAGACCCACCATGAGAATTCTACGTGGAGCATTATGCAAAGTGTCATAAGCAATTCTCATAGTGACAATGATGTAATGATCCTCCGACCTGAAATCACTATATTACTACACGAGAATTTATGTACTTTGATATCATCAAAGGCCACCTTTTATAGGTGGACGATAAAGGTGATTATTGGGTATATCATGAATCGTGTGAGGAATATGAGTGATCTAGATGGAATTTAGCCCTCCTATATATTAGGGGTGATATCCATAGGCCTCTTGATTGAGTAGGACTATGAAATGCATGGCCATGCTCAAATAGTGATTTGTTTCATATAGTCTACTCATCGATCAAGAAAACTCAGATTAAATTATGAAGAGGAAGACACATTCCATGCCTCGAGTTTAATCTAGGATGTCAAGGTTAAAAGGATTAAATTACATGGAAACATTGGTCACGAAAAGGTTGTATCTAATCACCGATCTTATTATTATTTGGGTAGCAGTGATGCATTACTAGATGCCGCTCACTGTTTATAATTTTATAATATGATTTTAAAATTATTGCCAACATAATAATAACCTATAGGGTCACACACTTAGAACGTAATTAAAAGGGAATTAATTTAAATTGTATGGATTTAAATATATCAATATGATTGATAGTATTTAAATTATGAATTTAAATTAATAGGATAATTTGTATATATATATATATATATATATATGTATATTAATTAAGTAAGACTTAATTAAGATATAATATATATATATATATATATATATATAAATTCAGATTTTATATTTCTAATTGGATTAGGTTTTGGTTAATTCCTTTAACTGCTATATATATGATATATCAGCCGTTTAGGGTATCATCGATATCAAACCCTAGCCGCTCTTAGAGAGAGACTAGAGAGAAGAATTTTGAAAAGTCCAGATCCTTGGCGGCTAGTACCGCAGCTTTCCTTGCTGCAGATCGTGTGACGATTCGCGAAACGTTCGTGTGGATACCGTAGAGGCGCAGTTCCGTTGGATTGCGTTGAGGATTCGAAGCAGTTCCAGAATCTCCATCGTCTCCTTTCAGGCTTGAATAATCGGTAAAACATATCTTAATCTCTGAATTAATATGTTTTCGCATGGATCCTGTTTTAGGGTTTTGAAAATATTTAATTTCTGCTGCGTTTATGTGCCGAAAACCCTACATATCCTCTCTAGCCTAACTGGATTCTCCAACATTCGTCATCCTGACAAAAGAATTTTAAAGTTTATTATTACGTGATATCGAACCGTCACTCTTCGAATACTATAACGTAAACACATAGCACATAAGGTAGTTTATTATCTCTACCTATCACCACTATATTTTCGATCTTCCTATAAGGCTACTACCTAAGGTTTTCCCCACCAAAGGTTCATAACCTAAAGCTCTGATACCAACCTGTGACACCCCCAAATTCGGGTACTTCGTTTCCACAAGATTTGGTGTTCACTTTCTAAATAAATCATACATCTACCTAATAATAAAGAATTGCAAAGTAAATTACAACCATCATAAATACTTAAATAGAATCTTCCTTGACAAAGGATTACAACTTATCCAATATAAAATCTTAGGGTTAACTAAACCTTAACATCAATCAAATAAATGCGGAAATAAAACATCATTAACTAAGTCTTATTATAATCAGATATTGAAGACAACAAGTCTTCACTTGCTCATCTTTCCTTTTTCTTTACTTGTTGACGGCACGTCAACATTCTCGGCCTTAACTGCAATGGGTTATAAAATATGCAAGAGTGAGCAAACAAAAGCTCACTTGAAATACAACAGTGATATGACATAACTGAATAACTTCGAAAGGTTTGAATTACTTTACTTTCATCAAAATAAAGAATTGAATAATAATTCTTTCATCATATTAAAATTTGAGTATAGAATTTATCTGAGGGTCATACGACCTTGAACTATCTCCTAGGTTATAAATATTTCTATTTAAAACCTTTTATAGTCATTGAGACTATAGACCTTTAACTCGTACTTAGGGGGATCAGCCCTTCGTACCATGTATTGTGCACAACCATCTTAATGCTTTCGCATAAATGTCCCCTAATAAATAGGATTGTTCATTCTCAGTATTTGAATACAAGTCCGCACCAAAGAAAGTTTGGTTTAGATAGATAAAGGAACTTTGGAGTTTCAACTATCATCAAGTAGGAGTAGTTGAATCGACTCACAATACTTTAACAATTCGATAATATAAGAATTATGAATCAAATGTAAGATACAATAATAGATTTTATGATAACTAGGCATGCTTTGGAAATAACTTAAAGCATTCGATAGATCACATAGATCTTGCTTGAACAACTAAGTCAAGATCACATTACTTAAATAATACTTCAATACTTATGCTTTACGAATATTTGAATACAGTATAACTTGTACAATACATAACAAGTTAAGAAACGGAAATGAACTTTCATGATATATTTAGCAAGGGTTAGAGAACTTGCACAATGAAAAAATACAATGATAAAGCTTGCATAGCGTACAAGAATGGTTTAGAAAGCTTGCACAAAATAAATAACAAGTTTAGAAATTGAGACTTGCTTAACGTAAAGAATAAGGATTAGAGAACTTGCCTCGAAGCAAGCTACACTTTAATAATTATAATCACTTCCACAATTATCCTACACATTACATTATATTCAAAACATCTATCAGCACCTAACTATAACGTTCCAACCGTTGAACTTCATACTCAAGTTCAACTCACAACGTTGTTTACAACATAGGTTGCTAACTAGTCACATACGTGAGTCTATATTCACGACATACATTTCACAAGCTTATAAAGCTTTAGATCATTATGTGTACCTTATGAAAGTAATACACCCATACACATGTAACACATTCATATAAGGCTTCAAATTATGTTAAACACATCAAAAGTAGGTTATCTCATTACCTATTACACTTAACAAGTCATGAAAATACGTTAACTAAACAAAAATCGCACGAAAACTCAACGAAACACAAAACAAAAACCCGGACAGTAGGTTAACCCACTGGGGCGGGTCCCCCAGGGCAATAAGCCCCACTGGGGCGGGTTCCACTTCTGGTGGAAGTGCCGGTTCACGAATTGGCAGAGAAATAAGCCAATTTGGCTTTATTTCTTCACACCGAATTTGATTTTTCTCAACATGATTAACATGAAACTTGATAACAACAATATTTTGGACTCTTTAACATGATTATAACATATAAAATCCTTACAACACATAATCAAAATCAAGTTTTTCATGATTTTTAAAGAAAACTACAATATCAAACGTTCTTGACAAAAATTGCTATTACGAATTCGTTTTTCAATCAATTCATGTAATTCCAATTGCAATAATTCTGATTTTAACATATTAACATATCCCATGATCAATTTAAACAATAATTGACAAACACATACCAATTTTGACAGTTTAAATGGCTATTCTGCAAAATTAGTTCTCAGTAAAATACTATATACATGATTTCTTCTTATTTAACAAAATTACATGGATTGAATTGCAGAAACAATATATACATCATGAACAAATAATTTACTCAAAAAGCTTTTACAGAGAAGTTTTAAACTATTAAAATATTGAAGAACATAATAAAATTTATGGAGTTCTAGGATTATACCCTTTCTAGTTTGGATTAAGAGAAGAGATGGAGATGATGATGGGGCTTGCTTCCTTTTTGTTTTCTCAAAAGCTTCTTCTTCTTTTCTCTTCTTTCTCTCCTTCTTCTCTGAGTATTCTCTCTAACTCTCTTCTCTGTTTTTCTTTCTTTGTTCTTCTAAAACTAACTGACTAATCTTTTAACGTGTATTATATTATAGATATAATATACATATACATATATCATATATATGTAGCCTATAATATTTATAAGTATTATACTAATTACTATATTAACTACTAATAATTACATAAGTTACAAAAATTTGAAATTGAATAACCATAAGGCTATGTTTGGGTAAAAGCACACTATTTTAAAAACTAATTTTTTGAGCTTAAGGCCTTGTTTGAAAAAATAAGATTAAAAGAGGTTCAAGGGCCTTGTTTGGCAAAGATCTTTTAAAACTCTTTTATTTAATAAATCTTTTTTAACACATACTTTAATGTTATACTTTAATTAATTAATTCTTTACATTCTAATTTAATTAATAAAAATCTAACATCAATTAATCACATAACAATTATAATTACTCATTAATTAAAATTTCATGCAACACTCACCACATAAATTATCTAATTTAATTATCTCAATTAAATTAGAATTATACTATAAAATCAATATACATCAATTAAATTAAATATTAAATATTTATTTAATTAATATATAACTCATAATTAAATTATTCCATAAAATCACATAATTTATTTATTTAATTCAATAAATAAATCACATAAAATATTTATTTACCTAATAAATATTTCAAATTTAATATGTAAAATCTCAATCGTTACAAAAGTTATTGAGAACTGCTTCAACGAAGATCAGAGTGTCTGATATTGCAAACCGTTGGCGATAACTCCAGCGTAGCATCAGGAAAGAGTCGATGCTGAAACCCATTGAGAACTGCTTCAACAAAGGTCATATTATCTGATATTGTAAACCGTTGGCGACAACTCCAGCGTAGCATCGGGAAAGATCCGATGATGAAAATCGTAGAAAAATCTCTTCCTCGGGGAGGACCAATGATAGAATCTGTTATATCCAGCCAAGGTACTAAATCAAATCAGTTCAACTGACCGTTGTAAACTACCGTTCGAGTAGGCATCGAGGAGGTTCGGTGATGGTCAAACCCTATAAACTACTATTCAAGTAGGTATCAAATCAAATCAAATCAGTCAACCATTATAAACTACCGTTCGGGTAGCCATCGAGGAGGTGCGGTGATGGTCCAATCATTGTCAACTACTATTTGAGTAGATAGTAATAATTTTATCCCCGACAAAAATGTCGGCATCAAACGGACTTCAATCCAAACCGTTGGTGACAGCCCCAACTTAACGTCGAAAAAGATCCGATGATGTAAACTGGTGTAAACTATCATCAGGATAGGCATCAGGAATCCCCAAAGAGGTCACTCGTCAGAAGGGGAACATCCCCAGCGGAGGTAAAGGCAGAAAGCGTATCTGAAGACAAAGAATGTTGGTGACAACCCCAACGTCGAATTCAAAAAGGTCCAATGGTATCAACCATAGAAAAATCTCCCCAGCAGGGATTCTGAAAACATCTCTACAACATTTTGTAAAATCAGTCTTGGTAGCACTGACGGACATTTGAAAACCATTGACTTCAACCCAATGTAGCATCGAAAAAGTTCGGTGATGAAAGCTTTGCAAACTACCGTTCGAGTATGTATCAAGAGAGTTCAGCGGAAGCCATAAGTGACAACGCCATCCCCAGCAGAAGTGGCGGGAGCCGTCAGTGATAGAATACCGAGGACCCTAACCTTACAAGAGCATATAGCATTCATAACATAGCATATCATGCATGGCATTACATTTGCATGTATCATATTTCCAGTGTCTAGCAATCTTTATCATGTTCATTCCATTGCATTGCATAAACATGATAAAGAGGGGCATCTGTAGACACTCGAATTTTTGCATTCCTATTACTAACTATGTAGGAGGGCAAAACTGTCTTTTACCTTCCAGAGACAACCCTGGAAGTCCAAATCATCAAATCAAATCCCGGCGACAACCCCGAGAGATCAAGTTAAACCCCCGGCGATAACCCCGGGAGATCAAATCAAACCCCGACGACAACCCCGGAAGATCAAATCAACCTCGGCGACAACCCCGAGAGATCGAATTAAAACCCCGACGACAACCCCGAGAGATCAAATCAAACCCCAACGACAACCCCGGGAGATCAAATCAAACCATGGCGACAACCCCCGGGAGACCAAATCAAACCCCGACGATAACCCCAGGAGATCAAGTCAACTTTCGGAGACGAACCCAAAGCATTAAATCAATCCCCAGAGACAATCCTGGGATATCAAATCAACCCTAGAAGACGACCCTGAGGAAGAACAGAGTCGGCTGGGATCAAACCTCAGAGACAACTCTGAGAAACAGTCGAAAGCCCTGTCAATCCTAGAGACAACCCCCAGAAGGGCAAAAAAGTAATTTTGCCAACTTAATATCAAATCAAGTCAAAATCAAGTCAAATCACTACTATAAATGTCATGCAGAACCATAGCGTCAATCCCGAGTGAAAACAGCACAAGACAGCTCAACGGACGGACTGCGAAGACTCAAAGATCTGGTAATGGACCTATCTTCCCGATTTAGAAAAGGTCAAATCCCATGTCATTGTGTAGCTCTTGGAAAGGGCTTTTTGGAAAGGTATAGCACGCGTCCATTGGATTCCCATACTGAAAGTTATGAAGGTTTAAGCGAACAGCGCGTTGATCAGAGTGTACGTACTTCGAGACGACAGAACCCACGGGTCCGGGCCGCCCAGGTCAGCCGTAGGTGGACCCACGGCTGTCAAAGGTGGACCCGCGGCTCCCTGGTTTATAAATAAGACCCCCCACCAGCCAAAAAGAAAAAAAAGAAAAAGAAAGTAAATTCCGCCCGTTTCAGCTCTTAGCCCTACCATCAGTGTTCCAAACTTCAATATTGTTCTTTCTAAACATTTGTACACGTATATATACTAACATATCAAGTTTTAACCGATAGAAACAGAGTTTTCAAGCTAAAAAAGCGGTTTAAAGCCCTTCTCGCTGTACACTGTGAGATTTCTTTATATCTGAAGTTTTTTTACTACTTTAATATATATATATATATATATAAGCATATATATATTTATAACTCTTAGTTTTGCCTGGATCGCAAATCTGTGGCTTTTCTGGCTTTAATATATGTATATATAAGTATTTATATATATATATATATGTGTGTGTGTGTGTGTGTGTGTGTGTGTGTGTGTGTGGCTTTTATCGCTTTAATATATATATATATATATTTATAAGTGTTCATTATGCCTGGATTGTAAATATCTGGCTTTGTACTGCTTTAATATATATATATATATATATATATATATATATATATATATATATATATAATTATACATATATTTATATTAATTCGTTTGGCCTGGATTCCTAATCCGTGGTCTTTTCAGCTTTAATATATATATATATATAGGATGGTGATCTCTCTTAGAAGAAGATCAATAGCACCCACCGGCGAGAAAGGAGCCGGACCTCAACAGTCAATCAGACGACGCTGGCCCCCCAGGATCCCACAATCATCGGATGCTCCAGACATCATTAGATGCAATCAACGCGTCCGATAAAGTCAAAAGCAGCTGAAAGCAAAAGCAGATGTTGCTTTAGTAATTAAGTAATTACTTTAGAAAAAGTAATTTACTTTAGTAAAAGTAAATGTAATTACTTTAACTTTAGTTAAATATTTTTAACTTTAGTTAAATATTTTTACTTTTTATATTGATCAGTCAAGCCTGGATTATAAGTAATATATATATATATATATATATATATATATATATTAGTTAATTAATGTGATTAAATATCAGTTTTAACTTTTCATTCGATGTAAATTTGTACTAACGTAGAGTTTGTGGACTAGATTTATCTAAATCTCGTCATACCTAACTTTTAACCGGTTCAAAAGTTGTAAAACTGGAACCGTTGAGCTAGAATGACTAAGATTTATTTAAATCTAGTTTTCTTTCTAGTTTTGTAAATATTAAGCAACTACGCGACCCTAGATCGTATCTAGAGGGAATGGGAAGTTTGGCTACGCGCATGCAAAGATTTAATTGATGAATCCTTTGTTTTGCGACGTCTAGATTATAATTTGCCTTTTATTTCAATATCTCTGTCGTACAAGCTTTTTGATGATATTGTGTGAGCCTAGGAATCACAGGATCCATGATTAATCACATGGATCTGGATCCGATTCCCATAATGGACAAATTTTAACTGTACATACAGCTTGCAAACCCCTTTGTAAATGTAACCATAGGCCTTAAAGCGGGAATACGGATTTAAGGCCCTGACATAATTAAATTGTGGTTTATGGTGCTCGGATCACTTCGATAGCTTTCATGCCCATAAGAGGTCCGACACTTTTGTACATATTTATTTATGCTTTGCATCTCCCATAGAATCCAAATCAAGCTGAATACAAACTAAAAATGAAAGTATCAAAAGGCTTCAATTCCTATGCGAGCGAAAGGGTTTGGAAACTACTTTTCAATGCATCACTTTCATATCTTATCTAAAAAAAGACTTCTCATTAAATCAAACCCTTCGTATATAGGTCCAACGAAGCACAACACTACTTTTAAATAAAGCACTTAGGCCCAATTACTGCAATTCACACACATACACACACCCACATAATGATTAGGGAATTGAAAAGACACAATAACCGTGTTTCACGGAAGTCGAGGGGTGCCTAACACCTTCCCCCCCCCCCCCCCCGCTTAATAAAGCTCCTGAACTCTATGAATCTCGGTTTTCAAGACCAATTAAATAGAGTCCAGTAATTGGGCCATATTGCAAAATCTTTCAAAACTCGGTTGAGTTGGTACAACCATTTAAATCATACCAACTAGCGACTCTGTCTAATTTGGACCAATAAAATCAAATCTTTTTAAATCGCCGACATTGTATGTCGGTCTTTTTCTAAAAATTCACCCTTCAGATCAAACAAATCAAACAGAAAACATAGGGTAGAAATACATTAGGAAAAGAAACCAAGATTTTTCCCGACGTCGACACCCACAACGTAGTTAAACGAATGAAAAGTACATAACAATACTTTTCGTCATTTTTATTTCGTCTAATTTCTGCACATTTTTTAAGAAAAACTTTTATCGGGTAACATAATTTTTCACGGCATATTACCATCAAATCTTCAGACGGAATGTCATTACGACACACCGAACTCTCAGAAAGGATTAGGTTATTCAAACCCTAACCCTTAAGTTTCGTCGAGTGAATAGTGTCTATTTCGTCTTATTATCGGAAATACTTTGGTTCCCTAAAATCTTTTATTTTCGTCTTAAAAATTCTTACTCGATCATTCTAGCTCGTAGCCAAAATACTCCCGGTTTATAATCATCCTAAGTCATAGAATGAACAATAAACACATAACATAGAATATAATTAATAAAAATTCCTTTTATTAATTAATAATTGTTTAAACTAAATTTTTAGACAATCTAATTTTTCGGGTTGTCACACAAACGCTTGGGTGGCTTACATTGATTAAAGGAAGGAATCAAACTCGTGGATTGATAAGTACATAATATTCGATTATTATTATTCTTTTATATTTAGTTTTATTACATGTTTCATGTGGATATGAGCTTATTATTGTGTTTATTGATTTCAGGATTATGTGGAGCTAATATATTGAAACGGAACGAATTGGAGTTTAATTTGGGTCCAATTGGGCTGACCCAATTCGGCAACAAGGAGCTAGCAATTTAATTACATGGGCTCACGAATTGATTGGGTCCAGCAACTTAATTATTCGGTCTAGCAGCTTAGGAGTCCTAGTAGCAGTACTATTCCTAGCAGGTCACACAAGCCAGCAACTCAGAATTTCTAAGTGGGCTAAGTTAATTAAATGAATTCCTAATGCAGCCCAGCCTTTCTTCATCATGTACGCAACTTGCAAGAGGGCCCACGGTTTACTCACCAAGTCCAGAAAGCTCACGTGCATGGGTATTCCAATTTGGCAAGTAATTGAGTTACATGTCCTAGTGGGTCACGGTTTCACATGTAAAGGAATTGATTATCAAGTGGGCAATATGCTTGGAGAAGGTAATTAACATGCATTCCTATTCTAAATAGAGGAGCTCAAGTCCTAGTTAGAATCATCATCATCACGTCATCACGTGCCCAGCAGCTTATGAAGCATCGCACGGATTGGATAGTATAATTGGAAAAAGAAGCTCATCATGTGGGGGCCACACACATGCTTGCAAAGGAGAGCATATATTATATCATGCAACGAAATAAGGAAGCAAAATAAGAACGGCTGGACAGTGAAGTCTTCCGCCCCGGCGAGGATTTACAATTGATAACACCAGCCCCAGAGGGGAGGCGGGGAAATTAGCCAGCAATTCCTTCAGCAGCTTGGACTCGGAAGCGAGAAGGGTTAAGGCTAGGGCTGCTGCTATCTTAATAGTTATAAATAGGAGATCAATTCTCTTGTATTGGATATCATCATTATTATTATTATTCATCTTTTATTGCTTGGAGATTTGGAGCATGTCAAGCTAATTCTTTCAATTCAGTTCTAAAGGGAGGTGGAACCTTGTTACAAGTAATTAATTAATTGAGTATTATTATTTATTCCTTCTTGCATGAAATTTCTTCAGATAATCTGTTTTCATTGATTATATGCTAATTGATCTAATTAATTTGATATGGCCAATTGAGTTAATTTAATCATTATCATATGCTAGATTAAGATTGGTATTACGTGTAATTGATATCTGTCTTCATCACAAGTAGCAAATTAGTGATACTAATTGTGGACAAGCTTTTGTGTATTGCTAAGATTATCGGAAAACAAGTTAAACAAATCGAGCTTATGTGTTTGTTGTTTGGATTAATTCTCTATTTCTTAAAGCTTCTGTCATATTAAATCTAGAGAGCTTGTTCTAGGTTGTATGCTAGTTGAATCTGGTGAAGAGCTTGTTTCATACAGTGAATATCTACAGAGAATTTCGGATAACAGAGCTTATTGTTATCTAGGGTTAATAGTTTCATTGAAGGGTAAAGAATAATAACTTGATTAATTGATTGTTGTGCTTGGTGAAACTGAACTACAGAACTGAAGTTTTTACATATTTGGTTAATCTCCTTATTTAAATTCTATTTTTTTTAGTTTAAAACAATTTTAAAAATCCCCCATCTTTATTTTCTGTTAAAATAATAGGATAAATATAAAACAAACTTATTCTCTGTGGGATCGATCCTTGCTTACTACTGTGCTAATTGTTTAAATTCGTGAAGTGAAAGTGAGGTTAATTTAGGAGTGTAAACGACAGCTCCCATGGATTCAAGTTGAATGTGAAAGCGACTGGAGTAGAACTTGTACTTGAGGGAGCTAGGTCTACAAGGGTATGATTCTCATCTTCCTCTCTTTCATGTATGAATTGATAACTAAGCATATAGGATGATCATGGTGATGGTTTGCATTAAAATTTTAAAATTTCCTTTTTTGCGCTTCCGCTTTATTTATGTAATTTGATTTCGTAATCGCGCTATGTGCAAACCTAACAGTGGTAACAGAGCCTACCTATATACTAAATATCAATCTTTGTGATTCCATGTATGTATCATATACGATTGGATTGGATTATGAGAAAAATGGAAAAGGTTTCAGGTTCTGCAACGCGGCGCTGCTGCGCCGCCTCTAGTTCATTCTGGAGCGCAGCTGCCCCGATGCGTAATTTCTTCAATGGGATCAAGGTGGTGAATACTTAAGCAGTAAGTTTCTTAATTGTCTCAAAGAAAATGGTATAATCTCGTAATCGACTCCACCAGGAACACCACAGTTAAATGGTGTATCTGAAAGGAGAAATCGAACATTATTGGACATGGTTCGTTCCATGATGATTTTTACCGATCTTTCAGTGTCATTCTAGGGCTATGCCTTAGAAGCGGCTGCATATCTACTAAATAAGGTCCCCTCAAAATTCGTCCCCAAGACTCCATATGAAATGTGGATAGGGAGGAAACCTAGTCTTAAGCATGTTAAGATTTGGGGATGTCCAGCTTATGTGAAAAGATTTCAAAATGATAAGCTTGGGACAAGATCTGATAAGTGCACGTTTGTGGCATATCCTAAAGAAAGTTTAGGATACTATTTCTACAATCCTACTGAACAAAAGGTATTTGTTGTGAAAAACGCTGCCTTCTTGGAAAAAGAGGTTACCCTTGAAGGGGCTAGTGGGAGGAAAATAGATCTTGAAGAAATTCATGAACCACAAACCACTACAGATCAATTGGATGAACCTGTCCAAGTAGAGACACCTTCTGTACAACACCATATTCATAATTCTGGAAGAGTACCGAAGATACCTGAAAGGAATGGATTCATCATAGAGGATGATGATGAGGTACGCATCATGAATGATGATGATCCATTAAATTACGAACAGGCTATGAGTAGTAAAGACTCAAAGAAATGGCAAGAAGCTATGAAATCTGAGATGGACTCCACGTATGAGAACAAAGTATGGACTTTGGTTTCATCACCTGAGGGCATTAAGCCTATTGGGTGCAAATCGATCTTTAAAAGAAAGACTGGAGTGGACGGCAAGGTAGAGACCTATAAGACCCGAATGGTTACGAAAGGTTTCAAACAAAGACAAGGTGTTGACTATGATGAAACTTTCTCGCCAGTAGCTATTCTCAAGTCCATTCGGATTTTGCTTGCAATTGCATCTTACTATGACTAAGAAATCAGGTATATGGACGTGAAAACGGCCTTCCTCAATGAAAACCTTGAGGAGAATGTGTATATGACACAGCCAGAGGAATTTGTTTTGACGGTGGAAACAAATCAAGTCTGTAAGCTACAACGATCCATTTATGGATTGAAGCAAGCTTCTCGTAGGTGGAACATCCGTTTTGATGAGATAGTCAAAGAGTTTGATTTTATCAAAACAAGGATGAACCATGTGTGTACAAGAAGGTTAATGGGAGCATTGTTTCATTCCTAGTATTATATGTCGACGATATATTACTGATAGGGAATGACATTCCTATGCTACAGTTAATCAAAATTTGGTTATCTAAACACTTCTCCATGAAGGACTTGGGAGAAGCATCCTATATTTTGGAGATAAAGATCTATAGAGATAGAGATAGATCTAAAAGGATGTTTGGCTTGTCCCAAGTAACATACATTATCATGATGCTAAAGAGGTTTAGCATGGAAGATTCCAAAATAAATCTCATGCCGATGAGTCATGGAATACATCTCTCCAAGAAACAGGCCCCAAAGACACCTAAGGAGATAGACCGTATGAGTAAGATTCCTTATGCTTAAGCAATAGGATCTATCATGTACGGTATGATATGTACTAGACCGGATGTCGCTCATGCACTTAGTATAACGAGCAGATATTGGTCGAATCCTGGAGAAGAACACTGGAAGGCAGTGAAAAATATCATAAAGTACTTAAGAAGAACTAAGGATGTATTTCTTGTCTATGGTGGGTCTAAGTTGAAACTAGAGAGCTAGACAGACTCGAGTTTTCAAATGGACCAAGATGACAGTAAATCCATTTCGGGATATGTATTTACCTTAAACGGTGGCGCAGTGAGTTGGAAGAGTTCCAAGTGGCAAACAGTTGTTGATTCAGTGACAGAGGCAGAGTACATAGCTGCAAGTGAAGCTGTAAAGGAAGTTATTTGGATGAAGAAGTTCATAACTGAACTTGGTGTGGTTCCTAGCATTAGAGGAGCAGTACCTTTATTCTGTGACAACACCAGAGCTGTTGCACAGGCTAAGGAACTCAGGTCTCATCAGAAATCCAAACATATATTGTGGCAGTTTCATTTGATTAGAGAGATCATTGAAAGAGGAGATGTCACCCTGGAGCGTGTAGACTCTCAAGACAACATTGCAGATCCATTTACTAAAGCTTTAACACAACAACAGTTTGATCGTCACTTAGAGAAGATGGGTATGAGACCATGGCGATTGGCTTTAGTGCAAGTGGGAGATTGAAAATAATATGCATACAGGCCAATTATGTTTGATGATAAAGCATTTATTTTGTTACAATCTTATTCATTTATTAATAAAAGTATTATTTATTAAAGGCATTTATTTATCTACATGGTGCTGTTTTTATAATATGTGATAAGCACATAGTTTTAAGGAATGCTTTAAGAATCATGATGATGATCATGCTAATGAGATCTAAATTCTTAGATAGCTTAAAACTAAAATAGTTCCCAATCGTTGGATTACTAAAAAGGAGATTCGTGAATTCGGATAGATTAGTATATACGTTGCTTGCTCATTGGATGAGGATGATCGATCTCATAATCATTTGTGTGGAGACACTAAAGCGAGTATGTAGGTGCTTATTAGAGAATAAGTACACTGAATGTGACTCGCTAAGGAATACCTAATGGAGTTTTACTTGCCTGTCAATGGGAATTCCTTAAGTGATAGTAGTACAAATAATCCTTAGACTTGAGATCATTATAGTATCTTGTGTATGATGAGTCCTGTAACGACCCCAAAAATAATACAATACAACTCTCGACATCGGTCGTTAACAATACATCGAATTTCTAACTTTACATCATTAATCGGTATTAAACTTAATAAAATACGGAATAATTAAAACTTTTATATTTTTCTTTCTTCATTACCCTGAATCTCAACCTTTATCATTTATATATTTTTGAATTAAATCTACTTTTATGACTCGCTTCACCAGAGGTATAAACCAAATCTTACATTACAAATCAATATCCATTATACATCGAAAAACTCAACTTACAACTCAGTAATTATAATACATCCAAACCATCAGATATATTTCTCATCTAAAACTAATAATCTTCTTGAATTGATATTGATCTCTATCATTCAATTAGCACGTATCATTACCTTGAATCATTGACCTGCAAAATGGTTATTTTGCAAGAATGAGCTCGACAGCTCAGCAAATTTAACAGTTTTCATGCATCACATAGCACACAATATCATTCTCAGTTCATACATCATAATCGTTTAACTAAATATATTATACATGTTGTACTTCACATCTCAATTAAAGATTGAGTTCCATATTCAGTTTAGTCATAAATTGACTTTCACAGTATAAAACATCATTTATAATTTCACATACATTCAACAGTCTAAATTACAACAATCAGTTACCAAATTCAATAAGCAAATAGGAACTGAAAGACTTGCCTGGTTTGTAGATTACAAAAAACTGATTAACAGCTTATAACTATTTGTACCTCACGTATCCTACACTATATAATCATGCACATCATTTATTAGTCACATAGCATTGCTTAGTAATCGTTTAAGTAACTCTACTTTACGATCTACTATCACCTTCTTTAGGTTTGATACACAATGTTCAATTTATGTGGTTAAGTCCTGTTAGAACTCCTCATTGTCCATTGGATTTATTTACGTTAAACTTCCTTTTACTTCTCATTACATTCCACTTTAATACACTTAACATTTATTTAAGTCTTAAACCTCGTCTTTACATCACATTAGATGTATAATGTTTGTTAACACTAATTAAGTTAACCTTCGTTTCATATTTCTTTATACTTCTCTTTTAATCGACACTTAACGTTTTGTTAAGTCGATATAGTTGTCATTACATCATCAATTAATGTTAAGCATCATTATATTTCATAATATTCATGTTTTATAACTTAGAACAACATCTTTTATTGTCGTAAGCACTTAACTTGCCTACGTGCATGCTCGACACCATCCGATTGCCTCTGAATGCACATCAGTCCCAAAGATGGCCATTTTGACCCCTGCTAACGACCTCAAATCGAAAAACTTAAAGAACGAAAGTTGTAGGTCTACTCGTCCTCGTTCCGGATCATCTTGAATTGCCTCAATCAGAGTTTGTATGAAAAATTTATGCCCATTTTAGTAAAGGATGTCAAAACAGTCCCGGACAGCACCATTGGCGCGCCCATGCCCCTGGGCAGCGTGCCCGCGCCCCTGGCTTCGCCTAGACTTCCAGATTTCGCGATTTTTGATGCACATACTTAAAATCTTCATAACTTCTTCATTTTAAGTCCGAATTAGTTGGTTTTCGACTCTATGAACTCGTTAAACACTGAACTACTCATCTACAGAATGATTATAACATTTCAAAAACTTTAACAAATCATTTTAAGGGTTTTAATTTAGTGTTCATGCTATATTTTCATATTTTAACATATTTAGCAAGGCCGAACATTACGACTTCAATTTAGATCCGTTTTAGTTCGTTCAACTTGCGTTGTTTTCATTTTTCAACATACTAACAACATCTATTATCAATTTCAGATTCTACACGTCTTCTTAGCCAATTTTAGTCTCAAAATAGACTAAAATACATATATTATAATAAAACTCAATTTTTTTCTTGTTTAAGCATACTTTCATGACTTTGATCACCCTAAAACCACTTTTAGATGATATAAAATGGATTACACAAACCCATGAACATATATAACCAATTATTTAACAAACCATCTACCAAAAATCCTTTTACAGAGAAGTATATTCAAGAACATAAAATAAATTTTACAACCAAGTTATTAACTTTGATTTATTCTTTAAATTGATTATGAGAGCCTTGACTATCCTTCTTCTTCCTTCTTAGATTCTCAGACCTTCTTCTCAATGTCTCAGAGAATTTTTGCTCTTTCTCTCTCAATTCTCTCTTAACTCTCTCTATTTCTCTCCTTCTCTCTACCTTAGCAAATAAACTGACCACCACTTTAACATGGTTTAGCCCGTTATAAAAATAAATATACTCGACAGTTACAAATACAAAGGCTAAAACCTAATTAACCTCTTACTAATTTATTTAAATAATTCCGTTATCATATAGTTCACAAATGTCACACTTTATTTGATTAAATTACTTAACCAATATAACTCTAACTTTATTTAACAAATCATAATCTCTCTAATTTAATTATTTAATTAAATTAGAATATTTCATAATAATTTCCATCAAACATTTATTCAATTCCATAAATATTTCAAATAAAATATTTATTTTATTTCATAAATATTACAAATAAAATATTTATTCAATTCCATAAATAATCTTAACTATTTACGAAACTCACAATCTTATTACATTAACATATTACATTTATATATGATTTATATCAATCTCTCATTTTATTAAAACAAATATATTCACATTAATTCACTATTTTAATTAAGTGAATCACTCACATTATTTATGAAACTTAATTCATAATAATTTTCATTGCCTACAAGGCATACTAATCAAATTATATTGTCTCATAATAAAATTTTAACTTAATTAAATTAACTAATATTATTCAGTTAATTTTCTTTTCATAACAATTTTATTTAATTTCTTCAATAGTTTAATTAACTATTAAACCTCTTTTCCCCAATACATGAATATATAATTCTCTTCACACCAAATCACATATTTCACAATATATAACACATATACACATACTCAAACTCGAAACATCTCATAATAAGAATTTTATTCATTAAATTCTCCTTTTAATTCTTGAAAATCCAGGTTGTCACATCCTTCCCTCCTTGTAAGAATTCTAACCTCGGAATCAACGAAACCTCCCTTACTCGATTTTCACTAAATTTCTTTCACAATTATCGTTGAATAACTTAACACATTACTGTTGTCCGATTTATATAACGACAAATATGCACAAGCATACGCGGTCAACAAGTAATAAAGAGTAAGTAAGATATCGTTCCCACGAAGAATTAACTGATAAAAGCTCGCTAAACCACTAGCCCGTAATCATTTCAGTCTTATTTAAACGAGCGATAAAATGTTTTAATTAAAAACTAAATAATTAAACTTAAAACTAATTAACCCTAAAGTAAAATCAGATAATGAACATATGAGATCCCAACTTCCCCTAATGATTCATCTAAGTCGACATACTCTTAGTTAGGTCAAATTAATCGTCACAGAATGTTAGTCGAGAACACAAAAATGAGATATGGCCATCTTTCAATGCACCTAATCCATACCACATACAATCCACAGATGATATAACGCACATGAACACCCACATTATCTAAACCCCTATATGTCTATATTATTTACAAATAAATAGGGTTTAAGTCCAAGTTCTCAATTGACTACGAGCGGCGCTTCGGTATATGTCTATCCTAAGCACAAATCATACATCCAACGCCATGTAGACATATAATCGCCCGCTCACATTTCGTCTTTCAAGTCTATATAGGTTATCACAGTAATTGGTAGCTAAACAATCAAGCAATTAAAGCACAAATCATAATAGACAATCACATAACAATTAATAAGACCAACATGGAAGCATATCAATATAAACTACTCAAAAGGTTCCATTGAAATCTCAAAATAGAGTTTAAGATATCATAATGAAGCACATCTATCATCCACAAGTTGAATACACATCATAAGATTACAAATAGGAAGCAAAGAGATTATAAAGATAGAGAATGCAAATCTGAGTGCTCAAGCTCCTAGCTTGGATCTTTGATGCCATCCAAATGCTTCAATCTTCAAGTCTAATTAAACTCTAGCTACTAACTATTTTAACCTAATCTAAACTAGACAATCAAAGTAAAGAAAAGCAAAATGGAAGAACAAAGCTAGGGCTAAGCTCCCAAGAGGGGAGTATATTGTATCTCTTGCAAAATGGGCAAAAGCCATAATATATAAGCCATGCCCGTTTGCTGAAATGAAAAGTCAACTCTAATCAAGTTTCGAGCTGGCGCGGCCGCGCGGGCTTTGGCCTTGTTTCAGGCGCGGTCGCGCGGATCCTCAGTGAAGTCTCTGTTTCCTGCATATCGGCGCGGGCGCGCGTGCTGCCTTTGTAATTCCGGCGCGGCCGCGCAAGCCTGTGATTTTTGTTGGTGCTTTGGTTTCTACTGCATTCTTCTGCTTCTTTCTCTTGCACCTCTTGCCTCCTTTGAGCTTCTTTGCATCATCACATTCCCATCAAGCTGCTTGATTCCTTTCCATTATCATGTCATCATCCCTTTTAGCATTCTTTTAGTCGTTTTAGCCACAAATGCACCAAGAGAGTTCCTAAACATGAAATCTACAAAACAAAGCAAAAACATATAAAAAGCACAATAATACCCGAGATTAAACAACAAAACAAGTTAGATAATATCTGAATAAATGGTCATAAAAACCACTTATCAAATACCCTCAAACTCAAACGTTGCTTGCCCTCAAGCAACCAAAACAAAACCAAAAAAAAGATGCAATGCAATAACTACAACGAATGCAACCTATCCTATCATGAATGCGAATCCAAATCTCAGTCAATATTGAAATTCACAAACAATGCCTCAGAAAGACCACAAGATAATCAAACAGAAAGCTACCCAAGACAAGATCATAAGGCATATCCTCGCAAATCCAAATCTGTCAGCACTGATGTAGTGTGTGTGTGTGCCTAGCAACCATTGAACATGCTTTTGAACAAATAAATCACATACTATGGTTCTTAAGGGAAAAATAAGTTTCAACTTAAGAAAAGTAGTAAATCAGATAAGTTCTAACCAAAACCATGCATTACTTAAGCTAAGAGTCACAGAGGGTTTAATTATGCTTTTTATTTACTCATAAGGGCATTTTCGCTCTTTCCCGTGTACACAAACGACTGTGCAATGCCTAGTTCTCTTAGGCTTTTCAGTGATACCCGTGTAGCGAGCTTTCGACCAACGACTCCCAGATTGCGAGGCCTTAGGGCGCTGGGTGATAAGACACCCCTCGGGCTTACTTGCTCGAATATCAAAGGCCACAGGACTTGACGTAGTCGAAGTGTTTATTCTATTTCAATTTTTCTTTTTCTTTTCTTTATTCCATAGGAGGGTGCGTCTTACGCTCCATCTCCCCACATAGCATGCATACCCTCTGTTTCCCCCAAACTTAAGCTTTTTACAGTCCTAGTTATTATCATATGAGCACTGAAACTCTTTCATTAAAACATAGATTTCCCAACAGAAGACAAGTATGTGAAAATTTAAACTAAGCATATCATGATGGTTACTCTTAGAGTGCTAACCGGTTACACAGCATTTGACAGATAAAGATTTACATATATGACATTATAAACAAGCTTAAGTCTCAAATCAGTTCGAAAATCTAGTAATTTTAGTTTCCACATAAGCCAAATAAATAACAACCCAACTGAAACTAGATTCATGCAATATGTTCTAACACAACCATCTAAAATAAAACAAAAATTTGACAAATTTTTAACACAAATTTTTAACAAAATATGACCTACATGCACTATATTGAACAAACACAATATGCAAAATGAGAAATGAACTAAACTACATGCAAAAATAAACCTAATACCCTCAAATTTAAAATGTTCAATGTCCTCATTGAAGGTAAAAGGCAAAAAAGGAAACTCCCCTCGTCAGCCTCGTCTGCTACATGAAATGATGTGGCGCTCAGTTTCTGCTGAATTTTTGCCTTAAGTTTGAGATAACCTGCATGACGCGCGGCCACGCGCCTATTAGCCTTGATTCCGGGGCGGCTGCGCCCTTCCCAAGAATTCTAATATGCAGCTTCTGATATGCATTGAGGATGGGCTTTTGAACTTTGCTTCATTCCAGCAAATTTAACCTGAGAGATGCATACAATATTTATTAAACCCTTTAAACACACCAAAACTTAATATTAACTATTTACAACTAGGAGAAATAAACATAGGATGATATATATATGAATGTGAATTCCCAAAAACTCCTATAAGTGCGTATATGCAATAACCTCGTACTTCACAGATATGTTCAATAAGCTTCATAGTCCCAAAAATATATGCACTAATGCCTAAGTCCAAAAATGTAAGTAATGAGCTTTCAAAACCAACAATTGCTAAAAAAAATTCAACTTTCCAAACTACTTAGAATTAAATAGGGGGGGGAGGGAAATGGAGATAAACAAGTAGAATTAAACAAGTAGGGAGAGAGAGATTTGATGGGGTGCCTCCCATCGAGCGCTTGGTTTATAGTCTGATAGCTGGACTTTGTCTTGCCACCGCTATCCGATTCCCCGACGATATTTGAGAAACCCTCCATCCATTAGAACTGCAATGTGCGTTAGGTGGTTCCCCTTCAGGAGAGGCTTCGGATTTGAGTCGCCTAGTATATGATGTGTATATTAATGCCCCATTTTGAAGTTCGGGGAGCTAGGCGCTTCTTCCATTGTGTTCGTGAAGCTATTGGGGCATTGAGGTACACCCAACACAACGGGCTCTTCTTCAATTCTCTCTTCTTCAGACCACCATGGTTTCAAAAGTGCAGACTCTCATATATCCTCGAGATTCGTATCAGTGATGTGACTACCAAGGGGGCATGGGTGTGCAAACTTCACTGGCTTTTCCAACTTAGGTGGAGAAGGCACTTCATTCATAATTTTTCACGTCCCCAAGTGTCTCCTTGATATTCCTTTCTTTCATTTCATCCAGTTGCAAGTGCACTTCTGGCTCTCCATCAGTTTCAGCATCCATATCATAGCACCAAGTATTCTGAGGCCCATTGCTCATGACTTCAAACAGTTGAGGTATTGGATTCTGAAGATCTTGAGTCTTTATACCTTGCTCAATCACTTCCTCCTTCATTAAAGCCGTGCTAATTTGATTCGCCCAATTCTGAAGATTCTCAATCGACTTCGCTTGCTCAATCAAGATCTCTTTTGTTGATGTTATGGAATTTTCCCACAAACTTTCCAATCTTGCCTTTTCTGTTTCAGCCTTGGAATCCATGCACTGAGTCGCATTGGTTGGGGTATTGATGATTTGTGCCATCTGGATCTGAAAATTCTGGTTCGATATTTCCTAGCTCCTAATCATCTCCTCTTAGTTTGCTAAGACCCTATACATGAAGTCTTTTGTTGACTGTTCTTCTTGTAAACACGGAGATTGATATGTGGGGTCTGGTGCATATATTGGACTTTGCTCGCAGTATTGGTCTTGATAATAGCTCGCTGAAGAGTTTGGGTGATACTCCAGATCTTGATCTTGATAATAATTGGGATACTCGTGGTTGAAGTAATCACCCCCATACTGCTCTTGTCCAAAACTGATAGGGTCCTGATGGATCCTATAGTTTCCAGAACAATAGTCATAAGTAACTGCTGTCTCTCGACTCTGATCAGTTGCAACAATGTCCAACTTCCTTGAGAGAACCTCTAGCTGTGCTGATAATGTAGCAATTGGGTCGAGGTCATCATTCCCTATTTCCCTTGGTTGATCTTGCCTTGTGTAAAACCATGGATAAGCATTGAGATCCATTGTACCTGAAAAGAAAATATAGGAAGAGAATTAAACAAAATAAAAAAATGTTTAAATTAAGACTAATTTGATTAAAACTAATGTTGGCAAACAGTTATCAAATTAATTTTCCGACAGCGGCGCCAAAAACTTGTTGTCCGATTTATATAATGACAAATACGCGCAAGTATATGCGGTCAACAAGTAATAAAGAGTAAGTAAGATATCGTTTCCACGGAGAATTAACTGATAAAAGTTCGTTAAACCACTAGCCCGTAATCATTTCAGTCTTATTTAAACGAGCGATAAAGTGTTTTAACTAAAAACTAAATAATTAGAGTAAAATCAGATAATGAAGATATGAGATCCCAACTTTCCCTAATGATTCATCTAAATCGACATACTCCCAGTTAGGTCAAATTAATCATCACAGAATGTTAGTCGAGAACAAGAAAGTGAGATAAGGCCATCTTTCAATGCACCTAATCCATACCACATACAATCCACAGATAATAGAACGCACA
Organism: Panax stipuleanatus; assembly: GCA_020205555.1. Lineage (NCBI taxonomy): Eukaryota > Viridiplantae > Streptophyta > Magnoliopsida > Apiales > Araliaceae > Panax > Panax stipuleanatus. The sequence goes on along the minus strand of CM035117.1, from coordinate 61,383,890 downwards.
TGAACACCCACATTATCTAAACCCCTATATGTCTATGTGATTTACAAATAAATAGGGTTTAAGTCTAAGTTCTCAATTGACTACGAGCGGCGCTTCGGTATATGTCTATCCTAAGCACAAATCATACATCCAATGCCACGTAGACATACAATCGTCCGCTACTATGATTAGATCTAAACCCACATTTTGTCTTTCAAGTCCATATAGGTTATCACAGTAATTGATAGCTAAACAATCAAGCAATTAAAGCACAAATCGTAATAGACAATCACATAACAATTAATAAGACCAACATGGAAACATATCAATATAAACTACTCAAAAGGTTCCATTGAAATCTCAAAATAGAGTTTAAGATATCATAATGAAACACATCTATCATCCACAAGTTGAATACACATCATAATATTACAAATAGGAAGCAAAGATATTATAAAGATAGAGAATGCAAATCTGAGTGCTCAAGCTCCTAGCTTGGATCTTTGATGCTATCCAAATGCTTCAATCTTCAAGTCTAATTAAACTCTAGCTACTAACTATTTTAACCTAATCTAAGCTAGACAATCAAAGTAAAGAAAAGTAAAATGGAAGAACAAAGCTAGGGCTAAGCTCCCAAGAGGGGAGTATATTGTATCTCTTGCAAAATGGGCAAAAGCCATAATATATAAGCCACGCCCGTTTGCTGAAATGAAAAGTAAACTCTGGTCAAGTTTCGAGCTGATGCGGCCGCGCGGGCTTTGGCCTTGGTTCAGGCGCGGCCGCGCGGATCCCCAATGAAGTATCTGTTTCCTGCATATCGGCGCGGGCGCGCGTGCTGCCTTTGTAATTCCGGCGCAGCCGCGCAGGCCTGTGATTTTTGCTGGTGCTTTGGTTTCTGCTGCATTCTTCTGCTTCTTTCTCCTGCACCTCTTGCCTCCTTTGAGCTTCTTTGCATCATCACATTCCCATCAAGCTGCTTGACTCATTTCCATTATCATGTCATCATCCCTTTTAGCATTCTTTCAGTCGTTTTAGCCACAAATGCACCAAGAGAGTTCCTAAACATGAAATCTACAAAACAAAGTAAAAACATATGAAAAGCATAATAATACCCGAGATTAAACAACAAAACAAGTTAGATAATATCTGAATAAGTGGTCATAAAAACCACTTATCAATTACCTTAATGTAGGTTTTATTTCATTACCTTCACTTAAACCTGCAACACTTTGAGTTCTATATATTCTTTAACCCTTTAACGTATTCATTTCTTCTTCTAAGGATCATTGCATATAATACTCGTTGTAATCCTTTCATATCCTGATTTAGCATCGTACAAATATTCATGTTATCACAAGTTATACTTTGACATGTCCCTTAAGACCCTAAGGGTATATCAAATGGTATGATTGGGTATAATAATTTATACATGGAGATAATGAATGATCAATAAATAATCTACCGCTTCTAGTAAAAGAATAGAATGTCCTATGTGATTCGATAAATGACAACCCAGTAGTCCTTGGTCAAGGCAGAATGAAATTAGAAAAGAGTTTCTAATTTGCATTATTTGGAGTTGTGCATTTTAGAATCGAAATACATATAATTAAATAAAATAAGACTTGATAGTAATTTCATATCTTATATTTAATTGGGACATTGTATGGTGGAATGAATGAATTGTACGGTAACTATTTACTCAAAGGTCATTTTATGTTTATTGTTGCAATCTATATTATCTGGAAAGTCGTTGATTGCTAAGGGGCTTACTATTATTGTAGAATAAATATTATTTATTTAAATAAATTATTAGTTTAATTAATTTATTTAAATAAGATTAGAATTGTTCTAATTGATTTATTCACAACCGGTTTAATATGGAGAATTTAAAGGGTCACACCATAAAAGGAAGAATATTTATTTGAGAAGTAAATGGCATAATCGTAATATAAGTTAAGTGTATTTAATTTAATCTATGGTGATAGAATAAATTAAATAGCTTAATATTTATTATTTAATATTTTGAAAATATTAAATTAATAAGAGGAGTCTATTATTATTATTATTATTATTTAATTGCTAAAGTAGTTTGAGAATTAATTAATAAGATACTCTTTCTCTCTCATATATATATATTCCTAATAAGATTAAGAGGTTAATCAATTAAAAGAGTTTAATTATTTTCAATAGGATTGAAAAACCTAATTAATGAAAAGGGTTTAATTAATTAATATAAAACTCTAATCCTAAATAGTTTAGGAGGGTTGCCTACATCTAGAAATAAGAAAGTCTTATTATAGAACAGGGTTACACACTTTTATGTGAGTTGCAAGAGTACAAATATTCTATAGAAATACAATTAGAATTTAGCCTAACACCCATCTTCTTAGTTCTTCTTCTTACTTGGTGGATCACCTCTAGAGGCCAAACGTTTAGGTGGCTTACATTGATCAAAGGAAGGAATCAAACTCATGGATTCAAGTTGAACGTGAAAGCAATCGTAGTAGAACTCGTATCTGAGAAAGCTAGGTCTATAAAGGTATGATTCTCATCTTCCTCTCTTCATGTATGAATTGATAACTAAGCATATAAGATGATCATGGCGATGGTTTGCATTAAAATTTTAAAATTCTCTTTTTCGCACTTTCTCTTTATTTACGCAATTTGATTTCGTAATTGCGCTATGTGCAAACCTAACACTTACGCTGCAATTCATCTTTATACTACAAACTAGTAGAGTAACTTTACGAACATTGAAATACTATCAACTATACATCAAATCAACTCAACAAGATCAACCTAACATTATTTAATTTTTCTAATACAAGTCCTTGTATATTGAATCAAATAATAAACAAGGACTTTACAAATTATACTGGTATAAATATACATTAAGCACATTTATCATCAAATTTAAATATGCAAACTCTAACAGAAAACATTAGTAAAGCGGTAACCGTGTTTCACGGAAGTCTGGAGATGTCTAACACATTCCCCTCGCTTAAGCAAGTCCCCGAACTTTATAAATCTTAGTTGCGAACCAATTTACGGAGTCACATAATGGGTCATCTCGATTATTAAAATTTTAAAATTCAGATGAGTTAGTTCAACTATTTAAACCCTTACCAACTAGCGACTTTATCTAATTGACCAACTTTAAAATCGAACTTTCAAAATCTCATCGACATAAGTCGGTTTTTTCAAAATCATCCCTTAATTCACGATTTCTAAAACTAAAAGGAAAAATGGCAACATCGACAATGGCAATAGTGATAAAGAGGAAGGGCTTTGATGAAGAAAAATGTATTCAATTGATAAATGTAATTTATTAATAATGGTTAAAGCATAATACGTATTTATTTTGTTGGTAATTTTAACCAAATACATATTTGTTGGTAAATTTTGTTCAATAAAAATGGTTTAACATAATATTCATTTAGTTGGTAAATTTATTTTTTAAAAAAATTAAAATATATTTAGTTGGTAAATTAGTTTATTAAAAGTGGTTAAACAAACTAAATTAAATATATCTATGTTACTAACATATTTTTTGGCATACACTTAATTTTTTAGCATACTTATAATATTTAATCATTTTTAAAGTTTTAATGATTTTAATTTTTAAAGATTTTTGACTTTTTAATAGATTTTAATTTTGCTAACAAGTTTTTATTTTTGTATATAAAAATAATGAGCATGCCCAAAGATTTTTGCCGCTTAAAAAGAGCACGTATAGCGCACGTCTAATGTCACTAGCCTTCTAAGCGATTTTCTTTGGCACGTGCTATTTGTCAAGGCTGAAAGCAGTGTCTTTAAATCCGAACCAGAATTCAATCGATAAAAATCGAAATTAATTGATACTCCAGTTCAATTTGAACTATGAACCTAGATTTGGTCAAAACCTGATCAAACAGGTGATTCAACCGATAAAACTGACCCAATAAACCAATTTTAATTATTTTTTAATATTTCTTTTATACCAAAATTATTTTAATATTAAAATCAACCACTTTTATAAATATTATAACTCAACTTTATTATGTTTCATTTCATTAAATACAAATTCTTTTAAAATTTTATAAATTACTAATAATATATATTTTTATATATTAATAACGTAACTGGATCAATAACGGTTCAACTACTGGTTAAACCAGTGATCCATCCACCCGTACCTTTTCTGGTTCGATGACCGGCCCGGGTCTGAAAATCATGACTGAAAGTATGGAATGCAAAGTGCCTATTTACAAATTATAGAATGGAAAGTACAAAATGGAACAAACTATGGGGATACAAAGTGTCATTAACTCTAAAATAGTCTTTATATAACATTTTAGTATACTTGAGCCATCCTTTAGGAGACAAATTTATTTGCACTTAAAAGCCATTCGTTAAATTTATTTGCACTTAACAGTCATTCGTTGGTACTCGTAAGAAAGAAGGGGGAAATAAAATCAGTTCTCATTAATGGAATAGTGCTCTACTCTATATGCATAACATAAAATAGTATCAGTATTCATTACATAAATCTAAGACGCCTGGGTAAGATAATCTATTCCTTAGAAGGGCAAACGAGGATTACATGGTACATAAGAGCTTATAAATAATTCCACCACAACGAAATAGCACCATATTCCTCACTGAATTCACCACTACACAAAATTGATTGGCAAAACTAATCGAAGAAGTAAATGGCACAATTCAAATTATACTTCTTAAACCTCTCTTTCGTTGTTCCCTCCATTGATCTCCTAATCTCCATATAGCAGATCATTGGCATCTAATGTTTACTTCATCTTAGTCTAAAATGATTAGGTCTTTTTCTTTTTGTTCGATTTAGAACCGTTTTCGTCCTTTCTTCTTTTCTTCTCACTCTTGTGGCTTTCTTTTTGTTTCCCATGTTTTTCAACTTTAGTTCTACTGGATTTTACGCTAACAAGACCACCTGAAGGTATCTTTCCACCACCATTCTGAAATGCACTCTCCAAATCAACTTCACTATCTACAATAGCATACCTTTTGAGGAGCTCTGGATCTAACATGCCATCCATCTTGGCTTTCATCTCATCCTAAAAGAAAAAGATAAAATCTCAGCCAAGTCTTTATCAGCTCTTTCAAGAAAGAAAAAAAGTAGAGCAATAGGTTTAAGGAAAGTCAATGAACCTTGACTTGCTTGGCTGCATCATTAAGATCTTCATCCAAAGAAATAGCACGAGGTTTCATCACAATCTGAGAATAAAAAGAAAAATTAACTGATTACATGTCAAGGAGAACAACATATTGGAGATATGAAACTAGTTAAAAAAAAGTGTTGTGAAAGAATAAATCTTCTCTCTTACTAAAACAAAGAAACATACTCTACCTGATGTTACCTGTATATGCTGTTCGCTATTGACTCTTCAATACTAGGTCATATAGTGGTTCTTACATTCAACAAGTGTCCAACTTAATATCTCCCATGATATGGTGGCAAAAAATAAGTAAAAGAGAATCATTCATGCATGAGAAACTACTAAGAGGGTGATTCTGACAAAATTATACCATATGCGGTGATTAGTTCCATTATGTGATAGCAAAAAGTCAATAAAATTGGAAAACATATGGAAATATAGGGACAAGAAAGTGGTACTAAGACAGAGTTTTCAACTGTTGCTACATTCATAAAAAGTTTTATGTGAATAATACACTACTGTCAGAGAAAACTTTGAGTTAAAAAGTTCAATCAGGAGCAGATCCAGAAACTTTTTCCAATGATTCCCTTGTGCAAACACAATTACATAATAACTAGGAATTGTTAGAATATATCTAGAATATTTGTATTCCTTATTTAATATATTTGATGAGTGGTTGACCCATGCTTAGCTCTACGATAGTTGGAGTAGTGTGGGATTTCCAGCGATAATGGATCAGATTGTAATCCCATAATTTTATGGGGATTTGATTGTAATACATCAACTATATAATTAAAAGCACAAAGTTTCACAAATTTTTGGTTCAGTCTTTTTTCTTTCCTATCCAAATTAGCACAAGTACTATCTAAATCTATAATAATTTTTCTTTCCTATCATAAGTACTATCAAACTCTATAATAATTAAATACTTCTCAAATTTGTAACTTATTCAGAAGGAATCTCAACCTTTTAGTAAAAAGGAATGTATTTTTTGTTTTTATATCTCTATTAAGAAAAATAACTCCTGAAACAATTTTTATTTTTGGTTCTACCAAACTTATTACAAGATTTTTTTTATCACACATCTATGTAAGATAATAGATCTTAGCAAATTCTATATAGGATGATTCTACTATTACATTTAAAAAAAAATTATAAAATATAAAAAATATCTCTTAAGATATCATGTGATTTAATTATATTAATATTAATCATAAATTTAATTATTAAATTTATGTTCTAACTAAATTAAAATCATTAAAATTTAAAATTTATTATGTAATTGTATAACATGAATTTTTTTGAAACATATTAACTGAAAAATTTGTTGAAAATTATAGCCTTACATAAATAAAAATTATTAAAATTAGAGTTTCAAGCAAATTTTATCAATATAAACACTAATATATAAATCTATTACAAATTTAAATAATTATTTTCTCATAATCATAACTAAATAATTCTATACTATATTCAAATGTTTAGCATACTAGTTGATCAAAGAAACATACAATATATAATTCAACAATTTATTATATAAATAAATATTGAATAATTTTGATAACTACAACTATCTTTATAAAATTATAATTAAATATTTACTCTATATTTAACTAATTATCTTAATAATTAATATAATAAATCATTATTTATATCGTCCTTGCTTTGCACGGGGTTGGTGAGCTTGTGTTATTATAAAAGGAGATAATTCCTTCACTATGGAGCATCAATTCATTCTCTTCAATACGAGTATAAAAATATAGTATCAGAGCTTATGCTCAATCCATTGGGTTGTAACCAGGAATCACCTCTTTCCTCATCATCCCTAACCACTTTAGCCATCACCTAGCAAACAAACAGCCTTAGTTTTGTTTGTTCTTTCAAAGATCAAACCCTTTCTCACCCCCTTCCTTTGGTGGTAAATATAAACCACCAGGGGGCGTTGCTTGAATCTATGATATTGGTGACTCATTCACCCTTTTGAAGATCTTGCAGTTTTTTTTCACCAGCAACGTGTCTACAACAGGAGAGAATGATTCCACAAACACTAGTTTTAATACCCTACCACTAGTACAGGAAGACGAAAAACGCCTTCCTTCCCTTTGAGTCTTGTTAAATTCGATGGAACAAACTATTTGTTGTTGGCACAATCTATGCTTCTGTCCATTGCCTCAAGAGATTGTACTGGATATCTTACGGGGGATAAGAAGAATCTTACAACTGGTGGTGTTGATGCTGTGAGATGGACTATGGAGGATTCCGTTGTGAGGCCCTTTCTAATTAATCACATGGTATCAAGTTCTGCTAAAGGGTACATGTATATGAAGACTATATGAAGACTGCTACAGAAATCTGGAAGTCACTCAAAGATACATACTCTGACGCCGGTAATGATTTACGAATAAAAGAAGAATACTCGGGAGTTAAAGCAGGAAGGTATGACAGTTCCTCAAAACTATTCATAACTTTGTAGTATTTTTCAAGAACTAGATGTTAATGAGTGGGATTAGTTTAAAGATTTGGATGTTGCTTTGATTACCTGTTTTCAAGCTGAGGATAAGAACCGGGTTTATCAGTTCTTAACGGGTCTAACTGGAGCATTCAACATAGTGAGGCAAAATGTCCTACAGAGAGACCCCTTTCCAACACTCCAACCGGCATATCTGATGGTGAATAAGGAAGTAACAAGACAAGGGACCCTAGCACAAGTAGCTCCTATTGAGCGCTCTGCACTAGTTATATCAACACCAACGCACAATTCTGAGAAACCTGTGGTGAGATGTGGTGAGATGGGACTATTGTCATAAGCCATACCATACCCGAGATGATTGTTGGAAGCTTCATGGTAGGCCGCCTGGTCCAAACCCTACAAGGAAGAGCAAAGGACAAGGCAAAGGTCGTCCATGAGCTAATGAAGCTGCAACTGTTGATGGTACACAGAATTCTAATTCTAATGGCATGATTTCTAAGGAGGAAGTCCAACTTATCAAGGCAACCATTAATCAAATTGGCAGCCCGACTTCTCATATAGCATCTAGTGTGATGAGGACATGGCATGCGTGGACTCAAACAAGACTAAAGGGACGTGGGGATCAAGCAAAGCTAGAACTAAGAGGTTCAAACAAGGCCTCAATGGGTTGATCCAAGATGTTTGGGCTGAAACTAATGCAAGGAAACCCAAAGAGAAGGCCAATGAACATGAGACACAAGTTTGGGTCAATTTGATACAAGTCTAAATTCAAAAATTAGAAAATAAGATTTTGTTTCCTAAAAATATTAAGGATTTTTCATATCTTTTCATAATTCTATTATAACTAGGATTCTTTTGGGTAGATTTGCATTCTAAATAAGTTTATATTGGTTTATGGAAACAAGAGATTTCTATTCTACATTGGTTTGGAATTCCTATTAGGATTAGAATAATTTGTTACTATTGTTATTAGGATTTGGATTATTTTGAGTAGTATAAATAGAGGTCCAAGTTGATGTAATCAAACACATTATTAAGATTATTCAATATACTTGTGAGGTTATTCTCTACTTTTGGTTCTTTGAAGAATTACTAAGTTATTTTATTAGTTATTCAACTTTGACTTATCATACAACAATACATAGTTGTGTGTGGCGTCTTCTACCGCATCAATCGTCGATTGTACCGAGATTACCGCTTCAATACGTGTCCATTCAACGCATATTTTCGAACGCGAGCAATTGTACCAAGATTACCGTCTACATATAAGCGAGGGGTTAAGGTGTTGCAAGCAATCCATCCTACAACTTTGCTAGAAACGATCGAAGCGACGACCACCTCACGCAAGCGTGCCGTGGAATCTATCATAATGCCTCCAATTCATCACCCTCTACCTTCTTCTCAGGTATTGACACACACTCGGACACTCCGTGGATAATTGATTCCGGAGCTTCAGATCATATGACAGGGTCCTCAGGTCACATTGAATATAATCCTTACTATGGTAAAGAAAAAGTCAGACTTGCTGATGGATATTTTTCCTCCATTTCTGGGAATGGTTCAATCAAACACTCAAATAATCTCACTTTATCATCTATCTTACATGTCCCAAATTTGACTAATAGCCCACTTTCTATTAGTAGCCTTACAAATGATTTAAATTGCAAGGTTACATTTTTTTGTGACAGGTGTCCTTCCAAAACAAACTAGAACTAGTTATCCATTTTCTAATACTAAGAGTTCGAATCATTTTGATTTAGTACACTCTGATGTTTGGGGGCCTTCTTCAATTTTATCTATATCTGGTTATGAGTGCTTTGTGACCTTAATTGATGACTACAGTAGAGTTACTTGGATTTACCTATTAAAACATAAAAGTGATGTTTTTAATTGCTTTAAAGATTTCTTGAACATGGTTAGAACTCAATTTAATGCATCAATTAAGGTTTTGAGGTCTAATAACAGTAGAAAATACATTTCATCAAACTAGTTGTGTGGATATACCACCTCAAAACGGAGTGGCTGAAAGAAAGAACAGGCACCTTCTTAAAGTTGCTCGTTCTCTCCTTCTCCAAATGAATGTTCATCATATTGGAGTGGGTTGTCTCTCCACAAATGCCAATTTAATTAATTGCATGCCATCCAAAGTTCTAAATAACAAGTACATAACAAACCTACCATCAACATAGTACATAATCCTATTCAGCATGATCGAAAAAACACGTGGAGATCGATCCACATTTTATCAAGGAGAAACTTGAGAGTTGAGAGTGGACTTATTTGCATTCCGTTCGTGACTTCTATATAACAAACTACTAATATACTTACAAAGGTTGTGCATCGTCAATTTTATTTTTTTTGATAAAAGAAGAAATTTTATTAATAGAGAAAAAAGAATACAATAAATGAGGGACAAGAAGTCCACCTTCAGAAAATTAACAGATAAAAAACAAGAAAACACTTAAAAAAGTGCAGCTCTCTGATCTCTACATAAATTAGTAACAGAGATACCTCTAAAAGCCCCCATAGCATCCCAAAGAGATGCAAGAAAAATAACCCTATCATTCAATATCTTTAAGAATAAGTAATTTTCTCTAAACAACTTAGCATTACGCTCATTCCAAATTACCCACAAGATAGAAAAGAAAACACACTTCCATAAAATTTTGACATCCCTCTTACTTCCAAATCCTCTAAAACAAATTAATAACATATCTTCTACCGTAGCAGGACACACTCACTCTTCTCCTAGCACTCCAAAGAGAAAGCTCTACAATCCCCAAGTAACAGGACAATGGAAAAATAAATGAGCATGTCTCATTACTCTGCCTGCACATAAAACAAATGTTCGGATATAGAACTTTGTAAGACCTGCAACCTTGATAAAGATCGTTGGTATTTAATCTTTGTAAAACCACAAAAAACAAAAGTCACTTTGAAAGGGACATTAGCTTTCCAAACCTATGGAAATGGCTGATGAACAATAGACCGAGTAAAGACAGAGGAGTAACTCTTACATGAAAAGGAACCAATTAAATCTAAAGTCTAGATACGCTTATCAAAAGAGGTATATAAATGAACCGAATCAAGCTATGTTAGCAAAGATTCAATCTCATTAGATTCTAAATACGTGAGATTCCTGAAGGAATTAAAATCCCAAGAAAGTGCCATCACGCTTTATGAAGTTAGAAATAGGAGCATCATGAAGTGAAAAAATACGATAAACACGATTAAAAACCAGAGAAAAATGGTTCTCTCAGCCAATAACCCTCCCAGAATCGAATTTCGATGACCATCCCCAACTCCATATCTCAAATGTCGAATAAAGTAAGTATAACCTTGGGAGATGAATTTCTAAGGACTTGCATGAGTAACATAAATCCTAGGTCTAGCATCCCACCCATTCAAATGCATCGTCGAGTTTTTTGATCATCTTCGATCCAAGTTGGGCATGTGCAACATACATGCACCAACTCGAGGGGGTGTTAGAATTTATCTAAAATATTTGTATTCCTTATTTAATGTATTTGATGAGTGGTTGACCCATGATTAGCTCCATGATAGTTGGAGTAATATGTGGGATTTCCAGCTATATTGGATCAGATTGTAATCCCATAATTATAGGGATATAATCCCATAATTATGGGGATTTGATTGTAATGCATGTTACTATAAAAGGAGACGAAGGAGACGACTCCTTCACTATGGAGTATCAATTCATTCTCTTCAATATTGATATACAAATAGGAATCTTCCTAGATCCTAATTTTACATCAATTTAACAGTTTAATAACTCCACAGCGACATCTAAACAAACAACACACACTCATATATATATATAGTTGTTGTCTAAATCTAGACTTACAAGACAACATAAAGTTGAGAGAGATTTGAGAGTTAGAATATCTTAACTTTACCCTTTCTTCTTTCATACTACTTGTGTTTCAAAATTAGAGATACATTTTTCTTTCTAGTCCGTTCCAAAATTAAAGATACATTTCTATTTCAGGACTATAAAGTGACATGATGTTTCTAATTTGCCATTACTTTTGATCATTTTGAATATCAAACCACAATAGCTGAATTCCTAATTAATACCAAGGCTATATTTGTATAAAATTATCCTTAAAAGTTGTCGTTTTACAAATATATTTCTAATTTTGGAACATAAGGAGTATTTATTTTACTTTTTAATATAGTACGACTTTTTATTGGATGGGGCTCATTAATTTTTCTCTCTTTTTTTTAAGACACAAAAATGTAGTTCATGCAGATTTACACAGAGACACTGGAGTCAGGTTATCCCAATGCACCCACCCTATATTCCCCACTAAACAAAAAAATTGGAAGACAACTACACAATTGCCTGGGAAAAAATTACATTTGCTGACAAAAAGTAGTTTTTTCCTTGTCATATAACGAGGTTCCACTACAAATTGTCCGCTCCAAATGACTTCCGCCGATTACAAACAAGTAAAATTTTTCTTACCAATATAAGAGTTAATGATAAAATATAACTGAAGGTGACTACAAAAGAAAGGAAAAGTACGAGTCTACACTTGTATACGTACTTCTTTTGGTCGAGGTCGAATTGAATCAATCTCATTAGATGCAATACCATTAAGATACTTGTGGAACTTCTTCATAATTTTTATATACAGTGACAGTATCTGGTGCCTTTCCAACTTCATCGCCCCCTGTTAACAACAGACTAACTGTATCATTAAATCAATGAAGTTCATTTTATTAGCTTTGATAACTTTCTTTCCTTGCATGTTTTCCGATGACAAGAACTACCACTAGGACCAATGTACACTGGGAATAAATGTAGTAACAAAGTACACTGGGAATAAATGTAGTAACAAAGTGCATAGAATAGGTAACATCTCCACTTGACCTTTTAGACAAAAATTAAGGACACCGTTTAGACCAAGCTAACGTGATTTGTGACCCCCAAAATAAATAAATAAAACACTGTAAATTTTTCGAATGATTCCAGCATTTTTCTAATCCATAGTGGCCTCAGACCTAAACATGAACCTTAGCACTATCGGGAAATAGCATGCCTTATAATGAAATTGACATGCTCAAAGATAATGAAAAACACAAAAAATAACGCTTGTTTTAAAATGGGGGCCGGCATTTCTCATGAATCATCATGGTTCAAAGAAGCGGCCGGTGTTGCCAAAATATAGGCGTATTAGTTTGGTTTCTTTAATCACCGGTCCGATAACAAGATACAAATCGTAATAATAAATAAAATATGTATATTTACACATTAACTTATCAAATAATAATAAAAATAAATATGTATATGTACATATTAATCAAAAATTAATAATAAATATACCGAGGAACAAGAAGAGGATGATAATGTAGAGCAGGAGTAGGAGAATAATCTATTTGTAACTATTTAACTTCTTTTTGTATTTATGCACTTTTTAGAGTCTTAAAAACATATCATTCAATTATTATTTAATATAGCATTAGACAAGTCTACGAGATGTCTATAATGTCAATTCAACAATGCTGTGTAAACTACATGGTGTTTTTGACTTTAGCTAATTGATCTAACTTGTTGCGCTTATTAATTTTTTTTTAGAAATCATAATATTTTTTTTTAAATCATAATATTTTATTTATAAAAAATTTGAAGCTCCTACCAGCACAACGGTGCATATCGCCCGATACCAAAACCGATACAGATACTAAGTCAAAAAAAAACTTTTGAAACCTAGGCTACTACCGCAACTATGAAGCATGCATATATTGCAAAATGATGAAGGGAATTTGACAGCCCTAAATAATCTTCAAGGGTAAACCAAGAAGTTTTTAGATACAATTTTCTCATGTGAATCACGTTCACACCTCAGTGCATAAAAGGTTTTAAGACTACTTAGACCATAACAAAAAGTTTAACACAATCTTTTAGGTAGGCAGAAAACCTACTGAAAAATGAAAAGCTAATCCATCTATAAATGAAATAAATACAATAATTATATCATAAAAGTCAATAAGCAAACCTCAACATAGGACAATTCTTGCCTCTGCAATCCCATACATAGCAATACAGAAGCCTGGGCATATGATAATGTAACTGGAAGTTTCTCCTCAAAATATAGAAGTGCAATGATAGGTTCAAGATATGAAATCTGTAAAAATGCAAAGTAATTTTAATATACAAAGTTACAAACACCAAGGAAGGAAATAAGATAAAAGATAACTAAATTACTCTGACTAGTTCCAACACTGAATTTTAGTAACACTTTATACCTTGATCCATATTTTACTAAAAGAAGAGTATTGTGTAAAACATCTCCAATACATATTACATCATCAAAGGCTTCGTTTGGTTCACATACTTGGATTTTATTATGAGAATTATAAATCTAGGTTTCAGAAATTTAAGATTCGAATTTTGTAGGATTTAAACTTTCTTTTGGATGACAAGATAGAAGGCTGATCAATTAGTTTTCAATTACAAACTTGGAACTTATATATCAACAATTCGGTTAAGAATTGAGTATCTCTACTTTTGGCAAAAGATTCATATTAACAGTTTTTTTTAACAAGTACACGTTAACAATATTATTAAACCAAACTTAAATAAATTGCTCAGTTTTAGGATTTGGGTAGACCTGCAAATCTAAATTCATACTTCTAGTCCCAATAAATATTTGGATTCAAAGGGTTCAAATCCAAATCTCACCACCAAATCAACAAAGCAAATGGAGCCTAAAAGAACTAATAGCCAGTGTTTTAAAAAGCGGGCTCCAGTGTTCTAAAAAGCGGGTTAGGCGGAGGCTAGATGAGGTTAGATAGGTTAGTCAGGGTATGGGGGGCTAGGCAGAAGAGAAGAATCAGAAGATGATTAAACTAGGAAAAAGGAGATGATCGGAAGGAAAAGGGGAAAAAAGGAAAAAGATATAGAGAGATAGAAGAAGAAAAAATATGTGATAGAAGAACTACTCTTCTTTGTCTATATTGTGATGTGTGTTTTTGTCCTTGACCCATGGCAAAGGACAGAGATTTAGAGCTCTGGTATAACGTGATCATAGTAAGCCTTTTAGAGTTGAAGTCGTGCGATGTCATAAATTCCCATCAATGTTTTAAGAAAGTTGCAAATATGCCATGTACTGTTTTAAGCCCTCCGACTGGAGCTTAACTCATTCAACAACCATAACCAGAGAATGGACTGAGAGAGAGAGAGAGAGAGAGAATTAGACTAGAATATGGGATTGAGAAAAGCAAGAAGGGGACTGAGAAGCCGGTCGAACTTGGAGAAGAAGATAATGGAGTCTCAAATGAGAACTCTCAACTTAAATCATTTCATATGCATGCTTTCTTCTGCCCTGGCTCATTAAGTATATAGAGAGAGAGTTATCACATGGATTTTCTGTCAACAGAAAAATAAAAGAAAATACTAGATTGCGCTTTAACTACTCTATTAGCACATGCTGCCCTAAATCTAGAATTATTCTGTCTACTATTTGACTGACTATTACTATAACACACTTCTAAGAATCCCACAACATAATTATTAAGTTAAAATTACAAATAAGTACCTTTAAGTTACTTAACTTTCTTCTCTTGGTCCTATAGTTTGGTACATTTCTAATTCCACCCATATAATTTCAAAAATATATATTAAAATAATAATTAAATAAAAAATAAAAATAAATGAAAAAAATCTAGGAATATTTCGGACATGCCCCCTAGTAAAAAAAGCTTTCATAAACCATTTATACACCATAAGACATTAATATCCTCCCAGGGGCCTGCTGGCCTGCATGTGAGCACACATTCTCATCTCATTTAAAGACCACACCCTCTGCTGCAATCTATAAGCCATTTCTACCTAATATACTTGATTTCATATTATCAACAATGAGCAAAAGCTTCTAAAAATGACATCTTCTTCCTTTAAGAAAATTTACTTTTATTAAGTTTCTTTATCCTAAAATTTGAGTAGATTGGGGATTAAAGAAGTGTGGGTGAAAATCTTATGGCAGAGTTTTATTTACTTGTGATTTCGTATTATAATTCGAATGCACAATGGCACTGTCAGTCTGTCATTAGGTTTCAATAAGCTTCATTCGCCTGTCCCTTTTAATCCTACAATTCTGAATTTTCTGAATAAAAAGAATTCCTTTCAGGTATGTGATACAATAAATCCAAAAATTCAAAAAAGGAGCTTTCTTAACAATCTTTGATTATCTTACCGAAAGATAATCAGCAAGGTTGTTCACATAGGCATCAAGTCGAGCCATACTGTATGGCAATAAAATATGACTAAGTAAATATGAAGATTCCTTAGGAGTGGAAGAAGATGGCTCCATGTCTGCAAAGTTGATCTTTGGATCCAATACACTGCAAGATCATGGGTAATATGAGCATGCTAAAGAATAAAGACATTATATGAAGATAATGAAATTTAAGACTCAGACCTCATAGCAAGCTTGTATTCCATTGAACGAAAGCTAGTCGAACCCAATAACCAGGTAAACTTTTGCCTGAAATCTGAAAGCATCTACACAAGATCAATCTTGAACTGAAGATCTCTGGGCTTCAAAATTAAGGGAAAATCTTTCTTAAGAGAATATACCCACCTTGGTAGAAAGGACTAAAAAAACCCCATTCATCTGTTCCACTAGCTTCAATATCTTCATTATCTAGTGGCTTCAAAACCATACACGTATGCTCGCCGGTAACAGGATTCTTGTATATTAAAATTAAATGTCAAAACAGCGATTAATTAATTAAAAACAACCTATAGAAAACCCTAAGTAGAGGAATGCTAATAAAGATCTTAACTGGGTTATGGGCGACGTAGAATGGAGCAAATTTTTGTTTCCTCCAAAAGCGGAGCAACTCCAAAGTAAGCCCAAAGGAGACACCAATATAATGGAGCTTTTCAGGTTGCCGTTCACGAAGATGCACAAGCAGAGGAGGAAGGTCTGTCCTAGGCTTTATATTTTCCTCTAGCAAGGAAACCTGCAAGCACAATAATATAGCACTCAGGATGCAATTAAAGATTATCTGGAACCAACAGTATCAAAACTCTTAAAGCATCCATGTAATCCCCTAGGTATACTGTATACAGTCCAGCCCACGAGCCATATCAGCCAATCCAAACAAAAGTCAACATGGATACCCCTTGGAGCAGGCCACTAATCAATTCCTTGCAATTTGCTATAAAAATATTGGTAACAAGCAATCCATGTGAATAATTTTAATAACTAAATCAGATGGTCAGTTTTACAGGAGGGATAAAAAAAGGTGTTAGTTCCCAGAGGGCACACAATAGATCTAGAAAGGGGGTTGAATAGATTTCTATTTTGGTACCCAAGCTTGATTGGGTACCTGCAGGTTAAGTAGATTTATATTTTGGTACCCAAGCTTGATTGGGTCCTGCTAGGTTAGTTTTCTCAAAATCTCAATTCCTCATATTATAAAATTTATATCATGTTAGCATCAACAATCATATTCATGCATGTAACAGATTTACATATGATATTTATAACGCATAACTGTGAGTGTGTGCATGATTAATCATTTTTAACATAACACTCTTTTTTTATTGTTTCACCCTTTGCTTGGTTATGTTCACAGATTTTTGAATGTTCAGAGTAGAAATCAACTCTATTACTTATTTGTATCTGGTTGATTCATGGAGATGATCAGTTTTTAAGAATCTTCAAGATACTCCTCTAAAGCTGATCATACTCTACGTTTTATCAAAAACACAGAACATAGGTTTGTATATATTTACATACATACCAACCCTTCAACAAGGGTTAATCTACTTAAGTTAAATTAGATTTAGATTAACTTATGACTAATTTTAGACATCTTTCAAGATGTTATCTTCAATCTAAAATATGGGTGGAGAGAAAGTTTGTTGACAATTAAGTTTTCAACCTTAATGTACTTTCTCTCTTCCTCTTTTTAGGAAGAGTATGGTCTCTGGATAGAATATTATTGTAGTACATAAGGTGATGCAACATGGTGTACATATTTATATTTATGAGGAAGCGTACCTTTACACTGTCAGTTTCTTGACAATCCTTTTTTTTGCTATAATAATGTTTGGCATTAATGTGTATATCTTTGCATTTAGTGCTGACAGCCTGTTGCTACATTTGACGTTCCATCAATCATGTAGTTTTGGAGATGTAAGCTAGGAAAGTCTTGGCAGCTTTAGTTCTTTGATAACCTTGAACCTTAAGGTTGATCCACATGGTCAGCCAAATACACTTTGAAAGAAATCTTCTTCCTTCTCTGGATAAGAATTTCATAGCATGTATAGGCCTTTCATCTATCAGAATAGGTAGATGCTCAATTCTTTGTTTTTGATGCCTCTTGACTTCCCATCACTTGACTGCAGACTACTGATTGACTTTGGACATGGATTGGTCTTGTTGCATTATCATTTAATAACATGAACCAATCTGAGCAGCTTCAGATGTATATACACATTTACTTGTCCACATTATTTTCAACGTGTGAGCTCATCTGCATTCACAAGTGACTTACTATTAAACTAAGTTTAGAACAATGTTTGTGCCTAGGATCAGACTCAAAGCGTTAGCTTTAGAATATAGCATGAGAACATGCTCTGATATCAATTGTTAATTCCCAGAGGGCACACAATAGATCTAGAAGGTTGAATAGATCCTTTACGTTTTCAAAACTCTTTTCCATTTATTTTGTATTGCTAAGTAATTAGCATATGACAAACATAAGAATCATTTCAAGCACAGCGAAATAAGTTAAAGATTCCCTTCATAGATAACTTTGTTAACCATTGTTCTAGAGTTAGTTTATGTGTAAGTGGTTATTACATCCATAGCAGTTATACCAGTTATATATACATAATGTAACTGACAGAATGTAAATGACACAAGGGATTTTAAGTGATTCAGAGACTTAAGCTCCTAATCCACTTTTCTGTTTCACTAGCAGGAATTCCACTAAAGAAAGGGCAGCACCCTGAATCACTAAGATTTCTTCAAGACCAGCAGCCTTGGAACTTCAGTTCACTAAGAACTCTTCAAGTCCAGCAGACTTGGAACTCTAGTTCACTAAGAACTCTTCAAGCCCAGCAGGCTTGGAACTCTAGTTCTGTTCAAACTCTTCAAGGCCAGCAGCCTTGGAACTTCATTTAGTCCCTCCGGACAAGGACCCCTCAGGCCCTGACTACTTCTTGTTGTTGTAGTTGTTGGTGCTTTGCCGCTAAGATGACTTGAAGCTTGATCATCCCTGGTACTTAGCAATTTGGTGTGGTCCTCTTTGCATTCTGCGTCGAGTCTGGACCACCACTGAATAGACTGCTAAGATGTTCATTAAGCTCAACATCTTCGAGTACTTAGCAATCTTCTTCTCTGGTGCAGCTGATCTTCGTGTGGTTGATGCGTCTTCATCTGATCTCAGCTGTGCACCTTCACCACTTATTAGGTTTGATAAGGCTTGTCATTGCTCGTCAACTTCTTCTGGTCCTTAGTATCCCCTGAACCTTGCTTGACTTGTGTGCAGACTTGGTTCTGCATCTGTTCTCCTTCAGCTCTTGGTTCTTGGTGACTCGTAGAGTGGCTCTTCGGGTCTTCTTTCTGCTTTGCCACTTTTCTGAATGCTATCTTCTTGGCCTTCTCGGCTCTCAGCTTAGCAGCCATTTTCAATAGCATCCTCATTGTTGTTGAGTGAAGCCTTTGTCTGTTAAAGCCCTTTTTCAAATCTGCTTCACTTCTACTTTCGTAGTCTCACTGCCACTGAGACATTCTGTTCGGCTCTGTAGAATTCGTAGAGTCAACAACTTAGCATTCCAACAACTCAACGATTTAGCAACTCAGCCACACTCTCATCTTTGAAGCTTCAACTGTTTAATACTCTTCCATGATCTTCCCGTTGGAAAATAGACGTTGGTAGCTATTTGAATTGCTTCGCAGATCTCGAGTTATTTGGTGCAGACAGCTGATGTGACGTGACAGCCCCTTTTTGACTTTTCTGACACAACAGTCTACTATTTCACCTACCACTTCAGAGATGTCACTTTAACGTGTCAGACTGGTAGTCACCTATATTTCTTCTTTCTAACTCCTTGATCAGAACATCAGGAGTTGTCCTTCTGCATCGATGCTCTCAATCAGCAACGTTTGGATGTCAGTCTTCATATTGAGACGTTGTCAGTGCTGCAATATTCAGATGTCCGAACTCTACGATTCTGATGCAGATGACTTTGAATCTTGATCGTAGTGTCGGCTGAATGTTGCTCGTTGACTGGTTGAGACAACACTACGATTCTGAAGAGTGTTCTTTGGATCTTCAATGTAGAACACTTATTCCTCCATTTGTGCAGTGCTTCAACACTTCTGCTTGCCCCGACTTATCTCAGGAACTGATAACTTGTCTTATTGTTCTGGCCCTTCTGAATTGCAAGACTCATCAAATTTGTGGCATACCAGCTCTCTTTCTCCTTGTGATCTCCCGTTCACCTATCATCAATGGTCTAACCCATGCTTGATCACTTTTATCTTGTTCTTCATAGTTTGGCTAGTATCTCTGTGTAAACTGAATCAGTTCCTGCTTCATTTGGCAAACACTACGATCCTGGTTACTCCCAAGATCGTTGTCTTCTGTTTATCTTGACAGCTACTGCACTGTTGACTTCCTTTTGTCGGTCACTTCATCTGAAGTCTTCTTGTGATTTGTTTGTGGAAGACTTTACCTGAATGGCTTTACTTCTCAATCAGGATGCTGATTGAGTTGGTGCTTAAATCTTCTGTTAGCTTGCATGCCATTCGTTGAGTGCTCTCTGGCTTCCTTCAAGTAGATTGCATCTTTACAGTTCTGACCAGAGGCTACATCTTTGGATTCTTTGGGAGTGCTCATCTGTTGAGAATCGTGTTGACACTACGATTCTTCCTTGGCGTTGTGAGCATTTCGTTGAGGCCTTAGTTCTGCAGACTACGATCTTGCTTTGGTTCTTCAGACACTACGACTCCGAGATCAGATCAACTGACAGACTACGATTTCTGCCTTAACACTTGTTGTCCTTGTCTGATCTAGCTCGACTACGATCTCTGCCTCTGATATGATCAGTAGACTCCACTACTTCAAGTGTGGCCTACGATTCTTGACTTGGCTCAGCAGATGCTCAGTCGGCTCTTAGACATACTGTCTCTACGATTCTGAACATGACTTCCTCAGCAGATTACGAATAGTTCTTCTCGACACACTACGATCCTGCCTTGTCTCTCCTAGCAAACTACGAACTCCGAGAGCTACTATTCTTGCAGACTACGATTCTGCCTTGATAGTCCTCGAGTCTTCCTTGTCTCTCATGTCAGACTACGAAGGCTGGTGCAGTGCTCGACGATCAGACAAGCCTATCTATTACATTGTATAAAATCAACCTAACAAGCTTGATCTTTCTATTTTTAGTCCTTGTACATTATTTCTTTTGAAGGACTTTACAAAGCTATTTTGTTCATGTAGGATCAACCTAACATATTTGATCATTTCATTCTGAGTCCTTGTACATATATTCCTATTATCTATTCAAGGACTTCACAGCTTTCATCAATGCAGACATATTTGCATATTCATTCATTAAGATCATAATCAAATCTTATATAAATAGGAATATCATTCTCATGTTTATTCCTAACATCATGCTTATTTCTAACAAAAGGTACATTGACGGATAGGCAGAAAGGATGGAGCATACTTCCCGCATAAAGAGGAAAAAATCTTCTACTTGTGTTAGGTTTAGTAGGAAACATGCAAAGTACCGCAACATGTATGACAAATTGATAAGGATTAAGGGGAATCCCTTGTCTTTTGGTGAAAAATTATTTACTAGAATCATGTTACAGAAAGGGGCTCAAAGTGCAACAATACCAGACACGTAACCCCCCCCCCCCCCTCTTCTTCTTCTTCTTCCTTTTCACCTCTATTTAAAAAACAGAAAAGGAAAAAGTACAATTCAGGCTCAGCCCTGAAAGAAAAAATAACGGATTGATATTTCTATCAGTATTTCCTTTAACATGAAGGCAGATTAAAGTCTCTTGGCAACTTCTGCATTCGTTTTTACCTCTCACTCTCCGGAAGAATAACTATGGTGTCCTAGAGGAAAAGAGCATTAGTCCCTTTTCCCTTCTCCATATTTTTCCATCATACCAATGGAAAGGGGGGGGGAGAACTGCAGTATGTTCCCTTACCCTTGCTCCCTTTTTCTTCCCTACACCTCTCTCGCACAGAAAGGAAACATTTTTTTCTCTCACATTTCCTGAGCTAATATTATAACTGAATCAAGATTTACAATATTCAGTGGAGATTGACAAAGAGTAAAATAGATACTGTAGGCAGCTCCTTTCTGGATGGACGTGACCTGGCCCATATTCTAATCTTTTTTGACAAGTTAATTAGATAGCCATATTTTAGAATATGAATGTGTATTCAAACCAATTAACTCATTTAGGAACTCTGATGATTGTGAATGTGAATTTAGTCAATTTACCAAGATGCAAAGAAAAAGTCCAACACCTGATAAAAGGAAAAATAAATTCAGAGAATTTAACATCATCATACAATAAAATCTTGGTGAAAGAATTAACCTTCTCTGCAGCATCAGTAACTCTGATACGTGAAGACTCTGAAGCATTTTCAACATCTACTTCAGAGATGGGAGTAAATTGTCCCTCAAAGTACCTACAAAAAATAAACTTGTAATCTGTATCCTTCTAACATCCTCATGTGTATACTGTATAGGCATGCCATAAAATAAGCCAGTGGTAGAAAACATGTAGAAACCTTTAGACTTGACAAAACTAGTGTTTCTTGTTTTTACTAGTGCATTGAAATTTGAAATCATCATCATTAACTATTAAGATGTTTGCCCCCGCATTATTAATAGGTTAGAAAAATGTATTTCATGTTTGAATGGCTTCTAGAGATTCTCACGCTGTGCAGCTGGGATTTCACTTAGCGAAATTTTACCACAAAAAAATGAATAATAATCTTTTTTCCATAGAGCAAGTTGCATAAATGTTTACTGCCTTCAAAAATTCCATGCATTCAAGATAACCTAACAGAAGAAGTAAAAACTGAAGCTAGAGCAAATAAAATAGCGACATATCCAACAGATTTAGAGTCACCAGAAGAGGTACTGGCATGCTATCAACAGCATATCCTGAGCCGACAATATTTAAATCTTACTCTTTCATAAATGTTTTCTCCATCTGTTATCTTAACTCTTCGGTTCTTAAAGATGTAGTATGACCTGTTTATGTTTAGACGGTCAGCAAATGCTGAATCACATAAAGCATCTTCGCTAAGGTGAGAGTTTTATGTTTGTGCAAGCCTTGATTTAGTCACATTTGTGGGGCATGTTATATGGAGCCCTTCTTTTTGGAGTAGGTTCCAGGATTGGGAGCAGATTCACCCAGTGGAGTCTCTGTTTGAGTCCCTTTATGCTTTGAACCTGAGCTTGGGTAGAGCGGTTACCACTAGATAGTGGGAAGGAAGGAATGTCGTCTTTTTGGTCAAGTCATTCACTCTTGTTTGGTGAAGAGGGAGGACAGAATCTTGACTTGGAGAACTGTCTTGTTGAATATTGCTATTAAGAAGCTTGAATTATCCCTTGGCAGGCAGTTTGGCCTGCTATTTTGACAGGTGGAGTTTGAGGACGAGGCATAGGACATAAGTTAACTGGTGTGTCCTTTGTCGGAGTAACAGGGAGAATGTGGAGTTCTGTTTCAGTGCCACCGTTACCAAT
Organism: Panax stipuleanatus; assembly: GCA_020205555.1. Classification (NCBI taxonomy): domain Eukaryota; kingdom Viridiplantae; phylum Streptophyta; class Magnoliopsida; order Apiales; family Araliaceae; genus Panax; species Panax stipuleanatus. Next base: position 61,360,495 of record CM035117.1, on the reverse strand, counting down.
AAGCTATGTGATTAGATTTTCTCCCTTTTGAGGCTGCCTTGGGTGATGCCTAAGCCAGCAAATAACCTGCTCCATAGTTGATCACTGAATAGAAGAGAGTATGGGTCCTATTTTGAGACACCCTCTGCTTTGTCTTTTTTGGTAAATTTCGGGAGAGGAATAATAGAGCCTTTGAAAACCATAGAGGTAGAACAGATCACAGCTTTTGAACAGAATTCTTTGTTTTTGCCTTTTGGGTTAGACGAGGATTATCCCGGATCTGTAAACTTTTTATTTGTGCTTTTTGGAGGAAATCTCATAGCTAGAATTTCATGCACTAGTCGTGTACTAGGGTTCTCCCCATTCCGGCCTTTAACAAAACCTTCTTTGTAAAAAAAATTAATAGTAATAATAATTGCATTATATTATTTACCTTTACAAGGTATCAAATCGAGATCTATATCATCACATGCTAGCTTAACAAATGCAAAAACAAATTTAATCAAGAATTGTGATATGCATAATCGGATGTTCAAAAAAAAAGCCTAGGCAGACCTGTGCGGTGGAGCGATTCACGAGTGCCTAGGCCTTGTAAGCGACTCTTTGGCATTTCCCTAAGTTGGGCTAGGCAGCTTCCCTAGGCGGTCTAATTCAATTATTATTTTTAATATTTATTATAAACTAAGGTTATTAAGGTTATATTTGTAAAAGAGGAAGTTTAAGGATTGTTTTAAAAAATTCTCAAATGGGGCCAAGTTTAAACTGTGATGTAAATTTGGTGGACTTGGTAATAATTTTAACACATAAAAAGGTTAATTATTAACCTTAATCAACAACGATTGGAAAAACATTTAGAAGCGAGCCACACATACAGACTATATACACCTACTCCACATAGACCACCGAGCAAAGATTTGCAGCCACCAAGCAAGCAGAAGAGAAGCCAAAAAACAGATAGAAGAGATCAATGATGATTATGGCCTGGCCGATCGCAAATCACATGGCTGATCAACAATAGATGAAAACAATCACGTGATGTTACCTACTCTATTTATCTCTCTCTATATATATACACACATATGTATACGTATATGTATATGTATATGTATATATATATATATATGTATATATGTACATATATATATATGTGTGTACATATGTACATATACATATACGTGTACATATATGTATATGTATATATGTATATATATAGTGTTGAAAATGATGATTAGGGTTTTTAGGGAATCAATTTTCTCTTTCTTTTCATCTGGAAGCAATTGCAAAAAAGAAGAAAGCACGACTAGGCGGATTTGTAGCTCCTAGTCCCAGACTACCATAACGGGGCCGATTCCCGCCAGACAGACTTTTAGAAGACTGTATAAATAGTTAAAAACATATTAATCAATGAAGTCCCTAGTACAATAAAACTAGGAAGGTAATAAGTGCACTCCACTTTTCGCTATTTGCTAGACTGTAAGGTTAAATGGGGAGATTACGCTGACAAGGGGCACAACTGCTGGATAAGGATTGCATTTATTATTTACCTAAATTAATGCAAAAATAAGATCAATTATTGTCTCGACGTCATGCCAAGGAAAAACACCTTTTAAAAAAGTCTAAATCCACAATCATCCAAATTCTCTGACAAACATACCATGGTTAGCTATGTCTGTTTTTTACCCTTGAATATCTTTTAAAATGGTCAACTAGCCTTGTTTAAAGGAGAAAAAAAAATCACCGACTTAAAAAGGAAAAAAAATCAGGATTTTTGAACGCTGAACTGATGCATATTCATTTGGGAGCGATTAACTCAATTGCATAATTATTCAAAGCGACAGTCAGTTCCCTGTTAGAGTTCGAATGGACAGATCCAAATAAAACTGAATATACCATTCAAGTAGCGTGCCCAATGTTAGAAATTATATATTGCACCAATTGAAAACAAGGTCATTCCCCTTAAGGTCACCTTAAAACAAGTGTGGATAGATATAAAACTTATTTTCACAAGTTCAAAGATGCAACATGTCAACCTACGTGTGCATGTGTGTGGGAGGGTGGGTGTGGGTGTGTGGGGACCCAAATAAAAGATGGTAAACATTTTCATTTACATAAACACTATTTTATGATAATAAACCCGCAAGAGACACATCGCTATAACGTGAACCCAAAAGACTGCCTCCACCCACCTGTAGAGAGATGAACAAACAGACGACCCAAAATGCCCACCTACAAGACGTAAAAAACCCCACACCACAAAAACAAAACAAAAGCTGACACCGGGTGATGAAAGGAGAATTAAACACGAGAACACTCAGGAAAAAACACTCACACTCAAATACTCAATGGAATCTACCAAAGAGATAGAGCCAAAGCAAACAAGAACACTTGATTTGTATAAAAATCTCCAAATAACTCGATCTGAATTGAACTTCACAAGACTAGCCCTTATATAGTTGCCATGGAACATCCCTCCAGTCCTAGGTACATGAATTATAATAAATAAACTACTTAATAACATTAATTTAGGCAGGAAGACTATGAGACAAAAAAGACCAAATACAATGAAAGACCAAATACAATGAAAAGCATAATTATGCATTGGTATCATTCAACCCCCCGTTGAAAAGGATTCCCCCCGAATCTTGATTGTCTTCTTCAAAATAAGGAGAAAGATCCGCAACATTGAAAGTTGACAAAACACCATATTCTCCGGGCAGCTCCAATTTGTACGCATTTTCCCTGATTCGTTGAAGAACTTTGAAAGGACCATCAACCCTGGGCTTGAGTTTTCCATGACGCCCTCAAGGGAATCGTTCTTTACGGAGATGAATCCATTCCAAATTACCTTCCTCGAATACAGCGGGTTTCCGGTGTTTATTCGCTTGATTTCGGTATTTTTCATTTTGCTTGATAATGCAATCACGGACTTGCTCATGCAACTTCTTGATGTGCCTGGCTTGTTCTTCAGCATCTCCACTAAAGGGATGAAAAACATGAAGGGGAGCCAAGTCTAAAGGACTAATAGAATTTCTCCCATAAACTACTTCAAAAGGGCTAGTTCCGGTCGTTTGACTTGATGATCGATTGTAAGCAAACTCGGCTTGAGCATAAACAAGATCCTACTTTCGAATATTGCTGTCCACTAAGCTTCTCAAAAGGTTTCCCAAGCTCCGATTAACCACTTCGGTTTGGCCATCCGTTTGTGGATGATGAGAAGAGCTAAATTGCAACTTTGTCCCAAGCTTTCTCCAAAGAGTATGCCAAAAATGTCCCACAAACTTCAAATCACGATCTGAAGTAATTGTTTTTGGAACTCCATGAAGTTTAACAATCTCTCGGAAATATAAATCAGCCACATGAGAAGCATCCAAAGTCTTGCTACATGGTACGAAATAGGCCGTTTTGAAAAACCAGTCCACAACCACCATGATAGTCTTTGTTTCTTTGAGTTCGGGGTAAACCCACCACGAAGTCTAGGATCACATCTTCCCAAGGAGCTATTGGAACTAGTAAAGGCATGTATAAACCGGTGTTTTGAACATGACCTTTAGCAATATGACAAGTTCTACACCTTTCACTATGCCGCATAATGTCCCTTTCAAGTTTAGGCCAAAAGAAATTTTCTTTAACAAGAGAAAAAGTTCTCTCCCAAAATGTCAAGCAAGTCCTCCACCACGAGCTTCAATAATAATGGTTTCTCTTAAAGAACATTCGGGAATACATAATCGACTCTTCATGAAGAGAAACTCATCTTGCATTAAAAAGGTTTGATACGGGCCTTCTCAGCACTCTTCCCAAATCTTCCCAAAGAAAGGATCATCTTGTAAAGTTCTTTAAGGACTTCAAAGCCTAGGACTTTTACTTGCATTGTGGTTAGTAAAGAGTGTTTTCGACTTAAAGCATCCGCTACTTTGTTGAGTTCTCCCGATTTATGCTTGATAACAAAATTAAAGGCTTGAAGAAACTCAACCCACTTTGTATGTCGCATGTTGAGCTTGTGTTGACCATTTATATACCTTAATGCTTCATGATCCGAAAAGAGAATAAACTCTCTGGACACGAGAAAAGGTTGCCAATGCTTCAATGCTCTAACAATGGCATAGAACTCCTTGTCATAAGCAGAGTACTTTATGCGGGATTTATTTAACTTTCACTAAAAAAAAGGCAATCGGATTCCCTTCTTGGCGAAGGATCGCACCAATACCCACATTTGAAGCATCACAATCAATTTCAAAAACTTTTCAAAATCTAGGAGTGTGAGAATAGGAGCCTCTGTTACCTTCTTTTTAAGAGCTCGAAACTTTTTTGTGCCTCTTGAGACCACTTAAAAGTTCCTCCCTTTAAGCATTCGATGATAGGAGAAATAATAGTGCTAAAACCCTTAATAAACCGTCGATAGAAAGAGACAAGCATATGAAAGCTTTGAATACCATAAAGGGAAGTAAGAATAGGCCAACTAATAATCGCTTCGACCTTACTTGGATCCATTTTAATGCCTTCGACGGAGACAACATAGCATACAACATTTGCTCCCTTAGCACATTAAAAATTTGCCGAAGGTGTTCCAAGTGTTGATTCTGATTTTTGCTATAAACAAGAATGTCATCAAAGTAAACCACAACAAATTTACAAATAAATGGCTTGAAGATGTGATTCATGAGTCTCATATAAGTACTAGGAGCATTAGAAAGTCCAAACGGCATTACCATCCATTCAAATAGTCCATCCTTTGCCTTGAAAGCGGTTTTCCATTCATCACCCGCCCTCATGCGAATTTGGTGATAACCACTTCGGAGATCAACTTTAGAGAAGATCGAGGCACCATAGAGTTGATCAATCAAATCGTCAAGGCGAGGAATAGGAAATCGGTACTTAATGGTAATCTTGTTCACGGCTCTACTATCAACACACATGCACTAAGAGCCATCTTTCTTTGAAACTAGGAGTGTAGGAACGGCACAAGGACTCGTACTTCCCTTATCAATCCTTTGGCTAACAACTCATCAACTTGCCTTTGAAGTTCTTCATGTTCTTTAGGATTCATGTGATAGGATGCCTTGTTTGGAAGCATAGCATCGAGAACAAAATCAATGCAATGTTGAATGTCCCTTATAAGAGGAAGGCCAGGTGGAATTTCTTCAGGGACAACATTATGAAATTCTTGTAAGAGCTACAAGCACAAAAGTCTCATCTCCAACAACTAAAGCTTTGTCAATTTCAACTTTTGAAATTAAATGATTTTCATTAGCCTTTGAAGCTTTAGGGGTACTTTCAAGCTTTGAAGGGCCTAATGTTACTTTAACGCCATCTTTGTGAAAAGTGTATTTATTCTTAAAACCATCGTGAATAACTTTCCGATCATATTGCCAAGGCCTTCCAAGAAGCAAATGACAAGCATCCATGGGAACAACATCACACCCTATTTCATCTTTATAATTTTTACCAGTAGAAAATTGTACCAAGCACCTTTTATTTACGTGTACCTCATTTCCCTTGCGAAACCAAGAAAGCTTATAAGGTTGTGGACGCTCCTCCGTCTTTAAGTGAAGCTTCTCCACCATTTTTGTAGCCACCACATTCTCACAACTTCAACCATCAATGATAAAATCACACCTTGCCATGAGAAGTGCAACGAGTGTGAAAAATGTTGTTTTGAAGTCAATTATCTTCCTCCAAATGGATTGCATTCAAGCAGCGACGAATGACTAGAGATTCACCTTGATCTCCATCATAGTTATCACGGAGCCTCGGCGAGGCACGGCGGTAGCTGATCGCCAGGACGCCTAGGCGATAAGGCACCCATCATATCATTCATATGGCCACAAGTCGTTCACAGTATACAATTTATACATTATTTATTTTTCTTTAAAAGTACATTGAACAATGAAATTTATATACATTAAAACACAAAAGACATTTACTAACAATAATATTGATTTTTTATTGATAATCATAAAATAATATTTATTTTTTATGAATAATAAATATAATAATTTAATAGAAATATCAAAATTAAAAGTTAAATTATTATTGACTATCTTAACTAATATTTAATTTTTATGAATAATAAATATAATATAATATATTATGGTATAAGTAACAAATAAATATTATACTATACAAAGTATTTAATATTAAGTGCAAGTCATGTAACTAATAGTGATAGTACCAAAGCAAGTTTAGATCTGCACATGTAAATGAATAAATAGCAGTATTTTAATCCTTCCACTCATCACCGTAGTGGGACAGGTGTTGATGTACTAAATGACTAGCTAGTATATCCAACCCATTATTAAGTCTGACCCTCACATGTCACTAATAAAATAATAGTATACATATTATATATAATCATAGTTGCTTTCATTTTTGGAGTAAACTGTAATGCAGGCGAGCAGCATGATAAGAACGAAAGCAGAGAAGTGAGCACTTGACAAAATAAAAAAGAAGCAGAAAGCAGAGAACCAGAGAAGAAGGAAGCAGAAAGAAAAAAGAAGAGCAAAAAGCAGAGAACAGAAGCAAAAAAAAAAAAAAAAAAAAGCAGCGTCCCGACTCGCGACCAGAGAAGAAGAAAGAAGAGCATACCTGCAAAGAAGCGATCGGAGCTGTGTGTAGTCATCGTCGGTCGGAGTTCAATTATTCAGCCACTTGCCAATCTCTCTCTCGCTCGCTCTCCCCCTTCTACTCTTCTACTGCAAATCTCCCTTTTCTATTTTTCTACTATAAATCGCGATTAGGGCCAATTATCTCTTCGTCCGTCGTTTTTTTAACCCAATTGGCCATTGGGTCGATCCATACCCACATGTTGGGTCTTCAACTTTTAGAAATATTTTGATGATAACAATAATTAGTAAATCGGATAATTAAAAAGGTATAATTTCTACCCTCTCCATAGGATTTGTTTTATAATTGTTTTTAATTATATTATTTTCTTTCACCAAAAATATTTTTTCAATCTTATTGAATTAATATTTTTCCAAACATTTCCTAAGGCAAAGAAACTCCTATTATTCCTAAATGATTTTTTTTCTTCACTAAGGTTTTCAAAATAATATATGATATATTAAAGGTATTTTATAAAAGCCAAAACAAAAAGCCTTAGCTTTTTTGTTTAATCCGAAAATTGGTTTGGGAATTGAAAGTTTGAAAATTTATTGATATTGTGGCCCCATGAGGGAACAAATGGGAGGATTAAAACTTTGTTAGCTATGTTTGTATGTTTACAACGTGCTGGGAATTGAAAGCTTGCAAATTGAAAAACTGGTGCATTAATTATGCACACTTTACAAATGTTACATGGGCTAAAATTGTTGAAGTTGTCTGCTAGCCTTTTTCCTTTCTTCCATCCGTGTGATGCTTGCTTAAATCCATCTGAACCATTCTTTTTAAATCAAAGCAATCCAATCCATTGATTTCAAAATTAAATTCCAAATTACAAGTTTACCCTCGGCCAAAAATTTATATAAATAGGGAAGTTTTTCTTCATTTCCAATTTGTCAATTTCAAAGATAAGAAAAGCTTACTCTCTCCTTGCCTACATAATCTCTCTCTAAAAAGCTTCAAATCTCTTCTACTAAAAGTTCAGATTTCTTGAAGAGAAAAATTGGTCAAAGTATTTGATATAAGTTCTTAAATTATTTTATCGTTATTATCTCATATTTGCTTATAATAGATATACAAATACATAATGTTATACACATTTATATATATATATATATATATATATATATATTTCATCTATTCATGTCAATAAAAAGTCATTTGTTGATTACTCAGAACTGAATCGGAGATATTCTTCTTAAGTGAAGGAATCAGCCGAACGAGTGCTCAGAAATTCCACTTGGCTCTTTATAGATATAATTTATTTATATAAATACCGTAAAATAGATCGTTTCTTAGACATCAACACTATAGCGGAGATATTCTTCCTAAGTGAAGGAATTAGCCGAACGAGTGCTTACAACGTTTTAAGTGATCTATCGAAAATATTTATATAAATATTACATAGTGAAACTTTAAATTTGGTCATCTGTAGACAAATCGGGACTATATAGACTTTAAATTTAAGTCTTTATAAATTTGAACAAAAGTTATATATCTGCTTATATAGAAGGACATTTAAATCAAGCTTAAATTTATATACTTGCTTACTCAGAAGCACTTCTCACACAAAATATAAAAGTTGTATGAACTTTTATAAAGGTGCATAAATTTACATATTTGCTTATACAGAAGCATTGTTTAATCTAAGCATAAATTAATATTTGCTTACAAATAAGCATATTTATTCAAATATAAAAGTCTTTGAACTTTTATAACCATATCTGCTCTTTAACTGTTATCTGCTTATTAGAGAAGCCTTAAATATAAAAGTTATTTAAACTTTTATATATATCAGTATTGAATTGTATCTGCTTATTTTATAAGTAAAATTTTGTCACACTTTGTAAAAAGGAAAAAGGGTAGAGTTAGTTTATTTTATATACCTGTGAGAAAGAAGAGTAATTCTTTGACCAATACCAGAGTCTTAGAGAGGTCAGTTGGGAGTTGGGACTCTAGTGTACTTGTGAGGTGAGGAAGAGACTATCGTTTCAAGACCAGATCATAAAGTAAAACTGAACTCAAAGGAAAAGGTGCAACTAAGCTTCAGGAGGGAGCTGGGAGCTTACTGTCCAAGATAGTTAGTTGTGAATAGTTGAAAGTTTGTCTATAAAACTTTGTAAAGACTTCTCCGTCTGTTGAAAGAGTATTTATTACTGGGAGTAATAGGATCTCAAGTCCTGGAGAGGAGCTTGAGACTGGACGTAACAACATAATGTTGTGATCCAGACAAATAAATGTGCAGTGTGATTGAATTTTTATTGTCTTGCATATTAATTTCTAATGCTGCAAATTAATTAACTAAAAATTCAAAAAGGCCTATGATAAATTTTTAATCAGTAATAATCTATTCAACCTCCTTCCAAATTATTATTGGACTTTCACCACAGCAAATCCAAGTCACTCGCTCAGCTCGTCTAAGTCGTCGACGAGGCGTCCATGGCGACGACTTGCTTTCCTAAGCGCTCGACTTGCAAACCTCCACCAAGTCGCCCAACCGCCTTGTCTTCTTCGGATCGACTAGACGCCTAGGCAATGCCTTAACAACTGTGGTCTCCATAAGTGATATCGCCTTCATCCCTTTCATTAGAAAGTGATTCTTCATCAACTTCCTCACTAGCCTCCTCTTCAACTAGTGAGACGATTTTGCAATTAGGACACTCGAAAGCAATATGCCCAAATCCATGATATTTGAAACATTGGCGATAATTCGAGTTAGGGATGTTGGTCGAGTTGAACTCGTCTTTCAATATTGCATCGTAGGGGCTTTTGAGCTACTAGCCTTTGATGTTAGTGAAGACTTGGATGTTGAAACACTCGTTAAAAATGACGACAAGACTCCAAAATCGATTCTTACTTCCGCCTTTGAGTTGTCGTTCCACTTTTATTGCTAGCTTGAAAACATCATTGTAAGTCCAATAAGGCTGTAATTCGATAACATCACTAATTTTCTACTTAAGCCTACCAAGGTAGCGAGCAACAGTTTGTTCTTCCAGTTCGGATATGTCACACCGCATCATTAGATGATCAAATTCAGCAAATATATTCTTCCACGGACAGCTCACCTTGGTTAAAATTGTAGAATTTAAGACAGAGGCGTCTTGCATGTAATGATCCGACAAGAATTTCTTAAGTTCCTTCATCTTTCGCCAAGTTACGATTCTTTGCTTTCCTTCACGTGCACGATGCTTTTTGAGATGCTCCCACCAAATTGAGGCATGTTTTTTCAGTTTAATGGCAACAAGCTTTACCTTACGATCATCAGTCACATTTTTGTAATCGAGAATACGCTCCACAGTATTGAGCCAATCAATGAAATCATCCCTATGCATTCTTCCTTCAAATTCACGTTGATAATTTTGTAATCTTCGAGGCCGATGGGGTAGAGGATCCTCTTCATCCAATGCTTGGGCACGAGCATGATGAAAGGGGTTAACATCCTCTTCTCCACTCGATAAGTCATCCTCCAACTCATGACGCGAATCATTATGTTCCGAAGGTTCGAAGCGTTGTAAACGCTCCTGGAACTGCTGCACTTGTCTTCTCAAATCATCTATTTCAATGTCACGAAGGTCTCATTCGCGTACCAGTGTTTCTTCAATGGTAGGATCGCGACGACGACTGGCCATCAAAACCTGGCTCATGATACCAAACTGACACCAGGTGATGAAAAGAGAAGGAAACACAAGAGAACACTAAGGATAAAACACCACACTCGATGGATATCTACCAAAGAGATAGAGCCAAAACAAATAAGAACACTTGATTTGTATAAAAATCTCCAAATAACTCGATCTGATTTGAACTTCACAATCCTAGCCCTTTTATAGTTGACATGGAACATCCCTCCAGCCCAAAGTACATGAATTATAATAAATAAACTACTTAATAACATTAATTTAGGGAGGAAGATTGAGACACAAAAGACCAAATACAATAAAAAGAATAATTATGCATTGGTATCAAAAACAAAAAACAAAAAAAAAACAAAAAAAACAACTCCCTAAAAAACTATAATGCGCTTTGAACCAAAATATACTCAATAAACTTCGTAAAATCAACCACCTCCCCACCAGGGTGGGGGTAGCGGGCTTATGACTCATGCAGCCAAAACTAAAGAACACACTACATCAGCAACCAGAACTTTATGAACTCATCAATGTAAAACTGTTGTAGTTAGCAACCACAGAAAAATTCATCAATATAGGTTGAAAAATGATGAAAAAGCAATGTTAGTGTGCAACACATCAGAGGGTGGCAAGCATATGGGAAAAAGAGAGTACCTTGTCAAAAGTTCCACAGCAGTAGACCCATACCCAAGCTGTACAATAGAATGCGGGGAGGGTTGAGGACGGAGTTCTTTTAGAATTTTTAATAAAATATATATTAAGTCTCAATTGATATGCAAAAGATAGAGTTTACCTTCATTGCAATTGGATGTGTGGCAATGCGTACAATTCGAGCACCTAAAAGGCTTGGAAATACGGTGTCCTTAAACTGCTCAGCAAATTTCCATGGAATTTGGTCTCCATAGGGTTGATGACCCTCGGCTAAACTTCTTTTTGCTGAACTAATAGGAATCTGTCCTTCAAGACAAACCTGCAGATTAAATCAAGATATATGAACTGTGATAAGTGATTTTTATGACCACTTATTCAGATAAGATTGAACTTGTTTTGCTGCTTAAACTCAAGTATTATTATGCTTTTCATATGTTTTTGCTTTGTTTTGTAGATTTCATGTTTGGGACTCTCTTGGTGCATAATGGGCTCAAAAGGATGAAAGAATGCTGAAAAGGGACAAGAAGGGCTTATGGCATGATGATGGGCAGAACAAAAGGAAACAAGAAGCAATGGCATGGGTGAATGGCAGGAGAAGTGCAACAGAACAGAAGCCAAGCAGCAGCAAAATCTGCACCAGCGCGCGGCCGCGCCTGAACCAAGGCCAAAAGGCGCGCGGCCGCGCCGGTTGGCAGATTGACCAACTTTGACTTTCAATTAATCAGAGCGTGGCTGGGCTTGGAGGCTTATATTAGGGTTTATATGCTCATTTTTCAGATATCTCCCCTTGGGAGCCCTAGCTTAGTTTTCTTTCTCTCTTCTCTTTAATTTCATTGTCTAGATTAGTTTAAATTAGGTTTAGATAGTTAGTTTCTAGGTTTAATTGGATTGGAAGATTGAAGCAAGTAGATATCATCAAAGATCCAAACTTGGAGGAAAAACTCAGATTTGCATTCTCTATCTATATATTCTTCTTATTATCTCTTTGTATTCGGATGATGTTTATTCATATTGTGGAAGATAGATTTGAGTCAAGCATGACTTAAACTTTATTTTGAGATTTCAATGGAACATAATGAGTAGTTTATTTTGATATTCTTCCATGTTGGTTTTATTGATTATTATGAGATTGACTATTATGATTTGCGCTTTAATTGCTGAATTGCTTAGCTACCAATTACTGTGATAACCTATATGGACTTGAAAGACGAAATGTGGGTTTAGATCTGATCGTAGTAGCGTGTGATTGTATATTCTACATGGTGTTAGAATGTGTGATTTGTGCTTAGTATAGACATATACCGAAGCACCGTTCGTAGTCAATGGAGAACATGTGCTTAAATCCTAATTATTTGTAAATCACATAAGACATAGTGGTTTAGGTAATGTGGGTGTTCATATGCGTTCTATCATCTGTGGATTGTATGTGATATAGATTAGGTGCATCGAAAGATGGTCTTATCTCACTTTCGTGCTCTCGGCTAGCGATCTTTGACAATTAATTTGACTTAACCGGAAGTGCATTGACTTAAATGAATCAATAGGGGAAATTGAGGTCTCATATCTTCATTATCTGATTTTATTCTATGATTAATTTGCTTTAGTTTAATTATTTGTCTAGTTTTAATTCAAACAATTAATCATTCGTTTAGATAAGACTGAAATGGTTATGGGCTAGTGGTTTGGTGACTTTTATTAGTTAATTCTCTGTGGGAACGATATCTTACTTCCTCTTTATTACTTGTTGACTGTGTATACTTGCACGCATATATTGATCGGTAAAACGACCAACAAACTGTTAAGCATTAATCATTCCTATGTTTACTTTGAGAACAATGTATATAGAATGAATGTGACACCCACTTATGGCATCAAAAAAAATCACAGAAGTTAGTCCAAAACACCTAAAAATACCTCTCTCACAGCTTGAGAAAGGACATTGGGATCATCATTGAGACCTAGGCTCTCCAAAGAGAGTTCTACCCTTTCCATCTGAGTCACGCTTGTGTGTTCTTCTCCCCTCTCCTACTCTTAATCAAACCATCTCCTCCGTTGATTTCTCATCTCCTCAGCACAACCCATCAATCCCTACCCCTAATTTGAAAGGAATGTTTTCCTGACCTACACACTACAAGGGAGCACTTGTAGGGTCTTATAGGTTGAAAAATCAGTACAGGACATGCCACATAGTCTAATTCACATCTATAGGTGGCACTCTTTATAAATGCATTGAGCTGCTTTGTAGGTGGCAAGTGTTAAAGAAAAATATTCATTGCTGGCTTCATTTTCTAAGAGCTAAAGCATTTAGGCCAAGGTAACTTAACGTGGTAGCAAAGCTTCAGATTCGCAAGGTCTTGGGTTCGAGTCACCAGTTGCATTTTGTTCCCCCCCCCCCCCCCCCCCCAGTTGTTAGTGAACGATTTGGAATGAAGGAAAAAGTCGGTATTTTGAAGGCAAGGAGAGACCTCTTAGTCATATTTGACTCCTTTTCCTTAGCTTTCTATTTGTTGACCTCACAAGGTGTTTACCGAGTAGGGGTGGCAATCTTGTCCTGTTAGGCAAATTTGTGTTGTATCAGGTCATAGGCATTATACTAAATAGGTTAAAACAAATACGACCGGCTTAATTAATTGTGTCAAGACTAAGACCCTCAACACTAACACTAATCTATTTATTAGTCGTGCTAAAGGTGTCGACCCATTTAATCTGTTTAATACATAAATTAAAACTTCTGCATAAAAAATGCAACACCATTTACATATTTACTAAATAATAAGTAACATAATTTGTTTATCGCAACAATATATATTTAACAAAATACAAGATTATATGCTTAGAGAAGTAACTAAGAAAGCTAAAACTAAATATTTAAGGAAAAATATTACATCATATCATATTTATTTCCTATTTTTTTAAAATAAATGGATCTAACCGTGTTGAACATGTCAACCGTTGATAACACGTGTCTAACCCATTTGAATTATGTGTTAAACGAGTCGACTTGGAATGTACGAAGCCAATGAGAATGAAATTGGAAAAATAGAGGCAGTAAAAAAATGAGAATCCTATAAGAAAATGTATCAGTTGAATCTAAGTCCAGATTCACTTATCATAGGAGGAACATAGAACATACCATTTCATTGGATACCAAATCTGTGAGATTCCTGAATAAAACATAGAACATAGAACATACCATTTCCTGAATAAGAAAATGTCACGCTTTATGGAATTGGAAATGGGAACACCATGCACTAAAGACGGTACAAGAGAGCACTGAGAAGAACCTAGTGAGAGATAGAGAGAGGCTAGGGGTCTTCAAAGGGTTTGAAAGAGGATGTATATGGAGGCTTTGGGGATATGGTTTGAGTAACAAACAAAGACGGCCATTAATTTGTACCATAAGTTCTTCAAATCGATTGAAGTTGATTTCATTTGTAAATTTAAGCAAGTTTGACCGAACCACGTTAAATTGTTTGTTGATTCATGATTGTGACGTCTTATTCTTCATTTTCATCCTATGTAGTCGGTTTCAATTTTTCTTATCTTGCTTCTTGTGAAACCCTTGCACACAATCAAATCCGGCTTCCACAAGCATTTGAAGTGGCTCAAAACCTCAGTAAAATAATAATAATAAAAATAAAGTAGCACTTAACAATGAGAAGTCCTCCGATTTACAGAAGTCAAACATGGAGGTGCCCCTAAAGGTTCTCATAGAAAAAAGTCCTTATCAAAGCAAGATAAACATTCCTATCCCTCAACAAATTGAAAGACGAGTAGCACTCCTTAAAAAGTGTAGCATTAAGCCCATGCCAAATCCTCCAAAAATAGAGAAGAGACCATACTCCAATAGTAACTCAGCATAGTTTCTCAAAACTTTGAAAATTCCTTTAACAAATATATACCATCGAAGGGGGCTACACCCACTCACTCCAACACTCTGTAAAAAGAGTTCCACAAGCCCCAAGCAACAAAATAATGCAAAAACAAATACGAATACATCTCAATTATATGCTTGCACATAAGACAAATGCTTGCAAAAGGGCAATTAGATTCATAGCCAAAAAGCTTTGACATCATAATCCTCATAAACAAGCATATATTCAGCATACAAAGTTCTAGATCATTTTTCCAGGTTTATTGGTCAAGGAACAAATTTTGGGGGTCAATGTCAAGAAAGAAAAAGGTAAACCTGGATCACGCAAAGAATATCAGGAAGATGGTTCCTTGATTCATCAACAGGACCTACATTGAATAATTGAAAGTAAGTAGATTTAATTGGAAGTTATAGAAAATAGAAATTTTAGTAGAAACCATATATACCAAGCAACACGAACAAGTGGTGAGCTGGAGCATCAGCCATTAATTGCAAATCATTCGGTGAATTTTTGTAGTGAGATGCAACATATAGGGCCATCATTCGCTGCAAGTAATAGATTACATAAGCATCAAAATTTTGTGGTATAAAATGGAGTGCAACACAAAAATAGGATGTAGTTAGCAAAATATTTACATATATATATGTGTGTGTATATGTACACTTGTATACATATATTCATACACACACTAAAAAGAGTGTTAATACCTGCAAAAATAACTCACTATCTTTGTGATAGGAGAAAAGTGTATCCCGATTGACATAGTAAAGATCACATTCACTGGGTGGAGGCAACCTATTTGCAAAAAAGAGAGTTGTCAATAATAAGAAGTACGCTGGTATGATCTCCTGCTGGCATTCAACAACTAAGTCCTTACCTGTTGATATTGGGGATAAAATTGGTTACATCCAAGCAAAGTAAAGCATGAAGCCAGGATTCAACTGGATCACCAGATGAATATCTTATAGATTCCCCCAATTCTATCTTCTTAAAAAGCCGACCTACATTTAGGGCAATCAAATTGTGAGCAACAACAGAGTTCAGGAAAACTTTTATTTTTGATCTCAACTTCTGCAAACAAAATTAAGAGTCATGACAGGAGCCAAGAGGGCCCAACAAATAACTCTCAGCGCACATGCTTGAAAGAAGATTCCTCAACATCTATTTCCAAAGGAGTGGACTGGGTCTTATGACCACTTAAACAAATTTACCATGAGATGATAATGAGCACTTGTAACTCTCTGTAATACTTTACTATATACCATTGTTTCCTATTATAAACTATAACATGTCCCTTCATGTGGAGGGATGAAGTTAAACAATGTCAAGTCAGTATGCCCACGTAGAGTAGAAACGAGAAAGAAGAGCACAATCTTACATGACGCATCATAATTTAAGTATGCATCTCATTCCGGCATGAGAAACAAAGACAAATTATAATTATTTCAATCACAAACTGGAGTGCAAGTTGCAAATTTATGCAATCAAGGATGAGTTTCTACACTTTTTAACTCCACTCCATGAGTTTGCGAGATGCATAAATGTAGAAGCATGACGGACCTCCGCACAAAGATGCAATTGTATCATATAGGTTAAAAGCCATAACACGAAGGTCTAGAAAGAACCATAATAGTTTACTACCAGGATTATATTTGACAACCAGGCTTATGTAGTTAGGTAAGTGGAAAGAAAGTTATAATATGTCGATTGTAAAAAGACAAAAACTGAAAAACTGCAGTCCATTTGTACAAAGTGATTGTCATCCTTTACCCATGCTTTTGAGTTGGATTTTAAGACATTTGGATGATACATTTAGAGATTATGTTTATATATAGTTCGTTTAAAATTATTGTTTGACATCTAAAGTACAATTATTAAGAAAAAGATATATAAGAACCCCACAGGAAGAGAGAGCCACTATTTTTGGGCTGTCTATGGCGAAATTTTTAGATGTGATATAGACACATGTTTCAATATATTTCTATGCTAAAAATAAAATGTTTGTATGTGTTTAACACCTAAAAAAGAAACCCATCTTTTCCTAACAGAAGTACCATACAGTTTCTAAATGTGTTGTTCAGAATGTCTTAAAATCTACGCCACATACATCACATCAAACATGATACTCAGTTTGATAAAGAGTAGTTTAACTTTTCACTTAATGATAAATGGTAGCCTCACAGAACCAGGACTAAGGGGTTGTTTAATGACTGACCGATTCAGCTATTCAGTGTGTTTGTTTTGAAAAAAAATCGTCTGGATGGCTGAATCGGTCAGCCATTCAGACGATTTGGGCTAAATGGTTTAGCGTTATTTTTTTGGCTGAATGGGCAGCTGAATGAAGTTTTTTTTTTTACAATATTAACTATTATATTGAGTAATATTAAATAAATTTACAAAAAATTTGAATTTTTTCAGAGGGGTAAAATAATAAAAATTTGTTATTCAGATGTTTCAGACATGTCAATTATCAAACAACTTTTTTCATTCTGATTCATATTCAAATTCAGCTCATTCAAATTTAGATTTATTCAGTTTTTATCAAACACCCCCTAAACTCAGCACTCCATCCAAACCCTGACATATCTCCCTTAAGTTGGCAAGAAATGCCACTCGCTAACAGAAAAAGTTTATATGTTCATAGATCTGAAGGAACAACATTAAGCTCATAAATACCAGAAAGGGAGCCTTCAGAGTTTTTTGTAGAGATCTGGCCTTGCTCTTCCAATTGCTGCAGCAATTTCAATGATAAAGACCGTCCCGTACCTTCATAGCTTCAAAATAGATATAAAAATAATAAAATTGGAAATGAGGCATCGGCGGCTTCAATGATTTGAATTCCATATCTAAGGGCGATTATGTAATATACTGAGTAAAGAGATGAGTGTTCCTTCGTGTGAAAGATAAGGTTTCTCGCCCAATACTACTGACATGAAATGATGAAAATATAATGCACATATATCATACCCATTGACGGTAGATGAAAGGAAGACCAGATAAGGTCCAAGCAAGGACTTCACAACTGATAACGGAATTGCAGCGGCTTCATCAACCACCAACAGTTCAACTTGGGAGAGCTTTTCATGTTCGTGAGGTTGTATATACTGCAAGGACATATAGGCAGAATAAGAATAAAAGATAAGCATCATAATCATATTTTGAGAGTTTTCATGTTCACATGGTTGTATATACTGCAGGGCCATAGAAGTGCATAATATTATATTAATAGTGTTTCATAACTTATTCAGCATGATTACATCTCTAATCCATAAAAAATCAGGTGCAAGTGGTCATCGGGTAGAGAGAATGTTAAAAATATTAAAGCAAACTATGTATCCTTTTGATTGGCCTAGCAAGAAGCGAAGATCGTGAATATACATACATACATATATATATATAGATACACACACTATTTATAAATATGTAGTTTGATAAATAAGGAAAGGTTTAATATGATTTCATCACTTCAGCTCTTTAACCTTATCGCAAAGATATAATATCTAAGATGAAAGGGCTACCATATTACTACACCCCGGAAGAAAGGAAATCACTGGACAGAAGGTCAATTTTTCATTCCGAACCATGAAACTCCTTCCACCTCCTCAAATGTCATCAATCTAGTATGCCAAATATTAGAAAAATGATGTAGGACATATTTAAGATGAAAAATTAACGGAAAATAAAATAGGATCTAAACTCCACGTTTAGACCACTAGGATCTCTCAAGTGTACCCACTCCACGTATCAACACCAATATAGATAAAATACCTCTACAGTAGGATACCTCTACGACATGAATGAAATAATCAATTTCAATATCAATATTCTGTAATCTAAATAACTTGTGAGGATTACATCACTATTTAAAGAGACTCAAACCCTAATTTTACTTGGGGAATAATAAAATACTAAACGACTAAAATACATTTATTAATAATTCCTAATCACTAACTAATATCTTAAATCCCCACTAATAAATAAAATACATAAATCACATCCAATTACTTTTATATTAAACATAATAAAAATTCCAAATAATAAATATAACAAATCTCTTCTTTGTTCTTGACTTGAAGTCCCCATCATTCTCCTCTTGTTGGAGAAAACTCGACCTCGAGTTTTATAATATGAGAGAATAAGCAATGAACTCCTCTGCAACAGAGAACATATTGAAACACCTTTGACAACATCATCACGCGGTATGGCTCAAAAATTTTTTGGAAAGAGAATAGACGAGAGCACTACTTTCGTATTCAAATGTGCTAAAAATAAGCTTTCTGGAATAACGAAGTCAACAATGTCAACTTGGATTGGATCAACTTCTCGAATGGTCCTTTCCTCGGTAACAAACAACTCAAAAGCAGTGTTAGATGTTTCCTCAATTTGTTCCTCATACATAATCTTTGGTTCAACTTTTGGAACTTCAAGAATTTCCATGGACACGTCACAATTGTCTGTATCTCCAAAATTTGGAACATTCTCTTTTTCTTTCTTTTGCTCTGCTAGAAGATGTGCTCGCAAGTCAATAAGGCCTTCTTTTATAGATGATATGTGATCTTTTAAAGAAGAACATATAGAAACTATATCATGTGTAGCCTTTCGAAGTTCTTTTGCTTTAACTTGTTGATGTTTCCTGCTTCAACTTGTTGACGTTTCCTTGCTTCAACTTTCCTTTGTTCATCTTGATACCAATGTTCCAATTTTTCAAGGTAATCTTGTACATCAACCATATCCCATCTAAGTTCTTCCTAGTTCCTGCTTGTGTTTCAAATATCTATGACCACATGCATTAATAAGGTAGTATGTTCAATCACTTTCATCGTCAAGAAACCAAATATACTTTGGCAATCAATTATTGGCTGAGCCATTGGATGTTTGGGACAATGAGTTATAAAATAATAAATAAATAAAATAGAACTTTTTTTTGATAGCTTAAGGGCCTAACTGAAAAGAAAAGAAAAAATAGGGGCTAAATTATGAATTCAAAAAGTGTATGGCTGATTTAGAAAGGATAAAAGGGTATAAGTGAAAAGTGTATAAACTACGGGGCTAAAATTGAAAAGGTAAGAAAACCATGGGGTGTAAACTGCAATTTTGGAAAGTATTTATAAGATTAGGGTTACCACGTTTTCATATTACCACAATCATCAGCAGCAGCCACAAGCAGCCCTCTTTAGACAATGGGCAAGAAACAAAGCAGCAAGGCAAGGTTTTCTTTCTCTCTTTTTTCGGTGAACAGTAATCACGTGATGAACAGTTACTCCGGAGATGAACAGTAACTCCGACAACGATGAGCAGTAATTTTTTTTAGCCCATGACCTCTCAAAAACTGAAAAATTAATGGAGAAACCTTAAGCTCTGATACCAAAATGATGCAAGACAGATTTAAGATGAAGAATTAATGAAAAATAAACTAGTATCTAAACTCCACATTTAGACCACTAGGATCTCTCAAGTGTATCCACTCCACGTTTCAACACCAAGATTGATAAAATACCTCTACAGTAGGATACCTCTACGGTATGAATAAAATAATCAACTTCAATATCAATATTCTGTAATCTAAATAACTTGTGAGAATTACATCACTATTTAAAAAAACTTAAACCCTAATTTTACTTGGAAATAATAAAATACTAAACGACTAAAATACACTTATTAATAATTCCTAATCACTAACTAATATCCTAAATCCCACTAATAAATAAAATACATTAAATCACATCAACTACATTTATATTAAACATAATAAAAACTCCAAATAATAAATATAACAAATCTCTTCTTTGTTCTTGACTTGGAGTCCTCATCAAAAAGTCAACTCCAAAATTCTAGAAAAGCAAGCTTTATTTATGTTAATGAAGCAAGAATAATTGCTAATCAAAACCAAATTAAGAAAAAAGACTATCAAATCAAATGAAAGGCTTTTATAAAGGAATATGCATAGAAAGGGACGGTAATCATCATAAAAGTTGCATAATTAATGTTTAAAATGTTTCAAAATTTAGCGTCTCTTGGACACATCAGTTATTCAAACCTTTTTTTGTTTTTTTCTTTAAAAGATTACCACATCAACATATATGTACCACATCATAAATTCGGTGCCAGTACCCATGCTTTTAAGTTCAAAAATAATATGAAAAATAACAAATAAAGAACTAATGAACAAACGAATGGGAAAAGAAATAAATAACATGAAAATAATAACTTGCTGAAAACAAATTATATGAAAATTAATGATTAAAGAACTAATGCAAGAAAGAATAGGGAGAAGATGCAGACACGCACTCAAGAAAACTATACTACAATATGATCATAACATATAAAAAAAATAAAAACTACTTTTGTAAAGCACCAAATATCAAGAGGGAGCCATGGTCCGTGTATGTGTAGTTGTGTACCAACCTGAATTGTTTGTCTGTGCTGTCTGTAGACATTAATTCGCATAATTGCTTTCTTAAACTCTGGATTGTTGCTTTGCACCATATCAAAATCTAGGTGCTCCTACAAACAGGAATTGCAGTTAGAGTTATTAGAATCACAACCAAAAAACAAAAAGAAACTGAAATTATCTTCATACACATTATATAATTTTCTTAATTTACAAACTGGAAAAACTAGTGATGGTAAAACTATACAATAAATAATGGATGAAGAATCCAATTGTTACAGGGATTAAGGGAAATAGCAATTGATGTGCAAATGGTTAACAAAAAATAACTTGATAGGGGATCATTCCTTAAAATGGCCAAATGGATAACTGCTTCTAGATAAAAATGAAGCTTGGAATCATAGGACAGGCCATTTTGTTATTGATCCAGCTCCATATCCTAGTGTGTGTTCACCCGCAGCTCCACAATTAAAAATTTTATTTAAAAAATTGAGAAAATGATAACAAATAAAATAAAGATGCACAGGTATATACAGGTCACCGCACTATGTTTAAACTTTAGATAGACACAGGTATGAGCAAAAGATGTGGATATGAGTCAGTGTTGGATTCATTCAATCTCAAAATTCAGGAGTATGAGGTAGCAATCCATAGCTAGTGTTGGAATGGACCTATTTTCAGCCAATAATCCATGCAGATTGAGGATGAAAACGATTTTTAAAAAATTAAACGCATCCACTCAGCAGTCTAGCGAACAATGCAGAAATTTTTAAATTATCGCCGTCCACGCAGATTGTAAACAACTACATATGGGCTGGCTGAAATAGGTTCATGGCCAACCGAGCCATGGATCACTCCTTATATATATGCGTGTGTTTGTACTTATAATATTGGTCTATTTCTTAAGGAAAACTAATGTTTTTTTATGCATTCAAATGGGTATTCCATTCATTATAAAGCATTATGCACTACAAGGAACATCTTAAGAATGTTATATACATATTATTGGAATGATGATATGCTGCAACTAGACCATAAAAAAATTATTTTAAAAAAATGTATTTTATACTTCACCCAAAAGTATAGAACATCATACCTTGTATTCAAGCATATCAAATCCCTTACATACAAACTCAAACAAAGTTTTCAGATTCTCAGGGCTGGGTGCAGTAACAAATATATTGGAATACCTACAAAGATAAGTTGTCTCACTAAAAAATATAACATTTTCCAGGAGAAAACTTTTAAAATGGAACTAAAATAAATAATTCTACATACCCTGCAGCAACAGCTCCAGAAACTGCAAGACCTAGTGCTGCCGACTTCCCACGGCCACGAGCAGCAAGCAAAGCAACTGTGCTTCGAAGTGTTTTATCCAAGATTGCATCAAGAAATGTAATGACTGCTTTTCCCTGTGTATTATTAACAATTAGGGAAGCTACTAAAATTGATCATTGACATTACAAAAAATTAAAATTTACATGCAGATCAAGTAAACAATCGACACCTGGTCCAGTGTATGGCACTTTCTAATCAATGGACCGACAGGAAAATCATCATTTAATTGCTCTTTCAAATTCTTCAGGTCCTGTTCTGCTTCTGAGAGCCCCTCGGAGTCCTTTCATCGCGCCAACAAGAAGGACAAATAATTAGATCTATATACCTTAAAGGGAGCCAAAAACTACATTTTCAAGCCCTTCACTAAGCGAGTCAAAAACAAAATCATCATTGTCATGACTGATAATGACTAACAGTTCGAACTTAAAAATATACTTGATAAACACGCCCTTCAGTAATCATTTTATTTTCTTTTTCTTGAATGGCACCCTCTACTAGTCATTATCTCTAAAAAATAATCGAGCAGAACAACATTTTGCATTTAGACTGGCACTTAGGATATAGCATTATAACACGTGTTAAAATTTAACAAGCCATTAGTTCCTATGATCAGAAGTTACCTCTTTGACTGGAACTGGGGTGATTGACTTCATATGAGAAGAAATGGGTAGAATGTTTAGCTCATCATCCATAACTACACAAGCTTTGCATGATGCAAGCGACAGTAAGAAACGTTCATTAAAGCGTCCAGTAGCCTCAGAATGAGATATTGTACGATACCTCTCATGAACATCCTGTATTTAGCAAACCATCTATGAGTTATCGAACCACACATATGAGGGTTTGAGCTCAAACAAACCACATTGTCAACAATATAACATACATCTCACTACAGATAAACTAGGTAAAGGCATTGTTATGGCACTAAGCTTTAAGGCAAAATGCATCTTTTTAACAAATTAAAAATGCAACATATCCTGCTTAAAACCTAATTGATTGCCATATATCTTTTTTCATATTCCATGCATAATATGTTATCTTTCAGGGAATTTTTGTTTTGGTCTTTGTAGAGATTGGAGGCCAGTCTTTTGTAAATGTTCTTTTATTCTTTTTCCCCTATTGTTTTAGGATTGGGGAATTCCTCCCCAACTGCTTGAATATATCTCTTCTTAATAAAATTTGTTTTTCTATTAATAAAGAAAAATATAATGTTTTCTATTACTTCTGTCCCGTTTAGAGGGGTCTCATACTAAACAAGAATTCTACTACTTCGGGCCTGTTTATATGGGTTCGGTGTTACGGGAAAATTCTGCCCTTCAAAGATATTTCAAGGTTTAGATAGTTGGATGACCGGGTTTCTCCTTTGAATTTTCAGTTTTCCTCTTTCTTTTCCATTTATTTATTCATTTATTTTGGTTCGGCAGAAGAAGAATCTCTAGCGACAATATTTTTCTCTTACGAAAAAAATAATTAAAATTGTCCTTTCTATTTGAATATAGTTAGAAACTAATTTATGTATAAAGAGGATTCCTTGCAGGATCACATGTTCCCCTCTAATATACACAGGAGAGGTCCAGAGGGAAATCAAGTATTAAAAGAACAGTATAACAGAGACAGGACACACATATGTACAATTTCTAGCCTTGATAGGCCAGCAACATAGATTTTGCACCAGCATTGATATGAGATATACAAGAGCATAAAATATGTTAAAAGGAAACGAGGGCAACAAAAATTGTAATGTAGAAAGAATAATTTAGAATATGAAATCTAAAATTACGGAATATATTTGACCATTTCTACTTAGGGAGAAGATAAAAAAACTGTGGGGCACTGAGGAGAATGTTAACTCTTACCATAACCATGGTATACAAACTGGTGAGTGAGGATAGAGAACGAAGCAGCAATACAATCAATCCACCTCCCTCCACTGTTTCTATCGTTCTTGCAAGAAGATTTGGTGTCAAAGCCTCAAAATCCTATTTAAAAGAAATAGGCAACAAACATGAATAGTGCTTGTGAACCAAAAACTGTAGGCGGAGACAATATATTACATTTCACCTCTGCAGAAATACGAAATATGTAATCTACCTGAAGTATACACATGCCAAAAGTATTCCCCAGAACTCTTTCGGAATCTTTGTACTGGCAGTATGTTAATCCTCCAGTTTCAAGAAAAAGTGAAAAAGGATCAACCTTCTCAGGATCCAGAAGCCCCCTCTGCATTAGCTTTTTAATCTGCTTGGAACGCTTTTTCTTATGACTGTGGAAACATAATTAACCAACCTTCATTGAGCAGCCATATCGTGGTAGATTGTATCGAGAAACGAGAAATCAACACAACAAATTAGAACAAAGATATATGCATAGAAGGCCAACTTTTAAGGTGCAAACATGCAATGTTGCTAAGAACACATGCCCGGGAGAATGGCAAAGACCTAACGACATGGGTAAGAACCCCAAGCAAGAGTACGACCCTCATCATATATGACACGCACATATTGGGGTGGTTGCAGAGCTGGCAAAGAATATGTATATATACAATATCTGTGTGTGTGTTTGTGCATAGAAAGCTGAGACCAAGTCCTTGAAGCTCTTTGCTCATAGATGAAGGTTAAGAATAATTACATTAAGCTAGTCGGGAAAATGTCAAGTCCATAACATATTTTGAACAAGTGACATGGAAGGATAAATGGTAGGTACTTCAACACCTTATACACAAACAAAGAGATAAATTCATATGTACATACTCAGGGCCATTGTTCAGCTTAATTTGAATTATATAGAAGGTGCAGCATGGTTTGAACATTCTAGAATAATATACCCCGTTATTCAATTTTCTTCAATTTTAGGTTATATATGCATGCGAAAAGTCAAGTTTATTTAATTCTTACGCCACTCTGTAACATTCTACAACCACAAGAATCCCCAGCTTTCCACTCGAAGTAAAATAAAAGGATCAGAAGGTAAGCCATGACTAATACAAGGCTGATATGTACCAATTCAAGGAATTTGACAATAAACTCTTCTAACAGATACCGAAATAGAGAATGTTAATAGTCAAACAGAATGACTAGGCACACCACAATTTTAACTATAGTTCAAGCCAAATAGGTTTTCACAAAACTAGAATTACTGTTGAACTCTAGCCTCCAACTTATGCCATCTATGAATGACATTTCACAATTATGCTCTTATTAACTCACTTTGTTCTGTCCATCTCACTCCATCACACAGCATTACTATCCATAAAAAAAATACTCGGGACCAAGATTAAAGAGATGATGTTTTTACCATCAAAAATTTAATCTTTTCACCACTGAAACAGTAACTGCATATATTAAAATATGTGTGTAAAAGGAGAACCTGCTAAGTTCAAGTTTATCCCTGTAGCACCAGAGAACATTTGGCCTAGACTTCACCACTGATTTACTTAGCATGTAGTGAAGGTTCACAATCTGTGAAATTGAGGGACAAAAAGATTTATAAAAAATGAAAAAAATGAAGAAAAAAAATCTCATTAAAAATTTACAGAATGAACATAGCTGCGCATTTGTATTGTGAATTAGAACAAAGAGAGAAAATTACCTGGTCGCGCGATTTGTCACCGATGATGACGAAGATGGAACGGTGTCTGGTTTTAACGCCGTTTTCGATAAGAGTTCTGATTCGTTCATCCACTTTCTTCCTCATTGCTCTGATTGTTGGGTTCAATTTGATTGACTAATAAAACCCTTTGCCGCTCTGTTTTATGTTCTATCTATTAGAGCTGTATTTACTAATTTGAGTTGCACAGCAGCGGTTATAGGGTTTATGTTGGGTTTTAGGGCAAGTCTGACAGTGTCATGGTGTATGAACCGGTTCGGTTGTTAGCTATCCGATTCAACCCGTTTTGCCAGTTTGGTTGCCAGAAGAAGTCATAAACAAAATTGGCTTGGTTTCCCCTAAATCTCGAATACACACTTCAATCTACTCTATTTGATTTCACTCAAAATTTGATTATATATTTTAATTAAATTATAATTTGTTAACACTTGAAATCTTATGCATTTAATTATAGATTTAAATATAATTTATTATCTTAATTTATTAGTATTTTTTTATTTCGATAATTAAAATTTTAATTTTTTAATTAGATAATTAAATTTTTATTTTTTTTAATTATATTTAATTAAATATGTCAGGTCACAAATCGATTACATGACAAAATAGTGTATACGTGTAGTTAAACAATAGATTTTAAGCAAAAACTTTATGTCAATAGAAAAATTGGACAAAAAATTGAACAATAGATTTTCACACAGAAGAGCTCGATTTTAACAAGGAGATTCTGTCTTCAATTTCGGAGAACTCCATCATTAGGACCATCATGATCAACCATATGCTACAACCATCAACCACTAACTCCCACTATCTACAACTACAAAATTCCTCCTCTTTTAATCATCATCAAAACTCCACCATCTTTGATCAGATCCATTTGTGCTAAACAGTTGCCGCTACGCACAAAACCCACCATCTCCGATTTGAAGGAGCAAAAACAAAGAAAATAAAAAGAAAAGAGGAAGAAGATGAAAAAGTAGCAAATAGGTTTGAGTGCTGTGATTTTGGGAATCCTAAATCATCCGTAATTTCGCATCCAACTCGATTAGATCAGAGAAAGCTAAAGTCATGCGACTTTGTGAGCTTGGTTAGGGTTCTTTTTTAGATGGAAATATCACAACCATTTAACTCATGATTCTAATTTTTTTCTGGATAAACGCGACGTTTAGTGGATTTGGTTGTTTGAGGCCAGTGAGGAACCCAGAAATGATTTTTAGCGGCATCAAAATTATTACTGCACTATAAATAATTTAGTGGGGTTTGGGGCACGAGTCAATTTTTTTTTAATATTTTTGGATTTTCGGGTTACACATAAATATATAAATATATATATATATATGTATATGTTATATTATAATGATAATATAATAAGTAATAATATATGATATATATACATTATATTGACTTATAATAAATTTTTTTAATTATAATTGTTTATAAATAATTAATTCATTAATTATTTTTAAAAATAATATAAATTAGATTATAATTTAATTTAAAATATTATACAGAGATATATATATATTGATAGGGATGTGGTTAAAATTTGATTGACAAAGTTATCAAATTTAAATTTGAATTCATATAATAGAAAATTTATAAAATTTAATGGGGTCAATTTATATATAATACTTAAAATTTACCTTACATTATAAAGCAATTATTTTTTTCAATAGGGTCAATTGATCCCATAATATTATATGTAGATCTACGGATTTATTGCTTTAAACGGTCTCGGTTACCCCGTATAACCCTAGATCTATATCTAGAGGTAAAAGGGGTCCGTAATAGCTCGAAACGGTGATTTCAACCGATGAAATCGTCGAATATCAAGTCTAGCTAGGACCATGTATATATGTATACCCGTATAAATAATGTGAGTCTAGGAATCCCGATGTTGAGATCCCCGAATGGATCCCGACTTGATTCCCACAATGGATCGATTTTGATGATGTAATGTTTAAATAGCATAAATATCATTGTATATGTAATATTTAGATCTTGAAGACGAGCTCGAGGGGTTAGTCCCGAGAGGTCGGATTCAAGATCCCGTGATAGCGAAAACTTTAATTGTGAGTGCTCGGTTTCATCGAGATAACTTTCATGTCCGATGATGATCCGACCCTTTTTGATGTTTACATGCATATCATCAAAATAATTTCTAATAAAACCACAAAGAGCTTTCAATTATAATAAAGCGATTAGGGGTAGATCACCTTACGAACGTAAAGATAAAAGAAAGTATCGAAGTCCTCGATTCCTAGTCGGGCAAAGGATTTGAAAACCTTATTTCTCCAAAACATCAGTTCAATTCATATATCTTGTTAAAAAATGAACTTTTTGTCAAAACAAATCCTTCATACCTAGGCGCAAAAGAGGTACAACACTATTTTCAAATAAACCAAAATAAAGACTTAGAATAAAAATGAATAAAGCTTTCAAAATAAAACACACACACACACTCACACACACACACTTTATGCATAGAAAATCAATAAGATGTGGTACCGTGTTTTCACGGGAGTTGGGGGGTGCCTAAGACTTTCCCCCCGCTTAACCTAGCCCCCGAATTCTACGAATCTTGAGTTTTAAGACCAATATTTCAGAGTCACGCATTGGACCATATTGCAAAACTATAAAAACTCGGATGAGTTGATACATCTATTTAAACTATTAGTTCCCAAAAGCACGTTAGTTATCTAGAAGGGGGGTTGAATAGATATTTTAAAACTTCTATGTTTAAAATACTTAGTCAGTATTGGTGATATTGACTGCAGCGGAATATATATTTTGTTCCCCTTCAAGATAATGCAGTTAAGGCGAGATAAACAGTTATAGCAGTTATAACAGATATAGCAGTTAATGAGAGACAATGAGACACAGGGTTTTAAGTGGTTCAGAGCCAACGCGACTCCTAATCCACTCTTCTACTCCACGAGTAGGAAATCCACTAAGGATGTCTTCTTACAACTGGATCACTTAGATCCCTTCAAGGCCAGCAGCCCTGGAACTTCACTTAGTTCACTTTTGAACTCTTCAAGTCCTTTGACTTGGATCTGCTCTTAGTTAACTTCTAAACTCTTTAAGTCCTTTAACTTGGATCTTCACTTAGTTCACTTCTGAACTTCTTCAAGTCCTCTGACTTGGTACCTCACTTGGATAGGCAGTTGTTAGTTTGAGGTGTGCTACTCAGTTGCAATTCAGCTTCTGTCTTTCAAAGGACTGAGTAGAGAAGCAAGCTTTCTTCAGTATCGTAGTGTTGCTCGTTGAGTGTTCTTGAGCTTTTTCAATGTATTCTTTCTTTATGCGTCTTGCTTACTTAGTCTGAATCCTTGTCTGATTTCCTTATAAAAGGGCCATTCAAAAATAGCCGTTTTGAATGCTCCCGTTGTTTCATTTAACGCTCCAGACATTTTCTATGCAGTGATGTTGACGTCCTGCTTTTCTGCTGCTCTGCCGCCTGGCTCACTGACACAGCAGACTGTATCTTTCACCTAACACCTGAAAAGGTGTTTTCTGCAGGCTGATTTAGTCCTTTTCTTAGCTTGTACAATACGCTTCTTCGATTTGGACTAAGGATGAATATGGAAGTATTGGAACTATCACTTTATCAACGGCTATAAACCTTTCTTCATTTGTTGCTCTTCCTCCCTTCATCAGATCTTTAATATTTGATGTACTCTGGAGGAACACTACAATTATGGTCATTGTGACATAATCGTTGTGTGTTGGCTTTGCACAGTGTGATTCAGACTTCTTCGTAGAGCACACTACGATTTCTCTTAAGCTCTCGGTAGACTACGATTCCTTGCTTACTTGTCTTGCAGACTTCACACTTCTGATAGCACTCTGCGATTCTCAACTTGGCTCGACAGATGCTTTTCAACTTTATGACTCTCAGTGTGGCTTCTGAGGCAGACTACGATTCGTTGATGCTTTCACTCGAGCTCGACATTTCTTGCCTTGGCCTTTGCAGACTTGATTCTTCGGCAGACTCCTATTTAGAATATCTTCACTTAAGCTCCACGTTTTCTGGCTTAACTTCTGTAGGCTTGAATCTCTTGGCAGACTACGATTCTTATATGGTCATTCAATCTCCATGAGTCCTGCCTTGTCTTTTGCAGACTTGAATCCCTTCGGCAGACTACGATTCTGTCAAGACTTTAACTTTTACAGCTCAAATAGATCAACCTAACAAGTTTGATCTTTTCTTCTATACATTCATTTACATAAATGATAAACGTTAAGGCTCAGATCAACCTAACATGTTTGATCTATCATCTAAGTCCTTGTACAATGATTCTCTTAAGGACTGTACACTTAAGCATTTATATTTACTTTTAATATCAAATCTGAATATGCAATTCCCAACAATCTCCCCCTATTTGATGTTGACATAATCAAGGAGATTTAGATTATAGCATCATTTTTTAAATGCATAATGTTAGAAAGTAAATATGGCTTAGTGTTTCAGTGAGCAACTAAAATTTCTAGAGAATAAGCATGAATTTATTGATGTTTGAAGAGATATTACATTCAAGTATAAAAACATCAATACAAAATTAAGTTTAGGCTTATCTCTATTTTCTTTGTCTCTTGCTCCTCGAAGACTCAGCAGCTCTCATCCTTCTGGTTTGCTCATCTCTCCATTCAATGTCTTCTAGCTCATAGCTGGACTGTGCAGAAGTCATGCCTTGTGAGCCAGAAGCTTGACCTTGATGTCTTTGAAGAGGTATTCCCACTGAAGGCTGTTGCAGATACTGATCAGATCATGGAGTTTGAACATTTGGACTCCTGGAGTTGCCACCCGACGATTGATCAGTACGAGTTTGCCTTTGCCTTTCCTGCTGCAGAGGTGGTGGTTGAATGTGCGTCTGCCTCGGTCTTCCACCTCTGCCTTTATCTCCTTGCCCAATCTTCTCCCCCTTTATGTCATCATCAAGGGCTCGAATATCGTCTGAGAGCCGTCTGATTCCGTCTACCAGGGCATGCATTTGAGTTCTTTGTTGAGAAATGTCACTGGTTTGTTCAGCAACTAAAGCCTCAGTGACCCTACTTTGTTGCTAAAGCATTTTCACGGCATCGTTGTTCTGGGAGATTTGAGCAGCACTGCATTCTTGGAATTGGTTCAAAGCGATACGCAGTGCTGAAATCTGTTCTGCCATCAGCTCATTTTGAGTTTGCTGATTCTTTTGCATTAGCAGCAAGGCTTCTTTCCGCTTCTTGGCCTCGATAAAATGAATAACATTTCTTGCCTTGATGCTTTCAGTCATTTCTCTGAAGATCGCCCTTAATGATTTAGTCAGTTCCGTTCCCAAATGTCCTGGCAGAGTCTTGACCGAGTCGAGAATGTTGTCAAATCTATGGTGAAGAGCAAGGGAATGTTCTTCAAGGACCTTTTTAGATTCTGACCCTATTTAACTCAGCGTGACAGTTAGCTCCTCCTTTGTTGGCATGAGAGCCAATTGATCTAGAATTTGTTGTGTTTCTGGAGGAGGAGTAGCTGTAGTGTTTTAATCTCTCCTTGACAAACTTGCGAGAGCAAGATTCATGTCAAAGTATGCATTGTTGGAGGATGATGGAATGTCTGCTTGGGTTAGAGGGTTAGGAGTTTGCTGGATAGGCGTAGTGTTTGGCTCAGATGTGTGTGTTTGTGTCTCTTTGAGCTGTTCTGGACACTCTACGATTTCTTCTTCGGATTGATCAGCATGCCCGAATCGTAGTGTGTCATCTAAGGTTGGTGTTTCACTGATTGAGTTTGCAAGCATTTCCTTGACAACTCGTGTGATGTGCTCAATCATTATTGGATGGTTAACGGGTCGCTCGACGAAGATGAGTTGGTTATGTGGTTCATCAGTCTCAGAGTTTTGAGACTCTCTGACTGAAAACTGATTTAGCATTACTTCATTCAAATTCTCTGGTAGCTCCCCCTCAATTTCTGCATTCTCTGGCTCCCCCTCAGCTGTAGCATTTTCTTGATTCTGAGCTTCTAGAGTTTCTTCTTCCTGCGGCTCAGTAATCTATTTATCCTTCTCATCAGCTCTTTTTCTGTCTCTTCCCTCAATACTTCCTCATTGATAAGAATGTATTTCTTGACCAATGTCCTCTTCCTCTTGAGCTTGACTGCATCTTCAGAACCTTCTTCAGCTTCAGCCCTGTTTGTCTGTTCGGGCTGAGAGGCTGTTGCAGCATCTTCTTCCATACTAGCAGCCTGCCTGGATTCTACGATTGGTGAAGACTTCTCAATCGTAGTAAGTGTAGGCTTCCTTGGTCTGTGACTGCGTTTCTTCTTCTTTTGAGCCTCAGCACTTCTTTCAGCCATGTCCTCACGTGTTTCCCTCTTCTTCTTCTTCTCCTTCTCTTTCAGAGTCTCCTCTGATGCTTGAGCTGCCTCAGGAGTAATAGCTCTTTCAGTCATTAAGCCACTAAACTCCATTTCAGCACCAGTGAATGCTTGAAGTGCATCATTGGTTGGGTCTTGGGGTTCCTCAGCCATTGATACATCTTCATTCATCTTCTTCTTTTCTTTCCTCCTTCTGATCAAGGCTTCGGCATTTCCTTCAGTTACTCCTTCTTCTTTTACCTCTTAGGCTTCCTGTAATACCCGAGAATTTTTTAATATTATTAAATAAATATATTAATGGAAATAAGAATTTATTTGAATATAAATGATTTTGTGTTATGAGATGAGTTAACTCAATTATATTAAATTGAATAATTATAATGATAATTGAGAAATTTATGGAGTTTGCGATAAACTCGTTGGTAGTCTTGTGTGGCACAGTGATGAGGATTATTAATGATTATATTAATTAACGAAGAAATTATTAAGTGAACAATTAATCTATATTAATTGTTAATTGTTATTAATTGTTATCGTAGAATATTAATTAATTGTTATAGAATATTAATGATGATTAGTTAATAATATGTGATTATTATTACTGCAAGAGATATAATAATAATACGCAACGTGTTTATAAATATAATAATAATAAACCACTTGTTTATAAATATGCTGGGAATTATATTTGTTAATGTGATAATTAATCCTATGATTATTAATTAAGTGTTATTAATAATCGATGAGGAATGGATTAATTAATAATATTGTTAATTAATCAATAATATGAATAATTTATTTAAATGACATTATGAATAATAAAGCAAATAAGTAAGTTATTAATATAATAAGATCATATTGTACAAGCATGCAATAATTAATAATATAAAGTATATGGAATATAACAATATTATAGTGTGGTGAAACATTTATGTGACTATACTATATTTATGGACCATGTATTAAGATTGATTGAAATATATAAGCTACATGAGCCAATGTGACAATGTGAGTGAGTATACAATAAAAATATCATGGATATATTGTAAACAATTGTTGATTAATAGAATTTAAATTAAATAATACAGGATATAATGTAATGTGGTAGTATCCGATTGAATTATATCGATAAGATAAAATGACCATGGACTATATATGTACAAATTACATTTGCTACATTGCAATGTTACCTATTCATTGAGTTATAATAGGACATTTCATGATGACTTAAAATACATATAATATAAGTATATGATATGTGTATTGTAATACAAGTGTAACATGTAGTTTCATTTGCAAATGCTGAGCTTAGTGTGCTTTGTCCCATATTGATAGACACAAACCTTGTACACGGGAATAGCATTATGAAGTCTGAGGCCTATATCCCACAAACTCAGCAAACATTTCCTAACTTTCATAACAATGATGGGCAAGGGAGTGGGAATCATGAAGGGTTCTAACAACCAATTACCAACTCTCCCATGACCACCATGCAATCCTCTTTTCCGTTGGTTTAATTTGGGAGTTAAAGGTATTGTCTGTATATATATTCTTCTATAAATAATAGCTCCTCTCATCTCTTTTCAATTGCTGAGATTTGTATAAGTGTTGAGTTGAGAGCTAGTATATCATCAGTGTTAGTATTTTGAGAAGTTGAGAATTTAATTGCATTACAAAGGTATAATTCCATTCCTTGTTCTTCGTTTCGTAAACTCAAATTCTTGTTCCTCATTTTGTTTACTGTCAAAGTTTCAAATTTCTGATTATGCCAAATTGGACTGTAATTGGGGTATAGAACAATTGTTTAGTTGTTATAATAAACATAAGCATGTTGGAATACAATGTGGTTGTTTTCGTGAATAAATTTTATGAATTGAGTTGCTGTCTGCCGAAGCAAGAGCTTCCAGCTCTGTACAGGTAACGGCGCAGCAGCGCCCTGGTTATACTAGGGTGCTGCGCAGCTGCACCAGTGCTGGACTTGTGTTTTGCTGGCCAAGGCCCTGCGCAGCTGCGCCAGTTTTGAACTGGGACGCTGCGCAGCTGCGCCGGTCACTGGAAATGGTTGATTGATTCTGCTTGTTTTCTGCTACGTAATAACGGTTTAATTTGGCTTAAGATGGCATGCTAGCTTGTGTAACATATATATATATATAAATATACTAAGGCATGTAAACATGTTTTAAACCAAGATGGTATACATTTTGACAAAAAGACTTATGTTCTTCAAAGTAACTTAAAGTTTTATAAACGAACGTTAGCATAAATAAAGTATGTTAGTATTCTAATTTTCGAGGCATGTTAGTATGATGTAGAGATACATGAAAGACGTATTAACGTATGTATATATGTTTCATAGTATCACATGAGCATGTCAAACCTCATTAGTAAACATGCTAACAAAAATACAAGTTTTGAAGGTTGATATCGACATGTAAAAACCATACACAAATTCTGATTTTTCGGGCATGTTTGTATAAAATTGAAATACATGTCGGACACATTAACTTACGTATATAGATTCATAATATAGCATGAACGTGTTAGAACGTATTAGCAAACTTTATTAATGAAAGTATAAGTGTTAAACGTGAACGTCGACATGTTACATTGAGATTTAAATTTCAATACTTATGAACATGTTTGATAGAACTTGTAGACTTGCTAATGTATCATTCATGTTTGCCTACTATGTTACAAGTAGTGAAACCAAATTTGCGTAAATGAAGCATGTTTTCAAACTAATAACAATGATAGTTGCATATATGTGATATAAAAACTCATGAACATGTTTAAAATAAGTATATGATTACCTTATGTGTTTTAAAAGCGAGCATGATAGGCTTTGTGAATTCCATGGCCTTGAATGACCGTAAGTGTCGACCTAGAATCTATATCACCTATGTTTGGAACGAGGAAAGGTTATACGAACATGGAAAGACTCTTTAATATGTATATATGCTTTGTGATATCATATGTTGATACGTGGATCCGATTTCGACAGTTAACTTATAGTAATGCTATAATTTGCTAAAATAGAGTATGTTTGCTAGTTGTTGTAGTCTCACATGATAGTAATGATGTATGAAGACGATTAAATTGAGAAGAGGAACGCTAATGATAAAAGATATTAAAAGTCGAGACTTGTGAGATAGTATAACTGTGTCGCTAGGTCAAGACTTAGTTATGTGATTATCGTATATACGAGATGAGATATAATGTTAAACTATATGACTAATGAATATCATATATACATAACTATATTACGATAGGATTCGAAAAGTGTTGATTAATTTACGGGGATAAACTAAGCTTAAGGTAAGTATCCTAACCGACGCATTTACTTTATGCAAGTATTCTATCCTTGTATATTGCAAGCTAATTTCTTTACTTAATCGTTTGAATTGAATTAGCATACTTGAACTCTTATTTCATTAAAGCTATTATTCATGTTGAACTTGGTATTGTTCTTAAATATTGTGAAAGTGTCTATGCCATTTGATTCGGCTAGACTTATATTATTGAAAAGCGACCCAAACTAATTGATTGGTGCGGGATCTTGTATTTGACTGAGAAGACCAACCTTCCTTGAAAGGAATATATAATTGTCGGAGAACCGACGTGCGCACTTGAGTATGATTGATCGTTATGCATAACGTATGGTACTTTAAGCTGATCACCTGTTGTACCTGTTTTTGTTGGATTTTCAGTTTAATACTGTTAATTCTAGTAAAAGTTCATAGTCCTTAGTGACTGCTCAGTATTCAGTTATTTGAAATCTTGAATTGATTTATTATTGAATCATATTGATATTATTCTGTCCTTAGCGACTGTTATTGAGAACTGTTGATATTCTTGTTATCCTTGAACTATCAAACCTTGTTATACCCTTTCGAGAATTGAGAATCTTATTACTCACCCTTATTGTATATTACTTGCTGAGCAATTTGTGCTCATTCTTGCTTTCCCTAAAAACATTTCAGTTAAGGCAGAGCAGGGCGAACCTTCGAGCGTTGATAAGGGCAAGGGCAAGGCTACCAGCTAGCTTGTCTTTTTTATGTTTTAAATATTTTAATGTCGTATTAAGATGATGTAGTAAGACTGGTTTTGACTATGTCTAAGCTTAAGTTAGATTATGTAAGAAGTCGTTAATTGATATTATTATGTAATCTATTAAGTACTGTAGGTTGCGAGACTTGGGGGAATAATTATAATAAATCATTGTAAATTATTTTAGATTAGATTTTCTGCTGTGATTGTGTGATTTTTAGTTATTATTATTGTGATGTATTACCATGAGCACGTGATGAACCAAATTCGAGCGACCAAGTGGCGGTCCCAGATTTGGGGGCGTTACAGGTTGGTATCAGAGCTGTAATTATAAACCATAGGAGCGAGTGTCCTTAGATTATAACGTAGGAGAACTTAGAAGTTGGAAAGGAGATAAAACTCACATAGGGTTTTCCCTAGAGCGAGACTTAGCGTGTTATGAAATGTAACTTCATTTTATACAATGAACTTATGTTTTATTTAACATTCTAATGGAGTTGCTGTTTGTTTGTCTTGTGTTTGTGATTGTAGGATGACAGACACAGGTGTACCTAGTAGAGTGGCAGAGGAGGAGCCCAGGCATATACATGTAGTATACGAGGCACCTCTAGAGGCTACACTAGTGCAGGCTGTTGCACCGTTCGAGTCTGACGATGAGGATGAGATTGAGATAGAGTCTAATCCAGAGGAAGAGCCGATGGAGGACGAGCCGATGGAGGATGAGCCAGTGGAGGACTCTGATGAGGCTACTATAGTGGAACGGATGCTAGGAGAGTACGAGGAGCGTATCCTAGAGTTAGACTGCCGAGTACAAGAGCTGGAGGCCGAGGCCCATGAGAGAGAGTTTGAGTTCCAGAAGCTGAGGGACGAAGACCATCAGAGGAAGCTAGCCATGCAGGAGCTAGAGGTAGAGATCGCTTACCGCATGGTGGCATGGATCCAAATGGGAACCTTATTCCACAGGTCGGTGGGCAGGGAAGCTGGTGATAGTAGTGTGCATACAAGCCAATCATGTATGATAACAAAGCACATACTTTGTAAACAATCTTATTTATTTATTAATAAAATATTCATTTAAGGCATATAATTATCTACATGGTGCTGCTTTTATAATATGTAAATAACCCATAGTTTTAAGCAATGCTTTTAGAATCATGATGAGATCATGATAATGAGATCTAAATTCTTAGAAAGCTTAAAAACTAAAATAGTTCTCAATTGTGGGATTACTAAAATGGGGATTAGTAAATCCGGATAGATTGGTACATATGTTGCTTGCTCATTGGATGAGGATGGCTGATCTCATGGTCATTTGTGTGGAGACACTAAAGCAAGTATGTAGGTGCTTATTGGAGAATAAGTTCACTGAACGTGACTCGCTATGGAATACCTAATGGAGTTTTACTCGCCTGTCAATAGGAATTCCTAATGTGATAGTAGTACATGTGATCCTTGGACTTGAGATCATCATAGTATCTTGTATGTAACAAATTATACTTTGACTAATTTCTTAAGGCCTTTTAAGGCATATATAGGGTATGCTTGGGTGTAATGAGTTACATATGGAGATAATGAATGATCAATAAAGAATCTACCACCTCTAGTAAAGAGGAGATATGTCCTATGTGATTCGTTAAATGACAACCCAGGAATCCTTGGCCAAGGTAGAATGAAATTAGAAAGAGGTTTCTAATTTGCATTATTTGGAGTTGTGCATTTTCTAATCGAAATACATATGATTAAATAAATTAGGACTTGACAGTAAATCCATGTCTTATATTTAATTAGGACATTGTATGGTGGAAGGATTGAATTGTACAGTAACTATTAACTCACAGGTTCTTTTATGATTAATGTTGAAATCTATATTATCTGGAAAGTCGTTGATCGCTAGGGAGGCTTATCCCTATTGTAGAATAAATGTTATTTATTTAAATAGATTATTAGTTTAATTTATTTATTTAAATAAGATTAGAATTGTTCTAATTGATTTATTCACAACCGGTTTAATATGGAGAACCTAAAGGGTCACACCATAAAAGGAAGAAGAATTATTTAAGAAGAAAATGGCATGATAGTAATAATGCATTAAGTATAATTAATTTAATCTATGATGATATAATAAATTAAATAGCTTAATGTTTATTATTTAATATTTTAGAAATATTAAATATAAATTAATAAGAGGAGTCTTATTAATATTATTATTTTAATTCTAAAGGAGTTTAGGAATTAATATAATATCAGTACTTTCTCTCAATCCTAATAAAGATTAGGATATAAATTAATTAAAAGTATTTAATTAATTAATTAAATAAAACCCTATTCTAATTGGATTAGGAGGGTTAACCTAATATCTATATAAGAGAGTCTTATATCAGAAATAAGGTACGTGAATTTTTCAAGAGTTAGGAGTACACATATTCTATAGAGATAGAAACAAGGGTTAAGCCAATAACCCATCTTACTGAGTTCTTCATCTTCCTTGGTGGATCACCGTTAGAGGCCAAACATTTGGGTGGCTGACATTGATCAAGGGAAGGAGCCACTACAGAGGAATCAAAGGAGTAGAACTTGTACCTGAGGAAGCTTGGATCTTCAAAGATATAATTCTGTTTTTCTCCTTCCTCATTCACTGATAATTGATGCACAAGAATGATCATGGCAATGGGTTTGTATAAATTTTTGAAAACCTAGTTTTTACGCTTCCGCCCTATTTATGTGATTTGATTGCATGATTGCGTTACGTACAAACCCAACAGTGGTATCAGAGCCAATCTTGTGCTAATTATCAGTCTATGTGATTCCATACATGTATAATATGCGATTGGATCGAGTTCTGGGCAACAAATTTTTTTTTCAGATTCTGCGAAGCTTCGCAGCTGCGCCGGTTCCTGGCCTTCTTGCTGTGCAGCTGCGCCGGGTGCTGTTCCTGGTTTTCATGCTGCGCAGCTGCGCCGGTTCCCTTTACATTCTTGGCGCAGCTGCGCCACTGGACAGGAACTGAATTTTTTTTTGTTTTATTTAATTAAATGAATGGTTTATTTAATTAATAAAGGTTTAAAATAAAGATGTTTATTTTATATGAAATGAGATTTCAGAATTGCTAAAATTAAAGAGTTTAATTTGAAATTATTTTTGAATGAAATAAAGGAGTTTATTTTTCCAAAAATAAAGTTTAGCAAACTTATGCCCATTAACTGATATTAATACATATATGGAATGAATTTATTTTCATGAGATGAATAAGTTTTATTGATACGTATGATGATATGTATGGTAATAAAAGGGATTGATTATAGACTATGACAAATGTGATTGGATTTTATTTTGGTTGAATGCTTGAATGAATGGGTTTTATAAAATGGGGTCTGCGTATCTCGTCTTCTCTAGTTTTATTCTCGATGTAAATTCTATCTCCTTTCTATGTACTTCCCCTTGACTGCTGATCAAGGTTTCTATTTAATTTTAAATAGTTAATGTAATAGAGATAGTTAGAATTATTTTGAAGAAATTGGAGACCAAGGAGCAAGGAACGCGTGAAGACTCATTTGTATGGAGCCAGGGTTTAAATGTAATAGTTATATTTAAATTTAAATTCTTGCACTCCTAGGTTTGACCTTTTGGTTTACTTGGTGGCTTTAGTGAACCAAACTAGAATAAAAGTCCATAATCAATCCGGGTAGAATATAGTATTCTATATTGCATGCTAAATATTATATATATTATATTTTATACAAACATGCTTCGCATGTTTAATAAAATGACGCGTATTTTATATATATATGTGCATGCGCGCTTAAAAAGATGAGACAAATAATAACAAACCCCTCAAAGAAATATTATTAAGTCTGAAGCGTTCAAATGATATTTGGAATATCGAACGTCGCCTTCTAGCATGATTAGTTAATAGAGTATTAAATATTTAATATGAGTTTGTTGTGCTATCCACAAGGCGAGTATTGAATATTTAAGATGTTAATTAATCACATTTGATGTTTATCAAGAAAATTGAACGATCTAGTCTTGTTGTGCTATCCACAAGGACGAAATTTTTTCTTTTTTGAATTTATGGAAGTGCTAGGCTGGACTTAACTTAAATCATTTTAGTTCGGATGTGCACACACATGACCATTATGATTTAAGAGGCAAAATAAAAGGAGTTACATGGTGATGTAATTGACAAGAGTTGTCTACCTATTGATTTGTATATCGCTTGTTGTGCTATCCACAAGGTTATATACATTTGAAATGGGATCCTTAATCTCACTAGCAAATCTTTAATTAGATGTTGCCGAACTATATGAGTGAGGGTAATCTAGTTTGATGAAAATAGTGGGAGATACCAATTTAAAATAAAGACCTAAATTTATTTTGGTATGCAAAGTTAATAAAATAAATGTTTGCTAAAAGTTGTCTTTTCACATGCAGAATTTTAAAAATGTCAAAATCACTAATCTCACTACGAAGCATACTTGATGCAAATAAGCTTACCGGCCCGAATTATGAGGACTGGCTAAGAAATCTGAGAATTGTTCTCACTGCTGAAAAGATTTCTTATGTCTTAAATTCCACTATCCCTGAATCTGTTTCAGAAACAGCCTCTGAGGAAGAGATTGCCACTTTCAATAAGTGGCAAGATGATGCATCTGTGGCTCAATGCATCATGCTCGCATCCATGAATAACGAGCTTCAGCGTCAGCATGAAAAAATGGATGCTCCTGCTATGCTGCTTCACCTCAAGGAGTTGTATGGTGAACAGAGTGGGACTGCTAGATATGAGATATCTAAGGAGCTCTTCCGATCTCGGATGACCGAGGGCACTGCCGTCGAGACTTTTGTTCTGAAGGTAATCAATTTGATTGAACGCCTTGGACAGCTTGGGTTCGTCATGGATGGGGAGTTGAGTCAAGACTTGGTCTTGCAGTCACTCCCTGAGACCTTCTCGCAGTTTGTGGTTAATTTTCACATGAATAAGCTAGATGTCAGCTTACCTGAGCTGCTTAACATGCTAAAAATTGCAGAAGGTCACTTCTCATCCAAGAAGAACCATGTCTTGATGGTGGATTCTTCCAATAAAAGGAAGAGGCCCAAGGTGTCTTCTGAAAAGAAGAAATCTAAGAAGGCTAAGGGAAAAGGGAAAGAAAAGGAGCAAAAGAAACATGAACCAGCTAAAGGAATGTGCTTTCATTGCAATGAGCCGGAACATTGGAAGAGGAACTGCAAGAAGTTTCTGGCAAAGAAGAAGCTTGGAGAAGCTTCGACCTCCAATCAAGGTTTGTTCATGATTGAAATTAATTTTTCAGAAAGTTAAAATTCTACTTGGGTATTGGATACCGGCTGCGTTTTTCACATATGTAATAATGTGAAGGGACTGGTCAGAAGTAGAAAGCTGAACAATGATGAGGTGATCCTACGAGTGGGGAATGGAGCAAAAGTTGCTGCATTAGCTGTAGGAACTTATTGTTTAGCAATGCCTTCGGGCAAATCCATTTATCTTAATAATTGTTATTATGTTCCGAATATTATTAAAAACATTATTTCAATTTCTGTATTGGATATGAAAGGTTTTGACGTTATTATAAAGAACAATGGTTGTTTTATTTATAAAGACGATGTTTTATATGGTATTGGAAATTTGCGAAATGGACTTTATACAATTGACTTATAAGAAAATATATTTCAAATTGAACAAATTAAGAAAAGGAAAAGAGATGATATTAATTATACCTATATGTGGCACTGTTGACTCGGTCATATCAATGAAACAAGATTATCCAAGTTGCATAAAGATGGGCTCCTCGAGCTATCTGATTATGAATCATATCCAACTTGTGAATCTTGTCTCATGGGTAAAATGACTAAATCTCCTTTTAGTGGAAAAGGAGAGAGAGTTACAGAGTTGTTGGCATTGATTCACACAGACGTTTGTGGACCTATGACAACAAGTGCACGGGGTGGGTATTCTTATTTTATTACTTTCACTGATGATCACTCAAGATTTGGATATGTGTATTTAATGAAATACAAATCAGAATCATTTGAAAAGTTCAAAGAGTTCAGAAGTGAAGTAGAGAAACAAACGGGCAAGAGTATTAAGATACTTTGATCAGATCGAGGTGGAGAATACTTAAGCAGTGAGTTTCTCAATTGTCTCAGAGAAAATGGTATAATCTCACAATGGACTCCTCCAGGTACACCATAGTTAAATGGAGTATCTGAAAGGAGAAATCGAACACTGTTGGACATGGTTCGATAATGATGAGTTTTACCGACCTTCCAATTTCCTTCTGGGGATATGCCTTAGAAACGGCTGCATACCTACTTAACAAGGTACCTACCAAATCCGCCCCAAAGACTCCATATGAGATGTGAAAAGGGAGGAAACCAAATCTTAAGCATGTTAAGACTTGGGGTTGTCCAACTTATGTCAAAAAGTTTGAAAATGATAAGCTACAGACTAAATTCGATAAGTGTAGATTTGTGGGATACCCTAAAGAAACCGTAGGGTATTATTTCTATCATCTAACTGATCAAAAGGTGTTTGTTGCAAAACATGCTACCTTCTTGGAGAAAGAGTTTATCCATGAAGGGGTAAGTGGGAGCAAGATATATCTTGAAGAAGTTCAAGAACCACAAGTTACCACGGACCAAAGTCAGGTACCTAACCAAGTAGAAGAACCTACTGTACCACACCCTGTTCGTAAATCTGGAAGAGTACCGAAGATACCTGAGAGGTATGGATTCGTTATAGAGGATAACGATGAGGTACACATCATGAATGCCGGGTGATAAAGAATATCACAGTCATAGTCTTTGATTAATTCTAACCACCTTCTCTGCCGTATGTTCAACTCCTTCTGTGTGAAGATATATTTCAGACTTTTGTGGTCCGTGTATATTTCACACTTTTC
Source organism: Panax stipuleanatus (assembly GCA_020205555.1). Classification (NCBI taxonomy): domain Eukaryota; kingdom Viridiplantae; phylum Streptophyta; class Magnoliopsida; order Apiales; family Araliaceae; genus Panax; species Panax stipuleanatus. The sequence goes on along the minus strand of CM035117.1, from coordinate 61,317,128 downwards.
CCCATACAAATAATGCCTCTATATCTTTAACGCAAAAACTACTGCCGCTAACTCTAAGTCGTGAGTAGGGTATCGTTTTTCATAATCCTTCAATTGTCGTGATGCATACGCAATGACTTTACCGTGCTGCATAAGCACACAGCCAAGTCCCTTGTGCGATGCATCACTATACACCACAAAATTTCTCGCATCATCTGGTAATGATAACACAGGTGCTTCGCTCAATCTCCTTTTCAGTTCTTGAAAACTTTCTACGCATTTGTCGGTCCATACAAATTTCACCGTCATCCTAGTCAAATTGGTCAACGGGGTTGCTATCTTAGAAAAATATTGGACGAATCTTCGATAGTACCCAGCTAACCTTAAAAAGCGTCCCACCTCCGTTGGTGTTCTCGGTTGTTCCCAATTACTTACTGCTTCAACCTTCGTAGGGTCTATAGAGATTCCATTCATATCCACCATGTGGGCTAAGAATTGAACCTTCTCCATCCAAAATTCGCACTTAAAAAATTTCGCATACATCTTCTCCTTCCTTAGTGCCTCCAAAACAATCTTCAGATGTTCGGCGTGTTCTTCCTCTGTCTTCGAGTAGATCAAAATGTCATCGATAAAAACCACTACAAATTTATCCAAGTATGGCTTGAAAACTCAGTTCATCAAGTCCATAAATGCTGCCGGAGCATTAGTCAATCCAAATGACATTACCAAAAACTCGTAGTGTCCATAACGGGTTTGAAACACAGTCTTTGGTATGTCTTCATTCCTCACTTTCAGTTGATGATATCCTGTTCGTAGGTCGATCTTCGAGAAACACTTTGCTCCCTTCAGTTGATCAAACAAGTCTTCTATCCTCGGTAGCGGATATCGGTTCTTGATCGTTACTCTATTCAATTCTAGATAATCGATACAGAGCCTCATCGATCCGTCCTTCTTCTTAACGAATAGCACTGGTGCTCCCCAAGGAGAAACACTCGGTCGAATGTAACCCTTATCTAATAACCCTTGCAATTGTATCATCAATTCCTTCATTTCTACTGGCGCCATACGATATGGAGCTTTCAAAATCGGTGTCGTTCCCGGTGCTAAGTTTATTACGAATTCAATTTCTCTGTCTGGCGGAAGACCAGGTAGATTGTCCGGAAACACATCTTGAAATTCATTCACTACGGATATATCCTTAATTTCTACTCCCTTTTTCCGAGTATCAACAATGTAAGCTAAATAACCTACACATCCTTTCCTTAACAATTTCTTGGCCTGCATCATCGTAACGCAACATAATTGCTTAAGCGATGAGCTATCATAAAACACTACCTTAGACTTATTCGGAGTCTGAACGTTCACACACTTGTTCTGACAGTCAATAATCACAGCATGGTTATACAACCAATCCATTCCCAGTATCACATCAAATTCTCCTAGTCTAATAGGAATCAAGTCTACGCTCAGTTCATGTTCTCTAATGTTTGCGTGACAATATTGATAAACATATTCTACAGGGATTATTTCTTTATTCGCAACTTCTATGTTCAAAGGATTTTCTAATCGTTCTCGAGGTGTACTAAGTTTACTAGCAAATTCTTCATATATAAAAGAACAGGTGGCACCCGAATCAAATAATACATAAGCATTTATATCATTGATTGGGATTATACCTGACACTACGTCCTTCGTAGCCACGGCGTCCTGGACGATCATGTTAAAGGTTCTGGCGGTTGGGCGGTTGGATTGTGCCGGCCCGCTGATCATCAGCTTGTTGCCTCCTTGCTGATTGCTACCCACGCCACTTCCCTTCTTTGGGCAGTCCTTAATTCGGTGCTCCGTCGAGCCACACGCAAAGCATCCTTGTATCTTCTTTGGTTTCAAACAGTTGGGCGAGATGTGCCCTTCCTGTCCGCAGTTGTAGCAAGTGTCACGTCCCTTCCAGCACTCGCCCTGGTGATTCTTCCCACACTTTGAGCATCCTTCAGCCCTCTTCTTGAAATCTCCACGAAAATTCCCTGATTGATTATTGTTGTTTTTGTTGTTGTTGTTGTTGTTGTTGTTGATCTCCTATTTTCTCTTTCCCAAGTTGTTTCCTCCGCTACTGCTTCCTCCGGTACAGTTCTCTCCTCTAGTATTCTTTCCTTTCTTCTCCTTGTTATACAGACTTAAGGCCTCACTGCCACCTTCCGCAATGATTGCCTTCTCCAGTAATGTTACAAAGGAATCAATTTGAAGAACTGATACCTTATTGAACAGCCACGGCTTCAACCCTTGTTCGAAGCGTCTAGCCTTCCTCTCTTCATCTCCAACTTAGTGTTCTGCAAATCGCGCTAGTTCATTAAACTTAGCTGCGTACTGCGCCACCGTCATATCACCTTATTTTAGTTCTAAGAACTTCACCTCCATCCGATTCTTCATACTCTTCGGGAAGTAATTCTCGAAGAACAGCGTCTTAAACTTATCCCAAGCTATTATCCCTTCTCCAGCTCTTTGTTGATTAGCCTCCCACCAATAGTTTGCTTCTCCCCTCATCATGTATGTGGCAAATACCGTCTTCTGATCTTCGCCTACGGGAGCTATAGTGAAAGCTTTTTCGATCTCCTTGATCCACGTTTGTGCGACGATTGGGTCGGTAGTTCCCTCGAACTCCGGGGGTCCTACACTCTTAAAGTCTTTAAAGGTTGTTACTGGCACAGTCTGAGGGTTTGGGTGAACGGGTTCATTGTTCCTTCCCCTTAATACCTCTCCTAACAGGTCTACCAGTTTCTGGATCGGGTCTACTTGTTCCCTCTTATTGTTCACTGACTCCTCAGGTGCAGTCAATCTACGTCTGGGCAGCATTATCTGCATCACAATTTTTCATTTTATTATTATTCCAAGTATATTACTTAAGTATTTCTTTTTAATACAAAAGAAGAAATTTATAACATGTTTCTGAATAAACTCCATTTATATTCATATGCCAAATAGTTTCATTACATGATTTCCCTAGCATACTTCTATAAATGTTATCACATATATCCCATAATATCACAAAAGACGGGGAATATACCAACCTGCTACCATACTACCCCTCTAACAAAAGCTTACACGGGGTTTACATCACTATCCTTCATCTTACACACACGATAAGGATTACAACATAGTATGTACAACACATAAAGATAAATGCAACTAACTACTACTAGACCATTTAAGGAAATCTTATCACATCATGCCACGCTCCACAGCGCTCTTGTACTCTAACTGTGCTATATACGCCATCAACTCTCGGCTCAAAGTATGTAGGGTTTGTCCCTGTTCTGTCGGGTAGTGGTACACACCATCAATCACCATCTCAAAAGCTAAATGGAACACATACCCCATCTTGTTCATCTTTCTCTTCTTGTACCTGATCTCGTCCTCTAGGTCGTCAACTCTCTCATTGGCCGCTTCCCACTTCTCCTCGAAGTGTATCCTATCCATCACCTCCAACTCTAGCTGAGTACGGAATGCCTCTTTCTCAATCTCCACACTCAATTCTCTCTGTTCTACTTCTTCCAGCTGTTGGGTTTGTACGTAACGCAATCATGCAATCAAATCACATAAATAGGGCGGAAGCGTAAAAACTAGGTTTTCAAAAATTTATACAAACCCATTGCCATGATCATTCTTGTGCATCAATTATCAGTGAATGAGGAAGGAGAAAAACAGAATTATACCTTTGAAGATCCAAGCTTCCTCAGGTACAAGTTCTACTCCTTTGATTCCTCTGTAGTGGCTCCTTCCCTTGATCAATGTCAGCCACCCAAATGTTTGGCCTCTAACGGTGATCCACCAAGGAAGATGAAGAACTCAGTAAGATGGGTTATTGGCTTAACCCTTGTTTCTATCTCTATAGAATATGTGTACTCCCAACTCTTGAAAAATTCACGTACCTTATTTCTGATATAAGACTCTCTTATATAGATATTAGGTTAACCCTCCTAATCCAATTAGAATAGGGTTTTATTTAATTAATTAATTAAATACTTTTAATTAATTTATATCCTAATCTTTATTAGGATTGAGAGAAAGTACTGATATTATATTAATTCCTAAACTCTTTTAGAATTAAAATAATAATATTAATAAGACTCCTCTTATTAATTTATATTTAATATTTTTAAAATATTAAATAATAAACATTAAGCTATTTAATTTATTCTATCATCATAGATTAAATTAATTATACTTAATGCATTATTACTATCATGCCATTTTCTTCTTAAATAATTCTTCTTCCTTTTATGGTGTGACCCTTTAGGTTCTCCATATTAAACCGGTTGTGAATAAATCAATTAGAACAATTCTAATCTTATTTAAATAAACAAATTAAACTAATAATCTATTTAAATAAATAACATTTATTCTACAATAGGGATAAGCCTCCCTAGCGATCAACGACTTTCCAGATAATATAGATTTCAACATTAATCATAAAAGAACCTGTGAGTTAATAGTTATCGTACAATTCAATCCTTCCACCATACAATGTCCCAATTAAATATAAGACATGGATTTACTGTCAAGTCTTAATTTATTTAATCATATGTATTTCGATTAGAAAATGCACAACTCCAAATAATGCAAATTAGAAACCTCTTTCTAATTTCATTCTACCTTGGCCAAGGATTCCTGGGTTGTCATTTAACGAATCACATAGGACATATCTCCTCTTTTACTAGAGGTGGTAGATTCTTTATTGATCATTCATTATCTCCATATGTAACTCATTACACCCAAGCATACCCTATATATGCCTTAAAAGGCCTTAAGGAATTAGTCAAAGTATAATTTGTTACATACAAGATACTATGATGATCTCAAGTCCAAGGATCACATGTACTACTATCACATTAGGAATTCCTATTGACAGGCGAGTAAAACTCCATTAGGTATTCCATAGCGAGTCACGTTCAGTGAACTTATTCTCCAATAAGCACCTACATACTTGCTTTAGTGTCTCCACACAAATGACCATGAGATCAGCCATCCTCATCCAATGAGCAAGCAACATATGTACCAATCTATCCGGATTTACTAATCCCCATTTTAGTAATCCCACAATTGGGAACTATTTTAGTTTTTAAGCTTTCTAAGAATTTAGATCTCATTATCATGATCTCATCATGATTCTAAAAGCATTGCTTAAAACTATGGGTTATTTACATATTATAAAAACAGCACCATGTAGATAATTATATGCCTTAAATGAATATTTTATTAATAAATAAATAAGATTGTTTACAAAGTATGTGCTTTGTCATCATACATGATTGGCTTGTATGCACACTACTATCAATCTCCCACTTGCACTAAAGCCAATCGCCATGGTATCTCATACCCATCTTCTCTAAGTGACGATCAAACTACTGTTGTGTTAAAGCTTTAGTAAATGGATCTGCAATGTTGTCTTGAGAGTCTACACGCTCCAAGGTGACGTCTCCTCTTTCAATGATCTCTCTGATCAAGTGAAATCGCCGCAACACGTGTTTAGATTCTGATGAGACCTGGGTTCTTTAGCCTGTGCAACCGCTCCGGTGTTGTCACAGTATACGGGAACTACTTCTCCAATGCTAGGAACCACACCAAGTTCAGTTATGAACTTCTTCATCCAAACAGCTTCCTTTGCAGCTTCACTTGCAGCTATATACTCTGCCTCTGTCACTGAATCAGCAACCGTTTGCTGCTTGGAACTCTTCCAACTCACTGCACCTCCGTTCAAGGTAAACACATACCCTAAACAGATTTACTGTCATCTTGGTCTGTTTGAAAACTTGAGTCCGTGAATCCCTCGAGTTTTAATTCAGACCCACCGTAGACAAGAAAAATATCTTTAGTCCTTCTCAAGTACTTTAGGATATTTTTCACTGCCTTCCAGTGCTCTTCTCCTGGATTCGACTGGTATCTGCTTGTTACACTAAGTGCGTGAGCAACATCAGGTCTAGTACATATCATATCGTACATGATAGATCCTATTGCAGAAGCATAAGGGATCTTACTCATACGGTCTCTCTCCTCAGGTGTCTTTGGGGCCTGTTTCTTGGAGAGATTTATTCCATGGCTCATCGGCATGAGACCTCTTTTGGAATCTTCCATGCTAAACCTCTTTAGCATCGTATCAATGTACGTTCTTTGGGATAAGCCGAGCATCCTTTTAGATCTATCTCTATAGATCTTTATCCCCAAAATATAGGATGCTTCACCCAAGTCCTTCATGGAGAAGTTTTTAGATAACTAGATTTTAATGGATTGTAACATAGGAATGTCATTCCCTATCAGTAATATATCATCAACATATAATACAAGGAATGATACGGCGCTCCCACTAACCTTCATGTATACACATGGTTCATCCTCGTTTTTGATAAAATCAAACTCTTTGATTGTCTCATCAAAACAAATGTTCCATCTTCGAGAAGCTTGCTTCAACCCATAAATGGATCGTTGTAGCTTACAGACTTGATTTGTTCCAACTTTTGAAATAAATCCCTCTGGCTGTGTCATATACACATCCTCCTCAAGTTTCCCATTGACGAAGGCCGTTTTCACGTCCATCTGCCAGATCTCATAGTCGTTGTAAGCTGCAATCGCAAGCAAAATCCGAATGGACTTGAGCATGGCTACTGGTGAGAAGGTTTCATCATAGTCAACTCCTTGTCTTTGTTTGAAACCTTTTGCAACCAGCCGGGCCTTATAGGTCTCTACCTTTTCGTCTGCTCCAGTCTTTTTCTTAAAAACCCATTTACACCCAATAGGTTTAATACCTTCAGGTGGTGAAACCAAAGACCATACTTTGTTTTCATACATGGAGTCCATTTCGGATTTCATGGCTTCAAGCCATTTCCCTGAGTCTTTATTACTCATAGCCTGTTCGTAATTCAATGGATCATCCGCTCTGAGCAGAAAAGGAAGGGCGAAATTGTTTAATTTGAAGACTCAGGAAGAATTGATAAGAGAGATGGAGAAATTGGAGATAGAAGTAAATGGACCAGAAAAGTCTGGTGAGAAGTTAATTGTAATGGAAGCTTGTCCGACGTTGTTGGATAGAGTGAAGGAAGCACAAGAGAAGGATGAAGAGTGTGAGAAAATCCGAAAGAGGATCACAGAAAATGAGGAAGAGAAATTTCGAATGGATAAAGATGGTATTTTGAGATTCGAAGGAAGAGTGTGGGTACCAACGGTGACCGAGTTGAGGGAAGAGATTTTGCACGGGGCACACAATACGACATATTCCGTTCATCCGGGAGGCACAAAGATGTACCGAGATCTAAGGCAACATTTTTTGGTGGCCCAATTTGAAACGGGAAGTCGCAGAGTGCGTCAGTAGATGTTTGACTTGACAACGCGTTAAAGCAGAGCATCAACGGCCGAGTGGTTTACTACAACCGTTGGAAATACCAGAGTGGAAATGGGAGCATATTACGATGGGCTTTGTGGTAGGACTTCCAGTTACACAGAAAGGTTATGATGCTATTTGGGTTATCGTGGATCGACAAACCAAAACCGCACATTTTCTACCAATCAAGATCCGCTACAGTTTGAATCAGTTAGCGGGTCTATACATAAAGGAGATTGTCTCACGACATGGAGTGCTGTATCTATTATCTCTAATCGAGATCCGCGCTTCACGTCCAATTTTTGGAAAAGTTTGCAAGAAAGAATGGGAACACAGTTGAGGTTGAGTACAGCTTACCATCCTCAGACAGACGGACAGAGTGAGCGAACAATACAAACGCTGCAGGACATGCTTAGAACTTGCGTGATGGATTTTAAGGGAAATTGGGACGACCACCTACCCTTAGTCGAATTCGCGTATAATAATAGTTACCATGCGAGTATTGGCATGCCACCGTACGAAGCTCTTTAAGGGAGAAAGTGCATAACGCCATTATATTGAAACGAAGTCAGAGAACGACGAATACTCGGACCAGAGTTAGTTCAACAAATCGCAGACGTGGTGACAATGATAAGAGCCAGATTAGTAGCAGCTCAAGACCACCAGAAAAAGTATGCAGATTTGCATCGGCAGGACCGAGACTTCAAAGTCGGTAGTTTCGTATTCTTGAAGGTATCTCCATGGAAGGGAAAAATCCGTTTCGGCAAGAAAGAAAAATTGAGTCCAAGATTCATAGGACCGTTCGAGATACTGAAGCGAGTGGGCGAAGTGGCATACAAAGTTGCGTTACCACCCGAGTTGGAGCACATCCACAACGTGTTCCACATTTCCGTGTTGCGACCGTACAAGGCCGACTACAAGCACGTGATTTCTTACGAGCCCATTCAAGTGGAGAAGAACTTGGCGTATGAAGAAATTCCTGTCCAAATACTAGATAGGAAAGAGCAAACTTTGAGAAATAAAATTATTTCATCTGTAAAAGTACTTTGGCGTAACCACGATGTCGAGGAGGCAACGTGAGAGTTAGAAGATAGGATGATGAGGGATTATTCTCATCTATTTGTGTAACCTTGTAGCAATTCCGGGACAGAATTTTTATAAGTGGGGGAGGATGTAATACCCGAGAATTTCCTAATATTATTAAATAAATATATTAATGAAAATAAGAATTTATTTGAATATAAATGATTTTGTGTTATGAGATGAGTTAACTCAATTATATTAAATTAAATAATTATAATGATAATTAAAAAATTTATGGAGTTTGCGATAAACTCGTTGGTAGCCTTGTGTAGCACAGTGATGAGGATTATTAATGATTATATTAATTAACGAAGGAATTATTAAATGAACAATTAATCTATATTAATTGTTAATTGTTATCGTAGAATATTAATTAATTGTTATAGAATATTAATGATGATTAGTTAATAATATGTGATTATTATTACTGCAAGAGATATAATAATAATACGCAACGTGTTTATAAATATAATTATAAATATGCTGGGAATTATATTTGTTAATGTGATAATTAATCCTATGATTATTAATTAAGTGTTATTAATAATCGATGAGGAATGGATTAATTAATAATATTGTTAATTAATCAATAATATGAATAATTTATTTAATTGACATTATGAATAATAAAGCAAATAAGTAAGTTATTAATATAATAAGATCATATTGTACAAGCATGCAATAATTAATAATATAAAGTATATGGAATACAACTATATTATAGTGTGGTGCAACATTTATATGACTATACTATATTTATGGACCATGTATTAAGATTGATTGAAATATATAAGCTACATGATAATGCCAACGTGACAATGTGAGTGAGTATACAATAAAAATATCATGGATATATTGTAAATAATTGTTGATTAATAGAATTTAAATTAAATAATACAGGATATAATGTAATGTGGTAGTATCCGATTGAATTATATCGGTAAGATAAAATGTACATGGACTATATATATACAAATTACATTTGCTACCTTGCAATGTTACCTATTCATTGAGTTATAATAGGACATTTCATGATGACTTAAAATACATATAATATAAGTATATGATATATGTATTGTAATACAAGTGTAACAAGTAGTTTCATTTACAAATGCTGAGCTTAGTGTGCTTTGTCCCATATTGATAGACACAAACCTTGTACACGTGAATAACATTATGAAGTCTGAGGCCTATATCCCACAAACTTAGCAAACATTTCCTAACTTTCATAACAATGATGGGCAAGGGAGTGGGAATCATGAAGGGTTCTAACAACCAATTACCAACTCTCCCATGACCACCATGCAATCCTCTTTTCCGTTGGTTTAATTTGGGAGTTAAAGGTATTGTCTGTATTTATATTCTTTTATAAATAATAGCTCCTCTCATCTCTTTTCAATTGCTGAGATTTGTATAAGTGTTGAGTTGAGAGCTAGTATATCATCAGTGTTAGTATTCTGAGAAGTTGAGAATTCAATTGCATTACAAAGGTATAATTCCATTCCTTGTTCTTCGTTTCGTAAACTCAAATTCTTGTTCCTCATTTTGTTTACTGTCAAAGTTTTAAATTTCTGATTATGCCAAATTGGACTGTAATTGGGGTATAGAACAATTGTTTAGTTGTTATAATAAACTTATAAGCATGTTGGAATACAATGTGGTTGTTTTCATGAGTAAATTTTATGAATTGGGTTGCTGTCTGTCGAAGCAGGAGCTTCTAGCTCTGTACAGCTAACGGCGCAGCTGCGCCCTGGTTATACTAGGGTACTGCGCAGCTGCGCCAGTGCTGGACTTGTGTTTTGCTGGCCAAGGCCCTGCGCAGCTGCGCCAGTTTTGAACTGGGACGCTGCGCAGCTGCGCCGGTCACTGGAAATGGTTGATTGATTCTGCTTGTTTTCTGCTACGTAATAACGGTTTGATTTGGCTTAAGATTGCATGCTAGCTTGTGTAACATATATATATATATATATATATATATATATATATATATATATACTAAGGCATGTAAACATGTTTTAAACTAACATGGTATACATTTTGACAAAAAGACTTATGTTCTTCAAAGTAACTTAAAGTTTTATAAACGAACGATAGCATAAATAAAGTATGTTAGTATTCTAATTTCTGAGGCATGTTAGTATGATGTAGAGATGCATGAAAGACGTATTAACTTATGTATATATGTTTCATAGTATCACATGAGCATGTCAAACCTCGTTAGTAAACATGCTAACAAAAATACAAGTTTTGAAGGTTGATATTGACATGTAAAAACCATACACAAATTTTGATTTTTCGGGCATGTTTGTATAAAATTAAAATACATGTCGGACACATTAACTTACGCATATAGATTTCATAATATAGCATGAACGTGTTAGAACGTATTAGCAAACTTTATTAATGAAAGTATAAGTGTTAAACGTGAACGTCGACATGTTACATTGAGATTTAAATTTCAATACTTATGAACATGTTTGATAGAACTTGTAGACTTGCTAATGTATCATTCATGTTTGCCTACTATGTTACAAGTAGTGAAACCAAATTTGCGTAAATGAAGCATGTTTTCAAACTAATGACAATGATAGTTGCATATATGTGATATAAAAACTCATGAACATGTTTAAAATAAGTATATGATTACCTTATGTGTTTTAAAAGTGAGCATGATAGGCTTTGTGAATTCCATGGCCTTGAATGACCGTAAGTGTCGACCTAGAATCTATATCACCTATGTTTGGAACGAGGAAAGGTTATACGAACATGGAAAGACTCTTTAATATGTATATATGCTTTGTGATATCATATGTTGATACGTGGATCCGATTTCGACAGTTAACTTATAGTAATGCTATAATTTGCTAAAATAGAGTATGTTTGCTAGTTGTTGTAGACTCACATGATAGTAATGATGTATGAAGACGATTAACTTGAGAAGAGGAACGTTAATGATAAAAGATATTAAAAGTCGAGACTTGTGAGATAGTATAACTGTGTCGCTAGGTCAAGACTTAGCTTATGTGATTATCGTATATACGAGATGAGATATAATGTTAAACTATATGACTAATGAATATCATATATACATAACTATATTATGATAGGATTCGAAAAGTGTTGATTAATTTACGGGTATAAACTACGCTTAAGGCAAGTATCCTAACCGACGCATTTACTTTATGCAAGTATTCTATCCTTGTATATTGCAAGCTAATTTCTTTACTTAATCGTTTGAATTGAATTAGCATACTTGAACTCTTATTTCATTAAAGCTATTATTCATGTTGAACTTGGTATTGTTCTTGAATATTGTGAAAGTGTCTATGCCATTTGATTCGGCTAGACTTATATTATTGAAAAGCGACCCAAACTAATTGATTAGTGCGGGATCTTTTATTTGACTGAGAAGACCAACCTTCTTTGAAGGGAATATATAATTGTCGGAGAACCGACGTGCGCACTTGAGTATGATTGATCGTTATGCATAACGTATGGTACTTTAGGCTGATCACCTGTTGTACCTGTTTTTGTTGGATTTTCAGTTTAATACTGTTAATTCTAGTAAAAGTTCATAGTCCTTAGTGACTGCTCAGTATTCAGTTATTTGAAATCTTGAATTGATTTATTATTGAATCATATTGATATTATTCTGTCCTTAGCGACTGTTATTGAGAACTGTTGATATTCTTGTTATCCTTGAACTATCAAACCTTGTTATACCCTTTCGAGAATTGAGAATCTTATTACTCACCCTTATTGTATATTACTTGCTGAGCAATTTGTGCTCATTCTTGCTTTCCCTAAAAACATTTCAGTTAAGGCAGAGCAGGGCGAACCTTCGAGCGTTGATAAGGGCAAGGGCAAGGCTACCAGCTAGCTTGTCTCTTTTATGTTTTAAACATTTTAATGTTGTATTAAGATGATGTAGTAAGACTGGTTTTGACTATGTTTAAGCTTAAGTTAGATTATGTAATAAGTCGTTAATTGATATTATTATGTAATCTATTAAGTACTGTAGGTTGCGAGACTTGGGGGAATAATTATAATAAATCATTGTAAATTATTCTAGATTAGATTTTCCGCTGTGATTGTGTGATTTTTAGTTATTATTATTGTGATGTATTACCATGAGCCCGTGATGATTCGAATTCAAGCGACCAAGTGGCGGTCCCGGATTTGGGGACGTCACACTTTTTCCCCTACAGCAGATAGAATTTCAAATTTTATCTTTACATTTTCTGCTGGGTTTTTCTTCCAGTTTTGAAATAATTGCTGGGTTATCTTCTAGTTGGGGACAATGGAGACGCCTTCTTCATCTTTAATCTTGTCTCCCAATGTAGCTTCTAGTATCATGCTGATAAATCTCCCATAAGGCATTTTTGCAGTACTCTTGGTCTTCTTGGAGCTTTCCATCCATTTTCCAAACCATTCCATTAGTAGAGCTCTATAGTTATGTTGAACTCTGTACCTGATAGCTGTCATGAGCTTCAGTTGTTTTTCATTGACAGTATCGTGGCCAGAGCCCTTGCAGCATATGCATTTTCCAATTATTTCAGCAAGAAACTCATATTCTTGGGGAAACTCTTTCTTCCTGTAGCCACTATTTCCTTCAGTTTTGTTGTGTTTCATCTTCTTTAGGCCTTCGTGAAAATCGATTCGGTCTAGTGATGGAAGACCTTCATTGATTAACCCTAGGGCAAGGTTTATGCTTTCTGAGTTGAGTCGAATCTGCTCGCCCTTGACTTTGGTGAGGATGGAGTTTCCTTCAACAATTCCATTTGTGTAGAACTCTTTCACCAGCTTTGTGAAGACAAGTGTGTCGGTACTTAGGGCATCCTTGAGTCCAGCTTTATTTAGCAGGGAAAGAATTTTGTGCATTTCTGGACTATCATCTTCAAATTTGTCAAAGCATAGCTGAAAACCCGAGACAATTCTGGAAGCAGCCATTGATTTAGATTGATTTTCCTGAAATGAATGAACTTGGCTTAACTTTCTAAAACTTAGGGTTTCGTTTGAGAGAGAGAGAGAGAGAAAGATAGTCTTTTGAAATTCAAAGATGAACTGACATATGACAGTTTAAAATAGTTTTAAACACTTCCCTCCATATGTTCAGCGTCGTGGGACACGTGTCGGATTCTGCAGAACTCCACGATTTTAATCTATGTGGAAATCTCTGTTCTGCCCTTAGCTCCCCCTGAGCTGGTGTGCCCTTGTGAGAAGACTACGAATGTCTAGATCCACTCCACTATTGTTAAGTTCAATCCTTTGCTCGCTTCTTGATCATTGACTCTACGGCTTTCTGTGATGCCTTCTGAAATAGCAAGCGTTCTAGGTTAAGGTTGCTCAGGAAGGGCCAACCTCTTAGCTTGACACTAAGGATCAGGTTTGTCCCTGAGACGCTTATCAAAAGGGTTGCTTGGCTTGTTGTTGCTATCACAGTAAGCCTTTATGTCTTAACTGGATCACTCCACGATCGTGGTTCCTCTTAGTCATCTCTACAATTTTGACTTAGCCTTTACATCTGCAAGGTTAGTGCCATCTAGAGCATAGAATTTATGGTTGCAAATTTAACATTCCTAACTCACTTATTAGTTTATTAAATCTGGATTCATCTAAGGGTTTTGTAAACACATCAGAAAGTTAATTTTTAGTAGGAATGTATTGCAAGGATATTGTCCCATTTTGAACATGATCCCTAATAAAATGATATCTTATTTCTATATGCTTGGTCCTAGAATGCATGACAGGATTATTTGTTATTGCTATAGCACTTGTGTTATCACAGTGTATGGATATAGATTTGAAATCAAACCCATAATCTGCTAGCTGATTCTTCATCCATAGGATTTGAGCACAACAGCTACCATTAGCAATATATTCAGCTTCTGCTGTTGAAGTTGATACTGAGTTTTGCTTCTTACTGAACCAGGACACTAGTCTATTGCCTAGTAGTTGACAAGTGCCACTGGTACTTTTTCTATCTATTTTGCATCCTGCAAAGTCAGCATCTGAATATCATGTCAGTTCAAATGAGGACTCTTTGTGATACCATAGACCCAAATAGGGTGTACCTTTAAGATACCTGAAAATCCTTTTTACAACAGTTAAGTGTGATTCCTTAGGATTAGCTTGAAATCTAGCACATATACATGTTGCAAACATTATATCTGGTCTACTGGCAATTAAGTAGAGAAGGGAGCCTATCATACCTCTGTATTGAGTAATATCAATACCTTTACCTTTCTCATCTTTGTCAAGCTTAGTTGCTGGAGCAATTGGTGTTTTTATGGGAGTAGCTGATTCCATGCCATATTTCTTGAGTAAGTCTTTAATGTACTTGGCTTGGCTTATAAAAATTCCTTTATCAGTTTGTTTTACTTGTAGTCTAAGGAAGAAGTTCAGCTCACCCATCATGCTCATTTCAAACTTGCTCTGCATAAGCTTGGCAAATCTCTTGCACAGATTTTCATCAGTAGAACCAAAGATAATATCATCGACATATATTTGAACTAGTAAGACTTTATCTTTGTGTTTCCTAAGGAATATTGTAGTGTCTACTCTGCCTCTAGTGAATCCTTTTTCAATAAGAAAGTTTGTTAGTGTTTCATACCATGCTCTAGGTGCTTGTTTAAGTCCATATAAGGCTTTATCTAATCTATAGACATAATCAGAGAGGGTTGGATTGACAAAACCTGGGGGTTGCTCCACATAGACTTCTTCTTGAAGTTCACCATTTAGGAATGCACTCTTGACATCCATCTGGAATACTTTGAACTTCATGTGTGCAACAAATGCAAGGAACATTCTGATAGCTTCAAGTCTGGCCACTGGTGCAAAGGTCTCATCGTAGTCTATGCCTTCTTCTTGAGAATAACCTTTGGCCACTAGTCTTGCTTTGTTTTTAGTGATCACCCCATCTTCATCCATTTTATTTTTGAAGACCCATTTGGTGCCGATGACTGGGTGACTCTTTGGTCTTTGAACTAATCTCCAGACTTTGCTTCTTTCAAATTGATTAAGTTCCTTTTGTATGGCTTCAATCCAACTTGCGTCTAGCATGGCATCTTCAATCTTCTTGGGTTCTATTTGAGATAGAAAACTCAAATAGAAGCATTCATTCTGAGTTGCAGATCTTGTTCTTATTCTGGCAGTTGGATCACCAATAATTAAATCTTGAGTGTGATCTCTTGCCCACCCGTTCCCTGTTGGAACATCAGCTCTGGTGCCTTCTTGTCTGAACTCCTCAAGATTAACTTCTGGTTCTTGTTGTTCAGAATCGTCGTTTGGTTCAGCTCTCTCTACGATTTCTTCTTCGGACACTTTGATTCTTTCTTCAGGAACTACTGTCGTAGTGTTGGGCTCGACCACTTCATTCGTAGTGTCAGTATCGTCAATCGTAGTGTCTGGTGGTGCAGACTTATCCGAGTCTGTTTCATCGAAGATGATGTGGATTGAGACTTCAACACTTAATGTCTTCTTGTTGAACACTCTATAGGCTTTACTGTCTGTGGCATAACCAAGGAAGATTCCTTCATCTGACTTAGGTTGGAACTTAGTCAGATATTGCTTTTCATTGTTGAGAATATAGCATGAACAGCCGAACACATGGAAGTAACTGACATTTGGCTTTCTTCTTTTTCACAGCTCATAGGGAGTCTTCTTTAGTGTAGAGTGTACAAGGGATCTGTTCTGTGTGTAGCACGCAGTGTTGATGGCTTCTGCCCAAAAGTATTCAGGCAGATGAGCTGCTGCAAGTAGAGTTCTTTCGGCATCTATAAGTGTTCTGTTCTTCCTTTCAGCTACTCCATTTTGCTGAGGAGTTTGTGGTGCTGAGAAGTTGTGACTGATGCCATTGTCTGCACAGAACTGGTCCATTTCTGAGAAGTCAAACTCTCTGCCATGATCACTCCTTATTGCCTTGATAGTCTCTCCTTTTTCATTCATCACCAGCTTGAATATCTTTATCAGTTGGGAGCTTGTCTCATCTTTTGAGTTAAGAAAGAACACCCATGTGTATCTGGTGTAGTCATCCACCACGACCAGTGAGTATCTCTTCCCTCCTAAGCTCACAGTCGGAATTGGCCCAAAGAGATCCATGTGAAGTAACTGTAGGGGCCTGTCAATTGAGTTGACTGCTTTGCCTTTGAATGAGCTCCTTGTTTGCTTTCCAAGCTGACATGCATTGCATGGTCTTTCTTTGATGAAGTTGAACTTGGGTAATCCTGCTACCAGATCTTTGGAGGCTAGTTTAGACATACTCTTGAAGTTGAGATGAGATAATCTTCTATGCCAAAGCCAACTTATTTCTTTAGTGGCTTTAGCAAGGAAGCATACTGTCTCATCAGTACTGAGCTGAGCAAGATTAACAATGTATACATTTCCTTCTCTTGTTCCTGTCAGCTTGATAGAGGATGTCTCCAGATCTCTGACTTGACATTGATTGTTGAGGAAGGTAACTAGATGGCCTTTATCGCAGAGTTGGCTGATGCTAAGAAGATTGTGCTTTAGACCATCAACATAAGCCACTTTACTGAAGGACACTGCACCATTTCCAACTGAACCATAGCCTCTTGTCTTGCCAGAGCTGTTATCTCCAAAGCTAACTGTTGGTCCCTCATTCTCTGTGTAATTTGACATGAGGGCTTTATTTCCGGTCATATGCCTTGAGCAACCACTGTCCAGATACCATGTGGTAGTCGTGGTGCTCATTTCCTGCAAACATATTTAGCTTTCATTTTGGTACCCAGACTAGCATGGGTCCTGTAATGTTAGTACCCTTAGGAACCCAAATCTGCTTAACTTTGGGTCTTCTATGCACAGTATTATGAAAGCATGATGCGATTTTATGACCAAATCTTCCACATGCAAAACATCCAACATAATTTATATTTGTGTGTGCGTGTTGATGCTTTCTCCAATTGGATTTGTGTGGATTTCTGTGTAGTGATGTTGACGTCCTACTTTTCTGCTGCTCTACCGCCTGGCTCACTAACACAGCAAACTGTATCTTTCACCTAACACCTGAAAAGGTGTTTTCTGCAGGCTGCTTTAGTCCTTTCCTTAGCTTCTACAATACGCTTCTTCGATTTGGACTAAGTATGAATATGGAAGTATTGGAACTATCACTTCGTCAACGGCTATAAGCCTTTCTTCATTTGTTGCTCTTCCTCCCTTCATCAGATCTTTAATCTTTGATGTTGACTGGAGGAACACTACGATTATGGTCATTGTGACATAATCATTGTGTGTTGGCCTTGCACAGCGTGATTCAGACTTCTTCGTAGAGCACACTACGATTTCTCTTAAGCTCTCGGTAGACTACGATTCCTTGCTTGCTTGTCTTGCAAACTTCACACTTCTGATAGCACTCTGTGATTGTCAACTTGGCTCGGTAGATGCTTTTCAACTTTATGACTCTCAGTGTGGCTTCTGAGGCAAACTACGATTCGTTGATGCTTTCACTCGAGCTCGACGTTTCTTGCCTTAGCCTCTGCAGACTTGATTCTTCGGCAGACTCTTATTTAGAATATCTTCACTCAAGCTCCACGTTTTCTGGCTTAACTTCTGTAGGCTTGAATCTCTTGGCAGACTACGATTCTTATATGGTCATTCAAGCTCCATGAGCCTTGCCTTGTCTTCTACAGACTTGAATCCCTTCGGTAGACTACGATTCCGAATCTCTTCTTTTAAGCTCCACGATCCTGCCTTGTCTTTCGAATGCTGTCTTTTGCATACTACGATTCTGTCAAGACTTTAACTTTTACAGCTCAAATAGATCAACCTAACAAGTTTAATCTTTTCTTCTATACATTTATTTACATAAATGATAAACATTAAGGCTCAGATCAACCTAACATGTTTGATCTATCATCTAAGTCCTTGTACAATTATTCTCTTAAGGACTGTACACTTAAGCATTTATATTTACTTTCAATATCAAATATGAATATAAACCATACCAACTGGCGGCTCTGTCTCATTCGGTCCAATCATTAAAATTAAATCAATCTTTTCAAAGTTGTCGACACTTATGTCGGTACCGCTTTCCTCAAATATCACCTTTCAATAAAATCCATAAACATAGCAAATGGAAAAGGGTAGATAAGCTCAAACAAAGGAAAGACGAAAATCAAAACCAACGAGAAAAGACCTTTAAAAAGGAGAATTTTTCCCGGCGTCGACAGGTGACGACTTTGCTGGGGAAAGAATAGAGCTTAGGCCACATTCAATTTTTTTGATTTTGCATATGTATCTTGTGTGAATGATCCTTGTGTGTGATAATTGTATTAATCTTTAAGCATTTTGTATTAGTGCCTCGCACAAAATGCTAGTGCTTCGCACAATGTCATCATATTACATACGGTGAGGGCGTGAATGTATGTTGTGTGGTGCCTCCATTATGAGGCAATCCCGTCGGTTGTTTATTATTGGACTCCTCTGGGTGTTTCCATTGTGAGGCTTAGGAAAGGCACCACTCAAATCCGCTCCAATTGAAAATTGGATGTTTTTATCAAGTAAATTGTAAAGATCTGGGAACCAATTTCAAAAAGCTCGTGAGAGTAGCCCTAAGGTAGGTCAGCCTCTGATTAACCAAACATGCAGTGTGCTTCTCCATGCCCTATTTACTCTTCCGCGTATATAAATGGCAATCATCTGAAACTGTCATCTATACATCTTTCATATAATGTCATCAATTCGACTAACTCGTTGTGTTGCAGGAAAAGATTAAAAAACCATTAAATTGATGCATAGCATATCATGCATCTCTGTTCGCCAATATCCAGTCTAAACTAGATATCGGTTTTTGTGCAGATTAGTCCTAGAACTCGATTTCGAGCTAAGAAGGCCCGTTCACCACCGTTCAAGATGACCGAAGGAAGCTCATCTGAACCTATACCTGTATCTCGAGATGAATTCGAGGAGTTTAAGAAACAGATGGCTGAGATGACGACCCTGTTAAGAGAACAGTGCAAAGTATCTCAGGAACCTAAGCATAAGAGTCCGACTGAACCCTCTGTGCAAGGAGATATGAAAATACCAAAAAAGGACGGTGATACCCAGATGTCCACACCTATCTCTCCCCTCGATGTGGAAGTATCCAAGGAGTCCCAGATCCAGAAGAAGACACGAAAAATCATAGACCTCCGAGAAGATAAAGAAACTGAAGATATCAGGAGGAAGGTTAGATAGATGGAGGGCGCCATCCGGTATATGAAAGGGACAGGATCCCACGGGAGCGTGAATTATTCAGATTTGTGTATTTTCCCAAAAGCAAGATACCCGGATAAGTTTCAAATCCCAGAGTTTGAGAAATACAATGGATTAGGGGATCCCTATACTCACTTAAAGGTTTACATAAGTGAAATGGGAACCTACACCAAGGATGAAAACCTCAGGATGCATCTATTCCAGAAAAGTCTTACTAGTGAGGCTCGAACGTGGTACGCTCGAATAGATAACTCCAAAGTCAAAGGTTGGGAAGATTTGGCCTATGCGTTCCTCAACCAGTATAGTTTCCAATCCCAGATGGCACCTGATCGCTATCAGGTTACCAAAGTCAAGAAACTGAGCAATGAGTCATTCAGAGAATATGCACAGCGGTGGAGGCGAATGGCAGCCCAAGTTAACCCACCAATGGATGAAGGTGAGATGGTCACGACTTTCATCGATATACAAGAAGCCCCTTTCTATGAGAAAGTCCTCGCCGGGTTAGGAAAATCCTTCTCCAAAATGATCAAACACGGGGAAATGGCAGAAATGGGTTTGAAATATGGCAAAATTAAAGATCTCACTGCCTTAGAAGCCGTAGTCGAGCACATACAGTCGGGAAACTATGCAAGCACTCCCAAAAGAGCATCGAAAAGGAAGGAAGAGGATGTCTCTTTGATATTGTAAGGACAAGCTACCAACAAGGGCCCTAACCCGTCTATCCAGAAGCAGAACTCTCATCCTGTGAATTCCCAAAATCCTACAGCATTGAAGGTTGGGGAGAACAAGGGAAGAAGGATATGCACTCCTTTAGGGGACTCTTTGGAGAATATATTAGCACTATTGATCGCTCAGAAGAAGATCGTTGAGCTAGCTCCACCTTCTGATCCAAACGGAAGATAATTTGATCCCAGTAAGAAATGCGTTTACCATTCCAACTCACCGGAGAATGATACTCGGGAATGTTGGACTTTAAAACACAAGATTCAGAACTTGATTGACAACGGGGAGATTATACTCAAAGCGCCAGAGCAGCCGAATGTCAACAATAACCCTTTGCCCCAGCATATCGAGGAAGGAATCAACATGATCAGTGCCGGAAGCAGGGAAAACCGCAAATACCCAAGGAAGATGGGAGAGGCACCCTCTGCACATGACCCTGCAATATGGGGATACCCCGAAGAGATGTATGGGATGGAGAAAGACTTGGCCTCGATTAAAGCGCGAGTTAATCAGTTGGCAGAGTTGGTCGTATACCAACATCAGTTGACCCGACAGTTAATAGACCAAGTCCTACCAAGGCCAACCAACACGATATTAGTCCAAGATGTCCCAACCTCAAGAAGGGATCGAATTCACTGTCAAGAGCAGAACAAATGGACAGAAAAGATGACCAGAGAAGCTAGACTTCAGAGGCGACGAGAGTTTGCCACCAAACGAAAATTCGCCCCTTTGAGGCAGTCTAGGGAGGAAATTCTCTGCACCTTGATCGAGGAATGGAAGATCACAAAATTTCTGCCACCCCCAGATCCGCGATCGAAGTGTTTCGATCCTTCAAGATCTTGCCTCTACCATTCAAATGCTACTAGACATGCCACTGAGGAATGTTGGGCCCTGCAACATTTAATTCAGAATCTGATCGAATCAAGAGAGCTAGAACTAATGAATAAAGCTGAGATCTTCTCTGAGGCTGAGATCTTCTCTGAGGAAGATATAATCTACCCTCGAGGGGCAAGGAATTTGGAGGGAATGGTATCTGTTATCCTTTGTATGGAAGGAGCGTCTGGCGGACCCATAACCATAAAAGGATTATCTGAGCAGAGAAACAAGACGACTCTCGAGATACTGACGCCTAAACCCCTGATGTTGGCTCCTTGGCCGCAACTCCCAATTCTTAGCCTGAAGAATGTACCTTGGAATTACGGAGAAGGCATAAAATTGGTACCCGATTGTACAGCTATTGTACCTAAGGATAATCCACTTTACCTCCTAGGGCGGTTATTGAAACCGGCAACTAAAGTATTGGGGAAAGTGTCAATGGAAAAGATCGCGGAATTCCTCCTTAAGATGGGGCACGGTGAAGCAAGGACGGTGAAGCGGTTGGAAATGGAACAGCATCAAATCTCCATTCTGGATTTAGTATTAGCTTCTGACGACCATCGACAAATTCTAATCCAAGTATTGAAGGAGGCACACCTGCCCGAAACCATTGATACTGAGAAATTTCAGCATCTGATTAGCCATGTATTGGATATCATTTACTGATGGCGATATACCGGCCGAGGAAACTGGGTATCGTAGACCATTGTATATCGCTGTCGTTTCATCTGGATACGTGGTAAGAGGTGTGCTAATCGACGGCGGATCATCCTTGAACATCTGTCCACAGGATACTCTGGATAGGATGAAGATCTACCCAAATCAGATTCGGGAGAGCCATGTAGTGGTACGAGCATTCGATGGATCAAGAGGGGATACAGTTGGGGAAATTGAACTTCCTGTAGAGATTGGCCCGTTCATCTTCAATATACTTTTCCAAATCCTGAAGATCATTACCGGGTATAATCTATTGCTAGGACGACCATGGATCCACATGGCTGGGGTTGTTCCTTCAACTCTTCATCAGCAATTAAAGTACATCGTCAACGGCCATCTGGTCACTGTTAGTGCAGAACCTAATTATCCTATCCACAATCTGGGAGATATGCCCCTGATCAGTGTGAAGGAAGGTATTGAGCCCGCCAGTTTTCAAGCCTTTGAAGTAAGCAATCCACGATACCACTCGGTAGGTGCCCCAGCATTAACTCCCCAGATATCTCCAGAAGTGATTGTAGTTGGCCAAGAGATGCTTTCCAAAGGACATCAACTAGGCCAAGGATTGGGAAGAAATGGCCAAGGAATCAAGAACCCGATCCACATACCCACGCAGTTGGGAAAGGCTGGATTGGGATACTTGATGAGTGAGTTTTATACCCACGAATCGGTACTTATTATAGCATGAGTCTTGTTGTTTTCAGGTATTTATCTTATTATTTTACTCGGATTTATATTACTGTGTGCAGGAAGCAAAGTATTTGAGAAAGTAGCATAAAAAGCTTCACTTTTAGCAGTCCTAAGAAGATACCCAGCTGGGGCGGGGCCCATGGAAGTGATTTACCCCGCTGGAGCGGAAGCTGTGCAAAACTCAACAAGCTGAACAGTTCTCGACCCCTCTGGGGCGGGGGTTTTGTGAAGGAACTCCCCGCTGGGGCGGGGAGGCGCGCATGCAAGGTTGACTTCCTACTTCGAGTTGGACGCGGCTACAGCAAAGAGGGAAGTTGAGGGCTGCGTTTGTGGTGATATATAAGGGATTTGATGAAGACATATGGGAGATACCTAGCGACCTTAAAGCTCTAGTTTTGATCTGAACTTGCAAGGAGAATTGAAGCAGAGCATATTTGGACGAACACGAAGCAACTTGGAGACGAGGAACGACAGGAGTTTCATATTTTGTTCTTTCTCTATTCATTTTACTTTGTATTCAATATGATTAATACTCTGTGGAATATGGATGTTTATTCATTCGTTATGAACTAATTACTTATTTAAGACTATGACGGATCTTTTTATGTAATGGATGATTAAATCTTCTTAAATTCAGTTTATTGATATTATCTTCGGATTATTTGCTATGTGTGGTGCTTAATTTATATAATTGCCTGATCAACAATTATCTGTTATCCCATATGAAATCGAGAGAGGACATATGGGATTAGAACTTGTCATAGTGACATATGTTTGTGATTTCTGCATAGATGGAAGTCATGATTCGTGTTTAGGATAGAGATATACCTTTACGCCATATGTAATCTGATAAAGAACTTGATTTTCAAACCTTATTAAATTGTAATTTACATAGAGATATAGTGAATTAGTTATCTAGGGTGTCTTGCTTAATTTTATCATCTGTGGATGCAAGTGAGTTTGGGTATAATGCATCGAGAGGTGGTTATATCTGCTTTAGTATTTTTGATTAATAATCTGGAATAATTGAAATAAACTGGAGAAAAAGATATTATCTGAAGTGAAGTATTAAGTGAAGTTGTAGGCTTAATTCTCTAAAAACTTGTGAAAATCTTGAGTTAGTGTTGCAATTGGTTAAGTAGTAATTTAGTTATAAAAACATCTTTTAATCGTTAGTTTAATAAAGCTGGGATAGTATAAAATTGGTACTTGTTAAATTAAATAGGAATTATTGTCTTTGTGGGTACGATATCTGACTTATCAATATATTACTTGTGGATCACGTATACTTGCATGTTGAGCGTAATTAGATTTTACCCAACAAGTTTTTGGCGCCGTTGCCCGGGACAGTAATTGCGTTTATTACTTACAATATCAGTTTAATTAGATCAATTTTAGTTAAACATATATATATATATATATATATATATTCTTATTCTTTGTTGTTTGGTTATTTCAGATATATTTGATTAGTGCATGCAAACTAGGTTGAAGAAGCCAGAGTTGTTGCCGTTTGAGGACGACATTGACAAACGGTTTCAGAAGCTAACTAAGTGGTTTGCAAAGAATCGAGTAGAATTTGAAACACCCAGAACAAACATGGCTGAATAGAAAGACAAACCACTAATGGAGTATGCTACACCAAAGATCTCAAAAATTCACTCGAGTATAGCCAGGCTGACAATCAATGCGAATAATTTTGAGATAAAGCCTGGAAAAATGCAGATGGTGCAGAATAATTGCCAGTTTGGGGGTCTTCCAAACGGCGACCCTCACGAACACATCTTCAGCTTTATAGAAATCTGTGACACCTTCAAGTGCAATGGAGTGACAGACGATGCGATCAGATTGAGGTTATTCCCGTTCACACTCAGAGACAAGGCGAAGGGTTGGCTCCATTCCCAACCACCGGGGTCAATCACTATATGGAATGATCTGGCGCAGAAATTTTTGGCCAAGTTCTTCCCGCCATCGAAGACACATAAGATGAGAAAGGAGATATCTTCATTTGCACAGATGCAAGGGGAGCCACTGTATGAAGCATGGGAACGGTACAAGGAACTGCTGAGAAAGTGCCCACATCACGGAAATGAATGGCGCAGTGGAAATTGCTAACAAGAACATCAAGAAGATAATGATGAAGATGCCGGCAAATCACCGGGGATGGCCTGATCTGTTGCCATTAACCCTACTTGCATACCGAACATCGACTTGAACCTCGACTAGGGCAACGCCTTACTCGTTAGTCTATGGTATGGAGGCCGTACTTCCTGTCGAAGTGGAGATGGAATCATTGAGAGTGACACTAGATTCCCAGATAGAGGAGAGCCAATGGATACAAGATCGTTACGATCAGTTATCCCTGATAGATGAAAGGAGGGCTGCTGCCATCTTTCACGGCCAACTATATCAACAACGAATGTCCCGATCTTATAACAAGAAGGTGCGACCTCGAGAATTTAAAGAGCATAATTTTGTACTAAAGAAGATCTTTCCAGGCCAGGATGCAGCTAAAGGAAAATTTTCCCCAAATTGGAAAGGACCCTTTGTTGTCAAAGCAATCTTATCAGGCGGAGCCTTGAAATTGGAGGAGATGGACGGTGAGGAATTCCCATAATTGATCAATTTTGATTTGGTGAAGCAGTATTATGTATGAGACCACTTTCATTTCAAACTGGAATACTTTGTCTTGATAAAAGAAAAAAAAAGAAAAAAAGAAAAAAAAAGAAAAAAAAAGAAGAAGAAGAAAAAGAAAATATATCAAGTCTAGTTTTCAAGTTTGAGCCTAAACTACGAAAGACCTGATCTCCCGTCTATGGGAGTATGTAGGCAGCCATCTATGTTGCGGTCTAACCCTTGAAAAAAAATCAAAACCCCATCAAATCAAACAAAAAATCAAAATCCCATCAAACCAAACTCAAACCCAAATAAACCCTTTTCAACTATTCAGGCCAAGCCTGAACTACGAAAGACCTGATCTCCCATCTGCGGGAGTACGTAGGCAACCATTTATGGTGCGGTTTAACTTCTGAAAGAATCCAAACACTTTCACCTTATAACCAAAATCTTAACCTATACAGAAACTGAAATCTAACACAAACCCACCCAATCGACGGCTCATGCGGAGAGAACCTAGCGACGTCTCAGCATCACCGTGCCAAATCTGGCACAAGTATGACAAAACCAGTTCTATGTCGACATAATAAATCATGAAGCGAGAACGGTAACAGTGTACAAGGCTAGACATGGTCAAATAAGGGAAGTGAACTGAACTTGTATTTTTTATATACACAACTGTTTATAATACAAAAGTTGATTCTAACTTGTGATAAAAGATAATAACAAAGTGTGTACATAAAAATAAAACAAGCCTATAAATCGACGGTGAGACGAGCCAACATAGCCAAATATCCAGCAGTCTTTGCGGTCTGAGGAGTCTCTCTGAGCTCGTGCTCTAGTATCTCAACACGTCTCAACATCTCTGATGCCATGCGATAAACCTCCTCCTGACTCTGCACTACGCCCTGAACGTGAGCAATGAGTCCATCTACGAAAGTCTGGGCCGTATCTCTATCAATAAGGGCCTGGTCTCTAGAAGCCAGCGCTGCATCTCTCTCAGCGATAGCAGCATCCCGACCAGCTACAGTGGTATACATCAGAGCTCGAGCCTGGTCCCTCTCAAAGGTCACCAGGTGAAGCTGTCTGTCCATCGCCTCCATGGAAACTGAGGTCAAATGCGAGATAGTACTAACAAGGGAAGATGTCAACTCTGCAAATAGAGATCCTCAGTCAGAGATATAGGATCCTCCATGAGCTCCTCAGCGTCAGTAGACCAACCATCATCCCCGGATAAAGATCCTGTATCAACATGGTCTGCGATGTCTGGTGCCAAATCCAACTCTAGCCAAGCTGAGTACTTTGCAGATCGGCCCGGATGGCAGTCTCTAAACTCCACTGTCTATCGATGGGACCAGAATCCATAAACCCGAGCTAGATCAGCCTCGGTAACTGAGCAGACGAGGAAGCGATAATCCTTAGTCCCCTCAAATGCATGGACCTCCTGGTACTGATCAAACCGGCCCATCACCGCCAGAGGATGATAGGTCGTCACCCGCCTCAAACAAGCTAAAGGGAGGAAATCCAGGTCAGCTACATGGGTGGTGAAACGCAGAAAGGAGCTGTAACCAGAATACATAACTATAGCAAAAGGCTCCTCCATGGCACCCAGAAATGAAGTCCATGACGCCCCATCGATGCAGGAAGCTGGGAGGTATGAATAAACCTGCGATAAGCCATGTCTAAAGCAGAACCCATGACGACGAAGCTGACTGATCGGTCTAAGATGCATCATGAACTAGATATATAGGAGCACAGGGCTAGCTCTGAACTTCTGATCCCCAACAGTACGGCAGATAGAAGCTGATATCAATGTCTCTACGAAGATAAGGGGAAGTATGGTGAAGTTATCTCTAAGAGCCCTGACAACCATTGATATCGCCACATCGAGATGGTCAGCATAGAATGACATATATAGATATGCTACGAGGCACATGACCAGGGCGTCCACTCGGGCAGTATGCCATCTCTCCTCTGAAATGGCAAAATCTCCATGATAGAAGATAAAGCTGTCAGTAGATCCAAAGTGACTTATCATGAAGTCCATGGAAATGATGTTCGCTACCACCCACCTCGGCCAGTACAACTGCCCTCCTTAGTCCGGTCACCGTCATAAACTGGCAGTGTGGTGTGCTGTTGCAGACAACCAAAAATAAACCTTACTGTGAACGATAATAATGTAGTAGTGCAAGTAAGAGTCGATCCCACAGAGGCTGATTAATCTATTTTTCTACTTTGTATTCCAAAAGAGGGGGATTTTTGATTGTTATTAATTAAACTATACTAATGTGCAAAATAATGTAATGAATTAAATCAGGTGAACAAACCTTGGGTTAACTCAACTTTCACCTTAGAAACATACACTGATCATTGACTCAAGCATACACCATTAATATCTTGAATATTCATCGTTAGAATTAATTCACCAATCAGAATTATTCCGTGTCTTTCCTTAATTTTAGTTAGATAGAAACAAGCGATCTAAATAACCCTTACTACTAAACAATTTCAGACAAGTGCTAAAAGTTTAATCTAGTAGAAGCTTTAGGAATCAGAAAAATCGATGAAGCTAAACAACACAAGCACAAGCAGTTGTATTTAATTTAGTTGAATATTCTTCCTAAGATATAATAATCTCGTGATCTGCTGTCAATTATTAATCTTAGTTGCTTCGCAAATTAGAGTGATCAAACAATTACGGATTCGATATCTAATTTAGCAGTAGATTTCAATGAATAATAAACTAGTATGCATCCTAGCAATTAAACAAATCAATCATATAATTCAAGCACAAAAAAATAATCAATACTCACAATAATAATTGAACAATTAAAATCAATTAGATCTCACAGTGTATTAATCCAAGGCTTCCGTCTCCTTAATCCAAGAACAATAAATTAGTTATCCATAGCCAAAAAAAACACCAAAGAATAATATAGAGAGAAAGGTATTTTTTATGGAATAGATTAGATATAAGGTGTGATGATATCCCCCTATATGTTTTCTTAAGTCTCTATTTATAACATTAAAAACCTAGCCCTGCATATGCTCTAGCTGCTTTCCTTTCTTTATTTCAGCCGAATCCACTTCGCAAAAGGATTTCATGTTGCCAATCGCGCCTCCCCACTGGGGCGGGAGTCTCCAATTATAAAGCCCCGTTGGGGCGGAATATGCTACTGTCTAGCCGGCTCACCAAATTAATTCTTGCAGCATGTAAGGATAATTTGTGGCTGAACCGTGCCTGCTCTTGATACAACTTAAGTTGCTAGCTGCTGACCTACGTGAGCTGCTAGGCATCATGGCCCATGTCACCGTTTGCCAGCTGCTAGGAGTAATCCTTCTTCAATTCGTGGCCCCATGTTATCGTTTGCTAGCTGCTACCGTAAGCTGCTGGGTTAAATTGTGAGCTGCTTCATCTTTGCAATTCGCGTGGGCTTCTTCTATGCAAGATGCTCATACAAACCGTGGGCCACTTGCATGGAACAATAATCCGTGAGCTGCTTCATCTTTTCTTGCCCCTTTTGCATTCATTTTACTTTCTTGGTTCAAGTGTACCTAAAATAAAAATATAAGAACAATGAATGTATTTAGGTACAAAATAAATATAAAAGAATAAGTATTAAGGGATTAAAATATAACATATTTCATCCTTATCACAGCACATATGGCCCAATGCCATCCGAGCATACGGCCCCTCCATCGACAGTCCAGAGATGTGACCGTACTCCTCCAGAGTAAGAGTCAACTCGTCCGAGCCAAATCGGAAAACGTGGTGCTCAGGAATCCAATACCTAAGTATCCCGTAAATAAACCCCTCTGGAAACCGGAAGGATATCAAAGATAGGGAATGGCCTAGCATACGACTAATTGCGATACGGTCAGCATATGGTACCTGATCAAACCAAACCCTCAAACTGGTAGCTATATGACTAGGCGGAAGGTGATCCAGGCGAACAACAGCAGAGGACGCCATCTGTAAAAACTATGTCAATAAGACCATACAGGGGTCAATCTCTATCCAATCATTTAAATATATATAAAGCATGCATTATAACAAGTGATAATATGGCATGTGCGATGAATAAATAGAAAACATCATACATAGATATCTGTCAAATACATCAGTTTAATATATATCACTGTCATACATATGATACATGTGAAAACTAAGAAATAAAAAGTACAGGATACTGGGGCACAAATGCCCAAGGACTAACAAAAGACCTAAGGGATAATCACGATGTCGAAGTCATCCAGAAAAGTGCTGGAATCATCGAACTGATCGACCTGGGGCAAATCACTTGGGGTGGGTACATTTTGCTGATCTGGGCGATAAGGTGTCTCCTGCATATCCGGGTGACAAGTAAATGGATCACCTCTATCCTGAGAACCACTAGCACCTGAGGGTCCAGCCCCACGAGAACCAACAGTGCCTGATGGTCCAGCTTCGTGATCCTGAGCAGCGAAAGTACTAGCTAAGGAAGGGTCCACACCCATATGACGACAGTACGTCGACATCTGCTGCAACTGAAGTCTCAAGTCAGCTATCTGAGTTTGATGAGAGGGTTCCTGGAAGCATGATATCCAGTCCTTCATCATAAGAGACCCTGGAACCATATCTCCTAGGAACTGGGTACCCCGAGTCTGAGATCCTATCGTGTGTGGGCCTCACCAAGTGGTAAAGTCCTCAGACGTGATAGGACCATCCGACAAATGAAACCCATCATACCCAGCAGTGGGAATCGCTGCCTCTGACTGAGATAGAGGCCAGAATTGATGAGCTGGAGGAAGAAAAAGAAGGCGAATCTCCCTAGTGATGCATCAAAAGGTGCGCTCCCCGAGGTAGAGCTCCTAACCTCCATTAAACAAGAAGGGAATCTGGCGAGTAGATAGATGATACTCCGGCCCTACCGGGAAACCATCCTCAAATCCCTCAGACAGGTGCTCTGCCAAATAAGGGACCCACACTATATCAAAGACCGTCAATGTCTCTAACTGAAGACAGGCATGGGTAAAGCCCTCTGCAACCGGGACCTTCGACAGAGTAGACTATGCCATCTACGTCCCTGAGGGTAAGTATCCAAGCCCAAGATAGATATAGGGCGAAGACAAGGGAGTCTCTCGTAAGCCCAGAACTGTCAATGCAAAGAACCAAACATTAACCATGGGAAGAGATAAACTAATCAAAATTTAGATAAATGAAAGTCAGTCAAAAGGACTTACCAGAAGAAACAGGTAGAATCCGACCCAGGCGTCGGTAACTCCCTCGGATCGCAGGCACATCCTGTGAAGGAAGAGAGAGAATGTAAAAGATCCCCAATCGTAGTCCCCAATGCGATCTACATCACGAACTGCCCCTACCAAGCTGAAGGGAATGGTGGAGGAGTTGTTCGCAATGAAATAACCCTTCATGATGGTCAGGAATAGACGCCGTAAGATGCGATCCTTATCCCTCAAATCTGCAAGTAACAACTGCTGTAGAGTGCCTTGAGCAGCATCGACGCTCATACATCCTGACCGAATACTATGGGCCTTGAAGGCCCGCTCCTGAGAAGAAAACACTAAAAGGGAGCGCACTGTGGTCAAAGTGATGCCCGTCTCCAACGGTACTCTGGCTCCAGTAAACTCCAGGCCCTTGATATACCTCCAATCCATGGAAGTCATCACAACCTCGCAGTCCAGCAGATGGAGAGACTGACTCTGATGAAACCATCGCTCGGACAAAGCTCGCAAATAACCCCAAGGGCAGCAACGGGGAACAATGGTGAAGAAGGCCTCAAATCCCCAAGAATCTACGACTGCCTGGTACTCTGGATGTAGCGAATGATACAAAGAGTATATACTGAACCAGTTACCCCTGGGCTGGGTAAACTCTGGAACCTGCACGACCTTAAGGTTAAGAAAATAGGTTGTCGATAGAGAAGAGAAAGGAATAAAAATTAATGTTAAGATCATGTACCTCGTTCGCCTGTAAATGAATAGAGGGATGGAGGCTCAGATCCATACCCAATAAATCAGGGATAGCTACCTCAATGTCGGGAAGAAATCGTGGCGCAGCAATGGGCTGAGGCTGAACCTTAGGCTCAGGAATGTCCTCCTCGTCCAAATGAGGATGGTCCTCTACTAGTGGATACATAACGGGTTTTGTCAATCGCTGGGCCCGCCTACTGATCCGTGGAATGGGAACATCAGAGGGAGCTCTCCGCTAGTGAACTCGAGATGAAACTCGCTGGGATAAAGAACGGCTAGGCCCCGCAGAATCCATATCTGAACAATGAGTTCGTAGGAATCAAAGCGAAGTCAAGTATATTCTTGTCTTTTTTAAATTTCAAATTTAATCAATGAAATATAGTTTAGGTCATCACATCATGCATGTCCTACATGTGCCATTATATGTGTACATCATTTTAACTCGCATCTTAGCATATCTATATATACATCTAGGACCCTGACATCTGATTCATGAATTTTTTTTGCCAGAGTCTCCCCTATAAAGTGGACTATCCACATGCCCGAAGCATGCATTAAATCACCCTATGAGGGTATACCATCACATCCAAGCAATTAAATATCAATTCAAAATGTTATGCTAACGCATGTCTAGATTAACTGATAAATGATAATATATCGCATCCATACGGTCCATAAGATGATACGTAAGCATGCATTGCATTATAAACATGTTCATCAAGTTATCTATGCATACATGTTAGATATAATGCATTTAAGGAAAGAAATGCGGGTTTTCACCAATGAAAACGCGAAAAAATGGAGTCTATACGTTACCCGTAGTACGTAGAAGAGATGTACGGGGTTGGATCGCTCCAAATCAAGCCGGAATAGCGTAGATAGGAAGAGAGGCTCGGATTTTTCAAAGAGAATACGAGAAAATGCAAAACGAATGAGTGGAAATGAGCCATCCCGAGGGTATAAGCCTGATCACAGGCAGCCTCATACATGTATACTCTAGTCGCATACACATATGCGGCTACCATAAGTGGGTCCCGCGACTTCTCGATTGGTAAAGTGCAGTCCAAAACGTGTTTTTTTTGGGTTTAGAATGGTCACATTATTTGAAATAGTACCTTTTCGGGTCAGTTTTAAACCCTGAAAATCCTAAAAAACCCTTCAACACAGCAAAAATTTGGTACAGATCAGAAATCCCGACGTTGAACGTCGGAAGACCAGAAAGTCAATCAAAATCAATACTACATCTCAGAATCCACGGGCAACGAACCAGTGAAGGCGTTGGCTCGACCCCTAACGATAGAATCCACCGGCAATGAACCAGTAAAGGCGTTGGCAAATCCCCGATGGTGTAATCCGTTCACAATAACCCAACACAGATCGATAAACCCCCGCTGATGTAATCCGTTGGCAACAACCCAACGCAGATCGGCAAAACCCCGATGGTGTAATCCGTTGGCAACAACCCAACGCAGATCGGCAAAACCCCGATGATGTAATCCGTTAGCAACAACCCAACGCAGATCTACAAATCCCTGATGATGTAATTCGTTGGCAACAACCCAACGCAGGTCGGCTCAGCCCCGATAAGGTAATCCATTGGCTACAACCCAATGTGGGTGTCAGCTTAACCCTGATGACATAGTCTTTAACTTCCATCTCATATATTATTACATCTGTTATACATGACATTGCATCATCAGATATATCTTGTTATGCATTCTCCGTGTCTAGTAATCTTTGTCGTGTTTATTCCATTACATTGCATAAACATGACAAAGAGGGGCATCTGTAAACACTCAAAATTTTGCTTTCTTTGTACTAACCTTGCAGAAGGGCAAAAGCATAATTTTACTTCGCAGACAACCCAGAGGTAGGGCAAAAGAGCCAAGTCATCGCGGAGACGACCCTGTGAAAGATTCAAAGGACCAATGACGTCCGACCATGTCGTGAACCGAACAAGGATCACCAAGCTGAGACAGTGTCCGTCGAAAAGTAACTCAGCAAACCTTGAAATGTGTGCCATCGATGATAAACCAGCTAACTGCCGTCGGGAACCGAAAGATACTTCTCCGCTATTAGCATCATCTTCCCAGACCCCGACTTAGTCAGACTAGATTGGATTTCGCCGCATTTTGCACAGATATTCCAAAAACTCGGTCTGCGCAGGTCAAATTCCTCTGAACCGGGACCATATAAGCATACTTTGAGACAGTAGGCCCCACCTAGCCTAGCCGTATACATATATGTAGCTAGTCGCACACATGTATGCGGCTGGCTCGGCCAGCTTATATCCCCCACACTAGTTCATTTAGAAAAAAGAGAGAGATAGTTTTAGAGAGAGAAAGACATTCTAGAGAGAGAAGAGCTCGGGTGGAACTTGTAATCACCAACTTGAAGCTTATTCATCTCATCTAGCACCTAATTGAAGCCCCAGGAGTGTTCTACGTTGACCACGGGAGTTAAAACGCTTGTTCACGCGTCCCCTAAGGTGAAAAAATGCACTTTCTAGCTTCGCTCTTTGTAAACGTTGTTCAAAATACTTGATTGATGATATATCTTGCTTAAATCTAGTCAATATTGTTGTTTATAAGCATATTGTGTAATAGTTGATAGATTTTATGGTTCTATCGGTTACATTGTGCTTATTATGTTGTAAACCAAGTACGGAGGCTAGATCTACCCAGATCTAAGCCGAATCTAGCCTTTGAGAGGTTATTAAGCATGAAGTTTTAACCTGTGTGCTAGATCAGTTTAGATCCATGGTAGATCTATAGATTTATTGCTTTAAACGGTCCCGGTTACCCCGTATAACCCTACATCTATATCTATAGGTGAAAGGGGTCCGTAATAGCTCGAAACTGTGATTTCAACCGATGAAATCGTCGAATATCAAGTCTAGGACCTTGTATATATGTATTCCAGTATAAATAATGTAAGCCTAGGAATCCCGGTGTTGAGATCCTCGAATGGATCCTGACTTGATTCCCACGATGGACCGATTTTGATGATATAATGTTTAAATAGCGTAAATATCATTGTGTATATAATATTTGGATCTTGAAGACGAGCTCGAGGGGTTAGTCCCGAGAGGTCGGATTCAAGATCCCGTGATAGTGAAAACTTTAATTGTGGGTGCTCGATTTCATCAAGATGGTTTTCATGTCCGATGATGATCCGACCCTTTTTGATGTTTACATGCACATCATCAAAATAATTTCTAATAAAACCACAAAGAGCTTTCAATCATAATAAAGCGATTCGGGGTAGATCACCTTATGAACGTAAAGATAAAAGGAAGTATCGAAGTCCTCGATTCCTAGTCGGGCAAAGGATTTGAAAACCTTATTTTCCCAAAACATCATTTCAATTCATATATCTTGTTAAAAAATGAACTTTTTGTCAAAACAAATCCTTCGTACCTAGGCGCAAAAGAGGTACAGCACTACTTTCAAATAAACCAAAATAAAGACTTAGAATAAAAATGAATAAAGCTTTCAAAATAAAACACACACACTCACACACACACACTCACACACACACACATATACTTTATGCACAAAAAATTAATAAGATGCGGTACCGTGTTTTCATGGGAGTCGGAGTGTGCCTAACACCTTCCCCCCGCTTAACCTAGCCCCCGGATTCTACGAATCTCGGGTTTCAAGACCAATATTTTGAAGTCACGCATTGGACCATATTGCAAAGCTATTAAAACTCGGATGAGTTGGTACATCCATTTAAACCATACCAAATGGCGGCTCTGTCTCATTCGGTCCAATCATCAAAATTAAATCAATCTTTTCAAAGTCGTCGACACTTATGTCGGTACCGCTTTCCTCAAATATGACCCTTCAATAAAATCCATAGACATAGCAAATGGAAAAGGGTAGATAAGCTCAAACAAAGGAAAGACGAAAATCAAAACCAACGAGAAAAGACCTTTAAAAAGGAGAATTTTTCCTGGCGTCGACAAGTAGTACAAGTAATCTTATGTCGATGTCGGGAAAATTTTGGGTACCTTTTTTCTAAGTGTTTCTACCCTTTATGTTTTCTATTTGGTTTTGTTTGATCTGAATGGTGAATTTTTAGAAAAAGGCCGACATATAATGTCGACGATTTGAAACGTTTAATTTTATTGGTCCGAATTAGACAGAGCTGCCAGTTGGTATGAGTGAAATAGTTGTACCAATTCAACCGAGTTTTGAAAGGTTTTGCAATATGGCCCAATTTCTGGACTCTGTTTAATTGGTCTTGAAAATTGAGATTTCATAGAGTTCGGGGGCTTGATTAACGGGGGGATGGTTTTAGGCACCCCCCGACTTTCGTGAAACACGGTTACCGCGCTTTTTATTCCCTAATCTTTGTGTATGTGTGTGTGCTTTGCAGTTAATTGGGCCTAAGTGCTTTATTTGAAAGTAGTGGATATATGAAGGGTTTAATTTATTGAAAAGTCCATTTTAGACAAGAATATAAAAATGATGTTTTAAAAATCAGTTTTCAAACCCTTTTGCTCGCATAGGAATTGAAGCCCTTTGATACTTCTATTTTTATGCCATATTTGACTTTATTTGATTTTATTCTCGGGATGTGAAGCATCTTCGAAAAATTATATATATATATATATATATATATATATATATTTAAGTGTTGGGCTCCTTATGGGCATGAAAGCCATCAAAGTGTGCCCGGACACCACACATAAGGTTTCCATTATTACGGGACATTAAATCCTAATAACCGTTTTACGGTTCTATATTTACAATTACAAAATTTGCAATCTGGCTATACAACTCAACCAGGTCCATCATGGGAATTGGAGGATCTAGATCTATTAGTTGAATCGTAGATCCTATGGCTCCTAGGCTCACAGAATATCAAATAAACAGCCTGCATAATGAATATATTGCAATAAAACGTAAAACTATACTAGACGTCGCTAAACAAAAGATTCATCAATCAAATCTTCATACGCACGTAGCTCATAGCTTCCATTTTCCTCTAGATACAAATTTAGGGTCACGTGGTCGCTAAATATTTACAAAAACTAGAAAGCAAACTAGATCTGTACAGATCTTAGCCATTCTAACTTCCAGGTTCAAGTTTTACAACTTTTAAACCGGTTAAAAGCTAGATCTGGCTAGATCCAGTACAGATCTAGTCAATACAGCTTAAATATTGACTATTTACAAGAAATAAAAGTTGAAAACTGTTAGAGTTTATGCCCTAGAGGCCAATTTTTTGATGTAATTGCTTAACAATTTTGATATTATATTTGATTGAATAAATGAATTATTTTATTATGATTTTATTTACTGCGTATATAAATGTTAGCATAATAAAAGTCCTTAGAATAATGATACAAATTATATGGCTTCAAGTATGTGACTTGAACATGATATCATATAATTACAATTAGTATCATTATTCTTAAATGTCCCTAGTCGAGTGTCATTGTTAGACTAGTATATGGATTGACTGATGGCCAAATCTCATTGATCATAAATATATGAGATATTGAGTCAATGCATAGGTACATGTTAGAGAACAATGTACTGGATAGACCCACCATGAGAATTCTACATGGAGCATTATGTAGAGTGTCATAAGCAATTCTCATAGTTACAATGATGTAATGATCCTCCGACCTGAAATCGCTATATTACTACACAAAAATTTATGTACTTTGATATCATCAAAGGTCACCTTTAATAGGGTGGACAATAAAGGTGATTATTGGGTACATCATGAATCGTGTGAGGAATATGAGTGATCTAGATGGAATTTAACTCTCCTATATATTAGGAGTGATATCCATAGGCCACTTAATTGAGTATGACTATAAAATGCATGGCCATGCTCAAATAGTAAATTGTTTCATATAGTTTACTCATTGATCAAGAAAACTCATATTAAATTATGAAGAGTATGACACATTCCATGACTCGAGTTTAATCTAGGATGTCAAGGTTAAAAGGATTAAATTACATTGAAACATTGGTCACGAAAAGGTTGCATCGAATCACCGATCTTATTATTACTTGGGTAGCAGTGATGCATTACTAAATGCCACTCACTGTTTATAATTTTATAATATGATTTTAAAATTCTTGCCAAAGTAATAATAACCTATAGGGTCACACACTTAGAACGTAATTAAAATAGAATTAATTTAAATTGTAAGGATTTAAATATGTCAATATGATTAATAGTATTTAAATTACGAATTTAAATTAATTGGATAATTTATATATATGTATATTAATTAAGTAAGACTTAATTAAGATATAATATATATATATATATATATATATTCAGATTTTACTTTTCTAATTGAATTATGTTTTGGATAATTCCTTTAACTGCTATATATATATGATATATCAGCCGTTTTTAGGATAATAATTATAAATAAAACCCTAGCCGCTCTTAGAGAGAGACTAGAGAGAAAAGCTCCAAAATCCAGATCTTGGCGACTAGTACCGTAGTTCTCTTTGCTGCAGATCGTGTGACGGTTCGCGGGGCGTTCGTGTGGATACCTTAGAGACACAGTTCCTTTGGATTGCGTTGACGATTCGAAGCTGTTCCAGAATTTCTATCATCTCCATTCAAGCTTGGATAATCGGTAAAAATATATCTAAACTTTTGAATTAATATGTTTTTGCATGGATCCTGTTTTAGGGTTTTGGAAAATTTTAATTTTTGATGCGTTTATATTAGCCATTCTAATTTCCAAGTTCAAGTTTTACAACTTTTAAACCAGTTAAAAGCTAGATCTAGCTAGATCCAGTACAGATCTAGTCAATACAGCTCAATTATTGACTATTTACAAGATATGAATGGTGAAAACTTCAGATCTGGAGAATATAAGCTACTAAATATATGTATATAGCACTTATATACTTATTAGAGTAGGCGATGAAGACAGATATAGAGAAATCTTACAGTATATCGCGAGCACGGCTCTCGAACGGCTTTTGGTGCCTCGATACTAGTTTCTCACCGGTTAAAATTTGATATGCTATAGTATATGTTTATGAACGTTTACAAAGAAGTTTTACAAGAATCGGAGTGAGTTAGAGCCTCCGTTTGACCTTCGTAGCCTCTATTTCTCTCGCCCCGACCCTTTCTTCTTCTCTCTCTTCTTCTATAAGCTAAGGGGGGAGGGGTATATATAGACCCCGATGGCCGCAAGTCCACCTGCGGCTGGGCCTGGTGGGCGCGACCCTATTGGGCCCTGCTATTTCGAAGTACGTGTACTCCGACCAACAAGCTGTCTACTTGAACCTTCATAACTTTCAATTCGGGAATCCGATGGAGGCGTGCTATACCTTTCCGGAAAGCCCTTTCGGGGAGCTACACAATGACATGGGGCTTGACCTTTTTTGAGTCCGAGAAGATGGGTCCATAACCAGATCTTCGCGTCTTCGCAATCAGTCTGTTGAGCTATCTTGCGTTATTTTCACTTGGGATTGCTGTTATGGTTCTGCATGACATTCTTCATGGTAATTTGACTTGAGTTAATGTTGAGTTGGCAAAATTATCCTTTTGCTCTTCTGGGTTGGTTCCGGGCTTGACGTGGCTTCAACTGTCTTTCTCGGGGTTGTCTCCGAGGATGGACTGCTGTTGACTTTTGTCTATCTTCAAAGCTATCACTGAAGTAGATTTGATGATTCCCAGGGCTGTCTCTGGGGAGATTGATTTGATGATTTTTCGGTGCTGTCTCCGGGGGTCTAGTTTGATGATTTCCCGGTGTTGTCTCCGACGGTCTGGTTTGATGATTTAATCCTCCAGGGTTGTCTCTGGAGTGCGAAAAGATAATTTTGCCCTCCTGTAAGGTTAGTAACAGTAATGCAAAATTTAGAGTGTCTACAGATGCCCCTCTTTATCATGTTTCTGTAATGCAATGGAATGAGCAGGATAAAAATTTCTAGATACTGGAAATATGATAAGTGCAAATGTAATGCAATGCATGATATGATATGCCATGAATGCTATATGCCTCTGTGGGGTCAGCTGCCACAGGTTGGATCAATGCCCATTCTCTTTTTTCTATTGGGGATGACTTTTATGGCTGATACCACTGTACTTTTTTGAATTGACGTTGGGGTTATCTCCAACGCTCTCTTTTCTAGATACGCTCTCTAGTTTTACCTCCGCTGGGGATATTTCTCTTTTTACGAGTGACCTCAGTGGGGACTCCTGGCGCTTATTCTGATGATAACTTGCACCAGTTTATATCATCGGATCCTTCCCGATGCTACGTTGGGGCTGTCACTAACGGTTTGGATTTCTATCCGGTTGATGCCGACATTTTTGTCGGGGATATGATCTTTGATGCCTACTCGAACAGTAGTTTACAACGGTGTGACCATCATCAAACCTCCTCGATGCCTACCCGAACGATAATTTAAAACAGTCGATTGAACTGATTTGATGAATACTCGAACGGTAGTTTGCAAGGTTGACCATCACCGAACCTCCTCGATGCCTACTCGAACGGTAGTTTACAACGGTCGACTAAACTGATTTGATGCCTACTCGAATGGTAGTTTGCAAGGTTGAACATCACTGAACCTTCTCGATGCCTACTCGAACGGTAGTTAAAATGATCGATTGAACTAATTTGATGCCTACTTGAACGGTAGTTTGCAAGGTTGACCAGCACCGAACCTCCTCGATGCCTACTCGAACAGTAGTTTACAACGGTCGACTAAACTGATTTGATGCCTACTCGAACGGTAGTTTGTAAGGTTGACCATCACCAAAACTCTTCGATGCCTACTCGAACGGTAGTTTCCAAGGTTGACCATCACCAAGCCTCCTCGACGCTAACTTGAATGGTAGTTTATAATGGACTATTGAACTGATTTAATGCCTACTCGAATGGTAGTTTGTAGGGTTGACCTTCACCGAACCTCCTCCATGCCTACTCGAACGGTAGTTTACAACGATCGACTGAACTGATTTAATGCCTACTCGAACGGTAGTTTGCAAGGTTGACCATCACCGAACCTCCTCGATGCCTACTCAAACGATAGTTTACAATGTTCTATTGAACTAATTTAAAGCCTACTCGAATGGTAGTTTGTAGGGTTGACCATCACCGAACCTCCTCGATGCCTACTCGAACGGTAGTATACAACGGTTGGCTGAACTAATTTGATGCCTACTCGAACGGTAGTTTGTAAGGTTGACCATCATCGAACCTCCTCGATGCCTACTTGAACAGTAGTTTACAACGGTCGATTGAGCTGATTTGATGTCTACTCGAACGGTAGTTTGCAAGGTTGACCATCACCGAACCTCCTCGATGCCTACTCGAACGGTAGTTTACAACGATCAGTTGAATTGATTTAATATCTCAACTGGAGATTTTGTGTATAATAGATTCCATCATCAGTCCTTCCCGATGAAGATAGTTTTACATAGTCATTGTGACACCCCCACATTCGGACCGCCACTAGTCTCGAATTCGGTTAATCACGTTATAATAATAATAACTAAAATCATACAATCACAGCGGATAATCTAGAATAATATACAATGCTTTATTATAATTATTCTCCTAAGTCTCGCAACCTACAGTACTTAATAGATTACATAATAATATCAAATAAAGACTTATTACATAATCTAACTTAAGCTTAAACATAGTTCTGAATCAGTCTTAATACATCATCTTAATAGACATAATACAACACACAGATATTTAGAACATAAAATGGGGCTAGCTAGTCGGTAGCCTTGCCCTTGCCCTTATCGACTCCCGAAGGTCCACCATGCTCTGTCTTAAC
This sequence comes from Panax stipuleanatus, assembly GCA_020205555.1. Classification (NCBI taxonomy): domain Eukaryota; kingdom Viridiplantae; phylum Streptophyta; class Magnoliopsida; order Apiales; family Araliaceae; genus Panax; species Panax stipuleanatus. Next base: position 61,276,106 of record CM035117.1, on the reverse strand, counting down.
TGAACATATTTTAGGAAAAGCAAGAATGAGCACAAATTGCCCAGCAAGTAATATACGATAAGGGTGAAGAGTATTATAACACAAGTTTGAAATATCAAGGTATAATCTCGCTGATAATCAAGAGTTTGAAGAATAACATCATGAACAACGAGTATCAATAATTCTCAAATCAAAACCTTAGAATATGAAATGATAGTTCAATATAGACCAACAAATATATATGAATTCAAAGGCCATCAACGTATCCAACTGGATAAAATAATTTATACTGAGCAGTTACTAAGGACTATTGAACATCTACTAGAATTATCAATATTAAACTGATAACCCAAAAATAAGTACGATAGATGATCAGTCTACAATACTCTATGTTATGCATAACACCACAATAATTTTCACGCGTGTGTTGGGCTTCCAACAATATATACACTCCCCTTACCATAAGGGTTGTTCAACTCAATTTTTAAAGATTTCGCACCAGTCAATTGGTTTGGATAGTTTTCTAAATATGCATATAGTCTAGCCGAATCAAATGGCATAGACACTTTCACGATATTTAAGAACAATATGAATTTCAACATGAATAATAGTTTTCATAAGATAAGAGTTTATTCAATAAGCATACTAACTCAATTTAAACGAGTAAGTAAGAAAACTTGCTTTCACAAGGATCCATTGCAAAGGTTAGGATACTTGCAATTAACAATACAAGAATGGTTCAAGAAAACTTGCACAATAAAAGAGTGTAAGTCAGAGAATTGCTTACAATATCTGTTGAATAAAGTAATGCAAGGGTTTAAGATACTTGCCGTAAGCGTAGTCTATCCACGTAAAGTTAATCAACACTTTCGAATCCTATTATCATATATTTACATGTATAGGATATTCATTAGCTATTTAGTTTAACATCATACTTTATTAATCAACACATAAGTTAGGTCTTAACCTAGCTACTCAGTTTATATCACGCATAGTATCATACCAATTCATGATTCTCGATAGATATAACTTTCATCGTCTTTTATCTTTAAAGTTACTCTTTTCAAGTTAAACATCTTCATAAATCATCACTAACACATAAGACCACAACCAATACCAAACATATTCTATTTAGTAAGTTATAGCATTGCTATAAGTTAACTGTCAAGAATCGGATTCAAGCATCAACATACAATATCACATGGCATATACACATGTTAAAGGGTCCTTCCATGCTTGTTCAACCTTTCCAAGTTCAATCATACATGATATAGTTCTAAATCACGGTTTCTAACGACTTAGGTTCATACAACGCCATGAATTCACATAAGCTATCATGCTTGTCATCTAACATATGAGGTGATCATATAACCCGTGTTAGGCATGCTCATAAATATTTTCATCATATACGCACAACTAACATTGTTACAAGCTTAAATAATGTCTTATTCATGTCTAACTAGTTTTCATGGTATCTAACATGGTATGTATACACGTATGATAGATTAGTGAGGTTAAGAGCACTCTCACGCATGTTCAAATATCAAAACACTAATACCTCGGTTCATACCACTTTAGTTTTCCAAAACTTTCAGTTTTGGCTTATGAAATAGTTTTAAACGCAAACCATGTACGCTAGTGAAATTACAACACCTTAAACTAACTTTTCATGCTTAACAAACCATATAATCATGCTCGTAAAAATCAGAACGTAGATATGATGCCTACATGTCAAAGTTAGCCTTTAAAACTTATATTTTCTCAGTAATATTCGCTAATGAGGTTCAACATGCTCATGTTACATTATGAAACATATATACGCAAGTTAACATGCTTTTCATGCATTCTTAAACCATATACTCATGCTTACCCAGTCAGAATATCAATATGGATATAACATGTCAAAGTCCCTTTTTAAACGCTAAGCTCATTTTGAAAACTATAGGTCGTTTCATCAATTGTGCATGCAAACATAGTAAAATATGTTCACGTTATGTTAATGTACTCATATAGGCATGTCAAACTTATTAGCATACTTGTTTGAACCATGTTGCGCCGGGTCTCGGCCAACACTGAACAGCTTCCTACTTCTGCAGAACTTTAGCCAACAACCAAATTTTACAACCAATTTGATTGTAACCAAGCTACATTACAGTTCTATCATGCTAGTAAGCTAATACAACAACTAAACAAGTATTTCTCACTTCAATTGTCATCTAATTCCACAAAATCAAGAATCTAAGAATTTGCAGAAAATATGAAATGAAGAACATGGAATGCAGATTATACCTCTGCTATCAGTTTATGAACTTGCTGCAATATACTCTCTACAATGCTGCTATCTTAACACAATAGAAATCTCAGCAATAGAAATTAGAAGGAGAAGAGGCTATATTTATAGAGTTTCAAATACACAGACAATGTAATTGTTCTTCAAATTAAACCAATGGGAATGTTAGATTATATGGTGGTTAAGAAGGAGTTGGTAGATGGTTGTTGGATTCATTATAAATCCCACTCCCTCATTGATCATTGCTATGATTTTGCTGAGTTTGAGAAAGAAATAGGCTTAGGCCTTATAGCTATGCACGTGAGAAGAGAAGTGACTTTCATATTAGGACAAGGAGATAACTCTCAGCATTTGCAAATGAAGAGTAGTAACACCAAGGCTATATATATACATACTATATATACATAGGTTATAATTTACTTAGAGTCACAATGTAAGTTTAATTAGACAATATGGCAATGTAGTAAAATTAATTTACACATATATAATCCATGTACACTTGGGTCCTTATAAAATAATAATGCAATGTAATAAGTTGGGATACATATATGTATACACATATAATCCATGTACATATTATAATACTGAACATAGTTTAATCGAATATTATTACATTCATTGTCCCATTCTTATATTAAATCATTGAAGTATTCATTACTTAACAATTGTTTACAATATATTCATGAGGTACTAATTAAATGTTCACTCACACACATATTGTCACATAGTCTCATGATGTATTCATATACCTATTTAATTAGTCATAACATATAGTTTCTATATATAGTATAGTAACATTTAACGTCACATTGCACTATATAATATAGTTGTAACCAATATACTCTATGCGTTTAATTATCACATGCTTGCAAATAACAATTACTCGAGCAATTATAATTATATTAATAATCTACTCGTTTATGTTTTATTAATCTCTATAACAACAAATTAACATTTATATGATTAATTATCACATTAAATAATTATAAATCTTATTATATTTATAAACAAGTTACTTATTATTATTCTATTACTCGTAATAATAATAATCAACATACTATTAATTAATCACTATTACCATTCTATTTCTCATAATAACAATTAATTAACAATTAATATCGATTAATTGTTCACTTAATAATTCATTCATCCTCAAATTAATTAACTCATCATCGTTTCTATTCTCATGCCATACAAGGCATCCCAACGATCTCATCATAAACTCCATATTTTTCTCAATTATTATATATTCAATTTGAAATAATTGAGTTAACTCATCTCATAACACATAAATATTTATATTCAAAGAATTATTCATTTCCATTAATATATTCATTTAACAATATTTGAAAATTCTCGGGTATAACAGTCATTCTTGCTAGGTGTATCGGATGTCATGCTGGGTTGATGCCAGTGACTTGTAATGTCAAATTCGCTGGTCTTAGCAGAAATAGCTTTTCCACAGTTTACATCATTGGTCTTTTCCCGATTCTACACCGGGGTTGTCGCCAACGGTTTACAACATCAGATGCTCTGGTCTTCACTGCTGCTGAATGCGTTGCAAAATGCTTGATGTGCCAGAAAGTCAAAGTAGAACACCAGAAACCAAGTGGTTTGCTACAACCGTTAGAAATTCCAGAGTGGAAGTGGGAGCACATCACGATGGACTTCGTGGTGGGTCTTCTACCAACTCAGAAGGGATTTGATGCGATATGGGTTATAGTCGGTCGACTGACGAAGTCAGCCCACTTTTTGCCGATTAGGGTTAAGTACATCTTAGATCAGTTAGCGAAACTCTATGTGAAGGAAATTATTTCTCGACACGGTGTTCCGGTGTCGATTGTATCCGACAGAGATCCACGTTTCACGTCTAATTTTTGGAACTGTTTGCAAGAGTGTCTGGGAACGTAATTACGAATGAGTACAGCTTACCATCCTCAGACCGATGGCCAGAACGAGAGAACGATTCAGACGCTTGAAGATATGCTGAGAGCTTGTGTGATGGACTTCAAGGGAAGCTAGGAGGATAATCTACCGTTGGTGGAGTTTGCCTACAACAATAGTTACCATGCGAGTATCGGCATGCCGCCTTACGAAGCGTTATACGATAGAAAATGCAGAACTCCCTTGTGCTGGGATGAAGTCGGTGAACATCAACTTTTGGGACCAGAACTGGTACAACAAACTGCCGGAATAGTGAAACTGATCAGAACGAGATTAGTTGCTGCTCAAGACAGACATAAGAAATATGCCGATTTACATCGACAGGACCGAGAATTCTTACCAGGTTTCGTTTTCCTGAAAGTATCTCCCTGGAAGGGGAAAATTCGATTTGGTAAGAAGGGAAAGCTGAGTCCCCGATTTATTGGACCTTTCAAGGTACTACGAAAGGTGGGCGAGGTTGCTTAAGAAGTGGCATTACCTTCAGAGCTTGAGAATATATATAATGTCTTTCATATTTCTGTGTTAAGACCTTACAAGCACGATTATAAACATGTAATAGAATATGAACCTTTGCAATTTGATAAAGACTTAACTTATGAAGAAGTGCCTGTTCAAATAGTTGATAGAAAGGAACAAGTACTTAGGAATAAAGTGATACCTTCTGTTAAGGTAATCTAGAGGAACCACAGTGCTGAAGAAGCTACGTGGGAACTCAAAGATGTTATGATGAAATATTACCCGCAATTATTTTCTTAGTTTGTGTAACCCCTTATGTACCGATTATGGGGACAGAATCCTTTTAAGGGGGGAAGAATGTAATAGACATAATTTTTTTTATGTGTGATTCTGGGGACAGAATCCTTTTAAGGAGGGAAGATTGTAACGATTGAGATTTTATATAATAATTTTAAATGTTTATTGAGTGGAATAAATAAATTATGTGATTTTGTGGAGTGATTAGATTAAGTGTTATATATTAATTAAATGAATGTTTAATATTTATTTAATTGATGTATATTAATTTTATGGTATAGTTCTAATTTAATTGAGAGAATTAAATTAGATGAATTATGTGATGAAATGTTACATGAATTATAATTAGCGAGTAATTATAATTATGTGGCAATTTTATGTGCTTAATTGATGTTATATTTTAATTGATTAAATAAGATGTTAAATATTTAATTAATTAAAAGTGTGACATTAAAGTATGTGTTAAAATGAATTATTAAAATAAAGAAAAGAGTTTTAAATGGTTTTAACCAAACAAAGCCTTTACTTTTATTTTAAAAGATTTTCGCCAAACGGGCCCTAACTATCAAAAAGTTATTTTTAAATAAACTGTTTACCAAACAAAGCCTTAAGGCTTTTTGAATTTTAAGACTTACGTAACTGATATACTTAATACGGGTATTATTATTTTGTCAGTTATTATATCGTATAAGTTATATCGTATTACATCTATTATATGTGTTTACGTTAGTATTCTAAGCCTAAGACTAAAAGATTAAGAAAGAACAGAAAAGAGAGAGAGAGTTTAGAGAAACAGTGAAGAAAGTGAGAAAAGAAGAGAGGAGATTCTCTGTGAGTTTGAAATTGAGACAACAAGAACGGAGCAAAGGATTGTCAAGCTTTTAGCAAGGAATTAAGGTGTGTTACTTAGTTTATATTCCTAGTTCTCTTTTGTTCTTGAGTTTCATAGATAATTGGAATTTGTAATTGACAAATTGGTTAATTACATGTTATATGAATTGATAAATGTTGTAATCCATTTTATGTATACTATAAAGGATTTTCAGAAACCGAATTGTTTTTAAAATATGTTTTAATTGAAAATTTATGTTCTTATGAGTTTATATAGTTTTGGCCAATGTTAGAGTAAAATTGATGATTCAATTGTGTGTCAATATGCTTATTTGGAATATTTTCGTAATGCTATCTTCAGTCATGATAATAATGCATGTATTGTAATTTAAATTGGTAGAGAATTTGAATTACATGGAATTGTTTTGAGGAAATATGAGTTTTTATAAAAAATATCAAATTTAATTTCTAAATTTTTTGATTATTGTTGTTTAGATGGTTTTTGTGTTTGGAAACATGTTATATGTGTGTATTGTCTCAAGTATGTGTTATACATTGTTCCAGTAGCTTGTAATTATCGGTTGTTAGCTTGTATGGGTTAATCAGTGAAGCAGGGTGCCGTTGCTGTCTGCCTCTGTCTGTGTTCCTGCGCAGCTGCGCCGGTAACACAGCCAGAAGCAGCGCAACTGTGCCGGCTGCCTTTCACAGACTTAACATCTGTGCAGCTGCACCGGTTCCAAGGTCTGTGGCTGCGCAGTTGCGCCGCTGGCCGTGCAGAGGCAGTGAGTTGGTTCGATTGGATTGTGCAGTCTTATTTGATAGCCTAAATTAAGTTGGTTATGATGATTAGCATGTATTCAGTGACTATAACATGTGTTAACATGAAGTTGACAATTTCACAATTTGAGAAAAAGAAGTTTTGAAAACCTTAATGTAATATTTAAATTATAAGTTATAATTGTTTAATTGTAATATGAGCTACTTAATTATAATTTGAATAATTATAATTAAGAGTAAATGTTTAAATTTAATTTATAATTTTGTTAAATTATAATGAATAGTAGTTGATTTATTTTAATCAATTAGATGTTAATTTAAATTATAATTTATGTAATTGTAATTTAATAAATGTTTAATTATAGATTATAAATTGATAAATACATGATTAATTATAATTTGTGTAGTTATAATGCATGATGTAGTTTAATTGATTTTAAATTATAATTTGTTTATAATTTAAAAAATAATTATAATTTAAGTAATTATAATTAGATTAAATGTTTAAATTATAATGGTTTAATTATAATTTAGTTAAATACATAATTGATTTAATTATGTGAGTACGCATGTAATGTAATTAACTATGTGATTGTTGATTATTATTATTTATTTAATTAGAGTGAGTTAACCATGATGGTTAACCACTTATGTGAATTAGTTATGTGTTAACTAATTTAGGTTATTATGATTGAATGAATATAGGAAGTGTTTAAGTACGTGATTGAGTTAAGTAGCTTGCGCTTAAGGCAAGTCTTCTAAACCCTAAACTTGTCAATTCGATGCAAGTTCTTTAATTTCATATATTCATTGTTGGGAATATCCTTTTCATTTATGTATTGGACAAATATTTGTTTAATTAAAGTGATCTTGACTTATTATTCAAGTAAAATCCAATTTATTATTTTAAATGCTTTAAGTTTACTTCTAAAGTATATGTTAGCACGTAGTTCTTTCACTTACGAATTATTCTAAGTTATTGGAAGTCGATTCAACTAATTCTTAGTTGATGAACTTGAATTCTAAATTATCCTTGTAAGCATATCCAAACCAAACTTTCTTTGGTACGGACTTGTATTCAAATACTGAGTTGAACAACCCTATTTATTAGGGGAGGTTACCACGCGAAAGCTTTAAGATGTTTGTGCACAATACATGGTAATAAGGGCTGATCCCCCTAAGTACGAGTTAAGGTCCATAGTCTTATTGACTGTTAAAGGTTTAAATAGAAATGTTTATAACCTAGGACAAGAGTTCAAAGGTCTTACGACCCTCAGATGTATTCTATATTCGAATTTTAATGTTGATAGAGAATTATTATTCAATTCTTTATGGTTGAAGTAAGCTAAGTTATTCAAAACTTTTTAAAGATATTATTTCATGTATTTATTATTATGAAACTCCAGTGAGCTGTTGTTTGCTCACTCTTGCATTAAATAACAATTGCAGTTAAAGTTGATAATGTTGATGCCCCGTCTACGAGTAAAGGCAAAGGAAAGCAAAACAAGTGAATACTTGTTTTATTATTTTGAAATGATTGTAATAAGACTTTTAAGTTATATTTTATTTTCCGCACTTATTTATTATGTCAAGGTTAGATTAAACCCTGGGATTATTTTCGAAAGGTTGTAACCCTTGTTTTAAGGGAGATTTCATTATTTTAATTAAAGGTGGTAATTTATTTTGATATTATATTGGGTAGATGTTGTTATAGTTAGAAAGTGAACACCAAATTATGTGGAAACAAAGTACCCGAATTTGGGGGTGTCACAGGTTAGTATCAAAGCTATAGGTTATGAACCTTAGGTGGGGGAAAAACCTTAGGTAGTAGCCTTATAGGAAGATCAAAAAGATAGTGGTGATAGGTAAAGATAATAAACTACCTTATGTTCTATGTGTTTATGTTTAGGTATTTGTATAGTGATGACTCGATATCACATAATAATAAATTTTAAAATTTTTTTGTCAGGATGTCGAACATTGGAGAACCTAGTCAGGCTAGAGAGGATGTACCTCAGGTGCCTAGAGAGGAGGAGCCCCGTGACATACATGTTGTTTGGGAGCAGCTGGTTAGGAGAGAGCCATCTCTAGTGATCACCGTAGCTGGTCGGGAGTGTGAGCTGACACCTATTCCAGAAGAAGAGGATTAGGACTAGTCTGAAGAGGAGGAAGAGGAGGAAAAGGATCCCGAAGAGGAATTCCCATCTCACTCTACTAGTACTGAGATGTACGAGGCAGTCTACGACAGTAACGTGGAGCTTCATGGTCGAGTCGGAGAGCTCTAAGAAACTATCCAGCAGCGAGACGAGACTATCGAGGATATGGCTAGTGACCTAGGAGAAGCACAGTGGAACCTGATACATATGGAGAATGATAGAGACACTGCTCGAACTGAACTGGTGAAGCTAAAGCAGGACATCCAGGAGGAGTCGAGGAAGCGTGCCAGAGCTGAGGAGATAAGCTTGAGGGCTACTCAACGAGCCAATCGAACTGAAGATGAAGCTGAAGCCAAGAGGGCCAATCTGAGGGAAACAGAGTATGCTTTCCATACAGCGATGGAAAGAGCCCAGGATCGTGTTTTCTACTACCTAGCTCAGTTCCAAGGCTTACCATGGTATGTGGTGGATCGAAGAACGGCGTTTCGGGTAATGGAAGAGGAACGCAGAGAGGCTGTGCGACGTATCAATATACCTAGGCAGTAGTAGAGCTTTTATTTATGTGTTATTTATGTATTAAATAATGTAAATCCCATAATTTGAGATAAGAGTGGGATGAGTTAATAATGTAATCCTCTAACTTTTTCAGTTCTGGAAGGATGATGTAAATAGCAGAAATGTTATCTGATTGATGTTTTTTTTAACTATGAGTAATGAATAAAAGAAGTTTATTGACGTGCTATGTGTTCTATGTGAACTGAATTGTTTAAAACCTTTAAGTATGAACTTGAATATTTAAAAATTGAATAAAGGATCTAATAATAATATTTTCTTAACAGAAAATGCCTCATAGAAGAAGACCAACACGTCAAAACCCCGAGGGTTCGACGAACAATAACAATAATGATGGGACGAATCCCAACTCGGTTCAGCAGTTGGTGAACCTGTTGACATGAGCTCTTGCGAATCAGCCGCAAGTGCAGGGTACGACGTTCAAGGAATTTAAGGCAGTAGGACCGCCTGAATTTGAGGGATCGACAAACCCTATTGAGGCTCAGACATGGGTGATGGAAATGGAGAAGGTCTTTGACGTAGCTAGAGTAGGTGAAGACCAGAAGATAGCGTTCGCGGCTTTCATGTTGAAGTCGGATGCTAGCTTTTGGTGGCAGGCTAATAAGACCCGAGAGGGAGAGGGAGTCATAACGTGGGAACCTTTCAAGGAAATGTTCTATGAGATGTACTTCCCAGTGAGTTCGCAGGGCCAGATGGAGGTCCAATTCCTAGAGCTTAAGCAGGGAGGGATGACAGTGTTTGAGTATGCCTCTAAGTTCAACAAACTGGCCAGGTTCGCTACTTACCAGGTCAGTACTGACGCTAGGAAGGCGAGGAGGTTTGAGAGGGGACTGAAGCCCTGGCTCTATAGCAAGGTTTCTATGTTCCAGCTGAACACATTTGCAGTTGTGCTGGAGAAGGCCATACTTGCTGAGGGAGGAAGCGAAGCGGTGACGAAGTTCAACCAAGATAAGAAGAAAAAGAATGAGATAGAAACCAAGGTTTGTGGTAGCAGCGCTGTGAACCAGAAGAGGACATGGAATGACAATACCTCTGCTGTGAGTCAGCAAGGAAGCCAGCAGAAGAAGAAGTTTGAAGCATGTGCTACATGAGGTAAGAATCACACTGGCGTGTGCATGAAGGGGAAGCAGGTGTGCTTCAACTGTGGTCAGGAAGGCCACATTACGCCTAATTGCCCAAACTCGAAGAACGGAGCTTGCTTCACATGTGGATCCAAGGATCACATGGCTCGCAATTGTCTGATGAAGCTGACGGCAGGGTCAACAAGGAGTGGAGGGAATGGAAGCGGCAATACTGTGACTATCGCTGCACCATTGCAGGCTATTCGACCCACTACACGTACATTTAATATGACGGTGTAGGATGCTGTGCAATCAAAAGACGTGGTGTCAGGTATTATTCCGGTCAATAGTATAAATGCATATGTATTATTTGATTCTGGTGCTACTTGTTCATTCATATCTGATCATTTTGCTAAAACCCTAGACTTACCTGTAGAGGAGTTAGTTTACCCTTTGAACATAGAGATTGCGAATAGGGAAGTTATTCCTGTTAGGAGCGTTTATAAGAACTGTAGATTGGACATTAAGGGTCAGGAGCTGAGGGTAGATTTAATTTCGATAAAACTTGGGGAATTCGATGTTATACTGGGTATGGATTGGTTGTTCAACCATGGGGCGATAATCGACTGTCAGAAGAAGTCGGTAAACCTTACGACTCCATCGAAGTTAGTGTTCTATGGTAGCAAATTGATAGTAGTGTGCATACAAGCCAATCATGTATGATGACAAAGCACATACTTTGTAAATAATCTTATTTATTTATTAATAAAATATTCATTTAAGGCATATAATTATCTACATGGTGCTGTTTTTATAATATGTAAATAACCCATAGTTTTAAGCAATGCTTTTAGAATTATGATGAGATCATGATAATGAGATCTAAATTCTTATAAAGCTTAAAAACTAAAATAGTTCCTAATTGTGGGATTACTAAAATGGGGATTAGTAAATCCGGATAGATTGGTACATATGTTGCTTGCTCATTGGATGAGGATGACTGATCTCATGGTCATTTGTGTGGAGACACTAAAGCAAGTATGTAGGTGCTTATTGGAGAATAAGTTCACTGAACGTGACTCGCTATGGAATACCTAATGGAGTTTTACTCGCCTGTCAATAGGAATTCCTAATGTGATAGTAGTACATGTGATCCTTGGACTTGAGATCATCATAGTATCTTGTATGTAACAAATTATACTTTGACTAATTCCTTAAGGCCTTTTAAGTCATATATAGGGTATGCTTGGGTGTAATGAGTTACATATGGAGATAATGAATGATCAATAAAGAATCTACCACCTCTAGCAAAAGAGGAGATATGTCCTATGTGATTCGTTAAATGACAACCCAGGAATCCTTGGCCAAGGTAGAATGAAATTAGAAAGAGGTTTCTAATTTGCATTATTTGGAGTTGTGCATTTTCTAATCGAAATACATATGATTAAATAAATTAAGACTTGACAGTAAATCCATGTCTTATATTTAATTGGGACATTGTATGGTGGAAGGATTGAATTGTACGGTAACTATTAACTCACAGGTTCTTTTATGAATAATGTTGAAATCTATATTATCTGGAAAGTCGTTGATCGCTAGGGAGGCTTATCCCTATTGTAGAATAAATGTTATTTATTTAAATAGATTATTAGTTTAATTTGTTTATTTAAATAAGATTAGAATTGTTCTAATTGATTTATTCACAACCGGTTTAATATGGAGAACCTAAAGGGTCACACCATAAAAGGAAGAAGAATTATTTAAGAAGAAAATGGCATGATAGTAATAATGCATTAAGTATAATTAATTTAATCTATGATGATAGAATAAATTAAATAGCTTAATGTTTATTATTTAATATTTTAGAAATATTAAATATAAATTAATAAGAGGAGTCTTATTATTATTATTATTATTATTATTATTTTAATTCTAAAGGAGTTTAGGAATTAATATAATATCAGTACTCTCTCTCAATCCTAATAAAGATTAGGATATAAATTAATTAAAAGTATTTAATTAATTAATTAAATAAAACCCTATTCTAATTGGATTAGGAGGGTTAACCTAATATCTATATAAGAGAGTCTTATATCAGAAATAAGGTACGTGAATTTTTCAAGAGTTGGGAGTACACATATTCTATAGAGATAGAAACAAGGGTTAAGCCAATAACCCATCTTACTGAGTTCTTCATCTTCCTTGGTGGATTACCGTTAGAGGCCAAACATTTGGGTGGCTGACATTGATCAAGGGAAGGAGCCACTACAGAGGAATCAAAGGAATCAAAGGAGTAGAACTTGTACCTGAGGAAGCTTGGATCTTCAAAGGTATAATTCTGTTTTTCTCCTTCCTCATTCACTGATAATTGATGCACAAGAATGATCATGGTATTGGGTTTGTATAAATTTTGAAAACCTAGTTTTTACGCTTCCGCCCTATTTATGTGATTTGATTGCATGATTGCGTTACGTACAAATCCAACACAAATCACCTAGACAAGCGAGTTGTCTGACGGTTGTGCAAGCCAAGAAACTTCTGACGCAAGGCTGTGTAGGATATCTAGCCTACATAGTAGATACGCATAAGGAAAGCCCGAAGGTGGAAGAGATATCGGTAGTTAAGGAGTTTGTGGATGTTTTTCCTAGCGATTTGCTAGGACTTCCGCTAGATAGGGAGACAGAGTTCGTGATCGATTTAGCACCGGGAACTGCTCCAATTTCGAAGGCTCCGTACCGAATAGCTCTAGTCGAGATGAAGGAACTGATGGTTCAACTACAGGAATTGCTGGATAAGAAGTATATTCAACCGAGCGTTTCACCGTGGGGAGCGCCAGTTTTGTTTATTAAGAAGAAGGATGGGTCGATGCTTCTTTGCATTGATTATAGGGAATTGAACAAGGTTACGATCAAGAATAGGTATCCTTTACCTAGGATCGATGACTTGTTTGATCAGTTGAAGGGTGCTAATACTTATCAAAAATCGATTTGAGAAGCGGGTATCATCAGTTAAAGTTAAAAGGAGAGGATATACCGAAGACGACATTTAGGACTCGATATGGTCATTACGAGTTCTTGGTGATGTCATTTGGTCTCATAAATGTCCCAGCTGCATTTATGGATTTAATGAACAGGGTGTTTAAACCATTCTTAGATAAGTTTATAGTGGTGTTCATAGATGACATCCTGGTTTATTCCAAGACCGAGGAGGAATACGCTGAACACTTAAGGTTAACCTTAGAATCGCTGAGACGAGAGAAGCTGTACGCTAAATTCTCGAAATGTGAATTCTAGCTGGAACGTGTGCAATTTCTTGGCCACGTAATTGACAAGGATGGTATTTCGGTAGATCCGTCGAAGGTTGAAGCTGTAATGAATTGGGATCAGCCGAAGACGCCGTCTGAAGTGAGGAATTTCTTGGGATTGGCAGGTTATTATAGGAGATTTATCCAAGATTTTTCCAAGATTGCCACTCCATTGACGAATTTGACTCGTAAAACAGTTAAGTTTGTTTGGACGAAAAAGTGTGAGGAAAGTTTTCAAGAGCTGAAGAAGAGGTTAAGTACCGCGCCTGTATTGTCTTTACCGGATAGTACGGGGAATTTTGTAGTATATAGTGATGCCTCACATAAAGGATTAGGTTGTGTGTTAATACAGAGCGACAAAGTCATTGCCTATGCGTCACTTCAGCTGAAGGATTATGAGAAGGGGTATCCTACCCATGATTTAGAGTTGGCGGCGGTAGTTTTTGCTCTGAAGACTTGGAGACATTACTTAGATGGAGAGAAGTGTGAGATATACAAAGATCATAAGAGTCTGAAATATATTTTCACCCAGAAGGATTTGAACATGCGCCAAAGAAGATGGTTGGAACTGATCAAGGACTACGACTGCTAGATACTTTACCATCCGGGTAAAGCTAACGTCGTCGCCGACGCCTTGAGCAGAAAGGGTCGGGAGAAACTGAACATGTTAATTGATCAGGAACAGTTGATAGAACAGATGGCTAGATTAGAGCTAGAAGTGAAGTGTCCGAAGGAATTGGATGAGATGTTGTTTCAAGTAACTACTGATTCTACTCTGGTAGACAAAGTGATAGAAGCACAACTTCACGATGAGGAATGCGAGAAGATTCGAAAAAGGATAACTGATGGCGAAGAGTTCAAGTTTAAGATCGATAGCAAAGGGCTGCTACGATTTGAAGGGAGAATCTGGGTACCGCCAGTACCAGAGGTCAAAGAAGAGATTTTGAGTGAATCTCACAGTTCTAGATATTCTATTCACCCTGGGAGTACGAAGATATACCAGGATCTCAGGAAGCATTTCTGGTGGCCGAATATGAAGAGGGACGTTGCTGAATGCGTTACAAAATGCTTGACGTGCCAAAAAGTCAAAGCAGAACACTAGAGACCAAGTGGTTTGCTACAACCGTTAGAAATTCCAGAGTGTAAGTGGGAGCACATCACGATGGACTTCGTGGTGGGTCTTCCAGCAACTCAGAAGGGATTTGATGCGATATGGGTTATAGTCGGTCGACTGACGAAGTCAGCCCACTTTCTGCCGATTAGGGTTAAGTACATCTTAGATCAGTTAACGAAACTCTATGTGAAGGAAATTATTTCTCGACACGGTGTTCCGGTGTCGATTGTATCCGACAGAGATCCACGTTTCACGTCTAATTTTTGGAACTGTTTGCAAGAGTGTCTGGGAACGCAATTGCGAATGAGTACAGCTTACCATCCTCAGACCGATGGCCAGAGCGAGAGAACGATTTAGACGCTTGAGGATATGATGAGAGCTTGTGTGATGGACTTCAAGGGAAGCTGGGAGGATAATCTACCGTTGGTGGAGTTTGCCTACAACAATAGTTACCATGCGAGTATCGGCATGCCGCCTTATGAAGCGTTATACGATAGAAAATGCAGAACTCCCTTGTGCTGGGATGAAGTCGATGAACGTCAACTGTTGGGATCGGAACTGGTACAACAAACCGTCGGAATCATGCAGCTGATCAGAACGAGATTAGTCACTGCTCAAGACGGACAGAAGAAATATGCCGATTTACATCGACAGGACCGAGAATTCTTACCAGGGAGTTTCGTTTTCCTGAAAGTAACTCCTTGGAAGGGGAAGATTCAATTTGGTAAGAAGGGAAAGATGAGTCCCCGATTTATTGGACCTTTCAAGGTACTACAAAAGGTGGGCGAGGTTGCTTACGAAGGGGCATTACCTCCAGAGCTCGAGAATATACATAATGTCTTTCATATTTCTGTGTTAAGACCTTACAAGCACGATTATAAACATGTAATAGAATATGAACCTTTGCAATTTGATAAAGACTTAACTTATGAAGAAGTGCCTGTTCAAATTGTTGATAGAAAGAAATAAGTACTTAGGAATAAAGTGATACCTTCTGTTAGTAATCTGGAGGAACCACTGTGCTGAAGAAGCTATGTGGGAACTCGAAGATGTTATGATGAAATATTACCCGCAATTATTTACTTAGTTTGTGTAACCCCTTATGTACCGATTCTGGGGACAGAATCCTTTTAAGGGGGGAAGAATGTAATAGACATAATTTTTTTTTATGTGTGATTCTGGGGACAGAATCCTTTTAAGGAGGGAAGATTGTAACGATTGAAATTTTATATAATAATTTTAAATGTTTATTAAATGGAATAAATAAATTATGTGATTTTGTGGAGTGATTAGATTAAGTGTTATATATTAATTAAATGAATGTTTAATATTTATTTAATTGATGTATATTAATTTTATGGTATAGTTCTAATTTAATTGAGAAATTAAATTAGATGAATTATGTGATGAAGTGTTACATGAATTATAATTAGCGAGTAATTATAATTATGTGATAATTTTATGTGGTTAAGTGATGTTAGATTTTAATTGATTAAATAAGAATGTTAAATATTTAATTAATTAAAAGTGTGACATTAAAGTATGTGTTAAAATGAATTATTAAAATAAAGAAAAGAGTTTTAAATGGTTTTAACCAAACAAAGCCTTTACTTTTATTTTAAAAGATTTTCGCCAAACGGGCCCTAACTATCAAAAAGCTATTTTTAAATAAACTGTTTACCAAACAAAGCCTTAAGGCTTTTTGAATTTTAAAACTTACGTAACTGATATACTTAATAAGGGTATTATTATTTTGTCAGTTATTATATCGTATAAGTTATATCGTATTATATCTATTATATGTGTTTACGTTAGTATTCTAAGCCTAAGACTAAAAGAAGAAGAAAGAACTGAAAAGAGAGAGAGAGTTTAGAGAAACAGTGAAGAAAGTGAGAAAAGAAGAGAGGAGATTCTCTGTGAGTTTGAAATTAAGACAACAAGAACGGAGCAAAGGATTGTCAAGCTTTTAACAAGGAATTAAGGTGTGTTACTTAGTTTATATTCCTAGTTCTCTTTTGTTCTTGAGTTTCATAGATAATTGGAATTTGTAATTGACAAATTGGTTAATTACATGTTATATGAATTGATAAATGTTGTAATCCATTTTATGTATACTATAAAGGATTTTCAGAAACCGAATTGTTGTTAAAATATGTTTTAATTGAAAATTTATGTTCTTATGAGTTTATATAGTTTTGGCCAATGTTAGAGTAAAATTGATGATTCAATTGTGTGTCAATATGCTTATTTGGAATATTTTCGTAATGCTATCTTCAGTCATGATAATAATGCATGTATTGTAATTTAAATTGGTGCAGAATTTGAATTACATGGAATTATTTTGAGGAAATATGAGTTTTATGAAAAATATCAAATTTGATTTCTAAAACTTTTGATTATTGTTGTTTAGATGGTTTTGGTGTTTGGAAACATGTTATATGTGTATATTGTCTCAAGTATGTGCTATACATTGTTTCAGTAGCTTGTAATTATCGGTTGTTGGCTTGTATGGGTTAATCAGTGAAGAAGGGTGCCATTACTGTCGGCCTCTGTCCGTGTTCCTGCGCAGCTGCGCCGGTATCACAGCCAGAAGCAGCGCAGCTGCGCCGGCTGCCTTTCACAGACTTAACATCTACGCAGCTGCACCAGTGCCAAGGTCTGTGGCAGCGCAGCTGCGCCGCTGGCCGTGCAGAGGCAGTGAGTTGGTTTGATTGAATTGTGCAATCTTATTTGATAGCCTAAATTAAGTTGGTTATGATGATGAGCATGTATTCAGTGACTATAACATTTGTTAACATGAAGTTGACAATTTCACAATTTGAGAAAAAGAAGTTTTGAAAACCTTAATGTAATATTTAAATTATAAGTTATAATTGTTTAATTGTAATATGAGCTACTTAATTATAATTTGAATAATTATAATTAAGAGTAAATGTTTAAATTTAATTTATAATTTTGTTAAATTATAATTAATAGTAGTTGATTTATTTTAATCAATTAGATGTTAATTTAAATTATAATTTATGTAATTATAATTTAATAAATGTTTAATTATAGATTATAAATTGATAAATACATGATTAATTATAATTTGTGTAATTATAATCCATGATGTAGTTTAATTGATTTTAAATTATAATTTGTTTATAATTTAAAAATTAATTATAATTTAAGTAATTATAATTAGATTAAATGTTTAAATTATAATGGTTTAATTATAATTTAGTTAAATACATAATTGATTTAATTATGTGAGTACGTATTTAATGTAATTAACTATGTGATGGTTGATTATTATTATTTATTTAATTAGAGTGAGTTAACCATGAGTGTTAACCACTTATGTGAATTAGTTATGTATTAACTAATTTAGGTTATTATGATTGAATGTATATAGGAAGTGTTTAAGTATGTGATTGAGTTAAGTAGCTTGCGCTTAAGGCAGATCTTCTAAACCCTAAACTTGTCAATTCGATGTAAGTTCTTTAATTTCATATATTTATTGTTGGGAATGTCCTTTTCATTTTTGTATTGGACAAATATTTGTTTAATTAAAGTGATCTTGACTTATTGTTCAAGTAAGATCCAGTTTATTATTTTAAATGCTTTAAGTTTACTTCTAAACCATATGTTAGTTCGTAGTTCTTTCACTTACGAATTATTCTAAGTTATTGAAAGTCGATTCAACTAATTCTTAGTTGATGAACTTGAATTCTAAATTACCCTTGTAAGCTTATCCAAACCAAACTTTCTTTAGTGCGGACTTGTATTCAAATACTGAGTTGAACAACTCTATTTATTAGGGGAGGTTACCACGCAGAAGCGTTAAGATGTTTGTGCACAATACATGGTACAAAGGGCTGATCCCCCTAAGTACGAGTTAAGGTTCATAGTCTTATTGACTGTTAAAGGTTTAAATAGAAATGTTTATAACCTAGGACAAGAGTTCAAAGGTTTTACAACTCTCAGATGTATTCTATATTCGAATTTTAATTTTGATAGAGAATTATTATTCAATTCTTTATGGTTGAAGTAAGCTTAGATATTCAAAACTTTTTAAAGATATTCTTTCATGTATTTATTATTGTTAAACTTCAGTGAGCTGTTGTTTGCTCACTCTTGCATTAAATAACAATTGCAGTTAAAGTTGATAATGTTGATGCCCCGTCTACGAGTAAAGGCAAGGGAAAACAAAACAAGTGAAGACTTGTTTTATTATTTTGAAATGATTGTAATAAGACTTTTAAGTTATGTTTTATTTTCCGCACTTATTTATTATGTCAAGGTTAGATTAAACCCTGGGATTGATTTTCGAAAGGTTGTAACTCTTGTTTTAAGGGAGATTTCATTATTTTAATTAAAGGTGGTAATTTATTTTGTTATTATATTGGGTAGATGTTGTTATAGTTAGAAAGTGAACACCAAATCATGTGAAAACGAAATACCCGGATTTGGGGGTGTTACAGTAACGACCCCAAAATCAGGACTAATTCTCTCCCCGATTTTGTGCGTTAATACTTCATTTTTCTAGCTTTAAAATAATATTTAATGTTAAAATAGCTAAAAATACGGAATAATTTTTTTTTATTCCATTCATTCGTTCCCTGGATCTCAATCTTTACGATTCTCTTTTATAATGAAATCATATTCATTTAATGATTTCTCTTATCAAAGTTATATATAGATATACAACTCAATCCTTAATATGAATTCTTTCTTATATAGTAATATTACTATATCACTTTATTTTTATAAAGTATTCATTATAATACATCTAAAACAACTATTCTTTATTGAATATTTTAAACTATACATAGTTGTTGATTACATATATCAAAACCATCAATCATAGGTTTCTACCATTTCTAATGTAAGAAAATGTATCCATTTCGCACATCCATCAATCTTCATCATCTATGTAGCAAGTAATAGTGCTTAACATCATTAACCTGTAAAAAGTTTGTGTTTGCAAAATTGAGCTCGACAGCCCAGCAAATTTAACAGTCTATCATGCTTCACATAGCACACAACTTTATATTCACCATATGCAACATATTTCCTTTACTATGCATATTCTACATGCATCAATAATTCTTTGCAATGTATATATTCATGCATCAATAATTCTTCTACTAGGCATATCATTTATGCAATATAATTTCATGCAATACATTTATACATGCCTTTTATGTCTCACATTCTCATACAACACATGCTATCACAGATCACATATAGCAATTGAGTTCCATAACCCAATTGACTTAGTTATATTTTGACTTTAATAATTTAATAAACATGGTATATAACTCACCATATAATCACATACAATCCACAAACATAACAGAACTGAAAAACTTGCCTTGATTGGAGATTACCACAAAATTTAACTTAGAGTTTCTCCATAATTCCTACAGAATTATATTTACAGGCACACACATATTAGATAATTGAATATGTTACAAAACATGCATGTATATTCATTAATAATAATTATTAGTTTTATACAAACTAATAATATTTATTCTTACTTAAAACGAATAGTAGTTTAGTTAGAAACTTAATTCGTTTTAACCTTTTTACGTCAAATAAAGGTCCATCACAGTTTAATATGTAAATATTTTACATATCGAAGCTTAAATCATTTATATTCCACTTTAGGAATATCTTTTGCCTTTATTTGCGAATTCAGGTTCTAAACAGATATTATGTCATTTATAATAAAAAATTCAATTTACTATATTATTGCTTGATTTAATAATTTTATAGTTGTTGATCTACTCACGAGTCAATTCGGATCATTGCCTTATACGCAAATATTTTATTTCGCTAGCAAATAACTCGCATATTCTCTTCGTATACATATTAAGTATATATATATACCCCATTATGTAAATCTTCGTTCAAAATCTCTGTTTTGAACTCTGAAAACCTTCGTTTCATCACTTTATGATCGATACACTTTTTAATGGTTCTATATTTTTTAATTCATTACAAAACCATTCTACATACTAATTTCAGCTTACATTCGCTTAAATATAAAAATTCATATTCACATTATATTTTTATTACATTAGTTATGCCAGAAAGGAGGTTCCATGGCATAAATTATCACATAACATCAAAACTTCTTTCTTGGGACTTTATTATAACATTGCTAAACATCTAGCTCAAGCGCGATTCGGAACGTCGAACGCCAAAATAGCCCATAGCGGCTACGTTCGACGACGCCTGTAAACTAAGCTTGATATGCTCGCTCAACTTGTCTAATATATCATTGATTAATGTTAATCATCATTATATTTCATAATGTTCATGTTTTACAACTTAGAACCACATCATTTATCGTTGGAAACATCCATGTTGCACACGCACATGCTCGACGCCCTCCGAATATCTATGAATGCACAACAGTCCTAAATATGGCCATTTGTGACCCTGCTAACAACCTCAAATTGAAATTTTTTTGAAACTAAAGTTGTATATCTACTCGTTATCTTTTCGAATCATCCTGAATCACCTCAATCGGAGTTCGTATGAAAAAGTTCTGCTCGTTTTACTATAGAAGGTCAAAACAGTCATGTCGACCACAACCTTTGGCGCGGCCGTGCCCAATTCCGTGCGCCAACGCCCACCGCCTGCTGCTTGGCTCGCCCGCGTGCCCAACTGCGCTGTCCAATGAGCGCGTATGTCAGCCCAACTCAATTGTTGCTCTTTCTAACATGCCTACTTCGCAACGCCATAACTTTCACTCTCGATATCGGAATGAGTCTGTGTTCGAGGCATTGGAAAGCTTGTAACATGCTCTACAAATCCCCCATGAACCCATAATTTTTCAGATTCATTAATTAGTCCTAAAATTGTTTTAAAAGTAGTCCGACACACTAACTTTCACTTTTTTGTTTTCTTCCTTTTGCGTTAAAACTCGCTTCGGCTTGGTTTAATGCCACGAGGCGCTTAAGTTAACTTAATTTAGGTCATATGAACCTATCTTAGGTTTCGACTTTGCCAAATTATGCGTTTTTAGCCGAGTTAACTCTTTTAGGCATATAAACGAATATAACGTGTGCGCTTTTGTTTACGTTAACTTTCTTATCGATTTATTTGCGATTTTCCATAACTCTCATCCTTATATCACCGCACAACCAACCTAGCCACCAAGTCTCTAAATCCAAGCCGAAAACATAACCTAGTAAACTAAAAGCTTACTAACGAAACTCAAATTTTGTTCTTTTGCTTCCAAATAAATTCTAATATTATATTACATATACATGGACTAAAACTTGATTGATTACAAAGGAATTTCAATAAAAATTACAACACAACTTACTAAACTTCCAAAATCTCAAGTTTAGCCATAAAAATCATATATTCTATAACTTGAATTAAACTTAAAATTAAGCATGGGTTTATACCTTATGCTCTTTTCGTTTAATAAATCCAAGCCTTGCTATCTTCAAATTTAACTAAATCTTTGATTCCAATTTGACTATGCTCTCTCCCCACTGTTTCTTCACTTCTTTATATTGGGAAATTTCAAAATTTCAAGGAATGAGAGAGAGAGATGGTCACGGTTATGTGGGGGAATGAGGAAGAGAATTTTCAAATCTTGCAATTCAAACTACTTGGTGCCCAAGCTCAATTTTGAGTAGGCTATACTCCTCTCCTCCTCCTTCTCATTCACGGCTAGAGGAAGAAATAGAATGACTTGCAAAATAATCTTGCAATAGTAACTTGGGTAATTAAGAATTAACACATTTGTTTAATTAATTAACTTAACCAATTATTCTTATAACACTTTTATTACATATATAAATTACCCAATAGTTAGTAACTAGATTTACATTTATTAAATTACTAACTCACCCACGTAAAATATTTTACCCATTAAGAATCATATAATTTATATAACCCATCTTAATATATAAATTATACAAAACATAACATATTAGGTTCTTATTATATATTTATTTTATAAATACAAAAATAAATATGCAACACATAATAACCCATGCAAATCTACTTATTTGCCTACACAAGATATTAAAATAAATATAATACTCTTGCCTCATTAACCTAAATTTAATTAAGAACTTATTTACTTTCTTAAGATATTATAATAAATATAATATCATTCCTTTATTAAAAATAATTCCTTATAAGAATTCACTCTAATACACATGAGTAAAGTATGTATAAATATTATATACTTAAATCATCTCTCTTAATTCTTTATGCTAATTGTTCACAATAATTTCATTCCCTCGCGTAGTAAATACATATATATAATATATATCTATTACCTTGCAAATAATTCCTGTAACACACATGTACCCACATCACATATAGAAAATAAATAATAATTTTATTCTCTCATATTATAAATTATTTATATCAATTTATTTTCATATATAATTAAAATAATATTCTCTCTTTATTAAAATAATTCAATGATAAAATTTATTTTAATATCCTTTATTGAAAGTATACAATAATATTTGTATACTTAAACTAATTATTTTATTTTTCCTTCTCTAAATTATTTTCAACAATTTAACTGTAATAAATATAATAATATATTCATTACATTAAAGCATGCATACATTACACTCAATAATGTAATATATGATTTTTTTAATAAAATAATGGCTATACATTAAGTGTATTTAATGTCACCAATTATCACATTAAAATAATTTTAATATTATAAATTATTTTAAGTTTTCCCATCTCATTTCCCTTAATAAATTACTCCCACAATTTATTTACACATAATAAATATATAATACTAATATATTTATTATACACAAAATCACATATTGCATAACACATATTCACTTATGCAATATAATATCACACAATATATCATTTAATAAGAATTTTATTTATTAAATTCTTATTTTAATAATTCTTAAAAATCTGGGTTCTTACATTTATACCCCCCTGGCCTTTTGAAAATTCAGTTTTAACTTGAAACAACTAAAAAATTTGAAATTTCTCTCTCAGATCTACACAGTTCGGGCTGCTTTTCATAAAATCTGTCACCGTACAACCATTCTGCACAACTCCGGTAACGTTTACATCCTTTTTTTTATTAAGTTTTGACCGTTAGAACGTTAGTTTTCATGCAATATGAGTTTAAACACAATGTATCAAATATGTATGCATAGATGACTTAATAAAAATGAACAGACCTAGTAAGTACGTGTATTTTACTATGCTGAACATTCCGGTGTGAACAAATTTCATTTTCAGGACAGTCAATTGGCACCCTTTTTGGCTGGGTTTATTCATCCTATTTGAGGACAAATGAGCCTGGATTTTCAAATAAAAATGCATATGGTAATTTAGCTTTTATGGTGAGTTTGATTTTGATTTTTTTCATATATATGAAATGCTCATGATTTTGGATTGATGTGCTACTGAATGGCCATCTAGTCATGCCTATATGCATGCGGGTAGTCCGTTTTACAAATGAGACTTTGGCGAAAAATTTTCACGAGTCAGGGCATTTAATAGGAATGTAATTTTAACTCTACTGGGGAAGTATGTTAAACTAATAAATGTTTTCACATGGGCTATGCATGATGCAATGATTAGAATTTAATGGCTTTAATTTTGAAGCGTACCTTACCCTTTCTAAGGCGTTTTGGAGATTTTGTTCAGGTTATGGACCCAGATAGACTGAGGAGTTCTTGTCGGGTTTCTTTAGGTGTTAGGAGGAGGGCTTCTGACGTCCCTTTGCCTTGTTCGGCCCGGCATCTTCGCCGGTTAACCGAGTCAGTGATTCGTCCCATTCAGGTGGATAGGACGGAGGCTATAGATGAGGAGGATAATGTTCCTATTGTGGATCCCGTCCCTCTTGTTTCTACTCATTGTAGGGAGCTTCCTGCTATTTACGTGATGATTTCAGATTTGCTGGATGATTTGAGATGACATCTGTCTATTTTTCTTCACGCGAACGAGGTAATAGCAGTTGTCATTTTTCCTTTCCTCTTTTTCCACTTTTGGGGAGATGGTTTGATCTTGATTTTGAACTTGATGCAGGTTCCCGGCTTTACTCAGCTCAGGGGAAACTGGCTTAGCATTCATTCTTTGTACCGAACCCTTCATCTGGAATACTAGGCCGTTGTCCACTCTTGGGGCTTTGAGACCTTCTTTTCCATTCCACCCTGTCGCTGCCCATGGGGTTATCTGAGGGCTTTGTTTGAGCGCTGGTTTCACCATATTCAGTCACTCCATCTGTTGGACTGTGAGGTGATGATGACACCGATGGATTGGCGATTCATCACAGGGATGGAGTTTATAGGGGAGCCGGTGCCTTTGGTGGCGAATATTTCTCCAGCTGTAATTCGATCCCTCTTGGGAGTTCCTGGTACGGTCCTCAAGGGTCGGGCTGTCCGTTCTGGCCCTTTGAGCATGGATACTGTGAACGGAGTTTTGTTCGCGCCTCTGCCTGATGATCAAAGGGATAAAGATCGCATCCTTCGACGATTGTTCTTGGTCATTATTAGGGGTTGTTTCATATCGAACAACTCCTCAATGGTTTCTTTCGCTTTAGTCAGCGCTACTCGGGATGTGGGTCGTATCAGAGAGTTTGATTGGGGCTTATTCACCTTTGCCTACTTCCTTATAGAGATGAGCCTACGCTTAGAGGGCGTGACCGAGGTTTTGCTAGGCTTTTACCCATTTCTGCTGGTGAGTAATTTCTCCTTTATCTTTAAATTTCCCTCGTTTGGGTTGTCGATCTTTATTGCTGAGGACATTTTATCTTTGCATTTCCAGTTTTGGGCATATGAGAGGCTCCCTTGCCTACGCTTGGTTACTACTTTAGGTCTAGAGACCTATCTACGAGGACAACGATGACATTATTCCACCTTTACAGAGGTCACTGTGGCAGAGGGGTTTACCCATTCCCATTTACAGTTGGAGTTGTTGACTGCCTATTCCGTCACATGGGTTCCTTACACCCCTGATCATCTGACAGTCGGTTTTGAGAACAGTTTTCTGATCGGGATGGAGTATATATTATCCACTCGTTGGATCCCTCTCTTGACAGAGGGAGACTGGGAGGTCTACTTGGGAGAGCGTGCCATCAGGAGTACAGTAGGGGAGATTCGCATTCTATATCTTTTTCCCACTAGATGTTTTGGTCTTTATCTTTGCCGATCACAGAGATTCTCCTGGCGGGTTTAGACGGCTTTACATTGTCAGAGGGCCCTTATACCTAGGAGGCATTTTATCGCTGGTGGACTCCTTGCACCATTGGGGCTCAGACCTGTGCCACTTAGTTCTTGGCATACATGGTTCCCAGGTCTGTGATGATGATAGACTGGATTGCTTGTGTCTGATAGCCTACTCATTTGAAGCAGATTTCCATCCTGACCCAGCGATTGGACCGGGCACATTTTTTCATCAGGCATTTGGGTAGAGATCCCTCAGAGGCAGATTCTTTTGATGTGTCCAGCTCTGGTGCTGGCCCCTCAGGTGGCCCATATTTTGACAGCTTTACTGGAGCAGATCCCCACTATACCGAGTTGATATCTCGTCTGGCAGAGATATAGTGACTCAGGCGGAGTTGCAGCAGGTTGATCGGCTAGATGTAAACATCATAGATTTCTTTTGATAGGGTCGTTATCTCTTTTGATAGGCCTCTGTTAGATATTGGGAGGATGTGCCCCATTTCCCTGTACTTTTTATCTTTTTAGCTTTCAGATAGAGATAATGTATTAGATGATGATGTATTTAGGAATGTATGTATAATTTTTTCTATTCATTGTATCATATTGTCATTCATTATTATCATTTATCATGATGCATGCATTATATATCATGGATATGCATGTATATTATTGAGTTTAGCATTAACCCCTGGATGGTCTCATGATACGATTCTACAAATGTCTTCATCCACCGTGACCAGGATCGAGCATATTCCTCCCACTTTGATAGCCTCGTCTTTGAGGTTGTGGTATGATAGTCTTCCCCATCTGGATCGAGTGGCAGTTGATCACCTGCCGGGACATTTTATGGCCCTCTTGACATTCCAGGTTCTATCGGGCTTTGTAAAGGGCATGTTATCATGCTGGATCCCTGAGAGACAAGTATTCAGATTTGGGGCTTACGAGTTGACTCCTACGCTGGAGGAGTATGAGAAGATTACAGACCTTCCTCTGGATCGGCCCTATGCTAGGGTAGCTATTGGAGAGTTGAGGCGGCAGTTTATGACCTGGACCAGTTTTCGGCGCACAGTCGTCTTAAACGAGATTACCTCAGGGCATGTAGTATCCCTGGATTTCTTGATCGACCATTTTGGATCGCTGGATAGCTATCTACTGCACTTAAGATATTTTTCTACTACTGAGGATGAGTGGCGGGCTGCCCGAGTAGATGCTTTATTGATGTGCGTTATGGCTTATCTATAAATGCCAATGTCTATGGACCATTTGAATATTGGCCTGATCATAGTAGTTAGTGCTCTCAGAGAGGGTCGCACCATCTTGCCCATGATATTAGCAGAGACCTTGATGTCATCCTCCTTCTGTCGTACCCATACTACTGAGTTCTTCAGAGGTAGCGCAGTGCTATTATACATCTGGTTTATGATGCATTTGAGATCGATCGGTATCTTCAGACCCTATGGATATTATTTGACACATGAGATATCTGCATCTTATTATTTTCGACTGTCTAACTGTGTAGATACAACGACTTGGTTTGTCTTCTTGGCCGTGATTGAGGATCCTTTCTCTATTTTGCATTGTTCAGGATTCAGCTCCCCTTACAACTTTGTCACCCATGTAGCGAGTATGGACTTTTTGCGTTTGGCTGGTCTATGAGGAGTGACTACATATCATCCTTTGGCTGTCATGGGATGGTTCAACCAGTACCAAGATGTTTATTCTTTTGATAGAGCTTTTGATCAGCGGTTACCAGCCTCGTCTTTGTCAGAGGATGATTTGTCTAAATTTTATGATTATTGGATCTATCGAGAGAGGGATGATTTTTCCTCGAGTCATCCAGGTCGTTCCTCAGAGTATTCTGCATGACTAGAAGCAGATATTTCATCATCTATGGTTGTTTATTCAGAGCCTAGCACTGATTCCAATGAGGAGGAGCCTATGAAGGATCCTGTTTCTCCTACCGAGGATGAGCTGCTTGCTGGTTTGACAGTAGCCCTGGTCAGTGACACCCCTAGTTTTTCAACTGTAGCTGCCCTACCTTATGTAGAGTCTTTGGAGAAGGTGATATAACTTTTGACTTTTGAGAGGGATCAGGCTAGAGCCTTAGTGTTGAAAACCCTTTCTGGCCGAGATAATGCTTTTGAAGAGAGAGATGATGCTCGGCCTTCCAGGGATGCTTCTATTGTTGAGAGAGATGATGCTCGAGCTACCAGGGATGCTTCTGTTGCTGATAGTACGACTCTCAGATCATACACAGAGGGTATTATTGCAGATATGAGTGCCTTTATGGATGACCATAGTAGCACCTTGCAGATGGCGGTAGATCTTTTAGCTCGTATTGAGGCTGCAGGTCAGGAGCTCAAAGATATGCCTTTATCTTTAGAGAGGGATGCTGTGTTGGATTTGCTATCCTGTTTGACTGCGGGCTTATAGACTAGCCTTTATTTTCTTGTATAGACTAGATTAGCCATTTTGGTCATGTACAAGAGACATTGTATATATTAAACAGTATTATATGGCAAGGAAATATATTTTGATTCATCTCCCTTTTGCATATGTCTTGATCTTTGCTTGATGATTGCCATTTCTTTGTGACTGGCTGTCTTAATGTATCACGAGCTCTTCCTTGATGGACTGACATTGAGATGTCGAAGGGTCTCTCAGAAAGGTTCGTCGATCATGGAGGTTTTATAAGATTTGGGTTTTATATAAGGTTTGGTGTCTTGAGACTGGTGTTTAATTGGATATTTGAATGTATACCTATTGTACCACAACCGAATCGTAAATCTAGAAGGGAGGTATGGATATTTGGCTTATCCCAAGGAACGTACATTGACTCGATGATAAAGAGGTTTAGCATGGAAGATTCCAAAAGAGGTCTCATGCCGATGAGCCATGGAATACATCTCTCCAAGAAACAGGCCCCAAAGACACCTGAGGAGAGAGCGTATGAGTAAGATTCCTTATGCTTCAACAATAGATCTATCATGTACGGTATGATATGTACTAGACTGGATGTCGCTCATGCACTTAGTGTAACGAGCAGATATCAGTCGAATCCAGGAGAAGAGCACTGGAAGGCAGTAAAAAATATTCTTAAGTACTTACGAAGAACTAAGGATGTATTTCTTGTCTACGGTGGGTCTGAATTAAAACTCAAGGGCTTCACGGACTCAAATTTTTAAACAGACCAAGATGATAGTAAATCCGTTTCAGGGTATGTGTTTACCTTGAATGGAGGCTCAGTAAGTTGGAAGAGTTTCAAGCAGCAAACAGTTGTTGATTCAGTGACAGAGGCAGAGTATATAGCTGCAAGTGAAGCTGCAAAGGAGGCTGTTTGGATGAAAAAGTTCATAACAGAACTTGGTGTGGTTCCTAGCATTGGAGGAGCAGTCCCCTTATATTGTGACAACACCGGAGCTGTTGCACAGGCTAAGGAACCCAGGTCTCATCAGAAATCCAAACACGTGTTGCGGCGATTTCACTTGATCAGGGAGATCATTGAAAGAGGAGACGTCACGTTGGAGCATGTAGACTCTCAAGACAACATTGCAGATCCATTTATTAAAACTTTAATACAACAGTAGTTTTATCGTCACTTAGAGAAGATGGGTATGAGATACCATGGCGATTGACTTTAGTGAAAGTGGGAGATTGAAAGTAGTGTGCATACAAGCCAATCATGTATGACGATAAAGCATATACTTTGTAAACAATCTTATTCATTTATTAATAAAAGTATTTATTTATTAAAGGCATTTAATTATCTAGATGATGCTATTTTTATAATATATAAATAACCCATAGTTTTAAGCAATGCTTTTAGAATCATGATGTTGATCATGCTAATGAGATCTAAATTCGTAGAAAACTTAAAACTAAAATAGTTCTCAATCATTGGATTACTAAAAAGGGGATTAGTATATCCGGATAGATTGGTACATTTGTTGCTTTCTCATTGGATGAGGATGATTGATCTCATGATCATTCGTGTGGAGACACTAAAACAAGTATGTAGGTGCTTATTGAAGAATAAGTTCACTGAACGTGACTCGCTATGGAATACCTAATGGAGTTTTACTTACCTGTCAATAGGAATTCCTAATGTGATAGTAGTACAAGTGATCCTTGGACTTGAGATCATCATAGTATCTTGTGTGTAATGAATTATACTTTGACTTATTCCATAAGATCTTTAGGGTATATCAAAGAGTATGCTTGGGTATAATAAGTTACATATAGAGATAATGAATGGTCAATAAAGAATCTACCACTTCTAGTAAAAGAAGAGATATGTCCTATGTTATTTGTTAAATGACAACTTAGTAGTCCTTGGCCAAGGCAGAATGAAATTAGAAAGGTGTTTGTAATTTGTATTATTTGGAGTTGTGCATTTTCTAATCGAAATACATATAATTAAATAAAATACGACTTGACAGTAATTTCATGTCTTTTATTTAATTGGGACAATGTAAGGTGGAATGATTGAATTGTACGGTAGCTATTTACTCACAGATTCTTTTATGATTAATGTTGAAATCTATATTATTTGAAAAGTCGTTGATCGCTAGGGAGACTTATCCCTATTGTAGAATAAATATTATTTATTTAAATAGATTATTAGTTTAATTTATTTATTTAAATAAAATTAGAATTGTTCTAATTGATTTATTCACAACCGGTTTAATATAGAGAACCTAAAGGGTCATACCATAAAAGGAAGAATAATTATTTAAGAAGGTAATGACATAATCGTAATAATACATTAAATGTAATTAATTTAATCTATGATAATAGAATAAATTAAATAGCTTAATGTTTATTATTTAATATTTTAGAAATATTAAATATAAATTAATAAGAGGAGTCTTATTAATATTATTACAATTATTATTATTTTAATTTCTAAAGGAGTTTAGGAATTAATTTAATATTAGTATTCTCATTTATTTCTAATGAGATTAGGAGGCAAATTAATTAAAAGAGTTTAATTAATCCCAATATGATTGCGAAGCCTAATTAATTAAATGAGTTTAATTAATTAAATGAAAACCAATTTCTAATAGGATTAGAAGGGTTGACCAATATTGTGACGCCTCCAAAATAGGTTCACACAACCCATTCTGAGTCGCCAAATACATAGTACAGAAATCGAATACAAATCTTCTTATAACAAACGATCGTGCAAAATACGACCACACAAACTGTGAGCTTCAATACAGATCGTATATAATATGAAAACATAAACACTTAAATAAGTCCTCATTACAATTATTATCACACTATTTTATAAAATAGTGAGGACTTCTACAGCTCTATCTCGGATCATAATTCTATTCCCCGACTAGTCCCCGCGATATTCTTATTTCTTGAAGAGAACAATGGAAGAAAAGGATGAACTCAATAGCCCAGTAAAGAATATTATGACTAAGATAATGAAGAATAAATTATCGATAGCCTTCAATAAATCAGATAAAATATTATGGACAATAAGTTTTAGATCAACAACTGCAGCGAAAATAACAATCCATTAGAAGAGTCAAGTAGAGAATGATGTCTACTATCTTCTATGATTTAAAAGTCCATCATCAATATTTTATCCCTGTAACATCAATCAATAAATA
Organism: Panax stipuleanatus; assembly: GCA_020205555.1. NCBI lineage: Eukaryota > Viridiplantae > Streptophyta > Magnoliopsida > Apiales > Araliaceae > Panax > Panax stipuleanatus. The sequence goes on along the minus strand of CM035117.1, from coordinate 61,244,520 downwards.
TTTCAAATCAATAATTCATCTTTGCACTACGGGCCAAAGATATTCATTTGTATCACCAGTGGTCATGATCACACCAAACACCTGTCCGTCTTTGCACTACAGGCCAAAGATATTCATGAATCAACAGCTCATCTTTGCACTACGGCCAAAGATATTCATCAATCAACAATCCATCTTTGCACTACGGGCCAAAGATAACTTTCACCACAATTTAAGACTGAGGATGATGAAAAATGATATGAAAAACGAATCTAGTGAGATAAAGGATAAATATTAGAGATTTATAATTCAATTTATCCAGAGTTCAAGAATAAAGATCAAAACATGAATCCAATTTCAAGAATAAGATCCATAAAAGATAACTTGGACAAAGAATTTTTTTTTAAATTTTGTCGTGAATAGTACTCTTGAATAGTACCGTATGTATGAATAGTACCCCGACATGAAAAGATAAAAATTTCATAAGAAAGTTCAGACCAATATTCCGGTGAAATGATATTAGATGAAGCACAAAATTCAAAGAATTTCTATTCATTTCAAGAATTATAGAACCAATACTTTCCGTAGTAAGTTTAAATTTGGTAATATGAAATGAAATCTTATCACTTTCATAATATGGAATATGAAAGAAAATAATACCCTTTACGAATATTGAAAGAAAATAACATTATTTACTAGAAAAATAATATCCTTTACCTTAATAGGAAAGTAGTTTTGACTGGAATAACGGAGATTATGTTAAATAAATCTTGCACTGTTATCCACACTCAAAATATCCTTATACTCACAAGAAATACGCTCAATAGTATAGAGAAAGAATTTTCTGATTCTGGTGTGATTTTCATTTCTTAACTAAGCAACCTATTTATAGGAAAAGCTTAGCATGCCACATTTGACAAAACATGCAGGAGGTGTATGCTGGTTTTGAAAAAAAAGGACATGCACATATTGATTTTGAAAAAAAAAGGACAAAGCAAAGCATATCACCTTTCTTTCCTTTAACATGTTTTTCTTTTTTAAAAAACCTTTATAATGATTAAAAACAATTCAAATTCAATTTGCTCTCTTTCACCTCATTTTATTCTTATATCATGAATTTATTATAAAAATTATACTATTATATGATCACATTATACTATTATAATGTAATATTATAATAATATATTTGAATGAATTATTTTATCGGAGAAGATAAAATATCAACTTTCAACAAATGTCTCATGCTAAAAATTCCTTCATTTATATCAAAATTGAATAAATATTTACTTATCATATTTATCAACAATAAATTATTATTCACAATTAATATTACATAATCACAATATTGACAGCCAAGTCGTTCCCAGGAAAGAGGGGGCTTTCTGATAAGAATTTCTCTTTATTGGCGCACAATTATATAACCTAACTCCTTTCCTCGACAGAACTTTCTAGACATTGTCAATAATGTTATCTAATAATATCATTTCAATAATAAGTGTGACAATTATTGATTTAATACTGTAAAATACTGTGCAGTGGTTACTATGACAATTATTGAATCAATAATTTAAAATACTATGCAATTATCAATGTAGCAATTATTGACTCACTAATATAAAATATTGAACAGTAATTACTATAATAATTATTGAGTAAGTGACTTCTTACGTAAGAATCAATAATTAAAAATATTGTGCAATACCGTGTGCTACTGTGCAACAACGCGTATTACTGTTCTTTTATCACCGGGTATTTCAACAGTTTTAATGGTAAAGGTTTTGCCATTATTTTTAGAAAACTTATTCTTGTCGTTTTCTTCATTCGACAATTTTCTGTTATGGGGCCCACCAATGATTGCGCCGTCGAACGATTATTCCCCGACAAAAAAAATATTCCCCGACCAAATAAATATTCCTCGACACAATGAATATTTTATGACTACTTGCTTACTTCAAAAAATTTGCACATATCACCCATAATTTATCACAATGATCAAATCCACACCTTACTATTTAAAATAATATATAGAGAAAATTAAATCTTATTCATAAAAAGTTGGGGTCTTACAAATATCTATATAAGAGGAGTCTTATGTTAGATATCAGTTAATGCAATTCTAATTGTTGGAGAGTACTCCTTTTCTATAGAGGATAGAAAAATAAGGTTTAGCCAACCACCCTCCTTGAATAATTCTTCTTCCTTGGTGGATCACCTCTAGAGGCCAAATACTTTGGTGGCTAACGTTGATCAAAGGAAGGAATCAATTCCGAAAATTCAAGGAGATCGCGAAGAACAAGGAGTTGAACTCGTACCTGTGGAAGCTTAGTTCCATAAGGGTATGATTCCATAACTTCTTATTTATCATTTTAAAATAATAATTTGCATAAAGGATGATCCAGGTAATTAGTTTGTAGAAATTTTTTAAACTCTATTATACCATGCTTCCGTTATTTTTGCCATTTTATTTTGCCCACGATTTCAAACAAACCCAACATAATCTTGAAGCTGAAAATAAAAACTTAAAATAGACCAATGAGCTCAGTGCACAACGAGAGTTAAACCTAGCTTCTAAAATTAAGGAGCTAGAAAAGACAATCCTGATGTGGAACAGGTCTTCTTCATCTATGGACTCTCTGATCTCTAGTTAGAGAAATTCTTCTGACATACGAGGTCTAGGTTTTGGGGACTCTCCCTCAGAATCATGTGTGGAAAAATAATTGGAAACTAACATAAGTAGTGCTTCAAATCTCAATAGAAGCATTACATTTGTGAAATCAACACAGAGCACATAGCTGGTGAATCGTTGCTCTTCTGATCAAAGTAATGTCTCTAGACATAACGGATCCCATGCTGGTATAGGATTCAGAAAAGTCAAGAGTAAATCAATTACTACTTTCCAACCTCGAAGGGTCGTAGAGTCAAACAAAATCGACTCCATGAACCAACCAGGAAAGAATCGTAGAGTTGAGGTTCACTCTACAAAATCTCTGAATCATAGAGAAGTATGGAAAAAAAAGAATCAGCATAAGGAAAAGGCTACCATATATTCACATATGTCCATGTTAAGAAAGAATCCACACACACACATACAAGCATGCATCATACTAGATATTTTGTATGTGATAAACATGGTCACAAAGCTGCAGCATGCTATTATAACTCTGTAAACCATAGACCTACAATCAAGCAGATTTGGGTCTCCAAGGGAACTAACAGAGTAGGACCCAAGCAAGTCTGGGTACCAAAATAAAAGCTAAATCTTACTGCAGGTATAGAGCTCCACTATGATAACCTGGTACCTTGATAGTGGATGCTCAAGGCATATGACTAGAAATAAGGCTCTCATTTCTAACTTCAAAGAGAAGGAGGGTCCTAGAGTTATTTTTGGTGACAATGGCTCTGGAAAGACTAGAGGATATGGCTCAGCTGGAAATGGTGATGTGTCTTTCAGCAAAGTAGATTATGTTGAAGGGCTAAAGCACAACCTCTTGAGTATCAGCCAACTATGTGACAAAGGTCATCAAGTCACCTTCCTCAACAATCAATGTCAAGTCAGATCTGAAGACCTCTTCACTAAAGCTTACTGGAAATAGAGAAGGAAATGTCTATGTAGTCAACCTTGCTGAACTAAGTTCTGATGAGACAATGTGTTTTCTTGCCAAAGCCTCCAAAGAAATAAGCTGGCTATGACATAGAAGATTATCTCATCTAAACTTCAAAAGCATGTCGAAACTAGCTTCCAAAGACCTAGTAGCAGGTTTACCTAAATTCAACTTCGTCAAAGAAAGACCCTGCAAAGCTTGTCAACTAGGAAAGCAGAAAAGGAGCTCATTCAAAGGTAAAGCAGTCAACTCTAATGATAAGCCCCTGCAGTTACTTTACATGGATCTTTTTGGGCCTATCCCAACTATAAGCCTTGGAGGAAAGAGATACTCACTGATGGTAGTAGACGACTACACCAAATTCACATGGGTATTCTTTTTATGTTCTAAAGATGAGACTAGCTCTCAACTTATCAAGCTATTCAAGCTAGTCATGAATGAGAAAGAAGAAAAGATCAATTCCATTAAAAGTGATCATTGAAGAGAATTTTACTTCTCTGAGATGGATCAGTTCTGTGAAGATAATGGCATCAACCACAACTTCTCATCTCCAAGAACTCCATAACGAAATGGAGTAGCTGAAAGAAAGAACAGAACCCTGATTAAGGCAAGAAGAACACTACTTGCAGTAGCTCATCTACCTGAGTATTTATGGACAGAAGCTATCAACACTTCTTTCTACACCCTGAATAGGTCTCTTGTTCACTCTACACTCAAAAAGACTCCTTACGAGTTATGGAAAGGAAGAAAGCCAAATGTTAGCTATTTCTATGTCTTTGGTTATGCTAGTTACATTCTCAACAATGGAAAATAATATCTGACTAAGTTCCAACCAAAGTCAGATAAAGGAATCTTTCTTGGGTATGCCACAGATAGCAAAGCCTACAGAGTGTTCAATAAGAAAATCCTAAGTGTTGAAGTCTCTATTCACGTCACCTTTGATGAAACAGACTCACTAGGCAAAATTGTACCACACAACACTACGATCGTTGAACCAGACACTACAATCAAAGTGGTCAAGCTAGACACTACGATCGTATGCTCAGAAAATGGAGTCGTAGAGCACGGAGAAGAAATCGTAGAGGGCACTACACCAAACAATGAGCCTCTGCAACAAGAACGAGAAGTCAACCTTAAAGTATTCAGATAAGAAGGCACTAAAACAGAAGTTCCAACAAGAAGCAGATGGGTAAAAGATCACACCCAAGACTTGATTATCGGAGATCCAAATGCAAGAATCAAGACAAGATCAGTTACCCAAAATGAATGTTTTTACCTGAGCTTTCTGTCCCAAATGGAACCTAAGAAGATAGAGGAAGCCTTGGAAGATTCAAGTTGGATAGAAGCTATGCAAGAGGAGCTAAATTAATTTGAAAGAAGCAAATTTTGGATATTAATTCCTAGACAAAAGCATCAACCAGTCATTGGCACCAAATATGTATTCAGAAATAAGATGGATGAAGATGGGATGATCACAAGAAACAAAGCAAGGCTGGTGGCCAAAAGTTACTCTCAAGAAGAAGGCATTGACTATGACGAGACCTTAGCTCCTATTGCCAGATTGGAAGTAATCAGAATATTTCTTGCTTTTGCTGCACACATGAAATTCAAAGTCTTTCAAATGGATGTCAAAAGTGTATTTCTAAATGGAGAACTTCAATAAGAAGTCTATGTGGAACAACCTCCAGGTTTTATTAATCCAACTCTCTCTAATTATGTCTATAGATTAAATAAAGCTTTATATAGACTAAAACAAGCACCTAGAGTATGGTATGAAACTCTAACAAACTTTCTTATTGAAAAAGGATTCATTAGAGGAAGAGTAGACACCACACTATTCCTTAGGAAGCACAAAGATAAAGTTCTGTTAGTACAAATATATGTAGATGACATTATTTTTGGTTTTACTGATAAAAAGCTATGTGAGAGATTTTCCAAGCTTATGCAGAGTAAATTCGAAAAGAGCATGATGGGTGAACTGAATTTCTTCCTTGGACTTCAATTGAAGTAGACTGATGAATGTATCTTCATTAACCAAGCTAAGTATATCAAAGACTTACTTAAAAAGTATGGCATGGAATCAGCTTCCCCCATAAAAACTCTAATTGCATCGACAACTAAGCTTGACAAAGATGAAAAAGGTAAATGTATTGATATTACTCATTACAGAGTTATGATAGGCTCTCTCCTTTACTTAACTGCTAGTAGACCAGACATTATATTTGCTATATGTATATGTGCTAGATTTTAAGCTAATCCTAAGGAATCACATTTAACAGCTGTGAAAAGGATTTTCAGGTATCTCAAAGGCACACCTCACTTGGGACTTTAGTACCCCAAGGAGTCTTTCTTTGAACTAACAGGATACTCAGATGCTGATTTTGCAGGTTATAAAATTGATAGAAAAAGTACAAGTGGCACATGCCAACTGTTGGGAAATAGACATGTATCTTGGTTTAGTAAAAAGTAAAACTCTGTATCAACTTCAACAGCAGAAGCTGTTGTGCTCAAATTCTATGGATGAAAATCAGCTAGCTGATTATGGGTTTGACTTCAAATCTATTCATGTTTATTGTGATAATATAAGTGCTATAGCAATAACGCATAATCCTGTCATGCACTCTAGGACAAAGCATATAGAGATAAGATATTATTTCATTAGGGATCATGTTCAAAATGGAAATATTTCTTTACACTATATCCCAACTGAAAATCAACCTGCTGATGTCTTTAGAAAACTTTTAGACGAATCCAGATTTAATAAGCTAATAAGTGAGTTAGGAATGCTTAATTTACAACCATAATTCTATGCTCTAGAAGCTACTAACTCTGCAGATAAAAAGCTATGCCCGATCGTAGAGATAGCAGAGTGGGACAACGATCGTAGAGTGAACTCAATGACCGTAGGAAACACACGGTTAGGGGGAGCTAAGGGCAATTTAGTCTTATCCATCTGTCTTGAAGATCATGGCTCCATTTAGAATAAAACACGTGCCCCACTCAACAAAAACTAAAAAGGGAAGTTACAAATACTTTTGAAAATTCATCTCTGTACTTTCACTATTCTGAATTTCAAACGCTCTTTCTCTCTCTCATCTGAATTTCAAACGCTCTCTCTCTGTCTCGCTAAAACCCTAGGTTGTAAAATCAAGCACACTCAGTTAATGTCGATTGTTTAAGGGAAATCGCAAAAATCAATGGCATCTTCAACTATGGTCTCTGGACATCAGCTATGCTTCAAAGAATTCAAGACTGTCGAGCCACAATTTCATAAAATCATCTCTTTACTGAAGAAAGCAGGACTTCAGAAAGCCCTAGGCACCAACACAAGAATTTATTCAAAGTTGGTGAGAGAGTTCTACATCAATGGAGTTTACATAGACAACATTCTTTCAACAAAGGTCAAAGGTCTATCGATTCGGCTCGAAGTTGCAGATATAAATCGGGCCTTAGGGTTTAAATATAAGAGCCTTACTTCTTTGAGCTACATCGACTTCAATGAAGGACTGAAGAAGATGCATCATAAGAAGAACCAAAATCTGAAAGGCTACAAGAAGAAAGAGTTTCCCCAGAAGTATGAATTTCTGGCTGACATTATTGGGAATTGCATCTACTGCAAAAACTCAAGTCATGATTCTGTCAACGAAGTTCAACTGAAAATCATGAAAGTAATTTTCTTTAAATCTCAACTAAACTATGGGCCTCTTCTCCTGGAATGGATTGGGAAATGGATTCTCAGTTCCAAGAAGGCAAAAAGCACGAGTAAAATGTTATACGGAAGATTCATCAGCATCATTCTCCAATCAGCTCTGGGAGATAAAATTAGAGACAATGAAGGTGAAGCTCTCAATCCAAATAAGAGGATGACCCAACAACTATTTGTGAATTGGAAGAGGAATCCAGCAGAAAATTTAAGGTTGATTCAATCTGAGTCCAGTGAGACAACTGGAGAAGTAAAGAAACCCTTTCTAGAGGGAAATTTGTCTGTTGTGAAGGAAGACGAAGAAAAAGTAAATCAGGAGTCCTCTGCCCTGGTCAAAAAAAGCAAAAGAAAGAGGAAACTGAACACTATTGTTCAGATGGAAGAAGAGCCTCAAGGATCAACAACTGAAGTACCCCAAAGGTCTGATCCTGAAGTCTCTGGTAACTCTCTTCCAATGGAAATCTCCCAAGATGTGATCTTATCACCCGAAAAACTCTCAAAGAATAAAAAGAAGAAGAAGCAAAATGAAGAAGAAGTTGAAGAGAGAACTACTATCTCTCAGATGCTTCATAAGAAAAGAAAAAGCAGTTTGCATTTAAAGAAGTCTTCTCTTACTACGATCGTGGAGTACACAAGCTCACCGATCGTAGAGTCCAGACTTGTCAGCCACACTGAAGATGAACAGATTGCTGAAGAAACTGCTGAAACTGAGCCTAGAAGGGTGAGAGGAGAAGGCTGAAAGTTCAATAATAATCTAGAAGGGGGGGGGGGGTTGAATAGATTATTACAGATTAAAAAATTATTTTAGGCCTTTTCAAATTTTTAAATAATTAATTTACAGTGTTAGAAATTAATATGTAAGACAAGAAAAATTCAACCACACAATAAACAGAGATTTGTCTGGTTCACAACATACATCCCTGGTATGTTGCTACGTCCAGTCTCAAGCTCCTTTCCAGAAATTGAGATCCTATTACTATCAGTAATAAATACTCCTTCAACAGGCAGAGAAGCCTTTATAAAGTTTTATAGACAAACTTTCAACTAAGCACAACTACCTATCTTGGACAGCAAGCTCTCAGATCTCTCCTCAAGCTTAGTTGTACTTCTTTTGAGTTTAGTTCTATTCTATGACCTGGTCTTGAAACAATAGCCTCTTCCTCACCTCACAAGTTCACTAGAGACCCAACTCCCAGCTGACCACTCTAAGGTCTTGGTCGAAGAATTACTCGTCTTTCTCACAAGTATATAAAATAAACTAACTCTAACCTTTTCTCTTTTTACAAAGCATTTAACATAATTTTGCTTCTAAAATAAGCAAATATAATTTAGTACATATTGATGCTTCTCAAATAAGCAGATAGCAATTTAAAGATCAAATATAATTTCAATAAAAATTTGCTTCTTGTGTAAGCAAATTTGAAATTTAACCGAGTTATAAAAGTTTATATAACTTTTTTGTTTGTTTAAATATGCTTCTTGATTAAGTAATTATATTAATTTCAGTTTAGCTCAAAAGTGCTTCTTGTGTAAGCAGATATATAATTTAATGCAACTTTATAATGAATGTGTTTATGGATTTATCAAATTTAATTTCAGATATTTTCTAACAACTATTGTATTAATAGAATTCAAATATTTATGATTAAATGAATAAATCAATTTAAATAGTGATTATCAAATATTAAAATTTAATTAGTTAAACAATACTTGATATAACAAATATATTTGTTTAACTAAGATAATATATAATAATATTTTATCTATTATGTGACAGGTTATAAATAAAGTCACTTAGTACTATAAGAAATCGTACGGTTCGATTCCCTCACTTAAGAGAAATATCTCCATAGCCTTTCGGCGTCTAAGTATGACAGAATTTATAGTTTCACAATTGATATTTATATAAATATTTTCGATAGATCACTAAGATTTTCAAATCCGGTTCGGATGATTCACTTTTTTCAGAAGAATATCTTAGTGTTGTTTTGAACTATTAATTGTAGATCTATTTTATGATATTTATATAAATAATATCAATAAAAAGTCACTTAGTACTATAAGGAATCGTATGATTCAATTCCCTCACTTAAGAGGAATATCTTCGTAGCCTTTCGACATCTAAGTATAACTTTTTATCTGATAAATAGATAAAATATAGATATATATATAATTGTGTATAACAATTTATATTCGTATATCTATAAATATAAACAATTAAGAGATAATTCAAATAAACTAAGTTAAATAACTTATCTCAATTACTTAGATCAATTTTCTCTTCTCAAATAATCAGAACTTTGGCAACAAGAGATAGAAAGCTTTTAGAGAGAGAAAGAGTATGTAGGCAAGGAGAGTAAGCTTTTCTTTTCAAGTGAATTGGTGAAAACCAAATGAATGAAAGACTCTCCTATTTATAGAATTTTGAGGTCGAGGGTAAACTGGTAATTTTAAAATCTATTTTTGAAATCAATGGATGAGATTATTTGATTTTGAAATCAATGATCTGGATGCAAAAATTTCAATTTAATTCACGCGGATTGCCAAATTGAAAGACTGACGTTTTTAGCCCATTAAACTTTTCATCAATTTTGATTCATTAAATGCCTAGTAATAAATTCGGTCAAAGAGAAGGTTTGTTAAACAAATGCTCCTTCTAGCTTGCAACATTTGTTTTAAAGAGAATTTGGCAGATGACTATTTAATGCTCAAAAGATCAAAATAACAATTCTAGCCATCTTTGCCCCATAAAGAATGACCCAAACACGCACACACATGATATATATATATATATATATATATACATGCCAAAATCCTTTTTGCCCTTATTTTGTGTAAGTGTATAATAATTTTTGAAATAGGATCTCCTTGCCTTGAGAAATTTTATAGTATGAATTAATTTATTTAACACTTGATATTCTAATTTATCAAGGTCAATAAAAATTAATTCAAATAATATTTAGAAAAAACTTTAAGTTAAAGTAAATAATTAAATTATAATTTATGTAAAAGTAAATAAACTGATTATAAGACCTAAGAAGGAGATTTCTACACTTTTAATTATTTTAAATATAACTAATTGTTATCATCAAAATAAACTAAAAACTTGGAGACCTATCAATCTCCCCCTTTTTGATGATGACAATTATAAAAATATTTAAGACTAAAGGGCTCCCTCTAAAACTATGAAACTCCCCCTCACATTATGAATATTTCAAAAGTATTTATTTTTGAATATATTTTTTCATTGCGAAAAAAATTAACAATTTATATATCATCCCATAGCAGTTTATATATCATATCCACATTGCAGTTTAGAACAGTTTATATATCATCCCATAGCAGTTTATATATCATATCCATATAGCAGTTTATATATTTTTCTTCTTCCCCTTTGTCATCATAAAAAATGATAGGGAGAAAGAATTTGTTCCTGCAAAAGAAAGTTAGTAATAATCATAGCATACATACAATAATCATAAGTTATGCCAGTAGTAATAGCAGTCAGTAGTAATTAGTTACAATCCTCCAAAATAGTTAGTAATATTCACTGCAAATAGTTAGATGTCATCCAAGTTAAGGGGAGAGAAATGTTGAGTAGGGACTAGAACATCAACATCTGAAGAGAATTGTGCTAAATGATCAACTTGTTCAGCACTTGTGCTTGCAGTGAACTGATATGGACCCATTGACAATCTATTGTTTTCCATCATAAAATAAACCATGTTCTTAACAGAATGTAAGAACAATTGCACATCTTCCAGTTTTTCTATCATGAGATTTTAGTTGTGCAATAGAAGTTAGTTCATGCTGTTGAGAGAGTCTATTTTGGTTGCCATATTTATGTTAGACTTTATGACCTTATGATCAAAAGGCTTAAACACGATTAGTGATTGAGGTGGAAGATTGAGATGAGAAACAATATTGCTAGTGGGGACTAATTGGGACTGATGTTGTGAAACATTGATTTCCAGATAGTTAAAAATGTGAGTGAGTAACAGACCAAAACCCGGACAGTTATTATTGAAATAGATCTCAAAGGAAGATAGCAGGAAGTAAGCCAAATTGTAAGGCATGCATTCATTCAAATTACACTTGATGATTTCCAAGTCAAAAGGAAGTAGTTTTCTGTCTTCTTTAACAGGCATGAAATTGTTCCTAAGAAATTTTCCCAAGAATTGACTCTCAGCAGTGAGGAATTCTAATCCAATTTTACAAGGAAAATAAAATTATAGAGCAGGAACCATTTGATCAGTGACAACAGACAAGTTGTGTTTAAAAAGCATACATTCTTCAATAGAAATGCCAGGAGGATGAAGATAAGAATTGACTCTAGGTAACTCTAATAAGGAAGGATGGAGTTGAAGTGCATTGACAAGAAAATGTTCATCAATGACATATGCTTGGCCCTGAATGCATGTGGTGATACTAGTGAGCAAACCAGATGAATCTTCAGAAAATTCCATATGAGTATAAAATTCAGAGATAAGACCAGGATAAATAGTTTTGTCATAAAATGCAACCAAATAGTACCACACAATTATTTTGAGTTTTTCAAATAAATTTAGGAAGTTGTTAAAAGTGATTACTGTGACGCCCCCAAAATAGGTCCACACCACCTATTCTGAGTCGCCAAGAAATACATGGTACAGAATTCAAATATAAATCTTTTATATCCAATTGTCGTAAACAGTACGACCACATATAAACTATGAATAACAATACTCACACTCCTTATCAATGATACGTTACATAAAAGTACAGTCAATAATTGTTTTAGGAATTAAAATCTTTGGAAAATGCTCAAGGAAACCTTCGTACATGGGAGGCCATGTTTCTAAGTTATAATAGATATTGTATGACTTGAGAATTAACCTTGGTTGACCCAACAGACCCCAAAGAAGAACGAGAAGATTACTATCCTGTTCATTCCAATGGTAGGTATTATCTTGCCATATAATTATCTCAATTTTCTTAAACTGAAGATTATATTCCAACCATACTCCAAGATTATATAGGTAGTGCTCATAGATATAATCAGCAAGTGGATGCGCACAACTATGCCTTATAATAACATGAAGTTGTTGTTAGAGTTTATGCCCTAGAGGCCAATTCTTTGATGTAATTGCTTAACATTTTTGATATTATATTTGATTGAATAATTGAATTATTTTATTATGATTTTATTTACTGCGTTATATAAATGTTAGCATAATAAAAGTCCTTAGAATAGTGATACAAATTATATGGCTTCAAGTATGTGACTTGAACATGAGATCATATAATTACAATTAGTATCATTATTCTTAAATGCCCCTAGTCGAGTGTCATTGTTAATGGGACAACAATGATACACTGAGACTAGTATGTGGATTGACTGATGACCAAATCTCATTGGTCATAAATATATGAGATATTGAGTCAATGCATAGGTACATGTTAGAGAACAACGTACTGGATAGACCCACCATGAGAATTCTACGTGGAGCATTATGCAAAGTGTTATAAGCAATTCTCATAATGACAATGATGTAATGATCCTCCGACCTGAAATCACTATATTACTACACGGGAATTTATGTACTTTGATATCATCAAAGGTCACCTTTAATAGAGTGGACAATAAAGGTGATTATTGGGTACATCATGAATCGTGTGAGGAATATGAGTGATCTAGATGGAATTTAACCCTCTTATATATTAGGGGTGATATCCATTGGCTTCTTGATTGAGTAGGACTATGAAATGCATGGCCATGCTCAAATAGTGATTTGTTTCATATAGTCTACTCATTGATCAAGAAAACTTAGATTAAATTATAAAGAGTATGACATATTCCATGACTCGAGTTTAATCTAGGATGTCAAGGTTAAAAGGATTAAATTACATTGAAACATTGGTCACGAAAAGGTTGCATCGAATCACCGATCTTATTATTACTTGGGTAGCAGTGATACATTACTAGATGTCGCTCACTGTTTATAATTTTATAATATGATTTTAAAATTATTGCCAACGTAATAATAACATATAGGGTCACACACTTAGAACGTAATTAAAAGGGAATTAATTTAAATTGTAAGGATTTAAATATGTCAATATGATTGATAGTATTTAAATTACGAATTTAAATTAATAGGATAATTTGTATATATGTATATTAATTAAGTAAGACTTAATTAAGATATAATATATATAAATTCAGATTTTACTTTTCTAATTGAATTAGATTTTGGATAATTTCTTTAACTGCTATATATATGATATATCAGCCGTTTTTAGGGAATTCATTAATAACCAAAATCCTAGCCGCTCTTAGAGAGAGACTAGAGAGAAAAACTTCAGAAAATCTAGATCCTTGGTGGCTAGTACCGCGGTTCTCTTTGCTGCAGATCGTGTGACGATTCACTATGCATTCGTGTGAATACTGTAGAGACGCAATTCCTTTAGATTGCGTTGAAGATTCGAAGCTGTTCCAGAATTTCGATCGTCTCCATTCAAGCTTGGATAATCGGTAAAATAAATCTAAACCTCTGAATTAATATGTTTTCGCATGGATCTTGTTTTAGGATTTCAAAAAATTTTAATTTCCGCTGCATTTATGTGCCAAAATCCCTACAGTTGTATGTGGTTAGACATCTTATATGATAGTGACAACACACCCTTCCAAAGTCGAGTTCACCTCACCTAAGTCGGGTCACCAAAATTAACTGTTAAATAACGTATAAAATACGACACACACATTTAAAGTTTTCAATACAATTATATATTGTCATGCTGTTTTATAATGTATTGAGAAACTTCAACGGTCACCAACCATCACTCTATTCCCTTGTTATCCCCGCTCGATCCAGCTACACTCTTATTACCTGAAATGAATTGTGAAGCAAAAGGATGAGCATAAATAGCCCAGTAAAGAATATTATAACTAAGGATAATGAAATTATCAATAGCCTTCATCAGTAATGAATCAGATCTTTAGAACCTTAGCCCTCAACAGGAAAAAATCTGATAGAATACAATAGACAACAAGTTTTAGATCAACAACTGTAGCAGAACAAACAATCCATTAGAAGAGTCAAGTAGAACATAATTTCTACTATCTTCTCCATGTTAAAAGTCCACCAACAATATTTCATCCCTGTAACATCAATCAACAGTTCCTCTCCATAATCATGTAAATCGTCCATGATCATAATTATGTTGATAAATTCCTCTTCGCACCCAGGACGAAGATAATTTTCATCACCTGTCTTTACTTGAAACACCAAAGATCATGGTTATACCAAATCACAGTTCCTTTACATAATCATGCTAATAAATTCATCTTTGCACTCAGGCCAAAGATATTCATTTGTAACCTCAATAATCATGATTATACTAGTCTACAGCCTTTAGTCATAATCATGTTAGTCAATTCATCTTTGCACTACGGGCCAAAGATATTCAACAGTAACATCAATGGTCATGATCATGCTAAACACTTGTCCATCTTTGCACTACGGGCCAAAGATATTCAACAGTAACATCAATGATCATGATCATGCCAAACACATGTCCATCTTTGCACTACAGGCCAAATATATTCATCAATCAACTGTTCATCTTTGCACTACAGGCCAAAGATATTCATCAATCAACAGTTCATCTTTGCACTATGGGCCAAAGATATTCATCAATCAAAAGTTCATCTTTGCACTACGGGCCAAAGATAACTTACACCACAATTTAAATCTGAGAATAATGACAATGATATAAATAATGAATCTAGTGAGATCAAGGACAAATATTAGAGATTTATAATTCAATTTATCTAGAGTATAAGAATATCCAAATTATCAACATGAAGATAAAAAAAACATGGATCCAATTTCAAGAATAAGATTCATAAATCCAAGATAATTTAGACAGAAAAATAAACCAATTTTTTGTTGTGATTAGTACCTCGTGAATAGTAACTCATGAATAGTACTCGAATAAATAGTAACTCATGAATAGTAACTCGTACATAGTAACTCATAAATAGTAATTTGTGAATAGTAACTCGTGAATAGTACTCGAATGAATAGTACCCCAACATAAAATGATAAAACTTTCATAATAAAGTTCAAACCAATATTCCGGTGAAATGATATTAGAAAAAGCGCAAAACTCAAGGAATTTTTAATCATTTCAGGAATTATAGAAGCAATACTTACCATAGTAAGTTTAAATATAGGAATCTGAAATGAAATATTACCACTTTCATAATATGGAATATGAAAGAAAATAATATTCTTTATGAATATTGAAAGGAAATAACATTATTTATGAGAAAAATAATATCCTTTACCTTAGCAGAATACTAGATCTGACTAGAATATCGGATATAATGTTGAAGAAATCTTGCACTGTTATCAACACTCAAAGTATCCTAATACTCACAAGAAATACGCTCAATATTATAGAGAGAAATTTTTTTAATTCTGGTGTGATTTTCATTTTTTAACTAAGCACCCTATTTATAGAAAAATGCTAGCACACCAAAGTTGACAAAATGTATCAACGGATGAATTTTCTTAGCACTCCATTTTAGAAAACATGCAGCACACCACCTAAGACCAATTAAAGCCTCCACCCACACACACACACACATATATATATATATATATATAAACATTTATAATTATTAAAAAGAATTAAATTTAATTTTTTCTCTTCCACCTCATTTATTCTTATACCATGAATTATTATAAAAATATTACCATTTAATTTATAAAATTATACAATTATATTATCACATTATACTATTTATAATGTAATATTATAATAATATATTTGAATAAATTATTTTATCGAAAAAGATAAAATATCAATTTTCAACAATTGTCTCATACTAAAAATTCCTCCATTTATATCAAAATTGAATAAATATTTACTTATCATATTTATCAATAATTTTTATTTTATTCATCAATTATTATTCATGATTAATATTATAGAATTACAATATTGACAACAGGTTGTTCTCAGGAAAGAGGGGGCTTTCCAATAAGAATTTCTCTTTATTGGTGCGCAATTATATAACATAACCACTTTCATCGACAGAACTTTCTAGACATTGTTAATAATGCTATCTAATAATATCATTCCAATAATATGAGTGACAATTATTGATTTAATACTGTAAACTACTTTGCAGCGGTTACTGTGATAATTATTAAATCAATAATATAAAATACTATGCAATTATCAATGTAGCAATTATTGATTCACTAATATAAATTATTGAACAGTAATTACTGTAGCAATTATTGAGTAAGTGACTTCTTACGTAAGAATCAATAATTAAAAATAATATACAATACCGTGTGCTACTATGCAACAACGTGTATTACTGTTTCTTTATCATCGGATATTTTAACAGTTTTAACGGTAAAAGTTTTGCTGTTATTTTTATAAAAAAGTTACTTCTGTCGCTTTCTATATCCGACAGTTATTCCGTTGTGGGGTCCACCAATGACTGCGTCGTCGTACGAATATTCTCCGACAAAAAGAATATTCCTCGACCAAACGAATATTCCCCGACACAACGAATATTTTATGACAACTTGCTTACTTTGTAAAATTTGCATATATCACCCTTAATTTTAACCTTTTATCAATTTAACCATTTACTGAATAGAATAATAATTTTATGAAAAATTGAATACTTTTATTTCATAAAATTTGGGGTCTTATAATTACATTGCCTGGAGAAAGATTATGTCTGATATTGCGATATTCAACTTAAGCAGATGTAGTAGTAAGATGAGGGACACCATGTGAGAAATGTAATTCAGAGTGTAAAGGAAGTTTCTTTCTTTTAGATGAATAGATAAGAGACATGATGATAAGATAAACAAGAAGATAGAAGATAGAAGGCAACATACTATAAAACGAGCTTAAATATTTATATAGAAGATAGAAGAAAGGTAATGATATGCTTCAGTTAATGAAGAGACATAGAGAGACTGACTTGAGAATATATACACGAAATATAACCTTTCAAGATTAGCAGTAAATACAAATATAGGTTCACAAGTAAGAGAACCATACTTTGAACTGTAGATAAGTGCAGAAAACATTTAATTTGAATAGTAAAGTGGATGTTTCAAATTGGATATTTAAGAGGGTCAATAAACTTAACTGATTACACAGTAGATAGCATACTTAATTTGCCACATGTCAATTACTGAATATTTAATAAAGATATAGCACTTATGTAATACCCGAGAATTTCCATATATTATTAAATAAATATATTAATAGAAATGAGAATTTATTTGAATATAAATGATTTTGTGTTATGAGATGAATTAATTCAATTATATATAATTGAATAATTATAATAATTGAGAAATTGGTGGAGTTTGTGATAAACTCGTTGATTGCCTTGTGTGGCACAGTGACGTAATATAAGAATGATTATATTAATTTAAGCGAACAATTAATCTATATTAATTGTTAATCGAAGAATATTAATTAACTGTTATAAAATACTAATGAGGATTGATTAATAATATGTGATTATTATTATTGCAAGAAACATAATAATAATGAGCAACGTGTTTATAAATATAATAAGATTTATATCAAAGTGATAGTTAATCATATAAAGGTTAATTAAATTGTTATGGAGGTTAACAATTATATTGATTGATGTAGGATATGTGTATATTATTAATTAATATTCAATTTATAAGATGAGAAATTATATGTGCAAGCATGCGAATTAAATGTATAATAACTATATGTTATGATATGTGTAGGTGACAAATGATGTGTGGATATACATTAAAATAATGTATCATGGATCTATTATAAATAATTGTTGAGTAATACAATTTAATAATATATGATATAATGTAATGTGGTAGTATCCGATTGTATTATATCGGTAAGATAAAATGTACATAGATTATATGTATTCAAATTGCATTTATTACATTATGGGGAGAACATTGTAATTATAACCTAAGAGTACATATAATATATAACATAAGTGTAGCATATAGTCCATTTGTAAGAATGCTGAGATTTGCTTGGCTTGTCCCAATATAATAGTCACTCTCCTTTCCCTCATTCACGTGCACAGCCATTATGGCCTAAGCCTATTGCTTCTCCTTAAACTCAGTAAATTTCCATAGCCTTGTAGCAATGATGAGCAAGGGAGTGGTTTTAATGATGGATTCTAACAACTAAATACCTACCATTCTATAACCTTCATGCAATTTGTCAATCCGTTAGTTTGATTTGGGAGTTAGAAGCTTGGACTGTGTATTCATTCTTCTATATAAAGGAACTCCCTGCACCTTCATTTCATTGCTGAAATATTTCTAAGAGAAGAGAGTATACTGTGATTGTCTATTTAGTTCAGAAGGAATTTCTATAGTAGCATCAGCAAGCTTACTCCATAACAGAGGTATAAATCCTCTTCGTGTCTTCATTTTCATTTTCTGTCAAAAGAACTCCATTGTTGTTCTCTGAGTTTTGTTGAAATTCTTGATTATGCCAAATTGGTTCATGATTGGTTTGTAGAACCCTTATATTGTTGTTATATGAACACACACACATGATGGAACCACTGAATAGTCTTTCATTTCCATTGTTCCTCTTCAATTTCTGTAAATACATGAAATTCGTAAATTAGTTAGAGTTCATGAAATTGGGAATTGATAATTGCTATTGACTGTTATATAAGCATATATGTATGTGTTAGTAAGTTAAACAAGTCTAATAACTGGGTATGTTGAAATCGATGAAATGGGAGGTTTTGGGTCGGTTTTCGCTGCAGTCTGAACCGCAGAAAACTGCCTCGACGCCGCAGCGCCGCACGCAGCGCCACTCGCGCCGCAGCGCCAGTATTAAGCTACTGTTGCCGCGCCGCAGCGCCAGCCTCTGTGTTCAGTTTTCTGCATTCTGTAACAAAACTGTTATGTACCAATTGTTTGATTTTTGTTTAAACAAGCAAGGGAGCATGATTAATACATATATATAAACCTAATGAGGCAATGTAAGCATGTTTTAGTATATTAGCATGCATGGTTAACCAAACGACACATAGTTTGGAAACGAATTTAAAGTTTCATAAACGACGTTAACATATATGAAGCATGTATACATTCTGACTTTTCGAGCATGTTTATAGGGCCTTGAAATACATGAAAAACATGTTAATTTACATATATAGGTTTCATAAGGAAGCATGAACATGACAGACCTTATTAATGAACTATACTAACAAAGTATAAGCTTTGAACGTGAACGGTGGTATGTTATGACGAGAATTAGAATTTGACATTTATGGACACATGTGATAGTACTCTTAGACTCATTCATGTGTCATGCATGTATATATACCATGATTAGTTGCCGTGATTAAAGTTTAGCATGAACAAAGCATGTTTTCAAGATAATAACAATGCTAGCTACATATATGCAATACGAGTACTCATGAGCATGACTAATACAAGTTATATGAATATCTTATGTGTTTAAAAGCAATCATGTAGACCATATGAGTTCGTGTCCTTGAATGGCTTTAAGTATTAACTTAAGAACCTATACCATGTACGATTGGATTTGGAAAAGTTATACAAGCATGAAAGTATCCTTTAAATATGAATACATGCTACGCGATATTATATGATGTTACTTGAACCCGATTTTGACGGTTAACTTAAGGAGATGCCGTAACTTGCTAAAATGAAATATATTTAGTATTGATTGTGGTCTTATGTGATATTAATAATATGCAAGCATGTTTGCTAATTGTTGAGATCTTATATAATATGAGAATGCGTTTAAACTCTAAAGAAGGAATGTTAAGGATAGAAATTATATTCTATATAACTGTGTAGCTAGGTAAAACTTAGCTTATGTCTTGATCGTATATTCAAAGAGAAAATGTGAAGTTAAATTATATGACTAATGAATATCATATATATACGTAACTATATTACGATAGGAATTCGAAAGTGTTGATTGCTTTTCGTGGATAAACTACGCTAAAGGCAAGTTCTCTTACTTACACTCTTTTAAAGTGCAAGTATCCTAACCGACGCATTTACTTTATGCAAGGAAATCTATGATTGTGAAAGTTTCCTAACTTATACTCTTTTACTATGCAAGTATCCTATCTTGTGTATTGCGAACTAGTTTCCTATTTAATCGGTTGAATCGAATTAGCACACTTGAACTCTTATTTCATTAAAGCTATTATTCATGTTGAACTTAGTATTGTTCTTGAATATTGTGAAAGTGTCTATGCCATTTGATTCGGCTGGACTTATGTTATTGAAAAGCAACCCAAACTAATTGATTGGTGCGGGATCTTATATTTGACTGAGAAGAACAACCTTCTTTGAAGGGAATATATAATTGTCGGAGAACCGACGTGCACACTTGAGTATGGTTGATTGTTATGCATAACAAGGGTACTTTAGGCTGATCACCTGTTGTACCTGTTTTTGTTGGATTTTCAGTTTATTACTGTCAATTCTAGTAGAAGTTCATAGTCCGTAGTGACTACTAAGTATTCAATTATTTGAAATCTTGAATTGACTTATTATTGAATCATATTGATATTATCCTGTCCTTAGCGACTGATATTGAGAACTGTTGATATTCTTGAACTATCAAATCTTGTTATACCCTTTCGAGAATTGAGAATCTTATTACTCACCCTTATTGTATATTACTTGCTGGGCAATTTGTGCTCATTCTTGCTTTCCCTAAAACATTTCAGTTAAGGCAGAACATGGTGAACCTTCGGGCGTTGATAAGGGCAAGGGCAAAGCTACCAACTAGCTTATGTCTGTTATGTTTTAAATATATTAATATTGTATGAAGATGATGTAGTAAGACTGGATTTGATTATGTTTAAGCTTAAGTTAGATTATATAATAAGTCGTTAACTGATATTATTATGTAATCTATTAAGTACTGTAGGTTGCGAGACTTGGGGGAATAATTATAATAAATCATTGTAAATTTTTCTAGAATAGATTTTTCGCTGTGATCGTGTGATATTTAATTATTATTATTGTGATGTATTACCATGAGCACGTGATGAACCGAATTCGAGAGACCAAGTGGCGGTCCTGGAATTTGGGGGCGTCACAACTTATCAAAAATAGTCATATCAACATAATTCAGTTTTTCCAAGAAATATAGCACTTGCATGTTTTTAAAAAAAGGAAGGCTTTGCCTTTCCATTTGAAAAATACCTGAGCATTTGAAATTGAAGAAAACTTGGCCTTTGAATTTGAAAAATAATTTGGCCAATTCTGTGCGCTCCTCTTTCATCCGAACCATTAATTTTTGATTCATACAATCTGAACCATTGGTTCAAAATCAGATTTCAAAGTTTACTATTTTGCCCTTAACTTCAAAATCCTATAAATAGGAGGCTTTTCATTCATTCCAAACTTACCAATTCACAAAGCAAAGAAAAGCTATATCTCATTGCCTACATAATCTCTCTGCAAAAAGCTTTCTCTTCATCTTTTAATACAAAGTTCTATTTCTTGAAAGAAGATTAAATTGGCCAAAGTAGTTGAGATAAGTCATTAAATTTCTGCATTTATATTATCTCATAACTGCTTATATATATAGATATATTAAAGATAAATTGTTATACACATTTATATATATCTATATTTAATCTATCAAATATTATAAAAAGTCTGTACTTAGATACCGATATAATTCGAAAGAAATTTCTCTTCCGGATGGTCTTTTAAATCTTAAGTGGCTTTTTATTAATATTGATACATTATATAAGTATTGAAAAATATTTATATAATTATCAGATTGTGAAACAAATAATTTGGTCAGTACTTAGATACCGATATAATTCGGATGTTATTTCTTTGAAATTCTCTGAGACGGTCTTTAAATCCTGAGTGGCCAAATTTTCACAACATAGATCAAATATAATATAATATATATAAGTGGGTGAAAATTTATCATACTTAATTGTTATACACATTTATATATATCTATATTTAATTTATTAAATATTATAAAAAGTCTGTACTTAGATACCGGTATAATTCGGATGTTATTTCTATGAAATTCTCCGAAACGGTCTTTAAATCCTGAGTGGCCAAATTTTTACAATATAGATCAAATATAATATAATATATATACGTGGGGTGAAACAAATTTCATCAAGTATTATTTATTTGATAAATCTATTATATTTGATAAACTTTCATAACAAGTATCTTACTCACAAACTTATTTATTCACAAAAATACTTGTTGCATTATAAGTGATTTTATTTGGTTTTTCTGAACTCAAAGATATATCTATTCAAACCATAGAAACACACTCTTTATAAAGAAACATCTTTTCTAGAGTTGTTTAAACCATAAAAACATATTCTTTATTAAAAGAAAAGAAAACCTTTATAAAACTACATCAATTTACATATCTGCTTATCTGAAGCATTCCAAATAAAAGTCTTGAATTTTATGTTTAATCATAAAATAAATATATGCTTATCAGAAGCATTCCACATAAAAGTCTTGAACTTTTATTTTTTATCATAAAATACATATCTGCTTATCTGAAGCATTTCACATAAAAGTCTTGAACTTTTATCTTTTCATTATAAAATACATATCTGCTTATCTGAAGCATTCCACATAAAAGTCTTGAACTTTTATTTTTGATCAGAAAATATATATCTGCTTATCTGAGAAGCATCTACTATAAAAGTTATTTGAACTTTTATAAATCTGTATTAAACTATATCTGCTTACTTTAAAAGAAAATTCAAAACTATCTTTTTGTAAAAAGGGAAAAGGGTAGAGTCAGTTTATTTTATATATCTGTGAGAAAGACAAAAATTCTTTGACCAAGACCAGAGTCTTAAAGAGGTCAGTTGGGAGTTGGTCTCTAGTGAACTTGTGAGGTGAGGAAGAGATTGTTGTTTCAAGACCAGGTTATAGAATAGTTCTGAGCTCAAAAGAAGATTCAACTAAGCTTGAGGAAGGAGCTGGGAGTTCGCTGTCCAAGATAGTTAGTTGTGAATAGTTATAAGTCGATCTATAAAACTTTGTAAAGGTTTCTCCACCTAGTGAATGAGCATTTATTATTGGGAGTAATAGGATCTCAAGCCCTAGAGAGGAGCTTGAGACTGGACGTATCAATATACCCAAGCTGTATATTATGAACCAGATAAATCTCTTGCATTGTGTGATTAAAATTTTCTAATTCTGCATATTAATTTCTGACACTATAAATTAATTTGCTAAAAATTGAAAAAGGCTTAAGATAATTTTTTAACCAGTAATAATCCATTCAACCCCTCTTCTAGATTATTATTGGACTTTCAATTGGTATCAAAGCTGTGCTCTTTAACTTGTTTGCTAAGTGAATACATACATATCTAAGAGTAGATCCATCTATGGCCTACAATGCTACCGGTTACGGAGAAGGACTATCAATGTCTAGACCTCCACTATTTGATGGCATGAACTTTGCCACCTGGAAGAATAGATTCAAAATCTATGCCAAGTCACAAGGAATCAAAATCTGGCTGGCAATAGAACGAGGTGTAAGAATTCCCACAAAAATTGAAGGTGAAAAAATTATTGAGAAAGATGATAATGAATTCACCATTGAAGATGAGGAGACTATGATTATAGCCGCCAAATCCGAGCAAGTGCTTACCAGTGCTCTTATAGAAAAAGAATACAAAAGAGTTAGCAACTGCAAGAATGCTAAAGAAATCTGGGAAAAATTGATTGTAACCTATGAAGGAACCAATCACATCAAAGAAACCAGAAAAGATGCTCTAATCCAAGAGTATGAAAGCTTCAAGTTAAAAGAAGGAGAAAAAATTATTGATATGAAAACACGTTTTTCCATAATCATTGATGAACTGGAACAACTGGGAAAAGCTTACACAACAAATGAGAAGAATAGAAGAATCCTCAAAGCTCTTCCATATGTATGGAAAATAAAGGTTAAAGCCATCAAGGAAATGCAAGATCTAACTGCATATCCTCTTGACAGTCTTATTAGAAATCTTTGTGCCCATGAAGTCGACATGCTAGTAGAAAAAGCAGGATCAGACACAGATCTAAAAAAAAAGGATTGCTTTTAAAGCTCTACTAGTTGATCAAGAAAGCGATGATGAAGAGTTAAATGAAGAACTCCTGAGTCTAGATAATAACGAAGTTGCTTTATTATCAAGACAACTCAGGAAAGTAATCCAAAGTAAAGCAAAAAGATATGGCAAAAGCTTTATGAAAATAAACAACAACTTCAACAACTTCAGAAACAAGCGAGCCTTCAAGCCAAAAGCACAAGGAGCAAACTTCAAAGCTAACAACAACAATTTTAGAAATGCTGGCTCCAATGAAAATTCAAATATATGCTTCGAATGCAATCAGCTTGGACACTTCAAGAAGGACTGTCCTAAACTAGCCAACAACAAAGTACTAGTGGCTGAAGAAGGCTGGAATCTAAGTGATGAAGAAGGAACTATTGAACAACCCGAGGAAATCAAAAATCTATGTCTAATGGCAGACAATGAATCATCACCAAAATCTGAGGTAAATTCAGAACATCAATTACCTAGTACTTCATTTGTCACACTTAGCTTAGATAATATAAATGAAGAACATCATGAACTATAAGAAGCATACAACTGTCTTTATGAAGATAATGAGATTATTAAAGAAGATTTTATTAAACTAAAAATTTCATTAGAAAAATTAATTAAGACTAATAGAAATCTAAAAATAGAAAATTCAAATTTAATCATAATTAATGAAACTTTAAAAGAAGAAAATGAGAAACTAGAAAATGACTCTTCAGAAAATCTTGTATTAAAAGAAGAATTAGAGAAATTAAAAAATAAAAATAAAAATCTCGAAATAGAAAATTCAACACTTATTATTTCTATTGAAAATCTTGAAATTAAAAATTCAACACTTGCTGTACTTGTTAAAGATTCTCAAACACTAAATCAAGAGTTAAGTAAAGAAATTAAAACAGTCAAGAAGGAAAGTTCTTCCCAACAAATAAAAGAGAAAAATGAAGAAACCACCTTAATAAATCAACTTAGAATGTTGACTATAGAACGTGATGATTTAAACTCAACAGTCATGAAATTTACAAAAGGAAAAGAAAATCTTAATGTTATGCTCAGTCAACAAAGATGTGATTTTAACAAAGAAGGATTAGGATATGTCGGAGAATCTAGTAAGACAAAAGATAAAGGACTCTACCATGTTAAAAGCAAAGAAAAAGAAGGTCATGCATCTCCTTTTTCTAAATGTTCTTACTGTAACAGGAATGGTCATTATGTTTACTCATGTAATGCCAAAAACAAAAACTATAAAGGAAAAATGATTTGAGTACCAAAAGGAACTTACAGTACACCCATTATCACAATAAGAAAATCTCATGAAGGATCATCTAGAAACATTTGTAGACACTCAGAATTTTTTGCAGTTATATTGTAGACAATCGAGATTTTGAGTTCCCGTTACTAACCCTGCGGGAGGGCAAAATAGTCAACTCATCCCTGGTCTCAACCCGGGAGGTACAGGTCAGCCCCGGTCTTAACCCGGGAGGTATAGGTCAGCCCCGGTCTCAAATCGGGAAGTACAGGTCAGTCCCGGTCTCAACCCGGGAGGTACAGGTCATCCCCGGTCTCAACCCGGGAGGTACAGGTCAGCCCCAGTCTTAACCCAGGAGGTACAGGTCATCCTCGGTCTCAACCCGGGAGGTACAGGTCAGCCCCGGTCTCAACCCGGGAGGTACAGGTCAGCTCCGGTCTCAACTCGAGAAGTACAGGTCAGCCCCGATCTCAACTCGGGAGGTACAGGTCATCCCCGGTCTCAACCCAGGAGGTACAGGTCAGCCCCGGTCTCAACCCGGGAGGTGAAGGTCAGCCCCGGTCTCAACCTGGGAGGTAGAGGTCAGCCCTGGTCTCAACCTGGGAAGTACAGGTCAGCCCCGGTCTCAACCCGGGAGGTACATATCATCCCTGGTCTAATCCCGGGAGGTACAGGTCAGCCCTGGTCTCAACCCAGGAGGTACAGGTCAGCCCCGATCTCAACCGGAGAAGTACAGGTCAGCCCCGGTCTCAACCCGGGAAGTACAGATCAGCCCCGATCTCAACCCGGAAGGTACAGGTCATCCCTGGTCTTAAACCGGGAGGTACAGGTAAGCCCCGATCTCAACCCGGGAGGTACAGGTCCGCCCTGGTCTCAACCCGAGAAGTACAGGTCATCCCCGGTCTCAACCCGGGAGGTACAGGTCAGCCCCGGTCTCAACCCGGGAAGTACAGGTCAGCCCCGGTCTCAACCCGGGAGGTACAGGTCAGTCCCAGTCTCAACCCAGGAAGTACGGGTCATCCCCGGTCTCATCCCGGGAGGTCAAGACAAGTACCGGTCTCAACCCGGGAAGTCAAATCAACTTCGGAGACAACCCCGAAGCCTTACATCATCTCCAGAGATAAACCTGGAAGAACCAAGTCAGCCTCAGAGATAACCCTGAGGACAAACAGAATCGGCTGGGATCCAAACCTCGAAGACAACCCCGAGAAATCAGGCGAAGACCATGCCAGCACTGAAGGCAACCCCGAGAGGGGTAAAATGGTCATTTCACCAACTTAAAGCCGATTCGGTCAAGCTCGAGCCCAATTGATGTCACAAAGGTCAGAAAAAATCATAACAATGATCCCGAGTGGAAACAACGCAAGACAGCTCAACGGACAAACTGCGAGAAATCGAAGACCTGGTTATGAACCCATCTTTTTGGACTCTAAAAAGGTTTACTCCCATGTCATTGCGGCATGCCTCAAACGGACGCTCCGATCAAAAGTTAGAAAGTTTTGAATTTAACCTCGCATTGCTTGGAGTGCATGTACTTCGATGCAACAGGACCCGCCACTTGAGCCCTGCCACGTGGAGCCGCAGGTAGACCCGCGGCTGCAGCGGGTAGAGCCGCTTCCATCGGGTCTATAAATAAAGGTGCACCCCCAGCTTATTTCATAATTCAAAAACGCTTTGAACCTCTGTCCATTTCTTTTCTCAGCCCCACTCTTGTACTCCAAACCCAAATTTTATCACTCTAACACGTAGATATACTCCTATACTACCACATATCAAAAATTAACTAGTGGAAACGGACGTTTGAAGCCTATCAAGTGGAAAAAAGCTCGTGTAGCAGTCCATTGTGAGTATTTTTATGATCAGAAAGTTCATACTACTTCATTGCACATTTATACACTTGCACGTTAAGTTTCGTTTTTTGATTTTGCCCGGAACTCAGTTCCGTGGCCATTTTTGCTTACGTTTTCGTACATTTTAGTACGTAAACACATTTTCTGGCATTTCTATAGCTCGGATCGTCGATCCGTCGCTTTTAACAGCTTTCATATATATATATATATATATATATATATATATATGCACCCCCGTATAGAGCAACTTCGCCGGACTGGGTTATCTTCTCAGTCTGAGTTTGGCTTTTTAATGTATATATTTAACTGTATATGTACTAACTTTTCAATTCTGTCAAGCCCGGATGTCAAATCCGTGGTAGCTACTGCTTTTATATATATAACTAAATATATATAAATTTTTCTGACTTTATTTGGGCCTGGATTTCTACTTTGTGGCCTTTTTATTGCTTTAATATATATATATACTAACTGTATATATTAACTTTTTACATTCCAGTTTGGCCTGGATCATTCTGTTGCTTTTTTATTGCTTTTATAAATATATATATACTTACATTTCTGTCCGGGCAAAGGATAGAATGTTTGTCGCCCTTTACAGTTATATATATATATATATATATATATTTACTTTCTGCTGAGCCTGGACAATTTCGTGGCTCATTTACAGCTTATATATATATATATATATATATATATTTTAATTCTGTCGAGCTTGAATCATTCTGTGGCTCTTTTACAGCTTATATATATATGTATATATATATATATTTCCATTAAGTCGAGCCTGGATCATCCCGTGACACTTTTACAGCTTATATATATATATATTTTCATTCTGTCAGGCCTGGATTACTCCGTGGCTTTTTACAGCTCTTATAAATATATATATATATATTTACATTCCAGTCCGGGCATCGGAGTGAAAATTCACTGCCCTTTACAGCTTTCGTATATATATAACTATATATATATATATATATATCTTTCTTTTATTCATTGTGATTAATTGCTGCTTTAAATATTCATTTGGTATGAATCAGCACTGACATCTCTTTGGGCGAACTAGATTTCTTTAAATCTCGCTAACTCTAGCTTTCCAATGGTTCAAAATAGTTTCAGACAGAACCGGGAAGCTAGAATGGCTGAGATTTACTTAAATCTAGCATTTTTCTAATTTTATTCATTCAGAAAGCAACCTCGCGGCCCTTAGATCGTTATCTAGTGGGAACGAGATGCTTTGGGCTACGCAGGCCAGGATTTACTGATGAATCCTTGGTTCTTGCAACATAGGGATGTAAGTATATCTTTTCGGTACATATTTGAGCTGTGTAGGTTTATTGGCTTCCCTCTGTGAGCTTAGGAATCGTGGGATTCATGATCAAACTGATCAGAATCTGATTCTCACGATGGAAAAAATCTACTTTACAAATGTATCCTGCCAGTTTTTCTATAATAATGTACATTCAAAAGTCCTTAAAACGGTTATCTGGGTTTAAGGTCTCAACATAGTTAAAATATGGTTTATCGTGTCAGAGTCACTCCGATGGTTGTCATGCCCATGAGAAGACTGACACTTATATATTCTGTGGTCGAGGTGCTTCGCAGCCCAACAATCACCATTCAAATTGAGCCCAAAGGCTGAAAAGATATAAAATGGAAGTATCAACATGCTTCAATTCCCACGTGAGCGTAAGGGTTTGAAAACCTACTTTTAAAACATCATTTTAATAATCTTGTCTAAAAAAAAACTTTTGCAAATCAAATCAAACCCTTCGTATGTAGGTTCAAAGAAGCACGTACATACTTTCAAATCAATCAAGCATAGGCCCAATTTCTTCCAGCATTCACACACTTATTACAGATTTAAAAGGGAAATATTGAAAAGATGCGGTATCGTATTTTCACGGGAGTTGTGGGGGTGCCTAACACCTTCCCCACACTTAACCAAGCCTTTGAACTTAAAACTTTGGTTTCAAAGATTCAGTTTCGACAGTGTCCAACAATTGGGCCTCTTTCAAACAAAACTCGGTTGAGTTGGTACAACCATTTCAAATCTACCAACTGGTGACTCTGTAAAACGTTCAAATCGTCGACATGATACATGTTGGCCTTTTCCTAAAAAACCCTTTAAAACCTTTTTCACAAAAAAGATAAAATAAGGGTAGACAAAACTTATAAAAAGAGTTAAAGATTCGGGTCTAACTCGAACCGATTTTTTTTCCAACGTCGACAGATGGCGACTCTGCTGGGGACAGTAGAGGGCTTAGGCAGCATTCAAATCTTTTCAAAATTTCCCATTCATATCTGCGTATGTGTGAATGCTGCGTCTTTACATTGAATGAATGTGAATGAATGCTTTCTTGCTTTATATTAGTGCGTCGCACAAATATTAGTGATTCGTACCAATGTCATCATATGCATACGGTGAGACGTGATGTATGTGAATGTATGTTGTGTGATTCCTCCACCAGGAGGCAAACCCGTCGGTGACAGAGTAATGTCTTTGAGGACGGCTAAGTCTTCGGGGCTCATGAAAAAGCACCACTCAGATCCGTTCCAGTTGAAAGATCAGTTTAATTTCTCCTCTAGTAGATTGCGATGATCTGGGGACCTTCATGCCAAAAAAGCCACGAGAGTAGCCTAAGATAGGTCAGCCTCTGATTAACCAAATTCGAAGGGAAGCCTCTTCATGCCTTCCTCTTTCTATTCAATGTAAAGATTTCAATTCAAATGTTAATATCATAATGTACATTCTATGTTTTGTAAATCCTGTCATATTATCCTGTCATCAAAATAACTAACCTTTGTTTTGCATGATAAGATTAAAAAACCTTTAAAATACATCATGGCATGCATACTATTCATACCTACCTCAGAAAATTGACACACCTATGTTTGTTGTAGGTGAAAAATTTGGGCCTGTCACTAGATCTAAGTCTAAGAAAGTACTAAGTCCATCTCCGGACATGGCTTCCAGTGCTCAGCCAGAATCCACCCCTGTCTCTAGGGAAGAGTTTGAAGGACTAAAAAACCAGATTGCCGAATTGGCCAGTTTCTTAAGAGAACAAAGTAAAGCTCTTAAAGGAAAACAGGCACAAGGTCACATAGAACCAGGAACACCCGGTGACAGTCAAGAGATCGAAAAGAAAGACACTCAGATTCCTAAAACACAGAACCAGGATACTACCAACAAAACCCCTGAAAACACCATCCTTAACAAAGAACAGGAAGCTGGTGACATTATGAAGAAAGTCCAACAGATGGAAGAAACTATTCGGTCTATCAAAGGGACTGGGGCATTTGGCAGTGCCAATTATTTAGACTTATATATTTTCCCTGGGGCTCATTATCCCGAAAAATTTTGAGTCCCTGATTTTTGAGAAATACGATGGATTGGGAGACCCTTACACTCACTTGAAAGTATTTATTGGAGAGCTTGGATTCTATGCAGAGGAAGAGAAACTCCGAATGCATTTATTCCAGAAAAGTCTGACCGGAGAGGCTAGAGCTTGGTATGCCCGTTTGGACAACTCTAAAATTCACAGCTGGGAAGAGCTTGCACATGCCTTCCTCAATCAATTCAGTTTTCAGTCTCAACTGGCTCCAGACAGATATCAAATAACCAAAATTAAGAAACAGAACACTGAGTCATTAAGAGAATATGCTCAACGCTGGAGACGAATGGCGGCACAAGTCACTCCACCTATGACTGAGTCTGAGATAGTCATGACCTTCATCGACATTCAAGAAGCTCCGTATTATGAAAGGGTCTTAGCAGGTATAGGAAAGCCATTTTTGGAGATGATCAAACACGACGAGATGGCAGAAATGAGGCTCAAATCTGGAAAAATAAAGGATCTGACAGCCTTAGAAGCTGTTGCCGAGCATATTCAATCTGGGAGTTATGGGAATAATCCCCGGAGGACACACAAGAAGAAACACGAAGAAGTTTCCTTAGTATTGCAAGGAAAGAATCAAAGGAGCGAGTCAAGCAGTATGCCCATTTAAAGGAGAAACTATTCCCCTTTTCAAACTTCAACACAACCTTCAAACCCGCCATTCCAGAAAAATTTGGAGGCCAGGCATCTGAGAACGTTCACCCCGTTAGGGGATTCACTCGAGAATGTGCTAAAACTGTTGACGGCACAGAAAAAGATTGTGCAACTCCTTCCACTAACCAACACCGATGGACAAAATTTTAACCCGAGTAAGAAGTGTGCCTACCATTCCGGATCTCCGGGCCATGATACACGAGATTGCTGGTCTCTCAAGCACAAAATCCAGGACTTGATAGACAATGGAGAGATCGTGGTGACCAAACTTGAGCAACCAAACGTATAGGATAATCCCCTCCCTCAGCACAAAGAGGAGGGTGTCAACATCATTAGCACGCAAAATGGAGAAGGATCCAAATACCTCTGATATGTCGAAGAGTCAACTCAATCTAGCAACAATAGCCCAGATAGTTGGGAATTCTCTGAAAGGCGATTCCTGATAGAACAGGAGATCAAGTCTATCAAGGAACAGATTGGACAATTGGCAGAGCTGATTATATACCAACATCAGGTAATCAGGCAGCTGATAAATCAGACTAACCAACAGGAAACAAGTCCTCCTATACCGAAAATTAGTCCCATTGCTATAAGGGACCATTACCGGTTTCATGAACATGAACCTTGGGCCGAATAGGTGGCCAAGGAGGAAAAGTTCCAAGCAGATAGGGAATTTGCCTTCCAGAGAAATTTCACCAATCTAAACCAGCCGATGAAGGAGATCCTCTAAATGTTAATCAATGAGGCAATGGTTACAGATCTATTAACCCCGGTAAACCCTCGATCCAAAAAATTCAAGCCTGACCGAATCTGTCAGTATCACTCCAATGCACGCGGTCATGACACCGAGGATTGCTGGGGACTGCGGCACCTGATTTAGAATCTTATTGAAAGCGGTGAGCTGATAAGAGAGAATCAAGACTATGGCCTTCCTGATGAAGAAACTCTCTTTATTCCCACTACATGGAGTCAGGATATAGTGGCTATTATTTCCTGTGAGAAAGTGTGACGCCCCCAAAATAGGTCCACACCACCTATTCTGAGTCGCCAAGAAATACATGGTACAGAATTCAAATACAAATCTTTTATATCCAATTGTCGTAAACAATACGACCACACATAAAATATGAATAACAATACTCACACTCCTTATCAATGATACGTTACATAAAAGTACAGTCAATAATTGTTTTAGAAATTAAAATCTTTGGAAAATGCTCAAGGAAATCTTCGTACATGGGAGGCCATGTTTCTAAGTTATAATAGATATCGTATGACTTGAGAATTAACCTTGGTTGACCCAACAGACCCCAAAGAAGAACAAGAAGATTACTATCCTGTTCATTCCAATTGTGGGTATTCTCTTGCCATATAATTATCTCAATTTTCTCAAACTGAGGATTATATTCCAACCATACTCCAAGATTATATAGGTAGTGCTCATAGATATAATCAGCAAGTGGATGCGCTCAACCATGTCTTATAATAACATAAAGTTGTATGTGGTTAGACATCTTGTGTGATAGTGGCAACACACCCTTCCAAAGTCGGGTTCACCTCACCTAAGTCGGGTCACCAAAATCATCTGTTAAATAACGTATAAAATACGACACACATATTTAAAGTTTTCAATATAATTATATATTCTCATGCTATTTTATAATGTATTGATAAACTTCAACGGTCACCGACCATCCCTCTATTCCCTTGTTATCCCCGCTCGACCCATCTACACTCTTATTACCTGAAATGAATTGTGAAGCAAAAGGATGAGCACAAATAACACAGTAAAGAATACTATGACTAAAGATAAGTAAATTATCAATAGCCTTTATCAGTAATGAATCAGATCTTTAGAACCTTAGCCCTCAACAGGAAAAAATCTGATAGAATACAATAAACAACAAGTTTTAGATCAATAACTGCAGCGGAACAAGCAATCCATTAGAAGAGTCAAGTAGAACATATTGTCTACTATCTTCTTCATGTTAAAAGTCCACCAACAATATTTCATCCCTGTAACATCAATTAACAGTTCCTCTTCATAATCATGTAAATCATTAATGATCATAATTATGTTGATAAATTCCTCTTCGCACCCAAGACGAAGATAATTTTCATCACCTGTCTTTACCTGAAACACCAAAGATCATGGTTATACCAAATCACAGTTTCTTTACATAATCATGCTAATAAATTCATCTTACACTCAGGCCAAAGATATTCATTTGTAACCTCAATAATCATGATTATACTAGTCTACAGCCTTTAGTTATAATCATGTTAGTTAATTCATATTTGCACTACGGGCCAAAGATATTCAACAGTAACATCAATGGTCATGATCATGCCAAACACTTGTCCATCTTTGCACTACAGGCCAAAGATATTCATCAATCAACTATTCATCTTTGCACTACAGGCCAAAGATATTCATTAATCAACTGTTCATCTTTGCACTACAGGCCAGAGATATTCATCAATCAACAGTTCATCTTTGCACTACGGGCCAAAGATATTCATCAATCAACAGTTTATCTTTTCACTACAGGCCAAAGATAACTTACACCACAATTTAAATCTGAGAATAATGACAATGATATAAAGAATGAATCTAGTGAGATCAAGGACAAATATTAGGGATTTATAATTCAATTTATCTAGAGTTCAAGAATATCCAAATTATTAACATGAAGATAAAAAAACATGGATCCAATTTCTAGAATAAGATTCATAAATCCAAGATAATTTAGACAGAAAAATAAACTAATTTTTTGTCGTGAATAGTACTACGTGAATAGTAACTCGTGAATAGTAACTCATTAATAGTAACTCGTGATTAGTACTCGAATGAATAGTAACTCATTAATAGTAACTCGTGAATAGTAATTTATGAATAGTAACTTATAAATAGTAACTCATGAATAGTACTCGAATAAATAGTACCCCGACATAAAAAGGTAAAATTTTTATAATAAAGTTCAGACCAATATTCTAGTAAAATGATATTAGATGAAGCACAAAACTCAAGAAATTTCTAATCATTTCAGGAATTATAGAAGCAATACTTACCATAGTAAGTTTAAATTTAGGAATCTGAAATGAAATATTATTACTTACATACTATAGAGTATAAAAGAAAATAATATTCCTTATGAATATTGAATGAAAACAACATCCTTTACGAAAAAATAATATCCTTTACCTTAGTATAATACTAGATCTGACTGGAATATCGGATATAATGTTGAAGAAATCTTGCACTGTTATCAACACTCAAAATATCTTAATACTCACAAGAAATACGCTCAATGTTATAGAGAAAAAAATTTCTGATTTTGGTGTGATTTTTATTTCTTAACTAAGCACCCTATTTATAGAAAAATGCTAGCAGTTGACAAAATGTACCAACGGATGAATTTTCTTAGCACTCTATTTTAGAAAACATGTAGCACACCACCTAAGACCAATTAAAGCCTCCACCCACATGTTTATATATATATATATATATGTCGACGTTGGTTTAAAAAATCCGCGGGTCGGGTCACAACCCGGATCTTTTAATCTCTTTTCCTAAGTTCTCTCTACCCTCACTCTTTTTATTTAGGAAAAAGGTTTTGAACAGTTTTTTAGGAGAAAGGCCAACATGCATCATGTCGATGATTTGAATGTTTTACAGAGTCGCCAGTTAGTAGATTTGAAATGGTTGTATCAACTCAACCGAATTTTGTTTGAAAGAGGCCCAATTATTGGACACTGTCGAAACTTGATCTTTGAAAACAAATTTTGAGCTCGGGGGCTTGGTTAAGTGTGGGGAAGGTGTTAGGCACCCCACGACTCCCGTGTAAACACGATACCGCATCTTTTCAATATTTTCCTTTAAAACTGGAATGCGTGAGTGAATGCTGTTGAAAATTGGGCCTACTGATTTGATTGATTGAAATTAGTGCTTTGCTTCGTTGAACCTATATACGAAGGGTTTGATTTGATTGAAAATCAGTCTTTGATTTGATTTGCAGAAGCATTTAATTTGATTTTCTTTGAAAAGCTTTTTGATTGATTTGAAAATGATGTTTTGAAAGCTTGTTTATCAAATCCTTACGCTGCCATAGGAATTGAAGCCTGTTGATACTTCCAATTTTATCTTTATAGCCTTAAGGCTACATGTGAATGGTGATTTGTCGGGCTGCGAAGCATCCTCGACCACAGAATATACAAGTGTCGGTCTCCTTATGGGTATGAAAACCATCGGAGGGACGCTGACACCATAATTAATATTTTTTTATTATATTGAGACCTTAAATCTGGATAACCGTTTTAAGGTCTGTTTACTTGAACATTTTTTGCAGAAAAAATTGGCATGGTACATTTGTAAATCGGAGTTTGTCCATCGTGGGAATCAGATTTCGATCGTTTTGATCGTGAATCCCACGATTCCTAGGCTCACATATGAGTAGCCAAAACCTGCACAATTCAAATTTGTACAAAAACAGATATATATCCCAAAATTTCCAGAACCGAGAATTCATTCAGTAAATCCTGGTCCGCACGGCCAATGCGTCTCGTTCTCACTAGATAGCGATCTAAGGGACGCGAGGTTGCTTTTGAAGTTGAAACTAGAAAGAAAGCTAGATTTAAGGAAATCTCAGCCATTCTAGCTTTTCGGTTCAATCTGGATGTTTTGAACAGTTTGAAAACTAGAATTGACGAGATTTAAATAAATCTAGTCCTCCTGCAGATATGTCAGTGCCAATTCATATAAAATGAATATTTAAAGCAGCAGTTGAATAGAAAGCGAGTAAAGCAATATATATATATATATAAATATATATATATAAAAGCTGTAAAGGGCGATGGGTTTTCACGCTGGTGCCCGGACTGAAATTAAAAAAAAATATATATATATATATATATATATATATATATATATATATATTGATAGAAACGTAGTCAATTAAGACTGGGAAGAGGACCAGTGATGGTGAAGGTTGCTTATATATGCATAAATATATATAAAAGTAGTAAAAAGGCTAAAGAATGATCCAGGCCGAACTGGAATGTAAATATACAGTAAAGTAGTCAACCAGGGACTGGGAAAATAACCCAGTAATGGTGAAGTGTGCAAAAATAGTATAAAGGCCACGAAATAGTCCAAGCCAGACTGGAATGTAAATTGCAGAAAAGTAGTCAACCAGTGACTGGGGAGATCACCCAGTATGACGAAGAGTGCAAAAATAATATAAAGGGCAATGGATTTTCACGCCGGTGCCCGGAATGGAATAGAAATATATATATATATATATATATATATATATATATATATATATATATATATTAATAGAAATGTAGTCAACCAATACTGGGAAGAGAACCCAGTTATGGTGAAAATCGCTCATATATGCGTAGATATATATAAAAGCGGTAAACTACCTCGGATTTGACATCCGGGCTTGACAGAATTGAAATGTTAGTATATATATAGTTAAATATATACAAAAAAAGGCCAAACCCAGATTGGGAAGATAACCTAGTCCGGCGAAGTTTCCAGAATGTGTGCGCTAGTGCATTGAAGCTGCTGGAGCTGACGGATCGTCAATCCGAGTTGTAAAAATGCCAGAAAATCAGTTTATGTAAAAAATATAACAAATTTTGACGAAAACGGCCACGAAACTAAGTTCAGGGTATTTTTAGAAAACGAAAGTTAACGTGCAAGTGTATAAAAGTATGAAGAAGTAATATTCACTTTCTGATAGTGAAAATACTTACAATGGACTGCTCCACGGGCTTTTTGCCAAATCATAGGCTCTATACGTCCAAATCTACCTGTTATTTTCTGATATGTGGTAGTATATGGGTATATCTACGTGTTAGAGTGAAAATATTTGGGTTTGGAAGAGGTGTAAAATTCAAAAAATTGAACTAGCAGAGCTTCGCTGCGTTTCTCAATCTTAAAAATGAAGGGGGCACCTTTATTTATAGGCCAGGGAGCCTCCACTCTACTTGTTGCTACCGCAGGTAGAGGTACGGCTCCCCTGGTGGGGCCCACGATGCTGAGTTCTGTCGTCTCAAAGTATGTGCACTCCGGATAACGCCCAGTCGAAGTCGAAACTTTCTAACTTTTGATCGGAGCGTCCGTTTGAGGCGTGCGATACCTTTTCGGAAAGCCCTCACCGAGAGTGTCACAATGACATAGGATAAAACATATTTCGGGTCCAAAAAGACAGGTTCATAACCAGGTTTTTGATTTCTTGCAGTTTATCCGTTGAGCTGTCTTGCGCTGTTTGCACTTGGGTTCGTTGTTATGATTCATTCTGACTTCAATGGCATCAATTCAGCTTGAGTTTGATTGAATTGACTGAGAGCTGATAAAATGACCATTTTGCCCCTCCCGGGATGGTCTGTGACGCCCCCAAATTCCAGGACCGCCACTTGGTCTCTCGAATTCGGTTCATCACGTGCTCATGGTAATACATCGCAATAATGATAACTAAATATCACACAACCACAGCGGAAAATCTATTCTAGAATAATTTACAATGATTTATTATAATTATTCCCCCAAGTCTCGCAACCTACAGTACTTAATAGATTACATAGCAATATCAATTAACGACTTGTTATATAATCTAACTTAAGCTTAAACATAAACAAATCCAGTCTTACTACATCATCTTCACACAATATTAATATATTTGAAACATAACAGACATAAGCTAGTTGGTAGCCTTGCCCTTGCCCTTATCAATGCCCGAAGGTTCGCCATGCTCTGCCTTAACTGAAATGTTTTAGGGAAAGCAAGAATGAGCACAAATTGCCCAGCAAGTAATATACAATAAGGGTGAATAATAAGATTCTCAATTCTCGAAAGGGTATAGCAAGATTTGATAGTTCAAGAATAACAAGAATATCAACAGTTCTCAATAACAGTCGCTAAGGACAGGATAATATCAATATGATTCAATAATAAGTCAATTCAAGATTTCAAATAATTGAATACTGAGTAGTCACTACGGACTATGAACTTCTACTAGAATTGACAGTAATAAACTAAAAATCCAACAAAAACAGGTACAACAGGTGATCAGCCTAAAGTACCCTTGTTATGCATAACAATCAATCATACTCAAGTGTGCACGTCGGTTCTCCGACAATTATATATTCCCTTCAAAAAAGGTTGTTCTTCTCAGTCAAATACAAGATCCCGCACCAATCAATTAGTTTGGGTTGCTTTTCAATAACATAAGTCCAGCCGAATCAAATGGCATAGACACTTTCACAATATTCAAGAACAATACTAAGTTCAACATGAATAATAGCTTTAATGAAATAAGAGTTCAAGTATGCTAATTCAATTCAACCGATTAAATAGGAAACTAGTTCGCAATACACAAGATAGGATACTTGCATAGTAAAAGAGTATAAGTTAGGAAACTTTCACAATCATAGATTTCCTTGCATAAAGTAAATGCGTCGGTTAGGATACTTGCACTTTAAAAGAGTGTAAGTAAGAGAACTTGCCTTTAGCGTAGTTTATCCACGAAAAGCAATCAACACTTTCGAATTCCTATCGTAATACAGTTACGTATATATATGATATTTATTAGTCATATAATTTAACTTCACATTTTCTCTTTGAATATACGATCAACACATAAGGTAAGTTTTACCTAGCTACACAGTTATATAGAATATAATTTCTATCCTTAACGTTCCTTCTTTAGAGTTTAAACGCATTCTCATATTATATAAGATCTCAACAATTAACAAACATGCTTGCATATTATTAATATCACATAAGACCACAATCAATACTAAATATATTTTATTTTAGCAAGTTACGGCATCTCCTTAAGTTAACCGTCAAAATCGGGTTCAAGTAACATCATATAATATCACGTAGCATGTATTCATATTTAAAGGATACTTTCATGCTTGTATAACTTTTCCAAATCCAATCGTACATGGTATAGGTTCTTAAGTTAATACTTAAAGCCATTCAAGGACACGAACTCATATGGTCTAACATGGTCGCTTTTAAACACATAAGATATTCATATAACTTGTATTAGTCATGCTCATGAGTACTCGTATTGCATATATG
Organism: Panax stipuleanatus; assembly: GCA_020205555.1. NCBI lineage: Eukaryota > Viridiplantae > Streptophyta > Magnoliopsida > Apiales > Araliaceae > Panax > Panax stipuleanatus. The sequence goes on along the minus strand of CM035117.1, from coordinate 61,204,847 downwards.
TAGCTAGCATTGTTATTATCTTGAAAACATGCTTTGTTTATGCTAAACTTTAATCACGGCAACTAATCATGGTATATATACATGCATGACACATGAATGACTCTAAGAGTACTATCACATGTGTCCATAAATGTCAGATTCTAATTCTCGTCATAACATACCAACGTTCACGTTCAAAGCTTATACTTTGTTAGTATAGTTCATTAATAAGGTCTATCATGTTCATGCTTCCTTATGAAACCCATATACACAAGTTAACATGCTTTTCATGCATTTCAAGGCCCTATAAACATGCTCGAAAAGTCAGAATGCATACATGGTCTTTACATGTCAATATCAACCTTCAAAACTTGTATTTTTGTTAGATATGTTCAATAGTGAGGTCTAACAGGCTCTTGTCATACTATGAACCATATATACATAACTTAATATGTCTTTCATACATCTCTACCTCATACCGACATGCCTTGAAAAATCAGAATATTAACATGCTTTATATATGTTAACGTTCGTTTATGAAACTTTAAGTTTGTTTTCAAACTATATGTCGTTTGGTTAACCATGCATGCTAATATACTAAAACATGCTTACATTGCCTCATTAGGTTTATATATATGTATTAATCATGCTCCCATGCTTGTTTAAACAAAAATCAAACAATTGGTATATAACAGTTTTGTTGCATAATGCAGAAAACTGCACACAGAGGCCGGCGCTGCGGCGCGGCAACAGCAGCCATATTCTAGCGCTGTGGCGCGAGTGGCGCTGCGGCGTGGGTGGGGCTGCGGCGCGGGCTGCGGCGTGGGGACAGTTCCTGCAGTTCAGACTGCAGCGAAACCGACCCAAAACCTCCCATTTTATCGATCTCGACATACCCATATGCTATTAGACTAACCTTTTTAACTTACTAACACATATATACGCTTATATAACAGTCAATCGCCCAAACGATTCCCAATTTCATGAACTCCAACTAATTTCACGAATTCGATGCTTTACAGAAATTACAGAGCAACAATGGAAATGAAAGTCAAGAAAGCTATATAGTGGTTCCATCACGTATGTATGTTCATATAACAACAATATAAGGGTTCTACAAACCAATCATGAACCAATTTGGCATAATCAAAAATTTGAAGGAAACTTCGGAAACAGAAAACGAAAATGAAGAACAAAGGAAGAGGGATTATACCTCTGCTAGGATTCAAATATAGTTTGCTGCTAATCCAACTTCTCCTACTGATATATGTATATTGCTTTCACTCACCACTTATGCAAACTCTCAGCAAATTGAAAACGAAGAAACATGGCTGCTATTTATAGAAGAATCCTTACACAGACAATGCAATTGTCCATTAAATTGAACCACTAGATTGAAGCTTTGTATATCAGCTAAGGAAGAGTTGGTAGAGTGGTTGAAGAACACTGTTGTGCCCACTCCCCGTATCATGATTTGCTAGAATGCTGAGTTTAAGAAGGTAGGAGTAGGCTAGCTTCATGAGTGTTTTACGTGTACAAGGTTTGTGTCTTATTAATATGGGACAAGGCATAAAAATCTCAGCATTTCCAATTTGTAAACAAACTATTGTTAATACTTAGGTTATATACACACACATATTTAGACACTTAGGTCTTTAATTGAAATGTCACAATAATTCAGATACTGTAGTAAGTGTAAATTGACACGTATAATCCATGTACATTTTGTTAATACCGGATATAATCTAATCAGATGTTAACACATTACACTGTCTCCTTTATTAAAACTAATTGTTTACAATATGTTCATGATATATTATACAATGTATACCCACATATTTATTGTCACACAAGTTATTAATCAAGTAGCTCACATGGTTTAATAAGCCTTACCATATAATAGTGTAATATTACACTTCACATAATACATAGTCAGCTAATATATGCTACACATTTAATTCGCATGCTTGCACATATAATTTCTCATCTTATAAATTGAATATTAATTAATAATATACACATATCCTACATCAATCAATATAATTGTTAACCTCCATAACAATTTAATTAACCCTTATATGATTAATTATCACTTTGATATAAATCTTATTATATTTATAAACACGTTGCTCATTATTATTATGTTTCTTGCAATAATAATAATCACATATTATTAATCAATCCTCATTAGTATTTTATAACAGTTAATTAATATTCTTTGATTAACAATTAATATAGATTAATTGTTCGCTTAAATTAATATAATCATTCTTATATTACGTCACTGTGCCACACAAGACAATCAACGAGTTTATCACAAACTCCACCAATTTCTCAATTATTATAATTATTCAATTATATATAATTGAATTAATTCATCTCATAACACAAAATAATTTATATTCAAATAAATTTTCATTTCCATTAATATATTTATTTAATAATATATGGAAATTCTCGGGTATTACATGGTCCTTGGTGGATCTGGCTTCCCAAGGTTATCTTTGGGGCTGAACTGCACTTCTTGGATTGATGCCGAGACTGATCTGTACTTCTCGGGCTGAGACTGGGGAATGATTTGACACGTTCTATGTTGATGTCAAGGTTGACCTGTACCTCTCAGGTTGATGCCAGGGCTGATTTGACGGCCCGATATTGAGATCGGGATTGATCGGTATCTCCCGGGTTACTGCCGGGGCTGATTTGTACCTCTCGGGTTGCTGTCGAGGCTAATTTGAATGCCCAATATTGAGATTGAGGTTTAAACTGATAGTCCGATCGTAGATCAGGGTTGGTATGATAGCCTGATTGGAGATCAGAGCTGGATTGACGGTCCGATTGGAGATCAAAGCTGGATAGACTGTCCAATTGAAGATTGGAGCTGGATTGACGGTCTGATTGGAGATCGGAGCTGGATAGACGGTTCGATTGGAGATCGAAACTGGATAGATGGTCCGATTGGAGATCGGAGCTGGAAAGACGGTCCTATTAGAGATCGGAGATGGATAGGCGGTCCGATTGGAGATCGGAGATGGATAGACGGTTTGATTGGAGATCAGAGATGGATGGACTGTCCGATTGGAGATCGGAGCTGGATAGATGGTCTGATTAGAAATCAAAACTGGATAGACGGCCCGATTGGAGATTAGAGTTGGATAGACGGTTCGATTGGAGATCAGAGCTTGATAGACTATTCGATTGGAGATCGGAGCTGGATAGATGGTCCGATTGGAGATCGGAGCTGGATAGACGATCCGATTAGAGATCAGAGCTGGATAGATAGTTCGATGGGAAATCAGAGCTGGATAGTCGGTTCGATGGGAGATCAGAGATGGATAAACGCTCTGATGGGAGATCGGAGCTGGATAGACAGTCCAATTAGAGATCGGAGCTGGGTAGACGGTCCGATTAGAGATCGGAGCTGGATAGACGGTCCGATGGGAGATCAGAGATGGATAGACTGTCTGATTGGAGATCAGAGCTGGATAGACGGTCCGATTAGAGATCAGAGCTGGATGGACGGTCCGATTAGGGATTAGAGCTTGATAGACGGTCTGATTGGAGAAGGGAGCTGGATAGAGGGTCCGATGGGAGATCGAAGCTGGATAGACGGTCCGATAAGAGATCGGAGCTAGTTAGACGGTCCGATTGGAGATCGGAGCTGGATAGAAGGTTCGATTGGAGATCGGAGTTGGATAAACGGTTCGATTGGAGATCGAAGCTGGATAGACGTTTCGATTGGAGATCGGAGATGGAGTACCGACATTGGGGATCAGATTTGACTGGAGTATCAACATTAGTGATCAGATTTTACTAGAGTACCGACATTGGTGATCGGATTTGGGTTTATCGATATTGGGGATTGGATTTAGGTCTACCGATATTGGGGATCAGATTTGGGTCTACCGATATTGGGGATCAGATGTAACTGAATGACCGACATTGGTGACCGAATTTGGATTGGAAGCCCGGTATCGGTATCGGGGTTGATTTGATTGATGGCTTTTCCCTCCTACAATGTTAGTATTGGGGTGAGGAAAATTTTGATTGTCTACAGATGCCCCTCTTTATCATGTCCATGCAATGTAATGGAATGGACTATAGGGATTTGGGCATATAAACGCAGCGAAATTTAAAATTTTCTAAAACCCTAAAATAGGATCCATGCGAAAACATATTAATTCATAGGTTTAGATTTGTTTTACCGATTATTAGAGCTTGAATGGAGATGATGAAAATTCTGGAACTGCTTCGAATCTTCAACGCAATCCAACGGAACTGTGCCTCTACGGTATCCACGCGAATGCCCCGCGAATCGTCACACTATCTGCAGCAAAGAGAGCTGCGGTACTAGCCGCCAAGATCTGGATTTTTGAAGCTTTTTTCTCTAGTCTCTCTCTAAGAGCGGCTAGGGTTTTGTTTATGAATTACCCTAAAAACGGCTGATATACTATATATATATATATAGCAGTTAAAGGAATTATCCAAAACTTAATCCAATTAGAAAAGTAAAATTCGAATTTATATATATTATATCTTAATTAAGTTTACTTAATTAATATACATATATACAAATTATCCTATTAATTTAAATTCGTAATTTAAATACTATCAATCATATTGACATATTTAAATCCTTATAATTTAAATTAATTCCCTTTTAATTACGTTCTAAGTGTGTAACCCTATAGGTTATTATTACGTTGGCAATAATTTTAAAATCATATTATAAAATTATAAACAGTGAGCGACATCTAGTAATGTATTACTGCTTCCCAAGTAATAATAAGATCGGTGATTCGATGCAATCTTTTTGTGACTAATATTTCAATGTAATTTAATCCTTTTAACCTTGACATCCTAGATTAAACTCGAGCCATGGAATGTGTCATACTCTTTATAATTTAATCTGAGTTTTCTTGATCAATGTGTAATACCCGAGAATTTCCTAATATTATTAAATAATTATATTAATGAAAATGAGAATTTATTTGAATATAAATGATTTTGTGTTATGAGAATGATTAATTCAATTATATTAAATTGAATATCTATGACAATTGAGAAAAATGTGGAGTTTGCGATAAACTCGTTGAGAGCCTAGTGTGGCACAGTGATGGGAAATATTAATAATTATATTAATTAACGAAGAATTTTTAAGTGAACAATTAATTAATTGTTAATTGTTATTAGAGAATATTAATTGATTGTTGTGGGATATTAACTATGGTTGATTAATAATATGTGATTATTATTGCAAGAAATATAATAATCATAATCCACTTGTTTATAATTGTGCTGAGATTTATATTTGTTAATGTGATAATTAATCCTATGATTATTGATTTGGTATAATTAATAGTCAATGATGAATAAATTAATTAATATTATTGTTAATTAATCAACGAGATAAATAGTTTATTTATTTGACATTATGAATAATAAAATAAATAAGTGAGTGATTAATATAATAAGATTATATTAATTGATATGTGCAAATGTGCAATACTTGAATATAGAAAGTATATGGAATACAACTATATTATATAGTGTAGAGAGACACTTAAGTGTGACCATGCATGTATATACATAAACTATGTTATATAATGCAATGCGAATATATTACACATAGAAACCATATATTACATGAAGCATAATGTGATTATGTTAAAACTATATGTTATGAATGCATGATAATACTTATGTGACAATAAAAATGTGGGAATACACTGTATAATATATCATGAACATATTGTAAACTATTAATTTTAATAAAGTGAGACATCATGAATATATGGTGAACAATTTAATAATACATGAGATAATGTAATGTGATAACATCCGATTAAATTATACCAGTATGATAAAAATATACATGAATTATATGTGTACAATTCACACTTATTACATTATGTGAATCCATGTTAGTATCATTAGAATTACATTGTAACTATAATTGTGGCCTAATTATATAGTATATATACATGTAACATATTTTGGCATAAGTGTTGTGTATATATACAAATTATAGAATGCTGATATATGGCCTTGTCCCAATATAATAGTCACTTTCCTTCTCCTTCACGTGTATGGCAAAAAGGCTAAGGCCTATTCTCCCATTCTTCTCCCAAGCTTAGCTAGCAATAATTATATGAGGAGTGGCTCTAATGATGGCTTTCAACAACTATCTACCAACTTCCTCTTATCTAGCATGCAAATCAAATTTCTGTTAGTTTGAAATGGTAGGCAATTGCATTGTCTGTATCTTGTTTTCTCTATAAATATGGCTTCCTTTCTTCCCATTTCACATTGCTGAGATTTTGTTTGAGTTGATAAGTTGAGAGCATATACATATATCAGTATAATAGCATTGTGAGATAGCAGCAAGCTTAATTCATAGCAAAGGTATAAGTACATGATTCATGTTCTTCGTTTTCATTTTTCTGTCAAAAATTTCAATTTCTGATTATGCCAAATTGGACTATAATTGGATTGAAGGAAGTTTGTTTAGTTGCTATATGGCTTATATACATGTTTGAACTGGAATGTAGTTGTTTAAAAACTATTTTCGTGAAGCCATTTTGTGAGTTGGGCTAGAAACTGCCGTAGCTGCCTGCTGTCTGGTGCGAACCAGTAGTGGCGCAGCTGCGCAGGTTTAAGCCTGGGATGCGGCGCAGCTGCGCCGGCACCCTGCTCCAGTTTTCTGCAATCTGCTTAAATCCTGTTGTGTGTTAAGTTATTGATATGGCTTAAACCAGCATGCTAGCATGACTAACTTACATGTATAGATACGTAGACCTAAAATGATCATGTTCTATTACGTTTGTGTTCATGGTTGATGAAAAGTATAGTTTTCCGAAACAAACTTAGAACTTTAATACAAGACTTTGACATGTGTGTATGATATCAATGTTCTGACTTATACGGTAACTTGACCTTGCAAGCATATTATTATGATTTAGGAAAGCGTGAAAAGCATGTTAATAGATGTATACATGTTTCGTAAGGTATCATGAGCACGTGGATTGCGTTAAATGAACTTTACTAGTGAAAGTATAAGTTTTGAACCTAAATCTTGACATGTTATATCGAAGTCTAGATTCTGATCATTATGAACATGTTGGATAATGCTTTTAACCTCACTAATGTGTCATACAAGCACGTGTGTACACACCATGCTAGATGCCATAAAGACTACATGAAGCATGATTTCAAAACCAATAGCAATGCTAGTAATATGTATGTGGTAAAGATATTCATGAAACATGCCTAGAACACGTTACACGACCACCTTATGTGTGTACATGACAAGTATGATAACTTCGTGGTCTCATGACCTTGAATGGCTTTAAGTTATTGAAAGTATTGACTTAGAATCTTTATCACATATATTTGAAAGAAGGAAAGGTTGTACAAACATAAAAGTATCTTTTAATATGTTTATATGCTATGTGGTGTTGTTGGCTTGCATGACCGGACAGAAACCATAAGGCACAGCTCAGCCTTGGCTTGGCCAGAAGGCTGCGCAGCTGCGCTGGCCCTAGGCTTAGCCATGGCGCAGCTGCGCCAGTCTGGAATCAGAATTGAGCTAGTTGTTGATCTGATTTTTGACAGTTAGCTTGTGCGATTACTTTAACTTGTAATATATGACCAGTATGCTAAGAAATGTGTTAAGAGGCATGCTAAGTGATAAAATTGAATGTTTGATTATAAACTTCCCAAGGATAAGTCCAAAAAGGTATTTGGGGACTATAAAGCAACGATTAAAAACTATGTGATGACTTCATAATGTCTTGTAAACTGAAATGTGCTATATGTACGCAAAAGTATATGATGAAGTATGTGTATAGTATGCAACTAAGTTAAACGTTTATGGGTGCGTTTAAAATTACATATCATATGTGAGCATAAATGACTAATGAAAATCCTATACTTATAATACACTATAAATAGGATTCAAAAGTGTTGAATTACTTTACGTGGATAAACTACGCTAAAGGCAAGTTTCCTAACTTACACTCTTTTACGGTGCAAGTATTCTATCCTTGTATATTGTGAACTAGTTTCTTACTAAATCGTTGAATTAAATTAGCATACTTGAACTCTAAATTCATTAAAGCTATTATACATGTTGAACTTAGTATTGTTCTTGAATATTGTGAAAGTGTCTATGCCATTTGATTCGGCTAGACTTATATTATTGAAAAGCGACCCAAACTAATTGATTGGTGCGGGATCTTGTATTTGACTGAGAAGAACAACCTTCTTTGAAGGGAATATATAATTATCGGAGAACCGACGTGCACACTTGAGTATGATTGATTGTTATGCATAACGATGGTACTTTAGGCTGATCACCTGTTGTACCTGTTTTTATTGGATTTTCAGTTTATTACTGTCAATTCTAGTAGAAGTTCATAGTCCTTAGTGACTGCTCAGTATTCAGTTATTTGAAATCTTGAATTGACTTATTATTGAATCATATTGATATTATTCTGTCCATAGCGACTATTATTGAGAACTGTTGATATTCTTGTTATTCTTGAACTATCAAATCTTGTTATACCCTTTCGAGAATTGAGAATCTTATTATTCACCCTTATTGTATATTACTTGCTGGGCAATTTGTGCTCATTCTTGCTTTCCCTAAAACATTTCAGTTAAGGCAGAGCATGGTGAACCTTCGGGCGTTGATAAGGGCAAGGGCAAAGCTACCAACTAGCTTATGTCTATTATGTTTTAAATATATTAATATTGTATGAAGATGATATAGTAAGACTGGATTTGATTATGTTTAAGCTTAAGTTAGATTATGTAATAAGTCGTTAACTGATATTATTATGTAATCTATTAAGTATTGTAGGTTGCGAGACTTGGGGGAATAATTATAATAAATCATTGTAAATTATTCTAGAATAGATTTTCCGCTGTGATCGTATGATATTTAATTATTATTATTGTGATGTATTACCATGAGCACGTGATGAACCGAATTCGAGAGACCAAGTGGCGGTCCTGGAATTTGGGGGCGTCACACAATGAGTAGACTATATGAAATAAATCACTATTTAAGCATGGCCATGCATTTCGTAGTCCTACTCAATCAAGTGGCCTATGGATATCACCCCTAATATATAGGAGGGTTAAATTCCATCTAGATCACTCATATTCCTCACACGATTCATGATGTACCCAATAATCACCTTTATTGTCCACCCTATTAAAGGTGACCTTTGATGATATCAAAGTACATAAATTCCCGTGTAGTAATATAGTGATTTCAGGTCAGAGGATCATTACATCATTGTCACTATGAGAATTGCTTATGACACTTTGCATAATGCTCAACGTAGAATTCTCATGGTGGGTCTGTCTAGTACATTGTTCTCTAACATGTACCTCTGCATTGACTCAATATCTCATATATTTATGACCAATGATGTTTTGCCATCAGTCAATCCACATACTAGTCTCAATGTATCATTGTTGTCCCATTAACAATGATACTCGACTATGGACATTTAAGAGTAATGATACTAATTATAATTATATGATCTCATGTTCAAGTCACATACTTGAAGCTATATAATTTGTATCACTATTCTAAGGACTTTTATTATGCTAACATTTATATAACGCAGTAAATAAAATATAATAAAATAATTCATTTATTCAATCAAATATAATATCAAAAATGTTAAGCAATGACATCAAAGAATTGGCCTCTAGGGCATAAATTCTAACAGTCTCCCACTTGCACTAGAGCCAATCACTTATGTATCTAATACCCATAGAACTAGTGTGAACTTCGTTCTTCTGCTGCGACAAAGCCTTGGTCAGTGGGTCTGCAACATTGTTATCTGTTGGCACTCTGCTTATATGTACATCTCCTCTATCAATGATTTCACAGATGAGATGGTACCGCCTAAGTATATACTTGGATCGTTGGTGAGATCTGGGTTCCTTAGCCTATGCAATGGCTCCATCATTATCACAGTATAGCTCAACTGGATCAACAATGGTTGGAACAACACCAAGTTTAGTGACAAACTTTTTAATCCATACAGCCTCCTTGGCCGCACTAGAAGCAGCAATATACTCAGCCTTTGTCATAGAATCAGCTACTGTCTCTTGCTTCAAACTTTTCTAGCTAACAGCAGCTCCATTAAGGTAAAACACAAAACCTGACTGAGACTTATAGTCATCATTGTCAGTCTGGAAACTAGCATCTGTGTAACCCTTTACTGCCAGTTCGTCTTCACCTCCTTATACCAAGAATGAATCCTTAGTCCTTTTCAGGTACTTGAGGATATTCTTGACTGCTATCCAGTGACCTTCACCTGGATTTGACTGGTATCTGCTCGTCATGCTCAAAGCATATGAAACATCCGGACGAGTACATATCATTGCATATATGATAGATCTAATTACCGAAGTATAAGGGATCTTTCTCATACCCTCCTCATCATCTTGTGATTTAGGACATTGGGCCTTAGATATCTTTACACCATGAGACATGGGTAAGTGTCCTCTTTTTGCCTCTTGCATGCTGAACTGTTTCAGCACTTTATCAATATATGTACTTTGACTTAGGCCGAGCATTTTTCACGATCTATCTCGATAGATCTTGATACCTAAAATATAGGTTGCATCGCCCAAATCTTTCATAGACAAAACCCTCAGGTTGTGTCATATACACATCCTCAAGGAGATTTTCGTTAAGGAAAGCAGTTTTGACATCCATCTGCCAGATTTGGTAATCATAAAAGGCTGCAATAGCAAGTAAGATCCTGATGGATTTAACCATTGCCACTGGAGAGAAGGTTTCATCATAGTCAACACCTTGAACTTGTTTGAAACCTTTTGCTACCAGTCGGCCTTTATAGGTTTGTACATTACCATCCATGTCGGTTTTCTTCTTGAAAACCCACTTGCACCCGATTTGTTTTACCCCTTCGGGTGGATCAACCAAAGTCTATACTTGGTTAGTATACATGGAGTCCATCTCAGATTTCATGGCTTTAAGCTATCTCTCAGAATCTGGTCCATTCATATCTTCTTGGTAGGAAGCAGGCTCATCATGATCAATGAGCATCACATCACCGTTTTGAGTCACAAGAAATCCATAATATCTCTCGGGCTCTTGGCGTGTCCTACCAGATCTACGAATGCCTCGTGTAATTTGAGCAGGTTCACTTTCCACAATATTTTGTGGTTCCAGCTCATGTTCCAATTTAGGTTCAATGATATTTTGTGGTTCTCGAATTTCTTCGAGTTCTACTTTCCTCCCACTGTTTCCTTTAGAGACAAATTCTCTTTCTAGAAAAATACCAGTTCGAGCAACAACCACTTTGTTCTCAGAAGGTTTGTAGAAATAATACCCTTTTGTTTCCTTAGGGTATCCCATAAAATTACATTTGTTAGATTTGGGTCCGAGCTTGTTAGAAGCCAGACGTTTTACAAACTCCTCGCAACCCCAAATCTTCATGAACGACATACTAGGACGTTTCCCAGTCCACATCTCATATGGTGTCTTCTGAACCGTCTTTGTAGGAACATGGTTAAATGTGAATGCAGCCGTCTCTAGGGCATGACCCCAGAAGCTTATTGGAAGATTTGCATGACTCATCATTGATCGTACCATGTCCAACAAGGTGTGATTCCTCCTCTTAAACACACCATTCCATTGTGGTGTTCCAAGTGGAGTGAGCTGTGATATAATACCACACTCCTTTAAAAGGTCATTAAAGTCTTGGCTTAAGTATTCACCTCCTCGATCGGATTGAAGGGATTTTATGCTTTTGCCAAATTTGTTTTGAACTTCATTCTTGAATTCCTTGAACTTTTCAAAGGATTCGGATTTGTGTCTCATAAGATACACATATCCATATCTACTTTAGTCGTCAGTAAATGTAATGAAGTAATAAAACCCACCTCTTGCTAACGAACTCATGGGTCCACATACATCACTATGTATAAGTCCCAATACATCGCTAGCCCGTTCACTGTGTCCAGTGAAAGGGGCTTTAGTCCTCTTGCCTAATAAACAAGACTCGCATTTCTCATATGATTCAAAATCAAATGAATCCAGAAACCCATCTTTATGGAGTTTGGATATGCGTTTCTCATTTATATGGCCTAAACGATAGTGCCAGAGATATGTCGGATTTGAATCATTTGATTTAAATCGTTTTGTATTTATGTTATAGATAGGCATTTATAAATTAAGAATATAAAGACCATTAAACAATTGTGCAACACCATAACATATTTCATTTAAGTAAAACAAACAACTATTGTTCTTTATTAAAAATAAAAAACCTTTCTTGTCCAAACAAGAAACATAAATAATATTTTTGCTCATAGCAGACACATAATAACAATCCTCTAATTCTAATACTAGCCCAGTGGGCAAAGATAAACGATAAGTTCCTACGGCTAGTGCAGCAACTTTTGCTCCATTCCCAACTCGTAGGTCAATCTCTCCTTTAGCCAAAGTCCTACTCCTTCGGAGTTCCTGTACATTAACACAAATGTGAGAACCACATCCAGTATCCAATCCCCATGATGTAGAAGTGGACAAATTAACTTCTATAACATATATACCTGAATCAGAAGTCACACTTCCTTTGTTTTTCTTCAGTTCTTCCAAATAAGCATGACAATTCCTCTTCCAGTGTCTAGGTTTTCCACAGAAGTGATAATCACCTTCTTTAGCCACCCCACCTTTAGGTTTTAAAGCCTGTTTGGTTTTGGAATTGGGTTTGGCACCAGATTTAGATCCTATCTTCTTCTTGCCTTTCTCCTTTTCCTTAGCATTCCCCTTTTGCACCACATTATGAGAGTGGGTTCTGCCTTTTTCATGTTGTTCCCGGCAGTTCTTAACATGCTCAATAACTCAGTAAGTTGTTTCTCAATTTCATTCATGAGGTAATTCATAACAACTTGGGAGTAGCTTCTGTTCAAAGATTGCAAAACAAGATCAGTTTGGGCTTCCGGAGTAATTGGAAAACCCAACCTATAAAGGTAATCAATATACCCAATCATTTTCAGCACATATGGACCAACTGGATCACGTTCACCCATCTTGCAGTGATACAACGCTTTGCTTGTATCATACCTCTCCTGTCGAGCATGCCCTTCGAACAATTTCTTGAGATGCTCGATCATCTCATAAGCATCCATTAACTCATGTTGCTTCTGAAGCTCAGAGTTCATAGTTGCTAGCATGAGACAACTCACATCCAGAGCATTATCTTGATGCTTCTTGTAAGCATTATGCTCTACACGTGGTGCAGTGTTAGCTGGTGCTGCAAGAATGGGCCCATCAAGGACATATAGCTTGCGTTCTTGTTTGAGGACAATCCTCAAGTTCCTATGCCAGTCTAGGAAATTAATTCCACTCAGTTTTTCCTTCTCAAGGACTGATCGTAGTGACAGACTATTTGTGTTGTTGTTTGCCATTGATATCTACAATTTATAAGTGCAAAAGTAATAAGTCAAATTGCAGAGTTTTTGATATTATGTAATTGATAATAGTACATTCAAAATATACCTCCCACTATTTTATTTAAATTAATAGCCCTCACTATTGATTCGGAAAGCATTTTCTATTAAATCTTTCTAGTGAGCCAAGATCCATATTTCATTATGCCTTAAGTTAGATTTGGCTAATCTCTCAAAACATAATTATTTAGGTAGACAACCCTTTGTCAATTATATCATATATAACTCTTAGATAGTTTGGTGAGCAACATTTATTTCTAGTCCATCTAATGGTACCTACCAAACTCTATGCCTCTAAGTCCACAATCCTATTGAGATAACTTAGTTAAGTCGGGCCCAATGATTTTAACAGTTTGGATATCACAATTATCCTATCACATCTTAGCAAGATAAATGGGGTACTTTGCTTTGGCAAACCTACATCCATCGGTCAAGGTTTTGATGAGTGTTATTCATTGGAAGGCATCTGATTTAGACTTAATAATTTTATGAGGGATTTTATTAATTAATTTAGATCTTACCAATTTTAATCTTATTAAGCATGCACATTATTTATCATATCGTATACAAGCATAAATAAAGTGCAAAAATAAATGTGTCACAGTTATGGCCCAACCCTATGTTAATCTTTTCAAGCTAATGAAAAGATTGAAAGTTAGTCTAAGGTGGTAAAAGATCTTCAAAATAGTAGCTTCCTTGGACCCTCCTCATACACGTGTCTCCTCTCCATCATCATCTTGACATCTTGATAGGTTACACTTGTACATTACATGACATAAAGAAACTTCGAGTTACATTCGAGGGGATTTAGATGAGAATAGAATATTACATCAGAATTTATAGAAAGGTACGACATGCAAGCCGTATTTCAAAACCAAAAACCACTAACCTATGGGTCAAAAGGGCCATAAATGTGCACCATGCATATCACAATAAGCACATAACACAATTTATATAATTAAAGAAAACTATATATAAAATATTAGGGTCACGACCATCGTGCGCTACGACGGGGGGGTCTCCCCCCTGGCGATGGAATTTTTACATACGAATCTCTGAAACAATTCTAGAATCAAATACAATCCACCAAAACACTCATAATAACAATACACCCAGAACATATTATATATGTGCAGTTTCGATTAATCATATTAAACCGAATCTTCATGCTTCTAATCCAATTAGAACAGAAGTTGTATTGTTATTCCACCTTCTAGGATACGATTATCAAAACATCATATACATGCATATATATTACAGATTTCCAGAATACGCATACATGCAGAATATCATATATTCAATTTCAGATCAAAAAACATGCATCATCATATATCATATATATCGAATACAATTAAAACACGTAATCTGGATTAATCGTTTTGCAAGTAGCTTTGATACCACTGTAGGGATTTCGGCACATAAACGCAGCGGAATTTAAAATTTTTTGAAACTCTAAAATAGGATCCATGCGAAAACATATTAATTCAGAGGTTTAGATTTATTTTACCGATTATCCGAGCTTGAATGGAGACGATGGAAATTTTAGAACTGCTTCGAATCTTCAACGCAATCCAACGAAACTGCGCCTCTACGGTATCTACATGAAAGCCCCGCGAATTATCACACGATTTGCAGCAAAGAGAGCTGCGGTACTAGCCGCCAAGATCTGGATTTTTGAAGCTTTTTTCTCTAGTCTTTCTCTAAGAGCGGCTAGGGTTTTGTTTATGATGATTACCCTAAAAACGACTGATATATCATATATATATATAGCAGTTAAAGAAATTATCCAAAACCTAATCCAATTAGAAAAGTAAAATCCGAAGTTATATATATTATATCTTAATTAAGTCTTACTTAATTAATATACATATATACAAATTATCCTATTAATTTAAATTCGTAATTTAAATACTATCAATCATATTGACATATTTAAATCCTTACAATTTAAATTAATTCCTTTTTAATTACGTTCTAAGTGTGTGACCCTATAGGTTATTATTATGTTGGCAATAATTTTAAAATCATATTATAAAATTATAAACAGTGAGCGACATCTACTAATGCATCACTGCTACCCAAGTAATAATAAGATCGGTGATTCGATGCAACCATTTCGTGACCAATGTTTCAATGTAATTTAATCCTTTTAACCTTGACATCCTGGATTAAACTCGAGCCATGGAATGTGTCATACTCTTTATAATTTAATCTGAGTTTTTTTGATCAATGAGTAGACTATATAAAACAAATCACTATTTGAGCATGGCCATGTATTTTATAGTCCTACTCAATCAAGAGGCCTATGGATATCACCCCTAATATATAGGAGGGTTAAATTCCATCTAGATCACTCATATTTCTCACACGATTCATGATGTACCCAATAATCACCTTTATTATCCACCCTATTAAAGGTGATCTTTGATGATATCAAAGTACATAAATTCCCGTGTAGTAATATAGTGATTTCAGGTCGGAAGATCATTACATCATTGTCACTATAAGAATTGCTTATGACACTTTGCATAATGCTCCACGTAGAATTCTTATGGCGGGTCTGTCCAGTATATTGTTCTCTAACATGTACCTCTGCATTGACTCAATATCTCATATATTTATGACCAATGAGATTTGACCATCAGTCAATCCACATACTAGTCTCAATGTATCATTGTTATCCCATTAACAATGATACTCGACTATAGACATTTAAGAGCAATGATACTAATTGTAATTATATGATCTCATATTCAAGTCACATACTTGAAGATATATAATTTGTATCACTATTCTAAGGACTTTTATTATGCTAACATTTATATAACGCAGTAAATAAAATCATAATAAAATAATTCATTTATTCAATCAAGTATAATATCAAAAATGTTAAGCAATGACATCAAAGAATTGGCCTCTAGGGCATAAATTCTAACATGGACATGATAAAGATTAGTAGACACTAGAAATAAAATAAATGCTAGAGACGTTAAAAAGGCTGGGTGTCTTTGAGTGGAACGGGGCTGCTCTCGGTTGCTTACGTCATCTATCTGATGGGGATAACGTTGTCATGGACAGCCCTTGATATTATTGACAGGTTACCGCAAACTATTCTTATCATTTTCTGCTAGGGATGACGTGATTCACGGTAGCCTATTTAACTCTGATGGGGATGCTATTATGCTCCCATGGTTTGAAACTCATGGTTTCCCGCATATATCAGCATTATTAGGAGGCAGATTTCCTCTTGTCTGATGCCGTTTGTGTGTTTTTAAAGGCTCCACTGACGGGGTTATCCCTCAGGTATCGAGTCACCTTGCTGGGATCTTCCGATGCTTATCCGGATGATAGGTTTCACTTGGCAGCTTGCAGCAGGGAGCTGAATATCCAACCTTTTACCTCATTCTTATTTGAGGATGTGTATAACAGATTCCATCATTGGAGATGGATTACTATAATTACCTTCGTCACCAGATCATTCCCGATGCTTTGTTGGGGCTGAGCAATCAGTTAAACTGTATTGATCAGTACCCGACGCTTCGCTGGGGTTGCGCCAACAGCTGAACTGTTATCGGTCAGTACCCAACGCTTCGCTGGTGTTGTGCCAACGACTGTTCTTGACTTCGGTCTGTACCCGAACATCGCTGGAATGGAACCAACGGTTGAACTTGACTTCGGTCTATACTTGAACTTCACTGGGGCTAAGCCAATGGCTGAGACTGGCTTCGGTCTGTACCCGAACTTTGCTGGGGCTGAGCCAACGGCTAAGACTGGCTTCGGTCTGTACCCGAACTTCGCTGGGCTAAGCCAACGGTTGAGACTGGCTTCGGTCTGTACCCGAATTTCGCTGGGGCTGAGCCAACGGCTGAGACTGGCTTCGGTCTGTACCCGAACTTCGCTGGGGGCTGAGCCAACGACTGAGACTGGCTTCGATCTATACCCGAACTTTGCTGGGGCTGAGCCAACGGCTAAACTGGTTTCAGTCTATACCCGAACTTCGCTGGGGTTGAGCCAACGACTGAACTGGTTTCGGCCTATACCCGAACTTCACTAGGGCTGAGCCAATGGCTGAGACTGGCTTTGGTCTATACCCGAACTTCGCTGGGGCAGAGCCAACGGCTGAACTGGTTTCAGTCTCTACACAAACTTCGCTGGGATAGAACCAACGACTGAATTATCATCTGTCAATACCGGACGCTTTGTTGGTGTTGTGCTAAAGGCAATTCTTGACTTCGGTCTGTACCCGAACTTCGCTGGAATGGAACCAACGGTTGAATTTGATATTGGTCTGTACTTGAACTTCGTTGGGGCTGAGCCAACGGCTGAGACTGGCTTCGGTCTATACCCGAACTTCGCTGGGGCTGAGCCAATGGCTGAGACTGGCTTCGATCTGTACCCTAACTTAGCTGAGGCTGAGCCAATGGCTAAGACTGGCTTTGGTCTGTACCCAAAATTCGTTGGGGCTGAGCTAACGGCTGAGTTTGGCTTCGGTCTATACCCGAACTTCGTTTGGGCTGAGCCAACGGCTGAGACTGGCTTCGGTCTGTACCCAAAATTTGCTAGGGCTGAGCTAACGGCTGAAATGGATTCGGTCTTTACCCGAACTTCACTAGGGCTGAGCCAACGGCTGAACTGGTTTTGGTCTATACCCGAACTTCGCTGGGGCTGAGCCAACGGCTGAGACTGGCTTCAGTCTGTACCCAAACTTTGCTGTGGCTGAGCCAAAGGCTGAACTGGTTTCGGTCTATACCCAAACTTCGCTGGGATAGAACCAACGCCTGAACTGTCATTGATCAGTACCCGACGCTTCGTTGGTGTTGTGCCAACAGCTGTTCTTGATTTTGGCCTATACCCGAACTTCGCTGAAATGGAACCAACGGTTGAACTTGACTTCGGTCTATACCCGAACTTCGCTGGGGCTGATCCAATGACTGAGACTGGCTTTGGTCTGTACCCGAACTTAGCTAGGGCTGAGCTAATGGCTGAGACTGGCTTTGGTCTGTACCCAAACTTCGCTGGGCCTGAGCCAACGGCTGAGACTGGCTTTGGTCTGTACACGATGCTCCGCTTGGATAGAACCAACGGCTGAACTGTCATCGGTCAGTATCGACGCTTCACTGGTGTTGTGCCAACGACTGTTCTTGACTTTGGACTGTATCCGAACTTCATTGGAATGAAACCAACAATTGAACTTGACTTCGGTTTGTACCCGAACTTCGCTGGGGCTGAGCCAACGGCTAAGGCTAGCTTTGGTTTGTACCCGAACTTCGTTGGGGCTGAGCCAACGGCTGAGACTGGCTTTGATATGTATCTGACCTTCACTGGGGCTGAGCTAACAACTGAGACTGACTTCGGTCTATACCCTAACTTCGCTGGGGCTGAGCCTGGCTTTGGTCTGTACCCGAACTTCGCTGGGGCTGAGTTAACGGCTGAGTTTGGCTTCGGTCTGTACCCGAACTTTGTTGGGGCTGAGCCAATGGCTGAGACTATCTTTGGTCTTTACCCGAACTTCGCTGGGGCTGAGCCAACGGCTGAGACTGACTTCAGTCTGTACCCGACGCTCCGAAAGTGGCAGTTTTCAGAAGTTTTGTGCAGTTCCTGCACAGTTTTTCTGTAGTTTTCTTTGTTGATCCCTGAATATGACTCCGGGATGAATATCAAGGATCTCCGTGGGGTTTCCTTTTCTGTCAGATTCCCGCTGCTTAAACGCAGATTTTCAGGACAAACCGCTCAATCGCGTAGCAACTTTTCTTCAGATTTGACTCTGTAGCACAGAAGAACTCCATTTTGACCTAAGCTAGACTGAGCCCGAGGGAGTGGGACCCACCCTGGGGTGCCGCAGGTGGAGGTGCGGCAGCCGCAGGTGGGCCCACTTTCACCTGGGCTATTTAATGGGCTACGGGATTTTCATTTTTTAAGTTTTAGTTTTGAGTTCCAAATGGATTTTGATCTTCTTTTTCAGATCTACGGAGCTTGGACAGCTATTTTTTGAATTCATCAGTTCCTACGCAATCAGCACAGCGCAGTCCTTTTTTCGTAAGTTTTGACCGTTAAAAGTATGCGAACCACTTAGGGGCCTTTCAGACGCAATGTATGAAAAATATATGCCTATATGACCTGCTAAATTTTTTTTGACTACATACTTATGCATAACTTACTGTAATTCACGTTTGGATGTAAGAAAATTTAGTTTTCTGAGACAGTACTATTTTGCACTCTTTGATCAGTTTAGTCATCCTTTTTGAGGCCTAGTGAGCCTGGATTTTCAACTAAAAATGTCCATGGTAATTTGGCTACCATGTGAGGTTGACTTTTGATTTTTTTTTCATAAATATGAACTGTTTCTATTTTTGGGTAGGTGTGCTACTGAATGGCCACCTAGACATGCCTGTGTGCATGGGGACAGCCCATTTTACTAAGAAGACTCTGGCGAATTTTTTCCAAAATCTTAGGCATTGAAAAACATGCATTTTTGACTCTACTGGGGATTTTTGATTGACCCATGCAGGTTTTTAGCTTTTAGGTTTTGAAAACATGTAGTTTTGACTTTACTAGGTATTTTGACCGACCCATGTATTTCTTAGGACCTAGAGATATATGATGGACTGATTAAAAATGATAAGCCACAGGTTTTAGGCTTACCACACCCTTTCAGAGGTGGTTTGGAGTATTGGTGTATGCGATGGATCGCGATAGACACGGAAGTTCCAGCAGGGTGTCCTCAGGTATCAAACGGAGGAGGGCTTCTGATGTTCCTCAGCCTCGTCCTCAAGTAGACTGGTGGAGGCGGTGATTAGTCCAGCACAAGACGAACAACAACTTGATATTGACGATGATGAGGCTTTTTTTGTTGCTCCTGTTCCCACTCAGGCTCCACGTGCGGAGGTCCCTGGCATTGTTGTGCAAACGCATGAGTTGTTGGGCGACTTGAGTCGCCATCCTTCGAGATATCTTCATGCTAGGTGACTTGAAGTTTTTTCTTCTCTCTGGATTTTTTTCTTCCTTTTTGCCATTCTCGGGGCTCAGGTTTTTTGACATGGGTTGGTTTTTGATGCAAGTTCCCGACTTTATGCAGCCTCGAAGGAACTAGTTTAGCGTGCATTCCCTGTATCACATTCTGCACGAGGATTATAGGGATATCATAGATGGTTGGGGCTTTCAGGCCTTTTTCTCGATCCTTCCCCGTTGTTTCCCCTGGGGGTATATGAGGGCTTTATCTGAGCTCTGGTTCCACCAGACTCAGTCCCTTCATATGCTAGATTGCGAGGTGATGATGACTCCTATGGATTGAAGATTTATCGCCGACATTGAGTTTGAGGGCGAGCCAGTGCCTGTTGTGGCTGATATTACGCCCACTGTCGTCCGGTCCCTGTGATAATCCGAGAATTTATAAAATCTTGAATGATTAGAAATAAAGGTTAAAGGATAAAACGTAGATGAGAATTTGAAGATTTATTTAAAATTTTCAAGTAAAACCTATATAGTTTGCTATTCGAATGAGAATAGAAAAAGTATGTGTTACAAAATTCCAAACCCTAGAAAGGAGTTATATGTATTTGAAGGAATGTTAAGAATAAGGTATTGTGATACCTATAAATTCAATGTGGATTGAATAGTGTTAGAAATGTGATAATGATATACGTGGACATTTATTAAGAAAATAAAATTTTCCATGATGAGATACTATGAGGTTAAACGAAGATGAGTATATATATAGAAAGATATATATATACTTAGTAAGGTGCTATATATTTTAGAAAGAGGAATGATGAATTAAGTTAAGGATATGAGAATCCATATAAAACTATGTTAGTAATTAGCATAGCTTGAATGTTGGCCTTGACTGGCAAATAAGAAGATGAATAAGCATGGAGCTATTAGCTAATATGATTAGCAATAAAAATAGAGTAAGTTAAAACTCAAAATTTGAGTTAGGGATAGAATTTTGAAGCACGGACTGCTCGGTTGCGTCCGGAACGTCAAGTTTAGTTAGAAATGATAATAAACACAAAATGTGTAAAGGTTTGACTTTTTGGTTAAAGTCAACAGTTGACTTCTATGGAGAAAAGTCTATTTGGGTTATGTAAGTAAATTGATATTATTAATATATGAGAATGTGTTTCTATTAATAATAATGTATAAAAGTCCAAATGATAATTTATTTCATGGACTAAGGAGAATAAATTGTTTAAACAAGCCCATTAGTTTAATTAAGCATGGGACTTGTAGATAAAGTGATTAAGGGCAATTAAGTTATTAATCTAGCCCAATATATCATGTATGGGACAAGTATTATGATGGCCCAATTTAATTGTTGGTGGAAGCCCAAGTTCATTTTAACTAGTAAGCAAAATAGAACTTACTTGTAAGCCCAAAGTGAATTAATCAAAGCCCAAACTCTTAGCTCAATTAAGAGAGGACCTATTGGACTTCTTGTAAGCTAATTGAGGAATTAAAAATTTAAACCAGGGGGGGAGAAGAGCACAAAAATTCGGCCCTATGGGGGTAAAATGGGGAGAAAATTTATAACTTTGAAGCTTGCCCAAAATTTTGGTTATAATCTTTTGAAACCAACACCCATGACATGTGTCACCCTTCTAGCATGTCCAACACTTGTGTTTAGTGACTAAGCAACCAAGTAATGATTAGGGGAGAGAGTTAGTGGAAGAATGCTTACACTTTCAATTATACCCACT
Source organism: Panax stipuleanatus (assembly GCA_020205555.1). Classification (NCBI taxonomy): domain Eukaryota; kingdom Viridiplantae; phylum Streptophyta; class Magnoliopsida; order Apiales; family Araliaceae; genus Panax; species Panax stipuleanatus. The sequence goes on along the minus strand of CM035117.1, from coordinate 61,182,666 downwards.
CCAATAACTTATTTCATTTCATTATACTTCCAAATTCCTTAGCTAGAGAAAGAAAAAGAAAATAAAGAGAGCAAGAGAGAGCATAATTTCAGCCACTTCAAGAGAAAGTAGAGGGTCTTGATCTTCATGCATGCTAAGTATCTAACCTATTTTGTGAAGATAAGAAGGATAGCAAGAAGAACTAGGTATTGATTCTCATCATTTTCAAAGTTGTGATTTCTTATTGTTGGATTTTGATGAAACAAAGAGACTTAAGTTTGATCTTTGAAAACCCTTCATTTATATGTGTATAAATATTTTATATGATGATCAAAACATTTTTGAAGTTGAATGTAAGATCAAAAGAGAGATTTGTACCAAATGGGTAGAGAAAGACACATGCATGCATGCACTATGTAATGTTATGTTAAATTCTTGTGATGCATGTTGAATATGATTAATATCATGATTAGAGTGTTAGATCTTGAGTTTATCAAATGAGACTTGTGGATTTGTATGAGTTCATGTGATGAGATTTGGAAAAAGGAAGTTAGATGGATTTTTAAAGAAATTTTTATTTAACTAGTATGCTAAAACATGTGTATGTTGAAATCTACAAGTGATATTTGAGGTTTTCTTTCTTGGTATCTAGATGCATGAGTTAAGGGCAAAACCCCTTTGGAATCACTCAAATATGTTTAAAAATGAGCAAGTTATGAATTAAATCCCAAACTACCCAACTGTGATAAATATGCTACTGATCAGTCACTTGTGGACTGTTTTAGGTAACCAAAACTAACTCAAATTTTGTGTTTGATATACGAAAATGTTGTTCGAGAAATTACGAATCCAACGATACCAAATGGACCTAAATCCGAGATGTAGATCTCAAGATATGAGTGTTTCCGTAAAGGACCCCAAATCTAGAAAATGAACTAACTGTTATGAATGTCCTTGCGGATCAGTCCACTTTAACACTGATTTCTGGGACCTAAACAGAACAGAATTTGATGTTCCAAAAATGGTAATTGGAATTTGGGAAGATATGAATCCAACGCCTCCAACGGAACCTAAATCCGAGTTGTAGACTTCGTTCTACAAGCGTTTCCGTGAAGGACCCCAAATCTGAAATTTGGATGAAAATCATAGTGATAATATGAAGTGAATGGAAAATGAGTTATTATAATAAATAACTTTTAAAGCCACCAATGGGCTAGTAAGTTAATTACATATAAAGTGAAATGTAATGAACTACTTAATTATTATTTAAATGATGTTAAGTAATAATTAAATAGAGTTACACTTTGTTTTTGAGTTTTGGACGAAAAGAAAAGAATAGAAAACCTAAATTAGAACAAAAAAGTAAAGAATAGAAAACTTAAAATTTTCCATCGTGTTGTTTCTGAGTTTTTAATATAAAAGAATAGAAAATTTAAAATTGGGGACATGGTTTGTAATTTAAAATTTATTATATTGAAAGTTGAGTATAATATGAGAATTATAAAAATATTACTTCTTCCAATTTCTTTTTCGTTCAAATCAGGCCAATTTTGGACGAAAAACTTTGGCAGGAAAAGTGGCCAAGTTTTCTATGCCTTTATTTTCTTTTCCGTTTATTAAAAAACTCAGAAACATAAGAATTGAAAAGAAAACTTGAATTTTTCGACCATTTCTTTTCTTTTCTGTCCATTTTAAAACTCAGAAAACATAGTGTTAGTGTTAATAAAATAACTAGTTATTATTTAATTAAGATTAAATAATAATTAGAGTTAAATAATTAATTATTTAATATTAAATAATGATTAAAGAATATTTAAGTAAGATTAAGTAATAATAAAGTAATTACTTACTTACATTTACATGAAAGTTTATAGAATTAATTATTTATTATTGAAATAATAAATAAGGACGAATGTTAATTAATTATTCTTTCAATAATAACAAGGAATAATTAAAGACTAATGAAGTGAATAAATTAATTAATTATTTAATCAAGGTTAAGGAATTAATTAATTATTATTAAAGATAAATAATAATTTAATTATCCATTATTTAATTAACATTAAATAATGAGGAGTTATAATTGGTTATTATTGATTGTTAAATAATAACTAAAGGTAATTAATTAATTACTATTTAATTAATATTAAATAGTAATCAAATGAAGAGGGACTTAACAATTAAAGGAAATTTAAATAACTCCTTAATTAAACAATTATAATAAATTGTTTAAGGATCTAATAAATGTTTATAACTTAAGAAAAGCCTTATTAATTATTAAATCATTAACCTAAGATCAATTAAATATCTTATAGGATTAATGATAGTACATTATATATATGTACTTTGTGATAGAATTATTTGTTAAATAATAGTACAAGTAGGCGTATAGAGGGACAATTATACGCAGTACTAATTGATAGATCTACATTATCAATGTTAGGTCATTCAAAGAGTTTTAATTAAAGCTAGTAAGCCGTAGCTCGTCAAACAGGCAAGTTCCCTAACTCAAACTCGAGTTATTATTTTCAAAGCATGTTAGTGAATAATTATTGTTGATTATTCACATCTATACTGATTATTGAGATTCGCACTTTGTGCAATTGAATTCTTGTTCTATTATCATTGAATTGCGAATTATATTAAAGTTCTTTTATCCATGAACTGTTTATGAATTGGATCTATGCTAGTTGTGTCAGCTAGATCAAGCATATATAAAATTTGTTAACTCAAATTCATTTTGAAGACTTAGTGCATGTGGCATACGTTCATCAGGTATGAAAGGCTAATCACCTTCATTACCCTAAGGTTCAGTAAAGTTGTTCATGGTCTTTGTTGACATTAAACGTTATCGATTCAGTCATTCAATTACTGAAGTTATGATTCGTGCTCTTTCACAATTATTATATTGTTAAAAATTCGAAAGCTCCTTCTTTCTTTCAATCATGATATATCTTTATTGAATTTAAACTTATTGGGCAAAATTGTTGCTCACCCTTGCTATATCATGATAACAAAATTGCAGATTAAGACGAAGGTTCAAAGAAGGACACAGACAAGAGCAAAGTACAATCTTAGATTTTTATGCGAATAACTATTTAGTTATCTTATGTAAACCTTTTGTAATTTTAAAGGTATGTATTCAGTTAAGGTTAGTAAACTTGGGAAAATGTTATAGAATCATGTGAAATAAACAATATATGTTTATTAATTCCGCATTAAATGGTAAAATATGTATGATGATGAAGTACCGTAACGTACTAGATCCGAGATTATTGGGGACCTGGATTTGGGGGCGTCACAGGTTGGTATCAAAGCTGATAGGTTATAAATTTTAGGTAGGTATACCTTAGGCTATAACCACAAAGATGGGGATGAGGAATAAACTCAAATAGAGTTTAAGTGATAAAAAATGAATTCAGGAAATTCATTATCAAGTTAAGAAGATGATAAATAAGATGCAAAGAAGAATCTTGAAGAGTTTTAAAGATGAGAATTTGGAGTTACCCGACTCCAATAATAAAGATGAAAGTGAAAATAAATAGACAAAGTCTATGAGTTAAAAAGTGTAAAATCATAATATAATATGATTAAGGGAAAGAAAATCGTAAAATAGAATAATTATGAGATAGAAAAGAATCGTAATATAAAACGATTGTAAGATAAGATGACAACGTGATCCAATGAGGTCCTAGGAGGACAGATAATCAATCTATTAATTGAAGACTTTATAGCAGAAGGGCTATACAAATATGGTACTATGAAATAGTACGAGTTAAACTCGAAAGAGTCGAAAAGGATGAAATACATATTAAATGAAATTCGTATGTAGCAAAGAAGAGAATGTATTATGAGATAGTACGAGATAAACTCACGAGGAGTTATAAATGATGAGATACAAAAAAAATCTGTATCGAGCATAGAGCGAGAAGTTATGAGCAAGATAGAGTTATGTGAGATTTCAATTGAAGACTCATGTTAGCAGTTAAGTAGTATGATTCCTTGTATGGACGGGGATTTATGCTTGGTCTTAAAACCACTTAGCTTGCTATATTGATATAGTGGTTGAGTTGAACAATTCCTTGTATGTGCAGGGAGTTGTCCTTGGCCTAACAAATCGCTTAGCTTCCTGTATTAATTAGTGGCTGAGTTGACCAATTCCTTGTATTCAAAAACCACTTAGCTTCTTACATTGATAATAATTGAAATGTTGATGTCGCGCTATTCGCTATATGTATGCTAAGAAGGTGATTCTTTTCTCATGTGTATGACGGATAGGTAGAGAATATAAGAATAGGTGCGAGTTCTTGGAACTCATACTTATGGTAAGTTCGTGACTCATAATCGTATAGTATGTTTTTGAACCCCTAAGCGTACAGACAGTTCTTGATTAGTTTTTGAACTACGTATTGCTAGGATAAGTTTCTAAACTCATATTATTGTGGAAAGTTTTTGAACTCATAACGTGTGGTATGTTTGATGAACTATACTGGGGTATAGAAAAGTTATGGATGAAGGATGAAGAATTGTTAAATTCTAATAGTGATAGAATAGATAGAATGATTAAGCAAATGATCATTAGAGGAATTGAAGTTAATGATGGAAGCATAGGTATTCCAAATCTTCTAGCTGTGCTAGACTTCAAATTTTTGACATCAAGCTAAATTCGCACTAACGTGCCTTTCGAAATAAAATGAATTTTTGTTATTAACAGGCGGCATGATAACGTCAAAAATGATTTTCAATGGTTTTGAGCTGTTTAAAGAAGAGTATACACTAATTTGTTTCGGCTAGACAAAAATGATTTGAGATGTCACAATGTATTTTATATATCATTAATGCATCATGGAACCTGATGCAAAATGATAAAAATGATGGAGTTATCAATGCAGAATTACCTAATGATGGATGTGATCTAAGGATCGTCAACCCACTATGGTTCAATGTAGTATGACGAGTCATGAAATGATGAAATCCTCAAACGGACTGTGAATACAGTGCGGTATCTTGACGTCATAAAATGATTTTTTAAATTTTTAAGAAAAGTTGAGTGCCAATTGGATTTGGCCAGATATATATTTTAATTGATGTTCGAATTATTGATATACGTCTACGCTAATCGATTCAGCTAGACCAATATTTATGAAGATTCAAGTATCTCTTTGAGAATGTATCCTGAACCAAATTGTGTTGGTACGGACTCTGATGTTAAGACTAAGGTGAACTACCCCGAAAAAAAAGAGGGGATATATCGGTTGATGATATATTCCAATCTAAGAACGTATGTGGCCGTTCTGAAAATTAAGGTGCAATAGGTTGATCACCTAATGTACCTGACTAGGTAGTTTACCTTCTTCGTGATTGTAAACATACCTAGTAGAAAGTGTATACGGTATAAAGTATGGAGGTGAAGTACCGTTAATCTTTTCAGAGGTAGAATACTTTTTTTTTGTAATTGAAAAAGGTAGCAGGTAGTGATACCCCTAAACCTCGAAGTTCATAGTCTATCCCTCAGCATGATATGAAAATTCTTACTCCTCAGAGTGATAGGGTGAGAGTATGTGATGATGGGTATGAAATAGTGTAAACTCATTATCTATGGGTAGAATCTGATATGATTGAATAAATGTTATTGAGAAAACCTAGTTTTGATGAATAAATGGGGATATATTGGTTGATGATATATTCCAATCTAAGAACGCATGTAGCTGTTCCGAAAGCTAAGGTGCGATAGGCTGATAACCTAATGTACCCGACTAGGTAGTGTACCTTTTTCGTGATGGAAAAGAATACCTAGTAGAATGTGATGATAGAAGAGAAATCCTCAGAAGAGGAAATTAAAAAGGTTAAATGAATAACCTAGTTTTGATAAACAGAATGAGCAGTGATTAATAGATTGTAATTTCGAGGACGAAATTCTTAGAAGAAGGGGTGAATGTGATAACCCGAGAATTTATAAAATCTTGAATGATTAGAATAAAGGTTAAATGATAAAACCTAGATGAAAATTTGAGGATTTATTAAAAAAATTCAAGTAAAACCTATATGGTTTGCTATTTGAATGAGAATAGAGAAAGTATGGGTTACAAAATTCCAAACCCTAGAAAGGAGTTATATGTATTTGAAGGAATGTTAAGAATAAGGTATTGTGATACCTATAAATTCAATGTGGATTGAATAGTGTTAGAAATGTGATAATGATATACGTGGACATTTATTAAGGAAATAAAATTTTCCATGAAGAGATACTATGAGGTTAAACGAAGATGAGTATATGTATAGAAATATATATATATATATATATATATATATATATATATTTAGTAAGGTGCTATATATTTTAGAAAGAGGAATGATGAATTAAGTTAAGGATATGAGAATCCATATAAAACAATGTTAGTAATTAGCATAGCTTGAATGTTGGTATTGACTGGCAAATAAGAAGATGAATAAGTATGGAGCCATTAGCTAATATGATTAGCAATAAAAATGGAGTAAGTTAAAACTCAATATTTGAGTTAGAGATAGAATTTTAAAGCACGGACTGCTCGGTTGCTTCCGGAACGTCAAGTTTAGTCAGAAATGACAATAAACACAAAATGTGTAAGGGTTTGACTTTTTGGTCAAAGTCAACAGTTGACTTCTATGGAGAAAAGTCTATTTGGGTTATGTAAGTAAATTGATATTATTAATATATGAGAATGTGTTTATATTAATAATAATGTATAAGAGTTCAAATGATAATTTATTTCATGGACTAAAGAGAATAAATTGTTTAAACAAGCCCATTAGTTTAATTAAGCATAGGACTTGTAGATAAAGTGATTAAGGGCAATTAAGTTATTAATCTAGCCCAATATATCATGTATGGGACAAGTATTATGATTGCCCAATTTAATTGTTGGTGGAAGCCCAAGTTCAATTTAACTAGTAAGCAAAATAGAACTTACTTGCAAGCCCAAAATGAATTAATCAAAACCCAAACTCTTAGCTCAATTAAGAGAGGACCTATCGGACTTCTTATAAGCTAATAGAGGAATTAAAAATTTAAACCAAGGCGGGGGGGGGGGGGGGGGGAGAAGAGCCCAAAAATTCGGCCCTATGGGGGTAAAATGGGGAGAAAATTTGCAACTTTAAAGCTTACCCTAAATCTTGGTTATAATCTTTTGAAACCAACACACTTCACATGTGTCACCCTCCTAGCATGTCCAACACTTGTGTTTAGTGACTAAGCAACCAAGTAATGATTTGGGGAGAGAGTTAGTGGAAGAATGCTTACACTTTCAATTATACCCACTCCATTAACTTATTTCATTTTATTATACTTCCAAGTTCCTTAGCTAGACAAAGAAAAAGAAAATAGAGAGAGGAAGAGGGAGAATAATTTTGTCCACTTCAAGAAAAAGTAGAGGGTCTTGATCTTCATGCATGCTAAGTATCTAAACTATTTTGTGAAGATAAGAAGGATAGCAAGAAGAACTAGGTATTGATTCTCTTCATTTTTAAAGTTGTGATTTCTTATTGTTGGATTTTGATGAAACAAAGAGACTTAAGTTTGATCTTTGAAAACCGTTCATTTATATGTGTATAAATATTTTATATGATGATCAAAACATTTTTGAAGTTGAATGTAAGATCAAAAGAGAGATTTGTACCAAATGGGTAGAGAAAGACACATGCATGCATGTACTAGGTAATGTTATGTTAGATTCTTGTGATGCATGTTGAATATGATTAATATCATGATTAAAGTGTTAGATCTTGAGTTTAACAAATGAGACTTGTGGATTTATATGAGTTCATGTGATGAGATTTGGAAAAAGGAAGTTAGATGGATTTTTAAAGAAATTTTTATTTAACTAGTATGCTAAATTATGTGCATGTTGAAATCTACAAGTGATATTTGAGATTTTCTTTTTTGGTATTCTAGATGCATGAGTTAAGGGCAAAATCCCTTTGGAATCACTCAAATATGTTTAAAAATGAGCAAGTTATGAATTAAATCCCAAACGACCCAACTGTGATAAACATGCTACTGATCAGTCATTTGTGGACTATTTTAGGTAACCAAAAATAACTCAAATTTGGTGTTTGATATATGCAAAATGTAGTTCGGGAAAATACGAATCCAACTATATGAAATGGACCTAAATCCGAGATGTAGATCTAAAGATATGAGCGTTTCTGTCAAGGACCCCAAATCTGGAAAACAAACTAACTGTTATGAATGTCCTTGCAGATCAGTCCACTTTAACACTGATTTTTAGGACCTAAACAGAATAGAATTTGATGTTCGATAAATGGAAATTGGAAATCGGGAAGATACGAATCCAATGCCTCCGACGGAACCTAAATCCGAGTTGTAGACTTCGTTCTACAAGCGTTTCCGTGAAGGACCCCAAGTCTGAAATTTGGGCAAAAATCATAGTGATAATATGAAGTGAATGAAAAATGAGTTATTATAATAAATAACTTTTAAAGCTACCAATGGGCTAGTAAGTTAATTACATATAAAGTGAAATATAATTAACTAAATTATTATTTAAATGATGTTAACTAATAATTAAATAGAGTTTGTGTTAATAAAATAACTAGTTATTATTTAATTAAGATTAAATAATAATTAGAGTTAAACAATTAATTAATTATTATTTAATTAACATTAAATAATGATTAAAGAATATTTAAGTAGGATTAGGTAATAATAAATAATTACTTATTTACATTGACATGAAAGTTTATATAATTAATTATTTATTATTTAAATAATAAATAAGGACGAATGTTAATTAATTATTCTTTCAATCATAACAAGGAATAATTAAAGACTAATGAAGTGATTAAATTAATTATTTATTTATTCAAGGTTAAGGAATTAATTAATTATTATTGAAGACAAATAATAATTTAATTATCCATTATTTAATTAACATTAAATAATGAGGAGTTATAATTGATTATTATTGATTATTAAATAATAACTAAAGATAATTAATTAATTACTATTTAATTAATATAAAATAGTAATCAAATGAAGAGGGAGTTAACAATTAAAGGAAATTTAAATAACTCCTTAATTAAACAATTATAATAAATTATTTAAGGATCTAATAAGTGTTTATCACTTAAGAAAAGTCTTACTAATTATTAAATCACTAACCTAAGATCAATTAAATATCTTATAGGATTAATGATAGTACATTATATATATATATGTACTTTGTGATTGAATTATTTGTTAAATAATAGTACAAGTAGGCGTATAGAGGGACAATTATACGCAGTACTAATTGATTGATCTACATTATCAATGTTAGGTCATTCAAAGAGTTTTAATTAAAGCTAGTAAGCCGTAGCTCGTCAAACAGGCAAGTTCCCTAACTCAAACTCGAGTTATTATTTTCAAAGCATGTTAGTGAATAATTATTGTTGATTATTCACATCTATACTGATTATTGAGATTCGCACTTTGTGCAATTGAATTCCTATTCTATTATCATTGAACTGCGAATTATATTAAAGTTCTTTTATTCATGAACTGTTTATGAATTGGATCTATGCTAGTTGTGTCAGCTAGATCAAGCATGTTTAAAATTTGTTAACTCAAATTTATTTTGAAGACTTAGTGCATGTGGCATACGTTCATCAGGTATGAAAGGCTGATCACCTTCATTACCCTAATGTTCAGTAAAGTTGTTCATGGTCCTTGTTGACATTAAACATTATCGATTCAGTCATTCAATTACTAAAGTTATGATTCGTGCTCTTTCACAATTATTATATTGTTGAAAATTCTAAAGCTCCTTCTTTTTTTCAATCATGATATATCTTTATTGAATTTAAACTTGTTGGGCAAAGTTGTTGCTCACCCTTGCTATATCATTAGAACAAAATTGCAGATTAAGACGAAGGTTCAAAGAAGGACACAGACAAGAGCAAAGTACAATCTTAGATTGTTATGCGAATAACTATTTAGTTATCTTATGTAAACCTTTTGTAATTTTAAAGGTTTGTATTCAGTTAAGGTTAGTAAACTTGGGAAAATGTTATTGAATCATGTGAAATAAACAATATTTGTTTATTAATTCCGCATTAAATGGTAGAATATGTATGATGATGAAGTACCGTAACGTACTAGATCCGAGATTATTGGAGACCTGGATTTGGGGGCGTCACAGGTTAGTATCAGAGCTGATAGGTTAAAAACCTTATGTAGGTGTACCTTAGGCTATAACCACAAAGATGTGGATGAGGAATAAACTCAAATAGAGTTTAAGTGATAAAAAATGAATTCAGAAAATTCATTATCAAGTTAAGAAGATGATAGATAAGATGCAAAGAAGAATCTTGAAGAGTTTTAAAGATGAGAATTTGGAGTTACTCGACTCCATTAATAAAGATGAAAGTGAAAATAAATAGACAAAGTCTATAAGTTAAAAAGTGTAAAATTATAATATAATATGATTAAGGGAAAGAAGAACGTAAAATAGAAAGATCATGAGATAGAAAAGAATCGTAATATAACACGATTGTAAGATAAGATCACAACGTGATCCGATGAGGTCCTAGGAGGACAGATAATCAATCTATTGATTGAAGACTTTATAGCAGAAGGGCTATACAAATATGGTACTATGAAATAGTATGAGTTAAACTCGAAAGAGTCAAAAAGGATGAAATACGTATTAAATAAATTCGTATTGAGCAAAGAAGAGAATGTACTATGAGATAGTACGAGATAAACTCACGAAGGGTTATAAAGGATGAGATACAAAAAAAAATCTGTATCGAGCATAGAGCAAGAAGTTATGAGCAAGATAGAGTTATGTGAAATTTTAATTTAAGACTCATGTTAGCAGTTAAGTAGTATGATTCCTTGTATGGGCGGGGATTTATGCTTGGTCTTAGAACCACTTTGATAGTAGTGTGCATACAAGCCAATCATGTATGATGATAAAGCACATACTTTGTAAACAATCTTATTTATTTATTAATAAAATATTCATTTAAGGCATATAATTATCTACATGGTGCTGTTTTTATAATATGTAAATAACCCATAGTTTTAAGCAATGCTTTTAGAATCATGATGATATCATGATAATGAGATCTAAATTCTTAGAAAGCTTAAAAACTAAAATAGTTCCCAATTGTGGGATTACTAAAATGGGGATTAGTCAATCCGGATAGATTGGTACATATGTTGCTTGCTCATTGGATGAGGATGACTGATCTCATGGTCATTTGTGTGGAGACACTAAAGCAAGTATGTAGGTGCTTATTGGAGAATAAGTTCACTGAACGTGACTCGCTATGGAATACCTAATGGAGTTTTACTCGCCTGTCAATAGGAATTCCTAATGTGATAGTAGTACATGTGATCCTTGGACTTGAGATCATCATAGTATCTTGTATGTAACAAATTATACTTTGACTAATTCCTTAAGGCCTTTTAAGGTATATATAGGGTATGCTTGGGTATAATGAGTTACATATGGAGATAATGAATGATCAATAAAGAATCTACCACCTCTAGTAAAAGAGGAGATATGTCATATGTGATTCGTTAAATGACAACCCAGGAATCCTTGGCCAAGGTAGAATGAAATTAGAAAGAGGTTTCTAATTTGCATTATTTGGAGTTGTGCATTTTCTAATCGAAATACATATGATTAAATAAATTAAGACTTGACAGTAAATCCATGTCTTATATTTAATTGGGACATTGTATGGTGGAAGGATTGAATTGTACGGTAACTATTAACTCACAGGTTCTTTTATGATTAATGTTGAAATCTATATTATCTGGAAAGTCGTTGATCGCTAGGGAGGCTTATCCCTATTGTAGAATAAATGTTATTTATTTAAATAGATTATTAGTTTAATTTGTTTATTTAAATAAGATTAGAATTGTTCTAATTGATTTATTCACAACCGGTTTAATATGGAGAACCTAAAGGGTCACACCATAAAAGGAAGAAGAATTATTTAAGAAGAAAATGGCATGATAGTAATAATGCATTAAGTATAATTAATTTAATCTATGATGATAGAATAAATTAAATAGCTTAATGTTTATTATTTAATATTTTAGAAATATTAAATATAAATTAATAAGAGGAGTCTTATTAATATTATTATTATTATTATTATTTTAATTCTAAAGGAGTTTAGGAATTAATATAATATCAGTACTCTCTCTCAATCCTAATAAAGATTAGGATATAAATTAATTAAAAGTATTTAATTAATTAATTAAATAAAACCCTATTCTAATTGGATTAGGAGGGTTAACCTAATATCTATATAAGAGAGTCTTATATCAGAAATAAGGAACGTGAATTTTTCAAGAGTTGGGAGTACACATATTCTATAGAGATAGAAACAAGGGTTAAGCCAATAACCCATCTTACTGAGTTCTTCATCTTCCTTGGTGGATCATCGTTAGAGGCCAAACATTTGGGTGGCTGACATTGATCAAGGGAAGGAGCCACTACAGAGGAATCAAAGGAATCAAAGGAGTAGAACTTGTACCTGAGGAAGCTTGGATCTTCAAAGGTATAATTCTATTTTTCTTCTTCTTCATTCACTGATAATTGATGCACAAGAATGATCATAGTAATGGGTTTGTTTAAATTTTTAAAAATCTAGTTTTTTACGCTTCCGCCCTATTTATGTGATTTGATTGCATGATTGCGTTACGTACAAACCCAACACACTTAGCTTCCTATATTGATATAGTGGTTGAGTTGAACAATTCCTTGTATGGGCAGGGAGTTGTCCTTGGCCTAACAAACCGCTTAGCTTCCTGTATTGATTAGTGGCTGAGTTGACCAATTCCTTGTATTGGCGGGGATGGTGTTTGGTTCGACAACCACTTAGCTTCTTACATTGATAATCATTGAAATATTGATGTCGCGCTATTCGCTATATGTATGCTGAGAAGGTGATTCTTTTCTCATGTGTATGACGGATAGGTAGAGAATATAAGAATAGGTGCGAGTTCTTGGAACTCATACTTATGGTAAGTTCATGATTCATAATCGTATGGTATGTTTTTGAACCCCTAAGCGTACGGACAGTTCTTGATTGGTTCTTGAACTACGTATTGCTAGGATAAGTTTCTAAACTCATATTATTGTGGAAAGTTTCTGAACTCATAACGTGTGGTATGTTTGATAAACTATACTGGGGTATAGAAAAGTTATGGATGAAGGATGAAGAATTGTTAAATTCTAATGGTGATAGAATAGATAGAATGATTAAGCAAATGATCATTAGAGGAATTGAAGTTAATGATGGAAGCATAGGTATTCCAAATCTTCTAGCTGTGCTAGACTTTAAATTTTTGACATCAAGCTAAATTCGCACTGATGTGCCTTTCGAAATAAAATGAATTTTTATTATCAGCAGGCGGCATGATAATATAAAAAATAATTTTCAATGGTTTTGAGCTGTTTAAAGAAGAGTCTACGCTAATTTGTTTCGGCTAGACAAAAATAATTTGAGATGTCCAAATGTATTTTATATATCATTAATGCTTCATAGAACCTGATGCAGAATGATAAAAATGATGGAGTTATCAATGCAGAATTACCTAGTGATGGATGTGATCTAAGGATCGTCAACACACTATGGTTCAATGTAGTATGACGAGTCATGAAATGACGAAATCCTCAAACGGACTGTGAATACAGTGCGGTATCATGACGTCATAAAATAATTTTTTGAATTTTTAAAAAAAGTTGAGTGCCAATTGGATTTGGCCAGATATATGTTTTGATTGATGTTCAAATTATTGATATACGTCTACGCTAATTGATTCAGCTAGACCAATGTTTATGAAGATTCAAGTATCTCTTTGAGAATGTATCCCAAACCAAATTGTGTTGGTACGGACTCTGATGTTAAGACTAAGGTGAACTACCCCGAAAAAAAATGGGGATATATCGGTTGATGATATATTCCAATCTAAGAAAGCATGTGGCCGTTCTGAAAATTAAGGTGCAATAGGTTGATCACCTAATGTACCCGACTAGGTAGTTTACCTTCTTCGTGATTGTAAACATACCTAGTAGAAAGTGTATACGGTATGAAGTGCGGAGGTGAAGTACCGTTAATCTTTTCAGAGGTAGAATACTTTTTTTTTCTTAATTAAAAAAGGTAGCAGGTAGTGATACCCCTAAACCTCGAAGTTCATGGTCTATCGCTCAGCATGATATGAAAATTCTTACTCCTCAGAGTGATGGGGTGAGAGTATGTGATGATGGGTATGAAATAGTGTAAACTCATTATCTATGGGTAGAATCTTATATGATTGAATAAATGTTATTGGGAAAACCTAGTTTTGATGAATAAATAGGGATATATTGGTTGATGATATATTCCAATCTAAGAACGCATGTAGCCGTTCTGAAAGCTAAGGTGCGATAAGCTGATAACCTAATGTACCCGACTAGGTAGTGTACCTTCTTCGTGATGGTAAAGAATACCTAGTAGAATATGATGATAGAAGAGAAATCCTCAGAATAGAAAATTGAAAAGGTTAAATGAATATCCTATTTTTGATAAACAGAATGAGCAGTGATTAGTAGATTGTAATTTCGAGGACGAAATTCTTAGAAGAAGGGGTGAATGTGATAACCCGAGAATTTATAAAATCTTGAATGATTAGAATAAAGGTTAAATGATAAAACCTAGATGAAAATTTGAGGATTTAATAAAAAATTTCAAGTAAAACCTATATAGTTTGCTATTCGAATGAGAATAGAGAAAGTATGGGTTACAAAATTCTAAACCCTAGAAAGGAGTTATATGTATTTGAAGGAATGTTAAGAACAAGGTATTGTGATACCTATAAATTCAATGTGGATTGAATAGTGTTAGAAATGTGATAATGATATACGTGGACATTTATTAAAGAAATAAAATTTTCCACGAAGAGATACTATGAGGTTAAACGAAGATGAGTATATGTATAGAAAGATATATATATATATATATATATATATATATATATATTTAGTAAGGTGCTATATATTTTAGAAAGAGGAATGATGAATTAAGTTAAGGATATGAGAATCCATATAAAACTATGTTAGTAATTAGCATAGCTTGAATGTTGGCCTTGACTGGCAAATAAGAAGTTGAATAAGCATGGAGCTATTAGCTAATATGATTAGCAATAAAAATGGAGTAAGTTAAAACTCAAAATTTGAGTTAGAGATAGAATTTTAAAGCACGGACTGGTCGGTTCCGTCCGGAACGTCAAGTTTAGTCAGAAATGACAATAAACACAAAATGTGTAAGGGTTTGACTTTTTGGTCAAAGTCAACAGTTGACTTCTATGGAAAAAAGTCTATTTGGGTTATGTAAGTAAATTGATATTATTAATATATGATAATGTGTTTATATTAATAATAATGTATAAGAGTCCAAATGATAATTTATTTCATTGACTAAGGAGAATAAATTATTTAAACAAGCCCATTAGTTTAATTAAGCATGGGACTTGTAGATAAAGTGATTAAGGACAATTAAGTTATTAATCTAGCCCAATATATCATGTATAGGACAAGTATTATGATGGCCCAATTAAATTGTTGGTGGAAGCCCAAATTCATTTTAACTAGTAAGCAAAATAGAACTTACTTGCAAGCCCAAAGTGAATTAATCAAAGCCCAAACTCTTAGCTCAATTAAGAGAGGACCTATTGGACTTCTTATAAGCTAATTGAGGAATTAAAAATTTAAACCAAGGAGGGCGGGGGCAGAATAGCCCAAACGTTCAGCCCTATGGGGGTAAAATGGGGAGAAAATTTGCAACTTTGAAGCTTACCCAAAATCTTGATTATAATCTTTTGAAACCAACACCCATCACATGTGTCACCCTCCTAGCATGTCCAACACTTGTGTTTAGTGACTAAGCAACCAAGTAATGATTAGGGGTGAGAGTTAGTGGAAGAATGCTTACACTTTCAATTATACCCACTCCATTAACTTATTTCATTTCATTATACTTCCAAGTTCCTTAGCTAGAGAAAGAAAAAGAAAATAGAGAGAGCAAGAGAGAGCATAATTTCGGCTACTTCAAGAGAAAGTAGAAGGTCTTGTTCTTCATGCATGCTAAGTATCTAAGCTATTTTGGGAAGATAAGAAGGATAGCAAGAAGAACTAGGTATTGATTCTCTTCATTTTCAAAGTTGTGATTTCTTATTGTTGGATTTTGATGAAACAAAGAAACTTAAGTTTGATCTTTGAAAACCCTTCATTTATATGTGTATAAATATTTTATATGATGATCAAAATATTTTTGAAGTTGAATGTAAGATCAAAAGAGAGATTTGTACCAAATGGGTATAGAAAGACACATGCATGCATGCATGCACTAGGTAATGTTATGTTAGATGCATATTAAATATGATTAAAATCATGATTAGAGTGTTAGATCTTGAGTTTAACAAATGAGACTTGTGTATTTATATGAGTTCATGTGATGAGATTTGGAAAAAGGAAGTTAGATGGATTTTTAAAGAAATTTTTATTTAACTAGTATGCTAAAACATGTGCATGCTAAAATCTACAAGTGATATTTGAGGTTTTCTTTCTTGGTATGCTAGATGCATGAGTTAAGGGCAAAACCCCTTTAGAATCACTCAAATATGTTTAAAAATGAGCAAGTTATGAATTAAATCTCAAACTACCCAACTGTGATAAACATGCTACTGATCAGTCACTTGAGGACTATTTTAGGTAACTAAAACTAACTCAAATTTGGTGTTTGATATATGGAAAATGTAGTTCGGGACAATACGAATCCAACGATATCAAATGGACCTAAATACGAGATGTAGATCTCAAGATATGAGCGTTTCCGTAAAGGACCCCAAATCTGGAAAACGAAATAACTGTTATGAATGTCCTTGCGGATCAGTCCACTTTAACACTGATTTTCGGGACATAAACAGAATAAAATTTGATGTTCGATAAATGGAAATTAGAATTCGGGAAGATATGAATCCAACGCCTCCGACAGAACCCAAATCCGAGTTGTAGACTTCGTTCTACAAGCGTTTCCGTGAAGGACCCCAAGTCTGAAATTTGGGCGAAAATCATAGTGATAATATGAAGTGAATGAAAAATGAGTTATTATAATAAATAACTTTTAAAGCCACCAATGGATTAGTAAGTTAATTACAGATAAAGTGAAATTTAATTAACTACTTAATTATTATTTAAATAATGTTAACTAATAATTAAATAGATTTATTGTTAATAAAATAACTAGTTATTATTTAATTAAGATTAAATAATAATTAGAGTTAAACAATTAATTAATTATTATTTAATTAATATTAAATAATGATTAAAGAATATTTAAGTAAGATTAAGTAATAATAAAGTAATTACTTACTTACATTGACATGAAAGTTTATAGAATTAATTATTTATTATTTAAATAATAAATAAGGACGAATGTTAATTAATTATTCTTTCAATAATAACAAGGAATAATTAAATACTAAAGAAGTGAATAAATCAATTATTTATTTATTCAAGGTTAAAGAATTAATTAATTATTATTAAAGATAAATAATAATTTTATTATCCATTATTTAATTAACATTAAATAATGAGGAGTTATAATTGGTTATTATTGATTATTAAATAATAACTAAAGGTAATTAATTAATTACTATTTAATTAATATTAAATAGTAATCAAATGAAGAGGGAGTTAACAATTAAATGAAATTTAAATAACTCCTTAATTAAACAATTATAATAAATTATTTAAGGATCTAAAAGGTGTTTATCACTTAAGAAAAGCCTTATTAATTATTAAATCATTAACCTAAGATCAATTAAATATCTTATAGGATTAATGATAGTACATTATATATATATGTACTTTGTGATTGAATTATTTGTTAAATAATAGTACAAGTAGGCGTATAGAGGGACAATTATATGCAGTACTAATTGATAGATCTACATTATTAATGTTAGGTCATTCAAAGAGTTTTAATTAAAGCTAGTAAGCCGTAGCTCGTCAAACAGGCAAGTTTCCTAACTCAAACTCGAGTTATTATTTTTAAAGCATGTTAGTGAATAATTATTGTTAATTATTCACATCTATATTGATTATTAAGATTCGCACTTTGTGCAATTAAATTCGTGTTCTATTATCATTGAACTGCGAATTATATTAAAATTCTTTTATTCATGAACTGTTTATGAATTAGATCTATGCTAGTTGTGTCAGCTAGATCAAGCATGTTTAAAACTTGTTAACTCAAATTCATTTTGAAGACTTAGTGCATGTGGCATACGTTCATCAGGTATGAAAGGCTGATCACCTTCATTACCCTAAGGTTCAGTAAAGTTGTTCATGGTTCTTGTTGACATTAAACGTTATCGATTCAGTTATTCAATTACTGAAGTTATGATTCGTGCTCTTTCACAATTATTATATTGTTGAAAATTCGAAAGCTCCTTCTTTCTTTCAATCATGATATATCTTTATTGAATTTAAACTTGCTGGGCAAAATTGTTGCTCACCCTTGCCATATCATGAGAACAAAATAGCAGATTAAGACGAAGGTTCAAAGAAGGACACAGACAAGAACAAAGTACAATCTTAAATTGTTATGCGAATAACTATTTAGTTATCTTATGTAAACGTTTTGTAATTTTAAAGGTATGTATTCAGTTAAGGTTAGTAAACCTCGGGAAATGTTATAGAATCATGTAAAATAAACAATATTTGTTTATTAATTCCTTGCTACGGCCTGTTTCTGCCCTAGGTCTGGAGACCTATCCTCGGGGACGGAGATGGCATCACTCCACTTTGACGGAGGTGCCTGTTGCTGAGGGATTAACTCACGTCCGTTTGCAGTTGGAGCTTTTGACGGCGGGTTCGATCACCTGGACGCCGTATACCTCTGAGTTTTTGACCGTCGAATTTGAGGGAGGCGTCCCTACTGGCCGGGAGTTTATTTTGTAGACCCGCAGAGTCCCTTTGTTAACGGTGGGAGGCTGGGAGCTCTATCTTGGAGAGCGTGCCATTAGGAGTGTTATGGGGGAGATCCGCATTCCCATTGCTCTTCCTGCTTGACATCATTGTCCATTGACCGTGCCATTAACAGGTGTCCCTATGGAGGGCATAAATAACTTTGCCTTATCAGAGGGCCCTTACAGCCAGGAGGCATTTAGCAGTTGGTGGAGCCCTCACACTATTGGAGTTTAGAATCGTGCTACCCAGTTCATAGTAGATATGGTGCCAGGGTCTGTGATGATGACGGATTGGATAGCTTGCCTTAGAGAGCCTACTCATGCAGACCAGATATCAGATCTGACCAGGGAGTTAGAGCAGGCCCATTTCTTTATCAGGCATCTTGGCCGAGATCCGTCAGAGGCATCTTCTTTTTACCCAACCAGCTCAGGAGTGGGTCCCTCTTCTGGTCCATTTAGTAGTAGCTATGTAGGGGCAGATCCTCCCTTATACCACCCAGACATGCCTGATAGCAGCGGCTTTGTATC
The DNA here is from genome assembly GCA_020205555.1 of Panax stipuleanatus. Taxonomy (NCBI): domain Eukaryota; kingdom Viridiplantae; phylum Streptophyta; class Magnoliopsida; order Apiales; family Araliaceae; genus Panax; species Panax stipuleanatus. The sequence goes on along the minus strand of CM035117.1, from coordinate 61,163,147 downwards.
CACTGAGAAGATGGAGCAGGTCGATCGCTTTGACACTGATGTCTTCGACTTCCTATGATAGCTATTAGAGCTATATTTTTGGTCAGCCATTGTTTTAGCTATTTGGCGGTTGTGCCATTATTTTGCAGACCACTGTATTAGTTGGGTGGTGGTGCCCCATTTCCCTGTATTTTCCTTTCCGCTTTGTATTATCAGACATGGATGATGTCTTGTAGTAAATAGTTTGTTATAGATATTCATGATCTTTTCTATCTATTGCATCATGTTTATAATTGTCATCATGCATATATTATGTCATGTGTATGCATTCAGACAGCTACGACTTAATTTGACCTCTGGATGGTCTTGTGATACGATGCTACAAATGACGTCGTCTGCGGTCAGCCATATTGAGCATTCACCATCGTCTGAGGTGGACACATCATTGAGGTTTGTGGTATGAGAGCCTACCCTACCCAATTAGAGGGACAGTGGACCACATGCTGGGGCATTCGTTGGTCCTCGCAGATTTTTAGGTGCCATCTGGATTTGTTGATGGCATTTTACCCTTTTGGATACCTAAGAGACAGGTGTTCCATTTCGGGCGGCATGAGTTGACGCCGACTCTTGAGGAGTACGAGCAATTTACTGGGTTGGCTCTGGATTTGCCGTGTGCTCGTACGGCCATTAGTGATATAAAGAGACCGTTTACCCATATGTCTAGTCTCCGTCAGAGCTTGATCAGGGACGAGATTGTATTTGGACACATGATCTCGATTGATTTCCTGATCGATCGATTTGGCGATCTCGATAGCTATGATCGCCATGTCGGAGATTTTATTATTTCAGCAGAGGCATGGCACCTGGCCAAAGTAGATATTTTGCTGATGTGTATTGTGGCATACGTCTATATGTTGCTTTGCTTGGATCATTTGGACGTGGGATTAGTAGTTATGGTTCGAGCCCTTAGACAGGGTAGCACCATCGTCCCGATGATATTGGCTGAGACATTTAGATCTGCCACACATTATAGTACCCATCCAGAGGGGTTTTTTAGGGGCAGCTCGGTCTTGCTGTATATATGGCTGATGTCCCATATACGACCGATTGGATTCTTTAGGCCTCAGAGTGTTTCCTTCACTCATGAGGCATCCACAGTTTACTTCTTTTAACTTGCGAAGTGCATTGATGCAGAGTCATGGTTGGCATTTCTGTCGGATATTGAGCATCCGTTCTCGATCTTTCCGTGCTCAGGGCTAGCATCCCCGTATAGCTTTATCACCCATACTTCTGGCCTGGATTATTTTCCCCTGACGGGATTGAGGGGAGTGACTACCTATCATCCCCAGTCATGTGTCAGTTTGATCAGCTGCAGAGTTTGCACCATTTTGAGGGGTCTGCTGATCAGAGGACGTCGACTTCTTCTATGTCATCCACCGACTTGGTTAGAGTATACGAGTGTTGGACTCATCGAGAGAGGGCTGATTTCTCTGGTGGCCATTTGGGCCGTTCTCCGGAGTATTCTTCATGGTTAGAGGAAGAGATAACAGTTGCATCAGTAGAGCCTCATTTATCTCCGATTGTGGAATCCGACGAGGAGGAGCCCATGGAGGATCCGGATTCTCCTACCGAGGATGAGCAGTTCACGGGTTTGATAACGGCTCTAGTGAGTGATCCGCCGGCTATTCTTGCAGAGACGGATCCGGCTTTAGCAGACTCACTATTCAGGATAACTTTTGAGCGAGATTCGGCTAGAGCACAGATGTTGACAGCCTTGTCTAGCAGAGATTTAGCTTTGTCGGAGAGAGATGGGCTCAGGGCCGCTTTGGATGCTAGATTGATTGAGCAGGAGGAGCTCTGATCTGCCAGAGATGCAGCTGTTGTGGAGCAAGACGAGATCCGCTCGGCTAGAGACGCATCATATGTTGAGATCGAGGAGACTTTGATTGCTCGAGATACAGCTTTTGCGGAGAGGGATGAGGCTATAACTTCCCGTGATTTCCATATTGCTGATAATACTGCTCTTCAATCTTACACTCATGGTTTGGTCACCAAGATGAGTGCGTATATGGATGACCACAGTGCTACGATGCAGATGGCCGTGGAGGTACTGGGCCATATGGAGGCTGAGTGGATTGCACTTACAGCTGCTCCCCCATCTTCAGAGAGAGATGCCATGCTGGCATTGCTGACCCGCTTGTCCTTGGGTCCATAGACTAGCTTTATTTTTCCTGCACAGACTAGATCAGCCATTTTTGTCATGTACAGGGCATTATGTATATATTAAACAGTGTTATATATCAGAGAAATATAGTTTTGATTCACTTCCCTGATTGGATATGTACTGTCATTGCTTAGTGATTACCATTTCTTTCATGACTCGCAGTTGTAGATGTATCTTGAGCTTCTCCTTAATGGACTGACAGTTGAGATGTCAGAGAGTATCTCAGATGGGCCTGTTAACCAGGATAGCTTGATAGGATTTAGATTTTATTTGTCTTTGGTGTATTGGAACTGGTATTTTATTTGTTTTTCATTTTTTCTTGAAGGTTAAACTGCGCCGTAGATGGCTGCCTACGTACTCCCGAGTTGAGGGAGATCAGGTCATTCGTAGTTCAGGCTGTTTGGTTGGAGAGAGGTTTAAAAAGTATTTATCTTGGGTTTTTGAGTTTGGTTTGATGAGTTTTTTGAGTTTTTTATTTGGTTTGACCGCACCAGAAATGGCTGCCTACGTACTCCCGGGTACAGGGAGATCAGCTCATTCGTAGTTCCGACTTTCTAGTGAAAAACCGAACCTGATTTGATTTGTAGGACCCGGATGCGGGTATGCATGTGTCTTAGACGTAGTACCTTTTGATGGCGCCTGAATTGATGAGTTGGGGAAATTCGTTCCCATCCATTTCTTGTAGTCTGATAGCTCCCCCTGTCAACACCTCCTTAACAATGAAAGGGCCTTCCTAATTTGGGGCGAACTTTCCTTTGGCTTCATCCTATTGGCCAGGACTTTCTTTAGCACCAAGTCATTTTCTTTGAATTTTCGGATTCAGACCTTTTTGTTATAGGATCTGGCGATCCTTTGCTGGTATAACTGTCCGTCTATCAGTGACAGTTGATGATATTGGTCTTGGAACCACTGATCCTCGTCTATCTGAGCATCGATCAATACTCGCAAGGATTCCATATCTACCTCTATGGGAAGTACTGCCTCCATGCCATAGACCAACGAATAGGGGGTAGCCCCAGTAGAGGTGCGCATTGACGTCTTGTATGCTAACAGGGTGAGAGGCAGCAGGTCAGGCCATTCCTTGTGATTGGCGGATATTTTTTGCATAATTTTCTTGATGTTTTTATTGGCCGCTTCGACAGCGTCGTTCATCTTGGGCCGATAGATGATGGAATTGAGATGCTTGATGTGGAACTTACTGCATAATTCTTTCATCATTTGATTGTTCAGGTTCTTGGTGTTGTCTGATACGATCACCTCCAGTTGTCCATATCGACAGATGACATTGTTTTTGATGAAACTAATGATGACCTCTTTTGTGACTTTGGGAAAGGAGGCTGCTTCAACCCATTTGGTGAAGTAATCGATCATGGTGAAGATGAATTGATAACCATTACTGGCTTTTGGTTCCACTGGTCCTATCACATCCATTCCCCACATGGAGAAAGGCTATGGTGAACTCATGTTGTGCAGCTCATTCGGAGGAGCGTGGATGGCATTTCCATGTATTTGACATTGAAAACATCTCTTAACGTGATCGTCGCAGTCTGCCTTAAGAGAGATCTAATAATGGCTTATTCTGATTATCTTCTTGGCCAGCAGATGACCGCTCATGTGTGGACCACAGACTCCACCGTGGATTTCATCCATAAGTCTTTGGACTTGCTCTTTGTCGAGGCATCTTAACAGGCCTATTCTAGCATCCCTTTTGTACAGTGCATCTCCGCTCAAATAGAACTTCATGGCTATCACGGAGATATTCTTTGATGTCTTGATACCAAGGCTTCTTTACAAGAGGTATTTTATCTGATACTTCTCCAATGTAACTCCCATATGTTGGGGCTTTCTGAATTATGAACTTGATGTTGGGAAATCCACTCTTATCGGATATGCGAATTAATGAACACAACATTGCCAATGCATCAGTGAAGTCATTCCGGCCCCGAGGAATATGAACAAAGGTTATGTCTTCGAATTCCCGGGATATTTTGAGGACCTGCCGATGATAGGGCAACAAATGCAATTCTTTGGTGAGATACGCGCCGGTGGTTTATCTGATGACCAGCTCGGAATCTCCAAAGACAAGTAGGTGTTTGATAGACATGGATTGGGCTAATTTTAACCCCATTATACAGCCTTCATACTCGGTCGTGTTGTTGGTGTTATCAAATTGAAGTTTGGTAGCCACATGATACTGCTTTCCTGCACCAGAGATGTGGACTACCCCAGCTCTGGCACCTTCCATGTTTATCGCTCCGTCAAAATACATTTTCCATGGTTGGACTGTATTCTCGGACTGGAGTTGTTGAATTGTCATGATCCCATCATCTGAGAAAGATGTCTCCAGTGGCTTGAACCCTCCTGAAGGTACATCAGCTAATTGATATGCAATGCCTCCCTTGATTGAATTCTGAGTCATGTAGACAATGTCGAATTGCTGTAGGATCAACTGCCATTTGGACAGTCGGCAATTCAGCATTGGTTTGTTGAATACGTACTTGAGTGGATCCATGCGGGATATGAGGTATGCGTATGCCCATGCAAATAGTGTTGCAACCTCATGGCTGCCCATGCTAATGCACAACATGTCTTCTCGATTAGGGTGTATTTCTGTTCACCACTGCTGAATCTTTTGCTGATGTAGTAGATAGCTCTTTCTTTGCTACTATCATCCTTCTGTCCATGCAGCCCATTGCATTGTTATTGACGAACAGGTACATGAACAAGGGAACTTCATCCCTTGGGGGTACCAAAATAGGAGCTTTAGTCAGCTGCTTCTTGATGGCAAGGAAGGCTTATTGACAATCCTCATTCCATTTGGTGGAGGAATTCTTCCTTAATAGCTTGAAGATGGGTTCACAGGTTGCTGTGAGTCCCAAATGAATTGGCTTATGAAGTTGATCCTTCCCAGGAATCTCTGTTTCTCCTTCTCTGTACGAGGTACAGACATTTTAGTAATGGCTTTAATCTTGGCAGGGTCGAACTCGATGCCTCGATTGCTCACCAGGAATCCTAACAGCTTGCCTGCTTTGACGCCAAAAGCACATTTGGCGGGATTGAGCTTGAGGTTATACTTACATAACTTATTGAACAGCTTTTTGAGATGGTCGATGTGATCATCCTCCCTTCGGGATTTGATGATGATGTCGTCGACGTAGACCTCTGTTTCTTTGTGCATCATGTCATGAAAGAGGGCCATCATGGCTCGCTGATATGTGGCTCCGGCATTGATGAGGCCGAAGGATAGTCGTCTATAGCAGAAGGTTCCCCAAGGATTGATAAAAGCTATTTTTGATAGTAGTGTGCATACAAGCCAATCATGTATGATGATAAAGCACATACTTTGTAAACAATCTTATTTATTTATTAATAAAATATTAATTTAAGGCATTCAATTATCTACATGGTGTTGTTTTTTATAATATGTAAATAACCCATAGTTTTAAGCAATGCTTTTAGAATCATGATGAGATCATGCTAATGAGATCTAAATTCTTAGAAAGCTTAAAAACTAAAATAGTTCTCAATCGTGGGATTTCTAAAATGGCGATTAGTAAATCCGAATAGATTAGTACATATGTTGCTTGCTCATTGGATGAGGATGACTGATCTCATGGTCATTTGTGTGGAGACACTAAAGCAAGTATGTAGGTGCTTATTGGAGAATAAGTTCACTGAACGTGACTCGCTATGGAATACCTAATGGAGTTTTACTCGCCTGTCAATAGGAATTCCTAATGTGATAGTAGTACAAGTGATCCTTGGACTTGAGATCATCATAGTATCTTGTATGTAACAAATTATTCTTTGACTTATTCCTTAAGGCCTTTTAAGGCATATATAGGGTATGCTTGGGTATAATGAGTTGCATATGGAGATAATGTATGATCAATAAAGAATCTACCACCTATAGTAAAAGAGGAGATATGTCCTATGTGATTCGTTAAATGACAACCCAGGAATCCTTGGCCAAGGTAGAATGAAATTAGAAAGAGGTTTCTAATTTGCATTATTTGGAGTTGTACGTTTTCTAATCGAAATACATATGATTAAAAAAATTAAGACTTGACAGTAAGTCCATGTCTTATATTTAATTGGGACATTGAATGGTGGAAGGATTGAATTGTACGGTAACTATTAACTCACAGGTTCTTTTATGATTAATGTTGAAATCTATATTATCTGAAAAGTCGTTGATCGCTAGGGAGGCTTATCCCTATTGTAGAATAAATGTTATTTATTTAAATAGATTATTAGTTTAATTTATTTATTTAAATAATATTAGAATTGTTCTAATTGATTTTTTCACAACCAATTTAATATGGAGAACCTAAAGGGTCACACCATAAAAGGAAAAAGAATTATTTAAGAAGAAAATGGCATGATAGTAATAATGCATTAAGTATAATTAATTTAATCTATGGTGATAGAATAAATTAAATAGCTTAATATTTATTATTTAATATTTTAAAAAGATTAATTATAAATTAATAAGAGGAGTCTTATTAATATTAATATTAATATTAATATTTAATTCTAAAAGAGTTTAGGAATTAATATAATATCAGTACTCTCTCTCAATCATAATAAGATTAGGATATAAATTAATTAAAAATGTTTAATTAATTAATTAAATAAAATTCTATTCTAATTGGATTAGGAGGGTTAACCTAATATCTATATTAGAGAGTCTTATATCAGAAATAAGGTACATGAATTTTTCCAAGGGTTGGGAGTACACATATTCTATAGAGATAGAAACAAGGGTTAAGCCAATAACCCATCTTCCTAAGTTCTTCATCTTCCTTGGTGGATCACCGTTAGAGGCCAAACATTTGGGTGGCTGACATTGATCAAGGGAAGGAGCCACTACAGAGGAATAAAAGTAATCAAAGGAGTAGAACTTGTACCTAAGAAAGCTTGGATCTTTAAAGGTATAATTCCATCCTCTCCTTCTATGTATTGACTGATAATTGATGCACAAGAAAGATCATGGTTAAGGGTTTGTAAGAAATTTTTAAAATGTAATTTTTCATCCCTTCCTCTGCGTTTATGTAATTTGATTGCATGCTTATGTTTCTAACAAACCCAACAGTGGTATCAGAGCCAATCTTGTGCTAATTATCAGTTTATGTGATTCCATACATATATGATATGCGATTGGATCGAGTTCTTTGGCAATAATTTTTTTTTTCCTGATTCTGCGAAGCTGAGCCGGTGCAAGGCCTTCATGCGCAGCTGCGCCGGTGTGTTGTCCTGGTTTTCATGCTGCGCCGGTTCCCTTTATATTCCTGGCGCAGCTGCTCCACTGGACAGGAATTGATTTTTTTTTTGTTTTATTTAATTAAATGAATGGTTTATTTAATTAATAAAGGTTTAAAATAAAGATGTTTATTTTATATGAAATGAGATTTCAGAATTGCTAAAATTAAAGAGTTTAATTTGGAATTGTTTTTGAATGAAATAAAGGAGTTTATTTTTCCAAAAACAAAGTTTAGCAAGCTTTTGCCCATTAACTGATATTAATACATATATGGAATGAATTTACTTTCATGAGATGAATAAGTTTTATTGATACGTATGATGATATGTATATTAATAAAAGGGATTGATTATGGACTATGACCAATGTGATTGGATCTTATTTTGGATGAATGCTTGAATGTATGGGTTTTATAAAATGGGGTCTGCGTACCTCGTCTTCTCTGGTTTTATTCTCGATGTAAATTCTATCTCCCTCCTATGTACTTCCCCTTGACTGCTGATCAAGGTTTCTATTTAATTATAAATAGTTTATGTAATAGAGATAGTTAGAATTATCTTAAAGAAACTAGAGACCAAGGAGCAAGGAGCGTGTGAAGACCCGTTTGTATGGAGCCCGGGTTTAAATGTAATAGTTACATTTAAATTTAAATTCTTGCACTCCTAGGTTTGACCTTTTGGTTCACTTGGTGGCTCTAGTGAACCAAACTAGAATAAAAGTCCATAATCAATCCGGGTAGAATATAGTATTCTATATTGCATGCTAAATATTATATATATATTATATTTTATGCAAACATGCTTCGCATATTTAATAAAATGACGCGTATTTTATATATATATGTGCATGCGCGCTAAACAAGATGAGACAAATAAATAACAAACCCCTCAAAGAAATAATATTAAGTCCGAAGCGTTCAAATAATATTTAGAATATCGAACATCGCCTTCTAGCATGATTAATTAATAGAGTATTAAATATTTAATATGAGTTTGTTGTGCTATCCACAAGGCGAGTATTGAGTATTTAAGATGTTAATTAATCACATTTGATGCTTATCAAGAAAATTGAACGATCTAGTCTTGTTGTGCTATCCACAAGGACGAACATTTTTCTTTTTTGAATTTATGGAAGTGCTAGGCTGGACTTAACTTAAATCATTTTAGTTCGGATGTGCACACACATGACCATTATGATTTCAGAGGCAAAATAAAAGGAGTTACATGGTGATGTAATTGACAAGAGTTGTCTACCTATTTATTTGTATATCGCTTGTTGTGCTATCCACAAGGTTATATACATTTGAAATGGGATCCTTAATCTCACTAGCAAATCTTTAATTAGATGTTGCCGAACTATATAAGTGAGGGTAATATAGTTTGATGAAAATAGTGGGAGATACCAATTTAAAATAAAGACCTAAATTGATTTTGGTATGCAAAGTTAAAAAAATGAATGTTTGCTAAAAATGTTGTCTTTTCACACGCAGAATTTCAAAAATGTCAAAATCAATAATCTCACTACGAAGCATACTTGATGCAAATAAGCTTACCGGGCCGAATTATGAGGACTGGCTAAGAAATCTGAGAATTGTTCTCACTGCTGAAAAGATTTCTTATGTCCTAAATTCAACTATCCCTGAATCTGTTTTGGAAACAGCCTCTGAGGAAGAGATTACCACTTTCAATAAGTGGCAAGATGATGCATCTGTGGCTCAATGCATCATGCTCGCAACCATAAATAACGAGCTTCAGCGTCAGCACGTAAATATGGATGCTCCTGCTATGCTGCTTCACCTCAAGGAGTTGTATAGTGAACATAGTAGGACTGCTAAATATGAGATATCTAAGGAGCTCTTTCGATCTCGGATGACCGAGGGCACTGCCGTCGAGACTCATGTTCTGAAGGTAATCAATTTGATTGAACGCCTTGGACAGCTTGGATTCGTCATGGATGGGGAGTTGAGTCAAGACTTGGTCTTGCAGTCACTCCCTGAGACCTTCTCGCAGTTTGTGGTTAATTTTCACATGAATAAGCTAGATGTCAGCTTGCCTGAGCTGCTTAATATACTGAAAACTGCAGAAGGTCACTTCTCATCCAAGAAGAACCATGTCTTGATGGTGGATTCTTCCAATAAAAGGAAGAGGCCCAAGGTGTCTTCTGAGAAGAAGAAATCCAAGAAGGCTAAGGGAAAGGGGAAAGAAAAGGAACAAAAGAAACTTGAACCAGCTAAAGGAATGTGCTTTCATTGCAACGAGCCGGGACATTGGAAGAGGAACTGCAAGAAGTTTCTAGCAGAGAAGAAGCTTGGAGAAGCTTCGACTTCCAATCAAGGTTTGTTTATGATTGAAATTAGTTTTTCTGAAAGTCATAATTCTACTTGGGTATTGGATACCGGCTGTGGGTCTCACATATGTAACACTGTGTATGGACTGGTCAGAAGTAGAAAGCTAAACAATGAAGAGGTGATCCTACGAGTGGGGAATGGAGCAAAGGTTGCTACATTAGCTGTAGGAACTTATTGTTTAGCAATGCCTTCGGGCAAGTCCATTTATCTTAATAACTGTTATTATGTTCCAAATATTATTAAAAATATTATTTCAATTTCTGTATTGGATATGGAAGGTTTTGACGTTATTATAAAGAACAATAGTTGTTCTATTTATAAAGACGATGTTTTATATAGTATTGAAAATTTGTGAAATGGACTTTATACACTTGACTTACAAGAAAATATATTTCAAATTGAACAAACTAAGAAAAGAAAAAGAGATGATATTAATTATACCTACATGTGGCACTGTAGACTCGGTCATATCAATGAAACAAGATTATCCAAGTTGCATAAAGATGGGCTCCTCGAGCTATCCGATTATGAATCATATCCAACTTGTGAATCTTGTCTCATGGGTAAAATAACTAAATCTCCTTTTAGTGGAAAAGGAGAAAGAGTTACAGAGTTGTTGGCATTGATTCACACAGACGTTTGTGGATCTATGACAACAAGTGCACGAGGTGGGTATTCTTATTTTATTACTTTCACTGATGATCACTCAAGATTTGGATATTTGTATTTAATGCAATACAAATCAGAATCATTTGAAAAGTTCAAAGAGTTCAGAAGTGAAGTAGAGAAACAAACGGGCAAGAGTATTAAGATACTTCGATCAGATCGAGGTGGAGAATACTTAAGCGGTGAGTTTCTCAATTGTCTCAAAAAAAATGGTATAATCTCACAATGGACTCCCCCAGGTACACCACAGTTAAATGGAGTATCTGAAAGGAGAAATCGAACACTGTTGGACATGGTTCAATCTATGATGAGTTTTACCGACCTTCCAATTACCTTCTGGGGATATGTCCTAGAAACGGCTGCATACCTACTTAACAAGGTACCTACCAAATCCACCCAAAGACTCCATACGAGATATGGAAAGGGAGAAAACCAAATCTTAAGTATGTTAAGACTTGGGGTTGTCCAGCTTATGTCAAAAAGTTTGAAAATGATAAGCTACAGACTAAATCCGATAAGTGTAGATTTGTGGGATACCCTAAAGAAATCGTAGGTTATTATTTCTATCATCCTACTGATCAAAAGGTGTTTGTTGCGAAACATGTTACCTTCTTGGAGAAAGAGGTTATCCATGAAGGGGTCAGTGGGAGTAAGATATATCTTGAAGAAGTTCAAGAACCACAAATTACCACGGATCAAAGTCAGGTACCTAACCAAGTAGAAGAACCTACTGTACCACACCCTGTTCGTAAATCTGGAAGAGTACCGAAGATACCTGAGGCGTATGAATTCGTTATAGAGGATGACGATGAGGTACACATCATGAATGATGATGATCCATTGAATTACGAGCAGGCTATGAGTAATAAAGACTCAGGGAAATGGCTTGAAGCCATGAAATCTGAAATGGACTCCATGTATGAAAACAAAGTATGGACTTTGGTTTCACCACCTGAAGGTATTAAGCCTATTGGGTGTAAATGGGTTTTTAAGAGAAAAACTGGAGCAGACGGAAAGGTAGAGACCTATAAGGCCCGACTGGTTGCAAAAGGTTTCAAACAAAGACAAGGAGTTGACTATGATGAAACCTTCTCACCAGTAGCCATGCTCAAGTCCATTCGGATTTTGCTTGCGATTGCAGCTTACAACGACTATGAGATCTGGCAGATGGACGTGAAAACGGCCTTCCTCAATGGAAAACTTGAGGAGGATGTGTATATGACATAGCCAGAGGGAATTATTTCAAAAGTTGGAACAAATCAAGTCTGTAAGCTACAACGATCCATTTATGGGTTGAAGCAAGCTTCTCGTAGATGAAACATTCGTTTTGATGAGACAATCAAAGAGTTTGATTTTATCAAAAACGAGGATGAACCATGTGTATACAAGAAGGTTAGTGGGAGCTCAGTATCATTCCTAGTATTATATGTTGATGATATATTATTGATAGGGAATGACATTCCTATGTTACAATCAATTAAAATCTGGTTATCTAAAAACTTCTCCATGAAGGACTTGGGTGAAGCATCCTATATTTTGGGGATAAAGATCTATAGAGATAGATCTAAAAGGATGCTCGGCTTATCCCAAGGAACGTACATTGATACGATGCTAAAGAGGTTTAGCATGAAAGATTTCAAAAGAGGTCTCATGCCGATGAGCCATGGAATACATCTCCCCAAGAAACAGGCCCCAAAGACACCTGAGGAGAGAGACCGTATGAGTAAGATCCCTTATGCTTCTGCAATAGGATCTATCATGTACGGTATGATATGTACTAGACCGGATGTTACTCACGCACTTAGTGTAATGAGCAGATACCAGTCGAATCCAGGAGAAGAGCACTGGAAGGCAGTGAAGAATATCCTAAAGTACTTGAGAAGGACTAAAGATATTTTTCTTGTCTACGGTGGGTCTGAATTAAAACTCGAGGGATTCACGGACTCAAGTTTTCAAATAGACCAAGATGACAGTAAATTTTTTTTAGGGTATATGTTTACCTTGAACGGAGGCGCAGTTAGTTGGAAGAGTTCCAAGCAGCAAACAGTTGCTGATTCAGTGACAGAGGCAGAGTATATAGCTGCAAGTGAAGCTGCAAAGGAAGCTGTTTGGATGAAGAAGTTAATAACTAAACTTGGTGTGGTTCCTAGCATTAGAGAAGCAGTTCCCGTATATTGTGACAATACTGGAGCGGTTGCACAGGCTAAGGAACCCAGGTCTCATCAAAAATCCAAACACGTGTTGCGGCGATTTCACTTGATCAGGGAGATCATTGAAAGAGGAGACGTCACCTTGGAGCGTGTGGACCTCAAGACAACATTGCAGATCCATTTACTAAAGCTCTAACACAACAGCAGTTTGATCGTCACTTAGAGAAGATGGGTATGAGATACCATGGCGATTGGCTTTAGTGCAAGTGGGAGATTGATAGTAGTGTGCATACAAGCCAATCATGTATGATGATAAAGCACATACTTTATAAACAATCTTATTTATTTATTAATAAAATATTAATTTAAGGTATTTAATTATCTACATGGTGCTATTTTTTATAATATGTAAATAACCCATAGTTTTAAGCAATGCTTTTAGAATCATGATGAGATCATGCTAATGAGATCTAAATTCTTAGAAAGCTTAAAAACTAAAGTAGTTCTCAATCGTGGGATTTCTAAAATGGAGATTAGTAAATCCGGATAGATTGGTACATATGTTGCTTGTTCATTGGATGAGGATGACTGATCTCATGGTCATTTGTGTGGAGACACTAAAGCAAGTATGTAGGTGCGTATTGGAGAATAAGTTCACTGAACGTGACTCGCTATGGAATACCTAATGAAGTTTTACTCGCCTGTCAATAGGAATTCCTAATGTGATAGTAGTACAAGTGATCCTTGGACTTAAGATCATCATAGTATCTTGTATGTAATAAATTATACTTTGACTTATTTCTTAAGGCCTTTTAAGGCATATATAGGGTATGCTTGGGTATAATGAGTTGCATATGGAGATAATGTATGATCAATAAAGAATCTACCACCTCTAGTAAAAGAGGAGATATGTCCTATGTGATTCGTTAAATGACAACCCAGGAATCCTTGGCCAAGGTAGAATGAAATTAGAAAGAGGTTTCTAATTTGCATTATTTGGAGTTGTGCGTTTTCTAATCAAAATATATATAATTAAATAAATTAAGACTTGACAATAAATCTATGTCTTATATTTAATTGGGACATTGTATGGTGGAAGGATTGAATTGTACGGTAACTATTAACTCACAGGTTCTTTTATGATTAATGTTAAAATCTATATTATCTGGAAAGTCGTTGATCGCTAGGGAGGCTTATCCCTATTGTAGAATAAATATTATTTATTTATATAGATTATTAGTTTAATTTATTTATTTAAATAAGATTAAAATTGTTCTAATTGATTTATTCACAACCGATTTAATATGGAGAACCTAAAGAGTCACACCATAAAAGGAAGAAGAATTATTTAAGAAGAAAATGGCATGATAGTAATAATGCATTAAGTATAATTAATTAAATCTATGGTGATAGAATAAATTAAATGGCTTAATGTTTATTATTTAATATTTTAAAAATATTAAATATAAATTAATAAGAGGAGTTTTATTAATATTTTTATTATTATTACTATTTTAATTCTAAAAGAGTTTAGGAATTAATATAATTTCAGTACTCTCTCTCAATCCTAATAAGATTAGGATATAAATTAATTAAAAGTGTTTAATTAATTAATTAAATAAAACCCTATTCTAATTGGATTAGGAGGGTTAACCTAATATTTATATTAGAGAGTCTTATATCAGAAATAATGTGACGCCCCCCAGAATAGGTCCATTCAACCCAACCCATTCTGAGTCGCCAAATACATGGTACAGAATTCAAATACAACTTTATATCATACGGTCGTGCAAAATACGACCACACAACTGTGAGTCTCAATACAAATATGTAGAAAATATTAAGATTCAAACTAAGTCCTCATTACAATTATTATCACACTATTTATCAGAAATAGTGAGGACTACTACTGCTCTAACTCGGACCATCACTCTGTCCCCCGACTAGTCCCTGCGACATTCTCATTTCCTGAAGAGGACAACAGATGAAAAGGGTGAGCTCAACTAGCTCAGTAAAGAATATTATGACTAACATAATGGAAAATAAATTATCGTTAGCCTTCAATAAATCAGATAAAATATAATGGACAACCAATCTTAGATCAATATTCGCAGCGGAAATAACAAATCATTAGAAGAGTTAAGCAGAGAATCAAGTCTACTATCTTCTATGATTTAAAAGTCCATCATCAATATTTTATCCCTGTAACATCAATCAATATACATCTCGAATCAATATTCATCTTTGCACTACAGGCCAAAGATATTCATTTGTATCATCAGTGGTCATATTCATCTCAACACCTGTCATCTTTGCACTACAGGCCAAAGATATTCATCAGGTAATCATTCATCTTTGCTCTACAGGCCAAAGATATTCATCAAGTAATCATTCATCTTTTAGGACTGAGGATGATGAAAAATATTTTAAAGAACGAATCCAGTGAGATAAAAGACAAAGATTAGGGATTCGTCATTTAGTTTATCCAAATTCAAGAATAATCCATAATAATACTTTGTGGAGCAAAATTCAAGAATAAAGCCCAAAACTTGGATACAATCAAAGATAGTAACCTTAACAGACAATTTGGACAAATAGAAGAAAAATAAATTTTCCCGTGAATAGTGCCGTATACGTGAATAGTAACCCCGACGGAAAAAGTAAGAATTTCAACATAAAATCCATGACAATATTTTTGTATAATGATATTGAGAAGAATAACATCATTTACGAAAGAAAATAACATCCCTTACCTCAAAAGAACAGTATCTCTGACTGGAATATCGGATATAATACCGACGGAAGCTTGTACTGAATAGTAATACTCAAAGTATTGAAATACTCACAAAAATACGCTCGATATTATAGAGAGAGAAAATTTCTGATTCTGGTGTGATTTTCAATTCTAACCTAAGCACCCTATTTATAGGAAAAGCTTAGGATGCCAAAGGAGACTAAATGAATAAAATATTATTATTTTCAAAATAATTTTCGCCGCCGCCGGCTGCTGCCCAAAATCAGATTTCAACAAAAGTGGGGCTCACCCATTAAATAATATATATATTTTCCGAAACTTCAATAATTAATAACAAATAGCCCCTTTGTCAGAAAAATACAAATTCTATGTCCTTCCATAGGAAATTTAATTCTCTACAACTTTGCAGAAGGAAGTTTTTCCAAATTCCAAACATAAATTATCCGGAATCCATAAACAGATGATTTCTCACACCAAAATATTGATAAAAACTCATCAGCGCCAATTCCTTCTTTAATATCCACAAAATAAATATTTCCTTATCATATAAATCAATAATTAATTATTCACAAATAATATTATAGAACTACAATATTAACAACCAGGTCGTTCCCAGGACAGAGGGGGCCTTCCGATAAGGACTTCTCCTTACTGGCGCGCAATTAAATAACCCCTCCTAGACAGAACTTCCTTAGACATTGTCAATAATGCTATCTAATAATATTATTCAAATAATATGAATTATTGAGTTGATAACGTGAAATACTGTGCAACGACAATTATTGAATCAATACTACAAAATATCAACTGTAGCCATTATTGAATCAATCATAAAAAAATAGCAACGTAGCAATTATTGAGTCAATAAAATATCAATGCAGCAATTATTGAGTCAATAATATAAAATATCAACGTAGCAATTATTGAGTCAATAATATAAAATATTGAACAGTAAATACTGTAACAATAATTGAGTAGGTTCCTTCTCACGTAAGACTCAATAATTCGAAATACTGTGCAATACCGTGTGCTACTGCGCAACACCGCGTACTGTATTTTAACCACCGGGTATTTCAACAGTACTAACGGTAACACTACGCCGTTATCTTGTAAAAATGTTATTTCTGTCGCTTTCTATATCCGACAGTTATTCCGTTGTGGGGGCCCACAAATAGCTGCGCCGTCGTACGAATATTCCCCGACAACAAGAATATTCCACGACCAAACGAATATTCCCCGACAACAAGAATATTTTATAACCACTTGCTCATTTTAAAAATGTTTGCACATTTCACCCATAACTTTCATATTTATCAAATCAACACCTTACTATTTCGAAATAATATATAAAGAAAATTAAATCTTTATTTATAAAAGTTGGGGTCTTACAACCTCCCCTCCTTATGAAATTTCGTCCTCGAAATTGACGTACGTACCTGGTATGTCGAAAAGGTGAGGATACCTCGCTTTCATTTCCGATTCCAACTCCCAGGTCATTTCCTCAATTGCATGGTTTCTCCACAAAACTTTAACTTGAGGTATAATTTTCGAGCGTAGGACATGCTCCTTCCTATCCAAGATCTTGACAGGTACCTCCTCGTACGTTAAATCTTCAGCTATCTCGTCTGGTTCTAACTCAATAATGCGATCTGGATCCTTCACATATTTACGTAACACGGATATGTGAAACACATTATGAACACGAGACATGCTTGGAGGTAAAGCAAGTCTATAGGCCACATTTCCTACTCGGTCAAGAATCTCAAATGGACCAATGAATCGTGGGTTGAGCTTTCCTCTCTTCCCAAACCTTGTAACTCCTTTCCATGGAGCAACACGTAATAACACATGGTCTCCAACATTAAATTCCACGTCCTTTCGATGAAGATCTGCATAACTCTTTTGTCGATCCTGTGCCGTCTGTATACGTTGTCGGATTATTTGGATCTTTTCTGTAGTCATACGTACTAACTCTGGTCCCAACAATGTTGCTTCACCCACCTCATCCCAACATACTGGAGAACGACATTTTCTCCCATACAACGCTTCGAATGGAGCTACGCCTATACTTGCCTGATAACTGTTGTTGTAGGAGAATTCCACCAATGGTAAGTACTTATCCCAACTCCCTTTGAAGTCTAGAACACAGAGTCTTAATAGATCTTCAAGAGTTTGGATAGTCCTTTCCGATTGTTCGTCTGTTTGAGGATGATAAGCCGAACTGAATCGTAAATCCGTGCCCATAGCTTTCTGCAAACTGATCCAAAATCGTGAAGTAAATCTGGGATCACGATCCGAAACTATGGATACTGGCATGCCATGCAATCTCACAATCTCATTCACGTACATATGAGCAAGACGTTCAAGGGAATAAGTCTCTCGTATCGGCAAGAAATGAGCAGACTTGGTTAATCTATCAACAATAACCCAAATCGCATCTAAGCCTTGAGAAACCTTGGGAAGACCCGTAACGAAATCCATCGTAATGTGTTCCCACTTCCATTTCGGAATCTCCAGTGGTTGCAATGGACCCTTCGGCACTTGATGCTCCGCCTTTACACGTTGACAAGTTAAACATCTTGAGATGAACTCCACGATCTCTCTCTTCATATTACTCCACCAAAATGTATGTCGAAGATCACGATACATTTTAGTACTCCCAGGATGGATTGCAAACGGTGTGTTGTGTGCCTCCATCATAATTCTATACTTCAAGTCAAAATTGTTAGGAACACAAAGTCTGGAGTTGACTCGAAGTATTCCCTCTTCATCGATTCTTGCTTCTGGAATTGCACCTTCTTGCACCTTCTTCTTCATCTTCATCAATTCCGCATCCGTAGCTTGAGCAGCTTTAACTTTATCAATCAAAGCTGGTTCTACGCGTATACTTGACATCATCGCACTCGTTCCCACATATGATCTTCTACTCAACGCGTCAGCTACCACGTTCGCTTTTCCAGGATGGTATTGGATGGTATGATCGTAATCTTTCAACAACTCAAGCCAACGTCGTTGCCGCATGTTGAGTTCCTTCTGAGTGAAGAAATATTTAAGGCTCTTATGATCCGTATAAATCTCCACTTTCTCTCCGTACAAGTAATGTCTCCAGATCTTCAACGCGAATACGACTGCTGCCAACTCTAGATCATGAGTAGGATAATTCCTCTCATATTCTTTGAGTTGTCGCGAGGCATAGGCTATGACTTTCCCATGTTGCATGAGAACACATCCTAACCCTTTGCCCGAAGCATCGCTGTAAATAACAAATCCATCTGAACCAGATGGTATTGTCAGAACAGGTGCCGAAATAAGTCTCCTCTTGAGCTCTTGGAAGCTCTTCTCGCATTCCTCTCTCCAAACGAATTTCGTATCTTTCCGAGTCAACTGAGTTAATGGAGTAGCGATTCGAGAAAATCCCTCTACGAATCTCTGATAATAACCAGCTAAGCCCAGAAAGCTTCGTACTTCAGTCACCGACTTAGGTTGCTCCCAGCTTTGTATTGCTTCAATCTTCGCCGGGTCCACAGATACTCCACGTTTCGATACCACGTGCCCAAGGAATGCTACTTCCTCAAGCCAGAACTCGCATTTCTTCAGCTTGGCATATAGCTTGTTCTCACGAAGCTTTTGAAGTACCAACTTCAAATGGTGTTCATGATCTTCACGGCTTTTAGAATAGATGAGAATGTCATCAATAAAGACAACAACGAATTGATCCAAATACTCCTTAAATACACAGTTCATCATATCCATGAAAGCAGCAGGAGCATTAGTCAATCCAAAAGACATAACTAAGAACTCATAATGCCCGTACCGTGTTCTGAAAGTAGTCTTTGGAATATCCTCAGTTTTAATCTTCAACTGATGATATCCAGAACGAAGATCGATCTTTGAAAAGAATTGCGCTCCTTGCAACTGGTCGAACAGGTCATAAATACGAGGTAACGGATACCTATTCTTGATGGTGACATGGTTCAACTCCCGATAGTCAATGCAAAGTCGCATACTCCCGTCTTTCTTCTTTACGAATAAAACAGGAGCACCCCAAGGAGACGTACTAGGACGAATAAAACCGATATCTAACAACTCTTGTAATTGGACCTTTAACTCCTGAAGTTCAATAGGAGCCATTCGATATGGGGTTTTAGAAATGGGCTTTGTACCGGGCTCAAGGTCAATAAAGAATTCAACTTCACGTTCTGGGGGTAAACCGGGAAGTTCTTCGGGAAATACATCAGGAAACTCATTAACAACGGAAATATCATTCAAACCTGACGTATTCTGATTTAGATCAGTGACATGAGCTAAGAAAGCTTGACATCCGTTTTTCAATAAACGAATAGCTTTATGACTTGAAATGATATTGACTGATTTTAGTGGTTTGGTGATTTGGATTCGCACAATAGGTTGATTAGGAATATGAAAACTAACAACCTTACGAAAACAATCAATTTTGGCATGGTAAGTGGTTAACCAGTCAATTCCTAAAATCACGTCAAATGCAAGTATTTTCAAAGATATAAGATCAACAGGTAAGGTAAGGGTACCAATCTGAATCAAGCAAGATTTGTAAACTGTAGATGTAACAAAGGTTTCTCCTAACGGAGTTTCAACAGATAAGTCAAAGTCTAATTTATCAGAAGTCAAGTTCAAACGTTGAGCACAAGCAGGTGAAATAAAGGAATGGGTAGCACCGGTATCTAACAAGGTGTAAACTTCGCAAGAGTTTATGATCAGCTTACCCGTAATCACCTCATGTGGATTCCTCGCGTTTTGGGCTGTCACGACAAACGCTCTTCCAGGAATCACCGACTTTGACTTGTCTGCAACCGCCTTTGGAATCACCACCCCCGCTGAATTTGGTTTTGGAACAGGACAATCTCGAGCTATATGTCCTTCTTTTCCACAGTTATAGCATCCTTTGAATTGTTGTGGGCAGTTTGGGCTGATATGTCCCTCTTTCCCGCATTTATAGCATACGACCGGTGGTCGTTCTCCTCCCCTCGAAACAGTTGATGCTGGTGCTGATGTTGACATCTTCGCGTTCTCATTGTTATACCTTCTCTTTTTGAAATCTCCTCCCGATTCGCTTCTTCTACTATCATGGCCACGATTACCACCGGAATGGTTACCGTTTCTGTCATACTTTCCTCCTTGCTGGTTGTCATTGCTCCGATGACTGCTGCCACCAGTACGACCTTGGTTGTGGTCCCTCGGTTGAACATAATCATTATCTCGTTCTAATAACTGGGCCCTGTTTACTACATCCGAATATAAAGAAAATTTATGAGAAATG
Organism: Panax stipuleanatus; assembly: GCA_020205555.1. Lineage (NCBI taxonomy): Eukaryota > Viridiplantae > Streptophyta > Magnoliopsida > Apiales > Araliaceae > Panax > Panax stipuleanatus. The sequence continues at coordinate 61,142,467 of CM035117.1, read as the reverse complement.
AGGTATTGACGTATTTCGGGTTTCAAACCTCTTAGAAACATCCGCGTCATACGTTCCTCATTCTCCACCAAATGAGGTGCAAACCTGGACAGCTCCGCGAACTTAGCCTCGTACTGGGATACCGTCATGTTGTTTTGCTCGAGTCTGATAAACTCTACTTCCTTCATATGACGAATACTTTCAGGAAAGTACTTGTCATTAAACAGTTTCTGAAACGTTTCCCAAGACATCTGGAGTGCGGCAGGCTGGGTATGCTTCACGGATTCCCACCAGTAATCTGCCTCTCCACGGAACATAAACGTGGCGAATGGAACCTTCTGTTCCTCTGTACATCCCAAGACATCAAATATCTTGGTAATTTGTTTAATCCACGTCTCTGCCTTGATCGGATCTGGCTTTCCCAGAAACTCTGGTGGTCCCAATTCTTTGAACTGCTTGGCAGTGACAACTTGCGTGTTGTTATTATCGCCACCTATATGTTGCACACGAGTCTCCCTCGTCTGGTTTTGCATGAACTGCAGAAAACTTCTAAACATCTCATCGTTTATCGTCTGACCAGCGTTATTTTCAGGATGAACACTGCCTTCTTGTTGCACGTTCTCCTGGTTAGTGATTAAAGGTGTCTCCACGGTCTCATTCACTTCGTTGTTAACATTCTCAGCTGCCATTCTCAAATACTGCCATAAAACAAGGGTTAATTAAACAAGTCAACATATCACATATTAACCCTATGCTCCGACTGACCAATTAAATACCACATAAGCTTAGGTAGGACACACTAGCGAAGGATTTACTCGTCTCTCCCCTTCTAGTTCTATTCCCCGATCTCCGCCAGAGATCATATCCCTAAGCTCTGATACCAACTGTGACGCCCCCCAGAATAGGTCCATTCAACCCAACCCATTCTGAGTCGCCAAATACATGGTACAGAATTCAAATACAACTTTATATCATACGGTCGTGCAAAATACGACCACACAACTGTGAGTCTCAATACAAATATGTAGAAAATATTAAGATTCAAACTAAGTCCTCATTACAATTATTATCACACTATTTATCAGAAATAGTGAGGACTACTACTGCTCTAACTCGGACCATCACTCTGTCCCCCGACTAGTCCCTGCGACATTCTCATTTCCTGAAGAGGACAACAGATGAAAAGGGTGAGCTCAACTAGCTCAGTAAAGAATATTATGACTAACATAATGGAAAATAAATTATCGTTAGCCTTCAATAAATCAGATAAAATATAATGGACAACCAATCTTAGATCAATATTCGCAGCGGAAATAACAAATCATTAGAAGAGTTAAGCAGAGAATCAAGTCTACTATCTTCTATGATTTAAAAGTCCATCATCAATATTTTATCCCTGTAACATCAATCAATATACATCTCGAATCAATATTCATCTTTGCACTACAGGCCAAAGATATTCATTTGTATCATCAGTGGTCATATTCATCTCAACACCTGTCATCTTTGCACTACAGGCCAAAGATATTCATCAGGTAATCATTCATCTTTGCTCTACAGGCCAAAGATATTCATCAAGTAATCATTCATCTTTTAGGACTGAGGATGATGAAAAATATTTTAAAGAACGAATCCAGTGAGATAAAAGACAAAGATTAGGGATTCGTCATTTAGTTTATCCAAATTCAAGAATAATCCATAATAATACTTTGTGGAGCAAAATTCAAGAATAAAGCCCAAAACTTGGATACAATCAAAGATAGTAACCTTAACAGACAATTTGGACAAATAGAAGAAAAATAAATTTTCCCGTGAATAGTGCCGTATACGTGAATAGTAACCCCGACGGAAAAAGTAAGAATTTCAACATAAAATCCATGACAATATTTTTGTATAATGATATTGAGAAGAATAACATCATTTACGAAAGAAAATAACATCCCTTACCTCAAAAGAACAGTATCTCTGACTGGAATATCGGATATAATACCGACGGAAGCTTGTACTGAATAGTAATACTCAAAGTATTGAAATACTCACAAAAATACGCTCGATATTATAGAGAGAGAAAATTTCTGATTCTGGTGTGATTTTCAATTCTAACCTAAGCACCCTATTTATAGGAAAAGCTTAGGATGCCAAAGGAGACTAAATGAATAAAATATTATTATTTTCAAAATAATTTTCGCCGCCGCCGGCTGCTGCCCAAAATCAGATTTCAACAAAAGTGGGGCTCACCCATTAAATAATATATATATTTTCTGAAACTTCAATAATTAATAACAAATAGCCCCTTTGTCAGAAAAATACAAATTCTATGTCCGTCCATAGGAAATTTAATTCTCTACAACTTTGCAGAAGGAAGTTTTTCCAAATTCCAAACATAAATTATCCGGAATCCATAAACAGATGATTTCTCACACCAAAATATTGATAAAAACTCATCAGCGCCAATTCCTTCTTTAATATCCACAAAATAAATATTTTCTTATCATATAAATCAATAATTAATTATTCACAAATAATATTATAGAACTACAATATTAACAACCAGGTCGTTCCCAAGACAGAGGGGGCCTTCCGATAAGGACTTCTCCTTACTGGCGCGCAATTAAATAACCCCTCCTAGACAGAACTTCCTTAGACATTGTCAATAATGCTATCTAATAATATTATTCAAATAATATGAATTATTGAGTTGATAACGTGAAATACTGTGCAACGACAATTATTGAATCAATACTACAAAATATCAACTGTAGCCATTATTGAATCAATCATAAAAAATAGCAACGTAGCAATTATTGAGTCAATAAAATATCAATGCAGCAATTATTGAGTCAATAATATAAAATATCAACGTAGCAATTATTGAGTCAATAATATAAAATATTGAACAGTAAATACTGTAACAATAATTGAGTAGGTTCCTTCTCACGTAAGACTCAATAATTTGAAATACTGTGCAATACCGTGTGCTACTGCGCAACACCGCGTACTGTATTTTAACCACCGGGTATTTCAACAGTACTAACGGTAACACTACGCCGTTATCTTGTAAAAATGTTATTTCTGTCGCTTTCTATATCCGACAGTTATTCCGTTGTGGGGGCCCACAAATAGCTGCGCCGTCGTACGAATATTCCCCGACAACAAGAATATTCCACGACCAAACGAATATTCCCCGACAACAAGAATATTTTATAACCACTTGCTCATTTTAAAAATGTTTGCACATTTCACCCATAACTTTCATATTTATCAAATCAACACCTTACTATTTCGAAATAATATATAAAGAAAATTAAATCTTTATTCATAAAAGTTGGGGTCTTACAAATAAGGTACGTGAATTTTTTCAAGGGTTGGGAGTACACATATTCTATAGAGATAGAAACAAGGGTTAAGCCAATAACCCATTTTCCTGAGTTCTTCATCTTCCTTGGTGGATCACCGTTAAAGGCCAAACATTTGGGTGGCTGACATTGATCAAGGGAAGGAGCCACTACAGAGGAATCAAAGGAATCAAAGGAGTAGAACTTGTACCTAAGGAAGCTTGGATCTTCAAAGGTATAATTCTATCCTCTCCTTCTATGTATTGACTGATAATTGATGCACAAGAAAGATCATGGTTAAGGGTTTGTAAGAAATTTTTAAAATCTGATTTTTCATCCCTTCCGCTGCGTTTATGTAATTTGATTGCATGCTTATGTTTCTAGCAAACCCAACAGTTTTCTCCCGGTCCTCTTTAGCAACCATTATTTGATGATAACCAGCAAAGCAATCCACGAAGGAATACATGCCATACTGCGCAGTATTATCGATCAGGATGTGGATGAAAGGTACCGGGAAATTATCCTTGAGACAGGCTTTGTTTAAATCCCGGTAATCCATGAAGACTTGTACCTTCCCTCTGGGCTTAGGTACGGGAACTATGTTTGACAGCCATTCTGGGTATGTTGATACCATGATGATTCCGGCTTTGAATTGTTTAACAATTTCTTCTTTGACTTTCAGACTCCACTCTGGTTTCAATCGCCTGAGCTTTTGCTTGACTGGTTTGAATCCTACTTTGATGGGCATTCGATGGATAATAATATCAGTGGATAAGCCAATCATATCTTCATGTGACCATGCAAATACATCTTGGTACTGTTTTATGAGTTTGATTATATCGGCTTTTTGATTGGGTGTGAGGTCTGAACCTATTTGGATTTCTTTGATATTTTTGGAGGTTCCTATGTTGATGGTGGTGGTTTGGTTGAGGTTTGGCTTGGGTTTGTCTTCGACCCATTCTTTGATCTCCTCAGGCACCTCATAGTCATCTTCCTCCTCTTGATCAATATCCATCAAGTCGAAGTTCAGTTCTACATCAAAGTCGTAGCCATTTTGACATGTTGACATCTCATCAGCAGAGACACCCACATCCAATGCTTGGGTCCTTAAAACAAAAATGCTTTCATTAATATATATATATAACTGCTTAAACATACATGGCACTTGCAAAGCATGACAAAAGTTACTGCTATAGCTGTGAAAGCAAAAGTAAGTAGTAAATGAAAGCATGATTAAAGGGCAGATGTACTTTCTATCCCTTTACCCTTTTCGACCGAGGCAAGGGAGGATCAGGGATTTGTAATTATCTGTCTCATCTTGGATGATGACCGAGACATCCTTTATAATAGGGCCAGGGCTCTTCTTTGAACAGCTCTCTTTTCCCTTCTTGATGCGAGGAATTTGGGCATGATCCTCGTCGTCGCTGTCTGGGAGTTCGTCATTCATGCCCTCGTAGTTGATAATGTCCCTCATATTAGCGAATGGGTCTCGTCCTTCATACATGATCTTTTCTTTTCCCTTTTCGCTGTCTGCCTCAGGCTTGAGGGCTTTTCTTTCATAGACAGGTATGATTGAAGGAAATAGCATGGCTGATACCGCAGTCGGGATTTTCCTCGTAGGTTTCACCCATCCGGTATTTGTGAGGTTTAGCAGCAGAATTGTGGAGGCATGAGCCTTGGGATGTTTATGTGGGTTTCGGCTGCTTAACCCGGATGAATATCCCAATCCTGCTCTCCCAGTCTGACTTGGGATTTGGACTGGCATCTTGATACCTTGCTTATCCTTTCCCAACCCTTCTCCAGGTTGGAAACCCGAAGATACCATTTCTCGCCCCACTGTTATTACTTCGGTGGAGACTTTAGGCTTCAAGGATGGTGCCTCGATAGGTAGATACTGAGTATCGCTCACCTCTAGAGCTTGAAAACTCGTAGGTTCAATCCCCGCATCCAGGTTAATCACTGGCATGTCCCCATGTATATAGGTAGGGTACTCTGGTTCGGCATTCACTGTGGTGAGGCTGCCGTTGATAATGTACTTGAGTTGTTAATGGAGGGTGGATGGCACTGCCCCTGCCATGTGGATCCAGGGTTTGCCCAGCAATAAGTTGTATCCGGTGGCGATGCTGGGCACCTGGAAAGATACATAGAAAGTGTGTGGGCCAATCTCTAGAGGTAGCTCTATTTCCCCCATAGCCTGTCGACGAGATCTATCGAAGGCCCGGATGACCATATGACTGGTTTTTGATTTGGTTAGGATTGATCTTCATCCTTTCTAAAGTATCGTATGGACAAATGTTGAGGGATGATCCTCCAACGATGAGCACACCTCCGATCACATATCCGGAGGACATTACAGCTATATGTAGGGACTTGTGGTGGCCCGTTCCTTTTGTCGGGATATCATCGTCAGTGAAAGATATCATATTGCTGTTGAAGATGTGCTCTATCATATGACAGAATTTCTCGGTGTCCACTGTATATGGTAGCTGAGCTTCTTCTAGTACTTTCATTAGAATGTTGCAATGATCCTCTGAGGATAGGACCAAGTCGAGGATGGACACTTGTTTAGGTGCGTCATCCAAGCTTTGCACTATTTGGATTCCAGGATGTCCCATCTGTTTGAGGAACTCTTTGATTTTCTCTTCAACCACCTTCTCTTTTTCTTTGATGACTGGTTTGATTACCCTCTGAGGTAGGTATAATGGATTGTCCTTTGGCACAATGGTAATGTTGTTTGAAGTGGAGCCTTCATTGTTCTCGTAGTTCCATGGGACCTTCTTCAGACTGATGATTGGATACTGAGGTCTAAAAGGCAAGATTAAAGGCTGAGGTGCAGCCACCTTCACATAATTTTGTATTTATTGAACCTCTTTCCCTGTCAGTACCAAGGGTGTGAGGATTGACTCCTTATCACATGATATGACAGCCACTGCGTTCTGGTTCCATACAGTGGGGATCTAGAGAGTGTCATTGTCTGGGAGATCGAGGATTTGATTTTCCCTTATCAGGTCCCTATTTTCGATCATGTCTTGAATTAGGTTACGAAGTGCCCAGCAATCCTCAGTATCATGGCCGGGTGAATTGGAATGGTACTGACATATTTGGTCAGGTTTGAATTTTCTGGCTCGAGGGTTCAATGGAGGTAACAAGTCTGCAACCATTCATTCGTTGATTAGCATTTGAAGGATTTCTTCGATTGATTGATTTAGGTTGGTGAAGTTCCTCTGAAATAGGAATTTCCCATCTGATCGGTGATTTTCTTCTTCGGCCACCCTGTTGGCCCAAAGATCATTCTCATTAGACTGGTATTGATTTCTCGGGGAAGTGATCTCCTGTGTGGGAGGATGATTAACAACGGACTGGTTGATTTATTTCACCATACTGCTGGTGAGCTGATGCTGGTAAACGACCAGTTCTGCTAACTGCTTGATTTGTTCCTTGGGAGAATTTATTTCTTTCTCTATCAGGAACCGCCTTTCAAAAACATCCCAACTATCTGGGCTGGTGTTGTTGGATTGAATTGATTCTCCCACATAACGGAGGTAATTGGATCCTTCTCCATTTGTGGTGCTGATCATGTTGACATTCTCCTCTTTATGCTGTGGCAAAGGATTGTCCTGCACATGGGGTTGCTTAGGCTTTGTGACAACAATCTCTCCGTTGTCAATCAAGTCTTGTATTTTGTGCTTGAGAGACCAACAGTCTTGGGTGTCATGGCCTGGAGATCCAGAGTGATAAGCACACTTCTTGCTTAAGTCGAAATTCTGACCATTAGTGTTGGTTAGTGGAAGGAGTTGGACAATCTTCTTCTGGGCTGTCAGAAGTTTGAATACGTTCTTAAGTGAATCCCCTAGAGGGGTGAAAGTTCTTTGACGCCTGACCTCCATATTTTTCTGAAATGGAGGATTTAAAGGCTGTGCTGGATTTTGAAAAGGGGTATAACTCCTCCTTTGGATGGGCATACTGTTTGAATCGCCCCTTGGATTTTGTCCATGTAACACTAAGGAAACTTCTTCATATTTCTTCTTGTGGACCCTACGGGGATTACTCCCATAATTTTCGGACTGGATATGCTCAGCGACAGCTTCGAGGGCGGTCAGATCTTTTATCTTCTCGAATTTGAGCCCCAATTCGGCCATTTCGCCATGTTTGATCATTTCAGAGAATGGTTTTCCTATGCCTGCTAGGACCCTCTCATAATAAGGCGCTTCTTGGATGTCGATGAAGGTTATGACTATTTCAGATTCAGTCATAGCTGGGGTTACTTGTGTTGCGACCTGTCTCCATCGCTGGGCATATTCTCTGAATGATTCAGTGTTATTCTTCCTTATCTTGGTAATTTGGTATCTGTCTGGAGTCAGCTGAGATTGGAAGCTATATTGACCGAGGAAGGCGTGGGCCAGTTCTTCCCAACTGTGGATTTTGGAGTTGTCCAGACGGGCATGCCATGCTCTCGCCTCTTCGGTTAGACTCTTCTGGAATAACTGTATTCGAAGCTTCTCGTCCTCTGTATAGGATCCGAGTTCTCCGATGAACACTTTTAGGTGTGTGTAAGGATCTTCCATTCCATCATACTTCTCAAAGTCAGGAGTTTTAAATTTTTCTGGATAACGAGCCCCGGGGAATATACAGAGGTCAGAGTAATTGACACTACCGAATGCCCCAATCCCTTTGATTGATCGGAGAGCTTCCTCCATTTGTTGTACTTTCTTCATAATGTCACCAGCTTCATGTTCTTTGACGAAGGGGGTGATTTCAGGGGTTTTGTTGGTCGTTTCCTGGTTTTGTGGTCCCAGAATCTGAGTTTTGGCCTTTTCAATCTCTTGACCACCAGCACTACCACCAGATGCTCCTGGTTCTGTGTGAGCTTGAGATTGTTTCTCTTTAAGGGCCTTTCTTTGTTCTCTTAGGAAACCGGCTAACTCGGCTATCTGATTTTTCAGACCTTCGAACTCTTCCCTGGATACCAGGGTGGATTCTAGTTGAGCACTAGAAGCCATGTACATGCATGGACTGGGTGCTTTAGATTTAGACCTAGTATCAGGACCAATTTTTACCTACAACAAAACGTAGGCGTGTCAATTCTCTGATGTAGGTAAGGACAGGATGCATGATGTGTTTTTTAGATTTTATCCTGCAAAATCGAGGTTAGTTGTTTTGATGGTAGGATGACATGGTAGTTTGACAGGGAAAGTAAATCTTTCATTTATGATATTTACATTGTGCTCCTCGGTAATTGGAGACTTAACATGGAATTGAAAGAGGAAGGCATGAAGAAGCTTCCCTTTGGATTTGGTTAATTAGAGGTTGACCTATCTTAGGTTACTCTTGCGACTTTTGTTTTCGCATGAAGGCTCCCAGATCATCGCAATCTACTAGAGGGGAAATTAATCCGATCTTTCAACTGGAGGGAATCTGGGTGGTACATTTTCATGAGCCCCAGAGACTTAGTCATCCCCAGAGACATTACTTATCACCGACCGGGTTTTCCTCCTTGTGAGAGGGACACACAAGATACATTCACATACATCATGCCTCACCGTTGTGCATATGATAACATGGGTGCGAAGCACTAAATATGGGTGTGAAGCACTAAAAAGCACAAAAGCATTCATTCACATTCATTCAATGTAAAGACGCATCATTTATACATTCAATAAAGATGCAGCATTCACTCATTCATTGACTGTGGAGACGCAGAATTTCACGCATTCAATAGTTTTGAAAGGGAAATATTTGAAAATATTTGAAAGCAGCCTAAGCCCTCTACTGTCCCTAGCAGAGTCGCCACCTGTCGATGTTGGTTTAAAAAATCCGCGGGTCGGGTCCCAACCCGGATCTTTTAATCTCTTTTTCTAAGTTCTCTCTACCCTCACTCTTTTTATTTAGGAAAAAGGTTTTGAAGGGTTTTTTTAGGAGAAAGGCATGCATCATGTCGACGATTTGAATGTTTCATAGAGTCGCCAGTTGGTAGATTTGAAATGGTTGTACCAACTCAACCGAGTTTTATTTGAAAGAGGCTCAATTGCTGGACACTGTCGAAACTTGATCTTTGAAAATAAAGTTTGAGCTCGGGGGCTTGGTTAAGTGTAGGGAAGGTGTTAGGCACCCCACGACTCCCGTGTAAACACGATACCGCATCTTTTCAATATTTCCCTTTAAAACTGGAATGCGTGAGTGAATGCTGTTGAAAATTGGGCCTACTGATTTGATTGATTGAAATTAGTGCTTTGCTTCGTTGAACCTATATACGAAGGGTTTGATTTGATTTGAAAATCAATTTTTGATTTGATTTGCAGAAACATTTAATTTGATTTTCTTTGAAAAGCTTTTTAATTGATTTGAAAATGATGTTTTGAAAGCTGGTTTATCAAACCCTTACGCTGCCATAGGAATTGAAGCCTGTTGATACTTCTAATTTTATCTTTATAGCCTTAAGGCTACATGTGAATGGTAATTTGTCGGGCTACGAAGCATCCTCGACCACAGAATATACAAGTGTCGGTCTCCTCATTGGTATGAAAACCTTCGGAGGGACGCTGACACGATAATCAACATTTTTTTATTATATTGAGACCTTAAATTCGGATAACCGTTTTAAGGTCTGTTTACATGTACATTTTTTGCAGAAAAAACTGGCAGGGTACATTTGTAAACCGGAGTTTGTCCATCGTGGGAATCAGATTTCGATCATTTTGATCGTGAATCCCACGATTCCTAGGCTCACATATAAGTAGCCAAAATCTGCACAGTTCAAATTTGTATAGAAACAGATATATATCCTAAAATTGCCAGAACCGAGGATTCATTCAGTAAATCCCGGTCCGCACGGCTAAATCGTTTCGTTCCCACTAGATAGCGATCTAAGGGACGCGAGGTTGCTTTTAAAGCTGAAACTAGAAAGAAAGCTAGATTTAAGGAAATCTCAGCCATTCTAGCTTCCCGGTTCAGTCTGGATGTTTTGAACCGTTTGAAAACTAGAATTGACGAGATTTAAATAAATCTAGTCCGCCTGCAGATATGTCAGTGCCAAGTCATATAAAATGAATATTTAAAACAGCAATTGAATAGAAAACAAGTAAAGCAATATATATATATATATATATATATATACAAATATATATAAAAGCTGTAAAGGGCGATGGATTTTCACGCCAGTGCCCGGACTGAAATTGAAATATATATATATATTGACAGAAACGTAGTCAACCAAGAATGGGAAGAGGAACAGTGATGGTGAAGGCTGCTTATATATGCATAAATATATATAAAAGTAGTAAAAAAGCCATAGAATGATCCAGACCGAACTGGAATGTAAATATACAGTAAAGTAGTCAACCAGGGACTGGGAAGATAACCTAGTAATGGTGAAGTGTGCAAAAATAGTATAAAGGTCACGAAATAGTCCAGGCCAGACTGGAATGTAAATTGCAAAAAAGTAGTCAACTAGTGACTGCGGAGATCACCAGTATGGCAAAGAGAGCAAAAATAATATAAAGGGAGATGGGTTTTCACGCCGGTGCCTGGACTAGAACTGAAATATATATATATATATATATATATATATATATATTGACAGAAATGTAGTCAACCAATACTGGGAAGAGAACCCAGTTATGGAGAAAATCTCTCATATATGCGTAGATATATATAAAAGCGGTAAACTACCTCGGATTTGACATTCGGGTTTGACAGAATTGAAATGTTATTATATATACAGTTAAATATATACAAAAAAGGGCCAAACCCGGACTGGGAATATAACCCAGTCCGTTGAAGTTGCTAGAACGTGTGTGCTAGTGCATTGAAGCTGTTGGAGCTGACGGATCGTCAATCCGAGTTGTAAAAATGCCAAAACAATCAGTTTATGTACAAAAATATACCAAATTTTGACGAAAACGGCCACGAAACTAAGTTCCGGGCATTTTTAGAAAATGAAACTTAACGTGAAAGTGTATAAAAGTACGAAGAAGTAATATTCACTTTCTGATCGTGAAAATACTTATAATGGACTGCTACACGGGCTTTTTGCCAAATCGTAGACTCTATATGTCCAAATCTATCGGTTATTTTCTGATATGTGGTAGTATATGGTTATATCTACGTGTTAGAGTGAAAATATTTGGGATTGGAAGAGGTGTAAAAGTCAGAAAATTGAACTGGTAGAGCTTCGCTGCGTTTCTCAATCTTGAAAATGAAGGGGGGCACCTTTATTTATAGGCCAGGGAGCCTCCACTCTTCCTGCTGCTGCCGCAGGTAGAGGTGCAGCTCCCCTGGTGGGGCCCGCGGTGCCGGGTTCTGTCGTCTCGAAGTATGTGCACTCCGAACAATGCGCTGTCAAAGTCGAAACTTTCTAACTTTTGATCGGAGCATCCGTTTGAGGCGTGCGATACCTTTTCGAAAAGCCCTCGCCGAGAGTGTCGCAATGACATGGGATAAAACATTTTTTGGGCCCAAAAAGACGGGTTTATGAATAGGTCTTCGGTTCCCCACAGTTTGTCCGTTGTGCTGTCTTGCGCTGTTAGCACTCGGGATCGTCATTATGATTCATTCAGACTTCGATGGCATCATTTCAGCTTGAGTTTGACCGAATCAACTGAGAGTTGATAAAATGACCAGTTTGCCCCTAGTGGGGTGGTCCTGGTGGATCTGGCTTCCCAGGGTTATCTCTGGGCTAAACTGCACTTCCCGGATTGATGTCGGGGCTGATCTATACTTCCCGAGCTGAGACCGGGGAATGATTTGACACGTTCTAGGTCGATGTCAAGGTTGACCAGTACCTCCCGAGTTGATGCCGGGGCTGACTTGACGATCCGATATTGAGATCGGGATTAATCGGTATCTCCCGGGTTGCTGTCGAGGCTGATTTGTACCTCTCGGGTTGCTGTCGAGGCTGATTTAAAGGCCCGATATTGATATCGAGGTTTAAGCTGATAGTCTGATCCGAGATCGGGGTTGGTATGATAGCCCGATTGGTGATCGGAGCTGGATTGACGGTCCGATTGGAGATCGGAGCTGGATAGACTGTCCGATTGGAGATCGGAGCTGGATTTACGGTCCGATTGGAGATCTGAGCTGGATAGACCTCCCGATTGGAGATCGAAGCTGGATAGACGGTCCGATTGGAGATCGGAGCTGGATAGACTATCCGATTGGAGATCGGAGCTGGATAGACGGTCCGATTGGAGATCAGAGATGGATAGACGGTCCGATTGGAGATCGTAGATGGATAGACAGTCTGATTGGAGATCGAAGATGGATAGACGGTCCGATTGGAGATCGTAGATGAATAGACGATCCGATTGGAGATCGGAGATGGATAGACGGTCCGATTAGAGATCGGAGCTGGATAGACTGTCCGATTAGAGATCGGAGCTGGATAGACGATTCAATTGGAGATCGGAGCTGGATAGACGACCGAATTGGAGATCGGAGCTGGATAGACAATTCGATGGGAGATCGGAGCTGGATAGACCGTTCGATGGGAGATCGAAGCTGGATAGACGGTCCGATGGGAGATCGAAGATGGATAGACGGTCCGATTGGAGATCGAAGTTGGATAGACGGTCTAATTGGAGATCAGAGCTGGATAGACGGTCCGATTGAAGATCGGAGCTGGATAGAAGGTCCGATTAAAGATCGGAGCTGGATAGACGGTCTGATTGAAGATCGGAGCTGGATAGATGATCTGATTAGAGATCGAAGCTGGATAGACTGTTCGATTGGAGATCGGAGATGGATAGACGGTCCGATTGGAGATCGAAGATAGATAGACGGTCCGATTGGAGATTGGAGATCGAGTACCGACATTGGGGATTGGATTTGACTGGAGTATCGACATTGGTGATCGGATTTGGATTTATCGATATTGGAGATCGTATTTGGGTCTACCGATATTAAGGATCAAATTTGGGTCTACCGATATTGGAGATCGGATTTAACTGAATGATCGGCATTGGTGGCCGAATTTGGATTGGAAGCCCGACATCGGTACCGGGGTTGATTTGATTGATGACTTTGCCCTCCTACAGTGTTAGTATTGGGGCAAGGAAAATTTCGAGTGTCTACAATATATATATTAAAACATTTATAATTATTAAAAAGAATTAAATTCAATTTTCTCTCTTCCACCTCATTTATTCTTATACCATGAATTATTATAAAAATGTTACCATTTAATTTATAAAATTATACAATTATATTATTACATTATACTATTTATAATGTAATATTATAATAATATATTTGAATGAATTATTTTATCGAAAAAGATAAAATGTCAATTTTCAACAATTGTCTCATACTAAAAATTCCTTCATTTATATCAAAATTGAATAAATATTTACTTATCATATTTATCAACAATTTTTATTTTATTTATCAATTATTATTCACAATTAATATTATAGAATTATAATATTGACAACCAGGTTGTTCCAAGGAAAGAGGGGGCTTTCCAATAAAAAAATTCTCTTCATTGGAGCGCAATTATATAACCTAACCACTTTTCTCGACAGAACTTTCTAGACATTGTCAATAATGCTATCTAATAATATCATTCCAATAATATGAGTGACAATTATTGATTTAATATTGTAAACTACTATGCAGTGGTTACTGTGATAATTATTAAATCAATAATATAAAATACTATGCAATTATCAATGTAGCAATTATTGATTCACTAATATAAAATATTGAACAGTAATTACTATAACAATTATTGAGTAAGTGACTTCTTACGTAAGAATCAATAATTAAAAATAATGTGCAATACCGTGTGCTACTATGCAACAACGCGTATTACTGTTCCTTTATAACCGGGTATTTCAACAATTTTAACGGTAAAAATTTTGTCGTTATTTTTATTAAAATGTTACTTCTGTCGCTTTTTATATCCGACAGTTATTTCGTTGTGGGGTCCACCAATGACTGCGTCGTCGTACGAATATTCTCCGACAAAACGAATATTCCTCGACCAAACGAATATTCCCCGGCACAACGAATATTTTATGACAACTTGCTTACTTTGTAAAATTTGCACATATCACCCTTAACTTTAACCTTTTATCAATTTAACCATTTACTAAATAGAATAATAATTATAAGAAAAATTGAATACTTTTATTTTAAAAAATTTGGGGTCTTACAATCGCCACTCCTTATGAAATTTCGTCCCCGAAATTTACGTACCTGGTAATTCGAAGAGGTGAGGATACCTTGCTTTCATTTCAGATTCTATCTTCCCGGTCATTTCTTCTGTATCATGATTTCTCCATTGCTCATCTCTTAGATTTCATATATCATTATAGAATACAGCTTCAAAACAAAGGTTAATTGATATATCACAATTTGTCAATTTATTAAGTAAAAAAAATTCAGTTTAGGTAAGTCACACACTAGCGAAGTATATTACTCGTCTCTCCCCTCCTAGTTCTAATCTCAGATCTCCGCCAGCGACCATATCCCTAAGCTCTGATACCATTTGTGACGCCCCCAAAATAGGTCCACACCACCTATTCTGAGTCGCTAAGAAATACATGGTACAGAATCCAAATACAAATCTTTTATATCCAATTGTCGTAAACAATACAACCACACATAAAATATGAATAACAATACTCACACTCCTTATCAATGATACGTTACATAAAAGTACAGTCAATAATTATTTTAGAAATTAAAATCTTTGAAAAATACTCAAGAAAACCTTTGTACATGGGAGGCCATGTTTCTAAGTTATAATAGATATCGTATGACTTGAGAATTAACCTTGGTTGACCCAACAGACCCCAAAGAAGAACGAGAAGATTACTATCCTATTCATTCCAATGGTGGGTATTCTCTTGCCATATAATTATCTCAATTTTCTCAAATTAAGGATTATATTCCAACCATACTCCAAGATTATATAGGTAGTGCTCATAGATATAATCAGCAAGTGGATGCGCACAACCATGTCTTATAATAACATGAAGTTGTATGTGGTTAGACATCTTGTATGATAGTGGCAACACACTCTTCCAAAGTCGGGTTCACCTCACATAAGTTGGGTCACCAAAATCAACTGTTAAATGACGTATAAAATACGACACACACATTTAAAGTTTTCAATGCAATTATATATTGTCATGCTATTTTATGATGTATTGAGAAACTTCAACGGTCACCGACCATCACTCTATTCCCTTGTTATCCCCCCTCGACCCAGCTACACTCTTATTACTTGAAAGGAATTGTGAATCAAAAAGGATGAGCACAAATAGCCCAGTAAAGAATATTATGACAAAAGATAATTAAATTATCAATAGCCTTCATCAGTAATGAATCAGATCTTTAGAACCTTAGCCCTCAACAAGAAAAACTCTGATAGAATATAATAGATAACAAGTTTTAGATCAACAACTGCAGCGGATCAAGCAATCCATTAGAAGAGTCAAGTAGAACATAATGTCTACTATCTTCTCTATGTTAAAAGTCCATCAACAATATTTCATCCCTATAACATCAATTCACAGTTCCTCTCCATAATCATGTAAATCGTTCATGATCATAATTATGTTGATAAATTCCTCTTCGCACCCAGGACAAAGATAATTTTCATCACCTGTCTTTACCTGAAACACCAAAGATCATGGTTATACCAAATCACAGTTCCTTTACATAATCATGCTAATAAATTCATCTTTGTACTCAGGCCAAAGATATTCATTTGTAACCTCAATAATCATGATTATACTAGTCTACAGCCTTTAGTCATAATCATGTTAGTCAATTCATCTTTGTACTACGGGCCAAAGATATTCAATAGTAACATCAATGGTCATGATCATGCCAAACACTTGTCCATCTTTGCACTACAGGCCAAAAATATTCATCAATCAACTGTTCATCTTTGCACTACAGGCCAAAGATATTCATCAATCAACAGTTCATTTTTGCACTACGGACCAAAGATATTCATCAATCAACAGTTCATCTTTGCACTACGGGCCAAAGATAACTTTCACCACAAATTAAATCTGAGAATAATGACAATGATATAAAGAATGAATCTAGTGAGATCAAGGACAAATATTAGATATTTATAATTCAATTTATTAAGAGTTCAAGAATATCCAAATTATCAACATGAAGATAAAAAAACATGGATCCAATTTCAAGAATAAGATTCATAAATCCAAGATAATTTAGACAGAAAAATAAACCAATTTTTTGTCGTGAATAGTACCATATGAATAGTAACTTGTGAATAGTAACTCATAAATAGTAATTCATGAATAGTAACTTATGAATAGTAACTCGTGAATAGTACTAGAATAAATAGTACCCCGACATGAAAAGGTAAAACTTTCATAATAAAGTTCAGACCAATATTCCGGTAAAATGATATTAGATGAAGCGCAAAACTCAAGGAATTTCTAATCATTTTAGGAATTATAGAAGCAATACTTACCATAGTAAGTTTAAATTTAGGAATCAGAAATAAAATATTATTACTTACATACTATAGAGTATGGAAGAAAATAATATTTCTTACGAATATTGAATGGAAACAACATCCTTTGCGAAAAAATAATATCCCTTACCTTAGTAGAATACTAGATCTGACTGGAATATTGGATATAATGTTGAAAAAATCTTGCACTTTATCAACACTCAAAATATCTTAATACTCACAAGAAATACGCTCAATGTTATAGAGAGAAAAATTTCTGATTCTGGTGTGATTTTCATTTTTTAACTAAGCACCTTATTTATAGAAAAATGCTAGCACACCAAAGTTGACAAAATGTACCAACGGATGAATTTTCTTAGCACTCCATTTTAGAAAACATGCAGCACACCACCTAAGACCAATTAAAGCCTCCACCCACATGTTTATATATATATATATATATATATATATATATATATATATATACATATTAAAATATTTATAATTATTAAAAGAATTTAATTCAATTTTCTCTCTTCCACCTCATTTATTCTTATACTATGAATTATTATAAAAATGTTACCATTTAATTTATAAAATTATAAAATTATATTATCACATTATACTATTTATAATGTAATATTATAATAATATATTTGAGTGAATTATTTTATCAGAAAAGATAAAATATCAATTTTCAACAATTGTCTCATACTAAAAATTCCTCCATTTATATCAAAATTGAATAAATATTTACTTATCATATTTATCAAAAAAATTTATTTTATTCATCGACTATTATTCATAATTAATATTATAGAATTACAATATTGACAATCAGGTCATTCCCAAGAAAGAGGGGGCTTTCCAATAAGAATTTCTCTTCATTGGCGCGCAATTATATAACTTAAACACTTTCCTCGACATAAATTTCTAGATATTGTCAATAATGCTATCTAATAATATCATTCCAATAATATGAGTGACAATTGTTGATTTAATAATGTAAACTACTGTGCAGTGATTACTTTGACAATTATTAAATTAATAATATAAAATACTATGCAATTATCAATGTAGCAATTATTGATTCACTAATATAAAATATTGAACAGTAATTACTGTAACAATTATTGAGTAAGTGACTTCTTACGTAAGAATCAATAATTAAAAATAATGTGCAATACCGTGTGCTACTATGCAACAACGCGTATTACTGTTCCTTTATCACCGGGTATTTCAACAGTTTTAACGGTAAAAATTTTGCCGTTATTTTTATAAAAATATTACTTCTGTCGCTTTCTATATCCGACAGTTATTCCGTTGTGGGGTCCACCAATGACTGCGTCGTCGTACGAATATTCCCTGACAAAAAGAATATTCCTCGACCAAACGAATATTCCACTACACAACGAATATTTTATGACAACTTGCTTACTTTGTAAAATTTGCACATATCACCCTTAACTTTAACCTTTTATCAATTTAACCATTTACTGAATAGAATAATAATTATAAAAAAATTGAATACTTTTATTTCATAAAATTTGGGGGCTTACAGAAGGAGCTAACCAGAACACCCTTAGTACTGCATGGGAAAAGGGTTCAAGATGCATTAAATTCTGTGAAGATAGCTGAGCCCGAGCCTTTAATCTTGCCTTTCAGACCCCAGTATCTAGTGATCAGTCTGAAGAGAGTCCCATAGAACTATGGGGGTGATGAAGGTTCCACCTCAAACAACATTGCCATTGTATCTAGAGAGAATACATTTTACCTGCCCCAACGGGTGATCAATCTAGTCATCTAGGCCAAAGAAAAGGTGGCTGAAGAGAAAATCGAAGTGTTCCTCAGTAAAATGGGACACAATGAAATCAAAGTGGTGCAAAGTCTAAAAGATGTACCCAAGCAGATGTCCATCCTAGATCTGGTCTTAACATAGGTGGATCATCGCAATATTCTGGTGAAAGTACTGGAGGAGGCCCACCTGCCAAAGATAATGGATGTTGAGAAATTTCGTCATGTGGTAGAACACATATTTAACAGCAATGTGATATCTATCACTAACGATGATATACCCGCACAAGGGACGAGTCATCGTAAGTCCCTGCATATAGCAGTAATGTCATTCGGGTATATGATCGGAGGGGTGATAATAGACGGAGGATCATCCCTAAACATCTGTCCCTACGATACCTTATAAAGAATGAAGATCAGCCCAAACCGGATCAAGACCAGTCATGTGGTTATCCGGGCTTTCAATGGGTCTCGTCGAGAGGCTATGGGAGAAATTGAGCTTCCTCTGGAGATAGGTCCACACACTTTCTATGTATTCTTCCAGGTACTCAACATTACCACCAGATACAACTTGTTGCTGGGAAGGCCGTGGATCCACATGGCAGGAAAAGTTCCATCCACCCTCCATCAGCAGCTCAAGTACATTATCAATGGCAACCTAATCACAGTGAATGCCAAATCGGAATACCCTGTCTGCATACAGGGAGATATGCTAGTGATTAGTCTGGATGCAGGGATTGAACATACTAGTTTTCAAGCCTCGGAGGTAAGCGATACTCAGTACCTACCAGTTTGAGCACCAGCTCTGAAGCCTAAATTCTCTCCCGAAGTAATGACAGTGGGCTAGGAGATGGTATCTTTGGGTTTCTGCCCTAGAGGAGGGTTATGAAAGAATCAGCAAGGTATCAAGAGCCCGGTGCAAATCCCGAGTCAGTCAGAGAAAGTCGAATTGGGCTATTCATCTAGGTCAAGCCACCGAAACCCACATAAACATCCTAAGGCTCATGCTTCCACCATACTATTGCCAAACCTCACAGATGCTAGATTTGTGAAGCTAATGAGGAAGATCCCTGCTGTGGTATCAGCCATGCTGTTTCCTCAAATCATACCGGTAAGTGAGAGAAAGACCCCAAAGCCTGAGGGGGATAGCAAAAAGGGAAAATAAAAGCTCATGTACGAAGGACGAGACCCATTTGCTAACATGCGGGTTCTCATACACTACGAGGGTATGAATGATGATATCCCCGACAGTGACGAGGAGGATTAGATCCAAATTCCTCAAAATAAAAAAGGAAAAGGATGCAGTTCAAAGAAAAGCCCCAGCCCTATTTTGAATAATGTCTTAGTCATCATCCGCGATGAGGCAAACGAGCACAATTCTGTGATCCTCCCTATTCATGAGGATCTGACCCTGGATAACTAGAGCAGGGTCCCTTGCCTCATTCAAAAAGGGTAAAAGGGCAGAGAATCTGTCTGCCCTGTAACATGGTTTCATTTACTGATTATTTTATTGCACAGCTATAGCAGTAACTTTTGTTATGCTTTGCTAAATGCTTTGTATGTTTAAGCAGTTGCTTATATTAAAGTGAAAGCATTTTGTTTTCAGGACTCCGAAATTGGATGTGTTTGTCTCTGCTGATGAGATGTCAACCTGTCATAGTGACTACAACTTCGATGTAGAACTGAACTTCGACTTGATGGAAGTTGATCAAGAGGAGGAAGATGACTATGAGGTGCCCAAGGAGATCAAAGAATGGGTCGAAGACAACCCCAAACCAAACCTCGACCAAACCACCACTGTCAATATCGGAACGTCATAAAACCTCAAAGAAATCCAGATAGGTATAAACCTCACACAAGATCAAAAAGCCGACCAGATTGAACTCCTAACACAGTTCCAAGATGTATTTGCATGTTATAATGAAGATATGGTTGGCTTGTCTATTGATATTGTCATCCATTGAATGCCTATCAAAGATGGATTCAAGCTAGTCAAGTAGAGGCTCAGGCGATTGAAAAATGAATGGAGTCTGAAAGTCAAAGAAGAGGTTGTTAAACAATTCAAAGACGGCATCATCATGGTATCAACATACCCGGAGTTGCTGTCAAACATAATCCCCATGCCAAAGCCCAGAGGGAAAGTACGAGTATGTGTAGATTACAGGGATTTGAACAAAGCCTGCCTCTAGGACAATTTCCCGGTACCTTTCATCCACATCCTAATAGACAACACGGAACAGTACGACATGTATTCCTTCGTGGATTGCTTTGCTGGTTACCATCAAATTATGTTTGCTAAAGAAGACTGGGAGAAAATAGTTTTCATCACTCCATGGGGAACCTTCTCCTACAGACGTTTGTCCTTCGGTCTCATCAATGCTAGTGTCACATACCAGCAAGCCATGATGGCCTTATTTCATGACATGATGCATAAGGAGATAGAGGTCTATATGGATGACATCATTGTCAAATCCTGAAAAGAGGATGATCACATTGACCATCTCAGGAAGCTGTTCAACAGGTTGCGCAAGTACAATCTCAAGCTGAATCCAGCCAAATGTGCTTTTGGCATCAAATTAGGCAAGTTGTTGGGATTCCTAGTGAGCAATAGAGGCATTGAGCTGGATCCTGCTAAGATCAAAGCCATCACTGAGATTCCCGTGCCCCTAATAGAAAAGGAGATAAGCGGATTCCTGGGAAGCATCAACTTCATAAGCCGGTTCATTTCTCAGCTCACAGCAACTTGTGAACCCATCTTCAAGCTACTAAGGAAGAATTCCTCCATAAAATGGAATGAGGATTGTCAAAAAGCCTTCCTTGCCATCAAGAAGCAGCTGATCGAAGCACCAATCTTGGTACCCCTGAGGGATGGAGTCCCCCTTTTCATGTACTTGTTTGTCAATGCCAATGCAATGGGCTGCATGCTTGGACAAAAAGATGATAGTAGCAAAGAAAGAGCTATCTACTACATCAGCAAAAGATTCAACAGTGGTGATCAGAAGTGCACCCTGATCAAGAAGACATGCTGTGCGTTAGCATGGGCCGCCATGAGGTTACAACACTATCTTCATGGGCCCACGACCTACCTCATATCCCGCATGGATCCGCTGAAATACGTATTCAACAAGCCAATGTTTAATTGTCGATTGTCCAAATGGCAGTTGATCCTTCAACAGTTCGACATTGTCTATGTGACTCAGAAGTCCATTAAAGTTCAAGGCATTACAGATCAACTAGCTGAAGCACCATCAGGAGGGTTTGAACCTCTGGAAACTTACTTCCCGGATGATGGAATCATGACAATTCAGCAAATCTGACAAGAGAATACAGTCCAGTCATGGAAGATGTATTTCGATGGATCAATAAACATAGAAGGTACCGGAGCTGGGGCAGTCCTTATCTCTGGTATAGGAGAACAATATCCCGTGGCTACCAAGCTGCAGTTTGTCAACACCAACAATACGACTGAGTATGAAGGCTGCATAATGGGGTTGAAATTAGCCCAATCCATGGGTGTTAAGCATCTACTAGTCTTTGGAGATTCTGAGTTAGTTATCAGACAAACCACTGGGGCATATCACACCAAAGAACTGCATTTGCTGCCCTACCGCCGACAGGTCATCAACATATCTATAAAGCTTGAAGAGATAACCTTCATCCATATTCCTTGGGGTAGGAATGACTTCGCTGATGTATTGCCAACGTTGGTTTCCCTGATCAATATATCAGGTAGGATGGGAATTCCCGACATCCAAATCACAAGCCAAAAGGCACATTAAAGAAGTATCAGATGAAATACCTCCTATCAAACAGACTTGGTATCAAGGCATCAAGGAATATATCCGAGATAGATCCACACCCGCTAGGGCAAGCCACTCTAAACGAAAGCAGATTCACAAGATGGTTATGAAGTTCTATCTGAGCGGAGATGCACTCTATAAGAGGGATGTTGGAATAGGGCTCTTAAGATGCCTCGATAAAGAGCAAGACTAGAGATTGATGGATGAAGTCCACGGTGGAGTCTACGGTCCACACATGAGCGGTCATTTACTGGCCAAGAAAATATTAAGAACAGGGAATTACTGGATCTCTCTCAAAACTGATTGCGATGATCACGTCAGGAGATGCTTTCAATGCCAAGTCCATGGAAATGCCATCCACGCACCTCCAAATGAGCTGCACAATATGAGTTCGCTATGTCCTTTCTCCATGTGAGGAATGGATGTGATCGGTCTAGTAGAACCCAAAGCCAGTAACGGTCATCGTTTCATCTTCACCATGATCGATTACTTCACCAAGTGGGTTGAAGCGGCCTCTTTTCCCATAGTCACCAAAGAGGTCATCATTGGTTTCATCAGAAACAATGTCGTCTGTCGATATGGACAACCAGAGGTGATCGTATCAGACAACGCCAAGAACCTAAATAATCAAATGGTGAGAGAACTGTACAGCAAATCCACATCAAGCATCTCAATTATGTCATCTATCGGCCCAAGATGAATGGTGCTGTCAAAGCGGCCAACAAGAACATCAAGAAAATCATGAAGAAAATGTCCGCCAATCACAAAGAATGGCCTGACCTGTTGCCTCTAACCCTGTTAGCATACAGGACGTTAATACGTACCTCTACCGAAGCTACCCCCTATTCATTGGTCTATGGCATGGAAGTAGTCCTTCCCATAGAAGTAGAGATGGAGTTCTTGCGAGTATTAATAGACGCTCAGATGGACGTAGACCAGTGGTTGCAAGAGCAGTACCACCAATTGTCCCTGATGGATGAAAAGAGGGAAACAACCATTTTCCACGGGCAGTTATATCAACAAAGGATCGCTCAATCATACAACAAGAAAGTCCGAATCTGGCAATTCAAAGAAAATGACTTGGTGCTAAAGAAAGTTTTGGCCAATCAAGACCAAGCTAAAGGAAAGTTCACCCTAAATTGGGAAGGCCCCTTCATTGTTAATGAAGTGTTGACAGGAGGAGATATCAGATTGCAAGAAATGGACAGAAGCGAATTTCCCCAACTGATCAACTCAAACACCATAAAAAGGTATTATGTCTGAAGCCCATGCTAGCCATCATTCTAGTCCTGCGAATCAATCAAATCCGTTTCGATTTTCACTAGAAAACTGAACTACGAATGACCTGATCTCCCTCAACCCAGGAGTACGTAGGCAGCCATTCCTGGTGCGGTCAAACCAAATAAAAACTCAATAACTCATCAAACCAAACTCAAAAGAGACTCTTCTCAAGCCTCTCTCATACAAAAGACTGGACTACGAATAACCTAATCTCCCTCAGCCCGGGAGTACGTAGGAAGCCATTCAAGGTGCGGTCTAACCTTCAAAGAAAAACAAAAATCCAATAAAACCAGTCCCAAGACACCGAAACCATATAAAACCTAAATCCTATCAAGCCTCCATGGTCAACGGGCCTGTCTAAGATATTCTCTGACATCTCAATGTCAATCCATTAAGGAGAAGCTCATAATATATCAACAATAAGAAGTCATAAAAGAAGTGGTAATCACTCAACAATGACAATACATATCCAAACAGGGAAGTGAATAAAAATATATATCTTTGATATGTAATACTGTTTGATATATACATTGTGTCCTGTACATGACAAAAATGGCTGATCTAGTATGTGCAGGAAAAACAAAGCTAGTTTATGGACCCATGGACAAGCGGGATAGCAATGCCAACATGGCATCTCTCTTTGAAGATGGAGGAGCCGCTGCAAGCGCAATACCCTCAGCCTCCATACGTGCCAGAACATCCACAGCCATCTGCATAGTGGCACTGTCATCATCAATGTAAGCACTCATATCGGTAACCAGGCCATGATTATATGATCGGAGAGTAGTATTGTCAGCAATGTGGAGATCCCGGGAAGCTATGGCCTCATCCATCTCTACAAAAGCAGCATCCCTGGTAATTAAAGTCTCCTCAATCTCGACAAAAGCAGCATCTCAAGAAGATAGAGCCTCATTTCTCTAAACCAATGTCGTATCCCGAGTGGCTCGAGCCTCATCTCTATTAGGAAAAGCTATATCTCTGCTGAACAGAGCAGTCAACATCAGTGCCCTAGCCTGATCTCTCTTGAAATTTATCCTAGCTAATGAATCTGCCATAGCGGGATCTGTCCCGAAAGGAATGATCGGTGGGTCACTAACTAACGCTGCTGTCAGACCCATGAACAAATCATCCTCCGTATGAGAGTCAGGATCCTCCAAAGGCTCTTCCTCATCTAAATCCACAATAGGAGCTAGCTGGATAACTACAACCACTGCTATATCAGTCTCCAACCACGCTGAATACTCTGGAGAGCAATTCGGATGGCTAGTAGAGAAATCAGCCCTCTCCCTATGAGTCCAACACTCATAAATCCTAATCAGGTCGGCTGACGACATAGAAGAAGCAGACATCCGCTGATCAATGGCCCCCTTAAACTGGTGCAGGCTCTGGAACTGATCAAACTGACCCATAACTGCCAACGGATGGTAAGTGGTCACCCCTCTCAATCCCGCCAAGGGCAAGTAGTCCAAGCCAGATGCATGGGTGATGAAGCTATAAGGGGAGACTATCCCTGAGCATGGCAGAATAGAAAAAGGATGCTCAAATATCTGATAGAAAAGATGACTATATCTCTGCATCCGAACACTCCGCTGGCTGAAAGGAGTAGGACATAGCTATCTCGTGGGTGAAGCAGTATCCCTGATGTCTGAAGAAGTTAATTGGGGGAAAATGGGTCATGAGCCATACATACAACAAGATAGAGCTACCTCTAAAAAACCCCTCTGGATGGGTACTGCAATAGGTAGCTGACCTCAATGTCTCGGCTAGTATCATCGGCAGGATGGTGCTACACTGTCTAAGGGCACAAACTGGGACCATCAACCCAACATCTAAGTGGTCCAAGTATAGTGGCATATATAATTAAGCTGTGATGCACATCAGCAAGATGTTTATCCGGGCTGAATGCCACTCCTCTGACGAGATAATAAAGTCACCAGCATGTCGATCGTAGCTATCCAGTCTACCAAAATGATCGATCAAGAAGTCAATAGAGATCACCCGTCCGAAAATGATCTCATCCGTGACTACACTCTGACGTATACCTGACATTCACAGGAACGGTCTCCTCATATCACTAATAGCGGTGCGGGTGCAAGGTAAGTCCAAAGCCAAACGTGTAAGCCGCTCGTACTCCTCCAAAATTGGAGTCAACTCATGCCGCCCGAAATGGAAAACCTGCCTCTCAGGTATCCAATAGGATAAAAGTCCATCTATGAATCCATAGGGAACCTGGAAATCCACATGGGCCAATGAATGCCCCAACATCCGATCCACTGTGCCTCTATCTGGGAAGGGCAGACTATGGTACCACGACCTCAAAGACGATGTAACCACAGATGGTGGTAAATGCTCGATGCGGCTAATTATCGAGGACGACATCTGTATCACCGTATTACAAGAACATCTAGGGGTCAAATCTGAACTCATATGCCTAAGTGCATATCTATAATATCATATATGTATAATGACAATGATAAACATGATGCAACAGATAGGAAATGTCATGCATATCTATATAAACTATCTACTGCAAGTATCATCTCTGTCTGCTAATAAAATACAAGATAAAAATTATAGGGATATGGGGCACAACTACCCAACTACTAACAGTGGCATATCAAAATGGGGGACACCCGCCCAATAGCCAAACAGTGGCCTATCAAAAGATATAGCTAGAAAAGCTATCCAAAAAGATCCAAAATATCTGCGCTCAGGCTGTTAACCTGCTCCATCTCCTCCTGAGTTATAGAGTCTCGGCCATCAGGAATGTCATGTAAAACTGCTGGAAAATGGACTTGATCCTGAGCCAGAAGGGTCAGAAGAAGATGCCTCTAATGGATCCCTACCAAGATGCCTGATAAACAAATGAGTTCTCTCTAACCGCTGGGTCAGTCCTGTAATCTGGTCCAAGTGAGTAGGCTCCCTGAGGCAAGCTATCCAGTCTGTCATCATCACACACCTCGACACCATATCTGCCATAAACTAGGTAGCACGAGTCTGAGCCCCAATAGTGCGAGGACTCCACCAGCTGTTAAATGCCTCCTGGCTATAAGGATCCTCTAACAGGATAAAGCCATCTACGCCCTCCATAGGGATGTCTGTAAGCGGCTGAACTAGTGGCCAATGATGCCAAACAGGAGGAACAAAGGGAAAACGGATCTGCCCCATGATGCTCCTGATAGCACGCTCTCCTAAATAGAGCTTCCAACCTCCCTTTATAAAAAATGGGACTCTGCGGATAGATAATGCAAACTCCCGGCCAGTGGGGAAGCCTCCCTCAAACCCAACTATCAAAAAGTCTGAGGTATATGGGACCCACGAGATTGATTGTACAGTCAAAAGCTTAAGCTGCAGGCGGGAGTGGGTGAATACCTCAGCTACAGGGACCTCCGTCAAAGTGGAGTGGTGCCAACGCCGACCCCTCGGATATGTCTCCAGGCCCAAATTAGTGGCAGAACGTAGGCAAGGAAGCCTCTCATATGCCAAGAACTGGCAATGTAAATATCAAAAGTCCTCAGTGACCATGATTGACAAATGTAAATGTAGAAATCAAAAAGGTATAGAAAATATGTACTCACCAGCAGGAATGGGTAGAACCCTAGCCAAGCCTCTGTCACACCCTCCGAGCGTATGCGCATACCTCAGAGAAAATAGGCAAAGGTATAGGTACCCCAATCAAAGTCACTGAGGCGCTCCACATGTCGAGTGGCACTGACCAGGGCAAAGGACACCGTCATAGAGTTGTCTGTAAGGAAATAACCCTTGATGATCACTAAGAACAGTTGCCGCAGGATGCGATCTCTAACCCTCTGATCATCAGGCAGAGGCTCAAGCAAAGCCCCACTCTGGGCATCTACGCTTAAGGGACCAGAACGGACTGTCTGACCTCACAATCCAGCAAGTGGAGAGACTGAGCCTGGTGGAACCAGCGCTTAGACCAAGCCCCCATGTAACCCCAGGGGAAACAATGGGGGAGAATAGAAAAAAATGCCTAAAACCCCCAGGTGTCAACAATGTCCCTGTAATCCTAGTGCAGAGTGGTAAAGAGAATACACATTAAACCAGTTCCCTCGAGGCTACGTAAAGCCAAGAACTTGCATCAAAAGCCAACCCATATCAAACCTACCTGTGCCCCGAGAATGGCAAAAGAAAGAAAAAAAAATCCAGAAATAAGAAAACTTCAGTCAATGGATGGCGACTCAAATCTCCCAACAGATCCTGAAGTGGCACTACAATTCCTGGGAGCTCCGCACGTGGAGCCTGAGTTGGGGCAGGAGCAGCAAACGGAGCCTCCTCGTCATCTATGTCAACTGGCGGCCCAGCCCCGACCGGACGAATCATTGACTCAGCCAATCTACGAGGCGGCCGGGCTGGCCGTGGCTGAGGAACATCTGAGGCTCTCCTCCGTCTAACTCCTGAAATGACCCTGCTAGTACTCCCAGGTCTATCTCGATCCATAACCTAGACAAAGTCTCCAAATCACCTCAAAAAGGGTGAGATAAGCCTAAAACCTGGGGCTCATTAATTTAAATCAGTATTTTATGTATTTTTAAATCCTAAAACATGTACGGGTCAGTCAAAATCCTCAGTAGAGTCAAAACTGCATGTTTATTAAATGCTCAGGCTTTTGAAAAAATTTCTCCGGAGTCTCCTTTGTAAAATGAACTGTCCGCATGCACACAGGCATGTCTAGGTGGCCATTCAGTAGCACACCTTTCCAAAAATAGAAATAGTTCATATTTATGAAAAAAAATTCAAAAATAAACTTCACATGGTAGCCAAATTACTATGGATATTTTTTAGTTGAAAATCCAGGGTCACTAAGCCTAAAAAAGGATGAGTAAACTGATCAAAAAGAGCAAAAATTGACTGTCTCAGAATTCAAATTTTCTTACATCAAAACGTGCATCGCAGTAAAATATGCATACTTATGAAGTCAAATTTTTTTTATCAAGTCATATAAGCATACATTTTTGATACATTGCGTCCAAAAGCACCCTACGTGGTTTACATAATTCTACCGGTAAAAACTGGAAAAGAAGGGATGAAAACATCACCTGAGACGTGCAGAACGCGTGGCCGCTGACGAAATATGAAAAAAGCTGCCCGAACTCTGTAGATCTGAAAAAGAAAATTGGATTTCTATAGAAACTCAAAACTAAAAATAATTTTATGAGATTGCTGCTGCCCAATATAAATCTGTAGGAAGGAGCGGGCCCACCTGTGGCTTCCGTACCCCTACCTGCGGCTCCCTAAGGTGGGCCCCGTCCCCTCCAACTAGGTCCAGTTCAAGTTAAAACGGAGTTTATAAAAGCTGAAAAGTAAAATCTGATAAAAAACTGCTACGCGATTGAGCGATTTGTCCTGAAATCCTGCGTTTAAGCAGCGGATTACTGACGTAGGGTGGAATTTCATGAAAGCCATTGGTATTCATCTTGAAGCAATATCCGGGGACCAATGATGAAAACTGCTAAAAACTATACAAAACTGCCAAAAACTGCCACTGTCAAAGTGTCAGGTACAGACCGGTGACAGTTCAGCCGTTAGCTCAACCCCAGTGAAGCATCGAGTATAAACCGATGACAGTTCAGCCGTTGGATCAACCCCAGCGAAGCATCGGGTACAAACCGGTGACAGTTTAGCCGTTGGCTGAACCTCAGCGAAGCATCGGGTACAGACCGGTGATAGTTCAGCCGTTGGCTCAACCCCAACGAAGCGTCGGGTATAAACCGGTGACAGTTCAGCCATTGGATCAATCCCAGTGAAGCATCGGGTACAGACCGGTGACAGTTCAGCCATTGGCTCAATCCCAGCGAAGAGTCAGGTACACACTGATGACAGTTCAGCCGTTGGCTCAACCCTAGCGAAGCAGCGGGTATAGACCGTTGACAGTTCAGCCGTTGGCTCAACCCCAGCGAAGAATCGATTACAGACCGGTGATAGTTCAACCGTTGGCTCAACCCCAACAAAGCGTCGGGTACAGACTGGTGATAGTTCAGCCGTTGGCTCAACCCCAGCGAAGCGTCAGGTACAAACTGATGACAGTTCAGTTGTTGGCTCAACCCCAGCGAAGCATCAGGTACAGACCGGTGAGGTGAAGCGTCAGGTACAGACTGGTGACAGTTCAGCCGTTGGCTCAACCCCAGCTAAGCGTCAGGTACAGACTGATGACAGTTTAGCCGTTGGCTCAACCCCAGCGAAGCATCGGGTACAGACTGGTGACAGTTCAGTCATTGGCTCAACCCCATCAAAGTATGGGAAATGGTCCGGTGACATCAGCCTTTGGCAACAACTCCAGCGAAGCATCAGGAATGATCCGGTAGAGAAGACAGTATATCAATCTATCTCCACAGAGGACAGATGATGGAATCTGTTATACAAATACTCAGAGGACGCACTGAGAAGGATTTAGTAGTCATCTTGACTTTGCAAGATGCCATTCGAGGTAGGCGTCCAGAGAATCCACAAAAGCTATCATGAGTGACGTCATTCCCAGCAGAAAGTGACAAGGACAGTTTGAGATAGCCTGTCAGGGATTTCCTATCAATAACCGCCTGACAGTGCTGCCCCAAAGGTTATCGTGAATGGCGTTATCCCCAGCAGAAAATGACGTAAACATTCAATGATAACCCTAACCCCTCAAAGGCATCTAACATTCATCATATATCATGCCATGCATTGCATTACATATGCATTCATCATAATCCCAGTGTCTAACAAATCTTTATCCTGTTCATTTTATTACATTACATAAACATGATAAAGAGGGGCATCTGTATACACTTAGAATTTTTTACAGTTCTGTTGTAGACAATCGAGATTTTATGTTCATGTTACTAAACCTGCATGAGGGCAAAACAGTCAACTCATCCTCAGTCTCAACCCGGGAGGTACAGGTTAGCCCCGGTCTCAACCCGGGAGGTACGGGTCAGCCCCGGTCTCAATCCGGGAAGTACAGGTCAGCCCCGGTTTCAACCCTGGAGGTATAGTCATCCCCGGTATCAACCCGAGAACTACAAGTCAGCCTCGGTATTAACCCGGGAGGTACAGGTCATCCCCAGTCTTAACGCGGGAGGTACAGGTCAGCCCCGGTCTTAACTGGGAGGTACAGGTCAGCCCCGGTCTTAACCCGGGAAGTACAGGTCAGCCCCGATCTCAAATCGAGAAGTACAGGTCAGCCCCGGTCTCAACCCGGGAGGTACAGGTCATCCCCGGTCTTATCCCAAGAGGTACAGGTCAGCCCCGATCTTAACCCGAGAAGTACAGGTCAGCCCCGGTCTCAACCCCAGAGGTACAGGTCATCCCCGGTCTCAACTCGGGAGGTACAGGTCAGCCCCGGTCTTAACCTGAGAGGTACAGGTCAGCCCCGGTCTCAACCCGGGAGGTACAGGTCAGCCGCGATCTCAACCCAGGAAGTACAGGTCAGTCCTGGTCTTAACCCAGGAAGTACAGGTCAGCCCCGGTCTCAATTCGAGAGGTACAGGTCAGCCCCGGTCTCAACCCGGGAGGTACATATCAACCCCGGTCTCAACCCGGGAAGTATAGGTCATCCCCGGTCTCAACCCGGGAGGTACAGGTCAGCCCCAGTCTCAACCCGAGAAGTATAGGTCAGCCCTGATCTCAACCCAGGAGGTACATGTCAGCCCAAGTCTCAACCCGGGAAGTACAGGTTATCCTCGGTCTCATCCCGGGAGATCAGGACAAGTACCGGTCTCAACTCGGGAAGTTAAATCAACTTCGGAGACAATCCCGAAGCCTTACATCATCTCCAGAGACAAACCTAGAAGAACCAAGTCAGCCTTAGAGACAACCCCGAGGACAAACAGAATCGACTGGGATCCAAACCTCGTAGACAACCTCGAGAAATCAGCCGAAGACCAAGCCAGCACTGAAGGCAACCCCGGGAGGCGCAAAATGGTCATTTCACTAACTTAAAGTCGATTCGGTCAAGCTCGAGCAGAATTAATGTCATCAAGGTCAAAAAGAACCATAACAATAATCCTGAGTGGAAACAGCGCATGACAACTCAACAGACAAACTGCGAGGAATCGAAGACCTGGTTATAAACCCGTCTTTTTTGACTTGAAAAAGGATTACTCCCATGTCATTACGACACTCTCGGCGAGGGCTTTCCAGAAAGGAATAGAACGCCTCAAACGGACGCTCTGATCAAAAGTTAGAAAGTTTTGAATTTGACCTCGTATTGCTCGGAGTGCACGTACTTCGAAACAACGGGACCCACCACGTGGGCCTTGCCACGTGGAGCCATAGGTAGACCCGCGGCTTCCGCGGGTAGAGCCGCTTCCATCGGGTCTATAAATAAAGGTGCACCCCCAGCTCATTTCATAATTCAGAAACGTTCTGAACCTCTGCCCGTTTCGTTTCTCAGCCCCACGCTTGTACTCCAAACCCAAATTTTATCACTCTAACAGGTAGATATACTCCTATAATACCACATATCAAAAATTAACCGGTGGAAACGGACGTTTGAAGCCTACTAAGTGGCATAAAGCCCGTGTAGCTGTATCGAATGAGAATTTTATATGAGTTTTAAATATTTATTGAATTAAATAAATATTTTAATTAATTAATTTATTGAGTAAAATAAATAATTTATGTGATTGTTGTCGTGTAATTTAATTAAGTGTAATATATTAATTAAATGAATATTTAATATTTAATTTAATTGATGTGCAATAATTTTATGGTATAGTTCTAATTTAATTGAGATAATTAAATTAGATGAATTTTATGTGATAATTGTTACATAAAATTATGATTAGCGAGTAATTATAATTGTTATGTGGCAAATTTTATTTGGTTATGTGATGTTAGCTTTAATTTAATTAAATTAGAATGTTAAGATTTAATTAATTAAAGTATGACATTAAAAATATGTGTTAAAGGACTTATTAAAAGAATAAAAAGGAATTTTAAATTAGTTTTACCCAAACAAGGCCCTTGCACTTATTTTAATTCCGTTTTGCCAAATGGGGCCTTAACTACTAAAAACCTGTTTTTAAATAAGCTGTTTTGCCAAACAAGCCTTATGGCTTTTAAAATTTAAAATATTGTAACTTATATATTAATTGCAATTATTATATTTATTAGGGTCATTATGTATTGTCAGTTATATATTTTATACTTATGTATTATATGTATATTATATGTAAGTTATATTATATGTATATATGTTAGAAGAACAAAACAAGGTTAGTCTGTGTTAGAAAGAAAAACAGAGAACAGAGAAAGAAAAGAGAAAAGAAGAAGAAGGGAAGGTTTTGCTAAACTGAACTCATCATCATCCCAAGGATCATCATCATCTTCTTCTAAGCAAAAAGGGTATACGTCTAACTTATAGTTTTTAGAAATTGTATTTCGTTGTTCCTCAAGTTTTAGTTCTCTATAATTGATTTATATGAGAAATTGTGTAGTATAATTCATATATGTTTAATATGTGTTATAACATGCTTACATATGATTCATATAGTTGTTTATATAGTTCAATTCATGTAAATATGATGAACATGAAGAAATCATGTTCATAGCAATTTACAATGAACTCGTTTTGAAAAAATAGTCTTTAAATCGTCAAAATTCGTGTTTGATTGTGATATATTATGTAAATTGATAATAGATTATGATAATATATCAAGAAACAAAATTAACATGCTTTGAATTGGTCGATTTGGTTTAAAAACAAAGTCACAGTGTTAATTTTCGTCAGGAACGCTTAAAAATGGTGTTTTCTTGAAAATCATAAAAATTAGTGTTTTGATTATGTGTTGTGGTGTTTATGTATGTTAAAATCATGTTAGAAGTTTAAGATTTTGTTTGTATAAAGTTTCATATACATTGTGTTAGTTAAAATCGGACTTTGGTGCGAAGAAATAAGCCAAATTGACTTTTTCTCTGCACAATTCGCGAGCCGGGGAACCCACTAGTGGGGGGGGGGCGCCTTAGCGGGGCTTTTGGCCTTGAAACCCCCGGCCCAGCGGGGCTACACGCTGTCCAGAAATGTTAGTTTGGTTCCGAGTAGTTTTTATGCAGTACATGATTAGCTAACTTAATGTGATGGCATGTTAAGTGTATTAAACAATAAGATAACATATTTTTGATATGTTTAAGATAATTTGAAATCTCATATTAAGATGTTATGTGTGTACTTGGATATTATTATCATAGGATACGATATAATAGTTTAAAGTGTTATACGCGTATGATATGCATGTTGTGAGTTTAGACCCACGTATGTGGTTAGTTAGCGAGTTAAGTTGTAAACCACGTTGTTAAGTTGAACTTAAGTAAGAAGTTCAACGGTTCAACGGTTAAACATAATGATTAGGAACTAATTGATATTGTAAACGTAATGTAATGTGTAGGACGATTGAGAAAATAATTTGTGTATTGTAAAGTGTAGCTTACGCTTGAGGCAAGTTTTCTAATCTCAAACTTTACTTGAGCTATCTTTATTGATTATAATGATGCGAGTTATTTGTATTCTTTATAAATTTCATATTGAGCAAATATTTAATCTAAGTTTATTATTGAATTAACGTGACCTTGACTTAATCGTTAAAGTAAGGTTTATCTTTCTTTCAAATGCTTTAAGTTATTTCTAAAGCATGCTTATTTAATATGAAGTCTATTGTTATGACTTATACTTGGTTCATAATTCTTGTATTATTAAACTCTTAAATTAGTGTGAGTCGATTCAACTACTCCTTAGTTGATGATAGTTGAACCCCAAATTTTCTTTTAAGCTTATCTAAACTAAACTTTCTTTGGTGCGGACTTGTATCAAATACTGAGATGAACAACCCTATTTAATAGGGGATTACCATGCGAAAGCGTTAAGATGTTTGTGCACAATACATAGTACAAAGAGTTGATCCCCCTAAGTACGAGTTAAGAGTCCATAGTCTAAACGACTGTTAAAGGTTATAAGTAGAAATGTTTATGACTTAGGACATAGTTCAAGGTCTTATGACCCTCAGATGATTTTAATATTCAGAATTCTAAATGTTGATGAAAGGATTATTATTCAATTCTTTATTATTGTTGAAAGAAAAGTTATTCAAATTTATTGAAGTTATTCAGTTTATGTTATTATTATTGTTGTGTTCCAAGTGAGCTTTTGTTTGCTCACTCTTGCAATTAATTAACCATTGCAGCTAAAGTCGAGAACGTTGACGTACCGTCAACGAGTAAAGGGAAAGGCAAGATGAACAAATGAAAACTTGTTGTGTTTTGATTATGATTGTAATAAGACTTCGTTTATGTTATGTTTTATTTTTCGCACTTTTTGTTTATGTTAAGGTTAGCAACCCATGGGATTTATTCAATTAAGTTGTAATCCTTTTATAAGGAAGATTTTTTATTTAATGATAAGGTTGTAAATTATTTTGCATTCCTTATTATTGGGCAATATTTGTATGTTATAATTAGATAGTGAACACCAAATCATGTGAAAATGAAGTACCCGGATTTGGGGGTGTCACAGGTTGGTATCAAAGCTTTAGGTTATGAACCTTAGGTGGGGGAAAAACCTTAGGTAGTAGCCTTATAGGAAGATCAAAAAGATAGATAATAGTTAAAGATAATAAACTACCTTATATGCTATGTGTTTACGTTTACGTACGCGAGTAGTATCGATCGATGACTCGATATCACGTAATAATTAAACTTTAAAATTTTGTTGACAGGATGGCGAATGATTCTAGTCAGGCTAGGGAGGAGTTACCCCAGATGCCGAGGGATGAGGAGCCCCGAGACATCCATGTTGTCTGGGAGCAGTTGGTTCAGAGAGAACCATCTCCATTGATCACCATAGCTAGTCAGGAGCATGAGCCAATATCTGACCGAGACGATGAGGACGAGGATAAGTCAGAGGAGGAAGAGGAGGAGGAGGATCCTGAAGAGAAATTTCCACCTCACTCGACTAGTGCTGAGATGTACGAGGAGATCTACGACTGCAACATGGAGCTACATGGTTGAGTCGGAGAGCTTGAAGTAACCATACAGCAGCGGGATGAGACCATTGAAAAGCTGGACAGTGAGCTAGGAAACGCAAAGTGGGATCTAGTCCACGTGGAGAATGAAAGAGACGATGCACTGGCCGAGCTAGCAAAGCTGAAGAACGACATCCTGGCGGAGTTAGCAAAGCATGCCAGAGCAGAGGAAACAAGCTTGAGGGCTACTCAACGAGCAGATCGAGCTGAAGACGAGGTTCAAGTGAAGTAGGCCAAGCTGAGGGAGACGGAATACGCTTTCCATACAGCTATAGATAGGGCCTAGGATCGTGTCTTCTATTACCCAGCTCAGTTCCAAGGTTTACCATGGTACGTGGTGGACCGCAGAATAGCATTTCAGGTGATGAAGGAAGAACGTAGAGAGGCTGTACGATGTCTTAATATGCCTAGATAGTAGAGTTATTAGTTATGTGTTTCTTTTTAATTAAATAAATGTAAATTCCAGAATATGAGATAATAATGGGATGAGTTAATAATGTAATCCTATAATTTGTTCAGTTCAGGAAAGATGAAGTAAATAGCAGAAATGCTATCTATTCTATGTTTTTAAAACTATGAATAAATAAAGAAGTTTATTGACGTGCTATTTGTTCAAGTGTGAATTGAGTTAATTTAAATATTTAAATTAAACTTGAATATTTAAGAAATAAGTAAAGGATCTAATAAGAGTATTTCTTAACAGAAAAATGCCTCCTAGAAGAAGACCTACACGTCTACACCCCAAGGGTTCAACGAACAACAACAACAATAATAATGATGGGACGAATCCCAATTCAGTTCAGCAGTTGGTGAACCTGCTGACAGGAGCGCTTGCGAATCAATCGCAAGTGCAAGGCACGATATTTAAGGAATTTAAGGTAGTAGGACCGCCAGAGTTTCAGGGGTCGATTAATTCGATAGAGGCTCAGACGTGGGTTATGGAAATGGAGAAGGTTTTCGATGTATCTAGAGTTGGAGAAGACCAGAAGACGGCCTTTGCAACTTCCATGTTGAAGTCGGAGGCTAGTTTTTGGTGGCAGGACAATAAGACTAGAGAGGGGGAAGGAGTTATAGCATGGGAACGTTTCAAAGAGATATTCTTTGAAATGTACTTCCCCGTTAGCTTGCAGGACTAGATGGAGGTCCAATTTCTAGAGCTTAAATAAGGAGGGATGACGGTGTTGGAGTATGCCACAAAATTTAACGACCTAGCCAGGTTCGCTACATACCAGGTTAGTACTGGCTCAAGGAAGGCGAGAAGGTTTGAGCAGGGATTGGAGCCCTGGCTCTACAGCAAGGTCTCCATGTTCCAGTTGAATACATTTGCAGCTGTGCTGGAAAAGGCCATTCTCGCTGAAGGTGGAAGCGACGCAGTGACCAAGTTCAATCAAGATCAGAAGAAGAATAAGAACGAGACAGAGAATAAGGTTGGTGGTAGAGGGGCTATCAACCAAAAAAGGAAGTGGAACGATAACACTTCTGCTGTGAGTCAACAGAGAAATCAGCAGAAGAGAAAGATCGAAGTATGTGTGACATGCGGGAAGAATCACACTGGAGTGTGCCTGAGGGGGAAGCGAGTATGCTTCAACTGTGGTCAGGAAGGCCACATTGCGCCGAATTGCCCGAACCCGAAGAAGAGAGCTTGCTACACATGTGGATCTAAGGATCACATGGCCCGAAGTTTCCCTAAGAAGCTAGCTGGAGGGTCGACAGGAGGGAGAGAAAATGGCAGCGACAGCACTTTAGCTATCGCCGGACCACTGTAGGCGATCCAACCCACTGCCAGGATGTTCAACATGATGGTGCAGGATGCTGTGCAGTCAAAGGATATGGTGTCAGGTATTATTTCGGTCAATAGTATAAATGCATATATATTATTTAATTCGGGTGCTACTTGTTCATTCATATCTGATGATTTTGCTAAAACCCTAGACTTATCTAAAGAGGAAATAGTTTACCCCTTGAACATAGAGATTGCGAATAGGGAGGTTATTCCTGTTAGGTTTGTTTATAAGAACTGTATATTGAACATTAAGGGTCATGAATTGAGGGTAGATTTTATTCTGATAAGACTTGGGGAATTCTATGTTATATTGGGTATGGATTGGTTGTTCAACCATGGGGCGATGATCGATTGTCAGAAGAAGTCTGTAAACCGTACGACTCCATTGAATGTAATATTCTATGGTAGCAAATCGCCTAGTCAAGCGAGTTATCTGACGATTATGCAAGCCAGGAAACTTTTGACGCAAGGCTGTGAAGGATACTTAGCCTATTTAGTGGATACTCGTAAGGAGAACCCGAAGATAGAAGAGATATCAGTGGTTAGGGAGTTTACGAACGTATTTTTGAGCGATTTTCCAGGACTTTCGCCAGATAGAGAGATAGAGTTCGTGATCGACTTAGCACCGGGAACTGCTCCGATTACAAAGCTTCGTACAGAATGGCTTCAGTCGAGATGAAGGAACTGATGGTTCAACTGCAAGAATTGCTGAACAAGAAGTATATTCAGCCGAGCGTTTCACCGTGGGGAGCGCCGCTTATTCGTGAAGAAGAAGGATGGATCGATGCTGCTTTGCATTGATTATAGGGAATTGAACAAAGTTACGATCAAGAATAGGTATCCTTTACCTAGGATCAATGAATTGTTCGATCAACTGAAGGGTGCTAGATACTTCTCAAAAATTAATTTGAGAAATGGCTATCATCAGTTGAAGGTAAGAAGAGAAGATATACCGAAGACGACTTTTAGAACTCGGTAAAGACATTACGAGTTCTTGGTGATGTCATTTGGTCTAACGAATGCACCAGCGGCATTTATGGACCTAATAAATAGGATATTTAAGCCATTCCTAGATAAGTTCGTAGTAGTGTTCATAGATGGCATCTTGGTTTATTCCAAAATTGAGGAGGAACACACTGAACACTTAAGGCTGACCTTAGAATCGCTGAGACGAGAGAAGATATACGCAAAATTCTTGAAGTGCGAATTCTAGTTAGAACGTGTGCAATTTCTTGGCCACGTGATTGATAAAGATAGGATTTTGGTAGATCCGTCAAAGGTTGAAGCTGTGATGAATTGGGATAAGCCGAAGACACCGTCTGAAGTGAGAAGTTTCTTGGGATTGGCAGGTTATTACCAGAGATTTATCCAGGACTTTTCCAAAATTGCAACTCCGTTGATGAATTTAACTCGTAAAATAGTTAAGTTTGTTTGAACAGAAAAGTGTGAGGAGAGTTTTCAAGAACTGAAGAAGAGGCTAAGTACTGCGTCTATGTTATCATTGCGTGATAGTACATAAAATTTCGTAGTATACAGTGATGCCTCACATAAGGGATTAGGCTGTATACTGATGCAGAGTGACAAGGTTATTGCATACACGTCACGCCAACTGAAGGACTACGAGAAAGGGTATCCGACCCATGACTTAGAATTGGCGGCAGTAGTGTTTGCTCTGAAGATATGGAGACACTACTTATATGGAGAAAGGTGTGAGATATACACAGATCACAAGAGTCTGAAGTATATCTTCACCCAGAAGGATTTGAACATACGCCAGAGGAGATGGTTGGAACTTATCAAGGACTACGACTGCGAGATTCTTTACCATCTGGGTAAAGCGAACGTGGTTGCCGACGCTTTAAGTAAAAAGGGTCGAGAGATGTTGAATATATTAACTGATCAGGGTCAGTTGATAGCAGAGATGGCTAAGTTAGAGTTGGAAGTCAAGTATCCGAAAGAATCGGATGAGAAACTGTTTCAAGTAACTACTGGTTCTATTCTGGTAGACAGGGTGAAAGAGGCACAACTTCACGACGTGGAGTGCGAGAAGATCCGGAAGAGGATAACTGATGGTGAAGAAATCAAGTTTAAGATCGATAAGGAAGGACTACTACGATTTGAAGTGAGAATCTGGGTATCGCCAGTACCAGACGTCAAAGAGGAGATTTTGAAAAAAGCTCACAGTTCGAGATATTCGATTCACCCTGGGAGTACGAAGATGTACCAAGATCTGAGACATAATTTCTGGTGGCTGAATATGAAAAGAGACGTGGCGGAATGCGTTGCAAAATGTCTAACGTGCCAGAAAGTCAAAGCAGAACACCAGAGATCGAGTGGATTATTACAACCGCTAGAGAATCTGGAATGGAAATGGGAGCACATCATGATGGATTTATTGGTGGGTCTTCCAGTGACTCAGAAGGGTTTCGATGCGCTATGGGTTATAGTAGATCGATTGACGAAGTCAGCCCATTTCTTATCGATCAAGATTAGATACAACTTGGATCAGTTAGCAAAGCTGTACGTGAAGGAAATTACCTCTAGATATGGTGGTCCACTATCAATTGTATCCGAAAGAGATCCGCGTTTCACGTCAAATTTTTGGAAGTGACTACAAGAGTGCTTGGGAACGCAATTACGAATGAGTACGACGTACCATCCTTAGACCGATGGCCAGAGCGAGAGAACAATTCAGATGCTAGATGGTATGCCGAGAGCTTGCGTGATGGACTTCAAAGGAAGCTGGGATAATCATCTACCA
Organism: Panax stipuleanatus; assembly: GCA_020205555.1. Taxonomy (NCBI): domain Eukaryota; kingdom Viridiplantae; phylum Streptophyta; class Magnoliopsida; order Apiales; family Araliaceae; genus Panax; species Panax stipuleanatus. The sequence continues at coordinate 61,102,285 of CM035117.1, read as the reverse complement.
TTGGTGGAGTTCGCCTACAACAATAGTTACCACGTGAATATTAGCATGCCGCCTTACGAAGCATTGTACGGCAGAAAATGCAGGACTCCATTGTGTTGGGATGAGGTTGGTGAACGACAACTGTTGGGACCAGAATTGGTGCAACAAACTGCTGAGATTGTCAAGGTAATCAGAATGAGATTGGTTCCTGCTCAAGACAGACAAAAGAAATATGCTGATCATCATCGACAGAATCGAGAATTTATAGCGGGAAGCTTTGTTTTCCTGAAAGTATCTCCCTAGAAGGGAAAGATTCGATTTATCAAGAAGGGGAAGCTGAGTCCCCGATTTATTGGACCTTTTGAGATACTACGGAGGGTTGGTGAAGTGGCTTACAAGGTTGTGTTACCTCTAGAGCTGGATAATATACACAACGTTTTTCATATTTCTGTGTTGCGACCGTACAAACACGACTACAAACATGTGATAGAATATGAGCCTTTACAGTTTGATACAGACTTAACATATAAAGAAGTGTTTGTTCAAATAGTTGACAGAAAAGAAGAAGTACTTAGAAATAAAGTGATACCTTCTATTAAGGTAATCTGGAGGAACCACAGTGCTGAAGAAGCTACGTGGGAACTCAAAGATGTTATGATGAAAACTTATCCCCAATTATTTGTGTAATTTCTTGTACACCGATTCTGGGGACATAATCTTTTTAAGGGGGGAAGAATGTAACAGATGAGTTTTTTGTTCTGATTCTGGGGACAGAATCTTTTTAAGGAGGGATGATTGTAACGAATAAATTTTATATGAATTTTAAATATTTATTGAATTAAATAAATATTTTAATTAATTTATTTATTGAGTAAAATAAATAATTTATGTGATTATTGTGGAGTAATTTAATTAATTGTAATATATTAATTAAATAAATATTTAATATTTAATTTAATTGATGTGTAATAATTTTATGGTATAGATCTAATTTAATTGAGATAATTAAATTAGATGAATTTTATGTAGTAATTGTTACATGAGATTATGATTAGTGAGTAATTATTATTGTTATGTAGCAAATTTTATTTGGTTATGTGATGTTAGCTTTAATTTAATTAAATTAGAATGTTAAGATTTAATTAATTAAAGTATGACATTAAAAATATATGTTAAAGGACTAATTAAAATAATAAAAAGGGATTTTAAATTAGTTTTGCCCAAACAAGGCCCTTGCACTTATTTTAATTCCGTTTTGCCAAATGGGGCCTTAACTACTAAAAACCTGTTTTTAAATAAGCTGTTTTGCCAAACAAGCCTTATGGCTTTTAAAATTTAAAATATTGTAACTTATATATTAATTGCAATTATTATATTTATTAGGGTCATTATGTATTGTCAGTTATATATTTTATATTTATGTATTATATGTATATTATATGTAAGTTATATTATATGTATATACGTTAGAAGAACAAAACAAGGTTAGTCTGTGTTAGAAAGAAAAACAGAGAACAGAGAAAGAAAAGAGAAAAGAAGAAGAAGGGAAGGTTTTGCTAAATTGAACTCATCATCATCCCAAGGATCATCATCCCAAGGATCATCATCATCTTCTTCTAAGCAAAAAGGGTATACCTCTAACTTATAGTTTTTAGAAATTGTATTTCGTTGTTCCTCAAGTTTTAGTTCTCTATACTTGATTTATATGAGAAATTGTGTAGTATAATTCATATATGTTTAATATGTGTTATAACATGCTTACATATGATTCATATAGTTGTTTATATAGTTCAATTCATGTAAATATGATGAACATGAAGAAATCATGTTCATAGCAATTTACAATGAATTCGTTTTGAAAAAATAGTCTTTAAATTGTCAAAATTCGTGTTTGATTGTGATATATTATGTAAATTGATAATAGATTATGATAATATATCAAGAAACAAAATTAACATGCTTTGAATTGGTCGATTTGGTTTAAAAACAAAGTCACAGCGTAATTTTCGTCAGGAACGCTTAAAAATGGTGTTTTCTTGAAAATCATAAAAATTAGTATTTTGATTATGTGTTGTGGTGTTTATGTATGTTAAAATCATGTTAGAAGTTTAAGATTTTGTTTGTATAAAGTTTCCTATACATTGTGTTAGTTAAAATCGGACTTTGGTGCGAAGAAATAAGCCAAATTGACTTTTTCTCTGCACAATTCGCGAGCCGGGGAACCCACTAGTGGGGGGGGGGGGCGCCTTAGCGGGGCTTTTGGCCTTGAAACCCCCGGCCCAGCGGGGCTACACGCTGTCTAGAAATGTTAGTTTGGTTCCTAGTAGTTTTTATGCAGTACATGATTAGTTAACTTAATGTGATGGCATGTTAAGTGTATTAAACAATAAGATAACATATTTTTGATATGTTTAAGATAATTTGAAATCTCATATTAAGATGTTATGTGTGTACTTGGATATTATTATCATAGGATACGATATAATAGTTTAAAGTGTTATACGCGTATGATATGCATGTTGTGAGTTTAGACCCACGTATGTGGTTAGTTAGCGAGTTAAGTTGTAAACCATGTTGTTAAGTTGAACTTAAGTAAGAAGTTCAACGGTTAAACGTAATGATTAGGAACTAATTTATATTGTAAACGTAATGTAATGTGTAGGATGATTGAGAAAATGATTTGTGTATTGTAAAGTGTAGCTTGCGCTTGAGGCAAGTACTCTAAACTCAAACTTTACTTGAGCTATCTTTATTGATTATAATGATGCGAGTTATTTGTATTCTTTATAAATTCCATATTGAACAAATATCTTATCAAAGTTTATTATTGAATTAACGTGACATTGACTTAATCGTTCAAGCAAGGTTTATCTATCTTTCAAATGCTTTAAGTTATTTCTAAAGCATGCCTATTTAATATGAAGTCTATTGTTATGACTTATACTTGGTTCATAATTCTTGTATTATTGAACTCTTAAATTATTGTGTGTCGATTCAACTACTCCTTAGTTGATGATAGTTGAACTCCAAATTTTCTTTTAAGTTTATCCAAACCAAACTTTCTTTGGTGCGAACTTGTATCAAATACTGAGATGAACAACCCTATTTAATAGGGGATTACCATGCGAAAGCGTTAAGATGTTTGTGCATAATACATGGTATAAAGTGCTGATCCCCCTAAGTACGAGATAAGAATCCATAGTCTAAATGACTGTTAAAGGTTTTAAATAGAAATGTTTATGACCTAGGACATAGTTCAAGGTCTTATGACCCTCAGATGATTTTAATATTTGGAATTCTAAATGTTGATGAAAGGATTATTATTCAATTCTTTATTATTGATGAAATAAAATTTATTCAAATCTATTGAAGCTATTCAGTTTATGTTATTATTATTGTTGTATTCCAAGGTTGCTTTTGTTTGCTCACTCTTGCAATTAATTAACCATTGCAGCTAAAATCGAGAACGTTGACGTACGTTTAACGAGTAAAGGAAAAGAAAAGATGAACAAATGAAGACTTGTTGGGTTTTTATTATGATTGTAATAAGACTTCGTTTATGTTATGTTTTATTTTTCGCACTTATTGTTTATGTTAAGGTTAGCAAACCCTGGGATTTATTCAATTAAGTTGCAATCCTTTTATAAGGAAGATTTTTTATTTAATGATAAGGTTGTAATTTATTTTGCATTCTTTTTTATTGGGCAGTAGTTGTATGTTATAATTAGATAGTGAACATCAAATCATGTGGAAATAAAGTACCCGGATTTGGGGGTGTCACAGTAGCAGTCCATTGTGAGTATTTTTACCATCAAAAAGTTCATACTACTTCATTGCGCATTTATAAACTTGCACGTTAAGTTTTATTTTCTGATTATGCCCGGAACTCAGTTCTGTGGCCGGTTTTGCTTACGTTTTTGTACATTTTAGTACATAAACACGTTTTCTGGCATTTCTATAGCTCGGATCGTCGATCCGTCGCTTTTAACAGTATATATACATATCTTCGTATAGAGCAACTTCGTCGGACTGGGTTATCTTCCCAGTCCAAGTTTGGCTTTTTAATGTATATATTTAACTGTATATGTACTAACTTTTCAATTCTGTCAAGCCCGGATGTCAAATCTGTGGTAGCTACTGCTTTTACATAAATAACTATATTTATATAAATTTTTCTGACTTTATTTGGGCCTGGATTTCTACTTCGTGGCCTTTTTATTGCTTTAATATATATATATATATATATATATATACTAACTGCCTATATTAACTTTTTACATTCCAGTTTGCCCTGAATCATTCTGTGGCCTTTTTACTGCTTTTATAAATATATATATATACTTACATTTCTGTCCGGGCAACGGATAGAATGTATGTCACCCTTTACAGCTTTTTTTATATATATATTTACTTTTTGCTGAGTCTGGACAATTTCGTGGCTCATTTACAGCTTATATATACATATATATATATATACATATATATATATATATACATATATATATATATATACATATATATATATATATATATATATTTCAATTCTGTCGAACCTGGATCATTCTGTGGCTCTTTTACAGCTTATATATATATATATATTTTTTTTTTCATTCAGTCGAGCCTAGATCATCCCGTGGCACTTTTACAGCTTATATATATATATATATATATATATATATATATATTTTCATTCTGTCAGGCCTGGATTACTTCGTGGCTTTTTACAGCTTTTTTAAATATATATATTTACATTCCAGTCCGGGCATCGGAGTGAAAACCCAACGCCTTTTACAGCTTTCGTATATACATAACTATATATATATATATATATATATATATATATATCTTTCTTTTATTCATTGTGATTAATTGCTGCTCTAAATATTCATTTGATATGAATCGACACTGACATCTCTTTGGGCAAATTAGATTTCTTTAAATCTCACCAATTCTAGCTTTTCAACGGTTCAAAATAGGTTCAGAAAGAATCGGGAAGCTAGAATGGCTGAGATTTACTTAAATCTAGCATTTTTCTAGTTTTATTCATTCAGAAAGCAACCTCGCGGCCCTTAGATCGCTGTCTAGTGGGAACGAGATGCTTTGGGCTACGCAGGCCAAGATTTACTGATGAATCCTTGGTTCTTGCAACATATAGATGTAAATATATCTTTTCGGTACACATTTGAGCTGTTCAGGTTTATTGGCTTCCCTCTGTGAGCCTAGGAATTGTGGAATTCATGATCAAACTGATCAGAATCTGATTCCCACAATGGACAAACTCTACTTTACAAATGTATCATACCAGTTTTTCTATAAAATTGTACATTCAAAAGACCTTAAAATGGTTATCCGGGTTTAAGGTCTCAACATAGTGAAAATATAGTTTGTCGTGTCAGAGTCACTCCGATGGCTGTCATTCCCATGAGAAGACCGACACTTATATATTTTCTGGTCGAGGATGCTTCGCAGCCCGAGAATCACCATTCAAATTGAGTCCAAAGGCTGAAAAGATAAAAAATAGAAGTATCAACATGGTTCAATTCCTACGTGAGCGTAAGGGTTTGAAAACCTACTTTCAAAACATCATTTTAATAATCTTGTCGAAAAAGAATCTTTTGCAAATCAAATCAAACCCTTCGTATGTAGGTTCAACGAAGCACATACATATTTTTAAATCAATCAAGTATAGGCCCAATTTTTTCCAGCATTCACACACACATTACAAATTTAAAAGGAAAATATTGAAAAGATGCGGTACTATATTTTCACGGGAGTTGTGGGGTGCCTAACACCTTCCCCGCACTTAACCAAGCCCCGAAACTTAAAACTTCAGTTTCAAAGATTCAGTTTTGATAGTGTCCAGCAATTAGGCCTCTTTAAAATAAAACTCGGTTGAGTTGGTACAACCATTTCAAATCTACCAACTGGCGACTCTGTAAAACATTCAAATCATCGACATGATACATGTTGGCATTTTTCTAAAAAACCCTTCAAAACTTTTTTCACAAAAAAGATAAAATAAGGGTCGACAAAACTTAGGAAAAGAAAGAAAGATTCGGGTCCAACTCGAACTGGATTTTTTCCCAACGTCGACAACATTCATCAAAATCCTTCAAGATACAATAATAGAGCAAATCATAAATCTTACAGACCTGCTACTCATAGAACACTCGTGTCTACTAAAACTTATTATCCTGTACCAAATTTTGTAAAAGAAAATACAAATGATCTTTATACAAAATGAAAAACTTACCCAAAGGACCCTTCTCATTAAAGGGTACCAATTTGTGAACTTAATATATGTTGCAGGTATGTCTCATAGCTGACTCTAGTAAAAATAAATAGTACCTTGATAGCGGTTGTTCAAGACACATGACAGGCGACAAAACAAAACTTAACAATCTACAACCTACAGACTGTGGTGAGGTAACATTTGGAGACATCAACAAAGGTAAAGTTATTGGAATTAGAAGTGTTGGTAATAAACACATAACCATCTCTAATGTTCAATTAGTCGCAGGACTCAGGTACAATCTTCTATCAATTAGTTAATTATGTGATAGTGGTTTTAAAATAACTTTCAGTCCTCATAATTGTTCAATATTTGACCAATTTGGTAAATTGATTTTATTATGTCCTAGAAGTCAAAATGTGTACACGTGTGACCTAGATACATACTCACACCTGGAAAATGTGTCTTGTATCTGCCAATGACAATCCATGGCTCTGGCATCGTAGGTTAGGACACATTAACATGAAATTAATAAATAACATATCTTCTAAGGAACATGTCCGTGGTCTTCCTAAATTAAAATTTCTAAAAGACCATATCTGTGAAGATTGTGAATTAGGAAAACAAATACATGCATCTCATAAACCTAAACTCACAATGTCAACCTCTCGACCATTAGAACTTTTGCATATGGATTTGGTGGGTCTTATCCCTAAACATAGCATGGGGGGTGCTGTTTATATTCTAGTTCTGGTTGATGACTATTCACGATTCACATGGGTTGATTTTCTAAAATTCAAAAATAAAGCGATAAACTCCTTCTCAACATTATGCAAGAAAATCCAAAATCAACAGGAAAACTCTATTGTTTATATTCGGTCTGATCATGGAAAAGAATTTGATAATTCTAATTTTATAATGTTCCGTGATGAGCACGGTATAAGCCATAACTTCTCTGCTCCATACACACCACAATCGAATGGTGTGGTAGAAAGGAAAAATCGTACCTTATAAGAAATGGCCAACACTATGCTAAATGAATACCGTCTTCCTAAATATTTTTGGGCTGAAGCAATTGTAACATCTTGTTATATCTTAAATTGAGTCTTGCTGAGACCAGTATTGTTAAAAACACCCTATGAGCTTTATTATAAAAGAACTCCAAAAATAAATTACTTTCGTGTTTTTGGGAGTAAATGTTTTATTTTAAACACCAAATAATATTTGGTGAAGTTCGATCACAAATCTGATGAAGAAATATTTTTGGGATATTCACTTAATAGTAAGGCTTATAGAGTATTCAATAAAGGAACTCTAGTTGTTGAGGAGTCAATGAATATAACTTTTGATGAATCTAAACCTCCTCCTAAATATAAAGAGCTAGTACGTAATGATGTTGTCATTAAAGACATTCTCAGAAATATGAAAGAACTAAAAATAGACAATACATCTCCACCTGTTAATATTAATCCTCTTGAAAATCCTAATCCACAGTTAAATGACTTACGCAAAAAAACACTTGTCATTAGAAATCATCCTATAGAAAATGTAATTGGTGATATCGATAAAGGGATTCTTACGAGATCACAAGTTCAAAATCTAGATGGTAATTTATCTTTCTTATCTCAAATTGAGACTAAAGACATAAAAGATGCATTGCTTGATGAATATTGGATTATAGCTATGCAGGATGAACTTGAACAATTCACAAGAAACAAAGTTTGGGAATTAGTTCCAAAACCTGAAGAAACTTCTATAATTAGAACTCGATGGGTCTTTCATAATAAATTGGATGAAAATGGAATTGTCATACGTAATAAGGCAAGATTAGTTGCACAAGGGTATAATCAACTTGAAGGAATTGATTACGATGAAACTTATGCTCCTGTTACTAGAATTGAATCTATACGAATGCTACTAGCTTTTGCATGCCATAAAGATTTTAAACTATTTCAAATAGATGTCAAATCTGCCTTTTTAAATGGTATTATTGAGGAGGAAGTTTATGTTAAACAACCTCCTGATTTTAAAGATACTAATTGTCCTAGTTATGTGTATAAACTGCATAAAGCTTTATATAGTTTAAAACAGGCCCCAAGAGCATGGTATGAACGATTAAGTAAATTCCCGTTAGAAGATGGATTTAAAAAGTACCGTCGATACTACTTTGTTCACAAAATATAAAAATGATGATATCCTTATTTAACAGATCTATGTTGATGATATCATTTTTGGTTCTACTAACATTTCTATGAGCAATGATTTCTCTAAAAGCGTGAGTAGGGAATTTGAAATGAGCATGATGAGAGAATTAAATTTCTTCCAAGGATTGCAAATCAAGCAAGAAAAAAAAGGTATTCATATCTCTCAATCTAAATATTGCAAAGAAATGATCAAAAAATTTGGATTAGAATCTGCAAAACCTCTTAACACTCATATGTTAACCATTGATAAATTAACTGCTGATGAAAATGGAAAATATGTTGACACAAAGAAGTATAGAAGAATGATTGGTAGTCTTCTATATATCACAGCCAGTAGACCTGACATTATGTTTAGTGTCTGTAATGTGCTAGATTCCAATCAAACCCTAAGGAATCACACTTGATTGCAGTAAAAAGAATATTTTGTTACTGTTGGGTTTGTATGAAATTATGGCGCAATCAAATTGCAAAAATTAGAGGAAGCATGGTATATCAGAGTTTAAAAATTTCTACAAAACTATTACCCGGATAATCGTTTATGCAAATTATTAATTTAAAACGATAAATAAGAAATTATGGAAACATACCCTTGTAGAACGAAGCTTCTACAGGTACGAGTTCAACTCTTTGTTCTTCGTGATCTCCTTGAATTTTCGGACTATATTCCTTCCTTTGATCAACATTAGTCACCCAAGTGTTTGGCCTCTAGAGGTGATCCACCAAGGAATAGGAATTATTCAACAAGGAGGGTGGTTGGCTAAACCATAGATTTCTATCCACTATAGAAAAGGAGTACTCTCCAACAATTAGAATTTCATCAACTGATATCTAACATAAGACTCCTCTTAAATAGATATTAGTCAACCCTTCTAATCCTATTAAACATAGGGCTTTATTTAATTAATTAAACTCTTTTAATTAATTAGTCTTCCCAACATATTGGGATTAATTAATTAAAACTCCTTTAATTAATTTGCCTTCTAATCTTATTAGGAATAAATGAGAGTACTAATATTAAATTAATTCCTAAACTCCTTTAGAAATTAAAATAATAATAATTGTAATAATATTAATAAGGCTTCTCTTATTAATTTATATTTTATATTTTTAAAATATTAAATAATAAACATTAAGCTATTTAATTTATTCTATCACTATAGATTAAATTAATTACACTTAATGCATTATTACGATTATGTCATTACCTTCTTAAATAGTTATTCTTCCTTTTATGGTGTGACCCTTTAGGTTCTTCATATTAAACCGGTTGTGAATAAATCAATTAGAATAATTTTAATCTTATTTAAATAAATAAATTAAACTAATAATCTATTTAAATAAATAATATTTATTCTACAATAGAGATAAGCCTCCCTAACGATCAACGACTTTCTAGATAATATATATTTCAACATTAATCATAAAAGAACCTGTGAGTAAATAGTTACCGTACAATTCAATCATTCCACCATACAATGTCCCAATTAAATATATGACATGGAATTACTGTCAAGTCTTATTTTATTTAATTATATATATTTCGATTAGAAAATGCACAACTCCAAATAATGCAAATTAGAAACTCTTTTCTAATTTCATTCTTTCTTGGCCAAGGACTACTGGGTTGTCATTTAACGAATCACATAAAACATATCTCTTTTTTTTACTAGAAGTGGTAGATTCTTTATTGACCATTTATTATCTCCATATATAATTTATTACACCCAAGCATACCCTTTTATATACCCTAAGGGTCTTAAGGAATAAGTCAAAGTATAATTCATTACACACAAGATACTATGATGATCTCAAGTCCAAGGATCACTTGTACTACTATCACATTAAGAATTCCTATTGACATGCAAGTAAAACTCCATTAGGTATTCCATAGCGAGTCACGTTCAGTGAACTTATTCTCCAATAAGCACCTGATAGTAGTGTGCATACAAGCCAATCATGTATGATGATAAAGCACGTACTTTGTAAACAATCTTATTTATTTATTAATAAAATATTCATTTATTAAAGGCATTTAATTATCTACATGGTGCTGTTTTTATAATATGTAAATAACCCATAGTTTTAAGCAATGCTTTTAGAATCATGATGATGATCATGCTAATGAGATCTAAATTCTTATAAAGCTCTAAAACTAAAATAGTTCCCAATCGTGGGATTACTAAAAAGGGGATTAGTAAATCCGGATAGATTGGTACATATGTTGCTTGCTCATTGGATGAGGATGATTGATCTCATGATCATTTGTGTGGAGACACTAAAGCAAGTATGTAGGTGCTTATTGGAGAATAAGTTCACTGAACGTGATTCGCTATGGAATACCTAATGGAGTTTTACTCGCATGTCAATAGGAATTCCTAATGTGATAGTAGTACAAGTGATCCTTGGACTTGAGATCATCATAGTATCTTGTATGTAACAAATTATACTTTGACTTATTCCTTAAGACCTTTTAAGGCATATATAGGGTATGCTTGGGTATAATGAGTTACATATGGAGATAATGAATGATCAATAAAGAATCTACCACCTCTAGTAAAAGAGGAGATATGTCCCATGTGATTCGTTAAATGACAACCCAGGAATCCTTGGCCAAGGTGAAATGAAATTAGAAAGGAGTTTTTAATTTGCATTATTTGGAGTTGTGCATTTTCTAATCGAAATACATATAATTAAATAAAATAAGACTTGACAGTAAATCCATGTCTTATATTTAATTGGGACATTGTATGGTGGAAGGATTGAATTGTATGGTAACTATTAACTCACAGGTTCTTTTATGATTAATGTTGAAATCTATATTATCTGGAAAGTCGTTGATCGCTAGGGAGGCTTATCCCTATTGTAGAATAAATATTATTTATTTAAATAGATTATTAGTTTAATTTATTTATTTAAATAAGATTAAAATTGTTTTAATTGATTTATTCACAACCGGTTTAATATGGAGAACCTAAAGGGTCACACCATAAAAGGAAGAATAAATATTTAAGAAGGTAATGGCATAATCGTAATAATGCATTAAGTATAATTAATTTAATCTATGGTGATAGAATAAATTAAATAGCTTAATGTTTATTATTTAATATTTTGGAAATATTAAATATAAATTAATAAGAGGAGTCTTATTAATATTATTACAATTATTATTATTTTAATTTCTAAAGGAGTTTAGTAATTAATTTAATATTTAGTACTCTCATTTATTCCTAATAAGATTAGGAGACAAATTAATTAAATGAATTTAATTAATTATTCCCATGTGGTGGGAAGCCTAAATTAATTAAAGGAGTTTAATTAATTAAAAGAAATCCCATGTCTAATAGGATTAGAAGGGTTGACCAATGTCTATATAAGAGAAGTCTTATAATAGATATTGATTTGATGCAATTCCAATTGTTGGAGAGTACTTCTTTTCTATAGAGGATAGAAAACTAAGGTTAAGCCAAACACCCTCCTTCTTGATAATTTCTCTTCCTTGGTGGATCACCTCTAGAGGCCAAACACTTGGGTGGCTAACGTTGATCAAAGAAAGGAATCTAACCCGAAAATTCAAGGAGATCACGAAGAACAAGGAGTTGAACTAGTACCTGTGGAAGCTTCGTTCTACAAGGGTATGATTCCATAACTTCTTATTTATCGTTTTAAATTAATAATTTGCATAAAGGATGATCCGGGTAATGGTTTTGTAGAAATTTTTTAAACTCTGATATACCATGCTTTCGCTAATTTTTGCAATTTGATTGCGTCACGATTTCGTACAAACCCAACAGTGGCATCAGAGCCAAATCTTTATGCAATTATTAATTTATTTTTGATTTCATATACATTTGGGTATGTATTTAAAATAATTTATTGGGCATAATTTTATTGTATAAAATTATATTTTTTAAGAAAAAAAAAAAAAAAAAAGACTTTTTTTGGGAAGAATCACAATTTTTTTTTTTGGTGCTAGTCTTGAATTCTGCAAAGAAAAGGTGTTGTCTCTTTCTTACTCCAAAAAGAATGTGACCCATCAAGAAAGGACTTTTTTAATAAACCTGCAGGACTCTTTTAATAAAAGAAGGTGACTTTTTAAATAAATAAATAAATATGATATATTTATATATTATATTCTAAATAATTTTATAATTAAAATAAAGAGTTTATTTTAATCTTGAAATTGGATTTCATGCAATTTAAAATTGCCCATTAAATGATACTCATATATATATGGAATGTTTTAATTCATGAGATGAATATTTATTTATTAATATATATGGTGATATGTATGAAAATAAATGGGGATTGATTATGGACTATTTGACCAATGTGATTGGATTTTATTTTAGTTAAATGCTTGAATGAATGGGTTTTATTAAATGGGGTCTGCGTACCTCGTCTTCTCTAATTTTTTTTTCTTGATGTAAAATTCTATCTCCCTCCTATGTACTTCCCCTTGACTGTTGATCAAGGTTTCTATTTAAATTAAATAGTTTAATGTAATAGAAATAGTTAGAATTATCTTTAAAAATTAGAGACCAAGGAGCAAGGAGCGCGTGAAGACCCGTTTGTATGGAGCCCGGGTTTAAATGTAATAGTTACGTTTAAATTTAAATTCTTGCACCCCTAGGTTTGACCTTTTGGTTCACTTGGTGGCTCTAGTGAACCAAACTAGAATAAAAGTCCATAATCAATCCGGGTAGAATATAGTATTCTATATTGCATGCTAAATATTATATATATTATATTTTATGCAAACATGCTTCGCATGTTTAATAAAATGACGCGTATTTTATATATATATGTGCATGCGCGCTAAACAAGATGAGACAAATAATAACAAACCCCTCAAAGAAATAATATTAAGTCCGAAGCGTTCAAATGATATTTGGAATATCGAACGTCGCCTTCTAGCATGATAAATTAATAGAGTATTAAATATTTAATATGAGCTTGTTGTGCTATCCACAAGGCGAGTATTGCGTATTTAAGATGTTAATTAATCACATTTGATGCTTATCAAGAAAATTGAACGATCTAGTCTTGTTGTGCTATCCACAAGGACGAACATTTTTCTTTTTTGAATTTATGGAAGTGCTAGGCTGGACTTAACTTAAATCATTTTAGTTCGGATGTGCACACACTTGACCATTATGATTTAAGAGGCAAAATAAAAGGAGTTATATAGTGTTGTAATTGACAAGAGTTGTCTACCTATTTATTTGTATATCGCTTGTTGTGCTATCCACAAGGTTATATACATTTGAAATGGGATCCTTATTCTCACTAGCAAATCTTTAATTAGATGTTGCCGAACTATATAAGTGAGGGTAATATAGTTTGATGAAAATAGTGGGAGATACCAATTTAAAATAAAGACCTAAATTTATTTTGGTATGCAAAATTAATAAAATGAATGTTTGCTAAAATGTTATTTTTCACATGCAGAATTTTAAAAATGTCTAAATCACTAATCTCACTACGAAGCATACTTGATGCAAACAAGCTTACCGGGCCGAATTATGAGGACTGGCTAAGAAATCTGAGAATTGTTCTCACTGCTGAAAAGATTTCTTATGTCCTAAATTCAACTGTCCCTGAATTTGTTTCAGAAACAGCCTCTGAGGAAGAGATTGTCACTTTCAATAAGTGGCAAGATGAAGCATCTGTGGCTCAATGCATCATGCTCGCATCCATGAATAACGAGCTTCAGCGTCAGCACGAAAAAATGGATGCTCCTGCTATGCTGCTTCACCTCAAGGAGTTGTATGGTGAACAGAGTAGGACTGCTAGATATGAGATATCTAAGGAGCTCTTCCGATCTCGGATGACCGAGGGTATTGCTGTCGAGACTCATGTCCTGAAAGTGATCAATTTGATTGAACGCCTTAGACAGCTTGGGTTCGTCATGGATGGGGAGTTGAGTCAAGACTTGGTCTTGCAGTCACTCCCTGAGACCTTCTCGCAGTTTGTGGTTAATTTTCACATGAATAAGCTAGATGTCAGCTTGCCTGAGCTGCTTAACATGCTGAAAACTGCAGAAGGTCACTTCCCATCCAAGAAGAACCATATCTTGATGGTGGATTCTTCCAATAAAAGGAAGAGACCTAAGGTATCTTCTGAAAAGAAGAAATCCAAGAAGGCTAAGGGAAAGGGGAAAGAAAAGGAACAAAAGAAACCTGAACCAGCTAAAGGAATGTGCTTTCATTGCAACAAGCCGGGACATTGGAAAAGGAACTGCAAGAAGTATCTAGCAGAGAAGAAGCTTGGAGAAGCTTCGACTTCCAATCAAGGTTTGTTTATGATTGAAATTAATTTTTTTGAAAGTCATAATTCTACTTGGGTATTGGATACCGGCTGTGGTTCTCACATATATTTGTGCAGGGACTGGTCAGAAGTAGAAAGCTGAACAATGATGAGGTGATCCTACGAGTGGGGAATGGAGCAAAGGTTGCTGCATTAGCTATAGGAACTTATTATTTAGCAATGCCTTCGGACAAGTCCATTTATCTTAATAATTGTTATTATGTTCCGAATATTATTAAAAACATTATTTCAATTTCTGTATTGGATATGGAAGGATTTAACGTTGTTATAAAGAACAATAGTTGTTCTATTTATAAAGACGATGTTTTATATGGTATTGAAAATTTGCGAAATGGACTTTATACACTTGACTTACAAGAAAATATATTTCAAATTGAACAAACTAAGAAAAGGAAAAGAGATGATATTAATTATACCTACATGTGGCACTGTAGACTCGGTCATATCAATGAAACAAGATTATCCAAGTTGCATAAAGATGGGCTCCTCGAGCTATCCGATTATGAATCATATCCAACTTGTGAATCTTGTCTCATGGGTAAAATGACTAAATCTCCTTTTAGTGGAAGAGGAGAAAGAGTTACAGAGTTGTTGGCATTGATTCACACAGACGTTTGTGGGCCTATGACAACAAGTGCATGGGGTGGGTATTCTTATTTTATTACTTTCACTGATGATCACTCAAGATTTGGATATGTGTATTTAATGAAATACAAGTCAGAATCATTTGAAAAGTTCAAAGAGTTCAGAAGTGAAGTAGAGAAACAAACGGGCAAGAGTATAAAGATACTTCGATCAGATCGAGGCGGAGAATACTTAAGCGGTGAGTTTCTCAATTGTCTCAAAGAAAATGGTATAATCTCACAATGGACTCCTCCAGGTACACCACAGTTAAATGGAGTATCTGAAAGGAGAAATCGAACACTGTTAGACATGGTTCGATCCATGATGAGTTTTACCGACCTTCCAATTTCCTTCTGGGGATATGCCCTAGAAACGGCTGCATACCTACTTAACAAGGTACCTACCAAATCCGTCCCAAAGACTCCATATGAGATGTGGAAGGGGAGGAAACCAAATCTTAAGCATGTTAAGACTTGGGGTTGTCCAGCTTATGTCAAAAAGTTTGAACATGATAAGCTACAGACTAAATCCGAAAAGTGTAGATTTGTGGGATACCCTAAAGAAACTATAGGGTATTATTTCTATCATCTAACTGATCAAAAGGTGTTTGTTGCGAAACATGCTGCCTTCTTGGAAAAGGAGTTTATCCATGAAGGGGTCAGTGGGAGTAAGATATATCTTGAAGAAGTTCAAGAACCACAAATTACCACGGATCAAAGTCAGGTACCTGACCAAGTAGAAGAACCTACTATACCACACCCTGTTCGTAAATCTGGGAGAGTACCGAAGATACCTGAGAGGTATGAATTCGTTATAGAGGATGACGATGAGGTACACATCATGAATGATGATGATCCATTGAATTACGAACAGGCCATGAGTAATAAAGACTCAGGGAAATGGCTTGAAGCCATGAAATCCGAAATGGACTCCATGTATGAAAACAAAGTATGGACTTTGGTTTCACCACCTGAAGGCATTAAGCCTATTGGGTGTAAATGGGTCTTTAAAAGAAAGACTGGAGCGGACGGCAAGGTGGAGACCTATAAGGCCCGACTGGTTGCAAAAGGTTTCAAACAAAGACAAGGAGTTGATTATGATGAAACCTTTTCACCAGTAGCTATGCTCAAGTCCATTTGGATTTTGCTTGCGATTGCAGCTTATAACGACTATGAGATCTAGCAGATGGAAGTGAAAACAGCCTTCCTCAATGGGAAACTTGAGGAGGATATGTATATGACACAGCCAGAGGAATTTGTTTCAAAGGTTGGAATAAATCAAGTCTGTAAGCTGCAACGATCCATTTATGGATTGAAGCAAGCTTCTCGTAGATGGAACATTCGTTTTGATGAGACAATCAAAGAGTTTGATTTTATCAAAAATGACGATGAACCATGTGTGTACAAGAAGGTTAGTGGGAGCGCAATTTCATTCCTTGTATTATATGTTGATGATATATTACTGATAGGGAATGACATTCCTATGCTACAATCAATTAAAATCTGGTTATCTAAACACTTCTCCATGAAGGACTTGGGAGAAGCATCCTATATTTTGGGGATAAAGATCTATAGAGATAGATCTAAAAGGATGCTTGGTTTATCCCAAGGAACGTACATTGATGCAATGCTAAAGAGATTTAGCATGGAAGATTCCAAAAGAGGTCTCATGCTGATGAGCCATGGAATACATCTCTCCAAGAAACAGGCCCCAAAGACACCTGAGGAGAGAGACCGTATGATTAAGATCCCTTATGCTTCTGCAATAGGATCTATCATGTACGGTATGATATGTACTAGACCGGATGTTGCTCATGCACTTAGTGTAACGAGCAGATACCAGTCGAATCCTGGAGAAGAGCACTGGAAGGCAGTGAAGAATATCCTAAAGTACTTGAGAAGGACTAAAGATATTTTTCTTGTCTACGGTGGGTCTGAATTAAAACTCGAGGGCTTCACACACTCAAGTTTTTAAACGGACCAAGATGACAGTAAATCTGTTTCGGGGTATGTTTTTTACCTTGAACGGAGGCGTAGTGAGTTGGAAGAGTTCCAAGCAGCAAACAGTTGCTGATTCAGTGACAGAGGCAGAGTATATAACTGTAAGTGAAGCTGCAAGTTGATGTTTTAGATGAAAAGTTCATTACAGAACTAGGAATAGTTCCTAAGTCTCATCTTGAATCTAAACATGTGTTGCGGCACTTTGATTAAACAAATCATTGAAAGAGGAGAGTATAGACTCTCAAGACAACATTGCAGATCCATTAACTAAAGCTTTAACACAACAGCAGTTTGATCGTCACTTAGAGAAGATGGGTATGAGATACCATGGCGATTGGCTTTAGTGCAAGTGGGAGATTGATAGTAGTGTGCATACAAGCCAATCATGTATGATGATAAAGCACGTACTTTGTAAACAATCTTATTTATTTATTAATAAAATATTCATTTATTAAAGGCATTTAATTATCTACATGGTGCTGTTTTTATAATATGTAAATAACCCATAGTTTTAAGCAATGCTTTTAGAATCATGATGATGATCATGCTAATGAGATCTAAATTCTTAGAAAGCTCTAAAACTAAAATAGTTCCCAATCGTGGGATTACTAAAAAGGGGATTAGTAAATCCGGATAGATTGGTACATATGTTGCTTGCTCATTGGATGAGGATGATTGATCTCATGATCATTTGTGTGGAGACACTAAAGCAAGTATGTAGGTGCTTATTGGAGAATAAGTTCACTGAACGTGATTCGCTATGGAATACCTAATGGAGTTTTACTCGCATGTCAATAGGAATTCCTAATGTGATAGTAGTACAAGTGATCCTTGGACTTGAGATCATCATAGTATCTTGTATGTAACAAATTATACTTTGACTTATTCCTTAAGACCTTTTAAGGCATATATAGGGTATGCTTGGGTATAATGAGTTACATATGGAGATAATGAATGATCAATAAAGAATCTACCACCTCTAGTAAAAGAGGAGATATGTCCCATGTGATTCGTTAAATGACAACCCAGGAATCCTTGGCCAAGGTGAAATGAAATTAGAAAGGAGTTTTTAATTTGCATTATTTGGAGTTGTGCATTTTCTAATCGAAATACATATAATTAAATAAAATAAGACTTGACAGTAAATCCATGTCTTATATTTAATTGGGACATTGTATGGTGGAAGGATTGAATTGTATGGTAACTATTAACTCACAGGTTCTTTTATGATTAATGTTGAAATCTATATTATCTGGAAAGTCGTTGATCGCTAGGGAGGCTTATCCCTATTGTAGAATAAATATTATTTATTTAAATAGATTATTAGTTTAATTTATTTATTTAAATAAGATTAAAATTGTTTTAATTGATTTATTCACAACCGGTTTAATATGGAGAACCTAAAGGGTCACACCATAAAAGGAAGAATAAATATTTAAGAAGGTAATGGCATAATCGTAATAATGCATTAAGTATAATTAATTTAATCTATGATGATAGAATAAATTAAATAGCTTAATGTTTATTATTTAATATTTTGGAAATATTAAATATAAATTAATAAGAGGAGTCTTATTAATATTATTACAATTATTATTATTTTAATTTCTAAAGGAGTTTAGTAATTAATTTAATATTTAGTACTCTCATTTATTCCTAATAAGATTAGGAGACAAATTAATTAAATGAATTTAATTAATTATTCCCATGTGGTGGGAAGCCTAAATTAATTAAAGGAGTTTAATTAATTAAAAGAAATCTCATGTCTAATAGGATTAGAAGGGTTGACCAATGTCTATATAAGAGAAGTCTTATAATAGATATTGATTTGATGCAATTCCAATTGTTGGAGAGTACTCCTTTTCTATAGAGGATAGAAAACTAAGGTTAAGCCAAACACCCTCCTTCTTGATAATTTCTCTTCCTTGGTGGATCACCTCTAGAGGCCAAACACTTGGGTGGCTAACGTTGATCAAAGAAAGGAATCTAACCCGAAAATTCAAGGAGATCACGAAGAACAAGGAGTTGAACTAGTACCTGTGGAAGCTTCGTTCTACAAGGGTATGATTCCATAACTTCTTATTTATCGTTTTAAATTAATAATTTGCATAAAGGATGATCCGGGTAATGGTTTTGTAGAAATTTTTTAAACTCTGATATACCATGCTTTCGCTAATTTTTGCAATTTGATTGCGTCACGATTTCGTACAAACCCAACAGCACCTACATACTTGCTTTAGTGTCTCCACACAAATGATCATAAGATCAATCATCGTCATCCAATGAGCAAGTAACATATGTACCAATCTATCCAGATTTACTAATCCTCTTTTTAGTAATCCAACGATTGGGAACTATTTTAGTTTTAAGCTTTCTAAGAATTTAGATCTCATTAGCATGATCAACATCATGATTCTAAAAGCATTGCTTAAAACTATGGGATATTTACATATTATAAAAATAGCGTCATGTAGATAATTATATGCCTTTAATAAATTAATACTTTTATTAATAAATAAATAAGATCGTCTCCAAAGTATATGCTTTATCATCATACATGATTGACTTGTATGCATACTACATTTAATCTCCCACTTGTACTAAAGCCAATCACTATGATATCTCACACCCATCTTCTCTAAGGGACGACCAAACTGTTGTTGTGTTAAAGCTTTAGTAAATGGATCTGCAATGTTGTCTTGAGAGTTCACTATCTCTTCAGTGACTTCTCTTCTTTCAATTATTTCTTTAATCAAAGTGCCGCAACACATGTTTGGTTTCAAGATGAGACTTAGGAACTATTTCTAGTTCTGTAATGAACTTTTCATCCAAAACATCAACTTGCAGCTTCACTTACAGTTATATACTTTGTCTTTGTCACTAAATCAGCAACCTTTTGCTGTTTGGAATATTTCTAATACACTGCACCACCTTTCAAGGTAACGACTTACCCTAAAGTGTTTGTTATCGTCTTGGTCAGTCTGAAAACTTGAGTCTGTTTAGTCCTCTAGTTTAATTCAGACCCATCATGTGTCATAATGACATCTTTAGTGTTAGTTAAGTACTTTGAGATGTTTATCACTGTCTTACAGTGATCTTCTCCAGAATATGACTGATCAACATCAAGTCTCGTATATTTCATTGCATACATGATAGTAACTCATGCGATCTCTCTTTTATTGAGGACAAATATAGAGAGATGCACTCCATGGCTCATCAACATGAGATACCTTTTAGAGTCTGCCATGCTAAACGGCTTTAGCATCTAATGAATATACATTCCTTGGGTTAAGCCGAACATCCTTTTAAATCTATCTATACAGATTTATATCCCCAATTTAGGATGTTCTACCCAAATCATTAATGGAGGAATGTTTAGACAACTTTATTTTGATCGATTATAGCATAGGAATGTCATTCCCTATCAGTAATATATCATCAACATATAATACAAGGAATGAAACAGTGCTCCCACTAACCTTCTTGTACACACATGGTTCATCCTCATTTTTGATAAAATCAAACACTTTAATTGTTTCATCAAAATAAATGTTCCATCTACGAGAAGCTTGCTTCAATCTATAAAAGGATTGTTGTAGCTCATATACATGAATTGCTTCAACCATTGAAACAAATCCATCTGGCTGTATCATACATACATTCTCCTCTAATAATTTATATTTGAGGAAGGGCGTCTCCACGTCCATTTTGCCAGATCTAGTAATAATAAGCTGCAATCGCAAGTAAAATCCAAATAGTCTTATGCATTACTTCAAAGATCCATTTTAGATTTTATGGTCATCTACCATTTCTTTGAGTCTTAATTACTCATAGCCTGCTCGTAATTCTATGGATCATCATCATTCATGACGTGTACCTCATCGTCATCCTCTATAACAAATTCATACATTTCAGGTATCTTCGGTACTCTTTCAGATTTACGAATAGGGTGTTGTACAGTAGGTGTCTCTACTTGGACAGGTTCATCCAATTGATCTGTAGTGGTTTGTGGTTCTTGAATTTCTTCAAGATCTATTTTCCTCCCACTATCCCCTTCAAGGATAAATTCATTTTCTAAGAAGGCAGCATGTTTCGCAACAAACACCTTTTTCTCAGTAGGATTGTAGAAATAGTATCCCAAACTATCTTTAGGATATCCTACAAACGTACACTTATCAGATCTTGTCCCAAGCATATCATTTTGAAACTTTTTCACATAAGCTGGACATCCCCAAATCTTAACATGCTTAAGACCAGGTTTCGTCCCTGTCCACATCTTATATGGAATCTTGGGGACGGATTTCGAGGGGACCTTGTTTAGTAGATATGCAGCCGCTTCTAGGGCATAACCCCATAATGATACTGGAAGATCTGTAAAACTCATCATAGATCGAACCATGTCTAATAATGTTCGATTTCTCCTTTTAGATACTTCATTTAACTGTGGTGTACCTGGTGGAGTCCATTGTTAGATTATACCATTTTCTTTGAGACAATCGAGAAACTCGCCGCTTAAGTATTCACCACCATAATCTGATCAAAGAATCTTAATACTTTTGCTAGTTTGTTTCTCTACTTTACTTCTGAACTCTTTGAACTTTTCAAACGATTCAGATTTGTATTTCATTAAATACACATATCCATATCTTGAGTGATCATCAGTTAAAGTAATAAAATACCCTCCCCGTGCATTCGTTGTTATAGGTCCATAAACGTCTGTGTGAACCAACGCTAACAGCTCTGTAACTCTTTCACCTTTTCTACTAAAAGGAGATTTAGTCATTTTACCCATGAGACAAGATTCGCAAGTTGGATATGATTCAAAATCGGACGTCTCTAAGAGTCCATCCTTATACAACTTGGATAATCTTGTTTCATTGATATGACCGAGTCTACAGTGCCATATATAGGTATAATTAATATTATCTCTTTTTTTTCTTAGTTTGTTCTATTTGAAGTATATTTTCATGCAAGTCAAGTATATAAAGTCCATTTCACAGATTACCAGCACCATATAAAATATTGTCTTTATAAATAGAACAACTGTTGTTCTTTATTATAATGTCAAATCCTTTAATATCTAATACAGAAATAGAAATAATATTTCTAATGATATTCGGTATAAAATGACAGTTATTTAAATAAATGGACTTGCCCGTAGGCAGTGCTAAACAATAAGTGCCTACAGCTAATGCAACAACCTTTGCTCCATTTTTCACTCGTAAGATAACCTCATCTTTGTTCAGCTTTTTTACTTCTGACTAGTCCCTGCACAGTATTACATATGTGAGAACCACAACCGGTATCCAATACCCAAGTAGAATTATGACTTTCAAAAAAATTACTTTCAATTATGAACAAATCTTGATTGGAAGTCGAAGCTTCTCCAAGCTTCTTCTCTGCTAGAAACTTCTTGCAGTTCCTCTTCCAGTGACCCGACTCGTTGCAATGGAAGCACATTCCTTTGCTAGCTGGATCAGGTTTCTTTTGTTCCTTTATGTTCACCTTGCCCTTAGCCTTCTTAGATTTCTTCTTTTCAGAAGATACATTGGGCCTCTTCCTTTTCTTGGAAGAATCCACCATTAAGACATGGTTTTTCTTGGATGGAAAGTGACCTTCTACAGTTTTCAACATGTTAAGTAATTCAGGAAAGCTGACATCTAACTTATTCATGGGGCAATAAACGACGAACTGCGAGAAGGTCTCAGGGAGTGACTGCAAGACTAAGTCTTGACTCAACTCCCCATCCATGACGAACCCAAGTTGTCCAAGGCGTTCAATCAGATTGATCACCCTTAGGACATGAGTCTCGACGGCAGTGCCCTCGGTCATGTAAGATCGGAAGAGCTTCTTAGATATCTCATATCTTGCAGTCCTACTTTGTTCACCATACAACTTCTTGAGGTGAAGCAACATAGTAGGAGCATCCATGTTTTCATGCTGACGCTGAAGCTCGTTATTCATGGATGAGAGCATGATGTATTGAGCCACAGATGCATCATCTTGCCACTTTACAATAGTGGCAATCTCTTCCTCAGAGGCTTCTTCTGGAAAAGTTCCAAGGACAGGTGAATTTAGGACATAAGAAATCTTTTCAGCAGTGAGAACTATTCTCAAATTCCTTAACCAGTCTGTGTAATTCGGCCTGGTTAGTTTATTAGCATCAAGTATGCTACGCGGTGAAATAAGTGATTTTGACATTTTTAAAATTCTACATTTGAAAAGACAACATTTTAGCAAACATTCATTTAATTAATTTTATATACCAAAATAAATTTAGGTCTTATTTTAGATTGGTATCTCCCACTATTTTCTTCAAACTATATTACCCTCACTTATATAGTTCGGCAACATCTAATTAAAGATTTTTTAGTGAGATTAAGGATTCTATTTTAAATGTATATAGCCTTGTGTGTGCACAAAAAATGATATATAAATAAATAGATAGACAACTCTTTTCAATCACATCAACATGTGACTCCTTGTATTTTGCCTCTTAAATCATAATGGTCAAGTGTGTGCACATCCAAAATAAAATAATTTAAGTTAAGTCCATCCTAGCACTCCATATATTCAAAAAAGAAAAACATTGTTTTTGTGTGTGCACAAAAAAATAATATTGTTCAATTAACTTTATAAGCATCAAATGTTATTAAATTAATATCTTAAATACACAATACTCGCCTTATGTGTGCACAACAAACTCATATTAAATATTTAATACTCTATTAATGTATCATGCTAGAAGGCGACGTTCGGTATTCCAAATATCTTTGAACGCTTTAGACTTAATATAATTTCTTTGAGGGGTTTGTTATTATTTGTCTCATCTTGTTTAGCGCGTATGCATATATATATATATATATATATATATATATATATATAATACGCATCATTTTATTAAATATGCGAAGCATGTTTGTATAAAATATAATATATATAATACTTAGCATGCACATATAGAATACTATATTCTACCCGGATTGATTATGAACTTTTATTCTAGTTTGGTTCACTAGAGCCACCAAGTGAACAAAAAGGTCAAACCTAGGAGTGCAAGAATTTAAATTTAAACGTAACTATTACATTTAAACCCGGGCACCATACAAACGGGTCTTCACACACTTCTTGCTCCTTGGTCTCCAATTTCTTTTAAGAAAATTCTAACTATTTCTATTACATAACTATTTAATTTAAATAGGTTCCTTGATCAGCAGTCAAGGGGAAGTACATAGGAGGGAGATAAAATTTTACAGCAAGAAAAATTAGAGAAGACGAGGTACGCAGACCCCATTTAATAAAATCCATTCATTCATGCATTTAACTAAAATAAATCCAATCACATTGGTCAATAGTCTCATAATCAATCCCATTTATTATCATACATATCACCATATGCATCAATAAATATATATTCATCTCATGAATTAAAACATTATATATATATATATATATATATATATGAGTATCATTTAATGGGCAATTTTAAATTGCATGAACTCCAATTTCAAGATTAAAATAAACACTTTATTTTAATTATAAAATTATTAAGAATATTATATATATATATATATGTATATCTATAATATAAACAGAGCGGCTTCAACATCCAATGACCTCGATTAAAATTTCATCATCCAACAGTTAGTAATATATCTCTCATCCCCCCCCCCCAATTCAACCCATCGATTTTTTGTATTGGTTTTGAAACCCTCAGCTGATCCCGTTCGACTCTCTATGTGAAATTGTACAAACAAGACTGGATTCAATTTGATCTGATTCTCTATTTCTTTTCTACCTACGTAATAACTGGGGTCTTACAAACTTGGAGAATGCCCCATGAATCAACGTTCGAACCAGACCCGGACGATTTTGAAGCTGAGTTCGTTGAGGTCGATCCTTTTGGTTTATATGGTTGGGTCAGTACTCAGTATACACACACACACACACTTCCCTTTCTATATCTCTCTCACATACGGAGTATTATTGAACTTGGATAAACTAAATTATGAATCCCTAATCTTTGTCCTTTATATCACTGGATTCGTTCCTTATAGTATTTTTCATCATCCTTAGTCATAAATGGTGAAACAAACGAATATCTTTGGCCTGTAGTGCAAAGATGAATGATTATTTGATGAATATCTTTGGCCTGTAGTGCAAAGATGATTACCTGATGAATATCTTTGGCCCGTAGTGCAAAGATGGACAGGTGTTGAGATGAACATGACCACTGGTGATGCAAATGAATATCTTTGGCCTGTAGTGCAAAGATGAATATTTGATTCGAGACATATATTAATTGATGTTACAGGGATAAAATATTGTTGATGGACTTTTAAATCATAGAAGATAGTAGACATCATTTTCTACTTAACTCTTCTAATGAATTGTTATCTCCGCTGCAGTTGTTAATCTAAAACTTGTTGTCCATAATATTTTATCTGATTTGTTAAAGGCTAACGATAAATTATTTTTCATTATCTTAGTCATAATATTCTTTACAGGGCTAGTTGAGCTCACCCTTTTCATCTATTGTCCTCTTCACGGAATGAGAATGTAGCGAGAACTAGTCGGGGAACAGTGTGATGGTCAGAGTAGAGCAGTAGTAGTCCTCACTATTTTTGTAAAATAGTGTGATAATAATTATAATTATTGAGGACTGAATTTGAGTGTTTATATTTCATATGATATACGATTTGTAATGAAACTCACAGTTTGTGTGGTCCTATTTTGCACGACCGTATGTTATAAAAGATTGTATTTGGATTCTGTACCATATATTTGGCGACTCAGAATGGGTTGAGTTTTGAACCTATTTTGGGGGTGTCACAGTTGGTATCAGAGCTTAGGGATATGATCTCTGGCAGAGATCTGGGAATAGAACTAGGAGGGGAGAGACGAGTAAAACCTTTGCTAGTGTGTCCTACCTAAGCTTATTTGTTATTTAATTGGTCGATTGGAACATAGGGTTAATATGTGATATGTCAATTTATTTAATTAACCCTTGTTTTATAGCAGTGTTTAAGAATGGTAGCTGAAAATCTAAACAATGGAGTGAATGTGACCGTTGAGACACCTTTAATCACCAACCAAGAGAACGTGCAACAGGAAGGCAATATTCCTTCTGTAAATAACACCACCGATCAGACGATGAATGATGGGATGTTTAGAAGCTTTTTGCAGTTCATGCAAAACCAGAAGAGAGAGACTCATGTTCATAATACAGGTGAAAATAATAACAACTCGCGGCTTGTCACCACCAAGCAGTTCAAAGAGTTGGGACCACCAGAGTTTTTGGGAAAGCCAGATCCTATCAAGGCGAAAACGTGGGTTAAGCAAATTACCAAGATATTTGATGTCTTGGGATGCACGTACGAGCAAAATGTTCCATTCGCCATGTTTATATTCTGTGGAGAGGTAGATTACTGGTGGGAATCTGTGAAGCGTACCCAGCCTGCCGCACTCAAGATGTCTTGGGAGGAGTTCCAGAAACTGTTCAATGACAAGTACTTTCCAAAAAGTATTCGTCATATGAAGGAGGTAGAGTTATCAAATTGGAACAAAACAACATGACTGTAGACACTCAAAATTTTTCTTGCCCCAATACTAACCCGGTAGGAGGGTAAAACCGTTAATAAATCCAAATCTGGCCACCAATGTCGGTCCTTCAACCTAAATCTGATTCCCCATATTGGTAATCAAGTTCCGACAGTCAATTGGACCATCAATAAAGTTCTGACAGTCAATCGGACCATCAATCAAGTTCCGACAGTCAATCGGACCATCAATCAAGCTCTGATAGTCAATCGGACCCTCAATCAAGTTCTGACAGTCAATTGGACCATCAATCAAGCTCTGACAGTCAATCGGGCCATCAATCAAGTTCTGACAGTTAATCAGACCATCAATCAAGTTTCGACAGTCAATCGGGCCATCAATCAAGTTTCGACAGTCAATCAGACCATCAATCAAGTTTCGACAGTCAATCAAACCATCAATCAAGCTTCGACAGCCAATCGGACCATCAATCAAGTTTCGATAGTCAATCGGACCATCAATCAAGCTCCGATAGGCAATCGGGCCATCAATCAAGTTTCGACAGTCAATCAGACCATCAATCAAGTTTCGACAGTCAATCGGACCATCAATCAAGTTTCGACAGTCAATCGGACCATCAATCAAGCTCCGACAGTCAATCGGACCATCAATCAAGTTCCAACAGTCAATTGGACCGTCAATCAAGTTCGGACAATCAATAAGATCATCAAGCTCAACCCCGGTGTCAACCCGGGAGGTATTAATCAACCCCGGTCTCAACCCGGGAAGTCAAGATCAACCCCGATCTCAACCCGGAAGGTACCAATCAACCCTGACCTCAATATCGGGACATCTCAAGCTATCTCTGGTCTCAATCTAAGAAACATAGTTCATCCCCGGCAGAAACCCGGGAAGTCAAAATCAACCCCGGTCTCAACCCGAGAAGTGCAGGTCATCCCCGGTCTCAACCCGGGACGCCAGGTCAACTTCAGACATCAACCTGAAGCATCATAACAACTCCAGAGCAAAACCTGGAATGACCACGTCAGCCTCAGAGACAACCCAGAGGTTAAAAGAATCGACTGGGATCAAAGTCTTGGAATCAGCTCCCAAAAGTCAACCAGCAACCATGCCGACACTACAGGCAGCCCTAAGAGGGGTACAACGGTCATTTCATCAACTCTCAACTGACTTGGTCAAACTCAATCCAAATTGAAGCTGCCAAAGTCAGAATGAACCCAAACGACGATCTCGAGTGGCAACTACGCAAGACAGCTCAACGGACAAACTGCGGGGAATCGAAGACTTGGTTATGAACCTGTCTTCCTGGACCCAGAAAATGTTTTTTCCCATGTCATTGCGACACTCTCGGCGAGAGTTTTTCGGAAAGGTATCGCACGCCTCAAAAGGAAGCTCCGATCAAAAGTTAAAAAGTTTCCGACCGGACATCGCATTGCTCGGAGTGCACGTACTTCGAGACGACCAAGCCAGGCACGTGGGCCCCACCTAGGGGAGTCACAAGTATACCTGTGGCTACCGCAGGTAGAGTGGAGGCTCCCTGACCTATAAATAAATGTTCCCCCCGTTCATTTGAAATAATTCGAAAACGCAGCGAAGCCCTGCCAGTTTGATTTTCTGACATTTACACCTCTTCCAAACCCAAATATTTTTACTCCAACACGTAGACAAACCCATATACTAACACATATCAAAAACCCAACGGTAGATTTGGTCGTTGGAAGCTCACTAAGTGGCAAAAAGCCCGTTTTACAGGCAATTGTAAGTATTTTTACGATCAGCAAGTTGCTATTACTACTTTGCACTGTTTTACACTTGCACACGAAATTTCACTTTCTAAATATGTCCGAAACTTAGTTCCGTGGCCGTTTTTGTCAAAATTTGATATATTTTTGTGCATAAACTCATTTTTCAGCATTTTACAACTCGGATTGACGATTCGTCAGCTTTAACAGCTCCAATACACTAGCACGCACATTCTGGCAACTTCGCCGGACTGGGTTATCTTCCCAGTCAGGGTTTGGCCCTTTTTTGTATATATTTAACTGCAAATGTACTAATATTTCAATTCTGTCAAGCTTGGATGTCAAATCTGAGGTAGTTTACCGCTTTTATATATATTTACGCATATATAAGCGACATTCACCATCACTGGTACTCATATCAGTCCTGGTTGACTACATTTTTGTCAATATATATATATATATATATATATATTTATATATTTTCAGTCGGCCTGGACTATTTCGTGGCCATTTTACTGCTTTTGCACAATTCCCCATACTGGGTGCTCTCCCTAGTCACTAGGTGATTATTTTCTGTCAATTTCAATTCCAGTACGGGCACAGGCGTGAAAACCCATCGCCCTTTTTACTGTTTATATATATATATATATATATATATATATATTTCATCTCTATCACAACCTAGATTATTTCTTGGCTATTTGCAGTTATTTTATAAATATATATATTTCAATTCCAGTCCGGGTTTGCGAGTGAAAACCCATCGCCCTTTTTACAGCTTTTATATATATTTAACTATATATATTACTTTACTCAATTTATTCAACTGCTGCGTTTAATATTTATTTTTTATATGAATCTGCATTGACATTTCTGCAGGCGAACTAGATTTATCCAAAACTTGCCACTTCTGGCTTTCAACTGTTCAAAGAGGTCCCGATAGAACCTGGAAGATATAATGGCCGAAATTTCTTTAAATCTAGTTATTTTTATAGTTTCAACTTCAAAAGCAACCTCGCGTCCCTTAGATCGCTATCTAGTGGGAACGAGACGCTTCGGCCGTGTGGACTGGGATTTACTGAATGAATCCCTGGTTCTGGCTATCTTGGGATATTTATCTATTTTTGTACAAATTCAAACTGTGCAGGTTTTCTAGCCACTCATATGTGAGCCAAGGAATCATGGGATTCATGATCAAACTGATCAGAATCTAATTCCCACGATGGACAAACTCCGATTTACAGATGTACTCTTCCAGTTTTTTCTGTAAAATGTACATGCATAGACCTTAAAATGGTTATCCGGATTTAAGGTCTCAACATAGTGAAAATATGGATTATCGTGTCAACGTCCCTCTGATGGTTGTCATACCCATGAGGAGACCGACACTTTATATTTCTGTGCTTGAGGATGCTTCGCAGCCCGACAAATCACCATTTGCATGCAGCCTTAAGGCTATAAAGATAAAATTGAGAGTAGCGATATGCTTCAATTCCTATGTCAGCGTAAGGGTTTGATAAAACCAGCTTTCAAAACATCATTGTCAATTCAAAAGCTTTTTTGCAAAAAATCAAATTAAATGCTTTTGCAAATCAAATCAAAGACTGATTTTCTAATCAAATCAAACCCTTCGTATATAGGCTCAACGAAGCCTGTCAAAGCTTTCAATCAATCAATAGGCCCAATTTTCAAATAGCATTCACTCACGCATTCCAGTTTTAAGGGAAATATTGAAAAGATTGCGGTATCGTGTTTACACGGGAGTCGGGGGGTGCCTAACACCTTCCCCATACTTAACTAAGCCCCCGAACTCAAAACTCTGATTTCAAAGATCAAGTTTCGACATTGTCCAGCAATTGGGCCTCTTTTCAAATCAAATTCGGTTAAGTTGGTACAACCATTTTCAGAACTACCAACTATCAACTCTGTTTAAATCAAATCGTCGACATATACACATGTTGGCCTCTTTCCTAAAAAATCCTTCAAAACCTTTTTTTACAATAAAAAGAATAAGGGTAGAGATAACTTAAGAAGATCGATTTGAGGAAACTCGGGATACGAACCGACCCGCAGTAGTTCTTAAATTTTCCAACATCGACAGGTGGCGACTCTGTTAGGGACAGTAGAGGGCTTAGGTCGCTCTAAATCTTTTCAAACATTTCCCTTTCAAAACTATTAAATGCGTGAAATCCTGCGTCTCCACAGTCAATGGATGAGTGAATGCTACGTCTTTCATTGAATGTATGAATGTTATGCCTTTACATTGAATGAATAAGACTGAATGCTTTAGTGCTTCGCACCCATATTAGTGCTTCTCACAAACTGTCATTGCATGCATAAGCGGTAAGGCCGATGTATATGAATGTATGCTGTGAGTCCCTCCACCAGAGGCTAACTCGGTCGGTGATAAGTAAGGACTCTGGGGATGACTAAGTCTCCGGGGCTGCCTCCTGAAAATGCACCACCCAGATTCGCTCCAGTTGAACGATCGGATTAACTTCCCTTCTAGTAGATTGCGATGATCTGGGAACCTTCATGCCGAAACAAAAGCCGCGAGAGTAACCTAGGATATGTCAGCTTTTGATCAACCGAATCCGACGGGATGCTTCTTCATGCCTTCCTCTTTCAATTCCATGTCAAGTCTTCAATTACTGAGGAGCATAATTTAAATGACAATAATGAAAGATTTACTTTCCTGTCAAATATCCTGTCATCCTGCCATCAAAACAACTAACCTCGGTTTTGCACGATAAACTTAAAACACACATCATAAATGCATACAGTCATTACCTACCACAGGGAACTGATACTCCTATATTTTGGTGTAGGTAGGGAAAAATTGGTCCCATCACCAGATCAAAGGCCAGAAAAGCACACGTTCCATCTACGAACATGGCTTCAAGTGCTTCACCAGAATCCACCCCTGTGTCTAGGGAAGAGTTCGAAGGATTGAAAAATTAGATAACAGAGCTAGCCAGTTTCCTTCGAGAGCAAAGCAAGGCCTTCAAAGAAAAATAATCTCATCCAGAACCAGGAGCATCTAGTAGTGGTGCTGGCGGTCAAGATACAGAAAAGGCAGAAACTCAGATCCCTAGACCCCAGAACCAGGATACAATCAACAAAACTTCAAAAATCACCATCCTAGGCATAGAACAGGAAGCTGGTAACCTTCTAAAGAAAATGCAACAAATGGAAGAAACTCTCCGGTCTATTAAAGGGATTGGGGCATTTGGCAGTGTGAATTATTTCGACCTCTGTATATTCCCCGGGGATCGTTATCCTGAGAAATTCAGAACTCCCGAGTTTGAGAAAAATGATGGGTTGGGAGATCCTTACACACATCTGAAAGTTTTCATCGGAGAACTCGGATCCTATGCTGAGGACGAGAAACTTCAAATGCAGCTATTTCAGAAGAGTTTAACTGGAGAAGCCAGAGCCTGGTATGCCCGTCTGGACAACTCCAAAATCCACAGTTGGGAAGAATTGGCCCATGCCTTTCTCAGCCAGTACAGTTTTCAATCTCAGCTAGCTCCAGATCGGTATCAAATTACCAAAATCAAGAAGAATAACACTAAATCATTCAGAGAATATGCCCAGCGATGGAGACGGGTCGCAGCATAAGTCACCCCAGCCATGACTGAATCTGAAATAGTCATGACTTTCATCGA
Source organism: Panax stipuleanatus (assembly GCA_020205555.1). Taxonomy (NCBI): domain Eukaryota; kingdom Viridiplantae; phylum Streptophyta; class Magnoliopsida; order Apiales; family Araliaceae; genus Panax; species Panax stipuleanatus. The sequence continues at coordinate 61,069,948 of CM035117.1, read as the reverse complement.
TATTCAAGAAGCTCCTTATTATGAAAGGGTCCTAGCAGGCATAGGAAAACCTTTCTCTGAAATGATCAAACACGGCGAAATGGCCGAAATGGGACTCAAGTCCGGGAAAATAAAAGACCTAACGGCACTCAAAGCTGTTGCTGAGCATATCCAATCCAAAAATTACAGGAGTAATCCCCGGAGGGCCCACAAAAAGAAAGATGAAGAAGTTTCCTTGGTGTTACAAGGACAAAATTCAAGCAGTAATTCAAACAATACACCCATTCAAAGGAGGAACTATACCCCTTTCCAATCTACAACACAGCCTTCAAATCCTTCATTCCAGAAAAATATGGAGGTTAGACGCAAAAGGACTTTCACCCCACTAGGGGATTCACTCGAGAACGTCTTCAAACTTCTGACAGCTCAGAAGAAGATTGGCCAACTCCTTCCGCCAACTACCACTAATGCAAGGAACTTCGACCCTAACAAGAAATGTGCTTATTATTACGGATCACCGGGACATGACACCCAAGATTATTGATCCCTCAAGCACAAAATCCAAGATAGGATTGATAATGGAGAAATTGTGGTCACAAAGCCCAATCAATAGCATGTCCAAGATAACCCTCTCCCACAACACAAGGAGGAGAGTGTCAACATAATCAACACTTCAAGTGGAGAAGGATCCAAATACCTCCGCTATGTTGAAGAATCAACTCAATCCAACAATATTAGCCCAATGAGTTGGGAAGCTTTTGAAAAACAATTCTTGATAGAGCAAGAAATAAAGTCTATCAAGGAACAAATTGAGCAGTTGGCTGAACTGGTCTTCCACCAACATCAACTCACCAGAAAGATGTTGAAGCAAATCCATCAATCTATTGACAGTCGCTCTCCTCCAGTGGAAGTCAATTCCAATCAAGATCATAGTCGAATTTGTGAGCTTACACCCTGGACTAATAAGGGGATCAAAGAAGCAAGTGTCCAAGCAGGTAGGAAGTTCCTATTTCAAAGGAATTTCACCAATTTGAACCAGTTGATGGAAGAAATCCTGCAAATGATGATCAACGAGGGAATGGTTGAAAACTTGCTACCTCCGCTGAATCCTCAATCCAGAAAATTCAAACCTGACCAAATATGTCAGTACCATTCCAACTCTCCTGGCTATGATACAGAAGAATTCTGGGCACTTCGTAACCTAATTCAAGACCTGATTGAGAAAGGTGACCTAATCAGAGGAGATCAAATCCTCGACATGACAGATAAAGATAGCCTTTGGATCCCCGATGCATGGTATCAGGACATAGTGGTTGTCATATCCTGCGATAAGGAATCAATCATCACACCCCTGGTACTGATAGGTAAAGGGGTCTAAGATAAATAAAATCCTGTGAAGGTGGCTGCACCTCAGCCTCTAATTTTTCCCTTCAGACCTCAGTATCCAATCCCCAGTCTGAAGAAGGTCCCATAGAATTACGGGGACATTGAAAGCTTTACTTCAAACAACATTTCCATCCTGTCAAAGGATAATCCATTATACTTGCCTCAGCGGGTGATTAAACCAGTTACCAAAGCAAAAAAAAAGGGTGGCTGAAGATAAGATAAAAGAGTTCCTCAAAAAGATGGGACACAATAAAATTAAGATAGTGCAAAGCGTGAAAGACGCACCCAAGCAAATATCCATCTTGACTTGGTCCTATCATCAGAAGATCACCGTAACATCCTAGTGAAGGTACTAGAAGAAGCTCATCTGCCACACACGGTAGACACAGAGAAATTTTGTCACGTGATAGAAACCACTTTCAACAACAATGTGATTTCCTTCACAAACGATGATATCCCGGCTGAGGGAAGGGGCCACCATAAGTCCCTACATATAGCCGTTATGTCCTCCGGATACGTGATCGGAGGAGTGCTTATTGATGGAGGATCTTCCCTCAACATTTGTCCATACGACACGTTGGAAAGAATGAAGATCAATCCAAACCAGATCAAAGCCAGTCACATGGTTATCCGGGCTTTCGATGGATCTCGCCGCCAGGCTATGTGGGAAATCGAGCTTCCTCTAGAAATTGGTCCACACACCTTCTACGTATCTTTCCAGGTGCTTAACATAGCCACCAGATATAACTTGTTGTTGGGCAGGCCATGGATCCATATGGCCGGGGCTGTTCCATCCACCCTCCATCAGCAACTCAAGTACATTATCAATGGCAGTCTCATCACAGTGAATGTCGAACCGAAATACCCTACCCACATACATGGGGACATGCCAGTGATTAGCCTGGACGCCAGGGTTGAGCCTACAAGTTTTCAAGCTCTCGAGGTAAGTGATATTCAATATCTACCAATTGGGGCACCAGCCCTGAGGCCTAAAATTTCCACTGAAATAATGACAGTGGGCCAAGAAATGGTAGCTGTGGGTTTCCAGCCTGGAGAAGGGTTAGGAAAGAACAAGCACGACATTAAGATGCCAATTCAAATCCCAAGTCAGATGGGAAGAGCAGGATTGGGATACTTATCCGGATCAAACCACCGGAATCCACACAAACATCCCAAGGCTCATGCCTCCACAATTCTGCTCCCAGACCTCACGAGTGCCGGATGGATGAAACCTGTGAGAAAAATCCCAACTGCAGTATCAGCCATACTGTTTCCTCCGGTCCTACCTGTCCATGAAAGGAAAGCCCTCAAGCCTAAGGCAGATAGCGAAAAGGGAAAAGAAAAGATCCTGTACGAAGGACGAGACCCATTCGCTAATATAAAGGTCATTATCAACTACGAAGGGATGAATGATGAAATCCCAGATAATGATGACGAAGATCGTGCTCACTTTCCTCGCAGCAAACAGAGGAACAATCCACAGAAAAGCCTCGACCATATCCTAAGGGATGTCTCAATTGTCATTCAAGACGAGACGGACGAGCACACTTCCAGCATCATCCCTATCTATGAGGATCTAACACTGGACAATTGGAGCAGTGTCCCTTGCCTTAATGTCACTTTCATTTACTGCTTACTTTTGATTGCACAGCTAGAGCAGTAACTTTTGTCATGCTTTACAAATGCTATGTGTATTTAAGCAATTGTATATATTAATGAAAGCATTTTTGTTTTTAGGACCCAAGCATTGGATATGTGTGTCTCTGCTGATGAGATGCCAACCTATCAACATAACTCCAACTATGATGCAAGATTGAGCTTCAACTTGACAGATCTTGATTAAGAGGAGGAAAATGACAATGAGGTGCCAGAGGAGATCAAGGAATGGATCAAAGACAAACCTAAACCAAACCTCAACCAAACCTCCACCATCAATATAGGAACCTCCAAAACCATCAAAGAAATCCAAATAGGTTTAGACCTCACCTCAGATCAAAAAGCCGACCTGATCGAACTCCTAACACAGTACCAGGATGTGTTTGCATGGTCGTATGAAGACATGATCGGTCTATCCACAGACATTGTGATCCATCGGATGCCCATCAAAGAAGGGTTCAAACCGGTCAAACAAAAGCTCAGATGATTGAAACCTGAGTGGAGTCTAAAAGTCAAAGAAGAAATCGTTAAGCAATTCAAAGCCGGGATCATCATGGTATCAACATATCCCGAATGGCTATCAAACATAGTCCCCGAGCCTAAACCAGGAGGGAAGGTACGAGTCTACATGGATTACCGGGATCTAAACAAAGCCTATCTCAAGGACAATTTCCCGGTACCTTTTATCAATTTCCTGATTGATAATACTGCGCAGTACGACATGTATTCCTTCGTAGACTGCTTTGCTGGTTACCATCAAATCTTAGTTGCTGAAGAAGACCGGGAGAAAACAACTTTTATCACTCCCTAGGGAACGTTTTGCTACCGACGACTATCCTTTGGCCTCATCAATGCCGAAGCAACATATCAGCGAGCCATGATGGCCCTCTTTCATGATATGATGCACAAAGAAATAGAAGTCTATGTTGACGACATCATTATCAAATCCCGGAGGGAGGATGATCACATAGACCATCTCAGGAAGCTATTCAACAGGTAGCGCAAGTACAACCTCAAGCTAAATCCCGCTAAATGCACTTTTGGCTTCAAGGTAGGCAAACTGCTAGGATTCCTGGTGAGCAATCGTGGCATTGAGTTAGACCCTTCCAAGATCAAAGCCATTTCTAAAATGCTCGTGCCTCGTACAGAGAAGGAGATACGAGGATTCTTAGGAAGGATCAACTTCATAAGTCGATTCATTTCCCAGCTCACAGCAATATGTGAGCCCATCTTCAAGCTGTTAAGGAAGAATTCCTCCATCAAATGGAATGAGGATTGTCAACAAGCCTTCCTTACTATTAAAAAGCAGCTTGTCGAAGCACCTGTTTTGGTATCTCCGAGGGATGGAGTCCCCTTATTCATATACCATTTAGTCAATGCCAATGCCATGGGCTGTATGCTAGGGCATAAGGATGATAGTAGCAAAGAAAGAGCTATTTACTACATCAATAAAAGATTCAGCAGTGGGGAACAGAAGTATACCCTGATCGAGAAGACATGTTGTGCATTAACATGGGCCACCATGAGGTTGCAACAATATTTGCATGGGCACACGACGTATCTAATATCCCGTATGGATCCACTCAAATATGTCTTCAATAAACCAATGTTAAATTACCGACTGTCCAAATGGCAGTTGATTCTACAGCAGTTCGACATTGTCTACGTGACTCAGAAGTTTATCAAAGGCCAAGGTATTGCAGATCAATTAGTAGAAGCACCTTTAGTAAGGTTCGAGCCCCTGGAGACATATTTCCCAGATGATGGGATTATGACAATTCAACAACTCCAATTAGAGAATACAGTCCAACCATAGAAAATGTATTTCGACGGAGCGGTAAACATGGAAGGTTTCGGATATGGGACAGTCCTTATCTCTGGTACAGGTGATCAATATCCTGTGGTTACTAAACTTCAATTTTTCAACACCAACAACACGGCCGAGTATGAAGGCTGTATACTGGGGTTGAAACTAGCCCAATCCATGGGTATCAAACACTTATTGGTATTTGGAGATTCCCAGTTGGTCATCAGACAAACCACCGGCAAGTATCTCATAAAAGAACTACATCTGCTTCCCTATCATCGGCAAGTCCTTAAAATGTCCCAGGAGTTCGAAGTAATAACCTTCGTCCACATTTCTCGGGGTCAAAATGACTTTGCCGATGCATTGGCAACGTTGGCTTCATTAATCTGCATATCCAACAGGAGCGGGTTTCCCAACATCCAGTTCACAAATTAAAAAGCCCCAACGTATGGGAATTACATTGGAGATAAAATACCTCCTATCAAGCAACCTTGGTTTCAAGACATCAAAGAATATCTCCGTGATGGATCTACACCTGCTGGTGCAAGCCAATCAGAGCGAAAACGGATTCTCAGAATGGCCATGAAGTTCTATCTGAGCGGAGATGCACTTTATAAAAGGGATGCTGGAATAGGCCTATTAAGATGCCTCGACAAGGAGCAAGAGCAAGCCCAAAGACTAATGGATGAAGTCCATGGCGGAGTCTGTGGTCCACACATGAGCGGCCATCTGCTGGCCAAGAAGATAATCCGAACAGGACATTACTGGATCTCGCTCAAAGCTGATTGTGATAATCATGTTAAGAGATGCTCTCAATGCCAAATACATGGAAATGCGATCCACGCTCCTCCAAATGAGATGCACAACATGAGTGCACCATGGCCTTTTTTTATGTGGGGAATGGACGTGATAGGTCCAGTCTAACCCAAAGCCAGCAACGGTTATCGGTTCATCTTCACCATGATCGACTACTTCACCAAATGGGTTGAAGCAACCTCTTTTCCTAAAGTCACAAAAGAGGTTATCATCAGTTTTATCAAAAATAATATCATTTGTCGATATGGACAACCGGAGGTGATCGTATCAGATAACGCCAAAAAACCTGAATAATTAAATGATGGTAGAACTGTGTGCCAAGTTCCACATCAAGCATCTCAACTTCGTCATCTATCGGCCCAAGATGAACGGTGCTGTTGAAGCGGCCAACAAAAACATCAAGAAGATCATACAGAAAATGTCTGCCAATCACAAGGACTGGCCTGACCTGCTACCTCTCACCCTGTTAGCCTACAGGACGTCAATGCGCACCTCTACTGGGGCTACCCCCTATTCACTGGTCTATGGCGTGGAAGCAGTCCTCCCCATAGAAGTAGAGATGGAGTCTTTACGAGTATTAATAGATGCTCAGATGGACGAAGATTAATGGTTGTAAAACCGATATCATCAACTGTCCCTGAGAGACGAAAAAAGGGCCACAGCCATTTTCCACGGATGATTATACTAGCAAAGGATCGCCAGGTCCTACAACAAGATAGTCAGAATCCGGCAATTTAAAGAAAACGATTTGGTGCTAAAGAAAATCTTGGCCAATCAGGATGAAGCCAAAAGGAAAATTTGTCCCAAACTGGGAAAGCCCTTTCATTGTCAAGGAAGTGCTGACAGGGGGAGTCATCAGGCTACAAGAAATAGACGGGAACAAATTTCCCCAACTAATTAATTCAGACACCGTGAAAAAGTACTACGTCTGAAGCACATGCATACCCGCATCTGGGTCCTATAAATTGAATCAGGTTTGGCTTTTCGCTAAAGAAGCCTGAACTACGAATGACCTGATCTCCTTCAGCCCGGGAGTACATAGGCAACCATCTATGGTGCGGTCAAATCAAGCAAAAATCCAAAGAAGTTGCAAATTCCAGCATTAAATTCCAAAGCTCATCGAACCAAATTCAAACCCCAGATAAACTCTTTTTAAGCCTCTTTAATTAAACAACCAGAACTATGAATGACCTGATCTCCCTCAACCCAGGAGTACGTAGGCAGCCCTCTACGGCGCGGTTTCACCCTCAAGAAAAAACAAAAAAATGGCAGACAAGTTCCAAGACACCGAAGATAAATAAAAGCTAAATGCTGTCAAGCTGTCTGGCTACCAGACCCATTTAAGGAACTCCCTTGACACCTCAACTGTCAGTCCATTAAGGAGAAGCTCAAAAAGCATCAACAACTGTGAGTCATGACGAAAGTGGTAATCACTCAGCGATGACAATACATATCTAAGCAGGGAAGTATCTCAAAAATATATTTCTCTGATATATAAACTGCTTTATATACATAGTGCCCTATACATGACAAAAATGGTTGATCTAGCCTATGCAAGAAAAATAAAGCTAGTCTATGGACCCAAGGACAAGCAAGTCTGCTATGCCAGCATGTCATCTCTCTCTGAGGATGGAGGAGCATCAATAAGAGTAGTCCACTCAGCCTCCATACGGCTAAGAACATCCACAGTCATTTGCAGGGTGGCACTGTGGTCATCAATGTAAGCACTCATCTCGGTAACCAAACCATGGGTATAAGATCGAAGAGCAGTAATATCAACAATGTGGAAATCATGGGAAGCAATAGCCTCATCCCTCTCTGCAAAAGCTGTATCCCGAGAAATCAAAGTCTCCTCAATCTCAACATATGCTGCATCTCTGGCTGAGCGAACCTCATCTTTCTCCACAATAGCAGTATCTAAAGCGGAGCGAAGCTCCTCCCGCTCAATCAATCAAGTATCCAAGGCGGTCCTGAGACCATCCCTCTCAATAAAAGCTAAATCCCTACCAGACAGGGCAGCCAACATCTGCGCTCTAGCTGAATCTCTCTCAAAGGTCATCCTGAATAGAGAATCTGACAAAGCTGGATCTATCCCTATGGGAATAACTGGGGGATCACTAATCAAAGCTACTTCCAAATTTGTGAACAGCTCATCCTCATTAGGAGAATCAGGATCCTCCATGGGCTCCTCCTCGTTAGAATCAGCAAGCGGAGGTAAATGAAGCTCTACTACTGCGACTACGGTCTCTGCCTCTAACCATGCAGAATATTACGGAGAACGACCCGGATTTCTACTGGAGAACTCAGCCCTCTACCTGTGAGTCCAACACTCATAAACTCTAACCAAGTCGGCCACTGACATAGATGAAGCCGACATCCTCTGATCAGCAAAATCCTTAAAATGGTGCATACTCTACCACTGATCAAACTGCTCCATAACTGCCAAGGGATGATAAGTAGTCATACCCCTCAATCCTGCCAAAGGCAAATAATCTATGCCAGATGCATGAGTAATGAAGCTGAACAGGGTCGCCATCCCTGATCATAACAAAACTGCAAATGGATGCTCAATATTCGATAAAAATGCTAACCAGGACTCTGAGTCGATGCAATCAGGTGGACAGAAGGAGTAAACTGAGGATATCTCGTGGCTAAAACAATAGGCATAAGGTCTAAATGATCTAATTGATCGTATGTGTGACATCAACCACATATACAGCACGACCGAGCTACCCCAGAAAAACCCCACTGGATGGGTACTGCAATAGGTGAGCGATCTCAGTGTCTCGGCCAAAATCATAGGGATAATGATACTACCCTGCCTAAGGGCTCTGACTACGACAACAAATCCCATATGAAGGTGATCTAAATGCAATGGCATGTAAACATACGCCACAATGCACATCAGCAATATGTCTATCCTGGCTGTCTGCCACTCCTCTGCGAAAATGACGAAATCTCCGACGTGACGGTCATAGCTATCAAGCTCACCATAGCGCTCTATCAAGAAGTCAAGGGAGATCACATGCCCTAAAATGATCTCATCCATGACTATGCTCTGTCGAAGACCGAACAGTTAAGTAAACGGTCTTCGCATATCACTGATAGCCTTCCGAGCACACGACGACTCTAAATCCAAGCCAGTAAATCCCTGGTACTCCTCCAGAGTAGGCGAAAGCTCATACCGCCCAATGCGGAATATCTGTCTCTCCGGTACCCATAAGGGTAGGGCACCATCAATAAAGTCGTCCAGAACCCTAAAATCTACAAGGGCCATCAAACGCCCTAGCATCTGGTCAACTGTTCCCCTAGCTAGAAAGGGCAGACTATCATACCATGACTGCAACGATGCCGTCACCTTTGATAGTGGCAAATGCTCTATACGGCTAACTGCAGACGTCGTCATCTATAGTACCGTATCACAAGATAATCCAGAGGTCAAGTCAAATCGCAACTATCTGAATGCATACACATGATACATGCATGATGACAATGATATAAACATGATGCAATAGATAAAGATGACAGAAATATCTATAAAAGCTATCTACTGCATACATCATCCCTATATCCTAGTATAAAGTGAAAGGAAGAATACAGGGAAATGGGGCACCACCACCCAACTAATACAGTGGTCTATCAAAATGATGGCACAGACGCCGAAAAGCCAAAATAGTGGCTGACCAAAAATATAGCTGCTATAGCTATCACAGGAAGTCAAAGACCTCGGTATCAAACTGATCGACCTACTCCAGATCCTCTATCTACACAAAGCTACTGGGATTAGGCATATCTAGGCGATATAAGGGAGGATCTACCCCAGTGTAACTGCTACTGAATGGACCTGAAGAGGGGCCTGCTCTTAAGCTGGATGGGTCAAATGAAGATGCCTCTGATGGATCTCGGCCAAGGTGCCTGATAAAGAAACGAGCCTGGTCCAACTCTATGGTCAGATGTGCTATCTGGTCTACATGAGTAGGCTCTCTAATACAAGCTATCCAGTCTGTCATCATCACGGACCCCGGCACCATGTCTGCCATAAAATGGGTGGCACGAGTCTGAGCCTCGATAGTGCAAGGACTCCACCAACTGTAAAAGGCTGCCTGGCTGTATGGGCCCTCTGATAGATCAAAGTCGTCTATACCCTCCAAAGGGATGTCTGTCAAAGGCACAGATAATAGCCAATGATGCCAAGCAGGAGGAGCAATGGGATTGCGGATCTCCCCTGTGACGCTCCGAATGGCTCGCTCTCCAAGATAGAGCTCCCAGCCTCCCTCCGTTAATATAGGGACTCCGCGGGTCTATAAGTCAAACTCCCGGCCAGTGGAGAAACCTCCATCAAGTCCGACGGTTAAGTGTTCGGATGTATACGACATCCAGGTGATCAAACCCGCCGTCAAAAGCTCCAATTACAGATGGGCATGAGTGAATCCCTCAGCAACAGGGACCTCCATCAAAATGGAGTGGTTCCATCTCCGTCCACGTGGATAGGTCTCCAGACCTAATGCTGAAATGGGCCGTAGGTAAGGAAGCCTCTAAAATGCCCAAAGCTATCCATGCAGTTATCAAAAGTCCTTAGTGACCAAGACTGCCAAAAATAAGTGCAGAAATCAAAAAGGTACAGAAAGATGTACTCACCAACAAAAAATGATGGAATCCTAACCAAGCCTCCGTCACACCCTCTGAAAGCAAGCGCATGCCTCGGAGAAAATAGGCAAAGGTATAGGAACCCTAATTAAAGTCACTAAGGCGCTCTACTTGCTAAGTGGCACTGATCAAAGCAAAGGACCCCATCGATGAGTTGTCCGCCACAAAATAACCCCTGATGATCGACAAAAATAATCGTCTCAGAATGCAATCTCTAGCCCTCCAATCATCAGGCGGAGGCAACTGCAAAGTCCCGTCCTGTGCATCTATACTCAAGGGACCAGATCGGACTGCCCGACCCTTGAATGCCGACTGAGGGACTCCCAACAGGGATCTAACTGCGATGGGTGAAATGTCAGATATGATAGGCACTCTCTTGCCCTCAAACTTAATGTCGGTGATAAATCTCCAATCCATAGGAGTCATCATCACCTCGCAATTAAGCAGATGAAAGGACTGAGTCTGGTGGAACCAGCGCTCAGACAAAGACCTCATATATCCCCAAGGACTGAGCAGGATCGAGAAGAAGGCCTGAAATCCCCATCCATCCACGATCTCCCTATAATCCTCGTGCAGAGTCTGATAGAGGGAGTGCACACTAAACCAGTTCCCTCGAGGCTGTGTCAAGCCAGGGACCTGCATCAAAAACCAACCCATGTCAAAAACTTGTGCCCCGAGAATGGCCAGAAGATGGGAAAAAAGTCCAGAGAGAAGAAAGACTTTAAGTCATCTTGTTAGCCTGAAGATATCTCGAAGGATGGCGACTCAAGTTGCCCAGCAACTTCTGTGTCTGCACAGCAATGCCCGGGACCTCCGTACGTGGAACCTGAGCTTGAACAGAAGCAATAAAAGCAGCCTTCTCGTCATCAATGTCAATGGGCTGCTCGTCTTGGGCTGGACGTATCCTACTCTCCACCAATCTACGAGGTGTCCTAGCTGGACGGGCCTGTGGGACGGCAGAAGCCCTCCTCCGTCTAACGCCTGATGAAACCCCAGTAGAGCTATCGAGTCTATCGCGATCCATCGCATACACCAGTACTCGAAATCACCTCAAACAGGGTATAGTAAGCCTAAAACTTGTGGCTTATTAATCAATCAATCCAGCATACATATCTAAGTCCTAAAACATGCATAGGTCCATCAAGAATACCCCATATAGTCAAAACTGCATGTTTTCAAAATCCCAGAAGCTCAAAACCTGCATTGGGTCAGTAAAAAACTCCCCACAGAGTCAAAAATGCATGCTTTTCAAAACCTAAGATTTTAGAAAAATTTCGCCAGAGTCTTCTTTGTAAAATTGACTGTCCACATGCACACAGGCATGCCTAGGTGGCCATTCAGTAGCACACCTACCCAAAAATAGAAACAGTTCATATTTACTGAAATAAATCAAAAACCAGCCTCACATGGTCTCCAAAATACCATAGGCATTTTTAGTTGAAAGTCCAGGCTCACTAGGCCCCAAAAAGGATGACTAAAATGATCAAAAAGTGGAAAAATTGACTGTCTCAGAACCTGAATTTTCTTACATCCAAACGTGCATTACAGTAAAATATGCATACATATGTAGACAAAAAAAGTTTCACAGGTCATATAGACATACATTTTTTATACATTACGTTTAAAAGCACCCTAGGCTGTTCACATGCTTTTAATGGTCAAAAACTGCGAAAGAAGGATTTAAAACGTTACCTGCGCTGCGCTGAACGTGTAGGAACAGACGGATTCAGAATCCGACTTCCAGAACTCCGTAGATCTGAAAAAGAAGATCGAAAATCCTTTCGCTGCTTAAACGGGAAACTTGCAAAATGAAAAATCTCGCAGCACATTAAGTAGCCCAGGCAACCACACCTCCACATGCGGCTGCCGCACCTCCACCTGCGGCTGCCGCACCTCCACCTATGGCAGCCCAGGTGGGTCCCACCTACCCTAGGCTCTGTTCTGTTCGAGTCAAAACGGAGTTTAAACCAGCCGCCGAATCAAATCTGAAGAGAAATAGCTACGCGATTGAGCGGTTTGTCCTGAAATCCTGCGTTCAAGCAGTGCAATCCTGACAAAAAGGGAAAATCCATAGAGACCCTTGACATTCATCCCAGAGCCATGTCCGGGGGTCAACAAATCAAACTATAGAAAAGCTGCACAAAAATTGCGCAAAACTGCCGAGAACTGCCATTTTCGAAGCATCGGGTATTGACCGGTGACAACTCAGCCATTGGTTCCAGTCCAACGAAGCATCGGGTACTGACCGGTGATAACTCAGCCATTGGTTCCAGTCCAGCAAAGCATCGGGTACTGACCGGTGACAACTCAGCCGTTGGTTCCAGTCCAGCGAAGCATCGGGTACTGACCGATGACAACTCAGCCATTGGTTCCAGTCCAGCAAAGCATCGGGTACTGACCGGTGATAACTCAGCCGTTGGTTCCAGTCCAGCGAAGCATCAGGTACTAACCGACAACTCAGCCATTGGTTCCAGTCCAGCGAAGCATCGGGTACTGACCAGTGACAACTCAGTCGTCGGTTCCAGTCCAGCGAAACATTGGGTACTGACCGGTGACAACTCAGCCGTTGCTTCCAGTCCAGCGAAGCATCGGGTACTGACCGATGACAACTCAGCCGTTGGTGCAACCCCAGTGAAGTTCGGGTGCCGACCGAAGTCAATTTCAACCTTCAGACTAGTTCCATAAGATGTCGGGAGACGATCTACGGTTGAGAGTCATATAATAATCTATCTTCACAAAGGACAGATGATGGAATTTGTTATACACATCCTCAAAGAAGATCATTAAGGTAGTATCAATCCTGGCCACTTCCTCAATACCTACAAAGCTATCATAGAGGACATCATCCCCAGCAGATCAAGATGGGAAAATCTGTGATAGCTCACCTCCTCAGAATCTACGAAGCTATTTCATAGGACGTCATCCCCAGCAGGTTAAGACGGGAAAATCTATGATAAATCATCTTCAACAAACTCATCAGAGTCAAACAAATTATCGTGAATGATGTCATCCACCGCCGAGAATGACAAAACTGGCTCTCGATAACTTCCTAATACCATCAATGCCTATACCAGATAGCGTCATCCCCAGCAAAGTGATAACGCACACAGCCCAAAGTAGCCCCATTCTACTCCAAGACGCCCAGCTTCAAAATGGCTCTGGCACTCTTTATTTTTAGTGTCTACTAATCTTTATCATGTCCATTCCACCACGTTACATGGACATGATAAAGAGGGGCATATGTAGACACTCAAAATTTTCCTTGCCCTAATACTAACCCGGTAGGATGGCAAAATTGTCAATCAATCCAAATTCGGCCACCAACGCCGGTTCTTCAACCTAAATTTGATTCCCCATATCGATAATCAAGTTTCGACAGTCAATCGGACCATCAATCAAGTTTTGACAGTCAATCGAACCATCAATCAAGTTTCGACAGTCAATCGAACCATCAATCAAGCTCCGACAGTTAATCGAACCATCAATCAAGTTTCGACAGTCAATCGGACCATCAATTAAGCTCTGATAGTTAATCGGGCCATCAATCAAGTTCTGACAGTCAATCGAACCATCAATCAAGTTTTGACAGTCAATCGGACCATCAATCAAGCTTTGACAGTTAATCGGACCATCAATTAAGTTTCGACAGTCAATTGGACCATCAATCAAGCTCCGATAGTCAATCGGGCCATCAATCAAATTCTGACAATCAATCGGGCCATCAATCTAGTTTTGACAGTCAATCGGACCATCAATCAAGTTCTGATAGTCAATCAAACCATTAATCAAGCTTCGATAGTCAATCGGACCATCAATCAAGTTCCAACAGTCAATCGGATCATCAAGCTCAACCCCGGTCTCAACCCGAAAAGTCAAGATCAACCCCGGTCTCAACCTGGGAGGTACCAATTAACCCTGACCTCAATATCGAGACATGTTAAGCCATCTCCGATCTCAATTCGGGAAACACAGTTCATCCCCGGCAGCAACCCGGGAAGTCAAAATCAACCCCGGTCTCAACCCAGGAAGTGCAGGTCATCCCCGGTCTCAACCCAGGACGTCAGGACAACTTCAGACATCAACCTGAAGCATCACAACAACTCCAAAACAAAACCTAGAACAACCACGTCAGCCTCAGAGACAACCCTGAGGTCAAAACACTCGACTGGGATCCAAGTCATGGAATCAGCTCCCGGAAGTCAACCAGCGACCTTACTGACACTACAGGCAGCCCCGGGAGGGGTACAATGGTCATTTCATTAACTCTTAAATGACTTGGTCAAACTCAAGACAAATCGATGCCGCCAAAGTCAGAATGAACCCTAACGACGATCCCGAGTGGCAACTATGCAAGACAGCTCAACGAACAAATTGCAGGGAATCTAAGACCTGGTTATGAACCCGTCTTCCTAGACCCGGAAAATGTTTTTTCCCATATCATTGAGACACTCTCGGCGAGAGTTTTCTGGAAAGGTATCGTACGCCTCAAACGGACGCTCCGATCAAAAGTCAGAAAGATTTCGACCGGACATCGCATTGCTCAGAGTGCACGTACTTCAAGACGACCAAGCCGGGCACGTGGGCCCCACCTAGGGGAGCCACAGCTCTACCTGTGGCTGCCGCTGGTAGAGTGGAGGCTCCCTGGCCTATAAATAAACGTGCCCCCCATTCATTTAAAATAATTCAGAAACGCAGCGAGGCCCTGCCAGTTTAATTTTTCGACATTTACACTTCTTCCAAACCCAAATATTTTTACTCCAACACGTAGACAAACCCATATACTACCACATATCAAAAAAGCACCGGTAGATTTGGTTGTTTGAAGCCCACTAAGTGGCAAAAAGCCCGTTTTGCAGGCTATTGTAAGTATTTTTACGATCAGGAAGTTGCTATTACTACTTTGCACTGTTTTACACTTGCACACGAAATTTCACTTTCTAAATATGCCCAAAACTTAGTTCCATAACCGTTTTCATCAAAATTTGATACATTTTTATACATAAACTCTGTTTTCAGCATTTCTACAACTCGGATTGACGATCCGTCAGCTTTAACAGCTCCAATGCACTAGCGCGCATATTCTGGCAACTTTGCCAGACTGGGTTATCTTCTCAGTCTGGGTTTGGCCCTTTTTTGTATATATTTAACTATAAATGTACTAGCATTTTAATTCTGTCAAGCCCGGATGTCAAATTCGAGGTAGTTTACCGCTTTTATATATATTTACGCATATATAAGCGACATTCACCATCACTGGTACTCATATCAGTCCTAGTTGACTACATTTCTGTCAATATATATATATATATATATATTTATATATTTTCAGTCGGCTTGGACTATTTCGTGGCCATTTTACTGCTTTTTCACACTTCCCCATACTCGGTGCTCTCCCAAGTCACTAGGTGATTATTTTTCTGTCAATTTCAATTCCAGTACGGGCACAGACGTGAAAACTCATCGCCCTTTTTACTGTTTATATATATATATATATATATATATATATATTTCATCTCTATCACAGCCTGGATTATTTCGTGGCTATTTGCAGTTATTTTATAAATATATATATTTCAATTCCAGTCCGGGCTTGCGAGTGAAAACCAATCGCCCTTTTTACAGCTTTTATATATATTTAACTATATATATTGCTTTACTCAATTTATTCAACTACTGCATTTAATATTCATTTTTTATATGAATCTGCATTGACATTTCTGCAGGCGAACTAGATTTATCCAAATCTCGCCACTTCTAGCTTTCAACGGTTCAAATAGGTCCCGACAGAACCTGGAAGCTATAATGGCTGAGATTTTTTTAAATCTAGTTATTTTTATAGTTTTATCTTTAAAAGCAACCTTGTATCCCTTAGATCGCTATCTAGTTGGAACGAGATGCATCGGCCGTGCGGACCGAGATTTACTGAATGAATCCCTGGTTCTGGCTATCTTGGGATATTTATCTGTTTCTGTACAAATTTGAATTGTGCAGGTTTTCTAGCCACTCATATATGAGCCTAAGAATCGTGGAATTCATGATCAAACTAATCAGAATCTGATTCTCAAGATGGACAAACTTCGATTTACAGATGTACCCTGCCAATTTTTTCTGTAAAATGTACATACACAGACCTTAAAACGGTTATCCGGATTTAAGGTCTCAACATAGTAAAAATATGGATTGTCATATCAGTGTCCCTTTGATGGCTTTCATACCCATGAAGAGACCTACACTTTATATTTCTGTGGTCGAGGATGCTTCGCAGCCCGATAAATCACCATTTTCATGCAGCCTTAAGGTTATAAAGATAAAATTGAGAGTAGCGATATGCTTCAATTCCTATATCAGCGTAAGGGTTTGATAAAACCAGCTTTCAAAACATCATTGTCAATTCAAAAGCTTTTTGCAAAAAATCAAATTAAATGCTTTTGCAAATCAAATCAAAGACTGATTTTTAAATCAAATTAAACCCTTCGTATATAGGCTCAACGAAGCATGTCAAAGCTTTCAATCAATCAATAGGTCCAATTTTCAAGTAGCATTCACTCACGTATTCCAGTTTTAAGGGAAATATTGAAAAAATTGTGGTACCGTGTTTACACGGGAGTCGTGGGGTGCCTAACACCTTCCCCACACTTAACCAAGCCCCCGAACTCAAAACTCCGATTTCAAAGATCAAGTTTCGACAGTATCCAGAATTGGGCCTCTTTTCAAATTAAATTCGGTTGAGTTGGTACAACCATTTTCAGAACTACCAACTGGCGACTCTGTTTAAATTAAATTGTCGACATATACACATGTTGGCCTCTTTCCTAAAAAACTGTTCAAAACCTTTTTTTGCAATAAAAAGAATAAGGGTAGAGATAACTTAGGAAGATCGATTTGAGGAAACTTGGGTTACGAACCTACCCGCAGTATTTCTTAAATTTTCCAATATCGATAAAGACTGTGTCCCAATATGAGGCTAAGTTCGCAGAGTTATCCCGGTTCACATCTCATTTGGTTCATAATGAGGAACGTATGACACGGATGTTTCTAAGAGGTTTGAAACCCAAAATTCGTCAGTACCTCATTTCTCATAAACTTTCTTTATATTCAGATGTGGTGAACAAGGCCCAATTATTAGAACTGGATAATGATTATGTTCAACCAAGGGACAACAACCAAGGTCATACCGGTGGCAGCAGTCATCGGAACAATGATAACCAGCAAGGAGGAAACTATCATGACAGAAGCGGTAACCACTCCGGTGGTAATCATGGCCATGATAATAGAAGAAGTGAGTCGGGGGGAGATTTCAAGAAGAGAAGGTACAACAATGAGAACGTGAAAACGTTGACAGCAGCACCAGCATCAACTATTTCTAGGGGAGGAGAACCACCGCCAGTCGTATACTATAAATGCGGGCAAGAGGGACATATCATTCCCAACTGCACACAACAATCCAAGGTATGTTATAACTGTGGAAAGGAAGCGCACATAGCTCGAGTGTGTCCTGTAGCGAAACCAAGTCCAGCAGGGATGGTGACTCCAAAGCCTGTCCGTGACAAGTTAAAGTCAGTGGTTCCTGGAAGAGCTTTTGTCGTAACTGCCCAACAAGCGAGGAACCCGAATGAGGTTATTACGGGTAAGCTAATCATAAACTCTTGCAAAGTCTATACCTTATTAGATACTGGTGCTACCTATTCTTTTATTTCACCGGCTTGTGCTCAACGTTTGAACTTGACTTCTAAGAAATTAGATTTTGACTTATCTGTTAAAACTCCGTTAGGAGAAACCTTCGTTACATCCACAGTTTGCAAATCTTGCTTGATTCAAATTGGTACCCTCACCCTACTTGTTGATCTTATATCTTTAAAAATACTTGCATTTGATGTGATTTTAGGAATTGACTGGTTAACCACTTATCATGCCAAAATTAATTATTTTCGTATGGTTGTTAGTTTTCATATTCCTAACCAACCTATTGTGTGAATTCAAACCACCAAACCACTAAAATCAGTCAATGTCATTTCAAGTTATAAAGCTATTCGTTTATTGAAAAATAGATGTCAAGCTTTCTTAGCCCATGACACTGATCTAAACCAGAATACGTTAGGTTTGAATGATATTTCTGTTGTTAATGAGTTTCCTGATGTATTTCCCGAAGAACTTTCCGGTCTACCCCCAGAACGTGAAGTTGAATTCTTTATTGATGTTGAACCCGGTACAAAACCCATCGCTAAAACCCCATATCGAATGACTCCTATTGAACTTCAGGAGTTAAAGGTCCAACTACAGGAGTTGTTAGACATCGATTTTATACGTCCTAGTACATCTCCTTGGGGTGCTCCTATTTTATTCGTAAAGAAGAAAGACGGGAGTATGCAACTTTGTATTGACTATCGGGAGTTGAACCATATCACCATCAAGAATAGGTATTCGTTACCTCGTATTGATGACCTGTTTGACCAGTTGCAAGGTGCACAATTCTTTTCAAAGATCGATCTTCGTTCTAGATATTATCAGTTAAAGATTAAAACTGATGACATTCCAAAGACTGCTTTCAGAACTCGATACGGGTATTATGAATTTTTAGTTATGTCTTTTGGATTGACTAATGCTCCTGCTGCTTTTATGGATATGATGAACCATGTATTCAAGGAATATTTTGATCAGTTCGTGGTTGTCTTTATTGATGACATCCTCATCTATTCCAAAAGTAGTGAATATCATGAGCACCACCTGAAGCTGGTACTCTAAAGGCTTCTTGAAAACAAGCTTTATGCCAAGTTGAAGAAATGGGAGTTCTGGCTTGAGGAAGTAGCATTCCTTGGGCACGTGGTATCAAAACATGCAGTATCTGTTGACCCGGTGAAGATTAAAGCAATACAAAGTTGGGAGCAACTTAAGTCGGTGACCGAAGTACATAGCTTTCTGGGCTTAGCTGGTTATTATCGGAGGTTCGTGGAAGAATTTTCTTGAATCGCTACTCCATTAACTCAGCTGACTCGAAAAGATACAAAATTCGTATGGAATGAGGAATGCGAGAATAGCTTCCAAGAGCTCAAGAGGAGACTCATTTCGGGCCTGTTTTGACGATAACATCTGGTTTGGATGGATTTGTCATTTACAGCGATGCTTCGGGCAAAGGGTTTGGATGTGTTCTCATGCAACATGGGAAATTCATAGCCTATGCCTCATAACAACTCAAAGAATATGAGAGGAATTATCCTACTCATGATCTAGAGTTAGCAGCTGTCATTTTCGCATTAAACATCTGGTGACACTACCTGTATGGAGAGAAAGTGGAGATATATACGGATCATAAGAGCCTCAAATATTTCTTCACCCAGAAGGAACTTAACATGCGGCAACGACGTTGGCTTGAGTGTTTGAAAGATTACGACTATACCATCCAATACCATCCTGGAAAAGCAAAAGTGGTAGCAGACGCGATAAGTAGAAGATCATATGCAGGAATGAGTGCGATGTTGTCTACACAAAGGCCCATTTTGTGTGAGTTACAAAGAATGGAGATAGAGTTCAAGACTCCTGGGACCCACATGATGATGTCAAGTATATGCGTAGAACCAGCTTTGATTGATAAAGTTAAAGCTGCTCAAGCTACAGACCCGGAGCTGATAAAGATGAAGAAGAAAGTGCAAGAAGGTGCTATTCTAGAAGCAAGAATCGATGAAGAATGAATACTTCGAGTCAATTCCAAACTTTGTGTTCCTAACAATTCTGATTTGAAATATAGAATCATAATGGAGGCACACAACACACCGTTTGCAATCCATCCTGGAAGTACCAAAATGTATCGTGATCTTTGATATACATTTTGGTAGAGCAATATGAAGAGAGAGATCGCGGAGTTTATCTCGAGGTGTTTAACGTGTCAACGTGTCAAGGCGGAGCTTCAAGTGCCAAAGGGTCCATTGTAACCACTTGAGATTCCAAAATAGAAGTGGGAACACATTACCATGGATTTCGTTACGGGTCTTCCCAAGGTTTCTGAAGGCATAGATGAGATTTGGGTTATTGTCGATAGATTAACCAAGTCTGCTCATTTTTTGCCTATACGAGAGACTTATTCACTTGAACGTCTTGCTCGTATGTACATAAATGAGATTGTGAGATTGCATGGCTTGCCAGTATCCATAGTTTCAGATCGTGACCCCAGATTTACTTCACAATTTTGGGTCAGTTTGCAGAAAGCTATGGGCACAGATTTACGTTTCAGCTTAGCTTCGAATCCTCAAACGAACAGGCAATCGAAAAGGACTATTCAAACTCTTGAAGATCTATTGAGACTCTGTGTTCTTGATTTCAAAGGGAATTGGGATAAGTACTTACCATTGGTGGAATTCTCCTACAACAACAGTTATCAGGCAAGTATAGGCATGGCTCCATTC
Source organism: Panax stipuleanatus (assembly GCA_020205555.1). Lineage (NCBI taxonomy): Eukaryota > Viridiplantae > Streptophyta > Magnoliopsida > Apiales > Araliaceae > Panax > Panax stipuleanatus. The sequence continues at coordinate 61,049,260 of CM035117.1, read as the reverse complement.
GAGGCATTGTATGGACGAAAATGTCGTTCTCCAGTATGTTGGGATGAGGTGGGTGAAGCAACATTGTTGGGACCGGAGTTAGTACATATGACTACGGAAAAGATTTAAATGATCCGGCAACGCATGCAAATCACACAAGATCGACGAAAGAGTTATGCGGATCTTCATCGAAGAGACGTAGAATTTAATATCGGAGATCATGTATTATTACGTGTTGCTCTACGGAAAGGAGTTACGAGATTTGGGAAGAGAGGAAAGCTCAATCCACGATTTATTGGTCCATTTGAGATCCTTGACCAAATAGGAAAGGTGGCCTATAGACTCGCTTTACCTCTAAGTATGTCTCGTTTTCATAACGTTTTTCACATATCTGTGCTTCGTAAATATGTGAAGGACCCAAACCACATTATTGAATTAGAACCAGACGAGATAGCCGAAGATTTAACGTATGAGGAGATACATGTTAAGATCTTAGATAAGAAGGAACATGTTCTACGCTCAAAGGTTATACCTCAAGTCAAAGTTTTATGGAGAAACCATGATATCGAGGAAATGAACTGGGAGTTGGAATAGAAAATGAAAGCGAGGTATCCTCACCTTTTTGATATACTAGGTACGTACATCAATTTTGAGGACGAAATTTCATAAGGAGGGGAGGTTGTAAGACCCCAAATTTTATGAATAAAGATTTAATTTTCTTTATATATTATTTTAAAATAGTAAGGTGTTAATTTGATAAATGTGATAAGTTATGGGAGATATGTGCAAATTTCAAAGTTAGCAAGTGGTAATAAAATATTCATTGTTGTCGGAAAATATTCGTTTGGTCGTGGAATATTCTTATTGTCGGGGAATATTCGTACGACTGCGCAGCCATTTGTGGGCCCCATAACGGAATAACTGTCGGATATAGAAAGCGACAGAAATAACCTTTTTATAAAATAACGGTAAAATTATTACCATTAAACTATTAAAATACCGGTGATAAAAGAACAGTAATACGCGTTGTTGCACAGTAGCACACGGTATTGCACAGTATTTTTAATTATTGATTCTTCCGTAAGAAGTCACTTACTCAATAATTGTTACAGTAATTACTGTTCAATATTTTATACTATTGACTAAACAATTGCTATATTGATAATTGTATAATTGCTACGTTGATATTTCATATTATTGATTCAATAATTGTCATTGCACAGTATTTCAAATTATCAAATCAATAATTAATATTATTTGAATAATATTATTAGATAGCATTATTGACAATGTTTAAGGAAGTCCTATCTAGGAAAAGGGTTAGTTAATTGCACGCCAGTAAGGAGAAATTCTTATCGGAAGGCCTCCTCTTTCCTGGAAATGACCTAGTTGTCAATATTGTAGTTCTATAATATTATTTGGGAATAATTAATTATTAGCAAAAATGATAAGAAAATATTTATTTAATGGGGATATAAATGAAGGAATTAGTACTGATGGTTGTTTTTATCAGTATATGTATTTTGTCGAAATGGAGGTGTGAAAAAATCATCAGTATGTAAATTTGAGTCATTTTTCGTTCGGAATTTGAAAAAACTTTCTTCTACAAAGTTGTAGAGAATTAAATTTCATATGGAATGGACATAAAATTCGTATTTTTTTGATAAAAGGGCTATTTATTATGTATTGTTGAAGTTCTGGAAAATTGGATCTAAATTATTTTTTTTAATAAAAATGTGTAAAAGGGGGGGTCCATGTTTGTTGTCCATTTGTGTTGTTTTTTCTTGCTGGTAGATTTTTTTCAACATAGTGATGCGGGAAGAAATAAGAAAAGCCTCCGGTTGCAAGTTTTGTCAATCCTGACGTTCTAGCATTTTCCTATAAATAGGGTGCTTAGTCAGAAATGAAAATCACACCAGAATCAAAAAATTTTCTCTCTATAATAGTGAGTGTATTTCTTGTGAGTATAAGAATATTTTGAGTGTGGATAACAGTGCAAGTTTTTCTCATCGTAATATCCAATATTCCAGTCAAAACTACTCTCCTGTTAAGGTAAAGGATGTAATTTTTCTTGTAAATGATGTTATTTCCTTTCAATATTCATAATGAATATTATTTTCTTTCACATTCCATATTATGAAAGTTATAATATTTTATTTCATATTCCTAAATTTGAACTTACTACGGTAAGTATTGTTTCTACAATTCCAGAAATGATCAGAAATTCTTTGAGTTTTGCGTTTCATCTAGTATCATTTCATCGGAATAATTTTTTGAACTTTCTCATGAAATTTTTATCTTTTCATGTCGAGTTACTATTCATGAGTTACTATTTACGGTAAAAAAATATATTATTTTATTTATTTTCCCCAAAGTATCTTTGATTGGATCTAAGTTTTGAACTTCATTCTTGAATTTTGCACCACAGTTGATTATTACGGAGTATTATTAAACTTGGAGAAACTAAATTACGAATCCCTAATCTTTGTCCTTTATCTCACTGGATTCGTTCCTTATAGTATTTTTCATCATCCTCAGTTATAAATGGTGATACAAACGAATATATTTGGCCTGTAGTGAAAAGATGAATGGTTATTTGATGAATATCTTTGGCCTGTAGTGCAAAGATGATTACCCGATGAATATCTTTGGCCCGTAGTGCAAAGATGGACAGGTGTTGAGATGAACATGACCACTAGTGATGCAAATGAATATCTTTGGCCCGTAGTGCAAAGATGAATATTTGATTCGAGACATATATTGATTGATGTTATAGGGATAAAATATTGATGATGGACTTTTAAATCATAGAAGATAGTAGACATCATTTTCTACTTAACTCTTCTAATGAATTGTTATTTTCGCTACAGTTGTTGATCTAAAACTTGTTGTCCATAATATTTTATCTGATTTGTTGAAGGCTAACGATAAATTATTTTTCATTATCTTAGTCATAATATTCTTTACTGGGCTAGTTGAGCTCACCTTTTTCATCTATTGTCCTCTTCAGGGAATGAGAATGTGGCGGAAACTAGTCGGGGAACAGTGTGATGGTTAGAGTAGAGCAGTAGTAGTCCTCACTATTATTGTAAAATAGTGTGATAAAAATTATAATTATTGATGACTAAATTTGAGTGTTTATATTTCGTATTATATACGATTTGTAATGAAACTCACAGTTTGTGTGATCGTATTTTTCACGACCGTATGTTATAAAAGATTGTATTTGGATTCTGTACCATGTATTTGGCGACTCAGAATGGGTTGAGTATTGAACTGATAAGTGGTTTTATGACCACTTATTCGGATAGTAACCAGCTTGTTTCGTTGCTTAAACTCGAGTATTCCTGTGCTTTCAATATATTTTTCCATTTTTTTGCATTATTCATGTTTAGGAACTCTCTGAGTGCAATTTGAGCTAAAAAAGGACAAAAGATGCCAAAAAGGGGCAACGCACAGCAAAAGGCTTAAGGCATGATGGCATGATAGGGCAGATGAGTGTTGCTTGCAATGTGCAAGTGTGCAAGGAAAGAGAAACCAAGTGCAGCAGCAGAAAGAAGCCTTGCACCAGCAACATTGCAGGTGCCTTGCACCACCAGCGTTCATTTCATGTTCTTGGATTGGAACTTGTTTCATATTTTAGAGCATCTTATAAGCTTTCCGGAACATCTTGAATCATCCAAATCGGAGTTCGGAGGTGAGAGTTATGCCCCGTATACCAACAGACGTCAAACCTCACGGTTTTGAGTTTTTATGCACAGCTGTCACTTGGAGCTCAATGTCAGCCTTCATCCATCCATTATTTCTCAATGTTCAAAGAATAAAAGTTGTAGAGCTCTTCGATAGCTTCGATTTGAAAGGTGGCAGGCCTCGTAACTCCTCCCGGATCAAACGTTATGGCCATTTTACCAGAGGACTCTACAGCAAAAAATCCTTGGCACGGGCGCGCGGCTTTTAGGCCATTTTTGGGAGCGGCCGCGCCAGTCCCCAGCAGTGCCAGACTTGACTTGTCAATTGAACGGGACTTGGCTTTTGATTGGGATATAAGGGGGCTCGTTTGGGGCAAGAAAGAATATCATATATTGGCCCTAAGCCCTAGTTCCTCTCTTTTCTTTCTTTACATCTTGTTTAGTCTAGATTAGGAGTAGATTAGAGAGTAGATTAGTGCTAGTTTAGTGTTAGTTAGTTAGATTCTAGGGTTTTGTTAGTGTGTGAAGATTGAAGCAAGTAATAGCATCAAGATCCAAGCTTGGAGAAGACACAAGATTTGCATTTCTCCATCTCTTACTCTCCTTGTATTAAATTGTATTTGGATGATGTTTATCTAACTTGTGGATAATATATTCAAGTTATTTATGACTTAGTTTATATTTTGGGGTTTCAATGGAACCCAACACATAGTTTGTATTGATTTCTCTCTCTTTGCTATTATTATGATTTGGTTATCATAACTTGAGCTTTTAGATTGATTTCTTGTGAACCTGTATGAACTTGACAAATGGATTATAGGTTTAGACCTAGTTATGATATCATGCGAAAGTTAGAGATTCTTGCTGGTAATCTATGAGATTATGTGACGTCTGTCTCATTCATTGTCCTAAAGAGTTGATAATTTGTTAGTGTTTAGGATAGAAATATACCTAAATGTCGTATGCAACCATTTGAGAATCTAATCGTAATGACTTCCTATGCAAAAGTTGGTAATTGATAGAGTAGTTAACGACATTTCTCGTGACATGTGTCTTGTTAATTGTTCTGGATATTACTTTCTTGATAGTGTGTAGGATAGACATATACCTACATGCCGCATTAGGAAGATTCATAGTTGTCCATTGAAAGAGGCTATTATGTAATCGAGATTTCTCGGTTATCAATTCTAGGTGCTTATTATTCTAAGTGAGAGAGTTAAGAGATTCGAACGGAGTGTTGGGGGAAATTGTAATCCCATATCTTCATTATCTGAATTTACCCTAGGATTAGTTATTGCATGTTTTAATTCTTGCCTAGTTTAACTTAGCTTTAATAATTCATTCTCCTTCTCGCCCGTTTAAATAAGATTGAGATGATTATGAGCTAGTGCTTTGGCGACCTATTATCCATTAATTCTCCGTGGGAACGATCTTTACTTACTCTTTATTACTCGTTGGCCGCGTATACTTGCGCGCTAATTGTGTCATCTAATCGGACCAACACCATCCAATACCATCTTGGAAAAGCAAACATGATAGCAGATGCGTTAAGTAGAAGATCATATGCGAGAATGTGTGCGATGCTGTTAATACAAAGGCCCATTTTGTGTGACTTACAAAGAATGGAGATAGAGTTCAAGACTCCAGGGAAGGACGTGATGATATCAAGTATACGCATAGAACTAGGTTTGATTGATAAAGTTAAAGTTGCTCAAGCTACAGACCCGGAGCTAATAAAGATGAAGAAGAAAGTGCAAGAAGGTGCTATTCCAGAAGCAAGAATCAATGAAGAAGGAATACTTCGAGTCAACTCCAGACTTTGTGTTCCTAACGATTCTGATTTGAAGTATAGAATTATGATGAAGGCACACAACACACCATTTGCAATCCATCCTGGAAGTACCAAAATGTATCGTGATCTTCGACATACATTTTGGTGGAGCAATATGAAGAGAGAGATCACGGAGTTTATCTCGAGGTGTTTAACGTGTCAACGTGTCAAGGCGGAGCATCAAGTGCCAAAGGGTCCATTGCAACCACTTGAGATTCCAAAATGGAAGTGGGAACACATTACCATGGATTTCGTTACGGGTCTTCCCAAGGTTTCTCAAGGCATAGATGCGATTTGGGTTATTATCTATAGATTAACCAAGTCTGCTCATTTCTTGCCTATACGAGAGACTTATTCACTTGAACGTCTTGCTCGTATGTACATAAATGAGATTGTGAGATTGCATGGCATGCCAGTATCCATAGTTTTGGATCGTGACCCCAGATTTACTTCACGATTTTGGGTCAGTTTGCAGAAAGCTATGGGCACGAATTTACGATTCAGCTCGGCTTATCATCCTCAAACGGACGGGCAATCAGAAAGGACTATTCAAACTCTTAAAGATATATTGAGACTCTGTGTTCTTGATTTCAAAGGAAGTTGGGATAAGTACTTACCATTGGTGAAATTCTCCTACAACAACAGTTACCAAGCAAGTATAGGCATGGCTCCATTCGAGGCGTTGTATGGACAAAAATATCGTTCTCCAGTATGCTGGGATGAGGTGGGTGAAGCAACATTGTTGGGACCGGAGTTAGTACGTATGACTACGGAAAAGATTCAAATGATTCGGAAACGGATACAAACCGCACAAGATCGACAAAAGAGTTTTGCTGATCTTCATCGAAGAGACGTAGAATTTAATGTCGGAAATCATGTATTATTACGTGTTGCTCCATGGAAAGGACTTACAAGATTCGGGAAGAGAGGAAAGCTCAATCCATGATTTATTGGTCCATTTGAGATCCTTGACTGAGTAGGAAAAGTGGCCTATAGACTCGCTTTACCTCCAAGCATGTCTCGTGTTCATAACGTTTTTCACATATCCGTGCTTCGTAAATATGTGAAGGACCTAAACCACATTATTGAATTAGAACCATACGAGATAGCCGAAGATTTAACGTATGAGGAGATACCTGTCAAGATCTTGGATAAGAAGGAACATGTTCTACGCTCAAAGGTTATACCTCAATTCAAAGTTTTATGGAGAAACCATGATATCGAGGAAATGACCTAGGAGTTGGAATCGAAAATGAAAGCGAGGTATCCTCACCTTTTCGATATACCAGGTACGTACGTCAAATTCGAGGACGAAATTTCATAAGGAGGGGAGGTTGTAAGACCCCAAATTTTATGAATAAAGATTTAATTTTCTTTATATATTATTTTGAAATAGTAAAGTGTTAATTTGATAAATGTGATAAGTTATGGGAGATATGTGCAAATTTTTTAAAGTTAGCAAGTGGTAATAAAATATTCATTGTTGTTGGGGAATATTCGTTTGGTCGTGGAATATTCTTGTTGTCGGGGAATATTTGTACGACGGCGCAGCCATTAGTGGGCCCCACAACAGAATAATTGTCGGATATAGAAAGCGATAGAAATAACCTTTTTATAAAATAACGGTAAAATTATTACCATTAAACTGTTGAAATACCGGTGATAAAAGAACAGTAGTACGCGTTGTTGCACAGTAGCACACGGTATTGCATAACATTTTTAATTATTGATTCTTATGTAAGAAGTCACTTACTCAATAATTGTTACAGTAATTACTGTTCAATATTTTATATTATTGACTCAATAATTGCTACATTGATAATTGCGTAATTGCTACGTTGATATTTCATATTATTGATTTAATAATTGTCATTGCACAATATTTCAAATTATCAAATCAATAATTCATATTATTTGAATAATATTACTAGATAGCATTATTGACAATGTCTAAGAAAGTTCTGTCTAGAAAAGGGGTTAGTTAATTGCGCGCCAGTAAGGAGAAATTCTTATCGGAAGGCCCCCTCTTTCCTGTGAACGACCTGGTTGTCAATATTGTAGTTCTATAATATTATTTGGAAATAATTAATTATTGACAAAAATAATAAGAAAATATTTATTTAACGTGGATATAAATGAAGAAATTAGTGTTGATGGTTATTTTTATCAGTATATATATTTTGTCGGAATAGAGGTGTGGAAAAATCATCAGTATGTAAATTTGAGTCATTTTTCGTTCTTAATTTGGAAAAATTTTCTTCTACAAAGTTGTAGAGAATTAAATTTTATATGGAATGGACATAAAATTCGTATTTTTCTGATAAAAGGGCTATTTATTATGAATTGTTGAAGTTCTGCAAAATTGGATCTGAATTATTTTTTTTAAGAAAAATGTGTAAAAGGGAGGGGACCATGTTTGTTGTCCATTTGTGTTATTTTTTCTTGCTGGTGGATTTTTTTCAACATAGTGATGCGGGAAGAACTAAGAAAAGCCTCTGGTTGCAAGTTTTGTCAATCCTGGCGTTCTAGCATTTTCCTATAAATAGGGTGCTTAGTTAGAAATGAAAATCACACCAAAATCAGAAAATTTTCTCTCTATAATATTGACTATATTTCTTGTGAGTATAAGAATATTTTGAGTGTGGATAACAGTGCAAGTTTTCCTCAACGTAATATCTTATATTTCAGTCAAAACTACTCTCTTGTTAAGGTAAAGGATGTTATTTTTCTCGTAAATGATGTTATTTCCTTTCAATATTCATAATGAATATTATTTTCTTTCATATTCTATATTATGAAAGTGATAATATTTCATTTCATATTCCTAAATTTGAACTTACTACGGTAAGTATTGCTTCTATAATTTCTGAAAAGATCAGAAATTCTTTGAGTTTTGCGTTTCATCTAGTATCATTTCACCGGAATAATTTTCTGAACTTTCTCGTAAAATTTTTATCTTTTCATGTTGAGTTACTATTCACGATAAAAAAAATATATTACTTTATTTTTTTCCCCCAAAGTATCTTTGATTGGATCCAAGTTTTGAACTTCAATCTTGAATTTTGCTCCACAGTTGATTATTACGGAGTATTATTGAACTTGGATAAATTAAATTACGAATACCTAATCTTTGTCCTTTATCTCACTGGATTCGTTCCTTATAGTATTTTTCATCATCCTCAGTCATAAATGGTGATACAAACGAATATCTTTGGCCTGTATTTCAAACATGAATGATTATTTGATGAATATCTTTGGCCTATAGAGCAAAGATGATTACCTAATGAATATCTTTGGCCCATAGTGCAAAGATGGACAGGTGTTGAGATGAACATGACCACTAGTGATGCAAATGAATATCTTTGGCCCGTAGTGCAAAGATGAATATTTGATTCGAGACATATATTGATTGATGTTACAGGGATAAAATATTGATGATGGACTTTTAAATCATAGAAGATAGTAGACATCATTTTCTACTTAACTCTTCTAATGAATTGTTATTTTCGCTGCAGTTGTTGATCTAAAACTTGTTGTCCATAATATTTTATCTGATTTGTTGAAGGCTAACGATAAATTATTTTTCATTATCTTAGTCATAATATTCTTTACTAGGCTAGTTGAGCTCACCCTTTTCATCTATTGTCCTCTTCAGGGAATGAGAATGTGGTGGGAACTAGTCGGGGAACAGTGTGATGGTCAGAGTAGAGCAGTAGTAGTCCTCACTATTTTTGTGAAATAGTGTGATAATAATTGTAGTTATTGAGGACTGAATTTGAGTGTTTATATTTCGTATCATATACGATTTGTAATAAAACTCACAGTTTGTGTGGTCGTATTTTGCACGACCGTAGGTTATAAAAGATTGTATTTGGATTCTGTACCATGTATTTGGCGACTCAGAATGGGTTGAGTATTGAACCTATTTTGGGGGCGTCACAAAGGGGGCTTTCAAAAAAGTGTATCTCTTCTCCACCCTTTCCATTTTCCTTTCTTTATTAACTGTTAAGCTCTAACACACCCGAAAGGGTTACTACACTTCATCAATTTCGGTAAAGGCTCAAAAATTTTGGCAAAGAAGAAATGTAATGATCAACAACATCAGCAGTAAAACTAAGCTTTAAAGGTAAGTTAAATGTTTATGGTATTTTATTAGACATTTAAGTTAAATGTGATTGTTGTGTGGAGTAATAATGGTAGTAAAATCTGGGCTAAACCATAACCAAATACTTATGAGTTCTGTCCTAAAAAGAAATGCACATGTTATGTTCGATAAATTGCCTCTAAGAGGCTGTCAAGTATAAAAAGGGAGAGTTGGTCAAGAAAAGCTACAAGTAAGCTTTGATTTGAAGAAGAACTTAATTGAAGCAAGATTGAATTCAAGTCAGCTCAAGAGGTAATACCTCTGCTATGTTATAGTAAATAGAGAAGCTAATAAATATGCTAATTGTTAAGCCTTTAATGTTTGAAATTGTGGTGTATAAGATAGGATTGCCAAACTGAAATCGGGGTTTGACCATAGATAAAAGGCCTGAGCTTTTAAATTATGTCTATGAGGTATTTATTATAATGCTCCAATAAAAAACTCTTCAAAAAAAATGATGCAGACATAAAACCCACGTCTTATCATGAATATGTTGCTGCCTACTTGCTTTATTACCTACAAACTTCACTTAATTCAAAATTGCCCATCCTCTCCCATACGTCCAACAATTGATCATGGGAAAGAATTGTTAAAAAACATAAAGTATGTTGACCATATACTTTTGCTAAATCCGAAGCTGCCATTACTTGTTTAATTCTATACATAGCGGGCACATGGATGGGATCATGAGAATAATATATCAACCTTCCACTCTTAAGAATATATCAAAAGAACAAATGCTGCCCATTACTCCTACCATATTTTGGGCAGACCATTTTTCTTGGTTATCCCTTTGTTTCGTTCCAAGTGAGAGAAGAGGAAAACAGTGCTCTGCTCCATATTTAATCCCATCCGTTTTAAAAAGAAGAAGAGAGAAAGAAAATTTATCTCCTCCCATTCATTCCAAAATCGTGCCCATTCTCGACTCTATCATCTCTTCCATTTCAAAATCAATACTAAGCATTCAAGAAAGAAATTGAAATTTACTGAATTGGGAGTTATTTTCAGCAATTAGCAACTGGGGTTAAGTAATATGTATATGTGAGTACAGAATCATGGACCTATTCTACTATTAAACATGTAGCACACATTCCATGAAAAAAATTTAAGAATAAAAAGGAGGCTATGTTTGTTGAATAATAAGTTTTACCTTCCTTGTGAAAGTAACATTTTTGAGGGCCAGCTAGGTGCCTCTTACAGTTTGGTCTTTTAGAGGCTAATGTTTTGGGTTTGTATAAGTTATGTATTGCTACAACTTGTAAGCTATCTTAAGAAATGAAGATTGGGCAAAGCATGGGCAAGCAAGAGTAGGAGTTGCTGCTCACTGGCAACAGCAGGTAGCAGGCAGCAAGAGCCAAATAAGTTAGCTAATACTCCTCTGTAATAGGTGTATATAGTAGTTGTGTAATATCCAAAACATAGTACAAATGGGTTAATGGTGTAGGGAGTTAAGGCTATGCAAGGCAAGGGTGCAGCTGCTGCCTATTGGCAGCATCATTTGGCAAGAAATGAGGGTTGCTGCCTATGGGCAATAGCAGTTGACAGTAATAAACTACCATAATAGTTTTGAGAATGTCATTTTAACTCTAAAATGTAATTTAAAGATTTAACCATAAAGTTGGGTCTAAAACTTCCTAGATAAACATGTATATAGAATTTATAGTGGATTTAAGAGTCAATCTAATTAAAAGAAGAAAGGCAGGGCTGCTGCTCATTTGCAACAGCAGTTGACAAGTTAACAGCTGCGATAGCAGCTTTGGGGGCTATGATGCTAACCAAAACCACATCAAGGCTTAGCTAATGGTTTAGCTATAAGAAGGGGTTTATATTTTTCCTAAATAAACAAGTAGGAATAATTCATACCAAACCCACAATCTAATATTATTAGATTGATAATGAAAAGGTTATATTTCAAAGGAAAAGCCTTGGAGAGGCTGTTTTAATGTAATGTTAAAACATGTTAGCTTTAAATCATTAGTGTATATAAATAAATCTAGAATAGACTCAAGGGTTGTATAAGTGAGTTAGTAAACTCAATAGTTAGAGCTAACGTGAATGAACGTCCAATATTGGAAGTATTAAACTAAGTTTAGTAATGTTAAGCCTCAAAAGGCTGTTTTGGCATTACAAAGTAAAACAAGATTATGTAACACTATGGTATACAAAAATCTATAATATAAAACAGAGCGGCTTCAACATCCAACGGCCTCAATTAAAACTTCATCATCCAACGGTTAGTAATATCTATCTAACAAAACATAAGTGTTTTTGAAAAAATTAGTTTTTCGCTCAGCCTATTAAAATATCCGGACCGTCCAAAGTTAGGATAAATCTAACCTTTCAAAGATTGGTCCTTTTAATTTGAGAAACGGGTGAGCAAAGTCGATTAAAATTATAATCGATCGAATGGAATTCGTCTGATCTCTTCTTCTTTCGTTTCCCTTCTCTCTTCAGCACTTTATCTTCTTCGTCGTTTACAAACCCAATTCTTTCCTCGCAACAACCTTTTATCGATCGTTTTAATTTGAGAAACGAATGAGCAAAGTCGATTAAAATTATAATCGATCGAATGGAATTTGTCTGATCTCTTCCTCTTCCGTTTCCCTTCTCTCTTCAACTCTTTATCTTCTTCGTCGTTTACAAACCCAAGTCTTTCCTCGCAACAACCTTTTTTACCTGTACTCGAGTTGGATTTGTAGCCCTTTCCCGAATAAAGAAGCCAATAGACAATATATCTTTGTCAACAACAAAGGCCCTAATTCGATCAATCATGAATCCCTAGATTGATCATCCTCGAAACTTCTATCCATCGATCCAATGAGGAGTGTTATTCAATCGCCTATAAGCTTTGCTCCCCCAAATTATTTGTTATTATATTTGCTTATAGTAGTATTTATTACTATTTGGGGTTTCAGAATGCCTTGGAATGATATGAATATATGCACACTGTATGATTAATTGTGTGTTAAAAATTTCCAGATTTGTGCTTTATTTAATATTTTAAGGAATTATTACTACCTTTCATATTTGGGAAAAGTGATTGCATTTTGATTTCTATGGTATCAATGATTGAGTATTATTGTGCTCTGGAAAGGCTTGGCAAAGGTTGCATTTTTATTGGGAATTTTGGTTTAGTTCAGAAAGTCTGAATTTTTTTGGAGTATGCTTGGTTGTCTGGTAAGTGGTAAGATTTGAATTTTACCATTTGGAACAATGTCGCCATCTTAACCATGGAAAACTTTCACCTGATTGATCATGTGGTCATATTTATATTTATGGAATTTGTCATATGAAGACTTTGTTACTGCCAGATTGCCTTTGCAACTATTTATTGCATTCTACCAGTACTGAGTGTTGGCACCAGTATGAGTAAAGAAAGTGAACTCACTATTACATATAAATATATATATATATATATATATATATATATATAAAGAAATGAGAGAAAGGGTAAAAGGTCACTTGGCTACTTACGTACAGATGTTAAAAAATCTTTTCATTGTATTTCTAATATGCAAACTATTTCCATTAAAAGGCTTAAGCTGATTAAAATGCAAAGCATTGGTTCTATTAGGTGCTTTTAAATTGTATTGTGCATGGAGCTATTGAGTTGTAATACATTGCACATAAAATGATATTAAGATCTTGATGATTAAATTGATGCTTTTCATTGTTGTTGATTTTTTTAATTGATTTGTTATGGGAACTGAAAATTTCCTCCTCAGATTAGGATTGCCTCACACCTTATTATATATTAGTATTGGTTTCTTGATTTACTAATGCTTGATTTTTTGTAATGTTTTGTATAGAATTTGTTTCACCACCACAACGATCCTTCTTCGAATGAGGTGATCAGCCGAATAAGGGATGCATATCAAAAGAAAAGTGAATCTCTTAATTTTATGCTATGGTAATTCAACTAAATTACATGAATTGTGTACTTCGAGTTCTTTTTTGACATGAATGTCGGATAAATTATTAAATCCATTACGTAAATTGACGTAAGAGAGTCTCAATTAAAGCGGAGGTAGTTTATATTATTTTTCACGTGTGGTCTAATCCCTCGAGCAAACATATTTCGTTGGCTTTCTCTTATAGGATTAAGGCAAAGTTGGTGTTCTTCTCAATTGCTTTCACGCTCCCCCAAATCAGTCTTTGAGCTTTCCCCGCCTTCAGGTATATCCCCATTCTCTCTACAATTTCTCCGTCGAATCTCAAATTCTCAATGTATATTATTTTTCCTGTTCTCCTCTATGCAATTTTTGTTGTTGTGGGTTTATTTTAGGTTTTGCACTTCTATAAAGAACTAATTTAAAATTTTCTTTTTTTTGATCTTGATTCATTTTGTATTTAATGGACCTATGTAGTTTTCGTCTGTCATATGGTTCCTCTGAATCAAAATTCACTTTTCCCTTCTATTTTTGGTTTTAAATTTCTACTTTATTTTTTCTTATTTTCTGGATAGTGTCATTGCTGCTTGGGACGAAACATAGGATGATTTTCAATGTAACTGGTTATTTTTTTGTTGGGTAATCATTGAATGTTAAAACATTAAATTAAGTTTTGTAAAATAATGAAATTGTTAATGTGATATTTAAATAAGGAATTATTTAATTAAATGAGAAAGTAAGTTGTATATATTGTATGTTAATGGCAAAATATATATATATATATATATATATATATATATCTATACAAAACACAAGTGTTTTTAAAAATCCATCTCTTAAAGTGTTTTCCCGCTCAGCCTATTAAAAGATCCAGACTGTCCAAAATTGGGATAAATCTAACCCTTGCTGTTAAACACAAAATAGACTCAACCTATTCAAGTCCCAGCTCTCTCATTTATCTTCTCATATTCGTTCCAAGGCAAGTCTTAATCTCCTGCTCTCCCACTTCGGTCCCAACCCATTTCCTCTTAATCCCTTATAATTACAAGCTACTAGCATCAAAGAAATTCTTCCATTCTTTCAATTGCTGTTAAAAATCACATAATCCTCCAAGAAGTGGAACCATGAACTGAAATAGAAGAATAATTGAAGCCAGAGGATACTAAATGGAAGATTAGATTCAACCAAAACAAGATTGAAGCATGATTGAAATATCTCATTCAAACAAGTTACCAAGAAAAAGGTAAGTCATGTCTTTACTTTTAAATTCATGAAAGTTAAGTAAATTATGTTGTAATTGTTGTGTTTGTTTGGAAGATTGGTGTGATGGGAGTGTTATATATGCTCTGAAGTAATAAGGATGCAAAAGTTATGGCTAAACCATACTCTAACATCTATGAATTCTGGATTTCTAAGTTTTGCATTCAAGGTATTTGATAAAATACCTCAAAGAGGCTAAAAACAAGTTGGAGGCTTCAGGGAACTGAAATTCAGTTGGATTAAAGTCTAGAGTTAGCATTAAAGCTAAAACCTAGCATTATTAAATTGATGCATCAAACAAGAGGTAAAATAACTTTTATTTGTCCATTCATGGAAATTAGAGTAAAATTATATTGTATATTGCTTTTTTTGGGTATGAAAAATAGTTGGTTATGTGGGAATTAGCAAAGTTAGCTAACTGAGGTTGATTTGTTGCATTAGTAGTTTGTGTATAAGCTATGGGAATTGATATTGATAAGCTATGCGCTACAGCTCCAGTCCCTTCATATTAATCCATAGGTTAGAGTTACAAGAAAAAATCAAATGACAACCCAAAAAAGGGGCAAACCATACCAGCATTGATTCTGCAATGAGCTACTCATTAGATAATAGAACTATAATATCATCTTGGCAATATTAGGCATTCAACAATAAAGAAACTTGGCTTATCATTAAGCTTTGCTTCAAATCCACCCCTTTAACCATCCAAACCCAACAAAAAAACAAATTTTTAAAAACCCATTAGTATATAAATATACTACATATATTAGAGTTTATGCCCTAGAGGCCAATTCTTTGATGTAATTGCTTAACATTTTTGATATTATATTTGATTGAATAAATGAATTATTTTATTATGGTTTTATTTACTGCGTTATATAAATGTTAGCATAATAAAAGTCCTTAGAATAGTGATACAAATTATATGGCTTCAAGTTTGTGACTTGAACATGAGATCATATAATTACAATTAGTATTATTATTCTTAAATGTCCCTAGTCGAGTGTTATTGTTAATGGGACAACAATGATACATTGAGACTAGTATGTGGATTGACTGATGGCCAAATCTCATTGGTCATAAATATATGAGATATTGAGTCAATGCATAGGTACATGTTAGAGAACAATGTACTGGACAGACCCACCATGAGAATTCTACATGGAGCATTATGCAGAGTGTCATAAGCAATTCTCATGGTGACAATGATGTAATGATCCTCCGACCTGAAATCACTATATTACTACACGGGAATTTATGTACTTTTATATCATCAAAGGTCACCTTTAATAGGGTGGACAATAAAGGTGATTATTGGGTACATCATGAATCGTGTAAGGAATATGAGTGATCTAGATGGAATTTAACCCTCCTATATATTAGGGGTGATATCCATAGGCCTCTTGATTGAGTATGACTATGAAATGCATGACCATGCTCAAATAGTGATTTGTTTCATATAGTCTACTTATTGATCAAGAAAACTCAGATTAAATAATGAAGAGTATGACACATTCCATGACTCGAGTTTAATCTAGGATGTCAAGGTTAAAAGGATTAAATTATATTGAAACAATGGTCACAAAAAGGTTGCATCGAATCACCGATCTTATTGTTACTTGGGTAGCAGTGATGCATTACTAGATGCCGCTCACTGTTTATAATTTAATAATATGATTTTAAAATTATTATCAACGTAATAATAACCTATAGGTTCACACACTTAGAACGTAATTAAAAGAGAATTAATTTAAATTGTAAGGATTTAAATATGTCAATATGATTGATAGTATTTAAATTACGAATTTAAATTAATAGGATAATTTATATATGTGTATATTAATTAAGTAACACTTAATTAAGATATAATATATATAAATTCGGATTTTACTTTTCTAATTGAATTAGGTTTTGGATAATTCTTTTAACTGCTATATATATGATATATTAGCCGTTTTTAGGGTAATCATTATAAACAAAACCCTAGCCGCTCTTAGAGAGAGACTTGAGAGAAAAGCTACAAAATCCATATCTTGGCGGCTAGTACCGCAGTTCTCTTTGCTGCAGATCGTGTGACGATTCGCGGGGCGTTCGTGTGGATACCGTAGAGACGCAGTTCCTTTGGATTGCGTTGAAGATTCGAAGCTGTTCCAGAATTTCCATCGTCTCCATTCAAGCTTGGATAATCGGTAAAAATAAATCTAAACCTCGGAATTAATATATTTTCGCATGGATCTTATTTTAGGGTTTCAAAAAATTTTAATTTCCGCTGTGTTTATATGCCGAAATCCCTACAGTGGTATCAGAGCTACTTGCGAAACGATTAATTCAGATTACGTGTTTTAATTGTATTCAATATATATGATATATGATGATGCATATTTGCCGATCTGAAATTGAATATATGATATTCTATATGTATGCGTATTCTTGAAATCTATAATATATATGCATGTATATGATGTTCTGATAATCGTATCTTAGAAGGTGGAATAACAATTCAACTTCTGTTCTAATTGGATTAGAAACAAGAAGATTCGGTTTAATATAATTAATCAAAACTGGACATATATGATATGTTCTGGGTGTATTATTATTATGAGTGTTTTGGCGGATTGTATATGATTTTGGAATTATTTCAGAGATTCGTATGGAAAAATTCCACTGCCAGGGGGGAGACCCCCCCCCCCCCCCCCGTCGTAGCGCACGATGGTCGTGACCCTAATATTTTATATATAGTTTTCTTTAATTATATAAATTGTGTCATGTGCTTATTGTGATATGCACGGTGCACATTTATGGCCCTTTTGACCCATAGGTTAGTGGTTTTTGGTTTTGAAATACGGCTTGCATGTCGTGCATTTCTATAAATTTTGATGTAATATTCTCTTCTCATCTAAATCCCCTCAAATGTAACTCAAGGTTTCTTTATGTCATATAATGTACAATTGTAACCTATCAAGATGACAAGATAATGATGGAGAGGAGACACATGCATGAGGAAGGTCCAAGGAAGCTACTATTTTGAAGATCTTTTACCACCTTAGACTGACCTTCAATCTTTTCATTAGCTTGAAAAGATTGACATAGGGTTGGGCCATAACTGTGACACATTTAATTTTGCACTTTATTTATGCTTGTATACGATATGATATGATAAATAATGTGCATGTTTAATAAGATTAAAATTGGTGAGATCTAAATTAATTAATAAAATCCCTCATAAAATTATTAAGTCTAAATCAGATGCCTTCTAATGAATAACACTCCTCAAGACCTTGACCGATGGATGTAGGTTTGCCAAAGCAAAGTACCCCATTTATCTTGGTAAGATGCGATAGGATAATTGTGATATCCAAACTGTTAAAATCATTGGGCCAGACTTAACTAAGTTATCTCAATAGGATTATGGACTTAGAGGCATAGAGTTTGGTAGGTACCATTAGATGGACTAGAAATAAATGTTGTTCACCAAACTATCCAAGAGTTATATATGATATAATTGACAAAGGGTTGTCTATCTAAATAATTATGTTTTGAGACAATAGCCAAAGCTAACTTAAGGCATAATGAAATATGGATCCTGGCTCACTAGAAAGAATTAATAGAAAATGCTTTCTGAATTAATGGTAAGGTCTATTAATTTAAATAAAATAGTTGGAGGTATATTTTGAATGTATTATTATCAATTACATAATATCAAAACTCTATAATTTGACTTATTATTTTTGCACTTATAAATTGTAGATATCAATGGCAAACAACAACACAAATAGTCTTTCACTACGATCAGTCCTTGAGAAGGAAAAACTGAGTGGAATTAATTTCCTAGACTGGCATAGGAACTTGAGGATTGTCCTCAAACAGGAGCGCAAGCTATATGTCCTTGATGGGCCCATTCCTGCAGCACCAGCTAACACTGCACCACGTGTAGATCATAATGCTTACAAGAAGCATCAAGATGATACTCTGGACGTGAGTTGTCTCATGCTAGCAACTATGAACTCTGAGCTTCAGAAGCAACATGAGTTAATGGATGCTTATGAGATGATCGAGCATCTCAAGAAATTGTTAGAAGGGCATGCTCGACAAGGGAGGTATGATACAAGCAAGGCATTGTATCATTGCAAGATGGGTGAACGTGATCCAGTTGGTCCACATGTACTGAAAATGATAGGGTATATTGAGTACCTTAGTAGGTTGGGTTTTTTGATTACTCCAGAAGCCCAGACTGATCCTGTTTTGCAATCTTTGAACAGCAGCTACTCTCAATTTGTTATGAATTACCTCATGAATGAAATTGCAAAACCACTTACTGAGTTGTTGAGCATGTTAAGAACTGCTGAGAACAACATGAAAAAGGCAGGACCCGCTCCCATAGTGATGGTGCAAAAGGGGAATGCTAAGGGAATGGAGAAAGGCAAGAAGAAGATAGGATCTAAATTTGGTGCCAAACCCAATTCCAAAACCAAACAGGCTTTAAAACCTAAAGGTGGGGTGGCTAAAGCAGGTGGTTGTCACTTCTGTGGAAAACCTGGACACTGGAAGAGGAATTGTCATGCTTATTTGGAAGAACTGAAGAAAAAGAAAAGAAGTATGACTTCTGATTCAGGTATATATGTTATAGAACTCAATTTGTCCACTTCTACATCATGGGTATTGGATACTAGATGTGGTTCTCACATTTGTGTTAATGTGCAGGAACTCCGAAGGAGT
Source organism: Panax stipuleanatus (assembly GCA_020205555.1). Lineage (NCBI taxonomy): Eukaryota > Viridiplantae > Streptophyta > Magnoliopsida > Apiales > Araliaceae > Panax > Panax stipuleanatus. The sequence goes on along the minus strand of CM035117.1, from coordinate 61,029,751 downwards.
AGGACTTTGGCTAAAGGAGAGATTGACCTACGAGTTGGGAATGGAGCAAAAGTTGCTGCACTAGCTGTAGGAACTTATCATTTATCTTTGCCCACTGGGCTTGTATTAGAATTAGAGGATTGTTATTATGTGCCTGCTATGAGCAAAAATATTATTTCTGTTTCTTATTTGGACAAGAAAGGTTTTTCATTTTTAATAAAGAACAACAGTTATTCTTTTTACTTAAATGAAATATGTTATGGTGTTGCACAATTGTTTAATGGTCTTTATAGTCTTAATTTAGAAATGCCTATCTATAACATAAATACAAAACGATTTAAATCAAATGATTCAAATCCGACATATCTCTGGCACTGTCGTTTAGGCCATATAAATGAGAAACGCATATCCAAACTCCATAGAGATGGGTTTTTGGATTTATTTGATTTTGAATCATATGAGAAATACGAGTCTTGTTTATTAGGCAAGATGACTAAAGCCCCTTTCACTGGACACAGTGAACGGGCTAGCGATGTATTGGGACTTATACATAGTGATGTATGAGGACCCATGAGTTCGTTAGCAAGAGGTGGGTTTTATTACTTCATTACATTTACTAACGACTTTAGTAGATATGGATATATGTATCTTATGAGACACAAATCCGAATCCTTTGAAAAGTTCAAAGAATTCAAGAATGAAGTTCAAAACCAATTTGGTAAAAGCATAAAAGCCCTTCGATCCGATCGAGGAGGTGAATACTTAAGCCAAGACTTTGATGACCTTCTAAAGGAGTGTGGTATTATATCATAGCTCACTCCACCTGGAACACCACAATGGAATGGTGTGTCTGAGAGGAGGAATCGCACCTTGTTGGACATGGTACGATCGATGATGAGTCATGCAGATCTTCCAATAAGCTTCTGGGGTCATGCCCTAGAGACAGCTGCATTCATACTCAACCGTGTTCCTACAAAGACGGTTCAGAAGACACCATATGAGATGTGGACTGGGAAACGTCCTAGTATATCGTTCATGAAGATTTGGGGTTGCAAGGCGTTTGTAAAACGTCTGGCTTCTGACAAGCTCGGACCCAAATCTGACAAATGTAATTTTGTGGGATACCTAAAGGAAACAAAAGGGTATTATTTCTACAAACCTTTTGAGAACAAAGTATTTGTTGCTCGAATTGGTATTTTTCTAGAAAGAGAATTTGTCTCTAAAGGAAACAGTGGGAGGAAAGTAGAACTCGAAGAAATTCAAGAACCACAAAATATCATTGAACCTAAGTTGGAACATGAGCAAGAACCACAAGATATTGTGGAAAGTGAACCTGCTAAAATTACATGAGGCATTCGTAGATCTGGTAGGACACGCCAAGAGCCCGAGAGATATTATGGATTTCTTGTGACTCGAAACGGCGATGTGATGCTCATAAATCATGATGAGACTGCTTCCTACCAAGAGCTATGAATGGAACAGATTCTGAGAGATGGCTTGAAGCCACGAAATCTGAGATGGACTCCATGTATACTAACCAAGTATGGACTTTGGTTGAACCACCCGAAGGGGTAAAACTAATCGGGTGCAAGTGGGTTTTCAAGAAGAAAATCGACATGGATGGTAATGTACAAAACTATAAAGGCCGACTGGTAGCAAAAGGTTTCAAACAAGTTCAAGGTGTTGACTATGATGAAACCTTCTCTCCAGTGGCAATGGTTAAATCCATCAGGATCTTACTTGCTATTGCAGCCTTTTATGATTACGAAATCTGGCAGATGGATGTCAAAACTGCTTTCCTTAACGAAAATCTCCTTGAGGATGTGTATATGACACAACCTGAGGGTTTTGTCAATCCAAAGGATGCTGGAAAGGTATGTAAGCTGCAGCGATCCATTTATGGATTGAAGAAAGCCTCTTGGAGTTAAAATCTTCAATTTGATGAAGCAGTCAAAGAGTTTGCTTTATAAAAAATGAAGATGAACCTTGTGTATATAAGAAGGTTAGTGGAGTCGCATTGTATTCCTGGTATTATATGTTGACGACATATTAATTATTGGGAATGACATTCCTTCCTTACAGACTGTAAAAATATGGTTAGGAAAATGTTTCTCTATGAAAGATTTGGGCGATGCAACCAACATTTTAGGTATCAAGATCTATCGAGACAGATCGAGAAAAATGCTCGGCCTAAGTCAAAGTACATATATTGATAAAGTGCTGAAATAGTTCAGCATGCAAGAGGTAAAAAGAGGACACTTACCCATATCTCATGGTGTTAAGATCTCTAAGGCCCAATGTCCTAAATCACATGATGATGAAGAGCATATGAGAAAGATCACTTATGCTTCAATAATTGGATCTATCATGTATGCAATGATATGTACTCGTCCGGATGTCTCGTATGCTTTGAGCATGACGAGCAAATACCAGTCGAATCCAGGTGAAGGTCACTGCACAGTAGTCAAGAATATCGTCAAGTACCTGAAAAGGACTAAGAATTCATTCTTGGTATATGGAGGTGAAGACGAACTGGCAGTAAAGGGTTACGCAGATGCTAGTTTCTAGACTGACATAGATGACTATAAGTCTCAGTCAGGTTTTGTGTTTTGCCTTAATGGTGGTGCTATTAGATGGAAAAATTTGAAGCAAGAGATAGTAGCCGATTCTACGACAGAGGCTAAGTATATTGCTGCTTTTAGTGCAGCCAAGGAGGCTGTATGGATTAAAAAGTTCGTCACTGAACTTGGTGTTGTTCCAACCATTGTTGATCCAGTTGAGCTATACTGTGATAATAATGGAGCCATTGCACAGGCTAAAGAAACCCATATCTCATCAACGATCCAAGCATATACTTAGGCGGTACTATCTCATCCGTGAAATCATTGATAGAGGAGATGTACATATAAGCAGAGTGCCAACAGATGATAATGTTGCAGATCCACTGACCAAGGCTTTGTCGCAGCAGAAGCACGAAGGTCACACTAGTTCCATGGATATTAGATACATGAGTGATTGGCTCTAGTGCAAGTGGGAGACTGTTAGAGTTTATGCCCTAGAGGCCAATTCTTTGATGTAATTGCTTAACATTTTTGATATTATATTTGATTGAATAAATAAATTATTTTATTATGGTTTTATTTACTGCGTTATATAAATGTTAGCATAATAAAAGTCCTTAGAATAGTGATACAAATTATATGGCTTCAAGTATGTATCCTGAACATTAGATCATATAATTACAATTAGTATCATTATTCTTAAATATTCTTAGTAGAGTGTCATTGTTAATGGGACAACAATGATACATTGAGATTAGTATGTGGATTGACTGATGGCCAAATCTCATTGGTCATAAATATATGAGATATTGAGTCAATGCATAGGTACATGTTAGAGAACAATGTACTGGACAGACCCACCATGAGAATTCTACATGGAGCATTATGCAGAGTGTCATAAGCAATTCTCATGGTGACAATGATGTAATGATCCTCCGACCTGAAATCACTATATTACTACACGGGAATTTATGTACTTTTATATCATCAAATGTCACCTTTAATAGGGTGGACAATAAAGGTGATTATTGGGTACATCATGAATCGTGTGAGGAATATGAGTGATCTAGATGGAATTTAACCCTCCTATATATTAGGGGTGATATCCATAGGCCTCTTGATTGAGTATGACTATGAAATGTATGACCATTCTCAAATAGTGATTTGTTTCATATAGTCTACTTATTGATCAAGAAAACTCAGATTAAATAATGAAGAGTATGACACATTCCATGACTCGAGTTTAATCTAGGATGTCAAGGTTAAAAGGATTAAATTATATTGAAACAATGGTCACAAAAAGGTTGTATCGAATCACCGATCTTATTGTTACTTGGGTAGCAGTGATGCATTACTAGATGCCGCTCACTGTTTATAATTTTATAATATGATTTTAAAATTATTATCAACGTAATAATAACCTATAGGGTCACACACTTAGAAAGTAATTAAAAGAGAATTAATTTAAATTGTAAGGATTTAAATATGTCAATATGATTGATAGTATTTAAATTACGAATTTAAATTAATAGGATAATTTATATATATGTATATTAATTAAGTAACACTTAATTAAGATATAATATATATAAATTCGGATTTTACTTTTCTAATTGAATTAGGTTTTGGATAATTCTTTTAACTGCTATATATATGATATATCAGCCGTTTTTAGGGTAATCATTATAAACAAAACCCTAGCCGCTCTTAGAGAGAGACTTGCGAGAAAAGCTCCAAAAGCCATATCTTGGCGGCTAGTACCGCAGTTCTCTTTGCTGCAGATCGTGTGACGATTCGCGGGGCGTTCGTGTGGATACCGTAGAGACGAAGTTCCTTTGGATTGCGTTGAAGATTCGAAGCTGTTCCAGAATTTCCATCGTCTCCATTCAAGCTTGGATAATCGATAAAAATAAATCTAAACCTCGGAATTAATATATTTTTGCATGGATCTTATTTTAGGGTTTCAAAAAATTTTAATTTCCGCTGTGTTTATATGCCGAAATCCCTACAGTGGTATCAGAGCTACTTGCGAAATGATTAATTCAGATTATTGGGTACATCATTAATCGTGTGAGGAATATGAGTGATCTAGATGGAATTTAACCCTCCTATATATTAGGGGTGATATTCATAGGCCTCTTGATTGAGTATGACTATGAAATGCATGACCATGCTCAAATAGTGATTTGTTTCATATAGTCTACTTATTGATCAAGAAAACTCAGATTAAATAATGAAGAGTATGACACATTCCATGACTCGAGTTTAATCTAGGATGTCAAGGTTAAAAGGATTAAATTATATTGAAACAATGGTCACGAAAAGGTTGCATCGAATCACCGATCTTATTGTTACTTGGGTAGCAGTGATGCATTACTAGATGCCGCTCACTGTTTATAATTTTATAATATGATTTTAAAATTATTGCCAATGTAATAATAACCTATAGGGTCACACACTTAGAAAGTAATTAAAAGAGAATTAATTTAAATTGTAAGGATTTAAATATGTCAATATGATTGATAGTATTTAAATTATGAATTTAAATTAATAAGATAATTTATATATATGTATATTAATTAAGTAAGACTTAATTAAGATATAATATATATAAATTCGGATTTTACTTTTCTAATTGAATTAGGTTTTGGATAATTCCTTTAACTGCTATATATATGATATATCAGCCGTTTTTAGGGTAATCATTATAAACAAAACCCTAGCCGCTCTTAGAGAGAGACTTGCGAGAAAAGCTCCAAAAGCCAGATCTTGGCGGCTAGTACTGCAGTTCTCTTTGCTGCAGATCGTGTGACGATTCGCGGGGCGTTCGTGTGGATACCGTAGAGACGCAGTTCCTTTGGATTGCATTGAAGATTCGAAGCTGTTCCAGAATTTCCATCGTCTCCATTCAAGCTTGGATAATCGGTAAAAATAAATCTAAACCTCTGAATTAATATGTTTTCGCATGGATCCTATTTTAGGGTTTCGGACATTTTAATTTTCGCTGTGTCTATTTATCGAAATCCTTACAACATACCTATGAATGACAAAGGGATTGCCAGGATCTATTAAAAATATAACTTGGATAAACTAAACCCTTATAAATACTTTAAAAATCAAGTTACTTTAATAACTTTTTACGAACTACCCACATTACTGAAATCAATCGAATCTAAAATCCCCAATTATTCATTTATATAAAACAAGAATCAAATGGAACAGAAGGTAGGAACAAAAATGAGTAACTGAGCTGAAGATTCAAGAATACCCAATTCAAAAACATCCAACCTTGGAGCTCCCATAAAAGCCAAACAGTAGAAAATCACTTTGAAATTTGAAAAAATAAACACATAACAGAGAGCTAAATAATTGTATATACACCAAAAGAATATGAACAAAAATAAAACAGTTATGGGAATTGATATTGTATAAAATTGAGTATGCAAAGTGATGATGTAACTAATGTTGGATATGACTGTGAACATGTTGTGATGATGTAACTAATGTTCTGCAAAGAATAATTATAGAGAGAAAGCTTAAGGTCTCTGGATAAATCGTGGTCCATCTATAGACACACTTTGCCTCTATTTCAAATAGTAGAAAAGGTTAAGTAATTTAAATCTCCAAAACCTTCATTAACGGAAGAAATTGTATACAATTGTGTATGTATAACCACACACACACACACACACACACACACACACACATATATATATATATATATATATATATATATATATATGGCTTGCAGATGTGGTTGCTAATATAAAGAAAGATATTTTTCCTTGCCCGATAATTTTTAATGTTCCTTGCATTATCCTATAAATGAAATAGGGAGGATCATAGCTTAAGTTCTGCTATTTCCGTGAACTTTATTTTGTTTTTATTTTATGTAAACTGAGGTATAAATTATTGTTCGTAAAAGAAATAGAATGTTTTGGATAATGGAATGGATGCTTGCAGTTATTAGTGTTCATATGATTTATTCACTTTTTTAAAATTTGTAGGGATCTCGAAACTATAGAAGCTTTAAGCAAGAAATGAAAAGATTGGAAGAAATTTCTGTTTCTTCTACAGGGATAGAAAGAGTTCAGTTACTTAGAAGATGGTTGGCTGCATTAAAAGAAACTATAAGGCTATTTGAAGGCTCAACCGAGGATAGTGGGAAAGGCTTAGCTAAGCCCCATATATCTGATGAAGTGAAGGATTCTCCTAGAATACCTACTGTGGTGAGTGAGTGAGTGAGCATTATCCTTTCACAATGTTACTACTTTCTGAAATTGGCCAGCTTCTCATTTCTACATGTTTTATTTCAAGCATGTCTACACGTTTTCTTTCAATCCTTGAAAGAGTCAAGGACATGCTGTACTCTGTGTTAAAATATTGAATTCAGCTACAATTTTTAAATAATTAACATGAGAATTAATATACATTTTTATCTCATACTATTCTACGAATTAGAGGAACTAATGAAGGATTGTTGATTTAATTTCAAATTTGACATTAGAATTAATATGTATGTGTAACAACTGCCATTCTAGGAATTAGAGAAACTAATGAAGGATTGTCGATTTAATACTTTTCTTGGATCTAGCTTCCTCAGTGATTCCAGTCTTTCAAAGATGTGGGCTTTACTGCTTCATTACTCTGCCTAAATGGTTGTGACATCTCTGTTCCTGCATTAACTTTATGATTGTTATCTTCTGTGTAGTTTAGGAATATTAGCCATGTGTGCCCAAGGTGCAAACTTTATTGCTGATAATTCTGATGCTTCCTTTGTAAATGTAATCAAAAGGAGAAAGCCGCTTTGTTTTCCACTAATTTAGATCTTAGATTCTTAGATGTGCAAATGGTTTTATATCTTTAACATGAAAAGAAAGAGAATAAAAATGAAGGGCCACCTGGCATGTCTTCTATGTTGTCTTTAATAGTCCTTTTTTTAACCTTCGAAATCTGACATGTGGTCACAACATATTCATCATTAATCTTCCATTCTCTAAAATCTCATTCAGGAGCCTAGCAGTGTGGAAAAAATTATGGAAATTGACGAGCACGATACTCCTAATTTCTTACATGCAAACAGTTTTGGTTGGAGTTAGGAATTTAGGGCTTCTTTGTTTCAAATGTAAAAAGGCAAATTATTTAATTTGAGTGAAAAAATGTTGTGCACAGAAGGGAAGGATTGTAGGGTTGTGTTTAGTGGTAGAAATGGGAAGTATCCAAAAATCCAAAATATGAACATTTCTATTTCTTTTTGTAAAACAACTCACGTAGCAGAGGTAAATCTTGATGCTTTTAAAGTTTTGGGTTTATTGGTTCCAAACCCTGTACTTTGGTTTACCTTAGGTTTTGTATGGAACTCAAAATATTGAGGAATAATAACTGAGATTTCAAAAACGTAAGAGCTTAGTTATGAGTTCATTACACTTTATTTTAGCAGCTTACTTGATGTTAGAGTTATTAAAAGCATATACATATTGGACTTTATTTGAGCAGCTTACTTGATGTTTTGGTGATTGCATATGTGTTGATGATTGAGTATGTATTAATTATTGTGGTTGTATGGTGAATTATGATAATTGTTATGTCTGATTGTAAGTTATTTTAAGTTGCAAAGAGTCTTTAGATAATGTATTACTTTTTGAATTTTAATCTAATTTTTCGTTTCGCCGTGCCTTCAGGCACGGGCAATTACTAGTGTGTGTGTATATATATATATATATATATATATATATATATATATATATTAATTATGTTAACTATAAAATATGGAAATATTTATATATTATTAAATAGGATACCAAAATTAAAAATATAGAGAATTTTCAATAAAAATACAATGAAATTTTAAATCAACAATATTATTTACTAATTAAAAATATAATAATCAAAATATTTCGTTAACAAGTAATACATATATAATATATGATAATTAGTTATAAAAATTGAAGAGTGTATATATTTTTTAAAAATGCAAAGAGATACTTATGTAAACTATACATATTTGATCATTTTAATTCTGAAATATAGAAATATTTACATATACTATAATTACATAAATAAGATGTATATTGATACTATATATAATTTTTAGAAATAATAATAATAGTTTTAATAAAAGTATTAACTAAAAAATATTTTAAATGTAATAACAATTAAGTTGAGATATCTAACATACCTAAATCCAGACGTAGTTTGCAGAATCTTTCAGAACTTAAAGGTTTAGTAAATATGTCTGCAATGTTTAATCCTGTGTCGATATGTTCTAACTTGATAATGCCACTGTTTACATGATCGCGTAAAAAATGATGTAATACAGTATTTTTACTCAGATTTATAGCACTAGTGTTATCACATAGAATTGAGACACAGTTAAACTTTTTATTGTAATCAGCCAGGGATCCATAATTTTTGTGCACAACATCGTGCAACAGCTATATATTATGCTTCGATGGTTGAGATGAACACTGAGTTTTGTTTCTTAGAGAACCAAGAAACTAAGCATCCACCCAAAAACTGACACGTGCCACTTGTACTTTTTCGATCAACATGATGACCGGCATATTCAGAGTTTGAGAAACAAACAAGATCAAAAGGTTGATCTTTAGGATACTATAGGCCTATATCTGTAGTTCCCTTGAGGTAACTGAAAGTAGTATGTATACAAGCTAATCATGTATGATGATAAAGCATATACTTTGGAGACGATCTTATTTATTTATTAATAGAAGTATTAATTTATTAAAGGCATATAATTATCTACATGATGCTATTTTTATAATATGTAAATAACCTATAATTTTAAGCAATGCTTTTAGAATCATGATGTTGATCATGCTAATGAGATCTAAATTCTTAGAAAGCTTAAAACTAAAATAGTTCTCAATCGTTGGATTACTAAAAAGGGGATTAGTAAATCCTGATAGATTGGTACATATGCTACTTTCTTATTGGATGAGGATGATTGATCTCATGATCATTTGTGTGGAGACACTAAAGCAAGTATGTAGGTGTTTATTGGAAAATAAGTTCACTGAACGTGACTCGCTATGAAATACCTAATGGAGTTTTACTTGCATGTCAAAAGGAATCCCTAATGTGATAGTAGTACAAGTGATCCTTGGACTTGAGATCATCATAGTATCTTGTGTGTAATGAATTATACTTTGACTTATTCCTTAAGACCCTTAGGGTATATAAAAGGGTATGCTTTGGTGTAATAAGTTACATATAGAGATAATGAATGGTCAATAAAGAATCTACCACTTCTAGTAAAAAAAGAGATATGTCCTATGTGATTCGTTAAATGACAATCCAGTAGTCCTTGGCCAAGGAAGAATGAAATTAGAAAAGAATTTCTAATTTGTATTATTTGGAGTTGTGCATTTTCTAATTGAAATACATATAATTAAATAAAATAAGATTTGACAGTAATTCCATATCTTATATTTAATTGAGACATTGTATGGTGGAAGGATTGAATTGTACGGTAACTATTAACTCACAGGTTCTTTTATGATTAATGTTGAAATCTATATATTCTAGAAAGTCGTTGATCGCTAGGAAGGCTTATCCCTATTGTAGAATAAATATTATTTATTTAAATTGATTATTAGTTTAATTTATTTATTTAAATAAGATTAGAATTATTCTAATTGATTTATTGACAACCGATTTAGTATGGGGAACCTAAAGGGTCACACCATAAAAGGAAGAATAATTATTTAAGAAGGTAATGGCATAATCGTAATTGTCAACGTTGGTTTTTTAAAAAATCCACGGGTCGGGTCACAACCCGGGTCTTTTAATCTCTTTTCCTAAGTTCTCTCTACCCTCACTCTTTTTATTTAGGAAAAAGGTTTTGAAGGGTTTTTTTAGGAAAAAGGCCAACATGTATCATGTCGACGATTTGAACGTTTTTACAGAGTCACCAGTTGGTAGATTTGAAAATAGTTGTACCAACTCCACCGAGTTTTGTTTGAAAGAGGCCCAATTGCTGGACATTGTCGAAACTTGATCTTTGAAAATAAAGTTTTGAGCTCGGGGGCTTGGTTAAGTGTAGGGAAGGTGTTAGGCACCCCACGACTCCCGTGTAAACACGGTACCGCATCTTTTCAATATTTCCCTTAAAACTGGAATGCGTGAGTGAATGCTGTTTGAAAATTGGGCCTATTGATTTGATTGATTGAAAGCTTTGGCAGGCTTCGTTGAACCTATATACAAAGGGTTTGATTTGATTTGCAAAAGCATTTGATTTGATTTTCTTTGAAAATCTTTTCTTTTGATTGAATTGAAAATGATGTTTTGAATGCTGGTTTATCAAACCCTTACGCTAATATAGGAATTGAATCCTATTGATACTTCCAATTTTATCTTTATAGCCTTAAAGTTGTATGTGAATGGTGATTTATCGGGCTGCGAAGCATCCTCGACCACAAAAATGTACAAGTGTCGGTCTCCTCATGGGCATTAAAACCATCAGAGGGACGCTGACACGACAATCCATATTTTTTCATTATATTGAGACCTTAAATCCAGATAACCATTTTAAGGTCTATTTACATGTATATTTCTACAAAAAAACTAGCAGGGTACATTTGTAAATCAGAGTTTGCCCATCGTGGGAATCAGATTCTGATTAGTTTGATCATGAATCCCACGATTCCTAGGCTCACATGTTAGTAGCCAATAAAACCTGCACAGTTCAAATTTGCACAAAATATGTATATATCCCAAAATTGCCAGAACCGAAGATTCATTCAGTAAATCCCGGTCCGCACGGCCGAAGCGTCTCATTCTCACTAGATAGAGATCTAAGGGACGCAAGGTTACTTTTGAAGCTGAAACTAGAAAGAAAGCTAGATTTAAAGAAATCTCAGCCATTCTAGCTTCCCGGTTCAATCTGGATGTTTTGAACCATTTGAAAACTAGAATTGGCGAGATTTAAATAAATCTAGTTTGCCCACAGATATGTCAGTGCCAATTCATATAAAATGAATATTTAAAACAGCAATTGAATAGAAAGCGAGTAAAGCAATATATATATAGTTATATATAAAAGTTGTAAAGGGCGATGGATTTTTACGTACAAGCCCGAACTGGAATTGAAATATATATATATATATATATATATACAAATATATATTAACAAAAATATAGTCAACCAAGACTGGGAAGAGAACCCAGTGATGGTGAAGGCTGCTTATATATGTATAAATATATATAAAACCAGTAAAAAGGCCACAGAATGATCCAAGCCAAACTGGAATGTAAATGTATAGAAAAATAGTGACTGGGAAGATAACCTAGTAATGGTGAAGTGTGCAAAAACAGTATAAAGGTCATGAAATAGTCTAGGCCAGACTAAAATATAAATTGCAGAAAAGTAGTCAACCAGTGACTGGGAAGATCACCCAGTATGGCAAAGAGTGCAAAAATAGTATAAAGGGCGATGGGTTTTCATGCCGATGCCCGGACTAGAATTGAAATATATATATATATATATATATATATTGACAAAAATGTAGTCAACCAATACTGGGAAAAGAGCCCAGTTATGGTGAAAGTCGCTTATTTATGCGTAAATATATATAAAAGCGATAAACTACCTCGGATTTGACATTCGGACTTGACAGAATTGAAATGTTAGTATATATAAAGTTAAATATATACAAAAAAGGGCCAAACCTGGACTAGGAAGATAACCCTTCCGGTGAAGTTGCCAAAACGTAGGTGCTAGTGCATTGAAGCTGCTAGAGCTGACGGATCGTCAATTCGAGTTGTAGAAATGCTAGAAAATCAGTTTATGCACAAAAATATACCAAATTTTGACGAAAATGGTCACGGAACTAAGTTTCGGGCATTTTTAGAAAACAAAACTTAACGTGCAAGTGTATAAAAGTACGAAAAAGTAATATTCACTTTCTGATCGTGAAAATACTTACAATAGACTGCTACACGGGCTTTTTGCCAAATTGTAGGCTCTACGTCCAAATCTACCGTTTATTTTCTAATATGTGGTAGTATGTGGGTATATCTACATGTTAGAGTGAAAATATTTGGGTTTGGAAGAGGTGTAAAAGTCAGAAAATTGAACTGGCAGAGCTTCGCTGCGTTTTTTGAATTCCTGAAAATGAAAGGGGGGCACGTTTATTTATAGGCTAGAGAGCCTCCACTCTACCTACTGCTGTTTCAAGTAGAGGTACAGCTCTGGTAGGGCCCGCAGTGCTGGATTCTGTCATCTCGAAGTACGTGCACTTCAGACAACGCGTAGTCGAAGTCGAAACTTTCTAACTTTTGATCAGAGCGTCCGTTTGAGGCGTGCGATACCTTTTCTAAAAGCCCTCTCCGAGAGTGTCGCAACGACATGGGATAAAACATTTTTCGGGTCCAAGAATATGGGTTCATAACCAAGTCTTCGATTCCCCGCAGTTTGTCCGTTGAGCTGTCTAGCGCTGTTTGCACTTGGGATCGTCGTTATGGTTTGTTCTGACTTTGTTGGCATTAATTCGACTTGAGTTTGACCAAATTGGATGAGATTTGATAAAATGACTGTTTTGCCCCTCCCGGGGCTACCTGTAGTGTCGGCACGACCTTTAGTCGACTTTCGGGACTTGTTTCCAAGATTTGGATCCCAATCGAGCATGTTCGTCCTCAGTGTTGCACCTGAAGCTGATGTGGCCATTCTAGGTTTTCTTCTGGAGGTGTTGTCATGCTTCAGGTATGTGCCTGAGGTTGTCCTGACTTCCCGAGTTGCTGCCGGGATGACCTGCACTTCCCGGGTTGCTGTCGGGGCTGATCTGTAACTCTCGGGTTGAGACCGGGGCTGAGTTGACATCCCGATATGATTGATCGGGGATGTGGTTATCCCGATATTGGTGACCAAGTTTGAGCTAACGGTCCGATATTGAGATCAGGATTGATCTGACGGTCCGATTGGAGATTAGAGTTGATTTGATGGCCTGATATTGAGATCGGGGATGATCTGACGGTCCGATTAAAGATCGGAGATGGATAGACGGTCCGATTGATGATCAAAGTTGGATTGACAGTTCGATTAACGATCGGATTTAGATTGACAGTCCAATTGACGATCGGAGTTGGATTGACGGTCCGATTGACGATCGGAGCTGTATTGAGTACCGATATTGGGGATCGAATTTAGGTTTACTGATATTGGGGATCAGATTTAGGTTAGATGACCGGCATTGGTGGCCGAATTTGAACTGGATGACTATAATACCCGAGAATTTCTATATATTAGTAAATAAATATATTAATGAAAATGAGAATTTATTTGAATATAAATGATTTTGTGAGCTAACTCAATTATATTAAATTGAATAATTATAATAATTGAGAAAAATGTGGAGTTTATAATAAACTCGGGAAGCCTTGTGTGGCACCGTGATGAGATATATTAATGATGATATTAATTGACGAATGAATTATTAAAGTAAACAATTAATCTATATTAATTGTTAATTGTTATTAAAGAATATTAATTAATTGTTATAAAATATTTTATGGTGATTAATTAATAATATGTGATTATTATTATTGCAAGAAATATAATAATAATAAGCAATGTGTTTATAAAAATAATAAGATATTTAATCATATAAGTGTTAATCGATTATTATAGAAATTAATAATCAATGAGGAATGGATTAATTAATATTATCGTTAATTAATCAATGAGATAAATAATTTATTTATTTGACATTATGAATAATAAAACAAATAAGTAAGTTATTAATATAATAAGATTATACTAATTATTATGTGCAAATGTGCAATACTTGAATATATAAAGTATATGGAATACAACTATATTATATAGTGTAGAGAGACACTTAAGTGTGACCATGCATGTATATATAAACTATAGTGCAATGTGATTATACTACACATAGAAACCATATATTATATGAAGCATAATGTGATTATATTATGTACATAAACTATATAGTAAAGTTATTGAATTATGAGAGTTACATAAAATGCATATGTAACAATGTGAATATACATTAAAGTGAGACATCATGAGTATGTGGTAGATAATTTGATAATACTTAACTATCTTATGTTATCTTCATTGATTATGAAACAATGTGAAACTAATGTACATGGGTTAAATGATAAGAGTACTTATATAATCCCTAAACCTTCTACTTATAATAATGTTATGTATTAGAATTACATGTGGAAACCAAAAGGAGAACTAAAAAGAACTGCATTGAACTAAATAAACATATTGTTGGAAAATTTAAACTCATCAGTTACATCATAGTACATAAACAGTAGCCTAAGGCTACGTAACTTCCAAGTTTATATCAGTGGCTAAGCATAGGTGATGATTGCAAAGCCAATGGCTATGGGGATGGCTGGTGGTGGGTTATTAAACCACTCCCAATTAACCAATGTTTTCTTCCATTATACCATAGACTCCAACCTCAGTACAATGCAAATGTCCAGTCCAAGTTTCCTTTATAAATAGAAGCTCCATTTTCAGATTATGTTGCTTGCAATTGTCTGATAAATTTTAAGTTTGAGAGTTCTAAGTTGCTGAGCAATTGTAGAAGCATATTCAGTGTGTGAGGAGTCCAATTAACATATAACAAAGGTATAACTTTATTTCCTTGTTCTTCATTTCATGAACTCCAATTGTCTGTTTCTGCAAATTCTCTGAAATTTTCTAATTCTTGAATTAAGTTTGGATATGGTGATAAGTTGATTAGGATATACTTGTTAGTTGTTATATAGTCTTGGTAGTATGTTTAAACTACAATATGACTGCTTTGAACTGATTTCGTGAAGTAAGTTTGTGTTTGGGCTGGAAGTCTGCCGAAGCAGACTGCGTCTTGATTTGAACCACGCACGGCGCAGCTGCGCCGGCATTACACTGCGGCGCAGCGCAGCTGCGCAGGGCCCTGAAACCAGTTTCTGCAGCCTGCTTAAAAATCTGTTATGTATATATTATGAGGTTTGGTTTAAACAAGCATGCTAGCTTGTGTAACATATATATAAACATAATGAGGCAATGTAAGCATATTTTAGTTTATTAACATGCATGGTTAACAAAAAGCGTATGGTTTCCGAAATGAACTTAGGATTTCAAAATGGACGTTGATTCGTTGTATCCATTTTAGACATTCTGACTTTTGAAACACGTTTGTATGACCTAGAAATACCTGAAATATATGTTCACTTGTGTAGATAAGTTTCATAACGAAATACGAACATGCAAACCTCATTAGTAACTGAAATGTAAGTTTTTACAAATGAACTTTTGACATGTTTATACCATATATGAGTTCTAATTTTTCAAGTATGTTCATATGGCCTTGAAATGCGTGTCAGACCTATTGACTTATGTATACGGATTTCATGATGTAACACGAACATGTTAGTAAGACTTATTGATGAAAATATGAGCTTTGATGGTGAACCTTAACATGTTATTACAAGATTTGTATTATGAAAGTTATGATCATACTTGATAGTACTATTAGACTTGTTAAAGTATCATTCATGTTTGCCTACTATGTTACATGTCGTAAAACCAAGTTTAGCGTAAACAAAGTATGTTTTCAACTAATAACTGTGATAGTTACATGTATGAAATGCGAATATTCATAAGCATGCCTAATATATAACTACCTTATATGTTTACAAGGTGAGCATGATAGATTTCGTAACATCATGACCTTGAATGACCGTAAGTCGTCAAAAGTATTAACATAGAACCTATATCCTGTAAATTGGTCGTGAAAGGGGTGAACGAACATGGAAAGACTCTTTAATATTTATACGTGCTATGTGGTATCATATGTTGATACGTGGATCAGATTTTGACAGTTAACTTACAGTAATGCTATAACTTGCTAAAATAGAATAGGTTTGCTATTTGTGGTAGTCTCACATGATAGTAATGATGTATGAAGATGATTAACTTGAGAAAAGAGGAAAGTTAAGGGTAGAAATTATATTAATATAATACTATATAACTGTGTCGCTAGGTCAAGACTTAGCTTATGTGATTATCGTATATACGAGATGAGATATAATGTTAAACTATATGACTAATGAATATCATATATACATAACTATATTACGATAGGATTCGAAAAGTGTTGATTAATTTATGGGGATAAACTACGCTTCAGGCAAGTTTCCTAACTTACATTCTTTTACGGTGCAAGTATTCTATCCTTGTATATTGCGAACTAGTTTCTTTACTTAATCGTTTGAATTGAATTAGTATACTTGAACTCTTATTTCATTAAAGCTATTATTCATGTTGAACTTGGTATTGTTCTTGAAAATTGTGAAAGTGTCTATGCCATTTGATTCGGCTAGACTTATATTATTAAAAAGCAACCCAAACCAATTGATTGGTGCGGGATCTTATATTTGACTGAGAAGAACAAAATATAACTGTCGGAGAACCGACGCGCGCACATTAGTATGATCGAGTGTTATGCATAACATAGGGTACTTTAGACTGATCACCTGTTGTACTTATTTTTGTTCGATTTTCAGTTTATTACTGTCAATTCCTGTGGAAGTTCATAGTCCTTAGTGACTGCTCAGTACTCAGTTATCTTGAAATCTTGAATTGATTTATTATTGAATCACATTGATATTATTCTGTCCCTAGCGAATATTATTGAGAACTGTTGATATTCTTGTTATCCTTGAACTATCAAACCTTGCTATACCCTTTCGAGAATTGAGAATTATATTACTTACCCTATTGTATATTACTTGCTGATCAAATTGTTCTCATTCTTGCTTTCCCTAAAAATATTTCAGTTAAGGCCGAGCAGTGCGGACCCTCGAGTACCGACAAGGGCAAGGGAAAGGCTACTGAGTAGCTTTGTTTATGTAGGACTTTATGATTGTAATAAAGAACTTATGATATTATGTACTAGTTAAGGTTATTATTACTTAAGATATGTCTAAGCTATGTAATCACTGTTTAAGTTACGAGACCTTGGGACGTGAATAATTAGATTATTTAAATGTAATTTATTCGGTATTAGTTGTGTATTATTCCGCTGTGCGATGCAACATTTAGTCGTATTATTATTGTGATGTATTACCATGAGCACATGACGAACCGAATTCGAGCGACCCTGTGACGGTCCTAGAATTTGGGGGCGTCACAGGTTGGTATCAGAGCTGTAGTTATAAACCTTAGGAACGAGTGTCCTTAGACTATAACTTAGGCGAACTTAGAAGTTAGGAAGGAGATAAAACTCATGTAGAGTTTTCCTTGAGAGACCTAGTCTGTTATGAAATGTAACTTCATTTTATACAATGAACTTATATTTTATTTAACATTCTAATGGAGTTGCTATTTCTTGTCTTGTGTTTGTGATTGTAGATGGCAGATATGGGAGACCAGCTAGAGTGGCTGAGGATGAGCCCAGGGATATTCATGTAGTGTACGAGGCACCCTTAGAGGCTGTGCCTGTGCATGCTATTGCACCATTCGAGTCTGACGACGAGGACGAGATTGAGATAGAGTCCGATCCAGAGGAGGAGCCGATGGAGGATGAGCCAGTAGAGGACTCTGATGAGGCTACTGTAGAGGAGCAGATGTTAGGCGAGTATGAGGAGTGGATTCTGGAGTTGGACTGCAGAGTCCAGAAGCTGGAGGTCGAGGCCGAGGAGAGAGAGTCTGAGTTCCAGAAGCTGAGGGACGAGGACCACCAGAGGAAGCTAGGCATGCAGGAGCTAGAGGTAGAGATCGCTTACTGCAGGGAGGCAGGGATCCAGATGGGAACCTTATTCCATAGGTCAGTGGTGAGGAATGTGGATCTGGCAGGAAAGCTGGAAGATGTAGAACCGAGGAAACTAAGCGAGAAGACTGAGAAGGAAGCACTTCGCACTCAGTTGGAATTAGAGGTGATGGATAGGATACACTGCAAGGAGAAGTGGGAGGCTGCCCATGAGAGAGCAGATGACCTGGAAGATGAGGTCAAATGCAAGAAGAGCAAAATGAACAAGATGGGGTACGTGTTCCGTTCGGCATTTGAGAGGATGCTTGATGGTGTGTACCACTACCCGGCAGAGCAGGGACAGACTCTACACACTATGAGTCGAGAGCTGGTAGCTTATATAGCACAGTTAGAGTACAAGAGCGCTGTGGAGCATGGCATGATGTGATGAGATTTCCTTAAATGGTCTAGTGGTAGTTTAGTAGAATTTTTCTTTATGTGTTGTACATACTATGTTGTAATCCCAATCTTTTGTGTAAGATGTGGGATAGTGATGTAAACCCTGTGTAAGCTTTTGTTAGAGGGATAGTATGGTAGTAGGTTGGTATATTCCCCGTCTTTTGTGATATTAGGGGATACATGTGATAACATTTATAGAAATATGCTAGGGAAATCATGTAATGAAACGGTTGGCATATAAATATAAATGAAGCTTATTTCAGAAACGTGTTATAAATTTATTCTTTTAGTATTAAAAGAAATACTTAAGTAATATACTTGAATAATAATAAAATGAAAATTTGTGATGCAGATAATGCTGCCCAGACATAGATTGACTGCACCTGAGGAGTCAGTGAACAATGAGATGGAACAAGTAAACCCGATCTAGAAACTGGTAGACCTGTTAGGAGAGGCATTAAGGGGAAGGAACAATGAACCCGTTCGTCCCAACCCTCAGGCTGTGCCAGTAACAACCTTTAAAGTCTTTAAGAGTGTAGGACCCCCAAAGTTCGAGGGAACTACCGACCCAATCGTCGCACAAACGTGGATCAAGGAGATCGAAAAAGCTTTCACTATAGCTCGAGTAGGCGAAGATCAGAAGACAGTGTTTGCCACGTACATAATGAGGGGAGAAGCGAACTACTGGTGGGAGGCTAATCAACAAAGAGCTGGAGAAGGGATAATAGCTTGGGATAAGTTTACGACGCTATTTTTTGAGAACTACTTCCCGAAAAGCATGAAGAATAGGATGGAGGTGAAATTCCTAGAGTTAAAACAAGGGGAGATAACGGTGGCGTAATACGCGGATAGGTTTAACGAACTAGCCCGATTTGTGGAGCACCAGGTAGGAGATGAATAGAGGAAGGCTAGATGATTTGAACAAGGACTGAAGCCTTGGCTATTCAATAAGGTGTCAGTTCTTCAGATCGATTCTTTTACAACACTGCTGGAGAAGGCTATTATCGCCGAGGGAGGAAGTGAAGCTTTGAGCTTGTATAACAAAGAGAAGAAAGAAAAGAACACTAGTAGTGAAAATCGTGGAGGAAGAAGTGGCGGAGGGAGTAACTCCGGGAAGAAAAAGTGGGACAACAACAATAACAATAGCAGCAGAAACAATAATAAAGGTGGGAGTCACCAGGGAAATTTTAAGAAAAGGAGTGGAGCTTGTAATAAGTGTGAGAAAAGTCACCAAGGGGAGTGCTGGAAAGGAAAGGGCACGTGTTATAACTGCGGCCAAGAGGGGCACATATCGCCAAACTGTCCGAAGCCAAAGAAGATCCAAGAGTGTTTTGCTTGCGGCTCAACTGAGCACCGTATTAAGGATTGCCCGAAGAAGGGAAGTGGCGGAAGTGGTAGCCAACAAGGGGGAGGAAACAAGCTTATGATCAGCGGGTAGGCATAATCTAATCGCCCAACCGCCAGAACTTTTAACATGATCGTCCAGGATGCCGTGGCTGCGAAGGACGTGGTGTCAGGTATAATCCTAATCAATGATATAAATGCTTATGTATTATTTATTCGGGTGCCACCTGTTCTTTTATATCTGAAGAATTTTCTAGTAAACTTAGTACACCCCAAGAACTATTAGAAAATCCTTTGATCATAGAAGTTGCTAATAAAGAAGTGATCCCTATAGAATACGTTTATCGAAATTATCGCGCAAACATTACAGAACATGAACTGAGCGTAGACTTGATTCCTATTAGATTGGGAGAATTTGACGTAATACTGGGAATGGATTGGTTATATAACCATGCTGCGATAATTGACTGTCAAAATAAATGTGTAAACCTTCAGACTCCGAGTAAGTCTAAGGTAGTGTTTTATGGTAGCTCATCGCTTAAGCAATCGTGTTGCGTTACGATGATGCAGGCCAAGAAATTGTTAAGGAAAGGATGTGTAGGTTATTTAGCTTACATTGTAGATACTCAGAAAAAGGGAGTAGAAATTAAAGATATATCCGTAGTGAATGAATTCCAAGATGTATTTTCGAACGATCTGCCTAGTCTTCCGCCAGACAGAGAAATCGAATTCATAATAGACTTAGCACCGGACGATTTTGAAAGCTCCATATCGTATGGCGCCAGTAGAAATGAAGGAATTGATGATACAATTGCAAGAGTTGTTGGATAAGGGTTACATTCGACCGAGTGTTTCTCCTTGGGGAGCACCAGTGCTATTCGTTAAGAAGAAGGACGGATCGATGAGGCTCTATATCGATTATCGAGAATTGAACAGAGTAACGATCAAGAACCGATATCCGCTACCGAGGATAGATGACCTGTTTGATCAACTGAAGGGAGCAAAGTGTTTCTCGAAAATTAACCTGCGAACAGGATATCATCAACTGAAAGTGAGGAATGAGGACATACCAAAGACTGCATTTCGAACCCGTTATGGACACTACGAGTTTTTGGTAATGTCATTTGGATTGACTAATGCTCCGGCAGCATTTATGGACTTGATGAACTGAGTTTTCAAGCCATACTTAGATAAATTTGTGGTAGTTTTTATCGATGACATTTTGATCTACTCAAAGACAGAGGAAGAACAAGCCGAACATCTTAAGATTGTTTTAGAGGCACTAAGGAAAGAAAAGATGTATGCAAAATTTTCAAAGTGTGAATTTTGGATGGAGAAGGTTCAATTCTTAGGTCACGTAGTGGATAAGAATGGAATCTCAGTAGACCCTGAAAAGGTCGAAGCAGTGAGTAATTGGGAACAACCGAGAACACCGACGGAGGTGAGAAGTTTCTTAGGGTTAGCTGGGTACTATCAAAGATTTATCCAAGATTTTTCTAAGATAGCAACCCCATTGACTAATCTGACGAGGAAGACGGTGAAATTTGTATGGACCGAAAAATGCGAAGAGAGTTTTCAGGAGTTGGAAAAGAGATTGAGCGAAGCGCCTGTGTTATCATTACCAGATGATGCGGGAAATTTTGTGGTGTATAGTGACGAATTGCACAAGGGACTTGGTTGTGTGCTCATGCAACACGGCAAAGTTATTGCGTATGAATCATGATAATTGAAGGATTACGAAAAACGATACCCTACTCACGACTTAGAGTTAGCGGCAGTAGTTTTTGCGTTGAAGATTTGGAGGCATTATTTGTACGGGGAAAAATGTGAGATATACACGGACCACAAAAGTCTGAAATATATCTTCACATAGAAGGAGTTGAATATGCGGCAGAGGAGGTGGTTAGAATTAATCAAAGACTATGACTGCGATATTCTTTATCACCCGGGAAAGGCAAACGTGGTTGTCGACGCTCTGAGCAGAAAAGGAAGGGAGAAATTGTTTAATTTGATGACTCAGGAAGAGTTGATAAGAGAGATGGAGAAATTAGAGATAGAAGTGAAAGGACTAGAAAAGTCTGGTGAGAAGTTATTTGTAATGGAAGCTTGTCCGACGTTGTTGGATAGAGTAAAGGAAGCCCAGGAAAAGGATGAAGAGTGTGAGAAAATCAGAAAAAAGATTACAGAGAATGAAGAAGGGAAATTTCGAATGGATAAAGATGGTATTTTGAGATTTGAAGGAAGAGTGTGGGTACTAGCAGTAACATAGTTAAGGGAAGAGATTTTGCACGAGGCACACAATACGACATATTTTGTTCATTCGGGAGGCATGAAGATGTACCGAGATCTAAGGCAACATTTTTGGTGGCCCAATTTGAAACAAAAAGTCGCAGAGTGCGTCAGTAGATGTTTGGCTTGTCAACGCGTTAAAGCAGAGCATCAACGGTCGAGTGGTTTACTACAACCGTTGGAAATACCAGAGTGGAAATGGGAGCATATTACAATGGACTTCATGGTAGGACTTCCAATTACACAGAAAGGTTATGATGCTATTTGGGTTATTGTGGATTGACTAATGAAGACTGCACATTTTCTACCAATCAAGATCCGCTACAGTTTGAATCAGTTAGTGAGTCTGTACGTAAAGGAGATTATTTCACGACATGGAGTACCAGTGTCAATTGTATCTGATCGAGATCCGCGCTTCACGTCCAATTTTTTGAAAACTTTGCAAGAGAGAATGGGAACGCAGTTGAGGTTGAGTACCGCTTATGATCCTCAGACAGACGGACAGAGTGAGCAAACAATAAAAACGCTGGAGGACATGCTTAGGACTTGCGTGATGGATTTTAAGAGAAATTGGGACGACCACCTACCCTTAGTCGAATTTGCGTATAATAATAGTTACCATGCGAGTATCAACATGCCACCGTACGAAGCTCTTTACGGGAGAAAGTGCAGGACGCCATTGTGTTGGGACGAAGTCGGGGAGCGACGAATACTTGGACTAGAGCTAGTACAACAAACAGCAGACGTGGTGGTAGTGATAAGAGCCAGACTAGTAGCAACTCAAGATCGCCAGAAGAAATACGCAGATTTGCATCGGCAGGACCGAGACTTCAAAGTTGGCAGTTTCGTATTTTTAAAGGTATCTCCATGGAAGGGAAAAATCCGTTTCGGCAAGAAAGGAAAATTGAGTCCAAGATTCATAGGACCTTTCGAGATACTGAAGCGAGTGGACGAAGTGGCATACAAAGTTGTATTACCACCCGAGTTGAAGCACATCCACAACGTATTCCACATTTCTGTGTTGCGACCGTACAAGGCCGACTACAAGCACGTGATTTCTTACGAGCCCATTCAAGTGGAGAAGAACTTGGCGTATGAAGAAATTCCTGTCCAAATATTAGATAGGAAAGACCAAACTTTGAGAAATAAAATTATATCTTCTGTAAAAGTACTTTGGCGTAACCACGATGTCGAGGAGGCAACGTGGAAGTTAGAAGATAGGATGATGAGGGATTATCCCCATTTATTTGTGTAACCTTGTAGCAATTCCGGGACGGAATTTTTATAAGGGGGGAGGATGTAATACCCGAGAATTTCCATATATTAGTAAATAAATATATTAATGGAAATGAGAATTCATTTGAATATAAATGATTTTGTGAGTTAACTCAATTATATTAACTTGAATAATTATAATAATTGAGAAAAATGTGGAATTTATAATAAACTCGGGAAGCCTTGTATGGCACCGTGATGAGATATATAAATGATGATATTAATTGACGAAGGAATTATTAAAATTAATCTATATTAATTGTTAATTGTTATTAAAGAATATTAATTAATTGTTATAAAATATTTTATGGTGATTAATTAATAATATGTGATTATTATTATTGCAAAAAATATAATAATAATAAGCAATGTGTTTATAAAAATAATAAGAAATTTAATCATATAAGTGTTAATCGATTATTATGGAAATTAATAATCAATGAGGAATGAATTAATTAATATTATCGTTAATTAATCAATGAGATAAATAATTTATTTATTTGACATTATGAATAATAAAATAAATAAGTAAGTTATTAATATAATAAGATTATATTAATTATTATGTGTAAATGTTCAATACTTGAATATATAAAGTATATGGAATACAAGTATATTATATATTGTAGAGAGACACTTAAGTGTGACCATGCATGTATATATAAACTATATATTATATGAAGCATAATATGATTATATTATGTACATAAACTATATAGTAAAGTTATTGAATTATGAGAGTTACATGAAATGCCTATGTAACAATGTGAATATACATTTAAGTGAGACATCATGAGTATGTGGTAGATAATTTGGTAATACTTAATTATCTTATGTTATCTTCATTGATTATGAAACAATGTGAAACTAATGTACATGGGTTAAATGATAAGAGTACATACATAATCCCTAAACCTTCTACTTATAGTAATGTTATGTATTGGAATTACATGTGGAAACCAAAAGGAGAACTAAAAAGAACTGCATTGAACTAAATAAACATATTGCTGGAAGATTTAAACTCATCAGTTACATCATAGTATATAAACAGTAGCCTAAGGCTAAATCACGTAACTTCCAAGTTTATATCAGTGGCGAAGCATAGGTGATGATTGCAAAGCCAATGGCTATGGGGATGGCTGGTGGTGGGTTGTTAAACCACTCCCAATTAACCAATGTTTTCTTCCATTATACTATAGACTCCAACCTCAGTACAATGCAAATGTCCAGTCCAAGTTTCCTTTATAAATAGAAGCTCCATTTTCAATTTTTATGTTGCTTGCAATTGTCTGATAAATTCTAAGTTTGAGAGTTCTAAGTTGCTGAGCAATTGTAGAAGCATATTCAGTGTGTGAGGAGTCCAATTAACATATAACAGAGGTATAAATTTATTTCCTTGTTCTTCATTTCATGAACTCCAATTGTCTGTTTTTGCAAATTCTCTAAAAATTTCTAATTCTTGAATTAAGTTTGGATATGGTGATAAGTTGATTAGGATATACTTGTTAGTTGTTATATAGTCTTGGTAGTATGTTTAAACTACAATATGACTGCTTTGAACTGATTTCGTGAAGTAAGTTTGTGTTTGGGCTGGAAGTCTGCCGAAGCAGACTGCGTCTTGATTTGAACCACGCACGGCGCAGCTGCGCCGGCATTACACTGCGGCGCAGCGCAGCTGCGCAGGGCCCTGAAACCAGTTTCTGCAGCCTGCTTAAAAATCTGTTATGTATATATTATGAGGTTTGGTTTAAACAAGCATGCTAGCTTGTGTAACATATATATAAACATAATGAGGCAATGTAAGCATATTTTAGTTTATTAACATGCATGGTTAACAAAAAGCGTATGGTTTCCGAAATGAACTTAGGATTTCAAAATGGACGTTGATTCGTTGTATCCATTTTAGACATTCTGACTTTTGAAACACGTTTGTATGACCTAGAAATACCTGAAATATATGTTCACTTGTGTAGATAAGTTTCATAACGAAATACGAACATGTAAACCTCATTAGTAACTGAAATGTAAGTTTTTACAAATGAACTTTTGACATGTTTATACCATATATGAGTTCTGATTTTTCAAGCATATTTATATGGCCTTGAAATACGTGTCAGACCTATTGACTTATGTATACGGATTTCATGATGTAACACGAACATGTTAGTAAGACTTACTGATGAAAATATGAGCTTTGATGGTGAACCTTAACATGTTATTACAAGATTTGTATTATGAAAGTTATGATCATACTTGATAGTACTATTAGACTTGTTAAAGTATCATTCATGTTTGCCTACTATGTTACATGTCGTGAAACCAAGTTTAGCGTAAACAAAGCATGTTTTCAACTAATAACTGTGATAGTTACATGTATGAAATGCGAATATTCATAAGCATGCCTAATATATGACTACCTTATATGTTTACAAGGTGAGCATGCTAGATTTTGTAACGTCATGACCTTGAATGACCGTAAGTCATCAAAAGTATTAACATAGAACCTATATCCTGTAAATTGGTCGTGAAAGGGGTGAACGAACATGGAAAGACTCTTTAATATATATATACGTGCTATGTGGTATCATATGTTGATACGTGGATCCGATTTTTACGGTTAACTTATAGTAATGCTATAACTTGCTAAAATAGAATATGTTCGCTATTTGTGGTAGTCTCACATGATAGTAATGATGTATGAAGATGATTAACTTGAGAAAAGAGGAAAGTTAAGGGTAAAAATTATATTAATATAATACTATATAACTGTGTTGCTAGGTCAAGACTTAGCTTATGTGATTATCTTATATACGAGATGAGATATAATGTTAAACTATATGACTAATGAATATCATATATACATAACTATATTACGATAGGATTCAAAAAGTGTTGATTAATTTACGGGGATAAACTACGCTTAAGGCAAGTTTCCTAACTTACACTCTTTTACGGTGCAAGTATTCTATCCTTGTATATTGCGAACTAGTTTCTTTACTTAATCGTTTGAATTGAATTAACATACTTGAACTCTTATTTCATTAAAGCTATTATTCATGTTAAACTTGGTATTGTTCTTGAAAATTATGATAGTGTCTATGCCATTTGATTCGGCTAGACTTATATTATTAAAAAGCGAACCAATTGATTGGTGCGAGATCTTGTATTTGACTGAGAAGAACAAAATATAACTGTCGGAGAATCGACGCGCGCACATTAGTATGATTGAGTGTTATGCATAACATAGGGTACTTTAGGCTGATCACCTGTTGTACTTGTTTTTGTTGAATTTTTAGTTTATTATTGTCAATTCCTGTGGAAGTTCATAGTCCTTAATGACTGCTCAGTATTCAGTTATCTTAAAATCTTGAATTAATTTATTATTAAATCACATTGATATTATTCTGTCCCTAGCGACTGTTATTGAGAACTGTTGATATTCTTGTTATCCTTGAACTATCAAACCTTGCTATACCCTTTCGAGAATTGAGAATTATATTACATACCCTATTATATATTACTTGCTGAGCAAATTGTGCTCATTCTTGCTTTCCCTAAAAACATTTCAGTTTAGGCCGAGCAGTGCGGACCCTCGAGTACCGACAAGGGCAAGGGAAAGGCTACTGAGTAGCTTTGTTTATGTAGGACTTTATGATTGTAATAAAGAACTTATGATATTATGTACTAGTTAAAGTTATTATTTCTTAAGATATGTCTAAGCTATGTAATCACTGTTTAAGTTACGAGACCTTAGGATGTGAATAATTATATTATTTAAATATAATTTATTCGGTATTAGTTGTGTATTATTCCGTTGTGCGATGCGACATTTAGTCGTATTATTATTGTGATGTATTACCATGAGCACATGACAAATCGAATTCGAGCGACCCCGTGACGGTCCTGGAATTTTGGGGCGTCACAATGACCGGCATTGGAGGCTGGGTTTGGATTGAAAGCGCGGTATCGATACGGAGGTTGATTTGATTAACGGCTTTGCCCTCCTACAGTGTTAATATTGGGGCTAGGAAAATTTTGAATGTCTACAGATGCCCCTCTTTATCATGTTCATGCAATGTAATGAAATGTATAGGATAAAGATTGGTAGACACTGGAATTACTAATGCAGACGCACAGCAATGCATGATATGGCATGTTATGGTTGATTGATACCTTTAAGGAGGTAGTGTCAACATAGATTGCTTCATGTCATTGACTGCTGGGGATAACGTTATCTATAACGACCCTTGAGGTTCATAAAATTGTAGTTGATTGACCTCCCTGATGGGTTATCAGAGTTAGGCTATAAAAACTGACTTTCGTCACTTTCTGCTGGGGATGACGATATTCATGATGGCCTTCTTGACTCTGATGGGGATAATATTACGGATGTTTCCTTGTTTTGAGACCAATGGTTTCCCTATCAATCGATATTCTACGTAGGTGCCATTGCACATTTTAAAAGTTTGTCCATGGGGATATCTTCCAGTTATCTAGTTACCTCAACGGAAGCTTCTGACGCCTTCCTGGATGATAGTTTGCACTGGTAGTTTGCCACAGGAGAATGCATCATCGATTCTGTCTAATAATCCCTTTGAGGATGTGTATAACAGATTTCATTATCTGTCCTCTATGTGGATGAAGTAATATATGGTTTTCGCTCCTAGATCATCTCCCGATGTCTTATGGGGCTAATCTGACGATTAAAGCGTCATTGGGCTTGAGCCAATGGCTGGACTGGATTTCGATTTGTACCCGAACTTCGCTAGAACGGAACCAACGGTTGACTTTGACTTCGATCAGTACCCGAACTTCGCTGGAGTTGAACTAACGAATGAACTGGACTTCGGTCTGTACCCGAACTTCGCTGGAATGGAACCAACGATTGAACTTGGCTTCAGTCTATACCCGAACTTCGCTGGAATGGAACCAACGGTTGAACTTGGCTTCAGTCTATACCCGAACTTCGCTGGAATGGAATCAACGGTTGAACTGGACTTCGGTCAATACCCGATCTTTGCTGGAATGGAACCAACGGTTGAACTGGACTTCGTCAGTACTCGAACTTCGCTGGAGTGGAACCAACGGTTGATCTTGGCTTTGGACTGTACCCGAACTTCACTGGAATGGAACCAACGATTGATCTTGGACTTTGGTCAGTACCCGAACTTTGCTGGAATGGAACTAACGGTTGAACTGGACTTCGTTCAGTACCCGAACTTCGCTGGAATGGAACCAACGGTTGATCTTGGCCTCGTTATGTACCCGAACTTCGCTGGAATGGAACCAACTATTGATCTTGGACTTCAGTCTGTACCCGAACTTTGTTGGAGTGGAACTAACGGTTGATCTTGGACTTCGGTCAGTACCCAAACTTCATTGGAATGGAACCAACGGTTGATCTTGGACTTCGGTCAGTACCCGAACTTCACTGGAATTGAACTAACGGTTGATCTTGGACTTCTGTCAGTACCCGAACTTCGCTGGAATTGAACCAACGGTTGAACTTGGCTTTAGTCTGTACCTGAACTTAGTTGGAGTTAAACCAACAGTTGAACTGGTTTTGGTCTGTACCCGAACTTCGCTGGAGTTAAACCAACGGTTGAACTTGGCTTTGGTCTGTACCCGAACTTCGATGGAATTGAACCAACGATTGAATTGGCTTCGGTCTGTACCAGAACTTTGCTGGAGTTAAACCAACGATTGAACTTGGCTTCGGTCTGTACCCGAACTTCGCTGGAATTGAACCAACGATTGAACTGGCTTTGGTCTATACCAGAACTTCGTTGGAGTTAAACTAACGGTTGAACTTGGCTTCGGTCTGTACTTGAACTTTGCTGGAATTGAACTGGCTTCGGTCTATACCCAAACTTCGTTGGAGTTAAACCAACGATTGAACTTGGCTTCGATCTGTACCCAAACTTCGCTGGAATTGAACCAATGGTTGAACTGGCTTCGGTCTATACCCGGACTTCACTGGAGTTAAACCAACGATTGAACTTGGCTTCGATCTGTACCCGAACTTTGCTGGAAATGAACCAACGGTTGAACTGGCTTCGGTCTGTACCCGAACTTCGCTGGAGTTAAACCAACGGTTGAACTGGCTTCGGTCTGTACCCGAACTTCGCTAGAGTTAAACCAACAGTTGAACTCGGCTTCGGTCTGTACCCGAACTTCGCTGGAATTGAACCAATTGTTGAACTGGCTTCGGTCTGTACCCGAACTTCGCTAGAGTTAAACTAACGGTTGAACTGGCTTCGATCTGTACCCGAAATTCATTGGAATTAAACCAATGGTTGAACTGGCCTTCAGTCTGTACCCGAACTTCTAAAATGGTAATTTTCGGTAGTTTTGCACAGTTTTTTAAGCAGTTGGCTTTGTTGAACCCCGGACATGGCTCTGGGATGAATACCAAGGGTCTCCATGGTGTTTCCCTTTCTGTCAGACTCTCGCTGCTTAAACGCAGATTTTCAGGACAAACCGCTCAATCGCGTAGCAATTTTTCTTCAAATTTGACTTCGCAGCTCAGTTAAAATTCGTTTTGACTCAAACTGCACTGGACCTGGGGAAGTAAGACCCACCCTGGGCTGCCTCAACTGGAGGTGCGGCAGCCATAGGTGGGGGTGCTCCCACCTAGGCTTTAAATTGGGCAGCGGGATTTCATTTAAAACAATTTTAGTTTTGAGTTCCAAACGGATTTCGATCTTCTTTTTCAGATCTACGGAGCGTGGATAGCTGTTTTCTAATTCTGTCAGTTCCTATGTGATCAGCGCAACGCAGGTAACGTTTTACATGCTTTTTCTGTAGATTTTAACCGTTAAAAGCATGCGAACCACTTAGGGTGTTTTTAGATGCAATGTATGAAAAATGTATGCCTATATGACCTGTTCAAAATTTTCTGACGACATATGTATTCATATCTTACTGTAATCCATGTTTGGATGTAAGAAAATTCAGGTTCTGAGATAGTGTTATTTTGCACTCTTTGATTAGTTTAGTCATCCTTTTGAGGCCTAGTGAGCCTGGATTTTTAACTAAAAAATGTCCATGGTAATTTGGCTACCATATGAGGTTGACTTTTGATTTTTTTTCATAAATATGAACTGTTTCTATTTTTGGGTAGGTCTGCTACTGAATGGCCACCTAGACATGCCCATGTGCATGTGGACAGTCCATTTTATAAAGGAGACTCTGGCGAAATTTTTCCAAAATCTTAGGCATTTAAAAACATGCATTTTTGACACTTCTGAGTATTTTTAACTGATCCATGAAGGTTTTTAGCTTCTAGGTTTTGAGAGCATGCAGTTTTGACTTTACTGGATATTTTTGACCGACCCATGTATGTCTTAGAACCTAGAGATATATGCTGGACTGATTGAAAATGATAAGCCACAGGTTTTACGCTTACCACACCCTTTCTGAGGTGATTTGGAGTATTGCTGTATACGATGGATCGCGATAGACCCGGCAGTTCCAGTAGGGTATCCTTAGGTATCAGACGGAGTAGGGCTTCTGATTTTCCTCAGCCTTGTCCAGCTCGAATGCCTCGTAGATTAGTGGAGGCGGTGATTCGTCCAGCACAGGACGAGCAGCCATTTGATATTGACGATGAGGAGGCTTCTTTTACTACTCATGTTCCTGCTCAGGCTCCACGTGCAGAGGTCCCTGGCAATGTTGTGCAGACGCAAGAGTTGTTGGGTGACTTGAGTCGCCATCCTTTGAGATATCTTCATGCCAACGAGGTGACTTAAAGTTTTTATCTATTTTAAATTCTTTTCTTCCTTTTGCCATTCTCGGGGCGCAGGTTTCTGACATAGGTTGATTTTTGATGCAGGTTCCTGGCTTTACGCAGCCTCGAGGGAACTGGTTTAGCGTGCATTCCCTATATCATACTCTACACGAGGATTACAGGGATATCGTAGATGGCTGGGGCTTTCAGGCCTTTTTCTCGATCTTTCCCCGTCGTTGCCCCTGGGGGTATATGAGGGCTTTATCACCAGCATTGAGTTTGAGGGCCAGCCAGTGCCTGTTGTGGCTGACAGTATGCCCACTATCGTTCGGTCCCTGTTGGGAGTTCCTACGACAGCGTTCAAGGGTCTGGCAGTCCGATCCAGTCCCTTGAGTATGGATGCCCAAGATGGGACTTTACAGGAGCCCCCGCCTGATGACCAGAGGGCTAAAGATCGCATTTTTAGGCGATTATTTTTGTCGATTATTTTTGTCGACCATCAGGGGTTGTTTTGTGGCGGATAACTCATCTACTGTATCCTTTGCCTTGATTAGCACCACTCGACATGTAGAGCGCCTCAGTGACTATAATTGGGGCTCCTATACCTTTGCCTATTTTCTCTGGGGCATACGCATGCTTTCGGAGGGTTTGACGGAGGCTTGGTTAGGATTTTACCCATTTCTGCTAGTGAGCATCTTTCTGTATCTTTTTGATTTCAGCATTCATTTTTGTCAATCTTGGTCACTGAGGACTTTTAATATTTGCATGATCAGCTTTGGGCATTTGAGAGGCTTCCTTGCCTATGGCCCGTTTCTGCCTTAGGTCTGGAGACCTATACTCGGGGATGGCAATGGCATCACTCCACTTGGACGGAGGTCCCTATTGCTGAGGGATTCACTCATGCCCATCTATAGTTGGAGCTTTTGACGGCGGGTTCGATCACTTGGACGCCGTATACATCTAAGTTTTTGACCGTCGGATTCGAGGGAGGTGTCCCTACTGGCCGAGAGTTTGAGTTGTCGACCCGTAGAGTCCCTTTATTGACGGTGGGAGGCTGGGAGCTCTATCTTGGAGAGCGTGCCATTAGGAACATTATAGGGGAGATCCGCATTCCCATTACCCCTCCTGCTTGGCATCATTAGTCGTTGACTGTGCCATTGACAGACATCCCTATGGAGGGAATAGATGGCTTTGCCTTATCAGAGGGCCCGTACAGCCAGGAGGCATTTAACAGCTGGTGGAGTCCTCGTACTATTGGAGCTCAGACTCGTGCCACCCAGTTCATAGCAGATATGGTGACAGGGTCCGTGATGATGATGGACTGGATAGCTTGCCTTAGAGAGCCTACTCATGCAAATTAGATAGCAGATCTGACCAGGGAGTTGGAGCAGGCCCGTTTCTTTATCAAGAATCTTGGCCAAGATTGGTCAGAAGCATCTTCTTTTGACCCGTCCAGCTCAGGAGCAGGTCCCTCTTCAGGTCCATTTAGCAGCAGCATTGCAGGGGCAGATCCTCCCTTATACCACCCAGACATGCCTAATAGCAGCAATTTTGTATCCACCGAGGAGATGGAGCAGGTTGATCGCTTTGACATTGATGTCATTGACTTCCTTTGACAGCTGTTGTAGCTATACTTTTTGGTCAACCATTGTTTTGGCTATTTGGCAGTTGTGCCATCATTTTAATAGACCACTGTATTACTTGGGTGGTGGTGCCCCATTTCTTTGTATTTTCCTTTCTGCTTTATATTATCAGACAGGGATGATGCCTGCAGTAGATAGCTAGTTGTAGATATTCATGATCTTTTCTATCTATCGCATCATGTTTATATTTGTCATCATGCATATATTATGTCATGTGTATGCATTCAGACAGCTGCTACTTGATTTAACCTCTGGATGGTCTTGTGGTACGGTGATACAGATGACGTCGTCTTTCGTCAGTCGTATTGAGCATGTACCACCGTCTGCGGTGGCGGTATCGTTGAGGTCCTAGTATGAGAGTCTACCCTTTTCAGCCAGGGGGACAGTGGACCACATGTTGGGGCATTCATTGGCCCTTGTAGATTTTTAGGTGCCATTTGGATTTATTGATGGTATTTTACCCTTCTGGATACCTAAGAGACAGGTGTTCTGCTTCGGGCTGGATGAGTTGACGCCGACTCTGGAGGAGTACGAGCAATTTACTGGGTTGGCTCTGGATTTGCCGTGTGCTCGTACGGCTATTAGTGATATGAGGAGACTGTTTACCCAGATGTCTGGTCTCCATCAAAGCGTGATCAGGGACGAGATTGTATCTGGACACGTGATCTCAATTGACTTCCTGATCGATAGATTTAGAGAGCTCGACAGCTATGATCGCCATGTCGGAGATTTTATTATTTCAGCAGAGGCATGACATCTAGCTAGAGTAGACAATCTGCTGATGTGTATTGTGGCATACGTCTATATGCCGCTTCGCTTGGATCATTTGGACGTGGGATTATTAGTTGTGATTCGGGCCCTAAGACAGGGTAGCACCATCGTCCCGATGATATTAGCTGAGATATTTAGATCAGCCACACATTATAGTACCCATGTAGAGGGGTTTTTTAGGGGAAGCTCGGTCTTGCTCTATATATGGCTGATGTCCCATATACGACCGATTGGATTCTTCAGGCTTCGGGGTTTTTGCTTCACTCATGAGACATCCACAGTTTATTCCTTTCAGCCTACGGAGTGCATTGATGTAGAGTTATGGTTGGCATTTCTATTGGATATTGAGCATCCGTTCTCGATCTTGTCATGCTCAGGGCTAGCGTCCCCATATAGCTTTATCACCCATGCTTCCGGCATGGATTATTTTCCCCTGGCGGGATTGAGGGGAATGACTACCTATCATCCCCTGGCAGTCATATGTCAATTCAATCAGCTTAAGAGTCTGCACCACTTTGAAAGGGATACTGATCAGAGGATGTCAGTTTCATGTATGGCATCCACCGACTTGGTTAGAGTATATGAGTGTTGGACTTATCGAGAGAGGGATGATTTCTCTGGTAGCCATCCGGGCCGTTCTCCGAAGTATTCTGCCTAGTTGGAGGCAGAGACAGCAGTTGCAGCATCAGAGCCTCATTTATCTCCGATTGTGGACTCTGACGAGGAGGAGCCTATGGAGGATCCGAATTCTCCTACCGAGGATGAGTTGTTCATGGGTTTGATAGCGGCTCTAGTGAGTGATCCGCTGGCTATTACTGCAGGGACGGATCTGGCTTTGGCGGACTCACTATTCAGGATGACCTTTGATAGAGATTCAGCTAGAGCGCAGATGTTGGCCGCCTTGTCTGGCAAAGATTTAGCTTTTGCTAAGAGAGATGGACTCAGGGTCGCTCTAGATGCTAGATTGATTAAGCAAGAGGTGCTCCGATCTGCCAGAGATGTAGCTGTTGTAGAGCGAAACGAGATCCGCTCGGCTATAAACGTAGCATATATTGAGATCGAGGAGACTTTGATTGCTCAAGACGCAGCTTTTGCGGAGAGGGATGAGGCTATAGCTTTCCGTGATTTCCACATTACTGATAGTACTGCTCTTCCATCTTACACTTATGGTTTGGTCACCAAGATGAGTGCGTACATTGATGACCACAGTGCTACGATACAAATGGCCGTGGAGGTACTGGGTCGTATGGAGGCTGAGTGGACTGCACTTACAGCTGCTCCCCCATCTTCAAAGAGAGATGCCATGCTGGCATTACTGACCCGTTTTTCCTTGGGTCCATAGACTAGCTTTATTTTTCCTGCACAGACTAGACAGCCATTTTTTTCATGTACAAGGCATTATATATATATCAAATAGTGTTATATATCAGAGAAATATAGTTTTAATTCACTTCTCTGATTGAATATGTACTGTCATTGCTGAGTGATTACCACTTCTTTTATGACTCGCAGTCGTAGATGTATCTTGAGCTTCTCCTTGATGGACTTACAGTTGAGATGTCAGGGAGTATCTCAGATGGCCATGTTGACCAGGGTAGATTGATAGAATTTAGCTTCTATTTGTCTTTGGTGTCTTGAAACTGGTCTTTTATTGGTTTTTTTCTTGAAGGTCCAACCGCGCCATAAATGGCTACCTACTTACTCCCGGGTTAAGGGAGATCAGGTCATTCGTAGTTCAGGTTATTTGGTTGGGGAGAAGTTTGAAAAGTATTTATCTTGGTTTTTGAGTTTGGTTTGATGAGTTTTTGAGTTTTTTATTTGGTTTGACCGCACCAGAAATATCTGCCTACGTACTCCCGAGTGTAGGGAGATCAGGTCATTTATAGTTCTGGCTTTCTAGTGAAAAATTGAACCTAATTTGATTCGTAGGACCCTGATGCGGGTATGCATATGTATCAGACGTAATACCTTTTGATGGTGTCTGAATTAATGAGTTGGGAAAATTTGTTCACATCCATTTCTTGTAGTCTGATAGCTCCTCCTGTCAACACATCCTTGACAATGAAAGGGCCTTCCCAATTTGGGGTGAACTTTTATTTTGCTTCATCCTGATTGGCCAGGACTTTCTTCAGCACCAAGTAGTTTTCTTTGAATTGCCGTATACTGACCTTTTTGTTGTAGGATCTGGCGATCCTTTGCTGGTATAACTGTTCTTGGAAAATGGTTGTAGCCCTCTTTTCATCTATCAGGGAGAGTTGATGATATCAGTCTTGCAACCACTGATCTTCGTCTACCTGAGCGTCGATCATAACTCGCAAGGATTCCATCTCTACCATTACAGGGAGTATTACTTCCATGCCATAGACCAATGAATAGGGGGTAGCCCCAGTAGAGGTGCGCATTGACGTCCTGTATGCTAACAGGGTGAGAGGCAACAGGTCAGACCATTCCTTGTGATTGGCGAACATTTTCTGCATGATCTTCTTGATATTTTTATTGGCCGCTTCAACAGCACCGTTCATCTTGGGCTGATAAATGATGGAATTAAGATGCTTGATGTGGAACTTAATGAAAAATTCTTTCATCATTTGATTATTCAGGTTCTTGGCGTTGTCTGATACGATCACCTCCGGTTGTTCATATCGACAGACGACATTGTTTCTGATGAAACTAATGATGACCACTTTTGTGACTTTGGGAAAAGAGGCTGCTTCAACCCATTTGGTGAAGTAATCGATCATGGTAAAGATGAATCGATGACCATTGCTGGCTTTTGGTTCCACTGGACCTATCACATCCATTCTCCACATGGAGAAAGGCCATGGTGAACTCATGTTATGCAGCTCAGTTGGAGGAGCGTGGATGGTATTTTCATGTATTTGACATTGAAAAGATCTCTTAATGTGATCGTCGCAGTCAGCCTTAAGAGAGATCTAATAATGGCCTGTTCTGATTATCTTCTTAGCCAGCAAATGACCGCTCATGTGTGGACCACAAACTGCACGTGGATTTCATCCATAAGTCTTTGGGCTTGCTCTTTATCGAGGCATCTTAACAAGCCTATTCCAGCATCCCTTTTGTAAAGTGCATCTCCACTCAAATAGAACTTCATGGCCCTTTTGTGAATCTATTTTCGCTCTGATTGGCTTGCCCCAACGGGTGTGGATTCATCACGGAGATATTCCTTGATGTCTTGATACCAAGGCTGCTTGACAGGAGGTATTTCATCTGTTACTTCTCTAACGTAACTCCCATATGTCGGGGCTTTCTGAATTGTGACCTTGATGTTAGGAAATCCACTCCTATCGAATATGAGGATTAATGAAGCCAACATTGCCAATGCATCAGCAAAGTCATTCCAATCCCGAGGAATATGAACGAAGGTTATGTCTTCGAATTCCCTGGATATTCTGAGGACCTGCCGATGATAGGGCAGCAAATGCAGTTCTTTGGTGAGATATGTGCCGGTGGTTTGTCTGATGACCAGCTCGGAATCTCTGAATACTAATAAGTGCTTGATAGACATGGATTGGGCTAGATTCAACCCCATTATACAGACTTCATACTCGGCCTTGTTGTTGGTGTTGCCAAATTAAAGTTTGGTAGCCACAGGATACTGCTTTCTTGTACCAGAGATGAGGACTGCCCCAGCTCCGGCACCTTCCATGTTTAACTCTCTGTCGAAATACATTTTCCATGGTTGGACTGATTCTCAGACTGGAGTTGTTGAATTGTCATGATCCCATCATCCGGGAAATATGTCTCCAGGGGCTCGAACCCTCCTGAAGGTGCTTCAGCTAATTAATAAGCAATGCCTTGACCCTTGATTGACTTTTGAGTTATGTAGACAATGTCGAACTGCTGTAAGATTAACTGCCATTTGGGCAGTAGACAATTCAGCATTGGTTTGTTGAATACGTACTTGAGTGGATCCATACGGGATATGAGGTAGGTCGTATGCCCATGCAAATAGTGTTGCAACCTCATAGCAGCCCATGCTAATGCACAGCATTTCTTCTCGATCAGGGTGTACTTTTGTTCACCTGTCGACACCGAGAAGAAAACTTTTCGTTACGATCCTTTTTGTTAAAGGAGGAGGTATTTTTCTCTTTGGTGTTGCTCTCCATCCCTCTCCTATTCGGGGAAAAAGAGAGGATTGCTCATATTTCCTAATTTCAATATTATTCTACCCTTTTGCTTTTGCTTTGTCTTTGGGGTTTCGTTTAAAGGGTGAATTTTGTAGGAAACTGGTACCAACATATGTGTCGACGATTTTGAAAAGATTGATTTTATTTTGATAATTGGACCGAATGAGACAGAGTCGCCAGTTGGTATTTTGGTAATGGATGTACCAACTCATACGAGTTTTAATAGTTTTTTTCGCAAGATGGTCCAATGCGTGACTCTAAAGATTGGTCTTGAAACCCGAGATTCGTGGAATTCGGGGGCAAGGTTAAGCGGGAGGAAGGTGTTAGGCACCCCCCGACTCCCATGCAAGCATTGTACCGCATCTTATTGATTTCCTATACATAAAGTGTGTATGTGTGTCTGTGTGTGTGTGTTTTATTTTGAAAGCTTTATTAGTGTTTTCTAAGTCTTTATTTTGGGTGATTGAAAGTAGTGTTGTACCTCTTTTGCGCCTAGGTACGAAGGATTTGATTTAATGAAAAGTTCATTTTTAACAAAATATATTAATTAAAATGAGGTTTTAGAAAGTGAGGTTTTCAAATCCTTTGCCCGACTAGGAATCGAGGACTTCGATACTTCCTTTTATTCTTTACGTTTATTACGTGATCTATCCTGAATCGCTTTATTCTTCATCAAAAGCTCTTTGTGGTTTTATTAGAAATCATTTTGATGATATGCATGCAAAAGCGCTAAAAAGAGGACGGATCATCATCGGGCTTGTAAGCCATCTTGATGAACCGAGCTCCTGCAATCAAGGTTTTCACTATCACGGGATCTTGAATTCGACTTCTCGGGACTAACCCCGCGAGCTCATTTTCAAGATCCAAATATTACATATACAACGATATTTATGTTATTAAAACATTACAACATAAAAACCGGTCCATCGTGGGAATCAAGTCGGATCCATTCGGGGATCTCAACATCGGGATTCCTAGGCTCACATGATTTGCACGATATTAAATATACATAATGTCCACGGCTTCGATATTAGATGAATTCATCGATTGAAATCACCATTTAAGCCATTTCGGCCCCCCTTTCACCTCTAAATATAAATTTAGGGTATACGGGATAACCGTGACCATTTGAAACGATAAATCCATAGATATACCATGAATCTATTAAAGCTTCATGCTTAATAACCTCTCAAAGGCTAGATTTGGCTTAGATTTAGGTATATCTAGCCTCAGCAGTTGATTTACAACATAATAAGCATAATATAACTGATATAAACGTAAAGTCTATCAACTATTACATGATATTCTTAAAATATAACAAGTTTAACTATATTCAAACAATATATCTCATTAATCTATCATTTGAACAACATTTACAAAGAACTGAAGCTAGAAAGTACGTTATTTCACCTTTGGGGACGCGTGAACAAGCATTTTGACTCTCGGGATGAACTTAGAACACTAGTAGGGCTTCAAGTATGTGCTAGATGGGATGATTGAGCTTCAAAGAGGTGAAGATGAGTTCCACCCGAGCCCCTCTCTCTCTAGAATGTCTACTCTCTCTCCAAAATGTATCTCTCCCTTTCTAAAATGAACTAGTGTGGGTGTTATAAGCTGTCGGAGGCAGCCATAACCACATATGCGGCTAGCCATAGATATGGTCAAGGCTGGCCTAAGTGGGCCCCACAGGCTCAGCAGGTGGTCCTTCGATCCCAGTTCGGCAGAAGTTGACGTCCGTCGCTCAGTCTTTCGGACAGTCTTTGAGGAATGCAGAGGGAATAGATCAATTTTGACTGGATTAAGGTTCGAGAAATCGATACTCGTGGCTGAGATATATCCATCAAGTCCAAATATTAGTTATCTGGATTATCTCCGATGGCACGTCGTTTGAGGTTTGTTGAGGTAGTTTTCGATGATCACTGTCTCAGCTCGTCGATCCTCGATCGGTTCACGGTATGTTTGGACGTCATTGGTCCTTTGCATCACTCCCGGGGTTATTTCCGAGATGACCTGGCTCTTTTGCCCTACCTCGGGGTTGTCACCGGAGTAAAACTATGTTTTTGCCCTTCTACAAGGTTAATACAAAGAAAGCAAAATTTCGAGTGTCTACAGATGCCCCTCTTTGTCATATTCATGCAATGTAATGGAATGAACATGAAAAAAATTAATAGACACGGAGAATGCATGACAAGGTATATCTGATGAAGCAATGTCATGTATAACAGATGTGATGATGTGTAAGATTTAGAGAAGGGTTACTTCCTCAGCTGGGGAAGTTAAGGATTACGTTGTCGGGATCAAACCGACCTGCACTAAATTGTAGTCAACTGATTGCACCATCAGGGTCATGCCAATGCCCTCACTGGGTTGTAGCCAACAAATTACGTCATCGGGGATTTGCCGACCTGCGTAGGGTTGTTGCCAACGGATTACATCATCGGGGATTTGCCGACCTGCATAGGGTTGTTGCCAACGGATTACATTATCGGGGATTTGCCGACCTGCGTAGGGTGCCAACGGATTACATCATCAAGGATTTATCGACCTTCGTAGGGTTGTTGCCAACGGATTACATCATCGGGGATTTGCCGACCTGCGTAGGGTTGTTGCCAACAGATTACATTATCGGGGATTTGCCGACCTGCATAGGGTTGCTGCCAATGGATTACGCCATCGGGGATTCGTCGACCTGCGTAGGGTTGTTGCCAATGAATTACATCATCGGGGATTTGTCGACCTGCTTTGGGTTGTAGTTAACAGATTACATCATCGAGGATTCGTCGACCTGCATAAGGTTGTTGCCAACAGATTACATCATCGGGGATTTGTCGACCAGCGTAGGGTTGTTGCCAACGAATTACATCATCGGGGATTTGTCAACCTGCGTAGGGTTGTTGCCAACGGATTACATCACCGGGGATTTGTTGACCTGCGTAAGGTTGTTGCCAACGGATTACATCATCGGGGATTTTTTGACCTGCATTGGGTTGTTGCCAACGGATTACATCATCGGGGATTTGCCGACCTGCGTAGGGTTGTTGCCAACGGATTATATAATCGGGGATTTATCGACCTGCATAGGGTTGTTGCCAATAGATTACATCATCGAGGATTTGCCGACCTGCATAGGGTTATTGCCAACGGATTACATCATCAGGGATTTGCTGACCTGCGTTGGGTTGTTGCCAAAGAATTACATCATAGGGGATTTGCCAACCTACATAGTGTTTTTGCTAACAGATTACATCATCTGGGATTTATCGACCTGCATTGGGTTGTAGTCGATGAATTACATCATCGGGGACTCGCCGACCTGCGTAGGGTTGTGGATAACGGATTACATCATCGGGGATTTGCCGACCTGCGTAGGGTTGTTGCCAATGGATTACATCATCGGGGATTTGTCGACGCCTTCACTGATTCATTGTTGGTGGATTTCTACGTCGGGGGTCGAGCCGACGTCTTTACTAATTCGTTGTCAGTGGATTTCATCGTCGGGGATCGAGCCAACGCCTTCACTGATTCGTTGTCGGTGGATTACATCATCAGGGGTCGAGCCGACGCCTTCACTAATTCGTTGTCGGTGGATTCCATCATCGGGGGTTGAGCCGACGTCTTCACTGATTCGTTGTCGGTGGATTTCATCGTCGGGGGTTTAGCCGACGCCTTCACTAATTCGTTGTCAGTGGATTCCATCGTCGGGGCTTGAGCCGACGTCTTCACTGGTTCGTTGCCAGTGGATTTCATCATTGGGGGTTGAGCCGACGTCTTCACTGATTCGTTGTCGGTGGATTTCATCGTCGGGGGTCGAGCCGACGCCTTCACTGATTTGTTGTCGGTGGATTTCATCGTCGGGGGTTGAGTCGACGCCTTCACTGATTCGTTGTCAGTGGATTTCATCATCGGGGGTGGAGCCGACATCTTCACTGATTCGTTGTCGGTGGATTTCATCGTCGGGGGTCGAGCCGACGCCTTCACTGATTCGTTGTCGGTGGATTTTATCGTCGGGGGTCTAGCCGACGTCTTCACTGATTCGTTATCGGTGGATTTCATCATCGGGGGTTGAGCCGACGCCTTTACTGGTTCGTTGCCGGCGGATTCTAAGAAACAGTATTGATTTTGACTAATTACTGGTCTTCCGGGGTTCAACGTCGGGATTTATTATCTTCACCGAACTTCTGCTCTTTCGATGGATTTTTAGGGTTTTTAGGGTTTCAAACTGTCCTAGAAAGGTATCATCTTTCATAATGTGACCATTCTGAACCCAAAATAACACGTTTCGGACATCGCGTTACCAATCAAGAAGTTGCGGAGCCCACCTATGGCAGCCGCATATATGGTTGCAGTTGGAGAAACCATGGTCAAGGCTGCCTCTGACCGAGCTTATACCCTCAAGAGGCCTCATTTTCACCCATTCCATTCGGATTTCTTCATTTTCTCTATACAAAAACAGAGCTATTCTTCATTTTTACTCGATTCCGGCTTGATATGGAGCGATCTGCCACCATACATTTCTTCTACGTGCTACAGGTAACGTCTAAACTCCACTCTTTTGTGTTTTTGTTGGTGAAAGTATTTCCTTTCTTAAAGGCATTATATCTAACATGTATGCATAGACAGCTAGATAAACGTGTTTATGATGCAATGCATGCCTACAGATCATCTTACAGACCGTATAAATGTGATACATTATCACTTATCTGTTAATCTAGACATACATTATATATATGTGTTAGAATAACAGTTTAAATTGATGTTTACATGCTTGGTTGTGATGGTATACCCTCATAGGGTGATTTAATACATGCTTCGGGCATGTGGATAGTCCATTTTATAGAGGAGACTCTGGCAAAAAAATTTCATGAGCCAGATGTCAGGGTCCTAGATACATTCATGGATATACTAAGATGTGATTAAAATAACGTACATATATAATGGCACATAAAGGACATGCATGATGTGATGACCTAAATTATATTTCATAGATTTAATTTGAAATTTAAAATAAAGTAGGAATATACCTGACTTGGCTTTGATTCCTGCGAACTCATTGTTTAGACATGGATTCGGCGGGACCCAGTCGTTCTACATCCCAGCAGGTTTCATCTGGAGTTCGCCAACGTAGAGCTCCTTCTGAGGTTCCTGTTCCCCGGATTAGCAGACGGGTATAGAGATTGACGGAGCCAACTCATCGACCTGGTGGAGAGGACCATCCTCCCGTGGATGAGGAGGATATTCCTGAGCCTGAGGTTCCACCTCAGCCCCCCTACTGCACCTAGATTTCTTCCTAGCATCGAGGTAGATGTCCCTGATTTGCTGGGTACGGATCTGAGCCGCCATCCCTCCATTCACTTGCAGGCAAACGAGGTACGTGATTAATTTGTTTTCATTTCTCCTTTCTGTCACAGACGGGTTTTCTTAACCTTGAGGTCGTGCAGGTTCCGGAGTTTACCCAGCCTAGGGGTAACTGGTTCAATATATATGCTCTATATCACTCGCTATATCCCGAGTACAGGGCGATAGTGGATTCTTAGGGATTTGAGGCTTTCTTCACCATTGCTCCCTGTCTCTGCCCTTGGGGCTACTTGTGAGCTTTGTCCGAGCAATGGTTTCATCAGAGTCAGTCTCTCCATCTGCTGGACTGCGAGGTTGTGATGACTCCCATGGACTGGAGGTACATCACTGGTTTAGAGTTTACCGTGAATAAGGTGCCCTTGGAGCAGACTATCACTCCGACTATGGTGCGCACCCTCCTAGGTTTTTCTTCTCAGGAGCCAGCCTTCAAGGCTCGTAGCATTTGATCGGGATGTTTAGGCGTCGATGCTGCTCGAGTCACCTTACAGCAGCCGTTGCCAGCCAATTTGGAGAAGAGGGATCGCATCTTGCAGCGTCTGCTCCTGACCAGCATGAGGGGTTATTTTATTACGAACAACTCCTCCACTGTTCCCTTCAGCTTGGTAAGGGCCGTTCGAGACATAGACCGCATTGGGGACTACAATTGGGGATCGTTTACATTCGCTCTTTTCCTACACTGGATGCGACTACGATCTGAGGGAGTTACCGACGCCTGGGTCAGATTCTACCCATTTCTTCTGGGATGTCCTTTTTGACCGAATTTCATTTATTTGACT
The DNA here is from genome assembly GCA_020205555.1 of Panax stipuleanatus. Classification (NCBI taxonomy): domain Eukaryota; kingdom Viridiplantae; phylum Streptophyta; class Magnoliopsida; order Apiales; family Araliaceae; genus Panax; species Panax stipuleanatus. Next base: position 60,985,694 of record CM035117.1, on the reverse strand, counting down.
TTTGATTAGTTTATCTTTTCCCACGACTAATGGAGGGTTCTTTTGAATTGACAGTTCTGGGCTTACGAGAGGCTTCCATGTCTTCACCCCATATCTGTCTTAGGCTTGGACACTTATCCCCGGGGATGTAGATGGCATCAGTCTACTTTGTCAGAGGTCCCGATCGCGGAAGGCTTTACTCATGCCCGTCTTTAATTGGAGACACTGGTAGCTCGGGATATAGTGTGGCTTCCATATTCTAGAGAGAACTTAGCCAAGGGATTTGAGGATGGTTTACCAACGGGCCAGAGTTTTAGTTATCCACTCACCGGATTCCATTCTTTTTTGATGGAGGTTGGGAGCTCTACCTCTGGGAGCGTGCTTTTTGATGCATCACCGGGGAGATTAGCCTTCCTTATCTTCCTCCGACTCAGCGTTTTTAGCCTTTATCTTCGTCGACTGCATCGATTCCTACCATGGGGTATGATGGTTTTCACTTGTCCGACGGTCCGATCACTTCTGAGGATTTTATCTTGGTAGGGGCCACGCACGATAGGAGCTCAAACACGTGTTACCCAGTTCTTGGGAGACATGGTCCCAGGGTCACTCATGATGAAGGACTGGATATCATGTTTTCAGGAGCATTCTCATCAGGTTCAGATTGCTGATTTGAGACTTCAGTTGGAGCAGCTGTCGGCCTACTGTCGCTATAATGGGTTGGACCTATCCTTAGCTAGTACTTTTGTTTCTCAGGGTCATGAGATCGGACCGTCAGGCGGTGGTGGCTATCATGGTGCTGGACCCTCAGGTATTGGTGGCTTTCAGGGTAGGGATGATCATTTCCCTCGTCACCCGGATATGCAGGAGACACCCTATCGTACTGATCAGCAGGATGTGCCCACTCCAGGCAGACGGCCCCAGGTTAATCAGTTTGATTACCCTCACTTTCCTGGATGATTTTGATGAGGCAGCGAGTCCATAGGTCGTCTGTTAGTTGTTGGGCATTTGTGCCCCAGTATCCTGTACTTTTTATTTTTTTAGCTTTCACATGTATCATAGGTATGACAGTGATGTTTATGAAACTAATGTACTTGGCAAAAATCTATATATGATGCTTTCTATTTATTCATCACACATGCTATTTTATCACCCGTTATGATGCATGCTTTAGATATATTTAAATGATTGGATAGAGATTGACCCCTGTATGGTCTTATTGACACAATTTTTACAGATGTCATCCTCTACTGTGGTGCGTTTGGACCACCTTCCTCCTAGCCATGTAGCTATTAGTTTGAGGGTTTGGTATGATCAGTTGTCATATACCAACCGTGTCACTGTCAGCCGCATGTTAGTCCACTCCATGTCTATGCTGTCTTTTTAGGTTCCAGTGGGATTTATTACCAGGATACTCAGGTATTGGATTCCTGAGTGTTATGTCTTCCTTTTTGGCTCAGCCGAGTTGACTCCTACTTTGGAGGAGTATGGTCGCATCTCGGGATTATTGATGGAGGGGCCATGTGCTCGGATGGCTTTGGGCCATATGTGCCGCCAGTTCATGACGATGACTGGACTTAGGAGGGCAGTTGTGTTGGCCGAGGTGGGTGGTAGCCACGTTATCTCCATGGACTTTATGATCAGTCACTTCTCTTTTGCGGATAATTTTGCCATTTATCACAGAGACTTTGCCATTTCAGAGGAGCGATGGGACGTTGCCCGAGTGGATGCCTTGGTTATGTGCCTCATAGCCTATCTATACAAGTTATTTTATTCTGACCATCTGGATGTGGCGATGTCGATGGCTGTTAGAGCTCTCCGAGAGGACTTTACTATACTTCCCCTTATCCTGGCAGAGACATTGATATCAGCCTCTATCTGCCATGACGTTGGGGATCAGGAGTTCAGAGGTAGCCCAGTGCTTCTATACATCTGGTTGATAACGCACCTCAGACCGATAGGGCGGCTTTGTCGTCACGGGTTTTGTTTTGGACATAGCTTATCTCAGGTCTACTCATATCACTCGACTTCTTGCGTCGATGAGGCGTCATGGATTTCATTTCTAGGTGCTATGGAGGAGCCTTTTGCTATAGTCATGTATTCTGGGTATTGCTCCTTTCTGAGTTTCATCACCCATGCAGCCGACCTGGATTTCCTTCCATTGGTGGGTTTGAGGCGTGTGACGACCTATCATCCTCTAGCTGTGATGGTTCAGTTTGATCAGTACCAGGAGGTCCATGCTTTTGAGAGGATTGAGGATTATCGCTTCCCTATCTGCTCAGTGATGAGTGGGATTTACACCCGCGAATCGGATACTTTATGGCTTAAATAGTTGCCTGATCTTCGCTTTGTTTATATATTTTTATATTATTTTAGTATTAGTATGCTTAACCGTTGTGTTGCAGGCTCTACAGGACTTTTCTAGGCAAAATGGGCAATTTACACACACTGGCGCCGCAGCGTCAATGCTATGCCTCCATCTCGCGCCGCAGCGCCACCTACCTATTCAGCCTGACGTCACCATGACGCTGCAGCGTCCCTGAGCCTTTATAATCTCGCGCTGCAGCGCGACCTCCGGTCTTTTGATTTTAACATGGCGCCGCAGCGCCATCCATAAGCCTATATCCCGCGCCGCAGCGCGACCTCCGGTGCCCAGACAGAGAAGGCTTGCTTTTGACCTAGAAAAAGAGAAGAACAGATAGATAAAAAGGAGAGCAAGAGAAAAGAAAGGAGGGAGGTGGGATACTGATAGAGAATCGGTTAGCTTAGCTTAGGATAATATAGTTTTCTCTTCTCTTTTGTACTTTCTCTCTTTAGTTATTAGGTAATGTTTGTAAATATAGATTAGGTAGATTAGGGTAAAGTTTGGGTGTTCCTTGGAGCAACAAGAGCATTGAGCTACACGGATTGGAGAGCTTGAAAGGAGCGGAATGCTTGGAGACTGAAGAGGCTTGACAGAGTTTATTCTTATCCATTTATTTCCTCTACTTTTGTAATCCATAAATGTTGTCTTTATTGCTACTTATATTTTGTTCAATAGCTATGAACTAAGTATTAGCTCTAAGGTTATAATGGAACCCTTTGTTAGTTAAATTGACTGTCTTATCTCTTTGGTTGGCACCATATGGTTTGGTTTAATATATTCATGCTTAACGATTCTCACTAAGACATTAGTGATGATTTTGGTAATCTATATGATATCGAAAGAAGAATTGTAGATTTACACCTAAATATATTGGCATGTGATTATGGGTTTCGACTGCATAAGTTGTGCGTAGAATAGACATATATCTGTGTGCCACATGTGACCTAATTGAGAACTTATGCTTTAATCCTTGTTAGGTTAATTCGCATAGATATGTGTAGGATTATCACCTAGCTTGGACGTTCCTTTCTGTTCTATTCCCTATCGGGTGGATCTGGAGAGGTTACGTTTGTGCATACCTCGACAGAGGTGTATGAACACCTGTGTGTTCTCGGTCGACAAACTGTCGTGACCATTAAGACCAAAGAGAGAAGGGTAGGAAGTTTGATGAAGCATAGCACGCCAGGTGTTCGACGGAATGCCTGTGTGGGGTGAAGTTGTAACCTTAGCTTGTAATTCCTTCGATTACCATTCGTTATCCGTTTACTTGCTTTAATAATTAGTTATAACTAGTTTAGCCACACTCTTATTAGTTTACTGTTCGAATAAGACTAAAGCGATACAAAGTTGGTATTTGGTAAATATTAGTGATAGTTCCTCGTGGGTACGACACTTTTCTTATCACTGTATTACTTGTTAGACCGCGTATACTTGCGCGTGTTTAGTGATCGGTTTTCCGACCAACAAGTTTTTGGCGCCGTTGCCGGGGAACTATTATTCTAATATTGTCCAATATTGATTTAAATCAATTTAGTCTTAATTTGAACGTGTATATATTTCTTTTATTTGTTTGATCTTCCGTTGTGTTTTTAAGTTTACAGGTTATGGACGATCATTATTATCAATGGCCTTATGAGAGGACTACACAACCAAGCTCGGAAGAAGGACTCGAGAAATTGCGAGCTCAAATTGCAAATGTCTTGAGGTTTTCTGATAATCTTGAGTGTGAGTCCACTCAGACTGCCTACTGTCAGGAGCGAGCTGACATTGAACCAAGTTCCTATCATCCAAACTGTCAGGGTTATCCAAACTCTTGGGACTATAGTCAAGAGCAATATCATGATCTGAATTACTCCTATCCGAATCAATTTGAATGTCCATCACCTCTGCAATATAAGGTGACATTCCAACCCAATGAGAGCTTTTCGGCAGACTTAATAGAAGAGAAAAGGCTTGAAGAGCTCCTCACCAACTTTATAGAAAGAAATGAGGTTCGAATGGCAAGCCAAGATGCCGCATTGCAAAGCCTCGAAAATCAATTGGGACAACTCGTCAATGCCATCATAAATCTACCACAGGGCAATCTACCGGTCATAACCAATCTCAACAGTGAAGCAGTAGAGCATTGCACGGTGGATACGCAAGGAGAAGGCGGGGAGTCTCACGAAGTTGTTGAGGGAGATGTCATAGCGCAAATTGTCCAACAGGTGGAGACTGAAGTTGGAGAGAAGAGGATAAAGAGTGGCTATATTGTCAAGACTAATCAACAACCGGATGCCAAGCTCACGGTTGTGGAAACCCTGGAGGACCCGCTAGTGCACAAAGAACGCTTTCAACTTGATGAAAAAGGCGAATTATTGGATAATTCCAGTGGTGAAAGATTCTTCGTGCCGATGGGTGACGAAAACGAGGATGATCAATCATCCATGTCCGCCACAAATTTAAAGGAATTGACAAATAGGCGGCATGAAATGGTCATTTTTGCTTATGAGCCGGATTGAGCGGCATCGGTATAGTCAAGCTGACGACTTTAAAACAAGCGCTTGGTGGGGAGGCAACCCCATCTCAGTATCAATTTTCTCTGTTTTCTTTACTTATGTCTAGTTTATATTGTGTCTTTTCTTTTTACCATGTAAACATTGTTGTCAATGCGTTTGTTTTTGTGATTATAGCAGGCAGCATGTTATTTAGTATGTTGCTAGTGTATATCTTAGTTAGATATAGTATATAGCATGTTATTTACTTAGCATGATATCTGTGTAATATATGTTGTCTAATACATGGTTTTTGTGCAGAAAAACTCAGATACAAGGTTCACGCCGCAGCGCCAGAATTTACCCTGAACTTCGCGCCGCAGCGCCAAGCCTTTTATTCAAATTCTCTGCTTCGCGCCGCAGCGCCAAGGAACAAAGGGGGACTCGCGCCGCAGCGCCAAAAGCAGGCAAAGCTACTGCCAAGTCGCGCCGCGGCGCCAAGCAAAGAAGGAATACTCGCGCCGCAGCGCCGGTAGCGAATTTGTGTTTTTAAAAGCACAGCTGAAGCCGGCAGTTGTGCCCATTCATTCCCAATTCTCTCGACAGTTTCGGCAGCACAAAGAACCTAAAGAGACCCAAAACAAAAACGTGCCTTTCTCCACCCCCGAACCTTTGATCAATCTACCACAAGAGAGCAATCCATTCATTCTTTCACAAAACCCCAAGCCAGTGCACGCAGCAAGAGGAGATCAGAATCAATCTAGGGTTCCCACTCAAGGTATTTGGGGGATTTTAGTCATTCATTTACTGTTTGATTTCGATATTTGGGTTGGTTTTACTCTGTTGATTGGGGTGATTTCCACTGACGGAAATCGGGACAGAGCACTGTCAAGCAAGGGCTGTCCAAATTGGGTTTTGAAAGCGCGCACAAGGTGTTTGATAAATTGACTGAGAGATAATTTGACTGTTTGGGATTGTTTGACATTGAAGTTGCATTGGGAATTATTCTAGCCTAAGTTTGGCGAAGTGTGGAATCGAGTCCTGCTTGTGTTCAAGCCAATTGCTACAAATTCTGACATGGCTTCAAAAAGGCAACGCCTGAGCGTCGGCGGTTCCTCGTCCGCAGCACCAACGGCATGGGACAACACCAAATTTGTTAACGAAGAGGCATGGAAACGATACAAAAGCTCCTTTGCCGCACGAAATTTGATTCCTGAACGGGGTTTGAGGCCTGACAAAACAAAGGATGGCGAGTTGTTAGCCATGATTGCGGGTCGCCAGTGGGTGCACTTCACAAAACCACCCGAATCGGCCATTGTTTCTGTGGTTCGTGAGTTCTACGCTAATGCTAGTGCCGAGGGTCCTGCTGTTGTCCAAGTCAGGGGGCGGTCAGTGGCGTTTGGAAGCCAAGCCATCAATGCACTGTTCGCGACGCCCGGTTTCGAGGGTAAGGATTATATGGGGCCGGGACTCCGAAGCTATGACCTCGAGGAGATTGTTCGGAGGCTCTGCAAGCCCGGGACTACATGGAAGACAAATGACTTCACGGGTGAGAGGACCAGTTTCCCACATGCTGCACTCAGTCGCTATGGGAAGGCATGGTTCAGTTTTATTTGTGCCAACATGATCCCGACTCGTCACCTGAGCAACGTGACTAAGGATAGAGCGATCCTATTATTTGCCATTGTCACGGGGCTGAACGTGGACATCGGAGTTCTCATCCATGAGTCCATCATAAAGGCAATCAAGAGCAATGTATCTACGGGACTTCCACATCCATCCTTGATCACCCGGCTGTGCAAGAGGGCAGGTATACATTGGGGGCCAGAAGAGATAGCTTTGCCGCCCATGTCAGTCATTGACCATCAGACCATTTCACGCTTCGATGTGTGGGATGGGGCTATTTCTCATGCTAGAGGCGAAGGATTCGGGCCACCTACTGAGCCACCTCCTACAGCAGAGCCTTCGCAGCCATCAGACGCAGGCACAGCTTCACAGGGACTACTGGCAGAAATCATGGCATCCCTCACTCTGCTACATCAGAACCAGGACGCTAATGCTCAGAGGCAGCAGAGGCACATAGCAGCGGTGGCCTTGAGGCAGGACATAGCGATGCAGTATCAGGCTGAGCTGGTCAACACGATGCAGAGCATCTACACTGTGTATAGTGGCGAGGATTCAGAGTTCACGCCATTCCAGTTCCCGGAGCCTCCTGTCTTCCCGCCATACCCTCCACCATCACCACCCGCCGAAGCTGACGAGGACGCAGCTGCTGCCGAGTGACCAGACTTCAGGGAAGCTCTCTTGTTTAGAGTGATATATGTTTAGCAATGAGGGCATTGCTCACCTTAAGTTTGGGGGTGTTATGGTTTATTATCTGTTTTATTTCTGTCTATTGCCATGATAGGTTGTTATTTTAGTACTTTATTTAGGTTTTTATCAGGAGTGTAGTGCAGTCGTTTTGTACTGCGGTATTATGTTTTGGGTTTATTATGATGGATGCCATGAACAGTTTTTGGTTATTTATTAGCACTTTGTTTGTTTTTAGCATGTTTGTGGTTTATAGCCATCTTTTTGGGGCTTTTACAGATTTATATGCTTGTGCCATGTTAATGGCTTTATTACCCTATTTTGAGCTGCTTTTATGCGAGGGTGGTATATTTTTCGCTGATTTTTGATTGTGGCTAATGACAAGCGTCAAGTAATTATGCTTATCTCTTAGAATCGTGTCAAGCATGTATGAGCTAGGGGTTGTTCAATCGATAAGTTGAGACTGTTATTGATCCGTCCTTCTTAGCAAGCACCGACCAACTGTGCTAACTAGTTATTTTTTTGAATTTAGTTCGCCTGTTTATTGCTTTGGGAGTATGTTCACTTTTATAAACTTTCATTTTTACAAGGTAATAAAAGACTTCGACGCATATACAGTTTTGGATCTTGGATTCTGGCATGTTGTATATAAAAAAATAAAAAAAAAAAATTTTAAAAAGGAGATTGAATATCGAAAGTCTTGCGGTGGGTCGAGATGGAGCGTAAAACGCACTCATCCATAAACGCAGGACCGATGTTGAGATGGAGCATAAAATGCACTCGTCATATAATCGTCAGATTTCTTAAAGTCTAATTTGGCTGATGTTGATTACGTGGCCTTTGCTGCTCGAGTGATTAGATTCATAGGGGTGTTTTACGCCTAGTGCCCTAAAGCCGTCTGGCTTGGGAGTCACTGATCAAAAGCTCATTTATGGGTAGCTCTGTCTAGCCTAAGGTAATTAAGGACTGTCCGAGTCAGATTTTTGTTGTCTTCATGCTAGAGCCTTTTGATCTTTTCCTATGATTGCATCCTAGTCTTAATGCTTGTTGATTGTTTAAGTTGCGTAGTGTGCATATTGTTTTTAGCAATTGACTGTGCGATCTTATTTGAGCAATGATTAGTTAGGATGGTTGGTCCCCACACACACACATAGAACGGATCGAATACAGTCTTATGCTTGAAGCTGAATGAACTCTTGCTAATATCTATGTTTGCCCTGTTCTCTGGGAATAGCTATGTTCGAGCTTAGAAGCCGTGATGCTAGTGCAGTTTTATTGTTCTTTTGCGTGTGTTTTACTGTGTGTTTGTGTTAGATAGTTTGCTCGAGGACAAGCAAAGACTTAAGTTTGGGGGTATTTGATGAGTGGGATTTACACCCGCGAATCGGATACTTTATGGCTTAAATAGTTGCCTGATCTTCGCTTTGTTTATATATTTTTATATTATTTTAGTATTAGTATGCTTAACCGTTGTGTTGCAGGCTCTACAGGACTTTTCTAGGCAAAATGGGCAATTTACACACACTGGCGCCGCAGCGTCAATGCTATGCCTCCATCTCGCGCCGCAGCGCCACCTACCTATTCAGCCTGACGTCACCATGACGCTGCAGCGTCCCTGAGCCTTTATAATCTCGCGCTGCAGCGCGACCTCCGGTCTTTTGATTTTAACATGGCGCCGCAGCGCCATCCATAAGCCTATATCCCGCGCCGCAGCGCGACCTCCGGTGCCCAGACAGAGAAGGCTTGCTTTTGACCTAGAAAAAGAGAAGAACAGATAGATAAAAAGGAGAGCAAGAGAAAAGAAAGGAGGGAGGTGGGATACTGATAGAGAATCGGTTAGCTTAGCTTAGGATAATATAGTTTTCTCTTCTCTTTTGTACTTTCTCTCTTTAGTTATTAGGTAATGTTTGTAAATATAGATTAGGTAGATTAGGGTAAAGTTTGGGTGTTCCTTGGAGCAACAAGAGCATTGAGCTACACGGATTGGAGAGCTTGAAAGGAGCGGAATGCTTGGAGACTGAAGAGGCTTGACAGAGTTTATTCTTATCCATTTATTTCCTCTACTTTTGTAATCCATAAATGTTGTCTTTATTGCTACTTATATTTTGTTCAATAGCTATGAACTAAGTATTAGCTCTAAGGTTATAATGGAACCCTTTGTTAGTTAAATTGACTGTCTTATCTCTTTGGTTGGCACCATATGGTTTGGTTTAATATATTCATGCTTAACGATTCTCACTAAGACATTAGTGATGATTTTGGTAATCTATATGATATCGAAAGAAGAATTGTAGATTTACACCTAAATATATTGGCATGTGATTATGGGTTTCGACTGCATAAGTTGTGCGTAGAATAGACATATATCTGTGTGCCACATGTGACCTAATTGAGAACTTATGCTTTAATCCTTGTTAGGTTAATTCGCATAGATATGTGTAGGATTATCACCTAGCTTGGACGTTCCTTTCTGTTCTATTCCCTATCGGGTGGATCTGGAGAGGTTACGTTTGTGCATACCTCGACAGAGGTGTATGAACACCTGTGTGTTCTCGGTCGACAAACTGTCGTGACCATTAAGACCAAAGAGAGAAGGGTAGGAAGTTTGATGAAGCATAGCACGCCAGGTGTTCGACGGAATGCCTGTGTGGGGTGAAGTTGTAACCTTAGCTTGTAATTCCTTCGATTACCATTCGTTATCCGTTTACTTGCTTTAATAATTAGTTATAACTAGTTTAGCCACACTCTTATTAGTTTACTGTTCGAATAAGACTAAAGCGATACAAAGTTGGTATTTGGTAAATATTAGTGATAGTTCCTCGTGGGTACGACACTTTTCTTATCACTGTATTACTTGTTAGACCGCGTATACTTGCGCGTGTTTAGTGATCGGTTTTCCGACCAACACTCAGTTACGAGGCTGATTTGGGTCGGGTTTATGGATTCTGTTCTCATCGACAGACAGCGGAGTTCAGAGACTGCCATCCTGATCGATCTGCAGAGTATTCAACTTGGCTGGAGTCTGATTTGGCACCAGACACAGTAGACCAGATTGAGACAGGGTCTTTATCCACGAATGATGTTAGATCTACAGACGGTGAGGAGCCCATGGAGGATCCTATATCTCCGAATGACGATGCTTTATTTGTAGAGTTGGCAGCTTCTTTAGTGAGCACTGTCCCGCGTTCAGCTTCAGTTTCCATGGAGGCGATGGATAGACAGCTTCACCTGGTGACCTTTGAGAGGGGTCAGGCTCGAGCTTTGTTGTTGACCACCGTAGCTGGTCGGGATGCTGCTATCACTGAGAGAGACGCAGCCCGTGCCTCTAGTGACCAGGCCCTTGTTGACAGAGATGAGGCCTAGACTTTCTCAGATGGACTCATTGGTCACGTACTGGGTGTAGTGCAGAGTCAAGAGGAGATTTTTTGTATGGCAGCAGAGATGCTAAGGCAGGTTGATATGTTGGAGCATGAGTTCAGAGCTGCTCCCCCGACTACAGAGACTGTTGGATATTTGGCGATGTTGGCTCGTCTCACCACTGATTTATAGCTCTATTTTATTTTCCTGTAGAGACTTGGTTATTATCACTTGTCATAGATTAGAATCAACTTTTGTATTCTAAACATTTGTATATATAAAAAGAAGCAAGTTCAGTTCACTTCCCTTGTTTACGTATGTCTAGCTTTGCACACGTTTGCCATTTTTGCTTCATGATTTATTATGTCGACATAGCACTAGTCTCGTCATGTGGCATCAAATTCGGCAGGAGTGATGCTGAGATGTCGCTAGGTCTTCTCCGCATGAGCCGTCGATTGGGTGGGCTTATGGATAGGTTTTCTGTATAGGTTAGGATCTTAAATAAGATGAAAGGGTTTGGATTTTTTTCGAAGGTTAGACCGCACCATAAATGGTTGCCTACGTACTCCCACAGATAGGAGATCAGGTCTTTCGTACTTAGGCTCAGACCTGAAAAGTTTGAAAAGGGGTTTATTTGGGTTTGAGTTTGATTTGATAAGATCTTGATTTGATTTTTTGTTTGATAGGATTTTGATGTTTTCCAAGGGTTAGACAGCACCATAAATGGCTGCCTACGTACTCCCAAAGATAGGAGATCAGGTCTTTCGTAGTTCAGGCTCAGACCTGAAAAACTAGACTTGATATATTTTTTCATTTTTTTATTTCTTTTATTTCTTTTTCCATTTCTTTCCTTTTTTTTATCAAGACATAGTAGTCCAGTCGGAAAGTGAAAAGGGGTCTCAGACATAATACCGTTTCACCGAATCGGAATTGATCAATTGCGTGAATTCCTCACCGTCCATCTCATCCAATTTCAAAGCTCCGCCCGACAGGATTGCTTTGACAAGAAAGGGTCCTTCCCAATTTGGGGAAAATTTTCCTTTAGCTGCATCCTGGCCCGGAATGATCTTCTTCAGTACCAAATCATGATCTTTGAATTCTCGCGGTCGCACCTTCTTGTTATAAGATCGGGACATTCGCTATTGATAGAGTTGACCGTGAAAGATAGCAGCAGCTCTCTATTCATCTATCAGGGATAGCTGATCGTATCGATCTTGTATCCATTAGCTTTCCTCTATATGGGCATCTAGCATCACTCTTAGTGATTCCATCTCCACTTCGATAGGAAGTACAGCCTCCATACCAAATACCAGTAAGTAGGGTGTTGCCCCAGTCAAGGTTCGAGTCGACGTCCGGTATGCGAGTAGGGTTAACGGCAATAGATCAGGCCATCCCCGGTGATTTACTGACATCTTCATCATTATCTTCTTGATGTCCTTGTTAGCCGCTTCCACCGCGCCATTCATTTTAGGACGATAAATAACCGAATTGAGGTGTTTGATATTGAACTTACTGCACAGTTCCCTCATCATCTCGTTATTCAGATTCTTCGTGTTGTCTGATATGATAACCTCGGGTTGTCCATACCGACAAATGACGTTGTTTCTAATGAAACCAATGATGACCTCCTTGGTGACCCTGGGGAAAGAAGCTGCTTCCACCTACTTGGTAAAGTAGTCAATCATAGTGAAGATGAATCGATGGCCGTTACTGGCTTTAGGCTCAACTAGTCCTATTACGTCCATTCCCCACATGGAAAAAGGCCATGGTGATGTCATACAATGTAGTTGACTTGGAGGCGCGTGAATAATGTTAGCGTGAATCTGGCATTAATAGCAACGCTTAACATGATCATCGCAATCCGCTTTAAGGGATATCCAGTAATGTCCTGTCCTCAGAATCTTTTTGGCAAGCAGAGGTCCACTCATATGTGCTCCGCATACTCCACCGTGTACTTCATTCATAAGTCGCTGGGCTTGATCTTTATCGAGACATCTCAGGAGTCCTACACCTGGGTCTCTCTTATAGAGAGCATCTCCACTTAGGTAGAAATTCATGGCCATTTTCTGTATTCGCTTCTTCATGACTTGACTCATCCCTTCAGGGGTTGACTGATCTCGCAAATATTCTTTTATATGATGGTACCAAGGTGGTCCAGCGGGTGCTATTTCATCTAATATCTCCCCTACATTGTTTCTCTATGACGGTGTATTCTGCACAGTGAAGGTGATGACTAGCATTCCCCTTCTTGCTGACAGGTTTATTAGTGAAGCTAATGTGGCCAATGTATCGACAAAATCATTTCGGTTCCAGGGAATATGCATAAAGGCTATGTCTTCAAATTCCCCTGCCAATCTGAGGACATGTCGATGATACAGTAGTAAATGCAGCTCCTTGGTGGTGTATGCCCCAGTAGACTGTCTGATGACTAGCTCCGAATCTCCAAACACCGCTAACCGTTTTACTCCCATGAACTGAGCCAGCTTCAACCCCACAATGCACCCTTCATACTCTGCGGTATTGTTAGAGTTTTTCAAATGCAACTTGGTGGCCACGAGGTATTGATCTCCCGTGATGGATACCAGGACTGCCCCGGCTCCAGCGCCTTCAGCGTTTGATGCGCCGTCAAAATACATTTTCCAAAATTAACGTTGATCCTCTTTATCGATCAGTTGAATAGTCAACACTTCCTCCTCCGGGAAATATGTTTCCAGAGGCTCAAAACCCCCTGCTGGTGCAGCCGACAGGTGATCTGCAATCCCTTGCCCTTTAATGGACTTTTGGGTGACATAGATGATGTCGAACTGTTGAAGGATTAACTGCCACTTGGATAAATGATAATTCAAAATCAGCTTGCTGAAGATGTATTTCAAAGGATCCATCCTCGAGATGAGACAAGTTGTATGGTCGGGTAGATAATGTTGTAACCTTGTGGCTGCCTAAGCTAATGCACAGCAGGTTTTTTTGATCAGAGTATATTTATGTTCTCTGCTGCTGAAGCGTTTACTGAGATAATAGATTGCTCTTTCTTTCCCCATGTCATCCTTCTGCCCCAGTAGGCAACCCATAGCATTAGAGTTGACTGAGATACATATGAACAACGGAATTCCATCCCTTGGGGGTACCAAGATAGGTGCTTCAATCAACTTCTTCTGGATGATGTGGAAAGCTTTTCAGCAGTCTTCATTCCATTTTCCCCAAGAGTTCTTCCTTAACAGTTTGAAAATGGGTTCACAGGTTGCTGTCAACTGCGATATGAACCGGCTGATGAAGTTAATTCTCCCCATAACACCTCGTATTTCCTTCTCGATCTTTGGCTCAGACATTTTCGTGATGGATTTGATTTTGGCAGGATTAAATTCAATGCCCCGGTTGCTCACGAGAAATCCCAATAGTTTGTCGGATTTCACACCAAAAGCACATTTCACTGGGTTTAACTTCAAATTAAACTTGAGAAATCCCAATAGTTTGTCGGATTTCACACCAAAAGCACATTTCACTGGGTTTAACTTCAAATTAAACTTGCGGAGTCGTTCAAACAACCTCCGAAGATGGGTGCAATGTCATCAGCCTGTCAGGACTTTACGATGATATCATCCATATACACTTCTATTTCTTTATACATCATATCATAGAATAAGGTCATCATGGCCCTCTGATAAGTAGCACCAGCATTGGTAAGGCCAAAAGCTAGTCTTCGATAATAAAAGGTTCCCCAAGGGGTAATGAAGGCGGTCTTTTCCCTGTCTTCTTCAGCAACCATGATCTGGTGATATCCAGCAAAGCAATCAGCGAAAGAATACATCTCAAACTGTGTAGTGTTGTCGATTAATACGTAGATGAACGGCACTGGGAAGTCATCTTTAAGGTTGGCTTTGTTGAGATCTCGATAATCTACGCATACTCACACCTTTCCCCCAGATTTCGGCACTGGGACTACGTTGGGCAACCATTCAGGGTACGTTGACACCATAATGATTCCCGCTTTGAACTGTTTGATAATTTCTTCTTTGACCTTCAGGCTCCATTCTGGTTTCAACAGTCTCAATTTCTGCTTGACTGGTTTGAACCCTTCTTTAATTGGTAGTCGATGGACAACGATATCGGTGGATAGACCTATCATGTCTTTATGAGACCAGGCAAAAACATCCTTGAATTGGGTTAAGAGTTTTATTAGTTCTTTTTCTGGGTTAAAAGGAAGGTTGGTTCCGATCTGTATTTCTTTAGGATCGTCAAGGGTTCCGATATTTATAGTGGTGGTTTGATCGAGGTTCGGTTTAGGTTTATCTTCGACCCATGCTTTGATTTCCTCGGGCACCTCATCATCATCCCCTTCCTCTTGCTCGATTCCCATCAAGTCAAAGTCCAATTCTATATCAAAATCGTAATCATTACTCGAATTCGGCAAGTCATTCACATGTCTAGGACTACGCAAATTTGTAAACCTGAGACAAAAACTTGATTGCTAAATATATACAAGTAGTCGTCAATTACAAAAAGATTCATCAGTTAATATGACAACTAGCAATAACAAGCTACAGATGAAATAAAATAGACATAAATATAGATAAAGGTAGAGCTCCCTGTCAGCGGTCACTTCCTGGTTTTTACCCTTTCCAGACGATCTGTTAAGTGATCGTCCAATTGTTGGTCATAAGATCCTGGGGAATCGCTGAGATAGATGCACTACTGGAGTCATCGTCTTCCAAGATGGCCATAACTGGTTTGGACCTGGTCCCTGGATCCTCGTTCGGGATGTTTACATTTCCCCAGTTAAGGACCGGGAGGATAGGTTGATCACTTGACAAATCTGCCCCGCTAGACTTCTTCATGTCCTCTTTAGGAAGGCAAAAACTACTCATGAACTGCAACTAAATCTCCTCCATAAACTTCTTGTCTTTGGCCTTCTTAGCCGCATCCTTGAGAGGCTTTTCATTCTCATCCTGCTGAGGTTCGCTCTGATTGACTTTAGGAATCAAAAGGTTCGAGATAACGATGGGGATCTTCTTTAATGGTTCTTTGAATCCGACTTCACTGAGGTTTGGCTTGAGGTGAATCAGATGATTAACTAGTTTGTGCTTGTGAGGATTCTGATGTCGGGATCCACCAGAATATCCGAGTCCAGCCTTTCCCGACTGCTTGGGTATATGGATTGGGTTCATGATTCCTCGGCCATTTCTTCCCAATCCTCGGCCTAGTCGATGTCCTTGGTACAGCATCTCTTGGCCAACCGCCATCACTTCAGGAGATATCCGGGGGATTAAGAGCGGTGCTCCCACAGGGTTATATCACGGATTACTTATCTCAAAGGCTTGAAAACTGGCGGGCTCGACACCTTCATTCACGCCGATCAGAGGCATGTCTCCCAGATCATGGACAGGATAATCAGGTTCTGCACTGACAGTCACCAGATTGCCGTTGATGATATATTTCAGTTGTTGATGAAGAGTTGAAGGAACCGCACCAGCCATATGGATCCATGGTCATCCTAACAACAAATTATACCCGGTAGTGATCTTCAGGATTTGAAAAGGTATGTTAAAAGTGAAAGGGCCAATTTCCACAGGAAGTTCAATCTCCCCCACGGTATCCCTTCTTGATCCGTCAAAAGCTCACACCACCACATGGCTTTCCCGAATCTGGTTTCGGTTGATCTTCATCTTTTCTAGAGTATCCTATGGACAGATGTTTAAGGACGATCCTCCGTCGATTAGCACGCCACCTACCACATATCCTAATGAAACGACAACGATATGCAACGGTTTGTGATGCCCAGTTCCTTCAGCTGGTATATCGTCGTCAGTGAAGGATATCACATTACTATCCAATACATGGCTGATCAGGTGCTAGAATTTCTCAGTATCGATAGTCTTGGGTAAGTGTGCTTCCTCCAATACTTGGATCAGGATTTGATGATGGTCGTCAGAATCTAATACCAAATCCAGGATGGAAATTTGATGTGGTTCTACTTCCAATTACTTCACCGTCCTGGCTTCACTGTGCCCCATCTTATGGAGGAATTCTATGATTTTTCTAGTTGATACCTTCCCCAATACCTTGGTTGCCGATTTTAACACACGCCCCAGGAGGTAAAAAGGATTCTCCTTAGGTACGATGGCTATGCAATCGGGTGCCAACTTGATGCCTTCTCCGTAATTCCACGATACCTTCTTTAGGCTAAAAATTGGGAGTTGTGGCCAAGGAGCCAACATTAGGGGTTTCAACGCTAGTATCTCGAGAGTGGCCTTGTTTCTCTGCTTAGATATTCCTTTGATGGTTATGGGTCCGCCGGATGTTCCTTCTATGCAAAGGATAACGGCTATCATACCCTCTAAATTCCTCGGTCCTCGAGGGTAGTTTATCTCTTCCTAGCAGAAGATCTCAGCTTTGTTCATCAATTCTAGTTCCCCCCTGATTTAATCAAGTTTTGGATTAAATGTCGCAGGGCCCAACATTCCTCCGTGGCATGTCCAGGAGTATTCGAATGGTAAAGGCAGGATCTGAAAGGATCGAAACACTTCGATCTCATATCTGGGGGTGGCAGAAATTCCGTAATCTTCCCCACCTCAATCAAGGTGCAGAGAATCTCCTCCCTGGACTGCCTTAAAGGGGCGAATTTTTATTTGGCGGCAAAATCTCACCGGTTCTGCAATCTAGCTTCTCGGGCCATCTTTTCGGTCCATTTGTTCTACTCTTGGCAGTGAATTTGATCCCTTCTGGAGGTTGAAACATCTTGGACAAATATGGGGTCGGTTGGCTTTGGTAGGACCTGGTCTATTAGCTGTGGGGTCAACTGGTGTTGGTATACAACCAATTCTGCCAGCTGATCAACTTGCGCCTTGATTGAAGCCAAGTCTTGTTCTACCCCATACTTTTCTTCAAGGTATCCCCAAATTGTAGGGTCATGTGCAGAGGGTAACTCTCCCATCTTCCTTAGGTATTTACGATTTTCCATGCTTCCGGCATTGATCATATTGACTCCTTCCTCCGTATGCTGAGGTAAAGGGTTGTTGTTAACATTCGGCTGCTCGGGCGCTTTGACTATAATCTCCCTGCTATCAATCAAGTTTTGAATTTTGTGCTTTAACGTCCAACATTCTTGAGTATCATGCCTATGTGAGTTAGAATGGTAGGCACATTTCTTGCTGGAATCGAATTGCCTTCCATTTGGATCGGAAGGTGGAGCAAGCTCAACGATCTTCTTTTGGGCGATCAGTAGGGCTAATATGTTCTCCAAGGAGTCTCCCAAAGGAGTGAATATCCTTCTGCGCTTGTTTTTCCCAACTTTCCCTGCTATAAGATTTTAAAAATTCGCTGGATGAGAGTTTTGCCTCTGGATAGGCGAGTTAAGGCTCTTGCTAGCCGATTGCCCCTGCAATATTAAAGAGACATCTCCTTCCTTCCTCTTTGATCCTCTTTTAAAAGCGCTGGCATAATTTCCCAACTGTATGCTCTCGGCCACGGCTTCCAAAGCAGTGAGGTCCTTAATTTTGCCGGACTTTAAACCCATTTATGCCATTTCCCCGTGTTTAATCATTTTGGAGAAGATTTTCCTAACCCGGCGAGGACTCTCACATAGAAAGGGGCTTCTTGTATATCAATGAAGGTTGTCACCATCTCGCCCTCATCCATTGGTGGGTTGACTTGGGCCGCCTTCGCCTCCACCGCTGTGCGTATTCTCCGAATGATTCATTGCCCATCTTTTTGACTTTGGTAACCTGTTAGCGATCAGGTGCCATCTGGGATTGGAAACTATATTAGTTGAGGAAAGCATGGGCCAAATCTTCCCAACCTCTGACTTTGGAATTGTCTATCCGTGCGTACCACGTTCGGGCTTCACCGGTAAGGCTCTTTTGAAATAGTTGCATCCAGAGGTTTTCATCCTCGGCGTAAGTTCCAAGTTCACCTATGTAGACTTTCAAGTGAGTGTATGGGTCTCCCAGTCCGTTATATTTCTTAAACTCGGGGACTTGAAACTTATCGGGGTATCTCGCCTTTAGGAAAATACAAAAATCTGAGTAATTCACGCTCCCGTGGGATCCTGTCCCTTTCATAAACCGGATAGCGTCCTCCATCTGTCTGACTTTCTTCCTAATGTCTCCAGTGTCTCTGTCCTCCCGGAGGTCTATGATTTCTTGTGTCGTCTTCTGGATCGGGGCCTCCTTGGGTACTTTAACATCTAGGGGAGAGATAGGTGTGGACGTATGGGTATCACCTTCTTTCTCGGGTACTTTCATGTCTCCTTGCACAGAGGATTCAGGTGGACTCTTGTGCTTAGACTCCTGAGATACTTTACACTGTTCTTTTAACAGGGTCGTCATCTCAGTCATCTGTTTCTTAAACTCCTCAAATTCATCTCGAGATACAGGGGTATGTTCAAATGAACTTCCTTCAGCCATCTTGAATGATGATGAATAGGCCTTCTTGGCTCGAGATCGGGTTCTAGGACCAATCTGCACAAAACCGATATCTAGTTTAGACTAAATACTGGTGGATAGGGATGCATGATATGCTATGCATCAATTTAATGGTTTTTTAATCTTTTCCTGCAACACAATGGGTTAGTTGAATTGATGACAGGATGTGAAAGATATATGTATGATAGTTCAAGATGACGGTCATTTATATACATGGAAGATTAAATAGGGCATGAAGAAGCACACCACGCGTTTGGTTTATCAGAGGCTGACCTATCTTAGGGTTACTCTCACGAGCTGTTTGAAATTGTTTCCCAGATCTTCGCAATTTACCTGATGAAAACATCCATTTTTCAATTGGAGAGGATCTGAGTGGTGCCTTTCCTGACCCTCATAATGGAAACACCCAGAGGAGTCCAGTAATAAGCAACCGACGGGATTGCCTCCTAATGGAGGTACCACACAACATACATTCACATACATTCACGTCCTCACCGTATGTAATATGATGACATTGTGCGAAGCACTAATATATTGTGCGAGGCACTAATACAAAATGCTAAAAGATTGACACACACAGAGATCATTCACACAAAATGCATATGCAGAATGAAAATCAAAAAGTTTGATCGCGGCTTAAGCCCTCTTTGGTCCCCACCGGGAAGAAAATTTTCCTCGCGATCCTTTTTGTTGAAGGAGGTCTTTTTCTCTTTGGTGTTGCTCTCCATCCCACTCCTATTCGGGGAAAAAGAGAGGATTGCCCATATTTCCTATTTTTAATATTATTCAACCCTTTCGCTTTCGCTTTATCTTTGGGGTTCCGTTTAAAGGGTGAATTTTGTAGGAAACTGGTACCGAAATATGTGTCGACGATTTTGAAAAGATTGATTTTATTTTGATGATTGGACCGAATGAGACAGAGTCACCAGTTGGTATTTTGGAAATGGATATACCAACTCATCCGAGTTTTAATAGTTTTTTCGCAAGATGGTCCAATACGTGACTCTAAAGATTGGTCTTGAAACCCGAGATTCGTGGAATTCAGGGGCTATGTTAAGCCGGGGGGGGTATTAGGCACCCCCCGACTCCCGTGCAAGCACGGTACCACATCTTATTAATTTCCTATGCATAAAGTGTGTATGAGTGTCTCTATGTGTGTGTGTTTTTTTTTATTTTGAAAGCTTTATTAGTGTTTTTCTAAGTCTTTATTTTGGGTGACTTGAAAGTAGTGTTGTACCTCTTTTGCGCCTAGGTACGAAGGATTTGATTTAATGAAAAGTTCATTTTTAACAAAAATATATGAATTGAAATGAGGTTTTAGAAAGTAAGGTTTTCAAATCCTTTGCCCGACTAGGAATCGAGGACTTCAATACTTCCTTTTATTCTTTACGTTTATTACGTGATCTACCCCAAATCGCTTTATTCTTCATCAAAAGCTCTTTGTGGTTTTATTAGAAATCATTTTGATGATATGCATGCAAAAGCGTTAAAAAGAGGACGGATCATCATCGGGCATGTAAGCCATCTCGATGAATCGAGCTCCTGCAATCAAGGTTTTCACTATCACGGAATCTTGAATCCGACTTCTCGGGACTAACCCCGCGAGCTCGTTTTCAAGATCCAAATATTACATATACAATGATATTTATGCTATTAAAACATTATAACATAAAAACCGGTCCATCGTGGGAATCAAGTCGGATCCATTCAGGGATCTCAACATCAGGATTCCTAGGCTCACATGATTTGCATGATATTAAATTTACATAAAGTCCACGGCTTTGATATTAGATGATTTCATCGATTGAAATCACCGTTTAAGCCATTTCGGCCCCCATTTCGCCTCTAAATATAAATTTAGGGTTATACAGGATAACTGGGACCATTTGAAATGATAACTCCATAGATATACCATAAATCTAAGCCATTCTAGCACACGGGTTAAAGCTTCATGTTTAATAACCTCTCAAAGGCTAGATTAGGCATAGATTTAGGTATATCTAGCCTCCGCGATTGATTTACAACGTAATAAGCACAATATAACCGATAGAAACATAAAGTCTATCAACTATTACACAATATGCTTATAATACAACAAGTTTAACTATATTCAAACAAGATATCTCACTAATCTATCATTTGAACAATATTTACAAAGAACCGAAGCTAGAAAGTGCTTTATTTCACCTTGGGGGATGCGTGAACAAGCGTTTTGACTCCCGGGATGAACTTAGAACACTAGTAGGGCTTCAAGAATGTGCTAGATGGGATGATTGAGCTTTAAAGAGGTGAAGATGAGTTCCACCCGAGCCCCTCTCTCTAGAATGTCTACTCTCTCTCCAAAATGTATCTCTCCCTTTCTAAAATGAACTAGTGTGGGTGTTATAAGCTGTCAGAGGCAACCATAACCACATATGCTGCTAGCCGTAGATATGGTCAAGGCTGGCCTAAGTGGGCCCCACAGGCTCGGCAGGTGGTCCTTCGATCCCAGTTCGGCAGAAGTTGACGTCCGTCGCTCAATCTTTCGGACAGTCTTTGAGGAATGCAGAGGGAATAGATCAATTTTGACTGGTTTAAGGTTCGGGAAGTCGATACTCGTGGCGAGATATATCCATCAAGTCCAAATATTAGTTATCTGGATTATCTCCGATGGCACGTCGTTCGAGGTTTGCTGAGGTGGTTTTCGGTGATCACTGTCTCAGCTCGTCGATCTTCGATCGGTTCACGGTATGTTCGGACATCATTGGTCCTTTGCATCACTCCTGGGGTTGTCTCCGAGATGATCTAGCTCTTTTGCCCTACCTCGGGGTTGTCGCCGGAGTAAAATTATGTTTTTGCCCTTCTGCAAGGTTAATACAAAGAAAGCAAAATTTTGAGTGTCTACAGATGCCCCTCTTTGTCATATTCATGCAATGTAATGGAATGAACATGACAAAAATTAATAGACACGGAGAATGCATGACAAGGTATATCTGATGAAGCAATGTCATGTATAAAAGATGTGATGATGTATAAGATTTAGAGAAGGGTTACTTCCCCAGCTGGGGAAGTTAAGGATTACGTTGTCGGGATCAAACTGACCTGCACTGAATTATAGTCAACGGATTGCACCATCAGGGTCATGCCAATGCCCTCACTGGGTTGTAGCCAACAGATTACGTCATTGGGGATTTGCCGACCTGCGTAGGGTTGTTGCCAACAGATTACATCATCGGGGATTTGCCGACCTGCATAGGGTTGTTGCCAATGGATTACATTATCGGGGATTTGCGGACCTGCGTAGGGTTGTTGCCAATGGATTACATCATCGGGGATTTGCCGACCTTCGTAGGGTTGTTGCCAACGAATTACATCATCGGGGATTTGCCGACCTGCATAGGGTTGTTGCCAACAGATTACATTATCGGGGATTTGCCGACCTGCATAGGGTTGTTGCCAACGGATTACACCATCGGGGATTAGCCGACCTGAGTAGGGTTGTTGCCAACGAATTACATCATCGGGGATTTGCCGACCTACTTTGGGTTGTAGTCAATGGATTACATCATCGGGCATTCGCCGACCTGCGTAGGGTTGTTGCCAACAGATTACATCATCGGGGATTTGTCGACCTGCGTAGGGTTGTTGCCAACGGATTACATCATCAGGGATTTGCCGGCCTGCGTAGTGTTGTTGCCAACGGATTACATCATCGGGGATTTACCGACCTGCGTAGGGTTGTTGCCCACGGATTACATCGTCGGGGATTTGCCGACCTGCGTAGGGTTGTTGCCAACGGATTACATCACCGGGGATTTATTGATAGATACATGAATAAGGGAACTCCATCCCTTGGGGGTACCAAAACAAGTGCTTCAGTCAGCTGCTTCTTGATGGCAAGGAAGGCTTGTTGACAATCCTCATTCCATTTGGTGGAGGAATTCTTCCTTAACAGCTTGAAGATGGGTTCACAGGTTGCTCTGAGCTGTGAAATGAAACGGCTTATGAAGTTAATCCTTCCCAGGAATCCCCGTATCTCTTTCTCTGTACAAGGTGTGGGAATTTCAGTAATGGCTTTGATCTTGGCAGGGTCGAGCTCGATGCCCCGATTGCTCACCAAGAATCCTAACAGCTTACCTGCTTTGACGCCAAAAGCACATTTGGCGGGATTGAGCTTGAGGTTATACTTACGTAACCTGTTGAACAGCTTCCTGAGATGGTCGATGTGATCATCCTCCCTCTGGGATTTAATGATGATGTCATCCACATAAACTTTGATCTCTTTTTGCATCATGTCATGAAAGAGGGCCATTATGGCTCGCTGATACGTGGCTCCGGCATTGATAAGGCCGAAGGATAGTCGTCTATAGCAGAAGGTTCCCCAGGGAGTGATAAAAACTATTTTCTCCTGGTCATCTTCAGCAACCATGATTTGATGATAACCAACAAAGCAATCCATGAAGGAATACATGCCATACTGCGCAGTATTGTCAATCAGGATGTGGATGAAAGGTACTGGGAAATTTTCCTTGAGGCAAGCTTTACTCAAATCCCGGTAATCGACGTAGACTCGTACCTTCCCTCCGGGTTTAGGCACGGGAACTATATTTGACAGCCATTATGGGTATGTTGATACCATGATGATTCCGGCTTTGAATTGTTTAACGACTTCTTCTTTGACTTTTAGACTCCACTCAGGTTTTAATTACCTGAGCTTTTGTTTGACTGGTTTGAACCCTTCTTTGATGGGCATTCGATGGATGACAATATCCGTGGATAAGCCAATCATATCTTCATGTGACCAAGAAAATACATCATGGTACTGTGTTAGGAGTTTGATCTGGTCAGCTTTTTGATTGGGTGTGAGGTCTGAACCTATTTGGATTTCTTTGATGTTTTCAGAGGCTCCTATGTTGATGGTGGTGGTTTGGTCGAGGTTTGGTTTGGGTTTGTCTTCGACCCATTCTTTGATCTCCTCTGGCACCTCAGAGTCATCTTCCTCCTCTTAATTAATATCCATCAAGTCGAAGTTCAGTTCTACATCAAAGTCGTAGTCATTTTGACAGGTTGGCATCTCATCAGCAGAGACACACACATCCAATGCTTGAGTCCTGAAAACAAAAATGCTTTCATTAATATATATAACTGCTTAAACATACAGAGCATTTGTAAAGCATGAAAAAAGTTACTGCTATAGCCAGTGTTCTAAAAGTCGGCCTAGTCGGCTGACTAGTCGGCGACTAGGTCGGGGTTGGAAGGCAGCCGAGGCGACCCGGGCCTAGTCCTTTCAAGTAGTCGCTGGCCGACTTAGTCGGCGCCTGGTCGGAGAAAGTCGGCGAAAGTCGGCGAGTTGGCAAAGTCGGCAGAGCCTTCTTTCTCTCCAGAGCTGCTCTGATCGACTTCTTCAGGTTCGTTTCATTCTTCTTTCTTCTTCTTCTTCTTCTTTATTCTTCTTCTTCTTTCTTCTTCTTCTTCTTCTTCTTCTTCTTCTCCAGAGTTGCAATCTGTTCCTTCTGAGTTCCGACCATGAAGAGATGAAGAGTCGCGATCTATTCTATCAGAACAGATCTGTTCTATCAGAGATGAAGAGATGAAGAAGAAGAAGATGAACAGGTGGAGAGTCGCGTTCTATCAGAGTTTCGACATGAAGAGATGAAGAGAACACGCGATCTGTGCGATCTATTCTATCAGATCTATTAATCTGATTTAATATTTTATGGATAATTACAGTTAGGTACCCCATAGTCTTTATAAATTTTTAGTTTAGTCCTAAAAGTTTTCTTAAATTTCAAAATAGCTCCTAAAATATTATATATCAGCCCCTGTAGTTTCATTTTATTTCATTTTAGCCCCTATACTTTCATTTTCTTTCATTTAAGCGCCTAGCCGATTAATCCTTGATTAATCTTCGACTAATCCCCTAGTCGCTAGTTGGTAGCCAACCGACCTAGGACCGACTAGCGACTTTTAGAACACTGGCTATAGCTGCGCAATCAAAAGTAAGTAGTAAATAAAAGCATGATTAAAGGGCAGATGTACTCTCTGCCCCTTTACCCTTTTCGACCGAGGTAAGGGAAACTGCTCCAATTGTCCAAGGTCAGATTCTCATGAACCAGGAGAATCGAGGAATTGTGCTCGTCTGCCTCATCTTCGATAACAACTGAGACATCCTTTAGAATAAGGCCAAGGTTTTTCTGTGGATTGTTCCTCTTCTTGATGCGAGGAATTTGGGAATGATCTTCGTCATCACTATCTGGGAGTTCGTCATTCATGCCTTCGTAGTTGATAATAACCCTCATATTAGCGAATGGATCTCATCCTTCGTACAAGATCTTTTCTTTTCCCTTTTCACTGACTGCCTCAGGCTTGAGGGCTTTTCTTTCATGGACAGGTATGATTGGTGGAAATAGCATGGCTGATACCACAGTCGGGATTTTCCTCATAGGTTTCACCCATCTGGCATTTGTAAGGTTTGGCAGAAAAATTATGGAGGCATGAGCCTTGGGATGTTTATGTGGGTTCTGGTGGCTTGACCCGGATGAATATCCCAATCCTGCTCTCCCAGTCTGACTTGGGATTTGGACTAGCATCTTGATACCTTGCTTATCCTTTCCCAACCTTTCTCCAGGTTGGAAACCCAAAGATACCATTTCTCGCCCCACTGTCATTACTTCGGTGGAGACTTTAGGCTTTAGGGCTGAGCCCTGATAGGTAGATACTGAGTATCGTTCACCTCTAGAGCTTGAAAACTAGCAGGTTCAATCCCCGCATCCAGGCTAATCACTGGCATGTCCCCATATATGTAGGTAGGGTATTCTGGTTCGGCATTCACTTTGATGAGGCTGCCATTGATAATGTACTTGAGTTGTTGATGGAGGGTGGATGGCACTGCCCCTGCCATATGAATCCAAGGTCTGCCCAGCAACAAGTTGTATTCGATGGCGATGTTGAGCACCTGGAAAGATACGTAGAAAGTGTGTGGACCAATTTCAAGAGGTAGCTCTATTTCTCCCATAGTTTGGCGCCGCGATCCGTCAAAAGCCCGGATGACCACATGACTGGTTTTGATCCGGTTCGGATTGATCTTCATTCTTTCTAAAGTGTCGTATGGACAAATATTGAGGGATGATCCTCCGTCGATGAGCACACCTCCGATCACATATCCGAAGGACATTACAACTATATGCAGGGACTTGTGGTGGCCCGTTCCCTCTGCCAGGATATCATCGTCAGTAAAAGATATCACATTGCTGTTGAAGATGTGCTCTATCACGTGGCGGAATTTCTCGGTATCCACTGTATATATGGCAAAAAAGCTTCTTCTAGTACTTTCACTAGAATGTTGCGATGATCCTCTGAAGATAGGACCAAGTCAAGGATGAACACTTGTTTAGGTGTGTCCTTCAAGCTTTGCACTATTTTGATTTCATGGTGTCCCATCTGTTTGAGGAACTCTTTGATTTTCTTTTCAGCCACCTTCTTTTTTGCTTTGATGACTGGTTTGATTACCCTCTGAGGTAGGTATAATGGATTGTCCTTTGGCACAACGGTAATGTTATTTGAAGTGGAGCCTTCATTGTTCTCGTAGTTCCATGGGACACTCTTCAGACGAATAATTTGATATTGAGGTCTGAAGGGCAAGATCAAAGGCTCAGGAGCTGCCACCTTCACAGGATCTGGTATTTCTTGAACCCCTTTCCCGGGAAGTACTAAGGGTTTAAGGATTGACTCCTTATCGTAGGATATGACAGCCACCGTGTTCTGGTTCCATACATCGGGGATCCAGAGAGTGTCATTGTCTGGGAGATCAAGGATTTGATTACCCCTTATCAGGTCCCCATTTTCAATCATGTCTTGAATCAAGTTACAAAGTGCCCAGCAATCTTCAGTATCATGGCCGGGTGAATTTGAATGGTACTGACATATTTGGTCAGGTTTGAATTTTCTGGCTTGAGGTTTCAATGGAGGTAACAAGTCTACAACCATTCCCTCATTGATTAGCATTTGAAGGATTTCTTCCATTGATTGATTTAGGTTGGTGAAGTTCCTCTGAAATAGGTATTTCACATATGCTCGGAGATTCTCTTCTTCGGCCACCCTGTTGGCCCAAAGATCATTCTCATTAGACTGGTATTGATTTCTCGGGGAAGTGATCTCCGGTGTGGGAGGATGATCGACAATGGACTGGTTGATTTGTTTCACCATCTTCCTGGTGAGCTGATGCTGGTAAATGACCAGTTCTTCTAACTGCTCGACTTGTTCCTTGAGAGACTTTATTTCTTTCTCTATCAGGAATTGCCTTTCAAAAACTTCCCAACTATTTGGGCTGGTGTTATTGGATTGAGTTGATTCTCCCACATAATGGAGGTATTTGGATCCTTCTCCATTTGTGGTGCTGATCATGTTGACATTCTCCTCTTTATGCTATGGCAGAGGATTGTCCTGCACATGGGGTTTCTCAGGCTTTGTGACAACAATCTCTCCGCTATCAATCAAGTCTTGTATTTTATGCTTGAGAGACCAACAGTCTTGGGTGTCATGGCCTGGAGATCCAGAGTGATAAGCACACTTCTTTCTTGGGTCGAAATTCTGACTATTAGTGTTGGTTGGTGGAAGGAGTTAAACAATCTTCTTCTGAGCTGTCAGAAGTTTGAATACGTTCTCGAGTGAATCCCCTAGAGGGGTGAAAGTTATTCGCTGTCTGACTTCCATATTTTTCTGGAATGGAGGATTTGAAGGCTATGCTGGATTTTGAAAAGGGGTATAATTCCTCCTTTGAATGGGCATACTGTTTGACTCGCCAATTGGATTTTATCCTTGTAACACTAAGGACACTTCTTCGTCTTTCTTTTTATGGACCCTACGAGGATTACTCCGGTAATTTTCGGACTGGATATGTTCAGCGAAAGCCTCGAGGGAGGTTAGATCTTTTATCTTCCCAGATTTGAACCCCATCTCTGCCATTCCACCGTGCTTGATCATTTCAGAGAATGGTTTTCCTATGCCTGCTAGGACCCTCTCATAGTATGAAGCTTCTTGGATGTCGATGAAGGTCATGACTATTTCAAATTCAGTCATGGCTGGGGTGACTTGTGTTGCGACCCGTCTCCATCGCTGGGCATATTCTCTGAATGATTTAGTGTTCTGTTTCTTGATTTTGGTTATCTGGTATCTGTCGGGAGCCAACTGAGACTGGAAACTATACTGGCTGAGGAAGGCATGTGCCAGTTCTTCCCAGCTGTGGATTTTGGAGTTGTCCAGATGGGTATACCAGGCTCTCGCCTTTCTGGTTAGACTCTTCTGAAATAGCTGCATTCGAAGCTTCTCGTCCTCTGCATAGGATCCGAGTTCTCCAATGAATACTTTCAGCTGTGTGTAAGGATCTCCCAATCCATCGTATTTCTCAAACTCAGGGGTTCTGAATTTCTCAGGATAACGAGCCCTGGGGAATATACAGAGGTTGGAGTAATTCACACTGCCAAATGCCCCAGTTCCTTTGATAGACCGGAGGGTTTCTTCCATTTGTTGTACTTTTTTTATAATGTCACCAACTTCCTGTTCTTTGACGAGGGGTGTGATTTTAGGGGTTTTGTTGGTTATGTCCTGGTTTTGTGGTCCAGGAATCTGAGTTTTGGCCTTTTCAGTCTCTTGACCGCCAGTATTACCACCCGATGCTCCTGGTCCTGTGTGAACTTGAGATTGTTTCCCTTTAAGGGCCTTGCTTTGTTCTCGGAGAAAACCGGCTAGCTCGGCTATCTGATTTTTTAGACTTTTGAATTCTTTCCTGGATACCGGGATGGATTCTGGTTGAGCACTGGAAGCCATGTCCGTGGATGGACTGGGTGCTTTAGACGTAGACCTAGTAACAGGACCAATTTTTACCAACAACAAAATGTAGGCGTGTCAATTTCTTGATGTAGGTAAGGATAGGATGCATGATGTGTTTTTAGATTTTATCCTGCAAAACCGAGGTTATTTGTTTTGATGACAGGATGACATGGAATTTTAATAGGGAAAGTAAATCTTTCATTATGATATTTACATTGTGCTCCTCGGTAATTGGAGACTTAACATGGAATTGAAAGAGGAAGGCATGAAGAAGCTTCCCTTCAGATTTGGTTAATCAGAGGCTGACCTATCCTAGGTTACTCTCGCGGCTTTGTTTTCGACATGAAGGCTCCTAGATCATCGTAATCTACTAGAAAGGAAATTAATCCAATCGTTTAACTGGAGTGAATCTGGGTGGTGCATTTTCATGAGCCCCAGAGACTTAGTCGTCCCCAGAGACATTACTTATCACCGACCAGGTTTTCCTCCTTGTGAGAGGGACACACAATATACATTCACATACATCGTGCCTTATCGTTGTGCATATAATGACATGGGTGCGAAGCAGTAAATATAGGTGTGAAGCACTAAAAAGCAAGAAAGCATTCATTCACATTCATTCAATGTAAAGATGCAGCTTTCATACGTTCAATAAAGACGCAGCATTCACTCATTCATTGACTGTGAAGACGCAGAATTTCACGCATTCAATAGTTTTGAAAGGGAAATGTTTGAAAAGATTTGAAAGCGGCCTAAGCCCTCTACTTTCCCCAGCAGAGTCGCCACCTGTCGACGTTGGTTTTTTAAAAAATCCGCGGGTCGGATCACAACCCAGGTCTTTTAATCTCTTTTCCTAAGTTCTCTCTACCCTCACTCTTTTTATTTAGGATAAAGGTTTTGAAGGGTTTTTTAGGAAAAAGGCTAACTTGTATCATGTCGACAATTTGAACTTTTTTACAGAGTCGCCAGTTGGTAGATTTGAAAATGGTTGTACCAACTCAATCGAGTTTTGTTTGAAAGAGGCCCAATTGCTGGACACTGTCGAAACTTGATCTTTGAAAATAAAGTTTTGAGCTCGGGGGCTTGGTTAAGTGTGGGGAATGTGTTACGCACCCCACAACTCCCGTGTAAACACGGTATCGCATCTTTTCAATATTTCCCTTAAAACTGGAATACGTGAGTGAATGCTGTTTGAAAATTGGGCCTATTGATTTGATTGATTGAAAGCTTTGACAGGCTTCGTTGAACCTATATACGAAGGGTTTGATTTGATTTGAAAATCAGTCTTTGATTTGATTTGCAAAAGCATTTAATTTGATTTTCTTTGAAAAGCTTTTCTTTTGATTGAATTGAAAATGATGTTTTGAAAGCTGGTTTATCAAACCCTTACGCTAACATAGGAATTGAAACCTGTTGATACTTTCAATTTTATCATTATATCCTTAAGGCTGCATGTGAATGGTGATTTATCGGGCTGCGAAGCATCCTCGACCACAAAAATGTACAAGTGTCGGTCTCCTCATGGGCATGAAAACCATCGGAGGGACGCTGACACGACAATCCACATTTTTTCATTATATTGAGACCTTAAATCTAGATACCCGTTTTAAGGTCTGTTTACACGTACATTTCTACAGAAAAACTGGCAGGGTACATTTGTAAATCAGAGTTTGTCCATCGTGGGAATCATATTCTGATCAGTTTGATCATGAATCCCACGATTCCTAGGCTCACATGTGAGTAGCCAATAAACCTGCACAGTTCAAATTTGCACAAAATATGTATATATCCCAAAATTGCCAGAATCGAGGATTCATTCAATAAATCCCGGTCCGCACGGCCGAAGCGTCTCGTTCCCACTAGATAGAGATCTAAGGTACGCGAGGTTGCTTTTGAAGCTGAAACTAGAAAGAAAGCTAGATTTAAATAAATCTCCGCCATTTTAGCTACCCGGTTCAATCTGGATGTTTTGAACCGTTTGAAAACTAGAATTGGCGAGATTTAAATAAATCTAGTCCGCCCGCAGATATGTCAATACCAATTCATATAAAATGAATATTTAAAATAGCAATTGAATAGAAAGTGAGTACAGCAATATATATATAGTTATATATAAAAGCTGTAAAGGGCGTTGGATTTTCACGCACAAGCCCGAA
Organism: Panax stipuleanatus; assembly: GCA_020205555.1. Classification (NCBI taxonomy): domain Eukaryota; kingdom Viridiplantae; phylum Streptophyta; class Magnoliopsida; order Apiales; family Araliaceae; genus Panax; species Panax stipuleanatus. The sequence continues at coordinate 60,954,832 of CM035117.1, read as the reverse complement.
CTGGAATTGATAGAAATGTAGTCAACCAAGACTGGGAAGAGAACCCAGTGATGGTGAAGGCTGCTTATATATGCATAAATATATATAAAAGCAGTAAAAAGGCCACAGAATGATCCAGGCCGAACTGGAATGTAAATGTACAGAAAAATAGTCAACCAGGGACTGGAAAGATAACCCAGTAATGGTGAAGTGTGCAAAAATAGTATAAAGTCCACGAAATAGTCCAGGCTAAACTGGAATGTAAATTGCAGAAAAGTAGTCAACCAGTGACTGGGGAGATCACCCAGTATGGCGAAGAGTGCAAAAACAGTATAAAGGGCGATGGGTTTTCACGCCGATGCCCGAACTGGAATTGAAATATATATATATATTGACAGAAATGTAGTCAACCAATACTGGGAAGAGAACCCAGTTATGGTGAAAGTCGCTTATATATGCGTAAATATATATAAAAGCGATAAACTACCTCAAATTTGACATCCGGGCTTGACGGAATTGAAATATTAGTATATATACAGTTAAATATATACAAAAAAGGGCCAAACCCAGACTAGGAAGATAACCCAGTCCGGCGAAGTTGCCAAAACGTAGGTGCTAGTGCATTAAAGCTGCTGGAGCTGACGAATCGTCAATTCGAGTTGTAGAAATGCCAGAAAATCAGTGTATGTACAAACATGTACCAAATTTTGACGAAAACGGCCACGGAACTAAGTTTCGGGCATTTTTAGAAAATGAAACTTAACGTGCAAGTGTATAAAAGTACGAAGAAGTAATATTCACTTTCTGATCGTGAAAATACTTACAATGGACTGCTACACGAGCTTTTTGCCAAATCGTAGGCTCTATACGTCCAAATCTATCAGTTATTTTCTGATATGTGGTAATATGTGGGTATATCTACGTGTTAGAGTGAAAATATTTGGGTTTGAAAGAGGTGTAAAAGTCAGAAAATTGAACTAGCAAAGCTTCGCTGCGTTTTTTGAATTCTTAAAAATGAAAGGGGGGCACATTTATTTATAGGCCAGGGAGCCTCCACTCTACCTGCTGCTGCCACAGGTAGAGGTGTGGGGTGTGGCTCCCCTAGTGGGGCATGCGGTTCTGTCGTCTCGAAGTACGTGCACTCCAGACAACGCGCAGTCGAAGTCAAAACTTTCTAACTTTTGATCGGAGCATCCGTTTGAGGCGTACGGTACCTTTTCGGAAAGCCCTCGTCAAGAGTGTCGCAATGACATGGGATAAAACATTTTCTGGGTCCAAGAAGATGGGTTCATAACCAGGTCTTTGATTCCCCGCAGTTTGTCCGTTGAGCTGTGTTGCGCTGTTTGCACTCGGGATCGTCGTTATGGTTCGTTCTGACTTTGTTGGCATCAATTCGGCTTGATTTTGACCGAATCAAATGAGAGTTGATAAAATGACTATTTTACCCCTCCCGGGGCTGCCTGTAGTGTCAGTACAGCCTTTGGTCGACTTCTGGGACTTGTTTCCAAGATTTGGATCCCAATCGAGCATGTTCGTCCTCAGTGTTGCACCTAAAGCTGACGTGGTCATTCCAGGTTTTCTTCTGGAGGTGTTGTGATGCTTCAGGTCTATGCCTGAGGTTGTCCTGACTTCCTGGGTTGCTACCGGGGATGACCTGCACTTCCCGGGTTGCTGCCGGGGCTGATCTATACCTCCTAAGTTGAGACCGGGGCTGATTTGACATCCCGATATGATTGATCGGGGCTATGGTGTCCTGATATTGGTGATCGAGTTTGAGCTAATGGCCCGATATTAAGATTGGGGTTGATCTGATGGTCCGATTGGATATCAGAGTTGATTTGATGGCCCGATATTGAGATCGGGGATGATTTGACGGTCCGATTGAAGATCGGAGCTGGATAGACGGTCCAATTGACGATCGGAGTTGGATTGACGGTCTGATTGACGATCGGAGTTGTATTAAGTACCGATATTGGGGATCGAATTTAGGTTTACCGATATTAGGGATCAAATTTAGGTTGGATGGCCGGCATTGGTGGCCGAATTTGAACTAGATGACCGGCATTGGGGGTCGGGTTTGGATTGAAAGCCCGGTATCGATACCGGGGTTGATTTGATTGACGGTTTTGCCCTCCTACAGTGTTAGTATTGGGGCAAGAAAAATTTTAAGTGTCTACAATAATAATGCATTAAGTGTAAATAATTTAATCTATGGTGATAGAATAAATTAAATAACTTAATGTTTATTATTTTATATTTTGGAAATATTAAATATAAATTAATAAGATGAGTCTTATTAATATTATTACAATTATTATTATTTTAATTTCTAAAGGAGTTTAGGAAATAATTTAATATTAGTACTCTCATTTATTCCTAATAAGATTAGGATGCAAATTAATTGAAGGAGTTTTAATTAATTAATCCCAATATGTTGGGAAGCCTAATTAATTAAAAGAGTTTAATTAATTAAATAAAACCCTATGTCTAATAGGATTAGAAGGATTGACTAATATCTATTTAAGAGGAGTCTTATGTTAGATATCAGTTGATGAAATTTCAATTGTTGGTAAGTACTCCTTTTCTATATAGTGGATAGAAACCTAGGGTTTAGCCAACCACCCTCCTTCTTGAATAATTCGTATTTATTGGTGGATCACCTCTAGAGGCCAAACACTTGGGTGGCTAACGTTGATCAAAGGAAGGAATCTAACCCAAAAATTCAAGGAGATCACGAAAAATAAGGAGTTAAACTCGTACCTATGGAAGTTTCGTTCTACAAGAGTATGATTCCATAACTTCTTATTTATCGTTTTAAATTAATAATTTGCATAAAGGATGATCCTGGTAATAGTTTTGTAGAAATTTTTAAACTCTGATATACCATGCTTCCGCTAATTTTTGCAATTTGATTGCGCCATGATTTCGTACAAACCCAACAGTAACATCAGAGCCAAACCTTTTTGCAATTATTAATTATTTTGATTTCATATACATATGGGTATGTATTTAGAATAATTTATTAGGCATAATTAATTGTACAAAATTATTTTTTATGAAAAAAAAAGATTCAATTCGAAAAACCATAATTGATTGGTTTTAAATAAGAGCCGTGGATCAATTTTTTCTTAAACTATAAAAGGATCGTGGATCGGGAAACCTGCATGTGGAGTACTTCGCGATATATATATATACACTAGTAATTGCCCGTGCTTGAAGGCACGGCAAAACAAAAAATTAGATTAAAATTCAAAAAGTAATACATTATCTAAAGACTCTTTGCAACTTAAAATAACTTACAATCAGACATAACAATTATCATAATTCACTATACAACCACAATAATTATTACATACTCAATCATCAACACATATCCAACCACCAAAACATCAAGTAAGCTGCTAAAATAAAGTCTAATATGCATATGCTCTTAATAACTCTAACATCAAGTAAGCTGCTAAAATAAAGTATAATGTACTCATAACTAAGCTCTTACGTTTTCGAAATCTCAGTTATTATTCCTCACTATTTTGAGTTTCATACAAAACCTAAGGTAAACCCAAGTACAAGGTTTGGAACCAATAAACCCAAAACTTTAAAAGCATCAAGATTTACCTTTGCTACGTGAGTTGTTTTACAAAAAGAAATAGAAATGTTCATATTTTGGATTTTTGGATACTTCCCATTTCTATCACTAAACACAACCCTACAATCCTTCCCTTCTGTGCACAATATTTTTTCACTCAAATTAAATAATTTGCCTTTTTACATTTGAAACAAAGAAGCCCTAAATTCCTAACTCCAACCAAAACCGTTTGCATGCAAGAAATTAGGAGTGTCGTGCTCGTCAATTTCCATAATTTTTTCCACACTGCTAGGCTTTTGAATGAGATTTTAGAGAATGGAAGATTAATGATGAATATGTTGCGACCATATGTCAGATTTCCAAGGTTAAAAAAGGACTATTAAAGATAACATAGAAGACATGCCAGGTGGCCCTTCATTTTTATTCTCTTTCTTTTTATGTTAAAGATATAAAACCATTTGCACATCTAAGAATCTAAGATCTAAATTAGTGGAAAACAAAGCGACTTTCTCCTTTGGATTACATTTGCAAAGGAAGCATCAAAATTATCAGCAATAAAGTTTGCACCTTGGGCACACATGGCTAATATTCCTAAACTATACAGAAGATACCAATCATAAAATTAATGCAGGAATAGAGATGTCACAACCAGTTAGGCAGAGTAATGAAGCAGTAAAGCCCACATCTTTGAAAGACTGGAATCCATGAGGAAGCTAGATCTAAGAAAAGTATTAAATCGACAATCCTTCATTAGTTTCTCAAATTCCTAGAATGGTAGTTGTTACACATACATATTAATTCTAATGTCAAATTTGAAATTAAATCAACAATCCTTCATTAGTTCCTCTAATTCGTAGAATAGTATGAGATACAAATGTATATTAATTCTCATGTTAATTATTAAAAAATTGTAGCTGAATTCAATATTTCAACACAGAGTACAGCATGTCCTTGACTCTTTCAAGGATTGAAAGAAAACGTGTAGATATGCTTGAAATAAAACATGTAGAAATGAGGAGCTGGCCAATTTCAGAAAGTAGTAACATTGTGAAAAGCTAATGCTCACTCACTCACTCACCACAGTAGGTATTCCAGGAGAATCCTTCACTTCATCAGATATATGGGGCTTAGCTAAGCTTTTCCCACTATCCTCGGTTGAGCCTTCAAATAGCCTTATAGTTTCTTTTAATGCAGCCAACCATCTTCTAAGTAACTGAACTCTTTCTATCCCTGTAGAAGAAATAGAAATTTCTTCCAATCTTTTCATTTCTTGCTTAAAGCTTCTGTAGTTTCGAGATCCCTACAAATTTTTAAAAAGTGAATAAATCATATGAACACTAATAACTGCAAGCATCCATTCCATTATCCAAAATATTCTATTTCTTTTACAAACAATAATTTATACCTCAGTTTACATAAAATAAAAACAAAATAAAGTTCACGAAAATAGCAGAACTTAAGCTATGATCCTCCCTATTTCATTTATAGGATAATGCAAGGAACATTAAAAATTGACGGGCAAAGAAAAAATATCTTTCTCTATATTGGCAACCACGTCTGCAAGCCATAAAAATATATATATATATATATATATATATATGTGTGTGTGTGTGTGTGTGTGTGTGTGTGTGTGTGTGTGGTTATACATACATAATTGTATACAATTTCTTCCGTTAATGAAGGTTTTAGAGATTTAAATTACTTAACCTTTTCTACTATTTGAAATGGAGGCAAAGTGTGTCTACAGATGGACCACGATTTATCCAGAGACCTGAAGCTTTCTCTCTATAATTATTCTTTGCAGAACATTAGTTACATCATCACTGCATGTTCACAGTCCTATCCAACATTAGTTACATCATCACTTTGCATACTCAATTTTATACAATATCAATTCCCATAACTGTTTTCTTTTTGTTCATATTCTTTTGGTGTATATACAATTATTTATCTCTCTGTTATGTGTTTATTTTTTCAAATTTTAAAGTGATTTTCTGCTGTTTAGCTTTGATGGGAGCTCCAAGGTTGGATGTTTTTGAATTGGGTATTCTTGAATCTTCAGCTCAGTTACTCATTTTTGTTCCTACCTTCTGTTCCATTCGATTCTTGTTTTATATAAATGAATAATTGGGGATTTTAGATTCGATTGATTTCAGCAATGTGGGTAGTTCTTAAAAATTAATTAAAGTAACTTGATGTTTAAGGTATTTATAAGGGTTTAGTTTATCCAAGTTATATTTTTAATAGATCCTGGCAATCCCTTTGTCATTCACAGGTATGTAGTATATTTATGTACTAATGGGTTTTTAAAAAATTATACTTTTTGTTGTTGGGTTTGGATGGTTAAAGGGGTAGATTTGAAGCAAAGTTTAATGATAAGCCAAGTTTCTTTATTGCTGAATGCCTAATATTGCCAAGATGATATTATAGTTCTATTATCTAATGAGTAGCTCGTTGCAGAACCAATGCTGGTATGGTTTTCCCCTTTTCTGGGTTGTCATCTGATTTTTTCTTGTAACTCTGACCCATAGATTAATATGAAGGGGCTGTAGCTGTAGCGCATAGCTTATCAATATCAATTCTCATAGCTTATACACAAACTACTAATGCAATAAATCAACCTCAGTTAGCTAACTTTGCTAATTCCCACATAACCAACTGTTTTTCATACCCAAACAAAGCAATATACAATATAATTTTACTCTAATTTCCATGAATGGACAAATAAAAGTTATTTTACCTCTTGTTTGATGCATTAATTTAATAATGCTAGGTTGTAGCTTTAATGCTGACTCTAGACTTTAATCCAACTGAATTTCAGTTCCCTGAAGCCTCAAACTTCTTTTTATCCTTTTTGAGGTATTTTATCAAATACCTTGAATGCAAAACTTAGAAATCCAGAATTCATAGATGTTAGAGTATAGTTTAGCTATAACTTTTGCATCCTTATTACTTCAGAGCATATATAATACTCCCATCACACCAATCTTCCAAACAAGGACAACAATTGCAACATAATTTACTTAACTTTCATGAATTTAAAAGTAAAGACATGACTTATCTTTTTCTTAGTAACTTGTTTGAATATGATATTTCAATCATGCTTCAATCTTATTTTGGTTGAATCTAATCTTCCATTTAGTATTCTCTAGCTTCAATTATTCTTCTATTTCAGTTCATGGTTCCACTTCTTGGAGGATTCTGTGATTTTTAACAGCAACTGGAAGAATGGAAGAATTTCTTTGATGCTCGTAGCTTGTAATTAGAAGGGAATAAGAGGAAATGGGTTGGGACCAAAGTGGGAGAGCAGGAGATTAAGACTTGCTTTAGAACGAATATGAGAAGAGAAATGAGAGAGCTGGGACTTGAATAGTGTGACGCCCCCAGAATAGGTCCAGTCAACCCAACCCATTCTGAGTCGCCAAATACATGGTACAGAATTCAAATACAATCTTTTATATCACACGGTCATGCAAAATACGACCACACAACTGTGAGTGTCAATACAAATATGTAGAAAATATTAACATTCAAACTAAGTCCTCATTACAATTATTATCACACTATTTATTAGAAATAGTGAGGACTACTACTGCTCTAACTCGGACCATCACTCTGTCCCCCGACTAGTTCCTGCGACATTCTCATTTCTTGAAGAGGACAATAGATGAAAAGGGTGAGCTCAACTAGCCCAGTAAAGTATATTATGACTAAGATAATGGAAAATAAATTATCGTTAGTCTTCAACAATTCAGATAAAATATTATTGGCAACAAGTTTTAGATCAATATTCGCAGCGGAAATAACAATTCATTAGAAGAGTTAAGTAGAGAATGAAGTCTACTATCTTCTATGATTTTAAAGTCCATCATCAATATTTTATCCATGTAACATCAATCAATATACATCTCGAATCAAATATTCATCTTTGCACTACGGGCCAAAGATATTCATTTGTATCATCAGTTGGTTATGTTCATCTCAACACCTGTCATCTTTGCACTACGGCCAAAGATATTCATCAAGTAATAATTCATCTTTGCTCTACAGGCCAAAGATATTCAGTTATATCACCTTTTAGGACTAAAGATGATAAAAAATAATATAAATAACGAATCCAGTGAGATAAAGGACAACGATTAAGGATTCGTATTTTAGTTTATCCAATTCAAAAATACTTTGTAATAATCAATTGTGGAGCGAAATTTAAGAATAAAGCTCAAAACTTAAATCCATTCAAAGATAGGAACCTTAACAAGCAACTTGGACAAATAGAAGAAAATTTAATTTTTTTGTGAATAGTGCCGTATACGTGAATAGTAACCCCGACGAAAAAAAATAAGAATTTCATAATAAAATCCATGCCAATATTTCGGTATAATGATATTGAAAAGAATAATATCATTTACGAAAGAAAATAACATCCCTTACCTCAAAAGAATAGTACTTCTGGCTGGAATATCGGATATAATACCGAAGAAAACTTGCACTAAATAGTAACACTCAAAGTATCTAAATACTCACAAAAATACGCTCGATATTATAGAGAGAGAAAACTTCTGATTCTGGTGTGATTTTCAATTCTAACCTAAGCACCCTATTTATAAGAAAAGCTTAGGATGCCAAAGTAGACTTTTACGCCGGCGACTTCTCCAGCACACCTCGTGAGAAAAAAAATTCAACATTCAACAAGCAAATGACAAAAGTGGGGACCACCATATTATTTAAAAAAATATTTATTTTTGAAACTTCAATAATTCATAATAAATAGCCCTTTTATCAGAAAAATACAAATTTTATGTCCTTCTATAGGAAATTTAATTCTCTACAACTTTGTAGAAGAAAGTTTTTCCAAATTTCCAACCGAAAATGGTCGAAATCCACAAACGGGTGATTTTCCACAATAAAATACTGATAAAAACACCTTAGCACTAATTCCTTCTTTTATATCCACAAAATAAATATTTTTTTATCATATAAATCAATAATTAATTATTCACAAATAATATTACAGAACTACAATATTGACAACCAGGTCGTTCCCAGGAAAGAGGGGGCCTTCCGATAAGGATTTCTCCTTACTGGCGCGCAATTAAATAACCCCTCCCAGACAGAACTTCCTTAGACATTGTCAATAATGCCATCTAATAATATTATTCAAATAATATGAATTATTGAGTTGATAATGTGAAATACTGTGAAGTGACAATTATTGAATCAATAATACAAAATATCAACGGTAGCAATTATTGAACCAATAAAATATCATGCAATTATTGAATCAATAATATAAAATATTGAACAGTAATTACTGTAACAATTATTGAGTAAGTGCCTCCTTACATAAGAATCAATAATTCGAAATACTGTGCAATATCGTGTGCTACTGTGCACAACGCGTATTACTGTATTTTTATCACCAGGTATTTCAATAGTTTAACCGTAACAGTTTTACCGTTATTTATAAAAAGGTTATTTCTGTCGCTTTCTATATCCGACAGTTATTCCGTTGTGGGGCCCACAAATAGCTGCGCCGTCGTACGAATATTCCCCGACAACAAGAATATTCCACGACCAAACGAATATTCCTCGATAACAAAAATATTTTATAACCACTTGCTTATTTTAAAATATTTGCACATTTCACCCATAACTTTTCACATTTATCAAATCAACACCTTACTATTTCAAAATAATATATAAAGAAAATTAAATCTTTATTCATAAAAGTTGAGGTCTTACAAATAGGCTGAGTCTATTTTGTGTTTAACAGCAAAGGTTAGATTTATCCCAATTTTGCACGGTCAAGATCTTTTAATAGGCTGAGCGGGAAAACACTTTAAGAGATAGAATTTCAAAAACACTTGTGTTTTGTGTGTGTATATATATATATATATATATATATATATATATATATATATATATATTGTCGTTAACATCATTATACAATATATACAACTTACTTTCTCATTTAATTAAATAATTCCTTATTTAAATATCACATTAACAATTTCATTGTTTTACAAAACTTAATTTAATATTTTAACATTCAATGATTACCCAACAAAAAAATAGCCAGTTAAATTGAAAATCATCCTATGTTTCGTCCCAAGCAGCAATGACACTATTCAGAAAATAAGAAAAAATAAAGTAGAAATTTAAAACCAAAAATAGAAGGGAAAAGTGAATTTTGATTCAAAGGAACCATATGACAGATGGAAACTACATAGGTCCATCAAATACAAAATGAATCAAGATCAAAAAAAAATTTAAAATTAGTTCTTCAGAGAAGTGCAAAACCTAAAATAAACCCACAACAACAAAAAATTGCATAGAGGCGAACAGGAAGAATAATATACATTAAGAATTTGAGATTCGACGGAGAAATTGTAGAGAGAATGGGGATATACCTGAAGGCGGGGAAAGCTCAAAGACCGATTTGGGGGAGCGTGAAAGTAATTGAGAAGAACACCGACTTTACCTTGATCCTATAAGAGAAAGCCAACGAAAATATGTCTGCTCGAGGGATTAGACCGCACGTGAAAAATAATATCAACTACCTCCGCTTCAATTGAGACTCTCTTACGTCAATTTACGTAATGGATTTAATAATTTGTCCGACATTCATGTCAAAAAAGAACTCGAAGTACACAATTCATGTAATTTAGTTAAATTACCGTAGCATAAAATTAAGAGATTCACTTTTCTTTCGATATGCATCCCTTATTCGGCTGATCACCTCATTTGAAGAAGGATCGTCGTGGTGGTGAAACAAATTCTATACAAAACATTACAAAAAACCAAACATTAATAAATCAAGAAAAAAATACTAATATATAATAAGGTGTGAGGCAATCTTAATTTGAGGAGGAAATTTTCAGTTCCAATAACAAATCAATTAAAAAAAATCAACAACAATGAAAAGCATCAATTTAATCATCAGATCATAATCTCATTTTATGTACAATGTATTACAACTCAATAGCTCCATGCACAATACAATTTAAAAGCACTTAATAGAACCAATGCTTTGCATTTTAATCAGCTTAAGCCTTTTAATGGAAATAATTTGCATATCAGAAATACAATGGAAAGATTTTTTAACATTTGTACGTAAGTAGCCAAGTGACCTTTTACCCTTTCTCTCATTTCTTTATATATATATATATATATATATATATATATATATATGTAATAGTGAGTTCACTTTCTTTACTCATACTGGTGCCAACACTCAGTACTGGTAGAATGCAATAAATAGTTGCAAAGGCAATCTGGCAGTAACAAAGTCTTCATATGACAAATTCCATAAATATAAATATCACCATATGATCAATCAGGTGAAAGTTTTCCAACGTTATAGATGGCGACATTGTTCCAAATGGTAAAATTCAAATCTTACCACTTACCAGACAACCAAGCATACTCCAAAAAAATTCAGACTTTCTGAACTAAACCAAAATTCCCAATAAAAATGCAACCTTTGCCAAGCCTTTCCAAAGCACAATAATACTCAATCATTGATACCATAGAAATCAAATTACAATCACTTTTCCCAAATATGAAAGGTCGTAATAATTCCTTAAAATATTAAATAAAGCACAAATCTGGATATTTTTAACACACAATTAATCACACAGTGTGCATATATTCATATCATTCCAAGGCATTCTGAAACCCCAAATAGTAATAAATACTACTAGAAGCAAATATAATAACAAATAATTTGGGGGAACAAAGCTTACAGGCGATTGAATAACACTCCTCATTAGATCAATGGATAGAAGTTTCGAGGATGATCAATCTAGGGATTCATGATTGATCGAATTAGGGCCATTGTTGTTGACGAAGATATATTGTCGATGGGTTTCTTTATTCGGGAAAGGGCTACAAATCCAACCCGAGTACAGAGAAAAAAGGTTGTTGCGAGGAAAGACTTGGGTTTGTAAACGACGAAGAAGATAAAGAGCTGAAGAGAGAAGGGAAACGGAAGAGGAAAAGATCAGACGAATTCCATTCGATAGATCATAATTTTAATCAACTTTGCTCACTCGTTTCTCATATTAAAAGGATCGATAAAAGGTTGTTGAGAGGAAAGACTTGGGTTTGTAAACGAAGAAGAAGATAAAGAGTTGAAGTGAGAAGGGAAACGAAAGAGGAAGAGATCAGACGAATTCCATTCGATCGATTATAATTTTAATCGACTTTGCTCACCCGTTTCTCAAATTAAAAGGATCGATATTTAAAGGGTTAGATTTATTCTAACTTTGGACGGTCCGGATCTTTTAATAGGCTGAGCGGGAAACTAATTTTTTCAAAAACACTTGTGTTTTGTTAGATAGATATTACTAACCGTTGGATGATGAAGTTTTAAGTGAGGCCGTTGGATGTTGAAGCCGCTCTGCTTTATATTATAGATTTTTGTATACCATAGTGTTACATAATCTTGTTTTACTTTGTAATGCCAAAACAGCCTTTTGAAGCTTAACAGTACTAAACTTAGTTTAATACTTCCAATATTGGACGTTCATTCACGTTAGCTCTTACTATTGAGTTTACTAACTCACTCCCTTGAGTCTATTCTAGATTTATTTATATACACTAATGATTTAAAGCTAACATGTTTTAACATTACATTAAAACAGCCTCTCCAAGGCTTTTCCTTTGAAATCTAACCTTTTTATTATCAATCTAATAATATTAGATTGTGGGTTTGGTATAAATTCTTCCTACTTGCTTATTTAGGTAAAATATAAACCCCTTCTTATAGCTAAACCATTAGCTAAGCCTTGATGTGGTTGGCCCCATAGCCCCAAAAGCTGCTATCGCAGCTGTTAACTTGTCAACTGCTGTTGCAAATGAGCAGCAGCCCTGCCTCTCTTCTTTTAATTAGATTGACTTTTAAATCCACTATAAATTCTATATACATATTTATCTAGGAAGTTTTAGACCCAACTTTATAGTTAAATCTTTAAATTACATTCTAGAGTTAAAATGACATTCTCAAAACTATTATGGCAGTTTATTACTGTCAACTGCTACTGCCCATAGGCATCAACCCCTATTCCTTGCCAATTGATGCTGCCAATAGGCAGCAGCTGCACCCTTGCCTTGCATAGCCTTAACTCCCTACACCATTAACCCATTTGTAATATGTTTTGGATGTTACACAACTACTATATACACCTATTGCAGAGGAGTATTAGCTAACTTATTTGGCTCTTGCTGCCTGCTACCTGCTGCTGCCAGTGAGCAACAGCTCCTACTCTTGCTTGCTCATGGTTTGCCCAATCTTCATTTCTTAAGATAGCTTACAAGTTGTATCAATACATAACTTATACAAGCCCAAAACATTAGCCTATAAAAGACCAAACCGTAAGAGACACCTAGCTGGCCCTCAAAAATGTTACTTTCACAAGGAAGGTAAAACTTATTATTCAACAAACATAGCCTCTTTTTTATTCTTAAATTTTTTTTCATGGAATGTGTGCTACATGTTTAATAGTAGAATAGGTCCATGATTCTGTACTCACATATACATATTACTTAACCCCAGTTGCTAATTGCTGAAAATAACTCCCAATTCAGTAAATTTCAATTTCTTTCTTGAATGCTTAGTATTGATTTTGAAATGGAAGAGATGTTAGAGCCGAGAATGGGCACATTTTTGGAATGAATGGGAGGAGATAAATTTTATTTCTCTCTTCTTCTTTTCAAACGAATGGGATTAAATATGGAGTAGAGCACTGTTTTCCTCTTCTCTCACTTGGAACGAAACAAAGGGATAACCAAGAAAAATGGTCTGCCCAAAACATGGTAGAAGTAATGGGCAGCATTTGTTCTTCCGATATATTCTTGAGAGTGGAAGGTTGATATATTATTCTCATGATCCCATACATGTGCTCGCTATGTATAGAATTAAACAAGTAATGGCAAATTCAGATTGAGCAAAAGTATATGGTCAACATACTTTATGTTTTTTAACAATTCTTTCCTATGATAAATTGTTGGACGTATGGGAGAGGATTGGCAATTTCGGATTAAGTGAAGTTTGTAGGTAATAAAGCAAGTAGGCATCAACATATTCATGATAAGAAGTGGGTTTTATGTCTGCATCATTTTTTTTTTGAAGAGTTTCTTATTGGAGCATTATAACAAATACCTCATAGACATAACTTAAAAGCTCAAGCCTTTTATCTATGGTCAAACCTAGATTTCAGTTTGGCAATCCTATCTTATACACCACAATTTCAAACATTAAAGGCTTAACAATTAGCTTATTTATTAGCTTTTCTATTTACTATAACATAGCAGAGGTATTACCTCTTGAGCCGACTTGAATTCAATCTTGCTTCAATTAAGTTCTTCTTCAAATCAAAGCTTACTTGTAGCTTTTCTTGACCAACTCTCCCTTTTTATACTTGACAGCCTCTTAGAGGCAATTTATCGAACATAACATGTGCATTTCTTTTTAGGACAGAACTCAAAAGTATTTGGTTATGGTTTAGCCCAGATTTTACTACCCTTATTACTCCACACAACAATCACATTTAACTTAAATCTCTAATAAAATAACTTAAACATTTAACTTACCTTTAAAGCTTAGTTTTACTGCTGATGTTGTTGAGCATTACATTTCTTCTTTGCCGAAATTGTTGAGCTTTTACCGAAATTGATGAAGTTTAGTAACCCTTTCGGGTGTGTTAGAGCTTAACAATTAATGAAGAAAGGAAAATGGAACGGGTGGAGAAGAGATACACTTTTTTGAAAGCCCCCTTTCCTGGAACCTCTTTATACTGCAAATTACACCACATAAACCAGGTTGAGGAAAAAGTTATAATGCAGTAGTCTCAACTCAAAACAATGAAAGTTAATATCAGAAAAAATAACAATGGAAAAGTTTCGTTGAAATAATTTTAATGTAGAATACATATGTGAAAGAGAGATAGAAAGGGAAGTGTGAGTATATACTGAGTACTGACCCGACCATATCAACCAGAAGGATCGACCTCAACGAACTTAGCTTCAAAATCGTCCGGGTCTGGTTCGGACGTTGATTCATGGGGCATTCTCCAAGTTTGTAAAACCCTAGTAATTACGTAGGTAGAAAAGAAATAGACAATCAGATCAAATTAAATCCAGTCTTGTTTGTACAATTTCACAGATAGAGTCGAACGAGATCAGCTGAGGGTTTCAAAACCAATACAAAAAATCGATGCATTCAATTGGGGGGGGGGGAATTGGGGGGCGGAATGAGAGATATATTACTAACCGTTGGATGATGAAATTTTAATTGAGGCCCTTGGATGTTGAAGCCGCTCTATTTTATATTATAGATACCTTGTTAGTATTTTTTAAAAAAAATAATTAATTTATTTTATATTAATATAAATATTTCAATTATCACTATAATTATATTCTTATATTTTTTAAAAAAATATATAAATATATATATTATAATAATAATTAATATTTTCTTCATAAAGATTAATTATTTATATATTTAATAATCAAATTTTAATTTTAAAATAATTTTTAACTATTTATTCTTACTTTATATATATATATATGTATTTATATATAAATTTATCAAGCTTCAATCTAGACCGTTGATCCAAGGAAACAATCTAACGGTCAAATCAATGATCAATCCTAGGCTGCCCATTCAGCCCAATCAGGAACCATCCTCAACAAACACACAGATCAAGTCAAATAGCCGTTCGATCTTCAACAGAAATCACATTCTAATCTCAGTCGTTCGATCAAAACCGATCGATCGATTCAAATACTTAAATTGACCGGATCAATCCGGACCATTGATCAAATCTGAGATTAAGTCTCAACCGCTAGATCAGCTTAATTAACCTAAATATAAATAGCAAAATTTACTGTTTTATTTCATTTCTCTCTCTCCTCTGCCGAGTCTCTCACTTCTTCTTCATCTCTCCCTCTCGTTTTTCTCTCAAACCCTAACTGATCTTCATCAAAAATGACTGATCTCTAGTCAAAATTAGGAAAATCTAAACCGATTAATCGGTTCTACACCTTCTATTTAGTCCATCCACCATTTAAAATTTCATTTTCTGTCTAATCTAGTCTACTATCATACTTTCTTTCTGAGTTTGAACTGTTGGGTTTGTACGTAACGCAATCATGCAATCAAATCACATAAATAGGGCGGAAGCGTAAAAACTAGGTTTTCAAAAATTTATATAAACCCATTGCCATGATCATTCTTGTGCATCAATTATCAGTGAATGAGGAAGGAGAAAAATAGAATTATACCTTTGAAGATCCAAGCTTCCTCAGGTACAAGTTCTACTCCTTTGATTCCTTTGATTCCTCTGTAGTGGCTCCTTCCCTTGATCAATGTCAGCCACCCAAATGTTTGGCCTCTAACGGTGATCCACCAAGGAAGATGAAGAACTCAGTAAGATGGGTTATTGGCTTAACCCTTGTTTCTATCTCTATAGAATATGTGTACTCCCAACTCTTGAAAAATTCACGTACCTTATTTCTGATATAAGACTCTCTTATATAGATATTAGGTTAACCCTCCTAATCCAATTAGAATAGGGTTTTATTTAATTAATTAATTAAATACTTTTAATTAATTTATATCCTAATCTTTATTAGGATTGAGAGAGAGTACTGATATTATATTAATTCCTAAACTCCTTTAGAATTAAAATAATAATAATAATAATAATAATAAGACTCCTCTTATTAATTTATATTTAATATTTCTAAAATATTAAATAATAAATATTAAGCTATTTAATTTATTCTATCATCATAGATTAAATTAATTATACTTAATGCATTATTACTATCATGCCATTTTCTTCTTAAATAATTCTTCTTCCTTTTATGGTGTGACCCTTTAGGTTCTCCATATTAAACCGGTTGTGAATAAATCAATTAGAACAATTCTAATCTTATTTAAATAAACAAATTAAACTAATAATCTATTTAATTAAATAACATTTATTCTACAATAGGGATAAGCCTCCCTAGCGATTAACGACTTTCCAGATAATATAGATTTCAACATTAATCATAAAAGAACCTGTGAGTTAATAGTTACCGTACAATTCAATCCTTCCACCATACAATGTCCCAATTAAATATAAGACATGAATTTACTGTCAAGTCTTAATTTATTTAATTATATGTATTTCGATTAGAAAATGCACAACTCCACATAATGCAAATTAGAAACCTCTTTCTAATTTCATTCTACCTTGGCCAAGGATTCCTGGGTTGTCATTTAACGAATCACATAGGACATATCTCCTCTTTTACTAGAGGTGGTAGATTCTTTATTGATCATTCATTATCTCCATATGTAACTCATTACACCCAAGCATACCCTATATATGCCTTAAAAGGCCTTAAGGAATTAGTCAAAGTATAATTTGTTACATACAAGATACTATGATGATCTCAAGTCCAAGGATCACATGTACTACTATCACATTAGGAATTCCTATTGACAGGCGAGTAAAACTCCATTAGGTATTCCATAGCGAGTCACGTTCATTGAACTTATTCTCCAATAAGCACCTACATACTTGCTTTAGTGTCTCCACACAAATGACCATGAGATCGGTCATCCTCATCCAATGAGCAAGCAACATATGTACCAATCTATCCGGATTTACTAATCCCCATTTTAGTAATTCCACAATTGGGAACTATTTTAGTTTTTAAGCTTTCTAAGAATTTAGATCTCATTATCATGATCTCATCATGATTCTAAAAGCATTGCTTAAAACTATGGGTTATTTACATATTATAAAAATAGCACCATGTAGATAATTATATGCCTTAAATGAATATTTTATTAATAAATAAATAAGATTGTTTACAAAGTATGTGCTTTATCATCATACATGATTGGCTTGTATGCACACTACTATCAATCTCCCACTTGCACTAAAGCCAATCGCCATGGTATCTCATACCCATCTTCTCTAAGTGACGATCAAACTGCTGTTGTGTTAAAGCTTTAGTAAATGGATCTGCAATGTTTTCTTGAGAGTCTACACGCTCCAAGGTGACGTCTCCTCTTTCAATGATCTCCCTGATCAAGTGAAATCGCCGCAACACGTGTTTAGATTTCTGATGAGACCTGGGTTCCTTAGCCTGTGCAACCGCTCCGGTGTTGTCACAGTATACGGGAACTGCTTCTCCAATGCTAGGAACCACACCAAGTTCAGTTATGAACTTCTTCATCCAAACAGCTTCCTTTGCAGCTTCACTTGCAGCTATATACTCTGCCTCTGTCACTGAATCAGCAACCGTTTGCTGCTTGAAACTCTTCTAACTCACTACACCTCCGTTCAAGGTAAACACATACCCTGAAACAGATTTACTGTCATCTTGGTCTGTTTGAAAACTTGAGTCCGTGAATCCCTCGAGTTTTAATTCAGACCCACCGTAGACAAGAAAAATATATTTAGTCCTTCTCAAGTACTTTAGGTCTCCTGGATTCGACTGGTATCTGCTTGTTACACTAAGTGCGTGAGCAACATCCGGTCTAGTACATATCATACCGTACATGATAGATCCTATTGCAGAAGCATAAGGGATCTTACTCATACGGTCTCTCTCCTCAGGTGTCTTTGGGGCCTGTTTCTTGGAGAGATTTATTCCATGGCTCATCGGCATGAGACCTCTTTTGGAATCTTCCATGCTAAACCTCTTTAGCATGGTATCAATGTACATTCCTTGGGATAAGCCGAGCATCCTTTTAGATCTATCTCTATAGATCTTTATTCCCAAAATATAGGATGCTTCACCCAAGTCCTTCATAGAGAAGTTTTTAGATAACCAGATTTTAATGGATTGTAACATAGGAATGTCATTCCCTATCAGTAATATATCATCAACATATAATACAAGGAATGATACTGCGCTCCCACTAACCTTCATGTATACACATGGTTCATCCTCGTTTTTGATAAAATCAAACTCTTTGATTGTCTCATCAAAATGAATTTTCCATCTACGAGAAGCTTGCTTCAACCCATAAATGGATCGTTGTAGCTTACAGACTTGATTTGTTCCAACTTTTGAAATAAATCCCTCTGGCTGTGTCATATACACATCCTCCTCAAGTTTCCCATTGAGGAAGGCCGTTTTCACGTCCATCTGCCAGATCTCATAGTCGTTGTAAGCTGCAATCGCAAGCAAAATCCGAATGGACTTGAGCATGGCTACTGGTGAGAAGTTTCATCATAGTCAACTCCTTGTCTTTGTTTGAAACCTTTTGCAACCAGTCGGGCCTTATAGGTCTCCTTTCCGTCTGCTCCAGTCTTTTTCTTAAAAACCCATTTACACCCAATAGGTTTAATACCTTCAGGTGGTGAAACCAAAGACCATACTTTGTTTTCATACATGGAGTCCATTTCGGATTTCATGGCTTCAAGCCATTTCCCTGAGTCTTTATTACTCATAGCCTGTTCGTAATTCAATGAATCATCATCATTCATGATGTGTACCTCATCGTTATCCTCTATAACGAATCCATATCTCTCAGGTATCTTCGGTACTCTTCCAGATTTACGAACAGGGTGTGGTACAGTAGGTTCTTCTACTTGGTTAGGTACCTGACTTTGGTCCGTGGTAACTTGTGGTTCTTGAACTTCTTCAAGATATATCTTGCTCCCACTGACCCCTTCATGGATAAACTCTTTCTCCAAGAAGGTAGCATGTTTCGCAACAAACACCTTTTGATCAGTTGGATGATAGAAATAATACCCTACGGTTTCTTTAGGGTATCCCACAAATCTACACTTATCGGATTTAGTATGTAGCTTATCATTTTCAAACTTTTTGACATAAGCTGGACAACCCCAAGTCTTAACATGCTTAAGATTTGGTTTCCTCCCTTTCCACATCTCATATGGAGTCTTTGGGGCGGATTTGGTAGGTACCTTGTTAAGTAGGTATGCAGCCGTTTCTAGGGCATATCCCCAGAAGAAAATTGGAAGGTCGGTAAAACTCATCATGGATCGAACCATGTCCAACAGTGTTCGATTTCTCCTTTCAGATACTCCATTTAACTGTGGTGTACCTGGAGGAGTCCATTGTGAGATTATACCATTTTCTCTGAGACAATTGAGAAACTCACTGCTTAAGTATTCTCCACCTCGATCTGATCGAAGTATCTTAATACTCTTGCCCGTTTGTTTCTCTACTTCACTTCTGAACTCTTTGAACTTTTCAAATGATTCTGATTTGTATTTCATTAAATACACATATCCAAATCTTGAGTGATCATCAGTGAAAGTAATAAAATAAGAATACCCACCCCGTGCACTTGTTGTCATAGGTCCACAAACGTCTGTGTGAATCAATGCCAACAACTCTGTAACTCTCTCTCCTTTTCCACTAAAAGGAGATTTAGTCATTTTACCCATGAGACAAGATTCACAAGTTGGATATGATTCATAATCAGATAGCTCGAGGAGCCCATCTTTATGCAACTTGGATAATCTTGTTTCATTGATATGACCGAGTCTACAGTGCCACATATAGGTATAATTAATATCATCTCTTTTCCTTTTCTTAATTTGTTCAATTTGAAATATATTTTCTTGTAAGTCAAGTGTATAAAGTCCATTTCACAAATTTCTAATACCATATAAAACATCGTCTTTATAAATAGAACAACCATTGTTCTTTATAATAACGTCAAAACCTTCCATATCCAATACAGAAATTGAAATAATGTTTTTAATAATATTCGGAACATAATAACAATTATTAAGATAAATGGATTTGCCCGAAGGCATTGCTAAACAATAAGTTCCTACAGCTAATGCAGCAACTTTTGCTCCATTTCCCACTCGTAGGATCACCTCATCTTTGTTCAGCTTTCTACTTCTGACCAGTCCCTGCACAGTATTACATATGTGAGAACCACAGCCGGTATCCAATACCCAAGTAGAATTATGACTTTCAGAAAAATTAATTTCAATCATAAACAAACCTTGATTGGAAGTCGAAGCTTCTCCAAGCTTCTTCTCTGCTAGAAACTTCTTGCAGTTCCTCTTCCAATGTCCCGGCTCATTGCAATGAAAGCACATTCCTTTAGCTAGTTCAGGTTTCTTTTGCTCCTTTTCTTTCCCTTTTCCCTTAGCCTTCTTAGATTTCTTCTTTTCAGAAGACACCTTGGGCCTCTTCCTTTTATTGGAAGAATCCACCATCAAGACATGGTTCTTCTTGGATGAGAAGTGACCTTCTGCAGTTTTCAGCATGTTAATCAGCTCAGGTAAGCTGACATCTAGCTTATTCATGTGAAAATTAATCACAAACTGCGAGAAGGTCTCAGGGAGTGACTGCAAGACCAAGTCTTGACTCAACTCCCCATCCATGACGAACCCAAGCTGTCCAAGGCGTTCAATCAAATAGATTACCTTCAGAACATGAGTCTCGACGGCAGTGCCCTCGGTCATCCGAGATCGGAAGAGCTCCTTAGATATCTCATATATAGCAGTCCTACTCTGTTCACCATACAACTCCTTGAGGTGAAGTAGTATAGCAGAAGCATCCATTTTTTCGTGCTGACGCTGAAGCTCGTTATTCATGGATGCGAGCATGATGCATTGAGCCACAGATGCATCATCTTGCCACTTTTTGAAAGTGGCAATCTCTTCCTCAGAGGCTGTTTCTGAAACAGATTCAGGGATAGTGGAATTTAGGATATAAGAAATCTTTTCAGCAGTGAGAACAATTCATAGATTTCTTAGCCAGTCCTTATAATTCGGGCCGGTAAGCTTATTTGCATCAAGTATGCTTCGTAGTGAGATTAGTGATTTTGACATTTTCAAAATTCTGCATATGAAAAGACAACATTTTAGCAAACATTAATTTTATTAACTTTGCATATCAAAATAAATTTAGGTCTTTATTTTAAATTGGTATCTCCCACTATTTTCATCAAACTATATTACCCTCACTCATATAGTTCGGCAACATCTAATTAAAGAGATGCTAGTGAGATTAAGGATCCCATTTCAAATGTATATAACCTTGTGGATAGCACAACAAGCGATATACAAATAAATAGGTAGATAACTCTTGTCAATTACATCACCATGTAACTCCTTTTATTTTACCTCTTAAATCATAATGGTCATGTGTGTGCACATCCGAACTAAAATGATTTAAGTTAAGTCCAGCCTAGCACTTTCATAAATTCAAAAAAGAAAAATTTTCGTCCTTGTGGATAGTACAACAAGACTAGATCGTTCAATTTTCTTGATAAGCATCAAATGTGATTAATTAACATCTTAAATATTCAATACTCGCCTTGTGGATAGCACAACAAACTCATATTAAATATTTAATACTCTATTAACTAATCATGCTAGAAGGCGACGTTCGATATTCCAAATATCATTTGAACGCTTCAGACTTAATATTATTTCTTTGAGGGGTTTGTTATTATTTGTCTCATCTTTTTAAGCGTGCATGCACATATATATATAAAATACGCGTCATTTTATTAAACATGCGAAGCATGTTTGTATAAAATATAATATATATAATATTTAGCATGCAATATAGAATACTATATTCTACCCGGATTGATTATGTACTTTTATTCTAGTTTGGTTCACTAGAGCCACCAAGTGAACCAAAAGGTCAAACCTAGGAGTGCAAGAATTTAAATTTAAATATAACTATTACATTTAAACCCTGGCTCCATACAAATGAGTCTTCACGCGTACCTTGCTCCTTGGTCTCCAATTTTTTCAAAATAATTCTAACTATCTCTATTACATTAACTATTTAAAATTAAATAGAAACCTTGATCAGCAGTCAAGGGGAAGTACATAGAAAGGAGATAGAATTTACATCGAGAATAAAACTAGAGAAGACGAGGTACGCAGACCCCATTTTATAAAACCCATTCATTCAAGCATTCAACCAAAATAAAATCCAATCACATTGGTTATAGTCCATAATCAATCCCTTTTATTACCATACATATCATCATACGTATCAATAAAACTTATTCATCTCATGAAAATAAATTCATTCCATATATGTATTAATATCAGTTAATGGGCAAAAGTTTGCTAAACTTTGTTTTTGGAAAAATAAACTCCTTTATTTCATTCAAAAATAATTCCAAATTAAACTCTTTAATTTTAGCAATTCTGAAATCTCATTTCATATAAAATAAACATCTTTATTTTAAACCTTTATTAATTAAATAAACCATTCATTTAATTAAATAAAACAAAAAAAAATCAGTTCCTGTCCAGTGGCGCAGCTGCGCCAAGAATGTAAAGGGAACCGGCGCAGCTGCGCAGCATGAAAACCAGGAACAGCACCCGGCGCAGCTGCGCAGCAAGAAGGCCAGGAACCGGCGCAGCTGCGCAGCTTCGCAGAATCTGAAAAAAAAATTGTTGCCCAGAACTCGATCCAATCGCATATCATACATGTATGGAATCACATAAACTGATAATTAGCACAAGATTGGCTCTGATACCACTGTTGGGTTTGTACGTAACGCAATCATGCAATCAAATCACATAAATAAGGCGGAAGCGTAAAAACTAGGTTTTCAAAAATTTATACAAACCCATTCCCATGATCATTCTTGTGCATCAATTATCAGTGAATGAGGAAGGAGAAAAACAGAATTATACCTTTGAAGATCCAAGCTTCCTCAGGTACAAGTTCTACTCCTTTGATTCCTTTGATTCCTCTGTAGTGGCTCCTTCCCTTGATCAATGTCAGCCACCCAACTGTTTGGCCTCTAACGGTGATCCACCAAGGAAGATGAAGAACTCAGTAAGATGGGTTATTGGCTTAACCCTTGTTTCTATCTCTATAGAATATGTGTACTCCCAACTCTTGAAAAATTCACGTACCTTATTTCTGATATAAGACTCTCTTATATAGATATTAGGTTAACCCTCCTAATCCAATTAGAATAGGGTTTTATTTAATTAATTAATTAAATACTTTTAATTAATTTATATCCTAATCTTTATTAGGATTGAGAGAGAGTACTGATATTATATTAATTCCTAAACTCCTTTAGAATTAAAATAATAATAAATCAATTAGAACAATTCTAATCTTATTTAAATAAACAAATTAAACTAATAATCTATTTAATTAAATAACATTTATTCTACAATAGGGATAAGCCTCCCTAGCGATTAACGACTTTCCAGATAATATAGATTTCAACATTAATCATAAAAGAACCTGTGAGTTAATAGTTACCGTACAATTCAATCCTTCCACCATACAATGTCCCAATTAAATATAAGACATGGATTTACTGTCAAGTCTTAATTTATTTAATTATATGTATTTCGATTAGAAAATGCACAACTCCAAATAATGCAAATTAGAAACCTCTTTCTAATTTCATTCTACCTTGGCCAAGGATTCCTGGGTTGTCATTTAACGAATCACATAGGACATATCTCCTCTTTTACTAGAGGTGATAGATTCTTTATTGATCATTCATTATCTCCATATGTAACTCATTACACCCAAGCATACCCTATATATGCCTTAAAAGGCCTTAAGGAATTAGTCAAAGTATAATTTGTTACATACAAGATACTATGATGATCTCAAGTCCAAGGATCACATATATTACTATCACATTAGGAATTCCTATTGACAGGCGAGTAAAACTCCATTAGGTATTCCATAGCGAGTCACGTTCAGTGAACTTATTCTCCAATAAGCACCTACATACTTGCTTTAGTGTCTCCACACAAATGACCATGAGATCGGTCATCCTCATCCACTGAGCAAGCAACATATGTACCAATCTATCCGGATTTACTAATCCCCATTTTAGTAATCCCACAATTGAGAACTATTTTAGTTTTTAAGCTTTCTAAGAATTTAGATCTCATTATCATGATCTCATCATGATTCTAAAAGCATTGCTTAAAACTATGGGTTATTTACATATTATAAAAACAGCACCATGTAGATAATTATATACCTTAAATGAATATTTTATTAATAAATAAATAAGATTGTTTACAAAGTATGTGCTTTATCATCATACATGATTGGCTTGTATGCACACTACTATCATGAACTTCGTTTCTGAACTCCATTTTCGTTTAAAGCGGTTTTGAACTTCATTTCTGCGTTTGATACACAGATCTTCGATCTTCAAACCCTAGTTCCTCTGGTACGTTTTCTTCTATCCAAATTTTTTTTTATACATATATATTTCAGAATATATAAATTTATAATATATAGATATATACATCTGAATTTTTTTTTCTACCGATTCCTGTGTCTTAATTTTTTTGTATTATTTTTTTAAAAATATATATATATTTTCATAAATATATATATATATATATAATTTTTTTCATATAAATATTTTCTTAAAACCTATTTTTTTAAAACCAATCTATCGATTCTTTTTCTTCTAGCTTTCACATTTTTTTCTCTTCTCAGTTCGTCATTTTCTTTAGTTAAATTTTTTAAACTCTCTGTCTCAGATCTTCATATTTACTTTTGCTCTTCAAAATCAGTGTATGGATGTTATTTTTTAAAATATATATATATATATATATATATATATATATATATATTATTTCGTTTACGAAATCTTATTCGGGTTTAACCCTTTCTCTCAATTTTTAAAAAAAAAAAATTATATAGTTAAAAAAAACTATTTTTTTTGGAAAAACACAAAAAAAAAACTTAATTTCTCTCCTGATATTTTTCTTAAACCTAAATCTTTTTTAAGAAAAACACAAAAACCTTAATGTTTTTCTATTAATTTCTCTTCTAATTTTCTTAACACACACAAACCTTAATTTTTCCTTCTTCAATTTTTTTTAGTTAAAGATTTTTTTCTGAATTTTTTGTTCATCTGAAAACAACAAAAAAAAGGGGGAAGGAGAATTTCTTAAAACCCACTGTTTCTTTTAGAAACCCTAATTTTTTTTGTAACTGTGAAAAACCCTAATTTCTTTTACTGACTACAATCCGTTCGATTTCGCTTGCATACATTGGTATACTTGTATTTTAGCCTATTTTAACAATCTGTTTTAAGCTTATGTGAACTGATTTGGATGCTGGGCTTGAAAGAAATAAGTAGTATTCTATGTGTGTTATGCAAATAAGCTTGCAGGTAACATTGTTTTCTCTCTCTGTTTATAACAGTGCACGATATGCACTGTGAGTGTTTTGACTGAAATTTTCTTTCTTGCTGTGCTGATGGGATTTAAGCAATTGTCAAATCGTTGCTTTTTTTATAAAATCTATACTGAATTGGGATATATGATATGTTTACTGTTATGGGTTAAAACCTCTAGGTTTGAAACTCTATTTTGAGATTGCTCTATTTTTCTGATAATATCTATACTATTTTGAGTTGCTTTGATTTTCTGACTGCCCTGGAATATATGACTGATATCTACATTTTTCAAAAAAATAAGTATTTGACAAAATTTAAACTATATTTATTGATTGTTCTCTTTGATAGCATGCTCACCTACTCTCTGTTTTTGCCAAACTTATTTTAACATGAGGTCACCATAACAAATGTTGAGCTGCTTGGACTATTTTTTTTGGTGTTGACCATCTGATTTATGAAGTAAAATCATAAATTGATTAGACAGTCTCTTTTTGCTATACTTACTTATGCTCTATTAGGCTTAAAATTAGTCATGTCTATGCTTTATCTTCTCTGAATATCTATGTCTGAGACCTGATCACCTATTACTGTATGCATTTACCTTCACTTATCTACCACTTCTATAAATGAGTAATTCACAGACGCACTTCACATGCTCCTTTACCTCTGTCTGTCTTTATCTATATGTGTGTCCTTGTCTATCTGCTCTCTTTACACTATCTATCTTTCTCAAATGAAAGAAATTTATTCTTCAAAAAGAAAGAAACTGCCTCTTCTTTCTAAGTTACACTCTGACATATTTGCACAACAATTGCTCATTATACCTGCACAAGTGAAGTATAGGCACTTAAGACACAACCTTATGCCTGGGATGGCTACCTCTTTTAACAGTTTCTCTGACTTGTTAGAGAAAATTAAGAATGTTGGTTGGGATTGTTTGGTGATTTTTTCAAGTAGACGGATTTACCCTTCTCTCATTGCAGAGTTTTACTCTCACATGACATTTGTTAGAAATTCATCTGGTCTGCTAACTGGTATCTCTACTTACATACAAGGTCAGCAATACATCATTGATGAACAACTGATTTTAAATGCCTTGCATATAAGCAATCGTATGCTAGAACTATCTAGAGTCAATAATTATGTTCATCCAATTAGCATCTCTACAAATATGTGCATGACATTTAGGCATAATCTGGCTACTGTAACTGATCAGTTGGTACCTGCTCAATTATTTGATAGACCATGCAAAGTAGGGTGTGAGTTTTTCACTCCACAATGTCAGTTTCTTGCTCGAATGTTTAGATACAATCTCATGCCTGTTAGGGAAAATAAATTATTTTATCTCTTTGACTTAGAATTGATAAAATGTGTCTTGAATCAACATATGCCTTACAATCTGCCATATTTTCTGCTGAGTTCCTTTGAGTATTGCTATCATCATAATTGTCTGGGTTTTGGTCTTCTCCTCACTCCTATATTTTAACATCTTGGTATAAATGTACTTAACCACCAGACTCAATATGTGAAAAGTAGCAATATTGTCTCTCATTTAAATCTGCCCCCAAAACCTCTTATGATATTTGATCCAGAAGTGACCGAGTCCCCTGAACCTCACCAAAATTTACTATCTCAAATTTATGCTTTAAATAGTTTAACTCAACTCTCTCTGAAAAATCAAACCAATATGTTGAGTCAAATAGAGTCTCTTCAATTTTCTGTGCATCACATTCGAGATATGCTATACATGTTAATGGAGCTTTAGAAGTTATCTGTACCATCCTTCCATCTCTCTGCTGGCGCCAGTTCAGTTCAGGCTGGTCAGCTTGACCAGAATCCGACAGAAGATCACCTTCCCTCTCTGGGACTTCATTTCTCTCATGATCACTTATTCAAATTCTAACTATTTGGGAGGATTGTATAATACATATATCTACTCTAACTAACTATTCGGGATAACTGTACTTTAATACTAACACATACTAACTATGCATGATATATAGTTTACTGATGGTTATATTTACTAACATACTTCCTGCAGGTTGTTAAAAAACTAACTTTTTGCAGGTTCTGAAAATTACTCTTCTATTTCCCGCTTTTTATAATGACAAAGGGGGAGAAGAAAAATATATTTATTAACTGCTATATATTATTAACTGCTATATCACCTGTTATGTCACTGCTACACACTGCACTGCAATTTTGATGAGTAAAAAAATTTTTCTGAAAAAACCACAGATTTTCGTTAAATTTGAAACTCATGAATACACTAAGGGGGAGCAGTTACTAAGGGGGAGCAGTTGTAAATAAGAAATATTTTTAGTTTGTTGTCATCATCAAAAAGGGGGAGATTGATAGGTCTCCAAACTAATCAGTTTATTTTGATGATGTTGATGTTAACAAACTCAGTAAATAGGATTGATATAAAATAGGTAGAATCCTCTCTATAGGATTAATATATAATTTGATTTTAATTATCCAATTTTATTCCTATCAAAAATATTTTTTCCATCCTAAAATTAAATTTATATTTCTTGACCTTGATAAATTAATTATCAAGTGTTAATTAAATTTATTCAAATATTAATATTTCCTATGACAAGGAGATTCCTATTCTTTTTCAAAATAATTTTCTAAAATTCTTATTGGGCAAAAAGAAATTGTTTTTATAATATATATATATACATATATATATATATATATATATATAAAGTATATACATTATCTATAATATAAAACAGAGCGGAGAGAAAAAATCCAAAGGCTTCAACATCTGACGGTCTCAAATCAATTAAGGCTTCAACATCCAACGGTCTCTAATATATCTCTCATTCCCCCCTCCCAAATTCAATATCTTTTGAAATTTAGAGAGAGAATTCTGAGGAGTGAGAAAGTCCAAAGACTGCACTATAATAATAATAATAATAATAATAATAATAATAATAATAATAATAATAATAATAATAATAATAATAATAATAATAATAATAGTAATAATATTAATATAATAGTAGTAACAATAACAATATAATAATAATATAATAATTATTATAATAATAATAATAATAATAATAATAATAATAATAATAATAATAACAATAATAATAATAATAATAATAATAACAATAACAATAACAATTAATAATAATAACAATAACAATAATAATAACAATAATAATAAAAATAATAAAAATAAAAATAAAATAATTAATATAATAATAATTAATATAATAGTAATAATAATAATAATAATAATAATAATAATAATTATACTTATAATTATAATAATTACTATAATAATAACAATAATAATAATAATAATAATAATAATAATAATAAATTATAATAACAACAATAATAATAATATTAATAATAATAATAATAATAATAATAATAATAATAATAATAATAATAATAATAATAATAATAATAATAATAATAATAATAATAATAGTAACAACAACAACAACAACAATAATAACAATAATAATAATAATAATAATAAATATAATAATAATAATAACAATAATAATAATAATAATAACAATAATAATAATAATAATATAATAGTAGTAATAATTGTGACACCCCCAAATCTGGGTTCTTCGTTTCCACGCGATTTGGTGTTTACTATCTAAATAAAACATACATATACCCAATGAATAGAAATGTAAAATAAATTACAACCTCATCAATAAATAAAATCTTCCTTATGAAAAAGAATTACAATTTTAATCCAAAATTATCCCAGGTTTGCTAACCTTAACATAACAAATAAGTGCAGAAATAGAATTTCATAAACTAGTCTTATTACAATAAAGATTGAAGACAACAAGTCTTCACTTGCTCATCTTTCCTTT
This sequence comes from Panax stipuleanatus, assembly GCA_020205555.1. Taxonomy (NCBI): domain Eukaryota; kingdom Viridiplantae; phylum Streptophyta; class Magnoliopsida; order Apiales; family Araliaceae; genus Panax; species Panax stipuleanatus. The sequence goes on along the minus strand of CM035117.1, from coordinate 60,925,251 downwards.
CCCTTTACTAGTTGACGGTACGTCAACATTCTCGGCTTTAACTGCAAGGGGGCAAGAGTGAGCAAACAAAAGCTCACTTGAAATATAACAATGATATGACATAACCGAATAACTTCCAAAAAGAGTTTGAATAACTTTACTTTCGTCAAAATAAAGAATTGAATAATAATTCTTTCATCATATTTAAAATTCGAATATAGAATTTATTTGAGGGTCATACGACCTTGAATTATGTCCTAGCCTATAAATATTTCTATTTAAAACCTTTAACAGTCATTGAGACTATGGACCTTTAACTCGTACTTAGGGGGATCAGCCCTTCGTACCATGTATTGTGCACAAACATTCAACGCTTTCGCGTATTAACCTCCCCTAACATATAGGGTTGTTCATCTCAGTATTTGAATACAAGTTCGCACCAAAGAAAGTTTGGTTTGGATAGCTAAAAGGAAATTGGAGTTTCAACTATCATCAACTAAAGAGTAGTTGAATCGACTCACGATACTTTATCAGTTCGATAATATAAGAACTATGAATCAATTATAAGATATAACAATAGATTTCATAATAACTAGACATGCTTTGGAATAACTTAAAGCATTCGAAAGATTGGTGGATCTCGCTTGAACAATTAAGTCAAGATCACATCATTATGACAATAACTTCAATACTTGTGCATTATGAACATTAGAATACGATATAACTTGTACAATACATAACAAGTTAAGAATCGAAAATAGACTTGCATGATATAATGAGCAAGTGTTAGAGAACTCGCATAATGAAAAGATTCAATGAGAAAGCTCGCATAAACGTAAAAGAAAGGTCTTAGGAAACTTGCTTAACGTAAAAGAATAAGGATTAGAAAACTTGCTCAAGTAAAATAGTAAGGATTAGAGAACTTACCTCAAGCGCAAACTACACTTTATAATTACAAATCACTTCCACAATTACCCTACATATTACATTATTTTTATAATTTCAATTAGTACACGATTGTTACGTTAACATCGCTGAACTTCTTACTTAAGTTCAACTCACAACATGGTTTACAACATAAGTTGCTAACTAGCCACATACATGAGTCTATACTCACAACATAACAAGCTTATAACGCTTTAAACTATCATGCGTACTTTATGGAAGTAATACACACGTACACATATAATATATTCATATAAGACTTCAAGTCACCTTAAACATATCAACAATATGTTATCTCATTGTCTTTTACACTTAACAAGTTATCAATATAAGTTAGCTAAACAAACACTGCACAAAAACTCAACGAAGCACAAACAAAATTCCCGAAAAGACCCTAACCCCGCTGGGGCGGGTCATCCTAGGCATACAGACCCGCTGGGGTGGGGCCCACTACTAGTGGGTTCCTCCTAGCTCGCGAACGGCAGAGAAATAAGCCAATTTGGCTTATTTCTTCATACCAAAGTCCGATTTTTCTCAACATGATGTACATGAAACTTAATGAAAACATAATTTTAGACTATTAACATGATTATAACATACAAAATCATTACAACACATAATCAAAACACAATTCTCATAATTTTTGAAGAAAAACATAATATCAAGCGTTCTTGACGAAAATTATTATTGTGAATTCGTTTTTAAACCAATTCATGAAATTCCAATTATACTAACTCTAATTCTTAACATATTAACATAATCCATGATCAATTTAAACAAAAATTGACAAACACATACCAATTTTGATGATTTAAGGACTATTTTCAAAATAAGCTCATAATAAAATACTATGAACATGATTTCTTCATGTTCATCGTAGTTACGTGAATTGAATCATTCAAACAACTATATAACTTATATATAAACATGTTATACCACATATCACACATAAATTTCATGTTTACATTAATTTTATGAAAACAAATTTTACAGAGAAGTTTTAAACTATGAAAACAATGAAGAATACACTTATAATTCATGGAGTTAGGATTATACCCTTTCTAGCTTGGATTAGGAGAAAAGATGAAGATGATGATGGTGTGTTTGCTTTCTTTTGCTTTTCTCAAAGCCTTCTTCTTCTTCTCTTCTTCCTCTCTGAGTATTTTTTTCTCTAACTTTCCTCTGTTTTTTCTTTCTTTCTCTAACAGACTAACTTTTCACTAACGTAACTATTGTATATACTGATATACATATAATACATATAATTATATAAAATATATAACTGCTATATATTAATTACATATACTAACTACTAATTAATATATAGGTTACAAACTTTTGAATTTGAAAAGCCCTAAGGCCATGTTTGGTAAAACAACATTATTTTTAAAAATAGATTAATAGTAACTAAGGCCATGTTTGGTAAAACCAATTTAAAACAAAAGTAAGGGCCTTGTTTGGTAAAACCAATTTAAAACAAAAGTAAGGGCCTTGTTTGGTGAAATCAATTTAAAACCCTTTTTATTCTTTTAATAAATCTTTTACCCCATAGTTTAAATGCTACACTTTATTAAATTAAATTGCAACCTTCTAATTCAATTAAATAAAAGCTAACATTCATTAATTAATTAAAATTGCACATAATACCAAATTGCTACACAATTGTAATTCCCTTATTAATCATAATTCATGTAACAAATTAGTAAATCATTATAAACACTTAGCACATAATATTGCTCTAATTTAATTATTCTCAATTAAATTAGAATTATGATACACCATTACTTACACATTAATTCAATTAATACTATTGCACTTAATTAAATTACTCCACAACAATCACATAATTTATTTATTTAGCTCAATAAATAAATCAAATTAAATATTTATTTAATTCAATAAATATTTACAATTAATATATAAAATTCTCATTCGTTACAATTTTCCCTTCTTAAAAGGATTCTGTCCCCAGAATCACAACATAAAAAAAAATCTCATCTGTTACATTCTTCCCCCCTTAAAAGTATTATGTCCCCAGAATTGATATATAAGGGTTACACAAGTAGCTAAGCAAATAATTGAGGATATGATTTTCTCATTACATCTTCAAGTTCCCACGTGGCTTCTTCAGCACTGTGGTTCCTCCAGATTACCTTAACAGAAGGTATCACTTTATTCCTAAGTACTTGTTCATTCCTATCAACTATTTGAACAGTAACCTCCTCATAAGTTAAGTCTTTATCAAACTGTAAAGGCTCGTATTCTATTACATGTTTATAGTCGTGATTGTACGGTCGTAACGCGAAAATATGGAATATGTTGTGTATATTGTCCAGCTCCGGAGGTAATGCCACCTCGTAAGCCACTTCGCCCACTTTTCGTAGTAGCTCAAAAGGTCTAATAAATCGGGGACTCAGTTTCCCCTTTTTACCAAATTGAATCTTCCCCTTCTAGGGAGATACCTTCAGGAAAACAAAGCTTTCTGGTAAGAATTCTCATTTCTGTCGATGTTAATCGGCATACTTCTTTTGTCTGTCCTGAGCAGTAACCAATCTTGTTCTGATCAGCTTCACGATTTCGGCAGTTTGTTGTACCAGTTTCAATCCCGACAGTTGACGTGCTCCGACTTCATCCCAGCACAAAGGCGTTCTGCATTTCCTGCTGTATAATGCTTCGTAAGGCGGCATGCCGATACTCGCGTGGTAACTATTATTGTAGACGAACTCCACCAACGGTAGATGATCATCCCAGCTTCCCTTGAAGTCTATAACACAAGCTCTCAGCATATCCTCTAGTGTCTGAATCGTCCTCTCGCTCTGTCCATCAGTCTGAGGATGGTATGCCGTACTCATTCGTAATTGCGTTCGCAGACATTCTTGTAATCGCTTCCAGAAATTTGACGTGAAACACAGATCTCTGTCGGACACAATCGACACCGGAACACCGTGTCAAGAAATGATTTCCTTAACGTACAGCTTCGCTAACTGATCCAAGTTGTACTTAATCCTGATCGGTAGAAAGTGTGTTGACTTCGTCAGTCTATCTACTATAACCCATATCGCATCAAATCCCTTCTGAATCACTGGAAGACCAACCATGAAATCCATCGTGATATTGTCCCCTTCCACTCTGGAATTTCCAACGGTTGTAGCAATCTGCTAGGTCTTTAGTGTTCTGCTTTGACTTTCTGGCACGTTAAGCATTTCGCAACGCATTCAGCAACGTCCTTCTTCATATTCGGCCACCAAAAATAGGGTCTGAGATCCTGGTACATCTTCGTACTCCCAGGGTGAATAGAATATCTCGAGCTGTGAGATTCGCTCAAAATCTGCTCTTTGACTTCTGGTACTGGCGGTACCCAGATTCTTCCTTCAAATCGTAGCAGACCTTCATTATCGATCTTGAACTTGAACTCTTTGCCATCGGCTATTCTTTTTCGGATCTTTTTGCACTCTTCATTTGTGAAGTTGTGCTTCTTTCACTTTGTCTACCAGAGTAGAACCAGTAGTTACTTGAAACAACTTCTCATCCGATTCCTTCGGAAACTTCACTTCCAGTTCCAATCTAGCCATCTGTTCTATTAACTGGTCCTGATCAGTTAACATGTTCAGCTTTTCCTGACCTTTTCTGCTCAAGGCGTCGGCGACGACGTTAGCTTTAACCGGATGGTAAAGAATCTCGCAGTCGTAGTCTTTGATCAGTTCCAACCATCTCCTTTGGCACATGTTTAAATCCTTTTGTATAAAGATATAATTCAGACTCTTATGATCTGTGTATATCTCACACCTTTCTCCATATAAGTAGTGTCTCCATATCTTTAGAGCAAACACTACTGTCGCCAATTCTAAATCATGGGTTGGATACCCATTCTCATAATCCTTCAGCTGTCTTGATGCATAGGCAATGACCTTGCCGCTCTGCATTAGCACGCATCCTAATCCCTTATGTGAGGCATCACTATAGACTATGAAATTTCCCGTACAATTCGGCAAAGACAATACAGGCGCAGTACTCAACCTTTTCTTCAGCTCCTGAAAACTTTCCTCACACTTTTTCGTCCAAACAAACTTAACTGTTCTACGAGACAAATTTGTCAACGGAATTGCGATCTTGGAAAAGTCTTGGATAAATCTTTTGTAATAGCCCGCCAATCCTAAGAAACTCCTCACTTCAGACGGCGTCTTTGGCTGATCCCAATTCATTATAGCTTCAACCTTCGACAGATCTACCGAAATTCCATCTTTGTCAATCACGTGGCCAAGAAATTGCACACATTCTAACCAAAATTCGCACTTCGAGAATTTTGCATAAAGCTTCTCTCGTCTCAGCGATTCTAAGGTTAGTCTTAAATGTTCTGTGTGTTCCCCCTCAGTCTTGGAATAAACCAGGATGTCATCTATGAACACTACTACGAACTTATCTAGGAATGGCTTAAACACCCTATTCATTAAATCCATAAATGTAGCTGGGGCATTCGTTAAACCAAATGACATCACTAAGAACTCGTAATGACCATACCAAGTCCTAAAAGCTGTCTTCGGTATATCTTCTCTTCTCACCTTCAACTGATGATACCCACTTCTCAAATCAATTTTTGAGAAGTATCTAGCTCCCTTCAGTTGATGAACAATTCATCGATCCTAGGTAAAGGATACCTATTCTTGATCGTAACTTTGTTCAACTCCTAATAATCAATGCAAAGCCGCATCGATCCATCCTTCTTCTTCACGAATAAAACTGGCGCTCCCCATGGCGAAACGCTCGGTTGAATATATTTCTTGTCCAGTAATTCTTGCAGTTGAACCATCAACTCCTTCATCTCGACTGGAGCCATTCGGTACAGAGCTTTCAAAATCAGAGCAGTTCCCAGCGCTAAGTCGATTACGAACTCTATCTCCCTATCTGGCAGAAGTCCTGGCAAGTCGCTGAAAAAAATGTCCACAAACTCTTTAAACACTGATATCTCTTCTATCTTCGGGCTCTCCTTACTCGTATCTACTATGTAGGCTAGATATCCTACACAGCCTTGCATCAAAAGTTTTTTGGCTTGCATAAACGTCAAACAACTCGCTTGTCTAGGTGATTTGCTACCATAGAACACTACCTTCGATGAAGTCGTAAGGTTTATCGACTTCTTCTGACAGTCGATTACCGCCCCATGGTTGAACAACCAGTCCATACCCAGTATGACATCGAATTCCCCAAGTTTTATCTAAATCAAATCTACCCTTAATTCCTAACCCTTAATGTCCAATCTACAGTTCTTGTAAACAAACCTAACAGGAATAATCTCTCTATTCGCAATCTTTATGTTTAAGGGGTAAACTAATTCCTCTTTAGGTAAGTCTAAGGTCTTAGCAAAATTATCAGATATGAATGAACAAGTAGCACCCGAATCGAATAATACATATGCATTTATACTATTGACCGGAATAATACCTGCCACCACATCTTTTGACTGCACAGCATCCTGCACCGTCATGTTGAATGTGCGGGCAGTGGGTCGAACGGCTTGCAGTGGTCCAGCGATAGTCAGAGTGCTGCCGCTGCCATTTCCTCCATTCCTTGTTGACCCTGCCGCTGGCTTCTTCGGGCAATTATGAGCCATGTGATCCTTGCATCCACATGTGTAACAAGCTCCTTTCTTCGAGTTCGGGCAATTTGGCGCAATGTGGCCTTTCTGACCACAGTTGAAGCACACCTGCTTTCCCTTCATGCACACTCCAGTGTGATTCTTCCCGCATGTAGCACATGCTTCGAATTTCCTCTTCTGCTGGCCTCCCTGCTGACTCCTAGCAGAGGTGTTGTCGTTCCATTTCCTTTTCTGGTTGATAGCCCCGCTACCACCAACCTTGTTCTCCGTCTCGTTCTTTTTCTTCTTGTCTTGATTGAATTTAGTCACGGTGTCGCTCCCTCCTTCAGCAAGAATGTCCATCTCCAGCACAGCTGCAAACGTGTTTAGCTGGAACATGGAGACCTTAATGTAGAGCCAGGGTTTCAGTCCCCGCTCAGACCTCCTCGCCTTCCTAGCGTCAGTGCTAACCTGGTAAGTAGCGATCCTGGCCAACTCGTTAAACTTTGCAGCATATTATGACACCGTCATCCCTCCCTGCTTCAGCTCTAGAAATTGGACCTCCATCTGGTCCTGCGAGCTCACGGGAAAGTACATTTCAAAGAACATCTCTTTGAAATGCTCCCATGGTATCACTCCTTCACCTTCTCTAGTCTTGTTGGCTTGCCACCAAAAACTAGCATCTGACTTCAACATGAAAGTCGCGAAAGCTATCTTCTGATCTTTGCTAACCCTAGCCACATCGAAGACCTTCTCCATCTCCATTACCCACGTCTAGGCATCTATCGGGTTTACAGATCCCTTTAACTCCAGCGGTCCTCCTATTGCCTTAAATTCTTTAAACGTCGTGCCCAGCACTTGCGGCTGATTCACAAGTTCTCCTGTTAGTAGGTTCACCAACTGTTGAACCGAGTTGGGATTTGTCCCATCGTTATTGTTGTTGTTGTTCGTCGAACCCTCAGGGTTTTGACATGTAGGTCTTCTTCTAGGAGACATTTTTTGTTAAGAAATACTCTTATTAGATCCTTTACTAGATTCTTAAGTATTCAAGTTTATACTTAAACATTTAAACAACTCAGTTCGTATATGAACACATAGCACATCAATAACGTCTTTATTCATTACTCGTAGTTTCGAAAAACATATAATAGATAGCATCTCTGCTATTTACATCATCTTTCCTGAACTGGAACAAGTTGCAGGACTACATCATCACTTTATCCCATTATTATCTCAAATTATGGGATTTACATTTATTTATTACATAAAGAAACACATAGTTAAGGACTCTACTGTCTAAGCATGTTAAAACGTCACACAGCCTCTTTGCGTTCTTCCTCCATCACCCGAAACACTGTCCTTCGGTCCACCACATACCATTATAAATCTTGGAACTGAGTTAGGTAATAGAAGACACGATCCTGGGCCCTATCTATGGCCGTATGGAATGCGTATTCTGTTTCCCTCAGCTTGGCCCTCTTGGCTTCAGCCTCGTCTTCAGCTTGATCTGCTCGTTGAGTAGCCCTCAAGCTTGTTTCCTCCGCTCTAGCACACTTCGTTGACTCTTCCTTGATGTCTTGCTTCAGCTTCGCTAGGTTGGGCCGGGCCTCGTCTCTATCATTCTCTACGTGGATTAGCTTCCACTGCACTTCTCCTAGCTCACTATCCATCTCTTCGATAGTCTCGTCCCGCTGCTGTATAGTAGTCCGACTCTCGTCCAACAACTCCTGAAGCTCCACGTTGCGGTCGTAGACTGCCTCGTACATCTCAGCACTAGTAGAGTGAGGTGGGAATTCCTCCTCAGGATCCTTTTCCTCCTCTGACTACTCTGACTCAGCCTCGTCCTCCTCCTCTGGAATAGGTGTCAGCTCATACTCCCGACCAGCTACGGTGATCACTGGAGATGGCACTCTCCTATCCAACTGCTCCCAGATAACATGGATGTCTCGGGTCTCCTCCTCTCTAGGAACCTCAGGTAACTCCTCTCTAGCCTGACTGGACTCTCCAACGTTCGTCATTCCTGACAAAAGAATTTTAAAGTTTATTATTACGTGATATCGAGTCGTCACTCTTCGAATACTTAAACGTAAACACATAGCACATAAGGTAGTTTATTATCTTTACCTAACTATCTTTTCGATCTTCCTATAAGGCTACTACCTAAGGTTTTTTTCCCCACCTAAGGTTCATAACCTACTGCATTGATACCAACCTGTGACACCCCCAAATCCGGGTTCTTCGTTTCCACGCGATTTGGTGTTCACTATCTAAATAAAACATACATCTACCCAATAAATAGGAATGTAAAATAAATTACAACCTTAGCAATAAATAAAATCTTCCTTATGAAAAAGAATTACAATTTTAATCCAAAATTATCCCAGGTTTGCTAACCTTAACATAACAAATAAGTGCGGAAATAGAATTTCATAAACTAGTCTTATTACAATCAAGATTGAAGACAACAAGTCTTCACTTGCTCATCTTTCCTTTCCCTTTACTGGTTGACGGTACGTCAACATTCTCGGCTTTAACTGCAAGGGGTTATAAAATGTGCAAGAGTGAGCAAACAAAAGCTCACTTGAAATATAACAATGATATGACATAACCGAATAATTTCCAAAAAGAGTTTGAATAACTTTACTTTCGTCAAAATAAAGAATTGAATAATAATTCTTTCGTTATATTTAAAATTCGAATATAGAATTTATCTGAGGGTCATACGACCTTGAACTATGTCCTAGGCTATAAATATTTCTATTTAAAACCTTTAACAGTCATTGAGACTATGGACCTTTAACTCGTACTTAGGGGGATCAGCCCTTCGTACCATGTATTGTGCACAAACATTCAACACTTTCGCGTAGTAACCTCCCCTAACAAATAGGGTTGTTCATCTCAGTATTTGAATACAAGTCAGCACCAAAAAAAGTTTGGTTAGGATAGCTAAAAGGAAATTGGAGTTTCAACTATCATCAACTAAAGAGTAGTTGAATCGACTCACGATACTTTATCAGTTCGATAATATAAGAACTATGAATCAATTGTGAGATTTAACAATAGATTTCATAATAACTAGACATGCTTTGGAATAACTTAAAGCATTCGAAAGATTGGTGGATCTCGCTTGAACAATTAAGTCAAGATCACATCATTATGATAATAACTTCAATACTTGTGCATTATGAACATTAGAATACAATATAACTTGTACAATACATAACAAGTTAAGAATCGAAAATAGACTGGCATGATATAATGAGCACGGGCTAGAGAACTTGCATAATGAAAAGATTCAATGAGAAAACTCGCATAAACGTAAAAGAAAGGTCTTAGGAAACTTGCTTAACGTAAAAGAATAAGGATTAGAAAACTTGCTCAAGTAAAATAGTAAGGATTAGAGAACTTGCCTCAAGCGCAAACTACACTTTATAATTACAAACCACTTCCACAATTACCCTGCATATTACATTATTTTTATAATATCAATTAGTACACGATTGTTACGTTAACATCGCTGAACTTCTTACTTAAGTTCAACTCACAACATGGTTTACAACATAAGTTGCTAACTAGCCACATACGTGAGTCTATACTCACAACATACACTTCACAAGCTTATAACGCTTTAAACTATTATGCGTACCTTATGAAAGTAATACACACGTACACATATAATATATTCATATAAGACTTCAAGTCACCTTAAACATATCAACAATATGTTATCTCATTGTCTTTTACTTAACAAGTCATCAATATAAGTTAGCTAAACAAATACTGCACAAAAACTCAACGAAGCACAAACAAAATTCCTAGACAGACCCTAACCCCGCTGGGGCGGGTCATCCTAGGCAAACAGCCTCGCTGGGGCGGGGCCCACTACTGGTGGGATCCTCCCAGCTTGCGAACGGCAGAGAAATAAGCCAATTTGGCTTATTTCTTCACACCAAAGTCCGATTTTTCTCAACACAATGTGCATGAAACTTAATGAAAATAAAATTTTAGACTCTTAATATGATTATAACATACAAAATCATTACAACATATAATCAAAACACAATTCTCATGATTTTTGAAGAAAAACACAATATCAAGCGTTTTTGACGAAAATTGCTATTGCGATTTCGTTTTTAAACCAATTCATAAAATTTCAATTGTACTAACTCTAATTCTTAACATATTCACATAATCCATGATCAATTTAAACAACAATTGACAAACACATACCAATTTTGATGATTTAAGGACTATTTTCAAAATAAGCTCATAATAAAATACTATGAACATAATTTCTTCATGTTCATCGTAGTTACGTGAATTGAATCGTTAAAACAACTATGTAACTTATATATAAACATGCTATAGCACATATCATATATAAATTTCATGTTTACATCAATTTTATGAAAACAAATTTTACAGAGAAGTTTTAAACTATGAAAACAATGAAGAACACACTTATAATTCATGGAGTTAGGATTATACCCTTTCTAGCTTGGATTAGGAGAAAAGATAAAGATGATGATGGTGTGTTTGCTTTCCTTTGCTTTTCTCAAAGCCTTCTTCTTCTTCTTCTTTTCTTCCTCTCTGAGTATTTTCTCTCTAACTTTCCTCTATTTTTTCTTTCTTTCTCTAACAGACTAACTTTTCACTAACGTAACTATTGTATATATTGATATACATATAATACATATAATTATATAAAATATATAATTGCTATATATTAATTACATATACTAACTACTAATTAATATATAGGTTACAAACTTTTGAATTTAAAAAGCCCTAAGGCCATGTTTGGTAAAACAACATTATTTTTAAAAACAGATTAATAGTAACTAAGG